>CM066039.1:217276522-218476522 GCA_033557465.1 Ichthyophis bannanicus | reverse complement strand
TATTGGCCAAGAGAATTGTTCAAAGGCCAAGGGAAGAATTCTGTCTCCCTTTCTGGCCTTTCAACACTCCCCAGGCTAGATGTGTAAAGTACAATATCTTTGCTGATCCAAAAAAAAAAAATCCAAATAAATCTTTAATTAGTAATACAAAAACGCATCCAGTGTTTGGAACCCTTGCTGGCCCAGCAGTGCTGAGAAGTTCTTCCTTTCAAAAGCCAAAAGGTAGGCTGCACAAATTATACAGAAGGGAAGCTAGCTATAAAGGTTTTCCTTGTGCCTGCCCAGAAGTGGTGGACTCTCCTTATACTAACTCAAATATATACGGTACTTCACAACCCTGCTCAGAGTGCTGTGAAGAGAAGCCTCGGGAAGACAGAGGGGGAGTGTACTTTAAAAAGCCATATAGCAGTGAACAAACTTACCCAGCTGAGTGATTTAGATGAGATGCAGATAGGGCCTGTTATGGAGGATATAACAGATGAACAAATGGACTGCACGTTATCACTAGCTGATCATATTGTATCACTTTGCTGACCAGGCTGTTAAGAAGGCTGTCTGAACAGCAGAAGAGAAGCAAAGTGTTTCTTTTTTTTTTAATATACTTTATTTTATAACCACCAACAAATACGGTACATCAGATATATACATTTCCGAGAGGGGTGGACTCTGATCCCCCCTCGGAGTAGTAACAAAACAGAACAGAAGAGGTGGAGGAGCATTTTTCCCCCTTTTATATTTCCCCAACCCCCTCCCCCCTCAGCACACTCCCCAGAACTTGGGGCCCCCAGTGGAACAACCGCCCCCACATCTCCCACCAAGAGCTCAGTTACCAACATGTAAGATCTCATTACGACTCCTGGCACTTAATTGTTGAATGTAGGGCTCCCATACACGCATAAAGGCTGTCCAACTTTTGACACTGCCCCGCGCCCCCCATCGTTCTGTTAACATCATTTGATGGAAGCAGTTATGCCACTCACCAAAGGTAGGCGCGCTACAATCCCTCCAAAGGCGAAGAATGGGACCCTTCCCCACTAAACAGGCCTTGCGCACCAACAAGCGTTCCCCTTCTACCACCGGACAAGGGGGGTCAAGCCGATCCAGCACCACAAGGGCCCCGGACCAGCGCACCCGTCTCTGTAGCAGGCGATTTAGGAAGGCGCATATCTTGGCCCAATAGGCGCGCAATACTCTACAACTCCACCACATACGTAACAAGGTCGCCAGTGGTTCGGCGCATTTAGGGCAACAGCCATCGGTGGTCAGTCGACTACGGAACGCTCTTCGCGGGGAGAAATGCGCTCTGGTTACACATTTAAATTGTATCTCCCGCGAGCGTTTCCTGTGTCAGCCTCACAATCCCTTTTAAGCCCTGCCTGACTGATCCGGGACTTCGCCCAGCTCCACTTCCCAGGCCACCTCGACCCCTCGATAGTCATAGCCGGTACTAAGCAGAGCCAAACGCTTCTTGAGGTCTTTGATCGATGGGGGTCTGTCCCCCCCCCCTAATCCAAAAAATTCCAATATTCGGGCTGACCTGTCAACATGTAACTCCTCTCGCGGTAAAGAGGACACGTAATGAGCAATCTGCATATAAGCAAAGAAATGGTTAGTGGGCAAGTCATACTCCTTTCTTAGGGTCAAAAAGGATTTGCACTGCCCTGACGGCTCCACCACGTGCCCAATATTCCGTATTCCCCGATTACTCCAGTCCCGAAAGGCCTCCGTGTCCGAACCAGGCGTGAAAGCAGCATTGCCCCGTAAGGGCAGCCAACTAGAAACCTTCCAGGCTGTATTCCATTGGACATTAAGTTGTTTCCAAGTCTTGATAACCGATCCAATCAACTCGCTCCGCACTACCTGACTAGGAAGAGCTTGCTGCGTCCCGTGTAAGACTCCCAACAGCGTCAACGGCGCCGCAAAACACTCCTCTAAAGCCCGGGGCGTATACACATCTGTCCCTCCCAACCAATCCCCAAGATGTCGAGCCTGGCAGGCCAGAGCATAACCTACAAGGTCTGGAAGACCCATCCCCCCGTCACGCCACGCCCCCAACAGCCGCGTCCAAGAGATACGCGCCTTCCCTCCCCTCCACAAGAAACGTCTAAGAGCGGCTTCCAAGCGGCGCACATCCCGGCGCAATAACCAAACAGGTAATGTCTGAAACCAGTACAACAGTCGCGGTAGGAGCACCATTTTAACCGCCGCTATCCTCCCTGATAAGGAGAGAGGCAGGGGGTCCCAGGCTTTCAACTGTACCTGCAGCCGCCTCAGTGTTCGCTCAAAGTTATGCACATAAAGGGCCCGGGGATTACGGGTCAGCACTATGCCAAGATAGATAAATTCATCACTCGCCCACTTAAGAGGAAAGGCTCCTACCCAACTCCCTCGCAGCTGGCCCGACACATCTAAAGCTTCAGATTTATCCTTGTTGATCCGCAGCCCCGCAATACCACCAAATCTCTCAAACTCCTCCAACAACTTCGGCAGCGACTGATCCGGGGTGAGTAGGTGTACCAGAAGATCATCCGCAAAGGCGGAGAGTTTAAGCATCTGGGTACCCATGCGTATTCCCTGTATCTCGCGGGAGGCTTCGATGGTCCGTATCAGGGGGTCAAGTGACAAGACAAACAATAATGGGGAAAGGGGGCATCCCTGACATGTTCCCCGTTCCAAAGGAAAGTCTTCAGAGAGCACCCCATTACATAGGACCCCAGCTGTAGGCTGGGCGTAAAGGCTCTCTACCATTCTACAAAACTGAACACCCAATCCGTAGCGTGGGAGAAGGTTACGTAGGTATTACCAATCCACCCTGTCAAAAGCCTTTTCCGTATCAAAGCTGACAAGTAGGGACGGTAACCGATTAGCATTCACCCATTCCAGAGAAGCTAAGATCTTACGCAGGTTCCGAACCGCATAGCGCTCCCTAACAAACCCCACCTGCAAGTCATGGACCAAATGCCCCAAAACGGCTGCCAGTCGTATTGCCAACACTTTTGCATTTAATTTGATATTGAAATTGAGCAAGGAAATAGGGCGGTATGATCCTACTAGCAAAGGGTCCTTACCCGGTTTAGGGATCAGCGTAAGATGGGCATGATTACGTCCCCAGCGAAAGGCCCCCTGTTCCGCCCGCTTATTAAAGACCTCTGCCAGGACCGGGCTCACAGATTCGTCGAGAAGTTTATAAAACTCGGCCCCCAAACCATCTGGACCAGGCGTTTTGTTACAAGGAGCTGCCAGAATCGCAGAGTGCACCTCTTGTGAGGATATAGGCTGCTCTAACATCTCCCGCTGTTCAACAGTAAGCTGTGGCAAGTCCAACTCTTTCAAATAATCCCCCAGCTCTATGGTGGATGTGGATTGCGCCTTATATAAATCGTGAAAAAAACCCCGAAAGACCCGGGCAACTGCCACGGACTCCCGATGCAGTTGTCCCTGATCATCCCGGACTGCTGCCACAAACGAGGATCCCCACTGACCCTTCAGACAACGGGCTAGCAACTTCCCCGGTTTATTCCCGTGGCAATGTAGCTGATATCTATAATAAAGAATAGATTTCTTGGCTCTCTGGTGTATCAGCTCATTGAGATCCACCTGAGCTTCCCATAACCTTTTCTTATTTGCGGGCGTCGGACAATGCGCACAGAGCTTGCGCAACCTATTAACCAGGCGCTCCAATCCAATTATACGTTCTGCTATTAACCGACGTTTCCGGGCTGCAAATCCAATGATATCGCCCCTTAACACTACTTTTGCTGTCTCCCACACCAACTCAGGATCCTCACTATGGCACTGGTGATCGCTCATAAATTCCTTCCAGCGCTGCCTCAGAAAATGCTGAAAACGAACATCCTGACACAACCCCATGGGAAGCCTCCAAAGTCGAGCCCGGGTATTGTCCATCCCCCAGTGCAGCTCTAGTCGGACCATCGCATGATCAGATATCTCTAGCGGGCCAAGGTGCACCTCACTCACATGAGAAAACAGATCCCCCAACACCAAGATATAGTCAATTCGAGCATTAGAGCCGTGTGCCCGGGACTGGTGGGTAAAATCCCTTTCCGAAGGATGTAATAAGCGCCAGGGGTCGACCAAATCTAATCTACAACGAAAGCGCTGCAACATCCGAGTCGTCGGGATCCTATCTCTCGCCTCCCCTCCTCTAGAAGTGTCAAGATCCACATCGAGAACCCCATTAAAATCCCCGGCGAGGAGTAGCGGATATTCCGGGAGCTGCTCTACTTTGGAGGCCAGACCATGGTAAAAGCTAGGGTCCAGCACATTAGGACCGTAAAGATTCCCGATAATCACTGGTCCTCCCCTCTAGCCTACCAGCCAACAAAAGAAATCGCCCGTCCTCTGCAACAATAGTTTTTTCCAGGGCAAAACGAACTCGTTTGTGGAACAGGATCGCTACTCCTCCCTTCTTCCCTCGCGCAGGAGCCCCCCATACCTGCCCCACCCAGCCTCTATGGAGTTTACTATGTTCTTCTTCCATCTGGTGCGTTTCCTGAAGAAGGGCAACATCGCACTGTTGTCGGGCCAGGGCCTGTAGGATTTTATATCGCTTTATGGGATTCCCTAACCCACAAACATTCCAGGTAATGATTTTCAGAGGCATGGGGCAGTGTCAAGATCCAGCCATGCAGAAACCTCTAAACGCAATAGAGGAGCTCCCCCAGCCTGGAGCCCCCCCCCCCCCTCCCAACAGCCAACATCAACAAAAAACAGAGCCACCCACAAGCAGACAGCGAAGTGTGCACTACCCTAGCCCCACATCCCCCTCCCCCCCACCCCTAGGCTACCAAGTCCATCCATCAGGCTGGACAACTTCCCTATGGCAGTCGGGTTCGCCCCACACTTCACTGGATCCAACATTAAACCTAATAAGCTGATAGAATGCCATCCGCTTTTTAACCACCCCAAGATGAAATTACAATACTCCCCACCACACCTCCTCTCCACTCATCCCTAAGGCCCCAACACTCCATGACTTACTCCAGTAGGTACTGGGACTGAGTACCACCGGGCCCCTCCCCCCATCCAATACCCCTGCTGGCTTTGGTCCCCCTGATCTCCCATCCCCACCATTCCCCCAGTCTAAGGCCTTGCATCTCCCCACCGCCTCGCCCCCCCATCAGGTAGGTAATATGACCATATTGCACCACTGAGGCATAATCAAAGGCCACCATATTAAATCCACCCATACCACACCCCCACTCCTCCATTTGGTAGGGCTGCCATTTTATTACTCACCGAATGACATAGGGGAAGCTTCTTTAAGCCTCTAAAGGCCACCATAGGAATTAAACTACACATTCAGAAAATGTCATAGGTATAACAGACACAACCCACTCATCCCACTCTTACGCCCACAACACCCCCCCCCCCCCCCTCCACACTCAGATCCTCACCCGGCCATACATCCAAAAATGCCATGCATCCAGCTTAAAAGGTAATAAACTGCACATACAATTGCTCAGCAAAACAGTTGAAACATAGTAACAGTTTAGCAATGTTGCCATCTAAATAGCTTAGACAGAAGAGCAGTTGACACAATATGGCCAAATGTAACAAGGCACAACGTAAACCAAGAAAGTAACAGTGCAACACTGGGAGCAGAAAAAAAACTAGCTGTTCTAGTCCAAAGCTGCATCAGGCCCTTGGGACTCTCTTCATCAGCAAGACATCCAAATGCCATTCTCACTGGCAATCCAGGCTTCACGAGGGCGAAGCAGTCTGGGCATTCAGAGTTTCCAAAAGAGCAGCGGCCGCTGCCGGTGTCGTGAGGTAGCGAGTCTGTCCCTGAACCTCCACTCTAAGCTGGGCAGGGTATAACAGCGAGAATCGCACTACTTTATTCAACAGTTGCGTGCAGATCCCCGAGAAGGCCCGGCGCTGCTGACTAACCAGGGCCGAGTAGTCTTGAAACACAAGTATCGGTTCCGAATCCTGTGGTCGCAGCTTTCGACTCCGAGCAGCTTTTAACACAGCTTCCTTTTGTCGATAGTCCAAAAAGCGTGCAATAACCGCTCGCGGCCATCTTGCCTGCTCCCTCCGCTGTCCAAGTCTATGCACGCGCTCCAACTTCACGGGATCGCCATCCTGGTTATGCAACAGGTTTTCAATCCAGGTCTGCAAATAACCAAAAAGGGTGCCATCTGCCACACTCTCCGGTATCCCGATGAAACGCAGGTTCTTGCGCCTCCCCGGTTTTCAAGCTCGTCCAACTTGTCACCCTGCTGCTTTACCAGGGTCTCCAAGGCCTCCACTTTAGCTGTCAGGGAGTGCTGGGTGTCCTCCACATCTGAGACTCGGGTCTCTACTTGGTCTAGCCTCCCGGTAAAGTCAGTAAACCGTTGGCTGACAGTCTGTATCTGGTTTTCCAGGTCTTGGAATCAGGCATCTAGCACCTGAACCACCGCGGCACTCACCTCCGTAACCAGATCTGGAGTGCCACCAGATTTCAGGCTAGCTGGCTCTTCCTCCGCCATTTTTCCCTCCGTAGCACGTGGCTTCTCCCTTCGTGGCACTTTCGTCGCCATCCGGTTGCGTAGCAGGGGGGAAACTGCTTCCAGCACCAGGTGATCTTCCCCTTGGCAAGGATCAGAAAATATGGAGTCAAAACCCACTCAGCAAAGATGGCTATTGTTCAGGGTTAATCCGCAGCACTTCCCGCTATTTGAGGTTGGCCTTAGGTAAGACGCCCTCCGGCAAGGTTCTCAAGCGCGAGCTCGGCAATCACAGTCTCGCCTCAGCGTGCTTCCTCCAACGCACTGTTACCTGCCTGACCGGGCAGGGACAGCCTCAGGGCTCTAGGCTCAATACCCCAGGAGGGAAGTGTTAAATGGGGCAACAAAAGAAACGTCCAACCGCACCTTGGCGCGCTTACTTTTGTATGCAGTTGCCCGCTTCTGTTAGGCAGGGATGGCCGCAGATCCCCTCACTGCCTGAGGCACTTCATCAAATGAGGAGAGCGCTGTTGCCGGCGACGAAGGAAGTACCCGATCGCTCTTGCGTTTATCGGCAGCTGCCCGCCCCGATCGGGCAGGGATAGTCACAGGCCCATGCTCCGCTGGAGGAACAATACCCCCTGAGGGAAGAACCAGCCGCAGCAGCGGGGGTAGGTGCTCGAACGCGTCCCGGTATTCTTCCTCTCGTGTCCCGGCCGGACAAGGCAGCCACAGGTCTCTCCACCGCTGGGGGTTCGGCCCCCCGTGAATGTAAAGCTGCTAATAGTGGCGGGGGAATGTCTGGTTGCACCTCGTCGCGTTTCTTGTTGAAGAAAGTTGCCTGCCCCGATCGGGCAGGGGGGGGCCGCAGGCCTTTTCCCGCCGGAGACACAACACCTCGTGAGGATAAACAGGCTGGCAGTGGAGGAAATGTCCGTTCGGGCGGGAATGGCCGCAGGTCCCTTCGCCGCTTCAAGCACAATACCCCGCAAGGGGAGAACTGATGGTGGCGGTGGGGGAAGTGCCCGATCGGCCCCAGCACGTCCTCTGTTATATTTAATTATCTGCCCCAATTAAACAAGGATGGCCGCGAGTCTCTTCAGCGTCAGAAGCTCAAGGCCCCATGAGGGGAGAGTCAATGCAGGTGGTATAAAAAAGAATTTTAAAGTGTTTTGTAGCAGTTTTGTGGGGCAAATTGCCCGGAGCTGATCGTGAGCCGTCCGATCAGCTCATTGCCCAAACCGGAAGTCCCCAAAGTGTTTCTTTTGTAGAAAAAGTGACTGTTACTTTTGTGTTTGGGTTAAGCACTGCCTATTTGGAAGCGTGAAGCAAAAGAAGCTGTTTTTGTCCTAAGTTCCTGAAATGTTTTCTTTATGCCAGATGTATATGACTATTTTGTCCTAAGTTTTCACATGCATTTAATCTGCCCGGAAGGGGAAATAAAAACCTTGTCATTTTGCCTGAAACCACTCGACTACAATTATTTTTTTCTTGGAGAGTAAGAGGAACTACAACTCCCTTAAGGCAGTGCAGGAAAATGCACCACCATACTTTCTAAGTTAAGATACCCATGCTGACCAACCCCACGTGCCCTGGCTCTGGGGAGGTTACTGGTGACAACATGCAGACCAGGTGGCCAAGATCTTTCAAATTTGGGGAACCCCGGACATAGACCACTTTGCAAGTCCGTGGAATGCCAAACTTCCCCGGTTCTGTTCCAGAATTCCGGCTCGGGGCTCTCAGGCCAGGGATGCTTTCCTCCTTCACTGGGGTCAAGACTTCCTTTATGCCTTTCCACCCATTCCCCTAATTCCCAAAACCCTATTCAAGCTTCAGAGAGACAGAGGGCGTATGATTCTCATAGCTCCACATTGGCCACAGCAAGTGTGGTACCCTCTGCTTCTATATCTCTCTCAAGCCCCCTCCCTAGAGTTAGGATCTGCTCCAGATCTCCTGTCTTAGGAGGGCGGAATGTTATGGCATCCCAATCCCCAATCTCTGCACCTCAGAGCTTGATTGCTGAAGGCCTAGATCTTCAAGGTCTTAACCTCTCTCAGCAAGTAAAGGATGTCCTTCATGCTTCCAGGAAACCTTCCACAAGACGCTCTTATGCTTTCAAGTGGAAAAGGTTTACCATATGGTGTTCGCAGAAGGGTCTTAACCCCCTTGCGATACCTCTGGAATCATTACTGGAGTATCTCCTTCATTTATCCAATGCAGGACTGAAAACTAACTCAGTAAGAGTCCATTTGAGTGCTATTGCAGCTTCTCTCAAGCCTCTAAATGGACAGCCTATCTCCTCACATCCTCTTATAGCAAGATTTATGAGAGGACTTCTTTTAACTAAGCTTCCCATTAGATCACCACCGTTGGCTTGGGACTTAAACCTGGTTCTTGGTCAGCTCATAAAGCCACCTTTCGAACCCTTGGCTACTACTTCATTGAAATTCCTTTCTTGGAAAGTTATCTTTCTCATTGCAATCACATCAGCACGCCGCATCAGTGAGTTGCAAGCACTAGTAGCTGATCCACCTTATACCAAGGACTACCTAAAAAGACAATAAAACCACTACAGCTAGCACAAAACACAGCCGCATGACTCATGACAGATCACACAATTCACAATCACATCACCCCCATACTGTACCGCCTACACTGGCTCCCAATCAGCTCTAGAATCCAATTCAAAGTACTTCTACACATATTTAAAATAATACACAACCTATCAGCAGACAGCATAAAAACCGATGACAACAGGAGACCAAGAAGAAAAGGAACCTCAGACACCATCAGAACACCAAAATAATTTGCTAAAACAAGGCTGGCCACATCAAGGAGGGCACTCTCCCTGGCAGCACCCGCTATATGGAACTCTCTCCTAGACCACATAAGATCAACCAAGAACCTCAAGGACTTCAGAAAGCTTCTTAAGACTTATCTATTTACAGTACATTTCAAGGACCTCACATAAACTTTCTACCTCAAGACATTACAGGATCACGATCCTACCTCCAAGACATTACAGAATCTCAATCCTAGCACGCCTCTCATACAGCCCCATTTTGTATATATGTATATAGCTCATTATGTAAATAGTTCACCGATATAATCTAACGCACTGCCCCATACACTACACTTCTCAGTTAAGAACATAAGATATGCCATACTGGGTCAGACCAAGGTCCATCAAGCCCAGTATTCTGTTTCCAACAGTGGCCAATCTAGGTCATATGTACCTAGCAGTTTCCCCAAGGGACACAGGTTCCACAATGCTTGTATTGGTTCAAGCATTGATATCCTGGGTCCCTTCTTAATAATGGTTTATGGACCTTTCCTCCAGGAACTTGTCCAAACCTTTTTTAAACCCAGCTACACTAACAGCCTTTACTACATCCTCTGGTAACAAATTCCAGAATTTGATTACACGTTGAGTGAAAAAATATTTTCTTTTATTAGTCTTATCTATCAGGCAGCATCTATCAGGCAGTCTCATCTATCAGGCAGCACATCACCCCTATCCTGAAAACACTACACTGGCTCCCAATACGCTACAGGGTCACCTTCAAAATCCTAACAATAACATTCAAGGCCATCAACAAATGCACGGCCAGCACCCTCACTGAACTTATCCAGCTCACCCCCCCCCCCCCCCCCAACAGACTCAGAAGATCTGTCTCCACCAACTCCTTAATGCTCCCGAAAACCATCACCAAATGCACCAAGGCCTCTAGAAACCGTGCCTTTGCCTTAGCCGCACCTTCATGCTGGAACAACCTACCGCCCAATATCCGTGCCATGAACGACCTTCTCCAGTTCAGAAAGGCTCTAAAACACTACCTTTTCCTTCAATGCTTTCCCAACTCTGAAGGCATCACCTAAACACAGCCCATACATACCCACACGATCAATCCTGACCCTACACCCAAAGCGACCGTTGAACAGCACACATAGATATATCGAAGAGTTGTGTACATAGTTTTTACATGTTCTCCAAGTTTAAATTCCTTGTTTTAATGTAAGTCCAGTGTTGACCCCCACACTGGACATCTATGTTTCTTGTAAACCGTGCTGATGTTAAATAGTGCGGTATATAAACAATGTTAAATAAATAAAAAATAAATAAATAGTTTACCCTGTAGCTTCATTGCATGTCCCCTAGTCTTTCTATATTCTGATAAGGTAAACAATCGATCTACGTTTACCCGTTCCACTCCGTTCATTAATTTATAGACTTCTATCATATCTCCCCTCAGCCATCTCTTTTCCAGGTTAAAGAGCCCTAACCTTTTTAGCCTTTCTTCATAGGAGTATCCTTCCATCCTCTTTACCATTTTGGTGGCTCTTCTCTGAACCTTTTCTAAAATCGCTATATCCTTTTTAAGATACGGCGACCAGAATTGCACACAATATTCAAGGTGCGGTCTCACCATGGAACGATATAGAGGCATTATAATATCTTTTGTTTTATTTTCCATTCCTTTCCTTATCATACCTAGCATTCTATTTGCTCTCTTGGCCGCTGCTGCACACTGGGCCGAGGGTTTTAACATGGTATCCACAATGACGCCTAAATCTTTTTCCTGGGTGGTAGTTCCTAATGTGGAACCTTGCATCGTGTAACCATAGTTTGGGTTGTTCTTCCCTAGGTGCATAACCTTGCACTTGTCCACATTAAATTTCATCTGCCATTTTGATGCCCAGTCTTCCAATTTATCAAGATCCTCTTGCAATTTTCCACAATCCTCTTGGGTTTTGACAACTTTAAATAGTTTTGTGTCATCTGCAAATTTGATCACCTCACTCGTTATTCCACTTTCCAGGTCATTTATGAATATGTCAAAAAGCAGCGGACCCAGCACAGATCCCTGGGGTACACCACTATTCACCTTTCTCCATTGGGAAAATTGGTCATTTAGCCCTACCCCTCTGCTTTCTATCTTTTAACCAGTCCCTGATCCACAATAGTACACTGCCTCCTATCCCATGACTCTTTAGTTTTGCCAAAAGTCTCTCATGAGGGACCTTGTCAAAGGCTTTCTGAAAGTCCAGATATACAATATCAACCGACTCACCTTTGTCCACCTGATTATTCACTCCTTCAAAAAAACATAACAGCTTAGTAAGACAAGATCTTCCTTGTCTAAAGCCATGTTGGCTGTCTCCCATTAGGTCATGACTATCTACATGCTGAGTAATTTTATTCTTTATGATGGTTTCTACCATTTTTCCCGGTACTGACGTCAGGCTCACCGGTCTGTAGTTTCCCGGATCACCCCTGGAACCCTTTTTAAAAATTGGTATTACATTGGCGTTCCTCCAATCTTCAGGTATTAGAGATGATTTTAATGATAGTTCACATATTACTAATAGCAGGTCTGCAATCTCATATTTCAGTTCTTTCAACACCCTTGGATGTATACCATCCGGCCCAGGTGATTTGCTACTCTTCAGTTTATCTAATAGTTGTAAGACATCTTCCCGATGTATCGATATTTCCTTCAATTCTTCCACACCTTTAAATACCACTTCAGTCATGGGTAACATCCCTACATCTTCCTCAGTAAAGACTTCATTCAGTCTCTCCGCTATCGCCTTGTCGCCTCTTTGTGCTCCTTTAACCCCTTTATCATCTAATGGACCAACTGACACTCTCACAGGTTTTTTGCTACGAATGTACTTGAAAAGGTCTTTACTTCGCGTTTTTGCTTCTGCAGCAAGCTTCTTCTCAAATTCTCCCTTTGCCTGCCTTATCAATGCCTTGCATTTGACTTGCCAGTGCTTGTGCTGTTTCTAGGTTTCGTCGTTTGGCTCTTTTTTCCATTTCCTGAAAGATGCTTTTTTGGCAACAGCCTCTCTGACCTCACCTTTAAACCATGCTGGCAGTTTTTTGGACTTCCTTCCACTTTTCTTAAAGCGTGGAATACAGCTGGTCTGGGCTTCCAAGATAGTATTTTCAACAACAGCCAAGCCTGATGTACGTCTTTAACCTTTGCAACTTCTCCTTTTAGTTTTTTCTTAACTGTTTTCCTCATTTTATCATAGTCTACCTTTCGAAAGTTAAAAGGTAGTACTGTGGATTTCCTTACTATCCCTCCACCACTAACTAAATCAAAGGCAATCATGCTATGATCACTATTGCCAAGTGGCCCCAACAACCTTATCTCTTGCACTAGATCTGGTGTTTCACTAAGGACTAGGTCTAATATGGCTTCCCCTCTGGTCGGTTCATGAACCAGCTGCTCCAAGAAGCAGTCATTTATTTCATCTAGGAACTTTATCTCCCTAGCATGTCCTGACGTGACACTGACCCAGTCGATACCGGGGTAGTTGAAATCACCCATTATCAAACAGCCCCATTTTGTATATATGTATATAGCTCATTATGTAAATAGTTCACCGATATAATCTAACGCACTGCCCCACACACTACACTTCTCAGTTCTCACACTGCATGCTACAAACCACACTTTATTATTGATTTTGATTGATGTGCCACACCGCCTTGATTTAACGATAAGGCGGTATGTTAAATCCTTCTAAATAAAATAAATATACAAGGTTTCATCATGACAAGGTAGTCCTTAGGACTCTTCCACACTTTATGCCAAAGGTGGTCTCGCCTTTTCATCTTAATCAAGCAGTCTACCTGTCTGTGTTCTTTCCAATACCTCATGCATCAAATGCAGAAAGGAATCTTCATACTTTGGACTGTAAAAGAGCTTTAGCCTTTTACTTGCAAAGAACACAGCAACATAGAAAGTCCTCTCAACTCTTTGTTGCTTTTGATCCTTCTCATTTGGGACTTACAGTCTCCAAGAGAACACTGTCCAACTGGATTGCACAGTGTATTTCTTTTGCCTATCAGAGTAAGAACCTTCCTCTGGAGGGCCATGTCGCAGCTCACAATGCGAGAGCCATGGCAGCTTCAATGCCTCATCTGCACTCTGTGTCTATTGACGACATCTGTCGAGCAGCCACTTGGGCCTCGGTTCATACCTTCACAGCCCATTACTGCTTGGACAAGGACTCCCGCCGGGATGCCTTGTTTGGTCAGGCTGTTCAACACCTGTTCCATTCCTAATCAACTCCTACTCACCATCCCTGGTTGGATGCCAGAGATCCATGGGGGGTAGTGAAGCCCTTTCACAGGGACACACAACTTCTGGGGTCTCTCCCTGGCATCTAAAGCTAGGGTGTCCCCATATGTGAAGACTACAATCTCCAGGAACAAGCAGGAATGAGTCTTCACATATGGGTATCGTCGGTACCAACGGAGCCTGCGCGGGAACACTCCCCAGCGTCCTTAAAGAAAGCTTTTGGGAGCATCCCACAGCGCCTGCGCGCTGCCTTCCCGCCTTTCCCAACTGCCTCTCTCCAGTTCTTCTTTTCCGCGGAGCCAGCAGGTCGTGTTTCCTGTCACCACTGAAGAATTTCTTCTTTTCTTTTCTTTTTCTTTAGTCGCATGTCTGCCTTCTCGATTCCGCACCGGTACTACCGGTTCCTTTTCTTTCTTAAAAAAAAAACAAAAAAAAAAAACTTCTACTTTTTCAGTGCATTTTTCTTCTGGGGCCTTAGGCCTGCAGAGATATTTTTCCCTCATGGAAAAACCCGCCTCCGGGTTTAAAAAATGCACAAAGTGCAGTAGCACTATTTCTGTCACCGACACCCATGACTGGTGTCTAAAATGTTTAGGTCCTGACCACTCCATTGCGGATTGTGAGTCCTGTTCTATGATGTCCAAAAGAGGGTTACAGAATCGGGCAGCTAAGCTCAGTACCCTGTTTCCCTCAGTTGCAGCTTCCGTGGCATCGACGTCTTCCAGGGCTTATTCTTCATCCCATGGATCTCAGGTAACCAAACTTAAATCTGGCCGGTCCTCAAAGAGTTCATCTCCCTCTAAGTATCGAGATGCCCCCGGGCTTACTCTTGAGGATACCACACCGGCAAAGTTACCCCGGCGGGAGGCTGCGGCTTCCAAAGCACTACCTATGGGGTCACAGGTTGACATCGATGGCTCGTCCTCGACCGATCACCTGTTACAATGTTCTGGGGTACCGGCAGTTTCTACCGGTACTGATATCCAGACATTGGTGGCGTCGATGGATCAGAATATTCTGACCATGCAGCGTGCCATCACGGCATTCATTCAAGCTGCAACGCCTACGGTACCGCAACAAACCCAGTTGTCGGTACCCGTACCGATTCCGCTACAGGATCCGATTCCGGTTCTGATACCAGTACCGCTTGCATCGACATCAGCGGTACGCTATCCAGTGATTCCTATCAGTACCGGCCCGGTACCGATTACTCCCGATGTCGATACCTCCCGGTACGCGTATCGGGCTCTATGAGAGCATCCAGACAGTCGATACTTTGATTCTTCTGAAGACTCTGACTCTTCAGAGGCCTCAATTGAAGCATCGGGGATCCTTCCTCAGGAACCCTCTTTTCCAAAAAAGGAGAATGTCTCCTCCTGAAGACTTGTCTTTTCAGGACTTTATTAGGGAGGTGGCCAAAGGCCTGTCCATCTCAGTGACCTCTGAGACTGAACCTAGAGCCAAAAAATTAGATATCCTACAATATCCTAAGGCTCCTAAAGAGGCAGCCACCTTACCAATACATAAGATTCTTTATGAACACATGTTGGGTATATGGGAGACTCCTCTTTCCACCTCCCCTCATTCCAGAAGGTTGGACACCATGTATCGTGTTCCTCCTTGTCTTGGGTTTCATAAGACTCAGCTTCCTCACCACTCCATTGTGGTAGAGTCTGCCATGAAAAAGATCAAGAGTACAAAAAAGCACTCCTCTGCAATGTTCCCTCTAATTTTCTGTGGGCTGTGTGCGCATAAAATATCAGCTGTGTGCAGCTTTTGAAGGAAGGTTAAATTTTTGTGCGCCACATAACGACACTTGGAGTTATATACTTTAAAATTTGACTACACGTCAGAATACAGTATGTACACCACATTGATTTTAATCAAATTAAATGAAAATAGACAATTACGAAATGAGGTGGGAAATTTCTAGCAATTACAATCATAACTTTTAAATTTTAAGACGTCTGTGTTGTTTTCTATCAGAATCAGAGCCGTAATTTTTGTGCGCTCTGTTGTAAAGTATGTGCGCTCGCTCAGCGAGGTGTGTGCGCGCGCACACGCGCACAGCTTAGAGGGAACAGTGCTCCTCTGCTCCTCCAGGAAGAGAATGCAGAACCCTAGATGCCTTTGGCAGGAAAATCTTCCAGGCCAGTATGCTTGTAGCCAGAATCAACTTCTATAGTCTCTATATGGGGATGTTTCTAAAAAGTTACAGATCATCTGCAAACCTTATCTCCTTTTATGTCAGAAGATAAGAGAGAAGAATATATCACCTGGCTTAAACATGCACAGGATGTATCCAAGTTTTCCAACCGTGCAGCCTTTGACTCTTTTGAGGGGGTCAGTAGAGCCTCGGCTATTGCCATAGATGCACGCAGAGTTGCTTGGTTGCAAGCCTCTGATTTGGAATCCTGGGTACAGGATGGTCTAGGTAACCTTCCCTGTACAGGCGAAAACCTGTTTGGCAAAGATTGGCAGGCAAAGGCCAACCAAATGGATGCTGAAAATTCTGCTTTAGATAGACTTTCAAAGTCTACTACTGCTCCTTTCAAAAAGAGGTTGTTCAAAAAGGGATCTTTCCCAAAGAAAGGGAAATTTTCTTCTTATGGTCAGGCCTCTTCTCAAGGACGTTTTGCTACAAAGAGGCAGCAACAACCAAAACAGGCCAAAACCCAGGCTGCGAGGACTGCTACGGCCCAACAGCCTCAGCCTCCTCAGGGCCTTTGACTTTCCACTAGAGAACTTAGCCTTTCTGGCTCTAGAACATCCAGAGCCCCTCACCATCCCAGGAAGGTTAGCTCACTTTGCTCCCAGATAGGAACAAATCACAGCAGAGCAGTGGACCCTCTCCGTCATAAAGGAAGGGTACAAGCTTCATTTCTTAAACCTTTCTCCTCACACCATGGTGCAACAGTTCAATTCTCCAACATCTCTTCTCAACCTTCTAGGTCAGGAGATTGCTACCCTTCTTGCCCAAGGGGCAATAGAAGAAGTACCCCTTTTTCAACAGGGTTCAGGGTTCTACTCCCCCTATTTTCTCATCCCAAAGAAAACAGGGGGCTACAGACCCATATTAGATCTTAGAGAATTGAACAAGTTTCTATGCAAGGAGAAATTCAAGATGACTTCTCTCGGAACTCTCCTTCCATACCTCCAGAGTCAGGACTGGCTTTGTTCTCTAGATCTCAAGGATGCGTACACCCATGTTCTCATCCATCCAACACACAGAAGATTCCTTCGCTTCCTGTACCAAGGAAAGCACTACCAATACAAAGTGCTTCCTTTCGGTCTGGCCTCTGCTCCAAGAGTGTTCACAAAATGCATGGCAGTAGTAGCTGCATTCCTACGCACTCTAGGGATATTCGTATTCCCATATCTGGACGACTGGCTCATCCGAGCTCCATCCCAGTCAGAGGCCCAGACTTCTCTAGCCTGCACAATGCGTGTTCTTCAGTATCTGGGACTGGTAATCAACATTCCAAAATCCCATCTTACCCCTACTCAGTCTCTAGACTTCATAGGGGCCTTACTGGATACCACAACTGCAAGGGCCTATCTTCCCCAGGCCCGTTGCCTACGCTTGGTGCAGTTAGCCTCCCAGGTTCAGTTAAAATTCCATTTAACTGCTCGAGAGATGTTGCAACTTTTAGGCCACATGGCATCCACGGTGCATGTGGTTCCCTATGCTCGCCTTCACATGAGAGCAGCTCAGTGGACCCTATCCACCCAATGGACCCAGGCATCAGGTTGCCTGTCAGACAAAATAGCAACCTCCAGTCGCCTATTTTCGTCCCTCCACTGGTGGAAGTCCACTCAGAATCTGTTGCTGGGGTCCCCCTTTCAACAGGTGTTACCCCAAGCAACCCTTACAATAGATGCCTCTCCAAAGGGTTGGGGGGCTCATCTACAAGATCTCTCGACCCAGGGCATCTGGTCTCCACAGGAGACATATCTTCATATCAACCTCTTAGAGCTCAGAGCAATCTTTCTGGCTCTGAGTCTTCCACACCCTGCTCAGCTACAAGACAGTCCTCATCCACACGGACAACCAGGTAGCTATGTTCTACGTGAACAAGCAGGGGGGAACTGGCTCTCTGTCGCTTTGCAACGAAGCTCTGAGATTGTGGGCCTTCGCCAGAGAGCATGAAATCCATCTCATGGCAGTATATCTTCCAGGAGTTCAAAACTCTTGGGCAGACAGACTCAGTCGAGTTCTGCTTCCGCACGAATGGTCCCTCCATGGGGACCAGATAGTCCGAATTTTTCGGATTTGGGGTACCCCAGACATAGACCTGTTTGCAAGTCCGTGGAATGCCAAACTTCCCAGGTTCTGTTCCAGGATTCCATGTCAGGGAGTTCAGGCCAGGGATGCCTTCCTCCTTCATTGTGGGCAAGACTTCCTTTATGCCTTTCCACCTATTCCCCTAATCCCCAAGACTCTGTTCAAGCTTCAGAGAGACAAAGGGACTATGATCCTCATAGCACCACTTTGGCCACGCCAAGTGTGGTACCCTCTACTTCTGCATCTCTCTCAAGCTCCCTCCCTAGACCTGGGGTCTGCTCCAGATCTCCTCTCCCAGGAGGAGGGAACTTTGTGGCACCCAAATCCTCAGTCTCTTCATCTCAGGGCCTGGTTGCTGAAGGCCTAGACCTTCAAGATTTACAACTTTCTCAGCAAGTGAAGGATATCCTTCATGCTTCCAGAAAGCCTTCCACCAGATGTTCATATGCTTTTAAATGGAAAAGGTTTTCCATTTGGTATGCAGAGAAGGGTCTCAACCCTCTTGTAATACCTTTGCATTCTTTACTAGACTATTTGCTGCATTTATCCCATGCAGGCCTTAAAACAAATTTAATCAGAGTCCATTTGAGTGCTATTGCAGCATCTCTTAAGCCTCTCAATGGACAACCTATTTCCTCTCATCCTCTTATAGCAAGATTCATGAGAGGCCTTCTTTTGACTAAACCTCCCATTAGACCACCTCCAGTGGCCTGGGACTTGAAACTGGTTCTTGGCCAGCTTATGAAGCCCCCCTTTGAACCCTTAGCCACTACCTCCTTAAAATTCCTTTCTTAGGAAGTAATTTTTCTCATTGCAGTCACCTCAGCTCGCCGTATCAGTGAGCTGCAAGCTTTAGTGGCTAATCCTCCTTATACAAGGTTCCATCATGACAAGGTAGTCCTCAGAACTAATCCACACTTTATGCCTAAAGTGGTCTCACCTTTTCATCTGAACCAGGAGGTCTTTTTACCTGCCTTTTTTCCAGGACCTCATGCATCAAGTGCAGAGAGGAATCTTCATACCCTGGATTGTAAAAGAGTAATTGCTTTCTACTTACACAGGACACAGCAACATAGAAAGTCCTCTCAACTTTTTGTTGCGTTTGATCCTTCTCATTTAGGACTTCCAGTCTCTAAGAGAACTCTGTCCAATTGGATTGCTCAGTGTATTTCCTTTGCCTACCAAAGTAAGAACCTTTCTCTGGAAGGCCATGTCACAGCTCACAATGTGAGGGCCATGGCCACCTCTATGGCTCATCTAAACTCTGTCCATCGACCAAATCTGTCGAGCGGCCACTTGGGCATCGGTTCATACCTTCACATCCCATTACTGCTTGGACAAGGACTCCTGCCGGGATGCCTTGTTTGGTCAGGCTGTTCTCAAACACCTGTTCCATACCTAATCAACTCCTACCCTCCATCCCTGATCTGGATGTCTGAGATTCATGGGTAGAGGTAGAGCCCTTCCCAGGGATTCACAATCTGGGTGATCTCCCAGGCATCTCTAGCTGGGGAGTCCCCATATGTGAAGACTCATTCCTGCTTGTTCCTGGAGATAGCACAGTTACTTACCTGTAACAGGTGATCTTTGGGAACAGCAGGAATAAGTCTTCACAACCCACCCACCTCCCCTAGTAGTTGTATCTCTCTATCTATCTTTCCTTTCCTCTCTCTCTCTCTTTGTCTCAGCTTTAAAACTCGAACTGGAGAGAGGCAGTTGGGAAAGGCGGGAAGGCAGCGCGCAGGCGCTGTGGGATGCTCCCAAAAGCTTTCTAATTGGACGCTGGGGAGCGTTCCCGCGCAGGCTCCGTCGGTACCGACGATACCCATATGTGAAGACTTATTCCTGCTGTTCCCAGAGATCACCTGTTACAGGTAAGTAACTGTGCTTTCCTGCTTGTTCCTGGAGATAGCATAGTAACTCACCTGTAACAGGTGATCTCCGGGAACAGCAGGAATTTAGTCTTCACAACCCACCCACCTCCCCTAGGAGTTGTATCTCTCTCTCTATCTCTTTCTCTTTCTCTCTCTCTCTCTCTTTGTCTTAGCTTTAAACTCAACTGGAGAGAGGCAGTTGGGAAAGGCGGGAAGGCAGCACGCAGGCACTGTGGGATGCTCCCAAAAGCTTTCTAATTGGACGCTGGGGAGCGTTCCCGCGCAGGCTCCGTCCGTACCGATGATACCCATATGTGAAGACTAAATTCCTGCTGTTCCCGGAGATCACCTGTTACAGGTGAGTAACTATGCTTTACCTTTATTGCATCCTCTCTATCGGAATGCCCTATCCTCCCTGTTTTGATAGTATTCTTCAAAGATACATTATTCCGAATCATGCTCTTCTGGGCGACTGTCATCTTCCTCCATTATCTAGTTTAAAATCTGATATATCTCTTTAAGGTTAGTGCCAACAGCCTAGTTCCACCCTAGTTAAGGTGGAGCCCATCTTTCCAGAGAAAGGCCCATTCTTCCCCTAATGTTGCCCAGTTCCTAACAAATCTAAAGTCCTCTTTCCTGCACCATAGTGCTTACCTTTGATCCAAATTCCTCTGTTAATGTACTTCAATGCTGTCTATGCTATTGTAGTATGGACATCATGCAGCTTGTTCTAATGTCCCTCTTCCTTGCCCTGCAGTACTTCCTGATTTTCTAGTACTTAGACTCACATCCCGCTATACCAGTACACCTCACTCCTACACCGCCAGTAACCAAGGTCTCAAGTATAGACTCAGTGAATCTAATCATGTTTATAATTATGAAATAAAGACAATTTTTGTTGGGTGCACTGATGCAGGGTTGCTGGTAACGCCCGAAACATTCCACGTCACACACACACAGGACTTTGTCTTCTATGGCTTTTCTTGAAGTGATTATCAACATGCTATTGAGATAAGTAGCCATTTTTTAATGTTATACCTTAATTAAAAGGGTTTACTGCAACGGGAAGAGAAATCTATCTCCGGCTCCTGGGACAGTGCACCCGACAAAAAATTATATTTATTTCATAATTATAAACAAGATTAGATTCACGAAGTCTATACTTGAGACCTTGGTTACTGGTGAGGTTATTTTGTTCTTTAAGTACACTGTGTAATTTTTTAATTCCTCACTCCTACCCAGCATTAACCCATGATATTCCAGTGCTGAGATTTGTACATAGATAGCCTCCAAATTGGAATGGCAGTAGTCTCTTGCCATCTCCTTTTCTTATAAGTCGGTACCTCTTGACAGTAGCTGTTGTATGACTGCTGCTGCTGTCTTCCAGGCGCTACATGAAGCATAAACGAGATGATGGTGCAGACAAACTTGACGATGAGACAGTAGACGTCACACCTATCATGATTGGAGTTTTTGTGGTGATGTGCTGCTCTATGCTGGTGCTGCTTTATTTCTACTATGTTCGCCTAGGTAAGTATGCAGTTGCTTTTGTATGTCTGAATAAACCAGAAGAGAGCCTCAGTAGTGCAGTGCTTAGTGCAGGAAACAAAAGTGTTGGGGCAGGGCAAAGCTGATCAGAATGTCCTTTGTGGGAATTTGAAAAATAGAACCAGATCATAGCACCATAACAACTCAGAATGCCTTTGTCACCATTTCAAGAAGCCCAGGATGGAGATCAGTGGTTTGTTCCATGGATGTTACTGATGCAGCTCTGTTAGCTTCAGTCTTTATAAAGTACATAAGATATGCCATACTGGATCAGACTAAGGTCCATCAAACCCAGTATCGTGTTTCCAACAGTGGCCATTCTAGGTCATACGTACCTAGCAGTTTCCCCAAAAGACACAGCAATTAGGATTCTAAATGGGCCAAAGTAGAAATTAGGATTCTAAATGGGCCAAGTTGGGTAGGGCAGTGGATCTCAGA
The DNA here is from genome assembly GCA_033557465.1 of Ichthyophis bannanicus. NCBI lineage: Eukaryota > Metazoa > Chordata > Amphibia > Gymnophiona > Ichthyophiidae > Ichthyophis > Ichthyophis bannanicus. The sequence continues at coordinate 218,454,825 of CM066039.1, read as the reverse complement.
CCTGTCCTATTGATCTCACAGTTATTCAGATTTATGAGATATCCAGGACTGGGTCTCCATTGCATGCAGATTTATCTCATGTATATTCATTGCAAATATCTTGAACATCTGGTTAATTATGAGGTTACCAGGACAGGTTTGGAAACCTCTGCTATAGGGTATAACATGACAATTCTGATTCATACCGGAGATTCTGCAGCATTAGACTGTGAACTCTATGCGGAAGACCTCCTTCTCCTGTTTGGAACTCTATGCATACACCTTTCTAATTTTCTTGGCCTCAGCACTTCTATATGTGGAACCATAGTGCATGCATAGCTATGGAAGACGTGGGGCCCATGTGGTCCTTTAGTGGTATGGTGATCTACCTGTCGTGTTTCTTTACTGCAGTGTATGTTGTCATCATGATATTCTGTCTGGCTGCTTCCGTCGGGCTATACAGTTGCCTTTCTCCATTTGTACGAAGATTGCCCTTTGGAAAATGCAGGTATGCAACTAGGGCACATTTTTTAAGAGGATACAGGGTCATATTAAAGTGGTTAGCAGGCCTGCTATCTGGCTAAATTGTATTCAGCGATTAGGGCCGCTGAGTATCCTCTCCTACCTGGTTTAAATGCCTCTACTCTAATGGCTTATCATTTTTTTATTTATTTATTTATTTATTTATATTCTCTTATATACCGCGCTATTCTGCATCAGTGCGGTTTACATTGAACAAACTGAAATTACATTGAACAGGGCATTATAACTTGGAGATAACTATTTTACAGGGAACATGGGCTATGGAGGATTAAGTGGCTTGCCCAAGACCACAAGGAGCACCTATGGGACTAGAAACCCCAGTCCTTCCGGCCCAAGGTTGCTGTCCTCTAGTGGGATTTGAACCACCGACCTTCCGGCCTGAAGTACCTTGCCCCAGCCACTAGGCCACTCCTCCACTCCATAGGGGCGTTCTGGGGGCAGAGCAGGAGCAATAATATAGGTTAGTTGGTTAGTGGTGCTATTCAGCTAAACTGGCTAAAGTTAGGCAAAAAAAGACTGTCCTAACTTTAGCTGGTTTAGATATCCGGCCAGTTTCTGAATATCGCCGCTGACCTGTTAGCTAATTTATTTTATTTATTTATTTAGCTGTATTTATATCCCGCTTTTCACCGGGTCAGCTAAAATGCTAACCGGGCAGCCTGGATATTTAGTGCTGGTGGCTGTATATGGCTTTGGCATCGAATATCTGGGCATTATTTGAAGTGTTTATGGCCAGCCGCTTTAGGCTGCCTCCGTTGAATATCTCCCCCCCCCCCCATAGTTTTCAAAAGCTATTTAACTAGATTGTGTGTCTGAAAATAGCGTCTTTTCCCAGTATAAAAAAACACATGGGGATCAACATAGCATCCATCTTTACCTATGGAAGGAGGGGGGGAGTTGGGCCTGAGATGGGATTAGTTTGGAGGATGCAATAAAGTTTTTAATTTTGCATTTTCAAAGCTACCGATATGATTTTTCACTGATAAAGTACTCACAGAGCCTTTAAGAACTGTTGTAAAGTTTGTGCGTCTCTGTATCTGCCTGCATAACTGGGAAAATTACCTCCTAAAGTAGCAGGGCTCCCAGTTCAAATGTGCTCGCTCCATTCTTCTTCCATCTTATTTCTTGGTCTCCTTCCATTTTTTTGCTGCTTAATGAGAGCGACTTTCACACAAGCTGCATTGTTTCAAAGTCCATGGGTACTTTTTATTCATATATTTTGCAGCAGTTTTGAAAGTGAAAATATATGCATACTTTCACTTTGAAATTTGTTTATGGAAAAAGTCCCCACAGACTTTTATCTTCAGGGTGTTTTCTTGACTAATTAAAAACCTATGGGGCATGTTTACTAAAGTCCTATCAGTAACATGCATGTGGGCTGTGTTACCAGGGTAGGAGGCCTGCGCTAAATTCATGGGGTGTGTGTGTTCATCCCCCTGAAATTAACGTAGTGCAGAGAAGCAGCATTGCACAAGTCAGCATGTAATCGCACTTAATGCCACCCACTGAGGTGGTGCTAAGGGGCAGCAAGCCCAATTAGCATAAGCTACTAATGCTCATGCTAACCATGAATTGCGGTCAACCCCTCTAGTTCACCCCAATCCGCCTAGTCTCTGCCCCATTGCATCCTACCTGGTTAGCATGGGATTTTTAGCACAGGGACCCATGCTACTTTTTAGCGTGGTACTTTTACCACATGCTACTGGGTAGCACACTTTAGTAAACATGTATCTGTGTATTATTACAATGCATGCCCTAAGTCCCCTGGTGTGCCTCCATGGAATGCGAGTAAATATGAACATTGTAGGAGGAGAAATAATTTTATTTATTTATGATTTTTCTATACCACCCTCTCCAGAAATCAAAGATGGTTTACAATGAACAATACTTGTTACATAGAACAGTATGATAATATTAATTAGAGACAATTTCAATGTTGGGAAAGAGACATTGAACATTGAATTTACATTGTTAATTATTCTGGAAGGGAGTTCTAGAGGGTAAGTGCAAAATATGAGAACACTCTATTGCTTATAGACAGATTTGTCTTTCGAAAGTCACTAGGGATTATTATGGTGTTCTGGGTGCAACCTCTTCGAAATCTATTGTCAGATGGTATGTTTAACAAGAAGGATGGGGTTATGTTCCTGAGTAATTTAAAAGTGATCATTAGTGATTTATATCTTATCCTACTTGGAACCAGTAACCAATGCAGATTGTACAAGATGGGTGTTTTGTGGTCAGTGCTGTGCACTTTATAAATTATATGGGCTGCAACATTCTGTGCCACCTCGAGCTGATAGTCTGTTTTTGGGAGCCCCTGGAGTATACTGTTACAAAATCAATCTGTGGTGTGACCATTGCTTGTAGGATGGATCTAAAATTGTAAGATGAGAGTAGTGGTCTCAACTGTTGGAGCATCCTTAGTTTATAATATTGAGCTAGTGGTCTGTTTTATATTTATTTATTTATTTATTTATTTAACAGTATTTCTAAACCGCCTTATCTTAATAATCAAGGTGGTATCACACAGCAAGCAATCAGGTAAAGTGGGTGTGTTATACATGCAGTGAGGGTGAAACTTAGTTGTGTGAGGGCTGTGTTGGGTGCTTGATTTGCTTGAGCTATGTACAAAGTGGGCTATTTACAGTGGTGCTAAAAACACGTTTTATATACATACAGTGTTAGGAGGTTTGGTGTGCTGTTATACATTCTCTTAGGTTATGTGATGTGTCCGTAGTGCTCTATGAACAGCATGGTTTTCAGCTGTTTTCTGAAGTCTTTGAGGTCTGGAGTTGCCCTTAGATCGTCCGGTAGATTGTTCCATATTGGGTAGCCATACTAAGTGTCTGATCGAGGATTACTCCGAGGTATTTAATGTCATTTTTCACTTCAAGTTCAGCTCCAGAAAGTTGAATAGAACTTCAGTCTTATTATAATTTATTTTGAGGTTGTGTGTGTTTAACCACTGTACCATTTCACTGAAGCAGAACTTTTAACTGAGTCCTCGACTGACTACTTCGACTAGGAGTCTGAGGACTAGGCTTTCCCAGAGACACATAAACACTGCGATCTCCCCTTGGGCCCGTTTCCCCTGGTGTCGCTGCGGCAGACCCCACCCGAAGACGCATCATTCCTCGAGTTTCTCAGGGACATGGTGAAAGCCTTGTCTCTCACCACGGAGTCGGAGGAGAACCCTCGCACAGAGGAGCTTGAAATCCTCCAGTATGAGGCTCCACATAAGAAGACCCTGACAGTCCCTGTCCCCACCATCCTCTGGAGGCGACTCCTTCGGATGTGGGAGACACCAGAGTCGTTGCCAATAGTTAGCCGACACCTCGACACCATATACTGGGTCTAGGGGGCCCAGGCTTTCGGAAAGCACAACTCCCTCACACCTCTATGGTGGCAGAGTCAACCTGCGCTGGCAGAAAAGCCCGAAGACTCACTCCTCCATGCCCCCAGGCAGGGAATCCCATGCCCTCAACACCCTTGGATGCAAATGCTACCAGGGCTCAATGTTGAGTTGCCGAATCCAAGTTTGCCAGCTGTATATCGGCATGTATCTTCGAGACCTAGCAAAAGATCTCACAGGTTTCTCAGCAGGTCAAAGTGGAGATCGCCTCCAATGATTCCAAACCCTCACGAAGTATGTCGGGGAGTGCCCGATGTACATGTCTCAAGGCGCCTACAACGGCTTCGAGTCCAGTGCAAGGGTGGCCGTCACAGGCATCTGTGCCCGATGCTAGGCCTGGCTTCATACATCGGACCTCAAGCAGTGGCTCCAGGAGAAACTCCTTGACATCCCCTGTCTCTGTGAAAACCTCTTTGGCAAACCGATGGAGGATAAGGCGGCAGAGATCGAGACTGAGTTTGTCATGAGGACTCGACTCTCTAGGAAGATCTCCACCCTTCCCAAGAAGAAACTATTGGGGAAGAAGCCTCCTTTCCATAGAAAAGGCCAACATTACTAAGGCTATCCCCAGTACCAGGCCCCCAGAACCTGCAGCAGAATCACCAGGGCAAAGGAGCGGGCCGTGCTTTTTTCTTTTTCACTGGCAGCCCGGTCATTCGACCTCGCAGGGGCCCTTTTTCCCCCAATGGCTGCCAGCAGTTTTAAAAAGTGTGATCAGTGTAAAAAATTAATGTCCCTCACTGACACACATGACTGCTGTCTCCGCTGCCTCGCGGCCAGCCATGACCCGAAGGTCTGTGGCCCATCCAGCAAAATGTCCTCTAAGGCACTTAGAAGTAGGCAGCAGCAGGAGCTGTCTGACTCTGAGCATCGTCGGTGGTCTTCTGAGCGGGGGTCTCCCTCATGGGAACACCGGAGGAAGAAGAAATCTGTGGGGGCGTCGTCGTAGGATGCCTCTGATCAGCCTGGGCCCTCGTGGACCAGGTCGCGGAGTCCTGACCGCCGCCCCGGGTCCTCAGAGCCGGAGCGCCCTGCAAAAGTACCTCGCATGGCGCCAGAGATGCCGAGGAAGGTAACTACTGTTGTCCTCATTGACTCTCCTCCAGGAGAACCAGCATCAGGCCTGACGGCGTCGGGACCCAATCCAGAGGGTGCGGAGTCTTCTGAGCTCAGTCTCAGAATGACGGCCTTGGAGCGCAGCATGTCTGCCTTCATGGAGCAGCAGTGGGTGCTGATGGCCGGTCTCACAAGTCCATCCGCCCTGACCAACGGGACCTCGACGTCCAAGTCGACCCCGGAGGCCGAGCTGATCCTCAAGACTCTTCGAGCCCGAGTCGATCATCGGCCAAGGTTTCCTTCGACCTCCCTTCAGGACCGAGGTCATCAATGCCGGTGCCCTCAGCGTTGGGGCGGTTGAGATCGAAGCCCTCACAGCCGGAGCCCATCGATTCCTCCTTGGAGGACTCGGCATGGGAAACGGAAGATGAAGAGTCCCTGGACACCCACCGGACTCGGTGTGTCCCCGGTGACTCGCCGGGGTCTGAGCCTCGGAGAAGGTCCCCCCCCTTGGTTCTCAGACTTCATCAGGGACATGTCCAAGGCTTTGGCATTCCTGACGGACACCGAGGAGGAGCCTCGAGCCGAAGAGCTCTAAGCCCCCCAGTATGTTTTTCCCCCTCGGGAAGACCTTATGGTACCGGTTCCTCCGATGTTGGAACGGCTGATGCTCCGCATGTGGGAGTCACCGGCTTCGATGCCGGTTCTCAGCAAGCGGGTCGATTCCATTTATCGAGTCCGCAAGAGCTCTGGGTTCCAAAAGGCACAGCTGCCACACAACTCCATGGTTGTGGAATCGGCCATGCACAGGCTCAAGAGCCAGAAAACGCACTCCTCGGTGCCCCCTGGCAGGGAGGCCTGAAACCTAGACGTCCTCGGCAGAAAGTGCTACCAGGGCTTGACGCTGTCATGCCGAGTCCAAACATACCAGCTGTACATGGGCATGTACTTATGGGACCTGGCCAAGGAGATTGCCGGATTCTCCGCTGGCCTCTCCGAGGAACCCTTGCAGCGCTTCAAGAACTTGTCCACTGGGATTCGGGAGTGCTCGAAGTTTGTCTCGAGCAGCCTATGACTGCTTTGAGGCTTCGGCCCGGGTAAGAAACATAGAAATATGATGACAGAAAAAGACCACATGGCCTATCTAGTCTGTCCTTCCATATCAACAACTACAACAGTCCTCTTTTTACCTTTAGAGATCCTCTGTGTTTGTCCCATGCTTTTTTGAATTCAGTTACTGTCCTCATCTCTACCACCTCCACTGGGAGACTATTCCACGGATCCACTACTCTTTCCGTAAAGAAATATTTCCGCATATCACTCCTGAATCTATCTCCCTTCACCCTTATCCCATGTCCCCTCTTAGCAAAACTTTCTTTCAATTGAAAGAGGCGCTCTCCCTGAACATTTATGCCACGGAGGTATTTAAACATCTCAATCATATCACCTCTGTCCCGCCTTTCCTCTAAGGTGTACATATTAAGATCCTTCAATCTGTCCTCATATGCTTTATAATGAAGACCACTAATCATTTAGTAGCCACCCTCTGCACCGACTCCATCCTGTTCACATCCTTTTGAAGGTGCGGTCTCCAGAATTGCACACTATACTCCAAATGAGGTCGCACCAAAGATTTATAGAGAGGCATTATCACCTCCTTTTTTCTGCTAGCCATTCCTCTCTGTATGCACCCAAGCATCCTTTTAGCTTTTGCCGTCGCCTTTTCTACCTGTTTAGCTAAGATCATCAGACACAACCACGCCTAGGTCCCGCTCTTCTTTAGTGGACAAAAGTACTTGACCCCCTATACTATATTGCTCCCTTGGATTGCTGCAGCCCAAATGCATGACCTTACATTTTTTAACATTAAATCCCAGCTGCCAAATTCTAGACCATTCTTCAAGCTTAGCTAGATCCCTCCTCATGTTATCTACACCTTCCTGGGTGTCTCCTCTATTGCAGATTTTGGTATCATCCGCAAAGAGGCAAACCTTACCCGACAGCCCTTCCGCTATATCACTAACAAAGATGTTAAAAAGAATCGGACCAAGGACAGATCCCTGGGACACACCACTGGTAACATCCTTCTCCTCAGAGTGAGCTCCATTTACTTGTACTCTTTGTCGCCTCCCACCCAACCAGTTTCTAACCCAAGCAGCAACTTTAGGGTCCATCCCTAGGGTGCTCAGTTTGTTTATAAGTCGCCTGTGAGGAACAGTGTCAAAGGCTTTACTGAAATCTAAATACACCACATCTAGAGCTCTCCCTCGGTCCAACTCCCTGGTCACCCAGTCAAAGAAATCAATCAGATTTGTCTGACAAGACCTGCCTCTGGTGAACCCATGCTGCCTCGGATCCTGTAATCCGCTGGACTCCAGAAACCTCACTATTTTCTCTTTCAGCAGCGTTTCCAATAATTTACTCACCACCGAAGTTAAACTAACCGGCCTGTAGTTTTCAACCACTTCCTTACTTCTGCTTTTGTGTAAAGGCACCAAATGAGCCTCTCTCCAGTCCTTCGGCACCACTCCCGACTCCGAGGCATTGAAAATGTCAGTCAGTGGAGTTGCTAGAAGGTCACCAAGTTCCCTCAGTATTCTAGGGTGTATCTCATCCGGTCCCATCGCTTTGTCTATTTTAAGTTGAGCTAGTTTCTCACGAACACAATCTTCTGAAAATTGTTCAAGATGTCCCTCGCTTCTGTTCCTATTTGTGGGTGTTTTCTGAGGTCCTGCTCCTGGTTCTTCATCTGTGAACACAGAACAAAAATATTTGTTAAGCAATTTCGCTTTATCCTTATCAGCTTCTACATATTCCTCCCCTGCACCCTTGAGTCTGACAATACCACTTTTGCCCTTCCTCTTCTCACTAATATTTCTGAAAAATGTCTTATACCCCCATTTTATTGCATTGGCTATTTCCTCCTCCTTTTGAATCTTTGCCTTCTTGACTACTTTGCTAGCTTCTCTAAGTTTTTCGAAATACAGATGCCTGTCTTCCTTTCTCTGTGATCTCTTGTATTTCATGAAGGCCTCCCTCTTTTTCTTCACTTTTTCAGCTACTTCTTTCGAAAACCATAGCGGTCTCCTTTTCCTTTTGTCTTTATTTACCATTTTAACATAAAGGTTGGTTGCCCTTAAAATATCCCCTTTCAGTTTTGCCCACTGTTTTTCTACATCCCCCAGCTGTTCCCATCCCACTAACGACTCCCTGAGGTATTGGCCCATCTTAGCAAAGTTAGTCTTCCTAAAGTCTAAGATCCTCACCTTTGAATGGATTCTAACAGCCCTAGTCCTAATACTGAACCACACCATCTGGTGATCACTGGATGCAAAATGATCTCCCACTACAACATCAGAAACACTTTCACCATTGGTACGCACCAAGTCCAGTATGGCCCCTTCACGTGTGGGGTCTGTTACCAATTGCCTGAATAGTTCTCCCTGTAGAGAATCCAGGATCTCCTTACTTCTAGATGATACTGCAGCAGGAATGTGCCAATCAACATCTGGCATATTGAAATCTCCTATCAGTAGCACTTCCCCTTTCCTAGCAATGCTGCGTATGTCTTCAATTAACTCTGTCCACCTCTTCTTCTTGTGAGGGAGGTCTGTATATCACACCAATGCAAATAGATTTCTCTTTCCCTCTTTCTAGTTTAACCCACAATGCCTCCTCTCTCCCTTTTAACCTCTGTAATTCCAAAGCTTTAATAGTAGTTTTTACATATAGTGCCACTCCTCCTCCCCTTCTTCCTACCCTGTCCTTTCTGAATAAAGTATAGCCAGGTATAGTTACATCTCAATCATGGTTTTCTGTGAACCATGTTTCTGTAACTGCCACTAAATCCAAGTCAGCCACTCCCACCAAAGCTTCAACATCAGGGATCTTATTTCCCTTGCTACAGGCATTTATACACACTGCTTTCCATTTATACACCCTGTTACCCATTTCCATAAAGCTATTTAATGTATCACCTACCTGAGGGCTTTCACTTACTGGGAGCTTTCTTCACCCATCCCCAACGAATCTAGTTTAAAGCCCTTTTCAGTAGATTAGCCAGTCTACTACCGAAGATGCGTTGACCTTTCTTGAACAGATGTATGCCATCTCTGCAACCCTTGGAACAGCATTCCATGGTCTAGGAAACCAAAACGCTCTCGATGACACCATCCACGCAGCCATGCATTCATCTCCAGGATGCGAGCCTCTCTGCCTTGGCCTTTACCCTCAACAGGGAGGATTGAAGAGACCACCACCTGTGCACATAATTGCTTCACCTAGCCGCAGCCGGCATCGGTGCCTGACGCCAGGCATGGCTAATGTCGTCAGACCTAGAGCCATGGGTACAGGACAAGTTGATCGATGTCCCTTGCCGAGGTGACAACCTTTTTGGCAAACCCTTGACTGAGAAAGCTGCTGAAATTGAGACCGAGTACTTGTCCTGGATAAGACTTTCCAAAAAGACTTCTGCCCCTTCTAAAAAGAAGGGCTCGGGTAAAAAGCCCTTTTTCCCGAGGAAGGGTACTGCTTACCGCAACTACCCCACTCACCAGGCCTCCCCGGCTCCCCAACAGGGGCAGCAGGCCAAGGGACAGGGGCATGGCCCGCGTAAGCAGAAGACCCCCAAGCCCCATGCACCATCTCCTTCCCAGCTAGTAGGGGCTTTTTGATTGATTGTCACAGCATAGTCTCTCTCCAATTAGGGATGCAGCTTTGCACAGGAGGAAGGTTGCCCCTGTATGCCCACAGGTGGCCTGCAATCGCCACCGATGCCTGGGTCTTGCAAATAGTCCAAAAGGGCTATTTGCTTCACTTCAACCAGGTACCTACCTCCTAATTTTCAGGAGAGCCTCTCAGACCCCCTCTACACAGGAACCTCCTCTTACAAAAGTTGTCCGGTCTTCTAGAGGATCAGGCGGTGGAGCCGGTGCCCCACAACCTGCTAGGAAAGGCTTTTACTCCAGGTATTTCCTGATACCAAAGAGAACAGGAGGCCTCCAGCCCATCCTTGACCTGTGAAACTTAAACAAGTTTCTGGTGAGGAAAAAGTTCAAGATGCTTTCCCTTGGAATATTGCTGCCTTACCTACACCAGGGAGACTGGCTATGCTCTTTAGACCCGAAGGATGCTTATACGCACATCCTCATACATCCAGACCACAGACAATATCTCAGATTTGTAGTGGGAGGAAACCATTTTCAGTACAGAGTACTTCCATTCGGCCTAGCCTCTGCCCCCGGAGTGTTTACCAAATGTCTGGCAGTAGTGGCAAAACAAAAACTATATAAGGCCTTTCTTGAGAGTGAACTACATTCAAAACTAAAAACAATTAAATTCACTCAATCTATTTTTTATAACCTCAACTCAATACACTACCTTGCCAAACGGTCTCAGATAAACGATATATTTTTGACACTTATTTGTGGGTAATAAGACTCTCCCATATAGTGTCCGTTTACATCAATGACCTCAGGCAAGTATATTTTAAATTAATTATCTTATGTATTGCTCTTTTTTTATTTTTTTATATATATATTTATATTAATGTCCTTTGCTTATCTTAAAATAGCTTCCACCACTCCACTTATCTTATGCAGAATGGCGTCAGCAGATGCCCCTTTTCATTCACAAAACAAAAGAAGAACCCCAACGCCTCAATCTTCTAAGCGCTCCAGCGTTTCTCCAATTGGGTTTTTCAAAGGGATGAATGCATTGCTTCTTTCAGGGACCACTTAAATGTATGTTTTCTTCAGTGTTCATATGATTTATTCTATAGCAACACAAACAAAAGCAGCAGTATTACGTGGCTCCAATGAATTAGGTGCCAAGGAGGGTATTTAAACATGGGAGTGAACGCATGCGTGGCGTCCCAAGTTTTTGAGTTCAGTGAAGACAAGAGATCGTGACCGATGAAAGTTAGTGCAACTGGAAAGTCATTAAAGGTGATATGAGAGAAGAAACGTGATGTAAGTACTGAGAAAAGTTCATATATTTAGATGATCCAACCACGTAATACTGCTGCTTTTGTTTCTGTTGCTATAGAATAAATCATATGAACACTGAAGAAAACGTACATTTAAGTGGTCTCTGAAAGAAGCAATGCATTCATCCCCTTGAAAAACCCAATTGGAGAAACGCTGGAGCGCTTAGAAGATTGAGGCGTTGGGTTTCTTCTTTTGTTTGTGAATGAAAAGGGGCATCTGCTGACGCCATTCTGCATAAGATAAGTGGAGTGGTGGAAGCTATTTTAAGATAAGAAAAGGACATTAATATAACTATATATATAAAAAAAATAAAAAAGAGCAATACATAAGATAATTAATTTAAAATATACTTGCCTGAGATCATTGATGTAAACGGACACTATATGGGAGAGTCTTATTACCCACAAATAAGTGTCAAAAATATATTGTTTATCTGAGACCGTTTGGCAAGGTAGTGTATTGAGTTGAGGTTATAAAAAATAGATTGAATGAATTTAATTGTGTTTAGTTTGGCAGTAGTGGCAGCCTTCCTCAGGAACCAGGGAATTTTTGTCTTCCCGTACCTGGACGACTGGCTCATCAGGGCCCCGTCGCCTCAAGAAGCCCAACAGGCCACAGCTTGCACTATCAGCATACTGCAGCATCTAGGCTTTGTCATAAATCAAGCAAAGTCCACTTTGCTTCCCACTCAAAATTTAGAGTTCATAGGGGCAAGGTTAGACACCCTTCAAGTGAAGGCTTACCTGCCAAAGGGCAGAGCACAGAGACTTCTGGATCTGGTCCACCAAATCAGTCACAAGTCTCAGATATCAGCGAGGCACTTTCTACACCTTCTAGAACACATGGCCTCCACGGTTCATGTGACCCCAAATGCCCGTCTCCACATGAGGACAGCTCAGTGGTGCCTCAGAGATCAGTGGACACAAGCCACAGGAAGACTCCGAGACAGGATCAAAGTGTCCAAACGACTACTGAAGTCGTTAACCTGGTGGCTTCAGCCATCCAACCTGCTCGAGGGAGTGCCTTTCCAGCCTCCCTTGTACACAAGAGTGCTGACGACAGATGCATCTCTGCTGGGCTGGGGAGCCCATTGCCACGACTTATGCACTCAAGGGTTGTCGTCTCCTCAAGAGAAGACGCAACAAATCAACCTCTTAGAGCTCCGGGCAATACGCCTAGCTCTTCAAACCTTCTCTCATGTTCTCTCACATCAGTCTGTCTTAGTACAAACAGACAACCAGGTGGCTATGTTCTACATGAACAAGCAGGGAGGGACGGAGTCCCGCATCCTGTGTCAGGAGACACACTGGATTGCTGTTCCTTTGCAATCTGACAAGATATGTCTCTCAAAGCAGTTTACCTGCTGGGTCATGAGAACTACGTAGCAGACAAGCTAAGTAGAATTCTCCAACCTCACGAGTGGCAACTGAATCCGGAAGTAGCCCAGCAGATCTTCCAGTGCTGGGGACATCCAGTCATAGATCTTTGCCAGTCTGCAGAATCATCAGTTGCACAACTTTTGCTCCATACAGCCACACCCCCAAAGGGTGGCTGCAAATGTGTTTCTGATTTCCTGGTCCGCGGGCCTCCTCTATGCGTCGTCTCCCATGCCTCTGGTGGCCCGGACTCTATTCAGAATCCTTCAAGACAAGGCCTCGGTCATCCTGGTAGCCCCCAGATGGCCAAGACATCCTTGGTTTCTGCTTCTCCTCCAGCTGGCAGTGGAAACCCCACTCTCTCTGGGGACGCAGCCCGACCTGTCCCAGGAGCAGGGCTCTATCTTACACCCCAACCTCAGGTCCCTCAACCTGATGGCATGGCTGCTGAAAGGGTAGTGCTGGCTTCTCTCCTCCTGCCTAAGAATGTGGAAGAAATGCTACTGGCCTCAAGGAGGCAGTTCATTAGAAAAACCTATGCTTCAAGTGGCGTAGGTTTGAGGTGTGGTGTAACCAGCACAATGAAAACCCTTTCTCTTCTCTGGTGCCAGTGGTGTTACAGTACCTGCTTCACCTCTCAGAATTAGGCCTCAAGTCTAACTCTGTCCGGGTCCACCTGAGTGCTTTGTCAGCACACCACTCTCCAGTGGAAGGACAACCTCTTTCAGTTCACCCCTTGGTGTCCAGATTCCTCAGAGGTCTACTTCTACTAAAACCCCCGGTTCGTCCTCTGGCAACCGAGTGGGATTTGAATGTGGTCTTGCAACAGCTTACTCGCCCATCTTTTGAGCTGATGTCCGCTTTCCATCTGCGCTTCCTATCCTGGAAGGTGCTCTTCCTGGTGGCACTCACATCTGCCAGACGAGTGAGTGAGCTACAAGCTCTTGTGTCAGAAAGACCGTACACACAGTTTTATAGGAACAGGGTGGTCCTGCGCACCCATCCCAAGTTTCTTCCAAAAGTGGTTTCTCCATTCCACCTCAACCAAGAGGTGGTTCTTCCGACATTCTTTCCCAGACCGCATGCCAACCGGGCAGAGGCGGTTCTGCATACCCTTGATTGTAAGAAGGCATTAGCCTTCTACCTGGAGGGTACGCAGGGACATCGAAGGGCTACTCAGCTCTTTGTCTCTTAGGTAGCCCCAGTTTACTGGGATCATATCTCCAAGCGCACGTTGTCCACCTGGGTGGCAGACTGCATGGCCTGGGCTTACAGGGCGGCCGACCTCCCGTTGCAGAGTCGAGTCGCAGCACACCATGTCAGGGCTAAGGCTGCATCAGTGGCTCACTTCCGCTCTGTTCTGCTGGCAGACATCTGCTGGACTGCAACCTGGTCTTCAAGCCAGACTTTTGCAGCCCATTACTGCTTGGATGGAGAGTCCCAACGGGACAGTGCTTTCAGCCAGGTGGTACTCTGTAACTTATTTGAGGTTTAGGCAACTCCTACCCTCTGGCCCTCTGGTGTCAGTGGTGTGGCTTCTCCGCTGAATTCCTATCACAGCTGCAGCGGCTCTTCTAGAGGGAGCCATTTTTCAGCTAGAGGTTCTCAGTAGCCTATTGCTAGGGAGTCCCATATGTGAGGACTGACTTCCTGCTTGTTCCTGGAGAAAGCATAGTTACTCACCTGTAACAGGTGTTCTCCAGGGACAGCAGGAATCAGTCCTCACGACCCTCCCTCCTCTGGAGTTGCAGTCCTACTATTGATTTTTATTCATTTTGCCATCTTTTTAGCTATGTCATTCGACTGAGCAAGATGGCACCCTTGGGCGGGAAGGGGATCGCACATGCGCGATGCAATCCCAAAGGCTTTCTTTGAAAGCTGGGGAATTGCTCTGCATGAGGGCTCCGTCGGCATCGATGTCACCCATATGTGAAGACTGATTCCGCTGTCCCTGGAGAACACCTGTTACAGGTGAGTAACTATGCTTTCCTGTGGGTGTATCAGGATGGTATCTGTAATAAGCACTGCAGCAGCACTTTGCTCTTACATCCATAATAGTAGAAGTAGTTCAGAAGATGGTATTTAAAAATCTTTAGTTATTTTTGTTTAGGAAGGAATTAAGTGTATTAGAGAAGGATAAATCTTAACTACGACCCTGCAGCTTGCGGTCTTTGCAAGAGGATGTTCAGTAAGGCCCTCAAGAGCTGCCAGCAGCAGCACAATAAGTTTTTCCCCCGAGTCCCCAATGCTCTGAAGGCCTGGGCCTCGTCTGAGGCCCCGACATCTCGGGCAGAGCTGCCCGAGCCTCATCGTGGGTCCTCAGAAAGGGGGGTCTCCCTCGAAGGAACCCAGGAAGAAGAAGAAACCCTTGAAGGCGGCGTCCTTGGATGGTTCCAACCAGCCTGGAGCTCCCCAGTCCCGCAGTCTGATATGCTCGGACAAGGAGCGATCTGCGAAGGTTCCCTGGAAGGATCCGGCCACAGACCTGCTTCGGTCCCCAGACACCATCCTTGTTGAGGATTCCCCTTTGGGGGAGCCGGCATCGAGCCTGAGTCCCCTGCAGAGCCTTCTGGTCTGGAGTCCAGAATGGCGGCCCTGGAGTGCAGTTTGTCTGCCTTCATGGACCAGCAGAGGGTGCTGTTGTCTGGCACAACTGGTTCATCCGCCCCGACCACCGTGCCCTCGACATCCAAGATGTCCCCGGAGGCCGAGCTGATCCTCGGCCGAGATCCTGCTCCCTGGTCTCTGTTCCCATCGTGAGCAAGCGCCTTGACACAATGTCCAAGGTGCAGCGTGGCCCGGCTTCTGAAAGACCCAACTCACACACACCTCGATGGTGGTGGAATCGGCCACGAGGAAGCCGAAGAGCCCGAATCACACATCGGTACCACCGGGCCGAGAGTCGAGAGCCCTTGATGCCTTGGGCCGCAAGGCCTATCAGGGTTCCATGCTCTCTTGTCGCAACCAGGCATATCAATTATACATTGGTATATTCCTACACGACTTAGCAAAGGAGCTTGGGGTTTTCTCCACGGGCCTCGAGGGGGAGCCCCTCAACAGGTTCCGTCGCCGACTGCTCCAGTAATGTCTCTCGAGCCTCCTATGATGGCTTCGAGACATCGGCTCGGGTGGCGGCCGTGGGCATGGGGCCCGCCATCAGGCATGGCTCCAATCCTCGGATCTGGAGCAATGGGTGCAGGAGAAGCTCCTGGATGTGCCCTGCCTCGGTGAACAGCTTTTTGGTAAGCCGATGGAGGAGAAGGCTGTGGAGATCGAGATGGCGTTCATTACCAGGTCCCGTCTCTCCCTCAAGACCTCTACTCTGCCTCAGAAGAAGCAGCCAACCAAGAAGCCCGTCTTCCCCAGAAAGGGTCTCCAGTATCGCGGCTACCTGCCGTACCTGCCGTACCCGGCTGCCCCCATGCCTACTGCTCCGGTGCAGGGAAAGCCTGGCCAGGGGCACCATAAGCCAAAGAGCCCGAAGGCCCACGCTCCGGCTCCCCCGCAACCCACTCAGGAGTTTTGATGCCAGCGGCATAGCCCTTCGCCCTCCGGTGAAGCAGCAGCCAGTGGGCGGACGCCTGTCCTGCTTCTCCCCATCATCGACGCTCATCACCTCGGACACTTAGCCCTCTCGGACGACACTGAGAAGCTATCGCCTCCATTTCGACAGGCTTCTACCCCCTTTCTCCCCGGTGGAGCCTCCTCAACTCCCCTCACACCAGCTTCTGCTGCAGCGGGAATTGCACTCCCTCCTTGCCCAACGGGCAGTCAAGAAGGTCCTTGCCCACCTTAGAGGTCGAGGTTTTTATTCCCGGTACTTCCGCATCCTGAAAATGACGGGGGTTCTGCGGCCCATCCTCGACCTCTGCAGGCTAAATAAATTCCTGGTGCAGGAGAAATTCAAGATGTTCTCTTGGCGTACTGCTGCCCTTCCTCAGGCAGGGCGACTGGCTATGCTCCTTGGATCTGAAGGATGCTTACGCCCATATCTTTATCCACCCCAACACAGGCAGTACCTGCTTTTCAGGGTGCAGTACAGGGTGCTCCCCTTCGGCCTTGTGTCTGCCCCATGGGTCTTCACCAAGTGCTCGTCGTGGTCGCCGCTCACCTTTGGCGCTGGGGCATGCCGGTCTTTCTCTATCTTGATGACTGGCTCATTAAGGGCTCCTCTGCCGAGGAGGCCCGGCAAGTGATGTCGTGCACTGTCCTCTTGGAGAGCTTGGGGTTCTTGGTCAACTACCCAAACTCTCACTTCGACCCAGCACAGGCTCTCGAGTTCATCGTCACGCGCCTCGATACTCAGCAGGCCATTGCCTTCTTGCCGGTGGATCGTTCCACCCGCCTACGAGCTCTGGTGGCTCGAGTCCAAAGCGCCCACCAGGTCACCGTTCAGTCTGCTACATTTCCTGGGCCACATGGCCTCGACCGTGCATGTGGTTCCTCACTCCCGCCTGCACATGCGAATGGCTCAGTGGTGGCTCAGTACCCAGTGGAGTCAGTACCTCAGACACCTCAGGGACCCCGTCAGGGTTCTCCTTCGACCTCCGCTTGTTACTGAACTGGTGGCAAAATCCCTGCAACCTTCTGCGAGGATCGCCTTTTCAGGCTCCACGGCACGATGTGGTCCTTACTACAGATGCTTCCCTGTTAGTGTGGGGTGCCCATTTCAGGCCTCTCTGCACACAAGGGCAATGGTCACCCGAGGAGTCTCAGCAGCAGATAAACCTGCTCGAGCTCCAGGCCATCCTGTGGGCCCTGAGGGCCTTCGAGGATCACAGACCGACAACCGTGTAGCTTTGTTCTACATCAACAAGGAGGGAGGGCATGGGATCGTGCTCCCTCTGTCGGGAAGCAGTCCTTATCTGTTCTTTCGCTGCCCGACGGAGGATATCCTTCAGGGCTACGTACCTCCCGGGTCAGGAGAATGGTCTGGGGGACAGACTCAGCAGAATCCTTCTCCCCCCACGAATGGCGGCTGGATCCCAGAGTAGCAAGCTGGCTGTTTCTACACTGGGGCACTCCAGCAATAGACCTCTTCGCCAGCTCCTAGAACACGCAGCACCCTTGCTTTTGTGGCCCGGTACCGCACCCGGTCAGGGAGGCCGCCGATGCATTACTCCTGGACTGGTCCTCCAGTCTCCTAAATGCATTCCCTCCTTTCCCCCTCATTGCGAGGACTCTGTTCAAGGCTCAACGGGACGGGGCATCATTGATTCTCGTGGCCCCCTCATGGCTTTGGCAGCCTTGGTTCCCGCTCCTTCTCCGGCTGTCGATGGAGCCTCTGATTCCCCTGGGCTCTGCCAGGGGCCTGCTAATGCAGGAGGAGGGTTGGGTACTACACCCGAACCTAACCTCCCTATCCCTCACAGTCCTGCGGCTGAACGGGTCTCCCTAGCCTCTCTGGCCCTTCCGGAGGAGGTCGAGAAAATCCACCTTGCCTCAAGGAAGGACTCCACTAGGTGGGCTTACGCTTTTAAGTGGAAACGCTGCTCTGTCTGGTGCGCGGAACACCATATCGACCCCTTCTCGTGCCCTGTTTGGTGGGTTCTCTAGTACCTCCTCCACCTCTCGAAGGAAGGGCTGAAAATTTGATGTTTATTTTGATTTTATCCTGTTGCTGTAAAAGGATCCACTGTACTGTGTCTGGCCCATGCCATTTTGAATTCCGTCACTATATATGCCCCCACCACTTCCATCGGGAGGGCATTCCAAGCATCCACCACCCTTTCATTGAAAGGCAATGTTGGGAGCAGCTTATTTGGTGAATGCCTTCTGTGACCTGATTAGATGCTTGTCCAAAGGTATGGCCTCGGTGGTGGCAGCGCGGCGTTACTTGTGGTTGCATAATTGGTCAGTGGATGTTTTCTCCAAAACGCGTCTCAGTAAACTCCCTTTTCGGGGCAAGCTGTTCTTTGGGGAAGGCCTGGAGAAGTTGGTGAAGGATCTGGGCGAGTCTAAGGGGGGAAGACTTCTCGAGGATAAGCAGAAGACATTTAGGTCCTTGGGCCCTGTGAGGGGGCAGCCAAGAGACTTTAGGCATTTTCGCACAGTGCAGTTTGCCCTATATCAGAGGGGACGTTTTCCTTTCAGGTGGCAGGCCTTTCAGGGATCCGGCAGAGAATTTTGTGCCTTTTCCTCCTCGGCTCCCAAGAACTTCCAGTGAAACGAGGATGGGCCAGGGGACCCTACTTCCTGTAGGCCATTGGCTGCAGGATTTTTATGCTGCCTGGGCCTGAATTACTTCCAACCAGTGGGTTCTGGAGGTCATCAGAGAGGGGTACTCCCTGGAGTTTGCCCACTTTCTTAGAGAGGCCTTCGTCAACTCACCGTTCAAGGCACCTCGAAGGCTTCAGGCCGTGCATCAAACTCTTCTTCAACTGCAAGCCTTGCAGTCCATGGTGGAAGTAGCAAAATACCAGTACGGATGTGGTCCCCAAGAAAGCAGGATCTTTTCAGCCCATTCTGGACCTCAAACATGTGAATCGGTATCTGCGAGTGCCTCGTTCTCTTATGGAAATGCATCGGTTGGTGATTGTGGTGGTCCAAGAGGTAGGTCTCACTCAAACTCACCAAGTCCTACCTACATATTCCCATTTGACCCGAGCACCAGCAGTTTCTCAGGTTTGTGGTGCCGATGGGCCACTTTCAGTTTCAGGCACTGCCCTTTGGACTGGCTACAACACCTCGTACCTTCACCAAGGTCATGGTAGTGGTGGCAGTGGCGCTGTTTCAGGAAGGCATTCTGGTGCACCCTTGCCTTGACAGTTGGTTAATTTGAGCGAAGTCCAGAGAGGAAAGTGAACAGGTCACCTCAAGAATCATAGCATTCCTTCAGGGGCTCGATTGGGTGGTGAACTTTGCCAGGAGTCACCTGAAGCCATCCCAGGATTTGGAGTACTCGGGAGCTCGGTTCCAGACCGACATTGGCTGGGTATCCTTGCCATTGGATCGGCTGCAAACGTTGCAATTTCAGATATGGCAGTTTCTACAGATGAAGGTGCCAATGACATGGCATTATCTGCAGGTCTTGGGCTCCATGGCAGCATCAGTCAAACTGGTGCCCTGGGTGTGGGCACATATGAGGCCTTTACTACGAGCATTGTTGCGCAGATGGTTGGCTCAGTGACATCCGCTCTTGGGACTGTTGCCCTGTCCAGAGGAGGCACAGAAGGCTCTCCGGTAGTGGCTACAGACCTGATAAGCTCCTGTCAAACATGCCCCTGGAGATGCCTCTGGGTTCCGCTGATGACGGATGCCAGCCTGTCGGGATGGGGGGGGCGCATTGCAAAGCCCAGATAGCACAGGGTCTTTGGTGGTTGCAGGAGAGCATGTGGTCCATCATCCGCCTGGAGTTGCGGGCAGTGTTCTTAGCCCTGCGAAGGTTTCAGGCCTTCCTGAGGGGGAAGGAGGTGAGAGTTTTTTCAGACAATGCCACCACAGTGGCTTACATCAACCAGCATGAGGGGGCACGGGCAGTGCGCAGTTGGAGAATGAGGTAGGACAATTGATGGAATGAGCAGAGAGCAACCTGTTGGCCCTCTCAGCAGCGCACATGGCCGACAGAGAACGTGACAGTAACCTATCTCAATCGGGCCATTTTTGCTTAGTTGGTGAGGCATTGGTGTCCGCCGATCGTGGATTTAATGGCTACCTTTAAGTCTGCGAAGGCGCCACAGTTCTACAGCAGAAAAAGAGAGTGCATGTCAGAGGGGCTCAACATGCTGGTACAACCGTGGCCCATGGGGGGGCTGCTCTGTATTTCCCCCCAGACGTTAATAGGTTGAGTGGTGCAGCGAATCGAGATGCATCAGGGTCTGGTGCTATGGATTGACCAAGATGGCTGTGGTATGTTAACCTGGTGCGGCTGATAATCTGTTGTCCATGGCGCCTACCAGCACAAGCTGATTTGCTCTCACAAGGTCCCATTCTAATGCCTCAGGTGGATTGATTCTCATTTATGGCACAGCCCTTGGAAGGGCTCAGTTAAGACAAGGCTATTCACTCTCCGTTATTGCAACTTTGCTGAAGGTCCACAGGCACTCTACTTTGCTAGCGTATATTTGTGTTTGCAGAGTGTTTGAGGGCTGGTGCGAGGAGCAATACTCTTACTCTGAGGGCCACGGTACCCAAGATCCTCGCTTTTCTACAGGTGGGGCTGACTTGCAGTTTCCTATGCGTGCAGGTGGTAGGTGTCGTCTGTTATCGCAGCAGAATTTGAGGAATTCCACTAGCCACTCACCGGATGTTATAATTTTCTTCGGGTGGTGAAGCAGGTGTGACTGCTGGTGAGGTCGATGATCCCACCTTGGGATTCAAATTTGGTGGTGTTCGTCTTGATGGAGGAATCCTTTGAGCCTCTGGGTGGCTGTTCCTTGAAGGATCTGACTTTGAAGACAGTCTTTTCAGTGGCGATTTGTTCGGCTAGGAGGATATCTGAGCTTCAGACATTTTATTTATTTATTTATTTAGACAGTTTTGTATACCGCCTTATCCTTCAATCAAAGCGGTCACAACACAATTAGGGGATACATTTAACACGCGGGGATATGAGACACATACACTAATACTTACGGGGAACATGGGTAATGGAGGGTTAAGTGGCTTGCCCAAGACCACAAGGAGCATCTGTGGGACTAGAAACCCCAGTCCTTCCGGCCCAAGGTTGCTGTCTTCTAGTGGGATTTGAACCCCCGACCTTCCGGCCTGAAGTACCTTGCCCCAACCACTAGGCTACTCCTCCCTCCCTGATGATGTCAAAGGAGTAGGTCGTTTTAAGGCGGTACCGTCCTTTCTCCCTAAGGTGCTGTTGGTTTTTCACCTGAATCAATCAGTGATGCTTCCAGTGTTTTCAGAAACATGGGGGATGGTGGAGGATCCCCTTCTACGATGATTGGATGTCCACCGTGTGTTGGAAGTCGGATCATTTATTTTGTTTGGTGGCTCGCGCAAGCCTTTATTTCACGATGGGTGAGGGAGGCCATAGACCTGTGCCTCAGGGGTTACGGACTCGTTTGACCCGGGCTCAATCGGCATCTTGGGCAGAGTTCTGTTTGGTACCACCAGTGGATATCTGCAAGGCAGTGACTTGGTCCTACTTGCATTCCTTTGTGAAGCATTACCGTCTGGATGTACAGGTGTTGAAGTACACCCGATGTAGCTCGGCAGTGCTTCAAGCTGGGCTAGCGGGTTTCTCCCAAGGATAGTACTGCTGTGTTACATTCCACAGGTATCGGGACTGAACTGGAGAAACGATATGGAAGGTGAAATTAGGCCTGATCTGCTAACAGATGTTCCTCTAGTCCAGTCCCGAACCGTCCCTGGTTGGTGGCTACATACTACTGTCACATGACTTTCCCGGCCTGAAGAATTATATCTCTATTGGAGGGTCCAGGGGTTGGTGTTGAAGTTGTCAGACTGTGAGGACTCCTTAAAAAAAAAAAAAAAAAAGAGGAAGCAAAAAGTGAAGAAGAAAGACGGTCTTTTATGATGGGAGGCATTTGAGGGCTAGAGTGACTTTTCTTCAATGGACTTTCTTATCGTACATTTATAGCAAGTGAGCGTTTTCCCTTCCTTGGTGGGAGGAGGGTGTGTTTATGCTTTGTTTTCACATAATTTTTCCTCCTGTGAGTCCGCTTTGTCAGTGGGATACTGGAGGCTGGTAGGTGGTGCCAGCTACCTATCTAGGATGTCATGATATGCTCAGTCTCCAAGCTACTAGTGGGACGTGAATGCCCACAGGTACCGGGACTCGACAGGAGGAACTCAAGGAACATCAATTAGCAGGTACGGCCTAATTTCACCTTTCTGAATCTGTTAAAGTCAAGATTCTCCAGGACCAAGCAGGAAGTCGGTCCTCGCATATGGGTGACGTCGGCGCCGACGGAGCCCTCGTGCGGAGCATTTCCCCAGCTTTCAAAGAAAGCCTTTGGGAATGCAGCGCGCATGCACGGTCCCCTTTCCGCCCAAAGGTGCCATCTTGCTCAGTCTTTCTTTTTCCGCAGAGCCCAACGGACATGAGTTCATGTCACCCGGTAAAAGTAGATTTTTTTTCTGCGATTTTCGATTTTTCTGATCCGGTTCGATGCCGGTTCCCCTTCCCGCCTGGGCTCGGTACACCGGTATTCTTTTTTCGTTTTTTGTCCTTCATGACTAGCGTTCGCACCTTTTTTTGTTATTTTCACTGGCAGCTCGGTCTTTTGACCTTCCAAGGGCCCTTTTTCCCCCGATGGCTACCAGCGGGTTCAAAAAATGTGATCGGTGCAAGAAACTTATGTCTTTCACCGATACACATGACTGCTGCCTCCAATGCCTCGGGCCCAACCATGACCTGCTGGCCTGTGGCCCGTGCGGCAAAATGTTGTCAAAGGCACTTCGGAGCCGTCGGCATCAATGTGAGAGAATTTTCTCGGAGTCCGCGTTCAGCCGGGCCCGGACTTCGTCAGAGACCTCGACATCTCAGGAGTCGGAACCTGAGCACCATTGTGGTTCCTCTGAAAGGGAGTCTCCCACCCGGGAGCACAAAAGGAAGAAGAAGCTCGTGAGGGCGGCATCGGTGGAAGCTCCTGTGTCCTTGAGGGCCAGGTCGCGTAGCCCTGACCGCCGCCCCGGGCTCTCGGAATCGGAGAGGCCGTCCAAGCTACCTCGTATGGAGCCGGAGTCCCCGAGTCACGTAAGTTCTGTTGTCCTCGTGGACTCTCCTCCGGGAGAGCCAACATTGGGCCCGACGCCATCGGGGCCCGAGTCGGAGGTTGCTGGGTCTCCTGAGCTTGGACTCAGGTTGACGGCCTTGGAGAGCAGCTTGACTGCCTTCATGGAACAGCAGCGGGTGCTGATCGCCGGTTTGACCGGTGCATCTGCCCCGACCACCGGGACCTAGCCGTCTAAGTCGACCCCAGAGACCTAGCCGATCCTCGAGTCCATCAAGTCTCGAGTCGATCCTCGGTCAAGGTCCCCCTCGACCTCCCATGCGGGGCCGAGGTCGTCGATGCCGGTGCCCTCAGCTTCGGGGCAAGTGGCACCGAAGCCCACACAGCCAGAGCCGCTCGACTCCTCAGCGTAGTCGGCGTGGGAGACGGAGGACGAGGAGTCTCCAGACATCTTCCGGACCTGGTGATTCCCTTCGGACTCACTGGAGTCCGAACCTTGGAAAAGGTCTCCCCCCCCCCCCCCCCCCCCCGGAGGATACCCGGTTCTCAGACTTAGTAAGGGACATGGCCAAGGCTTTGGCATTCCCTGCAGATGCCGAGAAGGAGCCTTGAACCGAGGAGCTCGATGCCCCTCCAGTATGACTTTCCTCCAAAGGAAGCCTTTATTCTACTGGTTCCTCCGATGCTGGAACGGCTGCTCTTCCGTATGTGGGAGGCACCGGCCTCGGCGCCAGTTCTTAGCAAATGGGTCGATTCCATTTATCGAGTCCGTAAGAGCCCTGGGTTCCAAAAGGCACAGCTACCACACAATTCCATGGTTGTGTAATCGGCCATGCACCGCCTGAAGAGTCAGAAGATGCACTCCTCGGTGCCCCCCGAACAGGAGGCCCGGAACCTGGATGCCCTCTGTAGAAAGTGCTTCCAGGGCTCTATGCTATCTTGCTGTGTCCAGACTTACCAGCCTCTACATGGGCATGTACTTACGGGATCTGGCAAAGGAGATTGCCGGGTTCTCAGCTGGCCTCTCCGAGGAACCCTTGCAGAGATTCAAAGCCTTGTCTACAGGGATCCGAGAGTGCTCCAAGTTTATCTCTCGAGCAGCCTATGATGGCTTCGAGGCTTCAGCCCGGGTAGCCACGGCAGGCATCGGTGCACGCCGTCAGGCCTGGCTACAGTCATCGGACCTGGAGTCATGGGTGCAGGAGAAGTTGGTCGATGTCCCCTGCCGAGGTGACAACCTATTTGGTAAGCCCATGACTGAAAAGGCTGCAGAAATCGAGACTGAGACTCTCACCAGGACTAGGCTGTCCAGAAAGACTTCTGCCCCTTCTCAAAAAAAGAAGGGCTCAGGAAAGAAGCCCTTTTTCCAAAGGAAAGGTGCTGCCTACAAATCCTACCCTCAATATCAGGCCTCTCCAGCTCCCTAGCAGGCCAAGGGGCATGGGGCCCGTAGGCAGAAGACCCCCAAGCTGCCAGCTCCGGCTCCTGCACAGCAGGGAGCAGGGTTTTGACTCCCACAGCATAGCCTCTTCTCCGCCGCTGGCTCCACTCAGCACAGGAGGTCAGCTGACCCTGTACACTTACTGGTGGCCAGCCATCACAGAGGATACCTGGGTACTCAGCATAGTCCAAAAGGGCTACATGCTCCACTTCCACCAGCTACCCCCCTCCTACTTTCCAGGGGAGCCTCCAAGACTCCCTCTACTCAGAAACCTCCTCCTTCAGGAGTTGGCAAGTCTTCTAAAGGAACAGGCGGTGGAACCGGTGCCTCACCACATGAAAGGGCAAGGCTTCTACTCCAGGTACTTCCTGGTACCAAAAAGGACAGGAGGCCTCCGGAATATCCTAGACTTGTGAAACCTAAACAAGTGTCTAGAGAGGGAAAATTTCAAGATGCTTACCCTTGGGGATACTGCTGCCCTACCTCCAGCAGGGAGACTGGCTATGCTCCATAGACCTAAAGGATGCTTATACTCACATCCTCATTCATCCAGACCACAGACAATATCTCAGATTTGTGGGGGGGAAACCATTTTCAGTACAGGGTACTTCCCTTTGGCCTAACCTCTGCCCCCAGGGTTTTCACCAAATGCCTGGCGGTGGTGGCGGCCTATCTCAGGAATCAGGGAATTCTTGTCTTCCCGTATCTGGATGACTGGCTCATCAGGGGCCAGTCTCTCCAGGTGGCCAGACAAGCCACTCTTCGCACTCTCTCTCTTCTTCAGCATCTGGGCTTTATCATAAACTATGCAAAGTCCACTTTGCTCCCCTCTCAGAACCTAGAGTTTATAGGGGCAAGATTAGACACCCTGCAGGCAAGAGCTTACTTGCCCGAGGGCAGGGCCCACAGACTGATGGACTTGGCCAGCCAGTTTCATAGCAATTCTCATGTTTCCGCCAGGCACTACCTGTGGCTCCTGGGCCACATGACATCCACGGTACATGTGACTCCGAATGCTCATCTGCACATGCGTGCTGCTCAGTGGTGCCTCAGAGCTCAGTGGGTGCAGGCCACAGGCGACCTCCGAGACACAGTAAAGGTGTCCAAACCACTTTTGGACTCCTTACAGTGGTGGCTACATCTCCCAAACCTTCTCAGGGGGGTACCTTTTTCAGGCTCCAGCACACACAAGGGTGATGACAATCAATGCTTCCTTAAAGGGCTGGGGTGCACATTGCCAGGGCACGTGCACTCAAGGTCTCTGGTCTCTTCGAGAGGCCACGCAGCAGATCAATCTTTTGGAGCTGCGAGCAATCTGCTTAGCTCTACAGACTTTTTCTCATGCCCTCTCTCACCAGTCTGTCTTAGTTCAGACGGACAATCAGGTGGCAATGTTCTATGTGAACAAACAAGGGGGCACGGGGTCCAGGCTCCTATGTCAAGAGGCGCTGGCCCTTTGCTCCTTTTCAGTAAAACAAGGCATGTTTCTCAAAGCAGTTTATCTACCTGGTCAGGAGAATTTCCTAGCAGACAAGCTAAGCAGGATTCTCCAGCCTCACGAATGGCAGTTGAATCCATTGGTGGTCCAGCAGGTCTTCCTCCGCTGGGGACTTCCGTCCATCGATCTCTTTGCCAGTCCACAAAACTGTCAGCTGCCCAGATTCTGCTCCAGACAACCGCATCCCCTGACAATGGCAGCAAATACTTTTCTGATCTCTTGCTCTACGGGCCTCCTGTATGCTTTTCCTCCCACGCCCCTGGTGGCCCGAACTCTGTTCAAGATTCTCCGGGACAAGGCCTCGGTGATTCTGGTAGCCCCCAGATGTCCGAGGCAACCTTGGTTTCCACTTCTGCTGCAGTTGGCGGTGGAAACTCCATTCCTCTGGGATTACAACCCGATCTCCTGTCTCAGGATCAGGATTCCCTTCTGCACCCCAATCTCAGATCCCTCAATCTGATGGCCTGGCTGCTGAAAGGATAGTGCCAGCTCCCTTACTTCTACCTAAGGAAGTTGAGGAGGTGGTCTTGGCCTCTAGGAGGCAGTCCACCAGAAAGTCCTATGCCCTCAAGTGGTGTAGGTTTACAGTATGGTGTGCTCAGCGCAATGAAGATCCTTTCTCTTGTCTTGTTCCAGTAGTACTGCAGTATCTACTTCACCTGTCAGACCTAGGCCTTAAGTCTAACTCTGTTCGGGTCCACATCAGTGCTCTGTGAGCGGACCACTCACCGGTGGAAGGACAGTCTTTGTCAGTTCACCCCTTGGTGTCCAGATTTCTCAGAGGTCTGCTTCTACTCAAGCCTCCGGTTCGTCCACCGGCAACTGAGTGGGATTTGAATGTGGTCTTAAAGCTACTTACTCGCCCACTGTTTGAGCCGATGGCTACTTGCCATTTGTGCTTCCTCTCTCGGAAAGCGCTCTTCCTGGTGGCTCTTAGACCTGGGCCAGATGTGTGAATGAACTACAAGCTCTGGTTTCGGATAGATCATATACACGGTTCTATAGGAACAGGGTGGTACAAAGTTCCTTCCAAAAGTGGTCTCCTCTTTCCACCTCAACCAGGAGGTGGTTCTTCCGACCTTTTTTCCCAGGCCGCATACCAGCAGGGCTGAAACAGTCTTGCATACCCTGGACTGTAAGAGGGCGTTGTCTTTTTACATAGAACGTACACGGGGGCATCAAAGGGCAACTCAGCTCTTTGTCTCCTTTGACCCTAATAAGATGGGGTTACCTGTCTCCAAGCATACATTGTCCACTTGGGTAGCAGATTGTATCGCCTGGGCGATCAAGGCAGCCGACCTCCCCTTGAAGGGTCAAGTCACGGCCCACCGTGTCAGGGCGAAAGCTGCGTCAGTAACTCATCTCCACTCTGTTCCGTTGGCAGACATCTGCCGGGCCACTACTTGGTCTTCAAGCCAGACGTTTGCAGCCCATTACTGCCTCAAGAGAGAGTCCCAAAGGGACAGTGCTTTCGGACAGGCGGTACTCTGTAATCTCTTTGAGGTTTAGGCAACTCCTACCCTCCAGCCCTTGTGTTGGGCTACCGTACGGGGGCGTTCTCAAAGGATATTCCTATCACGAATGCTGAGGCTCTTGAGAGGGAGCCATTTTTTTCAGCTTAGGGTTCCCGGTAGCCTAGAGCTGGGGAGTCCCATATGTGAGGACTGATTTCCTGCTTGATCCTGGAGAAAGAGTAGTTACTCACCTGTAACAGGTGTTCTCCAGGAGCAGCAGGAATCAGTCCTCCCGACCCTCCCTCCTCCCCTGGAGTTGCAGTCATATACTTCATTTTGATTTTTGCTGTCTTTTAGCTAAGTCATCAGACTGAGCAAGATGGCACCCTTGGCAGGAAGGAGACCGCGCATGCGTGCTGCATTCCCAAAGGCTTTCTTTGAAAGCTGGGGAAATGCTCCACCCGAGGGCTCCGTCCGGCGCCAACGTCACCCATATGTGAGGACTGATTCCTGCTGCTCCTGGAGAACACTTGTTACAGGTGAGTAGCTACTCTTACTTAATGCTTTTTTTTTAGGCATAAGGATGCTTTATTTTGTGGCCACAATGAAACATTTTTCCCGAGATCACACGGACAATGCAGGTTTGAGGAAACCTTTTTTGGCATTAAAATCCAAAGTACTGGTATTGGGAGCCACCTTTTACCTGAGGTTTCCCTGCGTGCATTATCACTTGGCAGGGAAAGACCTTTGTGTTTCTTGATGTCTCATCTTGAAAGATTTCTACAGGATAGATAGAAGTGATCGGGTGTGGCGTTTTGTCCTAGATAGATGTTACTCCTCCTACAATGGCATATTTTGCCTCATTTCTTATTTTCTTTTTTGGCCTAGTTATTGTTTCTGGCACTGCCCCTGTAATATGGATTTGACATACTGTGATTGTTGTTTTGTAATTATGTTATGCTGTATTCTTCTCTTATGTTGTGTAGTTTTCTGCAGTTAAGTGGAATGTGTGTGTGTGTGTGTGTATATATATATATATATATATATATATATATATATATATACATCATCAATATTATATAAATAAAAAAGTTACCCGTACTGCTGCCTGCTCATATGTTAACTGATGTGGTGGTTTTATTTTTCAGAATCCCAGACAACAATCTGCCATACTACCACAAACGTCCGCAGGTCCGGATGCTCCTATTAGCGGTTTTCTCTATTGCCATCAGTGTAATATGGGGAATCTTCAGAAATGAGGATCAGTAAGTAACGAGAAGCTAGAACTGCTGCTATCCCTGCCAGGTGCTGTCAGAAAGATGGGTTATCGTCCTGGATTTAGGCATAAGCAATGTAGGCATTTGCCTCCAGTGCCCAATCTTGACAGTCAACAGAGCATTGCTGTCATTGATATGCCTTGATCCAGGCCCTCTTCTCCCCGCCACTCCCTGGAGTGCCTGGGGCATCCTTTAGCCTGACAACATACCTACAGCAGCCCCTCTTCTACCTGTTCTGTGCTTGGGCTGTTTGTTTGAAATAAGCTTGAACTGCTGCTGTGTGTGTTGTATGTATTCTGTGATGGAAGTAGATACAGCTCCACTGAAGTGGATCTCCTGAGCATAGTAATTGGCTGCCAGTGGTGCTGGGAGCAAAAGAAGAAAAGCAGTCAGTCATGGAGGCTTTGTTCCTCTGATGACTGAAATCCTCAAATAAGCATTAAAATCTATTTCTTCGTCTGCAGCTTGTGTAGCTGTAGAAAATCACCAGTGAATTGTGAAACTTAAGAACATAAAATATGCCATACTAAGTCAGACCAAGGTCTATCAAGCCCAGTATCCTGTTTCCAACAGTGGTCAATCCAGGTCGCAAGTACCTAGCAAGCAGGTTTCCCAAAAGAGACACAGGTTCTCCAGGAACAAGCAGGAAGTCCGTCCTCACATATGGGTGACGTTGGTGCCGATGGAGCCCTCACGGAAGCATCTTCCCAGCTTTCAAAGAAAGCCTTTGGGAGATACCACCATGCATGTGTGGACCCCTTCTCGCCCAAGGGTGCCATCTTGTTCAGTCTCTCTTTTTTTTTTCTGCGGAGCCCAGCAGAGTAATCTTCTCAGAGTAATCTCTCTCTCCGGCCGCAGATGGTCCCTTTCCTGCCCCTGAGTTTGCTTGCCTTGGCACCACATCCTCGGGCCTGTGAGTTTTTCCTTTCAATGCGATTCATGCCCTTTTTCCGCTGGCAGTTCCTCGGGTTTTTGACCTTACCAGGGCCCTTTTTCTCCCAGTGGCTTTAAAAAGTGTGATTGGTATTCCAGTAATTTTTCTATCACTGACACACATGACTGCTGTCTCCATTGTCTCGGTCCTGAACACAACCCAGAGACTTGCGGGTCTTGCAAGAGGCTGTCTCCCAAAGCAGTCAAAAGCAGGCAGGAGAAGCATAACCAGATGTTAAGATCAGACTCTGCCTCGGAAACCCCTTCCAGGGCCCAGTCCGAGACCCTGGGAATCATGCAGTGACTCCGCAGCCACCAATCAGGGCTGCGAGTCCTCTGACTGGGTGGCCTCAATCCGGATCCCAAAGAAGAAGAAGAAAGCCTCACGTGACTACTCGTGAGACTTGGAGAAGGTGGGTAAGTCCCGCGCCATATTCCTGAGTCTCTGGAGGAGGACCGAGGTGTCTGAGCAGGAGCGGCTGCCAAAACATTCCTGGAAGGACTTGACGGACCTCGGCAATCAGCCCCAGGTCCTGGCAGCCATCCCCACCAGGGACTTTCCTCATCCGATACCCTCTGCGTCTGCACCAGTTGCTGTGACCCCATTCGGACTAGAGAACACCATGATCTCAACTTCGAGGACTTCCCCTGGCGCCAGGTTTAACCCCCAGAGCTCCCTTGCCTGGGCCGATCACTAATGGAGATTGTTTGCAGTCCTGTTCCTCAAGACCCCGATCCTCCCCGGCCAGTGGCCATGATTCTGGCCATACCACCGAGGCCTATGAGCCTCCGACTCCAACCCAGGTACGGTCGTTCGTTGAGTCCATCTCTGACGACTCTGACTGGGAATCCGAGGATGACACTTCCCTGGACACCCGGAGGCATCGAGACCTTCCATCATACCCGTCCCCACCGGGAGCCCGGCGTCAGTCTCCGCCTGAGGAAAAGGCCTTCTTTGACTTTGTGCGGGACATGGTCAGAGCTCTAGCCTTCACCACTGAGTTGGCAGACGTCCCTCGGTCAGAGGATCTCGAGAGCCTCCAATTTGACTCCCCCCTGAAGGAGTCCCTATCAGTGCCTGTCCCGGCGATCCTCGAGAGGCTGCTCCTCCATATGTGGGAGACACCGGCTACAGTACCCACAGTCAGTCGCTGGCTTGACCTTATGTATAAGGTCTACCCGAGCCCGGGCTTCCGTAGGAGCCAATTACTACACAAATCCATGATAGTCGAGTCAGCCATGTGTTGGCTTGAAAGCCAAACACACTCCTTGATGTCTCCTGGCAGGGAGGCCCAGAGCTTCGATGCCCTTGGCAAAAAATGCTACCAGGGCTCCATGCTGGGCTGCCAGGTCCAGGCATACCCCCTCCTCTACATGGGTATGTTCCTCCAGGACACCATGAAGGAGCTAAAGGGCTACTCTGCTGGCCTATCCGGGGAACCCCTTCAGAGGTTCCAGTTGCTGGCCAAAACTGCCACAGATTGTTCGAAGTTTATCACCTGGGTCTTGAAGGACTAGAAAAAGGGACTGTTACTTCTGGAGAGAGATCTGCAGTTGTGAGTATTGTGGTGGCGAGACAGGTATAGAGCCCAAAGAAAATATGAAAAAAACAGCCTTTTACCTCTGGGCAGAAGAAAGGTTCAGGGAGTTTAAGGGTTAAAACTCTAACCAAAGGGAAAAACTCTCTGCACAGAGATGGGGAGAGTGAGCCACGCCCTAGCTCCATGGAGACCAGGGGAGGTGACGAGGGAAGCCTGGGGGTGGAGTCTGAGGCTATAGGGCAGCCCCAGTCATATAAGCAGAGAGTCTTCCAGAGAGGGAGGAGATGGAGGAGACACAGGAACAGCAGGGAGACGAACAAGAAGGAAAGCAGGAGGAGATTGTGTCCGTGGGTGGAGTCCAGGAGGGAAATTCTCTGAGGAGGAAACATCCCCTAGTAGGCTGGACACTAGCAGAGAATCTCTTGAAGCTACGGGAAGTAAAGAGATTAGGAGGACACGTGCAAGGGAAAAGTGCTCCAGCAGAAGCCTCAAACAAGATCCCTATTGCAGGCAACAGGCAGACAACTCGAGCCCTGATGGCAGCCTAGCTGGTAAGAAGTGTACAGCTGGTTGGGAACACAGGAGAGTTGGTTCTGGGGAAAATGTTGCTGGAAAGCATGGTAAAGGAATCTTTGTGAGAGAGTCTGTGGAGAAGCTTTCACCAGAGGCACAGCCTGAGAGAACACAGGGTGCTGGGAACAAGGTGAGCCATTTGCAAGCTTTAAAACGTTTATTGAGAAAGAAAGATCTCCTAGGTCCTTCCCCTGCAACTCAGCGAAGTGAGGATTCCCAGTGGGGATAGGTTTGGAAATTGATAGAGCAATTAAAACCTGCCGTTAGAAACGCTGAGGCCAGCCAGGTGCTAATTGAACCAGATGAAGAAAGCATGGACGTAGAGGAATGACTTTCAGAAAATGAGTGTTCTGACTTTGAAATGGATTGCTCTTACTGTGTGAGTCATAAGTAGAGAAGCTGTATGGTTTTAAACGTACTGAAAAAGCCATAAGCTTTTAAAGAGTTTTATGACCGGCTGGAAGTGGTTAATTGAAGCACCAATGTGAGCTAGCCAGATAAGCTCAGAGAAAATCTGTGAATGCTGGAAGTTAAAGCCAATGTTTGTAATTGGAAGGTGAAGAAGCCTAACGTCTGTAAAAGGAATGAGACAAAGGGTAGCAGCTTGTAATCTTGGAAAGTCCACGTGCTGTGCAGAGCCTTTGAATGATACAGGCTTGTGCTGTGCCAATGCTGGGACTTGAGAGTATATCCTTGGCTGAAAGCAAGGTTTATTGCTGTGTTTAAAAACAAGCTGTTTGGAATGAGTAATGCTGGGACTGAGCAGTAAAGTTTGTTTCCTTTTACATGGAGAAGTATCCTATTTATGTTATGGTAATATATGAACTGCTGACAAGAAGTTCTATGGATAAGTAGAAAATAAAAATCCTGTTACCTTTTGGAAACCCTCGGCTGTGTTTTGTTCTTACCACAGAACTACATTCTTCAAAGGCCTCAGTGAAAGGGATTAAGGTGATAAAGGACATAAAGTGGTACGCTCACTACACATAGGCAACCGCCTAACCCGTAGGGGCGCTACAGTATATACTTCTGGGAATTTTCTGAAAGGAATTCTTTCTATTAAAGCTATTTAATCTGTGAACCCACTATTTTTTGTTAAACCAGTCAGGGCCTAGTAGCAGCAGTTTAAGTTTAAATTTAAAACACAGAAGAGAACTTTCTGGTTACATTTCATACCCAGCAGAGAGCTTATAGTTTTAATTTAATAGTCACTCAGGGCCTAGTATCAGCAATTATTTTTAGTTTAAATTTAAAAACACAGAAGAGAGCTTTCTGGTTAAATTTAGAACCCAGCAGAGAGCTTGTAGTTTAAATTTCATAATAAGTTAGAGCCTAGCAGCAGCAAAGAGCTATAATTTAAATCAAATAAGAATATAGATTAGCACAAAAGGCAAAACAGGGTCAGTACTCTTTGAGCAGCAAATAAAGTCTTCTAGAGACCTTTACAAAGAGGCCTTCTACCTAGGGGGCAAGAGATCTGTGAAACTTTTTCAATAGGTGTTAACACCAGGTGGCAGTTCAAAAGGCCATTTTGAAAGACTCCTTGTATCCAAGCAAGGACTGTTAATCATCCAGGAAGTTGGTCACAGCTTACCTCAGCAGCACAGGCATAAATAGCTCAACCAGAGCTCTGTGATCCTCAGTCTTGAAGGACTAGAAAAAGGGACTGTTACTTCTGGAGGGAGATCTGCAATTGTGAGTATATACTTCTGGGAATTTTCTGAAAGGAATTCTTTCTATTAAAGCTATTTCATCTGTGAATCCACTATTTTTTGTTAAATTGGTCAGGGCCTAGTAGCAGCAGTTTAAGTTTAAATTTAAAACACAGACGAGAACTTTCTGGTTACATTTCATACCCAGCAGAGAGCTTATAGTTTTAATTTAATAGTCACTCAGGGCCTAGTATCAGCAAAGTATTTTTAGTTTAAATTTAAAAACACAGAAGAGAGCTTTCTGGTTAAATTTAGAACCCAGCAGAGAGCTTGTAGTTTAAATTTCAAAATAAGTTAGAGCCTAGCAGCAGCAAAGAGCTATAATTTAAATCAAATAAGAATATAGCTTACCTCAGCAGCATAGGACAGGGTACTGTGTAGCAGCCCTCTTTTAATAAGTGTTATTTCCCTCCCTCCCTCCCCACACCCACCCACCCCTGGGATAATCATAGCTTTATAGGTACTTACACATCTTAAAAGACAGGAGGTACTCTCAGGTGAAGCTTGTTACCCAAATCAGACATACACTAAGGACCTGAGATTAATTAAGCTTCAGGTGAACAAGGTATATTAAACGTATTAGGTACAGTTTTACTGCTATACATATCCATAGCAACCCTTAGTAAGTAAAGAACTTAAAGATCTAAACAAAAACTTAAAACTAAGATGCAGACAGAAGTCCAGCAGTGGGATGGGGGCTTTCCAGTCTTTTGCATTGAGTGTCACATGTATGATTTTCTCCCAGTTGGTGAGAGGTCTTATGTTTGTTTATTGTTTTTTGATAAAACCGCCTTTCTCCAATAATCAAAGCGGTGTACAATTAAAAACAGGTTTAAAAAGAGGCCGGAGCCATGGAAAAGGAAAAAGAAAATTACAATTCCTTCATAAAAAAGACAGTGTAGACAGGAGAGACAATAAGGGATGGGGAAAGAAACAAGAAGGTAGGTGGAGGGCAAGGCAAATGGAAATTACACAAAAGGGGAGGGCACATCGAAAGCCAGAGAAAAAAGGTGGGTTTTCAGATTTTGTTTAAAGGTGGTATGATGGGGTTCTAAACGAAGGGAAGAGGGGAGGGAATTCCAGAGAGCGGGACCAACAAAGAAGAAAGCAGAAGAACGGGTGGATTGAAGGTGAGCACGAGAAGGGGAAGGAAGAGTGAGGCGGTTGAGATGGAAAGAGCGGGGAGTATACCGGGGACAGTGAAAGGAAAGGAGGTCGGAGAGATATTGAGGGGTGCCTGTATGGAGAGTTCTGTGAACCAAAGTGAGTAGCTTGAATTGAGAACAGTAAGGGAAAGGTGCAAGAAGTTCTTTGCTCTCAGGGAACAAGTCCGTTCTGTAGAGACTAGAGTAGCAGACTTGGAAAACCATAAGAAAGACAGAGGTACATAGACGAGACCTACAGGGATATAGTCCTGAAGTCCCACCTCCAGTCTGGCAGCAGCCCTGTTGCCATGGAGGAGAGAGGTCACGTGACAGGAGAGCATCACCCTGGTGTGGCAGGAAGTGATCTTGTAACTATGACCTGTCCTCCAGGTGATGTAAAACCCTCTCGCAGCGAAGAAGTTTCTCCAGGGCCATGTGCCCATGAGGGAAGGGTTAGGACAGCCGTTATATTTGGTAATTCGATCATTAGGCATGTAGATAGCTGGGTGGCTGGTGGACGTGAGGATCGCCTGGTAACATGCCTGCCTGGTGCGAAGGTAGCGAACCTCACGCGCCACCTAGATAAGGTCTTAGATAGTGCTGGGGAGGAGTCTGCTGTCTTCGTACATGTCGGTACCAATGACATAGGAAAATGTGGTAGGGAGGTTCTGGAGGCTAAATTTAGGCTTTTAGGTAGGAAGTTGAAATCCAGAACTTTCAGGGTAGCGTTCTCCGAATTGCTTCCCGTTCCACATGCAGGACCCAAAAGGCAGGCAGAGCTCCGGAGTCTCAATGCGTGGATGAGACAATGATGCAGAGATGAGGGGTTTGGATTTGTTAGGAACTGGGGTACATTCTGGGGAAAGGAGGGGCTCTTCTGAAGGGATGGGCTTCACCTTAACCGGGATGGCTGCTGGCATTAACCTCTAAAAAGGAGATAGAGCAGCTTTTAATAGGGGAAAGCCGACAGTTGCCCAAGAGCAGATGGTTCGGAAGAATGTATCCTTGAAGGATACTACCAAAAGCAGAGAGGTTCCAAAAAAGAGTAAAGTAGCCCAAATGCCCTCGAGTATGCAGCAGACAGAGCTTAAAGATCCCAAATTACCCATGTCTACCAATAGCCAAATTAATATGAATAAAATACAGTCTCTAAAATGCTTGTATGCAAATGCTAGAAGTCTAAAAAATAAGATGGGAGAGTTAGAATATATAGCACTAAATGAGAGGTTAGATGTGATTGGAATATCAGAGACATGGTGGAAGGAGGACAACCAGTGGGACACTGTGATACCTGGGTACAAACTATATCGTAATGATAGAGCTGATCAAATTGGTGGAGGGGTTGCGCTCTATGTTAGAGAGGGCATTGAGTCAGAAAGGATTAAAGTTTTGCAGGAAACAAAATTTGCTGTAGAATCTCTATGGATTGAAATTCCGTGTAAAAAGGGGAAGGCGATGGCGGTGGGGGTGTACTATCGACCGCCTGGCCAGAATGAACAAATGGATGATGAAATGCTCAAAGAAATCAAGGAAGCTAACAAAAGTTACAGCGCGGTAATAATAATGGGCGATTTCAATTACCCCAGTATCGACTGGGTCAGTGTCACGGCAGTACATGCTAGGGAGATAAAGTTCCTAGATGACATAAATGACTGCTGCTTGGAGCAGCTGGTTCATGAACCGACCAGAGGGGAAGCCATATTAGACCTAGTCCTTAGTGGAACACCAGATCTAGTGCAAGAGATAAGGGTGTTGGGGCCGCTTGGCAATAGTGATCATAGCATGATCGCCTTTGATTTAATTAGTGGAGGAGGGATGGTAAGGAAATCCACAGTACTACCTTTTAACTTTCGAAAGGGAGACTATGATAAAATGAGGAAAATAGTTAAGAAAAAACTAAAAGGAGCAGTTGCAAAGGTTAGACTTACATCAAGCTTGGGAGTTGTTGAAAAATACTATCTTGGAAGCCCAGACGAGCTGTATTCCACGCTTTAAGAAAAGTGGAAGGAAGTCCAAAAAACTGCCAGCATGGTTTAAAGGTGAGGTCAGAGAGGCTGTTGCCAATAAAGCATCTTTCAGGAAATGGAAAAAAGAGCCAAACAATGAAACCTGGAAACAGCGCAAGCGCTGGCAGGTCAAATGCAAGGCATTGATAAAGAAGGCAAAGAGAGAATTTGAGAAGAAGCTTCCTGCGGAAGCAAAAACGTGAAATAAAGATTTTTTCAAGTACATTCGTAGCAAAAAACCTGTGAAAGAGTCAGTTGGATCATTAGATGATAGAGGAGTTAAAAGGGCACTAAGAAGCGACAAGGCGATAGCGGAGAGACTGAATGAATTCTTTGCTTAGGTCTTTACTGAGGAAGATGTAGGGATGTTACCCATGACTGAAGTGGTATTTAAAGGTGCGGAAGAATTGAAGGAAATATCGATACATCGGGAAGATGTATTACAACTATTAGATAAACTGAAGAGTAGCAAATCTCCTGGGTCGGATGGTATACATCCAAGGGTGTTGAAAGAACTGAAATATGAGATTGCAGACCTGCTATTAGTAATCTGTGAACTATCATTAAAATCATCTCTAATACCTGAAGATTGGCGGATCGCCAATGTAACACCAATTTTTTAAAAGGGTTCGAGGGGTGATCCGGGAAACTACAGACCGGTGAGCCTCACGTCAGTACCGGGAAAAATGGTAGAAACCATCATAAAGAATAAAATTACTCAGCATGTAGATAGTCATGGCCTAATGGGAGACAGCCAACATGGCTTTAGACAAGGAAGATCTTGTCTTACTAATCTGTTATGGTTTTTTGAAAGTGTGAATAAACAGGTGGACAAAGGTGAGTCGGTTGATATAGTGTATCTGGACTTTCAGAAAACCTTTGACAAGGTCACTCATCAGAGACTTTTGGCAAAACTAAAGAGTCATGGGATAGGAGGCAGTGTACTACTGTGGATCAGGAACTGGTTAAAAGATAGAAAGCAGAGGGTTGGGCTAAAAGGTGAATAGTGGTGTACCCCAGGGATCTCTGCTGGGTCCGCTGCTTTTTGACATATTCATAAATGACCTGGAAAGTGGAATAACGAGTGAGGTTATCAAATTTGCAGATGACACAAAACTATTTAAAGTTGTTAAAACTCAAGAGGATTGTGGAAAATTGCAAGAGGATCTTGATAAATTGGAAGACTGGGCATCAAAATGGCAGATGAAATTTAATGTGGACAAGTGCAAAGTTATGCACCTAGGGAAGAACAACCCAAACTATGCAAGGTTCCACATTAGGAACCACCACCCAGGAAAACGATTTAGGCGTCATTGTGGATAACATGTTAAAACCCTCGGCCCAGTGTGCAGCGGCAGCCAAGAGAGCAAATAGAATGCTAGGTATCATAAGGAAAGGAATGGAAAATAAAACAAAAGATATTATAATGCCTCTATACCGTTCCATGGTGAGACCGCACCTTGAATATTGTGTGCAATTCTGGTCGCCGTATCTTAAAAAGGATATAGCGTTATTAGAAAAGGTTCAGAGAAGAGCCACCAAAATGGTAAAGGGGATGGAAGGATAGTCCTATGAAGAAAGGCTAAAAAGGTTAGGGTCTTTAACCTGGAAAAGAGACGGCTGAGGTGAGATATGAGAGAAGTCTATAAATTAATGAACGGAGTAGAACAGGTAAACGCAGATCGACTATTTACGTTATCAGAATATAGAAAGACTAGGGGACATGCAATGAAGTTACAGGGTAAACTATTTAAGACTAATAAAATAAAATATTTTTTCACTCAATGTGTAATCAAACTCTGGATTTTGTTACCGGAGGATGTAGTAAAGGCTGTTAGTGTAGCTGGGTTTAAAAAAGGTTTGGACAAGTTCCTGGAGGAAAGGTCCATAAACCATTATTAAGAAGGGACCCAGGATATCAATGCTTCGACAGGTGACTCTTCGACACCTCAGACCTATGCTTGAACCATCTGACTTCCGTACAACCTTCCAGGCATTAGTCACTCCTCATTTTGACTATGCAAATATCGTTCTTCATGGCCTACCCAAGAGCACTCTAAACCCGCTTCAATTGGCCATGAATACAGCGGCCAGAGTTCTTCATGGATCCCCAAAAAGCCAACATATTACTCCCATCCTATTTGACCTCCACTGGCTCCCACTAGCTTGCAGGATTTTATACAAAGCTCTCATCCTGACCTTCAAAGCATTCCACCATATCTCATCATCCTCCTTATCTGATCTCCTCCATCACACACAGAACACCAGATCTAGACGTTCTGTAACAGAGAACATGCTAACAGTCCCAAAGGACAGCAAAAAACTCACTCAAACAACCACTTTAAGAGCATTCTCTTTCCTTCGCCCCTAGATGCTGGAACACGCTTCCACCTAGTATTAGATCACAAAAAGACCTGTCCCAGTTCAGAAAATCCATAAAAACACATCTCTTCCTACAACACTTCTCACAATATACTGACCCCCCTCACACACAGACCATTGATCACGGCTAGTCAAATAAGCTCCCGAAACCTTACCACTTGATCTTGACCAAGCCTCACAAACCCTACCTTTAGAGCTCGAGCATTTAAGAACCTATTGTAAATAATTGAAAATATCTGTTAATTGTTAATCCCTGTTATCCATGTTTTTATTCCCTGTTCTCTGTAAACTTAACATTTGTTTTATGTTTAAGTACAAAATTTGTTAAAATGTAAACCGCGCTGATATCAAAAGTGCGGTATATAAAAGCTGTTAAATAAATAAATAAATAAATAAATAAATAAATTTACCTAGTACAAGCATTGCAGAACCTGTGTCTTTTGGGGAAATGCTAGGTACGTATGACCTAGATTGGCCACTGTTGGAAACAGGATACTGGGGTTGATGGACCTTGGTCTGACCAGTATGGCATATCTTATGTTTTAATGTTCTTATGGGCCTCCTATGATGGCTTCGAGGCCATGGCCCGGGTTGTCAGTGCCTGTATCTGCACCAGGAGATAGGCTTGACTCCAATTCTTTAACCTCGAGCAGTGGGTCCAGGAAAAGCTCCTGGACATCCCTTGCCTGGGAGAGAATCTCTGTGGCAAGGCCATGGCAGACCAAGCTGCAGAGCTCGAGGCAGAGTACATGACAAGGACCCGGCTCTCGAAGAAAACTTCCTCGGTCTCCAAGCATAAAGCCCCCGGGAAGAAACCCCCTTCTCCAGGAAGGTCCCGGGTTTCTGCAGCTACCAGCAATACCAGGCTCCACAGACCCCTCAGTAGGGACCCAGACGACCTGGACAACAACCTCACAGGCAGAAAGGCCTCAGCCCCAGCCCATCGCCAGCCTGGGCTGAGCCGTTGACTTGCTGAGCATAGTCTCTCCCCCTCCAGGAGATCCACAGCCTACGGGGCAACGTCTGGCCCTCTCTGCTTACCGGTGGTCGACCATCACCAACGACACCTGGATACTCACGGTTGTCAGAGAGGGTTACCTCCTCCGCCTGGACCAGACGTCCTCTCCATTCTTCCCGAGAGAGCCCCCAGGACTCCCCTGCATGAGGCCCTGCTACTGCAGGAACTCACAGATCTTCTCAAAGACATGGTTGTGGAACCATTGCCCCATCAACAACAGGGCAGGAAGTTCTACTCAAGATACTTCCTCGTCCCCAAAAGGACAGGAGGTCTAAGGTCCATTCTAGACCTCGGAGACCTAAATAAGTTCCTGCTGTGGGAGAAATTCAACATGCTCTCCCTTGGAACCTTGCTGCCATACCTCCAACAGGAAGACTGGCTATGCTCCTTGGACCTAAAGGATCCCTATACCGACATTCTCATCCACCCCAGGCACAAGACAGTACCTCAAGTTCATGGTCGGGGGCAACCACTACCAATAGCAGGATACTACCCTTCAGGCTCGCCTCTGCACAGAGTCTTCACAAAGTACCTGGCAGTCGTGGCGGCCTACATACGCCTCCAAGGATCCTTCGTCTTCCCCTTCCTAGATGACTGGCTTATCAGAGGGGACACAGCCACCGAGGTGCAACAGACCACAAGCCACACCATCAGTGTCCTGAATACCTGGGGTTCGTGATAAACCACTTCAAGCCACACCTCATCCCAACGCAGAGCTTGGTGTTCATTGATGCACACCTGGATACCCTCCAGGCGAAGGCCTTCCTGCCCAGCGGCAGGGCCGGATGCCTCATGACCCTGGCCACAAAAGTCCAGGGCAGACGCTTCATGCCGGCATGCGGCATACTCCACTTTCTCAGCCCCATGGCCTAGACTGTACACATCACACCGAACACCTGCCTTCACATGAGGGCGGCTCAGTGGTGCCTCAGTTCTCAGTGGATGCAGACCACCAGCTGCCTCCAGGATAAGGTCTATGTGACCCGTCCTCTGGCGGAGTCGCTCTGCTCGTGGCAGACCATGCAACACCTGAGGGCAGGCATGCCTTTCCAATCCCCCACTCCTCAGCAGGTCCTCGCCACGGATGCCTCATTGCTGGGTTGGGGAGCCTCTGTACAAAGGGTACATGGTCTGGGGCCAAAGCCCACCAACAGATCAGCTTCCTGGAGATCAGGACCATATTTCTGGCGCTCAAGGCCTTCCGCCACTGTCTCCAGCACCGGCCATTGCTCATCCAGATGGACCACTAAGTGACTATGTTCTACGTGAACAAACAGGGAGGCTCCTATGCCCTCTGCTCGTTTGCTATCAGCCAGGGAATGCTCCTGAGAGCATCTACCTGCTGGGCCAAGACAGTGTCCTTATGGACAGGCTAAGCAGAGTCCTGCAGCCACACAAATAGCGGCTAAACCCCGGAGTAGCCCACAGGCTATTCCAGCTCTGGAGTACCCCCCAGATGGACCTCTTTGCCAGCCAAGCCAATGCCCAGCTGACCCACCTTTGCTCCCACCAACCTCACCAATCCCAGGTAAAGGCGGATGCTTTTCTCATCTCGTGCTTTCCAAGGCCCCAATCCGCCCACCTCCGGCAGAATGAGACAATGTAGTGCTGATGCTCTCACCCGACTGCCGTTTGAGTCCCTAACTACCTGCTGTACCTCTCCTGGAATGTCACCTTCCTGGTGTCACTCACCTTCACTTGCAGGATCAGCGAGATCCAGGCTGTGGTGGTGGAGCCACCATATACAAGGTTCTATAAGTACAGGGTCGTGCTTCACACGCACCCCAAAGTTTTGCCAAAGGTGGTCTCCTCCTTCAACATCAATTAGGAGGTGGTGCTCACCACCATCTTCCCACAGTCTCATGCCAGCAACGCGGAGGCTATACTTCATACTTTGGACTGTAAGAAGGCCCTGTCCTTCTACCTGCAGTGTACCCAGGGCCATCACTAAGCCTCCCAGCTTTTCATCTCCTGTGACCCCAGCCAGCTGGGGGAGGCGGTGACCATGTGGACCCTGTCCACCTGGGTCGCAGACTGCATTGCCCTCACCTACGAATACTTTGAGCTTCCACTGGAGCGCCGAGTCACTGCTCACAGCGTCAGGGCTATGGCGACCTTGGCTGCAAACTTGAGCTTTCTCCCAATGACCGACATCTGCCGGGCCTCTACCTAGTCTTCAATTCACACCTTCTCAGCTCACTACTGCCTGGTGAGGGAGTCCCGACGGGATAGCTCCTTCGGCCAGACCATACTCCATAATCTTTTTGGGATTTTGGCAGCTCTGACCCTCCGACCCTTCTGTGTTCAGGCTACCAGAGTGATGGTTCTCTCTGAACACTGGGGTCCTGTCAGTCTGTCCTTTGGACTCACCGATTGCTACTTATGGCTTGACCGTGTTTTTTTCTACAGGTTCTCTTTAGCCTATTACTAGGGAGTTCCATATGTGAGGACTGACCTCCTGCTCGTTCCTGGAGAAAGTGTAGTTACTCACCTGTAACAGATGTTCTCCAGGGACAGCAGGAATCAGTCCTTCCCACCCTCCCTCCTTCCCATAGAGTTTCCTTAACTATGCCAATTTATGTTTT
This sequence comes from Ichthyophis bannanicus, assembly GCA_033557465.1. Taxonomy (NCBI): domain Eukaryota; kingdom Metazoa; phylum Chordata; class Amphibia; order Gymnophiona; family Ichthyophiidae; genus Ichthyophis; species Ichthyophis bannanicus. The sequence goes on along the minus strand of CM066039.1, from coordinate 218,412,255 downwards.
GCTGTCTTAGCTATGTCATATGGCTGAGCAAGATGGCACCCTTGGGTGGGAAGGGGACCACACATGAAAGCTGGGGAGATGTTTCCGTGTGGGCTCCATCAGCACCGACTTCACCCATATGTGAGGATTGATTCCTGCTGTCCCTGGAGAATACCTGTTACACATGAGTATTGTCAGACGGCTGCCTGGGTGAGAATCTTCACAGTCTTGACAAGTGCATATATCTATATGATTTGCAAGGTATTGTGGGCAATGTAGTTCATTCACACCAGACACAGCTGCTGACAATAATTTAGTTGTGCTCTTGGGTAAAGCCAATAAGATTTTTATTTATGGGGTTATTTCTCCCAACACAGATATGCTTGGTAGCACATAAATCAGATAACTTGCTTTCAGTGTTAACTTGGAAAAACAAAGTCAAAATCAGGAAACAACAAATGAAATGCCACAAAGCAAGAAATAAACTGTTCTTTTCAGGTTAACTTCTGATTATTTCCCACATAGATACAGACGTGATTCGCTCCTAGCTCACAAGCAATTAGGTAAGGCTTAATAGCTAGCAGTCACCAGCTGAAACCCCTTAGCTGACTTGCCTTCCACTGTGTGGGTCAAATCCTGCTTCAGGAGCTTTTCTGAGTAGATTAAAGAACAAATTTGTATTTCTTTGTGATGGTTGCTGTACTTTATAACAGAAAGTTACCAACGGAGTTTAGATAGAGAGCAGTCCATATAAACAGGATCCTCATCTGCTATTATTCCCCCTTGTTCAACAAGCATGGGTTCAATATCATGGATTGGCACAGATGAATCTCTCAATGGAGCATTTTCAGGAGAATACTTGTTTCCCTGCTGTCTTTCAAGGTTATAGCTAGGGCATAGATCAGTGTTCATACCTGAGCTTCCATTGCTGCTAGAGTTCCTCTCTATATAGCCTGGCCAGTATGTAGTCCAGTTCTTATGTCCAGCCTTCCAATCCAAATCCCTGGACACTGGATCTCTCTTCACATACCTTCTGGCACAGGTCTTAGGGTCCCTTCCACGTGCAGCCGTCTCCCTCACAGGTAGCGTCTGGAGATTCCTAGCTCTGCAGCACCATTCCTCTGGTCTCCCCCAGTCCAATGGTGTATGCTGGCCTTTGGAATACCTCTCAGTATACGTACTGCTTTGGACTCTTCTAGACCTCTCAAAGGCTTTTCTCTTTCTTCCAGAGGGTTTCTTTTTCTCTCTGTCCGTCCGGTTTGGCTTCTGCTTCTGATGATCCTTCAGATGAAACTGATGATCAAGCTTAAGCTGATTCTCAGGATAATGAGGACCATTCTCTGGATTTCCAAAGTGATCATGAAGATGGTCATCTGTAGAATAAACTCTACTCTTATTCTGCCTAGATGAGTGTTCCTCCCTAACACAGCGCAGCTGTGCTGAATCAGGCCCTGCCCTTTGAGATGAGTGCTTAGGGATTACCTCATAGCCCTCCTGATTGAACACACGTTTCCCCACTTCAGCTCCTCTAATGGCTGTTGGAAACCTGGTGCATTCTGGGACTGGTAGTCTTTTATGAGAAAATTCTGTTTTCTTAATTCTACCAGAACTGACAGGTTGCTTGTTCAGAGTCACTTCACCTTTTCTATAGCTCCTTCCTGAGCTATGATAAGCTTCCTTATCACAGTATCTATGCTTTCCACAATGCTTGTATTAGGGCAGTGGATTTCCCGGGTCCTCTTTAATAATGGTTTATGGACCTTTCCTCCCGAAACTTGTCCAAGCTTTTTTTAAACTCAGCTACACTAACAGCTTTTACTACATCCTCCAGTAACAAAATCCAGAGTTTGCTTACGTTTTGAATGAAAAAATATTTTCTCTTAGTCTTAAACGGTTTACATTGTAGCTTCTCCAGAAACAAGCAGGAAGTCGGTCCTCATGGGTGACGTCAGCACCGATGGAGCCCGCACGGAGCAATTCCCCAGCTTTCAAAGAAAGCCTTTGGGATTGCTACCACGTATGCGTGGTCCTCTTCCCGCCCAAGGGTGCCATTTTGCTCAGTCTCCCTTTTTACACGGAGCCCTTCGGATGCATGCCCTTGTCGCTCAGAAAACGTTTTCGTTTTCCTCTCCTTAACGGGCTATATTTCTTTTTTTTTCCAGTTGTACCAGTCCTCTATCCGTCTTACCTTTGCTCTCTTTTGGAGTTTGTGGAGATAAGCTTTCTAAATTTTTTCTTCCCGGGCTTCGTGCCCTTTTTTCTCTCCAACCACTGGCCATATGGGTCTTCGACCTCACAGGGGCCGCTTTTGCCCCCATGGCCACCGGATTTAAAAAAATGTGATAGATGTTCTAGGAACATGTCGCTTATGGACACTCATGACTGCTGTCTAAGGTGTCTGGGAGCCGACCATGACCCAGAGCTCTATTCGCTATACAAGAAAATGTCCTCTAAGGCCCTGCTCAGCCGTAAGCAGAAGTCCAAAGACATTTTTTGAAAGGCTGCCTCGGTGTCCTGAGTGGCACTCTCGGTCGTCTCCCCTCCAGTGGGTTCTCCCCCTGTGGCACCATGTTCCAGGCAGCATTCAGACCAGGGGTCCCCCGGGGTGGAACGGCGCAAAAAGAAGGCAGCCTCTAAGTCGCTGTCTGGGGACCCCGACAAGCGCGAGCGCTCCCGCGCCCAGTCACTTAGCCCCATTCGGCGTTCCCAAGATTTGGACAAGGAGCAGCCCCGCAAGGTCCCTTGCAGAGAAACGGAGGCCTCCAGCGAAGGCGCCAAGTCTCCTGAGGGCTGCCCTGGTGAGGACCCCCTCTTCTCCTCGACGCCCAATCCGGTGACCCTGGTATCGGCATCCCAGGGCCCCACGCCCGCGTGGGAGTCCCATATGCTGGCACTAGAATGCAGCATTTCTGCGTTCATTATTTCACAGCAGGTGCTCACAGCCAGCTTCGCTGACTTGCAACCGGAGACCGCAGGTCCCTCACGTAGGACACCCAAATCTGTCCAGTAAACCCCCGAGAACCACAGGCCTCGTGAGGGTCCTCGACATAGTCTCACTCGCTCTCCCGTTCTTCGGGGGCGAGATCGTCCAGGGCTTCCAGCTCCAGGCCGCCGGCCATCGGACAGGGCAAACCGCCCGGCTCGGATCCCTCTACTGATTTCTCGGACTAGGAAGCCAATGGGGACACATTCGCGGAGACTAGTACCCACCAGGATCTTCCGTCGGACCCCTCGCCGCCTGATCTCCAGTGGCACTCACTGCCCGAGGACACTTCCTTTTTGGTGTTTTTTCGGGACATGGCTCAGGCCCTCAACCTGGTCACCCAGACCGAGGAAGACCCCCATGCTGTAGAACTCAATATTCTTCAGTACGAGGCACCGCACAGGGAATTCCTTACCATGTCGGTGCCGCCGATCCTCTCCTGGCTGTTGCTCCGCATGTGGGAGGCCCAGCCTCGGTCCCCATTGTGAGCAAGCGCCTTGACACAATGTACAAGGTGCAGCGAGGGCCAGGCTTCCGTAAGATTCAACTTCCACACACCTCAATGGTAGTGGAATCAGCCATGAGGAAGCAGAAAAGCCCGAAGTCCCACTCCTCAGTTCCGCCGGGGCGGGAGTCCAGAGCCCTTGATGCCCTGGGCCGCAAGGCCTACCAAGGTTCCATGCTCTCCTGTCGCTTCCAGGCAAACCAATTATATATGGGTATGCTCCTCTGCGACTTGGCAAAAGAACTTGGAGGCTTCTCCTCAGGTCTCAAGGGCAAGCCCCTCTGCAGGTTCCGCACCCTGTTGAAATCAGTGGTGGATTGCTCCAAGTATATTTCTCGAGCCTCCTATGATGGCTTCAAGACATTGGCTCGGGTGGCAGCCGTGGGCTTCGTAGCCCACCGCCAGGCTTTGCTTCAGTCTTCGGATCTGGAGCAGTGGGTGCAGGAGAAGCTCCTGGACGTACCCTGCCTCGGCAAACAACTTTTTGGTAAGCCGATGGAGGAGAAGGATGCGGAGATTGAGACGGAGTACGTTACTAGGACCCATCTCTCTCGCAAGACCTCGACGCTGCCTCAGAAGAAGCAGCCTGCCAAGAAGACCGCCTTCCCCAGGAAAGGTCTCCAGTACCGGGGCTACCAGGCTACCCCCACGCTGACCACTCCAGAGCAGGGAAAGTCTGGCCAGGGTCACCGCAAACCAAAGGGCCAGATGCCGGCTCCCCCACAACCCCCTCAGGAGTTTTGACAACAGTGGCATGACCCCTCACCCTCCAGTGGCGCAGCAGCCAGTGGGGGTACGCCTGTCCCGCTTTGCCCTGGCGTGGGCGCTTATCACCTCGGACACCTGGGTCATCCGGGAGGGCTATCTCCTTCACTTCGACAGGCTCCCACCCTCTTTCTCCCCAGCGGAGCCTCCCCCGCACAGTAGCTCTTGCTGCAGCACGAATTACACTCCCTCCTCGCCCGACGGCCAGTCGAGAAGTGCACCGGGGTGCGCCTCAATACGGCAGGCCATGGCCTTTTTGCCAGTGGATCGCTCCACCCGCCTCTGGGCTCTGGTGGCGTGCGCCAAGAGCGCCCACCAGGTCACCTCTCGGTCCATGCTACGTCTCTTGGGCCACATGGCCTCGATCCTGTATGTGGTTCCTCACTCCCACCTGCACATGCGGAAGACCCAGAGGTGTCTCAGCTCCCAATGGTTAATTCCTCGGACATCTCAGGGACTCCATCAAGATTCTTCCCGACCTTTGTTTGTCGCTGAAATGGTGGCAATACCCCCACAACCTCCTGCGGGGAGCGCCCTTCCCGGCCCCACAACACGATATGGTACTGACCACAGATACTTCCCTGCTAGGAAGGGGAGCCCATTGTGGGTCTCTCTGCACACAGGGCAGTGGTTGCCACTGGAGGATCAACGGCAGATAAACCTGCTCGAGCTCCGTGCCATCCGGTGGGCCCTGAGGGCCTTCGAGAATGTCCTCAGCGGGAAGTCGGTTCTGGTGCAGACCGACAACTGGGTAGCAATGTTCTCCATCAATAAGGAGGGGGGGGCACGGGGTCGTGCTCCCTTTGCAGGGAAGCAGTCATCTACTCTTTTGCCGCCCAGCAGAGGATGTCCCTCAAGGCGACGTACCTCTCGGGTCAGGAGAATGGCCTGGCAGAGAGACTCAGCAGAATCCTTCACCCCCCCGAGTGGCGCTTGGATCCCAGAGTGACAGGCTGGCTGTTCCTACGCTGGCGCACTCCAGCAATAGACCTCTTCGCCAGCCCCCAGAACACACAACTCTCTCGCTTCTGCGGCCCGGTACCGTACCCAGGCAGGGAGGGCCCCGATGCATTTCTCGTGGTCTGGTCCTCCAGTCTCCTATATGCATTCCCTGCTTTCCCCCTCATTGTGAGGACTCTGTTCAAGGCTCAACGGGATGGGGCATCTCTGATTCTCGTGGCCTCGGCAGCCTTGGTTCCCACTCCTGCTCCGGCTGTCGTCGGAGCCTCCGATTCCCCCTGGGCTCTACCAGGTACTTGCTGATCCAGGAGGAGGGTTGGGTACTGCACCCAAATCTAACCTCCCTATTCCTCATGGCCTGGCAGCCGAACGGGCCCCTCTGGCCCTTCCAGAGGAGGTCAAGGAAATCCTCCTTGCCTCGAGGAAGGACTCCACTAGGTGAGCTTACGCCTTTAAGTGGAAATGCTTCTCCTTCTGGTGCTCAGAGCACCAGATCTACCCCTTCTCATGCCCGGTTCGATGGGTTCTCCAGTACCTTCTCCACATCTCGAGGGAAGGGTTGAAGTCGAACTCTGTTAGAGTTCATCTGAGCACCATATCGGCTAATCATCTCCCTATCGAGGGAAAGCCTCTCTCGGGGCAACCACTAGTCTCCCGCTTCATGCTGGGCCTTCTGTTATCCAAGCCGCCCATCCGTCCCCCTCCAGCAGAATGGGACTTGAATGTGGTGCCCACGCAGCTCACTCGTCCACCCTTCGAGCTGATGGCGATGTGTTTGCTCCGGCATTTGTCCTGGAAAGTGTCCTTCCTGGTGACACTGACCTCGGCTCTCTGAGTCAGTGAGATTCAGGCGCTCATGGCTGGCGCCCCTTACGCCAGGTTTTATCGGAACAGGGTGGTCCTCCGGACGCATCCTAAGTTCTTATCCAAGGTCTTGTCGGCTTTTCATCTCAACCAAGAGAGTGCTCCCGACCACCTTCCCGAGGCCCCACGCCGATCATGCGTCGGCGACCCTCCACACCCTCTACTGCAAGCGGGCCCTCGCCTTCTACTTGCAGCGTACCCAGACTCATCGCAAGTCTGACCGGCTCTTTGTGACCTACGATCCCAAAAGGCAGGGACAAACAGTCACCAAGCACACCCTCTCTGTTTGGGTGGCGGACTGCATCGTGTTCGCTCATGCAAAGGCAGGCGTCCCTCTGGATTGTCGAGTCACTGCACATGGGGGTCCGAGCCAAAGCATCCTCGGTGGCCTCGCTACGTTCCAGGCCCATGATGGACATCTGCCTGGCGGCAACCTCATCTTCTACAAATACCTTCGCTGTCCACTACTGCCTGGAGAGGGAGTCCCGCCAGGCTAGCGCCTTCGGCCAGGCTGTACTCCATAATCTGTTTGGGGTATAAGCAACTCCTGCCCTCCGACCCGTCTTCACGGCTACCGAGGGTTTCGCCCTGAGTTCCTGAGGACTCGGGCTCTTTCGGGCTTCGACTTTTGCTTACGGCCTCACAGAGGCGTTTTTTGGTTACAGGTTCTGTAGCTTGTAGCTAGGGAGTCCCATGTGAGAACTGACTTCCTGCTTGTTCCTGGAGAAAGCATAGTTACGCACCCTATAACATGTGTTCTCCAGGGACAGCAGGAATCAGTCCTCACTACCCTTCCGTCTCCCCTGATGAGTTGCTGAATTTTTGTTGTTCCCTTGCCATCTGCTTGGTAGAGCTCGCGCTAAGGGACCTGACTGTGCAAGATGGCACCCTTGGGCAGGAAGAGGACCATGCATGCATGGTAGCAATCCCAAAGGCTTTCTTTGAAAGCTGGGGAATTGCTCCATGCGGGCTACGTCGGTGTCGATGTCACCCGTAAGTGAGGACTGATTTCTGCTGTCCCTGGAGAGCACCTGTTACAGGTGAGTAACTATGCTTTCTTTGCATGGCCCCCTAGTCTTTCTACGTTTTGATGGCGTAGACAATTTACGTTTACCTGTTCACCCCAGTGTCTCATCGGTATTGGACACAGTACCTTGCTGAACACACAGGCTATTGGCTTGCTTTCTGCAGGATTATTTAGACCAGAGGCATCACATCAGGGACTACTTGCGGTGGGGTTACTTTTCCCAGAAACACAGGCTAAAAATCTTTTTAGTGTGACCCCCCTCCCCCAATATCTTATGAGTAAGGTACCGGAGGAAGTTAGCCACAGAGATTTATTTTATCATGTTCATAGTAATAGTTTTATGCTATTTTTTTGTGAAAATATATATATAGTTTAAATTTTTTGCCCATTTGTCATTGTGCTCTAGGTTCGACATTGAGTTTTGCATTCTTGGTCAATGTTTGGAGAATTGAATTACAGGCGTTTTTACCAAATCTGAAAATGTATTTGAAATAATATCATTATATTATGGATTCAGCTTCCATTTAATGTAGAATAAAGGGCTTTTCTATTATCTCCAGGAACAAGCAGGAATAAGTCATCACATATGGGTACGTCGGTACCGACGGAGCCTGCACGGGAAAGCTCCCCAGCTTTTCAGATGAAAAGCTTTTGGGGCCTCCCACTGCACATGCGCGCTGCCTTCCCGCCTTCCTGACCAGCTCTCCTCAGTTCTTCTTTTTCCGCGGAGCCAGCAGGTCGTGTTCCTGTCACCGCTGAAGAATTTGTTACTTTTGTTTGTTTCTTTAGACCGCGTACCTGCCTTCCCCATACCGAAACCGGTATCGCCGGTCTCTCTTTCTTTCTTTATAAAAAAAAAAAAAAAAAAGGACTTTTTTATTTTCTTCAGCACAGCTTGGTACCCGTTGTTAGGCCTTAAGGCCTACACAAATTCTCCTCATGGAGAAGCCAGTTCCTGGTTTTAAAAAATGTACCAAATGCAGTGCTGTCATTTCTGTCACAGACACCCATGAATGGTGTCTCAAATGTTTGGGACCTGAACACTCCATACCGGATTGCCCATCCTGCACCCAGATGTCTAAACGCGGTTTGCAGAACCGGGCTAACAAGCTCCATGTGCTGTTTGCTTCAGAAGCATCACAGTCATCCAGGTCTTCCTCTCCGGATGGATCTCAGGTAACCAAAACTTCTGTGGGCAAATCCTCTAAAAGCAAATCTCTTTCTAAAGATCGAGAGGCTCTCAATTCTGAGTTCGAGGATTCTGCCCAGGCCAAAAAACCCCGGCGGGAGGTTCCGGCCTCTAAAGCAATCATTGGGTCACAGGTTGACATCGATGGCACGGCCTCGACAGATCACCTGTTGGACTGCTCTGGGGTACCGGCCCATACCGGTACCGACATCCAGGCAGTAGTGGCGTCTATGGGCAGTACTGTCCAGACCATGCAGCAAGCCGTTCTGGCATTCATTAAGGCTGCGACGCCCTCGGTACCGATTTCATCGGTACCGACCCCGGTTCCGGTATCTACACCGGAACCGAGACCATCGACTTCTAAACGTCGATCGGTTCCGCATGCCGGATTCCGGCTTTCGCCCGGTACCGTTCCCATGCCCGATACGCCCGATGTCGATACCGATCGGTATGCGTATCGTACATTGGCAGTACAGAGGGAAGACTCAGATTCTTCTGATGAATTCAATTCCTCTGATGACTCTGCTGAGCTTACTCTTCCTGAGGAGCCCTCTTCTCCCAAGAGGAGGATGTCTCCTCCAGAGGATTTATCCTTTCAGGATTTCATTGTTGATGTAGCTAAAGCACTTTCTATTGCTACATCTTCTGAAAGAGAACCCAGATCAAAAAAATTGGACATTTTAGGATACTCAAAAGCTCCTAAAGAGGCAGTCACTCTGCCTGTCCATGAAATCCTTCAAGAACACTTGATGGATTTGTGGGAGACTCCTTTAACACTGTCTCCCCATTCCCGCAGGTTGGACACCATGTATCGGGTCCCTCCTTCGCCTGGGTTCCAGAAAACTCAGCTGCCTCACCACTCCATTGTGGTGAAGTCTGCCATGAAGAAAATAAAGAGTCCTAAAAGGCATTCTTCTACCCCTCCAGGGCGAGAATGTAAGAACCTAGACTCTTTTGGAAGAAGGATGTTCCAGGCTAGTATGCTTATAGCCAGGATCAACTCTTATAGCCTTTATATGGGCATGTATCTTGGGCAACTTGCCCTAAAAATACAGAATTTTGCCCCCTTTATCCCTGATGATCAGAGGGCGGACTTCTTTTCTATGGTGACACAACTTTCAGAGGTCTCCAAGTTCTCCAACAGGGCAGCCTTTGATTCCTTTGAAGTTGCAGGCAGAGCTTCGGGAATTGCTATTGCAGCCCGACGTCTCGCTTGGCTCCAGGCTTCTAACCTAGAACCCTGGGTTGTAGATGGCCTCAGGAATCTGCCCTGTACCGGTGAGAACTTATTTGGGGAAGACTGGCAGATTAAAGCTGCTCAAATGGATGCAGAAAATGCCACTCTAGATAGACTTTCCAAGTCTACTTCTACCCCTACCAAAAAGAAGCCTTTTAAAAGGCCTTACTATAAAAAGACCAGATTTCCCACAAATACTGGCCAGCAATCTGCTCAGCCTCGCCTTGCGGCTAAGCGTCAACAATCTAAGCAGGTAAAGTCAAAGCCTGCAGTGTCTGCTACACCCCAGCAGGCTCAACCCCCTCAGGGGTTTTGACTTGCCCCTAGAGAACTTGCCGTTTCTGGCTCTAGAACAACCAGAGCCCCTCACCATTCCTGGAAGGCTAGCTCATTTTGCTCCCAGATGGGAACAAATCATATCAGAGCAATGGACCCTCTCTATTATCCGAGAGGGCTACAAACCTCATTTCTCCAGCCTTCCTCCCCATACCATGGTGAGGCAATTCAGTTCTCCCCCATCTCTTCTGACCCTGTTGGGTCAGGAAGTCTCTTCTCTTCTTGCCCAAGGGGCAATAGAGGAGGTTCCTCCTCCACAACAGGGGTTAGGTTTCTACTCCCCTTACTTTATCATAACAAAGAAGACAGGTTTCTATTCAAGGAGAAATTCAAAATGCTCTCTCTGGGCCTTCTCCTTCCATACCTTCAGAGTCAGGATTGGCTTTGTTCTCTAGATCTCAAGGATGCGTACACTCATATACTCATCCATCCATCCCACAGAAAATATCTAAGATTTCTGTTCCAGGGAAAACATTTCCAGTACAGAGTACTACCCTTCGGTCTGGCCTCTGCTCCAAGAGTCTTCACAAAATGCATGGCAGTCGTAGCCGCATTTCTCAGAGGCATGGGAATCTTTGTCTTCCCATATCTGGACGACTGGCTCATCCGAGCTCCATCTCAATCAGAAGCCCAGATTTCTCTGGACCGCACAAGGCGTATTCTTCAATATCTGGGACTTGTGGTAAACATTCCCAAGTCCCAACTCATCCCTACTCAGTCCCTGGAATTCATAGGGGCCCAATTGGACTCCACCACTGCAAGGGCCTACCTCCCTCTGGTCCGAGGCCAAAGGCTAATAAGCTTGGCCTCCCAGGCTCAGTCCAGAAGTCACTTGTCAGCCAGAGAAATGCTGCAACTTCTGGGCCACATGGCCTCCACGGTTCATGTGGTGCCCTATGCTCGTCTCCATATGAGAGCAGCTCAATGGACATTGGCCACCCAGTGGTCTCAAGCATCGGGACTGCTGTCAGACCAGGTACTCACCTCAAAACGTCTGTTTTGGTCTCTCCAGTGGTGGACATCCTCCAAAAATCTGTTGTTGGGGACCCCCTTCCAACCTTCGTTGCCCCAAGCAACCCTCACAACAGATGCCTCCCAAACAGGGTGGGGAGCTCATCTTCAACATCTCTCCACTCAGGGAATCTGGTCTCCCCAAGAGACCACCCTTCATATCAACCTTCTGGAACTGCGAGCAATCTTCCTTGCCCTCACAGTCTTCCATACACTCCTTGCCAACCTGACTGTCCTAGTTCAGACAGACAATCAGGTGGCCATGTTTTATGTCAACAAACAAGGAGGAACGGGCTCTCTGTCGCTTTGCAACGAAGCTCTCAGATTATGGGCCTTCGCCATAGAGCACCAAATTCATCTTCTGGCAGTATATCTTCCAGGAGTTCAAAACTCTCGGGCAGACAGAATCAGTCGAGTTCTGCTCCCACACGAATGGTCCCTACATATGGACCAGATACGCAGAATCTTTCAGGAATGGGGGACCCCGGACATAGACCTCTTTGCAAGTCCGTGGAATGCCAAACTTCCCCGGTTCTGTTCCAGGACTCCGTGTCAGGGAGCTCAGGCCAACGATGCCTTTCTCCTTCATTGGGGTCAGGAATTCCTGTACGCTTTTCCACCCATTCCTTTGATTCCCAAGACTCTGTTCAAACTTCAGAGGGATCACGGATCCATGATCCTCATTGCTCCACGCTGGCCACACCAAGTGTGGTTCCCTCTCCTTCTACAGCTCTCCCAGGGCTCCTCCCTGGACCTGGGAGCTGCACCAGACCTTCTGTCTCAGGAGCAGGGGACTTTGTGGCATCCAAACCCCAAGTCCCTACATCTCCGAGCTTGGTTACTGAAGGCTTAAGCCTTCAAGAGTTTAATCTTTCTCAACCAGTGAAAGATATCCTTTATGCCTCTAGGAAACCCTCTACCAGGCGTTCCTATGCTTTCAAATGGAAACGTTTTTCCATTTGGTGTGTTCAACAGGGTCTTGACCCTCTGGCACTTCCTTTGAATTCTCTACTAGACTATCTCCTGCATCTTTCCAATGCAAGCCTCAAGACGAATTCAGTACGAGTCCATTTAAGTGCTATTACAGCATCCTTAAAACCTATAAATGGACAATCTGTTTCCTCTCATCCTCTTATTGCAAGATTCATGAGAGGCCTAACCCTCACTAAACCTCCCATCCGGCCTCCTCCGGTAGCATGGGACTTGAATTTAGTTCTGGGTCAACTTATGAAGCCACCTTTTGAACCGTTGGTATCTACCTCCCTGAAATTTCTTTCCTGGAAGGTCCTTTTCCTTATTGCAGTCACTTCGGCTCGCCGCATCAGTGAACTGCAGGCTTTGGTGGCAAATCCACCTTATACCAGATTTCATCATGATAAGGTGGTCCTTAGGACGAATCCCCTCTTTATGCCTAAAGTGGTCTCGCCTTTTCATCTTAATCAAGAGGTATATCTACCTGTCTTTATTCCGGCTCCTCATGCATCCAGTGCAGAGAGGAACCTTCATACTCTTGACTGTAAAAGGGCTCTCGCCTTTTACCTCAATAGAACTCAGCCACATCGAAAGTCTTCTCAGCTTTTCGTGGCTTTTGATCCTTCTCATTTGGGACTTCCAGTCACCAAACGCACACTTTCCAACTGGATTGCTCAGTGTGTTTCCTTTGCTTACCAGAGTAAGAACATTTCTCTGGAAGGCCATGTCACAGCTCACAATGTGAGAGCCATGGCCACTTCTATGGCTCATCTTCACTCTGTATCCATAGATCAGATCTGTCGAGCAGCCACTTGGGCCTCGGTTCATACCTTCACAGCCCATTACTGCTTGGACAAGGACTCCCGCCGGGATGCCTTGTTTGGTCAGGCTGTCCTCAAACACCTGTTCCATACTTAAACAACTCCTGCCCACCTTCCCAGAATGGATGCCTGAGATCCATACGAAGATGGTTACCCTTGGAGGGGGATCTCCCAGGCATCTCAGCTAGGGAGTCCCCATATGTGATGACTTATTCCTGCTTGTTCCTGGAGATAACACAGTTACTTACCTGTAACAGGTGATCTCTGGGAACAGCAGGAATTAGTCATCACAACCCACCCACCTCCCCTAGGAGTTGTCTCTCTATTCCTCTATCTTCCTGTCCTCTCTCTCTATTGTCTCAGCTTTAAACTCGAACTGAGGAGAGCTGGTCAGGAAGGCGGGAAGGCAGCGCGCATGTGCAGTGGGAGGCCCCAAAAGCTTTTCATCTGAAAAGCTGGGGAGCTTTCCCGCGCAGGCTCCGTCGGTACCGACGTACCCATATGTGATGACTAATTCCTGCTGTTCCCAGAGATCACCTGTTACAGGTAAGTAACTGTGCTTTATTGTGCTGGCCCGCCAAAGATAACTGGATAATTCTGATTGGCCAAACAGCTGTCCTAAAGTTATCTAGATAGCTCGATTTGGATGTATTGAGTGGCACATTTATCCAGATAAATTCCACTGAATATTCAGGTCACATTATCCAGATATTCAAAAAGCTGCCAAACAGATTATGGACATCAAAGCTTCTTAGTGCTGCAGGGGAGAAGGAAGAAGAACACAAATGGATTAATGCTTATGACAGAATAGTATGCTGACAAGGTGAACCAAGCCATTCTTATCTGCTGGTGTCCTCTGTAGCATCATTACTTATCAAGACGACACTAAACAAAAAACGCTGGCCTTTTTTATAGCAGGATAGGTCATTTCTGAATGTTTTCCACAGTCCATTAGATTACTTTTAGCAGGGTAACTCATCATAGATATACAAAATAAGCGACTGGCTTGCTTAGGGCAGGATCACTCAAACCATGGACACTGAGCATGTCACTGCACACATGGCAGCATTACTGACTCCAGAGATACACAGTGCTCTAAGATTTGGCAGTGCCTCCTTACTGTGAACTAACAGATATGACTTCAGCTGATGCAAAGCACATCTTATTTACTTCTCTGCATTTCTGACTGATTTCTTACTGCATCCGCAGTCTTGGTAATACTTTTCCCTATTTCTGTTACAGGTGGGCCTGGGTCCTGCAAGACATTTTGGGAATCACCTTCTGCCTTTATATGTTAAAAACAATTCGTGTGCCCACTTTCAAGGTATTGGAAGGGAGAGGAAAGGTTTATGCATGCCTGGGTGCTTGAGGTCACAGGTGCAGAGAAAGACAAGTGTATTCATCAGAATTTGCAAACTGTTCTTGTCTAATAGGGGCCAAGAAATCATTCTTACAGGGTTACCAAAAGCCATGAAATGGTATGACCTCAGAAAAGTCTCCTCCCCCCCCCCCCCCACAACAGTTGCCTACTGGTTCTACTGTGCCCCATGTTTTTATCAGCAGAGGGGAAAGGGTGAAGTATTTTACCCAGATAACTGCGTTCAAATGCTACCTGGATAATTAAGCAGACATGCCACCTGCCTAATAAGCTAAAGCTTAGTGTATGTGGACTGGGTTTTACAGTCTGAAAATCTCAGCTTGCACATTTTCTTCACAGATTCTCTTCTCACTATTGTTTCACATGCCTAGGCAGACATACATTGGATAGCACTCATACAATGGATGTATTGCTCCAAACCATCTTAGCATGTGAAATGTGTATTGGTCTGCCACAGTATTCACAAAGCTTTGGCTTCCAAGAGGTGATGTGACAAAATATGGAGATTAAGGACTTGCTGAAGGTTACATTGGTAGTGAGGACAGACTTTGGTGCTCTAAGATAGAGCGCCCTTCCCCCCACTAGAAGCCCTTCTTCTTTTTCCATCCTGTCCTTCCCTGAGAGGGGGAAGGACCCAGCAAGGGATGCACCCCGCATTTGTGGAGTTTCATGTAGGATGAGGCATGGAAGGAAGCTTGTCTGATTATGCCTTGTTCTTTCCATCTGTGATTTGATTCTTCCAGCAGCTTCCCTGCTGCCAGTTTTGGTTCATATTCAGCTAAAGTATGTAGTGATATTTAAGAATTCTGATTTGAAAAGAGAGATCCAATACTTGAAATGTGCAGAAGAGTTAGCTGCACAGCAGTATCAGTCAGAATGGCATCTTTACTGATCCCGACCTGAGGGACCTTAAGAAAGAACGCACTAGCTTTTATTCAAACTAGAAGTTAGCATACTATTTTGAACATCAAGCAAATGCCATTCACCTCAAAAAATACCACAACTTGCAGGATTCAAAGTTCCAATAGAATACATGTGTCTTTAAAAAAAAAAGTGCTATGCTTTACAGTTAAATAATTTACATTAATATTCTTTCCTCTCTAGGGTTGCACCTTGCTCTTGGTGGTGCTTTTTATCTATGATGTGTTTTTTGTCTTCATCACACCATACCTCACAAAGGTTAGTGGCTAAAGATACAGAAATATTCCTGATTGATTTGTGTGCTAGTAACTTGATCAAGACATTTCCAAATATACCTTAATAAGATGAATTCCAGAAGGATGCTATTTGTGACACAATGCAAGCACTATTGCGAATATTAACAGTAAATCTGAGAGACTGAGATCGTATTTCATGTGCTCTGGCTTAGGAGTGTAAGATTCATTACTTTCATGGTATGCACAAAGCTTAGCCCATTTGGAGACGCTGCCTTTGCACAGTAAGTGTGTATGAAAGCTATGCTTAGGCCCATGATTGCATTACCCACTGTATCTGGAGCAATTTTAAAAAATCCAGTATTCCATGCCATTAAATGTCCCAGGATTTCACTGGTATTTAGTTTCTGTCATAAAACAGTAACAGAAACCTCACAGGGCACTAGTACGTTTCAGTGACTGAGACCATATCTAATATTACCCGATGGATGAGGTTCAGTTCTGTCAAGCTGTTATGTGAGACAAAACCCAGTTAAAGATATTAGCCCCAGGAAAAGTTAGAGAAATTATTGGTCCAATGAAAAGTGTGATAGCCCGTTTTCTCCTGAACTACCAGAACTGTACGCTTCAGGGAGTAGTACATAAAATGTTTTTGGCTTGCACTGGTCTAAATGAGAAAACTTTACAGATTCAGTCATTTCAGGTGTTAGGAATCCAAGGGAACAGTACACAGAAGAAGGTGAAACGCTTTTTGACCACCAAATAGGAAAGAGAACCTAGGGTGATCATAATTGCTGATTTCAGGGAAGCTAAACAGTACAGCAAAGTGGTGGTGGCCAGAACCAAAGGGATGCTAGGGGAAAGAAGAACTAGTATAAAAAAAAATTAGATCATGGTTCCTCTTTGTAGGTTAAGATCTCACCTAGAGTATTGCGTGTAATTCTGAAGGCCATACTTCTGAAAGGAGTTACCAAAATACTACAGTGTTTGCAACAAAAACCTTATGACAGGAGAATTAAGGATCTTAAGAACTATGTAATCCCTAGCACAGAGGGAGAGATGAGGGTTATGAAAGGCATTTAGATACCTCAAAAGTATCTCTAGCCTACTGGAATTGATTCCCTGTGGTTCTATTCAATGTTTGTTGGGTTTTTGGTCTGCTTCGTTACTTAAATATTGGCAAGCTGCATCACTGCTCACACAGTGATGTCACTGTAAAGTTCTGGTCTTCTCTGTTTCCAACAACTGCTGACAAGGGCATAACCTTGTCTGGACTGGTATAGCAGGATTCCAGGAAATAAAATTATCAGATAAGTAAAATTCTCCATTTGGGATGACTGAGGAAATGCTTCACTGTTCTGTGGTTGCTGCCATACTGAGCACACTCAGACATGCCAGTGAGTCTTCAGTTCCTGCTGTTTGCCCACTCCCCATTTCTGGGCATTTCCCAGTGTACTCCATTGCCCAGCCTCAAAAAGAAATTGCATCTGAATGTGGCTCATCTTCCTGGATTATTTGGTTCTAGGTACTGTAGAGATTAGGACTTAGCCAGTTTTGCAGACCTATGCTCAGATTTGCACGTCAGGTCCCTTCTTTAGATATGACAGCAAAGAAAAGATGTACACTCTCCAAGTATATTTATGCTCACCTCTTGAAACCTTGCTGACACATTGGGAGAAGGAATATATGCAGTCCCAAGATCTCTGGTGTTATGTCCATAAAAGATGTTATAACTTGCAAAGAGTCCAATAATTTCCTTATGCAACACTATTGCCTTTTATCCACTGGTATGCTTATGTGTGGACTCTCTGAATAGTAATATGTTTATATATGGTAATATGCCGAGAGCCAGCAGTAAAGGCCACCTAAAATGAATAAAACTGAGGAAGATTTTCCTTTAATGAGTAACTTGTGTCTCTTGATGCTTGCAGTTCACCCCAAAAGGACTCACTGAAGGAAAATCCTCAGTTTTATTCATTTCAGGTGGCCTTTATGGCTGGCTTTTGGCATACTTGCAATGGGGGTAAACCCAAATAAAGACTGAGCAAGACAGCTGGTAGTGACATTGCTTATGCTCTTAGTTTTCAGATTTCCCTTCTCTCTTTCCCTTTGATTTTACAGCTGTCTTTTTTTGTCCCATAGAGTGGAGAGAGTATAATGGTGAGGGTGGCGGCAGGCCCTTCTGACTCCTCTACACGTGAAAAGGTAAGGATTGGAGCTATGAAACCCAGGGTTGCTTTTTGGAAGTAATGTTTATAAAGTCATTTCTCCATGGACAAGCAGGAATGAAGTCCTCACATATTTATTTATTTATTTAGCTGTATTTATATCCCGCTTTTTCACCGGGTCAAAGCGGTCAATTGGGGAATACATTTAACATGAGGGGATATGAGACACACACACTAATACATACAGGGAACATGGGGATTGGAGGGTTAAGTGGCTTGCCCAAGACCACAAGGAGTGCCTATAGGACTAGAAATCCCAATCCCTCCGGCCTGAGATTGCTGTCCCCAGGTGGGACTTGAACCCCCGACCCTCCGGCCTGAAGTACCTTGTCCTAACCACTAGACCACGCCTCCCACGCCACATATGGGGTGACATCATCTGACACAGCCTGTGTGAGAATCCTCCCCAGCTACTAATGGTTTTGGGAGGTCCCACTGCACATACATGCCATCTTCCCACCTGCTGCCGTGGTGCCATTTTACTTCAGTCCTTGTTTTTCTGCAGAGTCCAGCGGATGCGGGAACTGATACCTCTGCTATTTGGTCATTTTTTCTCCTCATCGGGGACCCTGCTGCCTTCACGGCACTTCCATTCTTTTCTTTCCTGCCTGCCCATTATGGTATTTCTTCTTTTCTCCAGGAACAAGCAGGAAGTCAGTCCTCACTTATGGGTGACGTCGGCACCGACGGAGCCCGAACGGAGCAATTACCCAGCTTTCAAAGAAAGCCTTTGAGATTGCTGCCACACATGTGTGGTCCTCTTCCCGTCCAAAGGTGCCATCTTGCTCAGTCTCCCTTTTTCCGCAGTGCCCCTTGGACGCACGTCCTCGTCCCTCGGAAAAAGTGTTTAGTTTTCGGCCTCTGGCCTGTGTTTTTTCCAGTAGCACCGGTCCTCTTCCATCCTCCCCTGCTCTCTTTTTTCCTGGAGCGAGGGGACATACTTTCTGTAAACGTTTTTTTTCCTTTTTTGCGGGCTTCGCGCCCTTTTTCTTCCCTCAGTCACTGGTCACAAAGGTCTTCAACCTAGCAGGGGCCCTTTTTGCCCCAATGGCCAACAGTTTTAAAAAATGTGACAAGCTCCAAAAACATGTCTGTCACAGACACCCATGACTGGGTGTCTTCATTGTCTTGGGGCCGACCACGATCCGGAGCTCTGCTCTTTGCAAGAAAATGTCCTCCAAGGCCCTGCTAAGTCGTAAGCAGAAGTCCGATGACATTTTCCAGAAGATGACCCCGTAATCCCCGGCGACTCCCTCGGTCATCTCTCCGCTGGTGGGATCCCCTACTTTGGCTCCATGCTCTCGGTGGCACTCCGACCAGGGGTCCCCTGAAGTGGAGAGGCGTAAGAAGAAGATGACCTCGAAGTCGCTGTAGGGGGGCTCCAGACAAGTGCAAGCGCTCCCGCGCTCGGTCGCTCAGCCCCCCTGGTGTTTCCGAGAGTCAGACTAGGAGCGGCCTCAAAAGGAACCTTGTACAGATACAGAGGCCTCTGGCAATGGTGCCCAGTCTCTTGAGGGTCGTCCCGGTGAGGACCCCCTCTCCTCCTCCATGCCAGAACCGGTAACCCCGGTGTTGGCATCGCAGGGACCCTGCCCACGTGGAAGTCCCGAATGCTGGCCCTAGAGCGCAGCGTTTCTGCTTTCTTAGCTGCTCAGCAGGCGCTCATGCCCAGCACGGCTGGCCTGCACCTCGAGACCGAGGTTCCCATGAGAGGGACACCGAAACGTGCCCTGGAAACCCCCGAGAGCTATGGGCCTCATGAGGGTCCTCGGCGTGGGTCTTGCTCGCCTTCCCGGTCCTCAGGAGCGAGATCCTCCAAGGCCTCTGGCTCCAAGCGGGCCTCGGCCTCTGGATGGGGCAACCAGCCTGAGTCAGACTCCTGCCGAGGAGCTCGAGATCCTCCAGTATGACTTTCCCCCTCGGGAAGCTCTTACTGTACCTGTGCCTCCCATTCTGGAACGGCTGATACTTCGCATGTGGGAGACACCGGCCTTGATGCCGGTGCTCAGCAGGCGAATTGATTCCTTCTATCCAGTTCGCAAGAGCCCTGGGTTTCAGAAAGCACAACTACCGCACAACTCCATGGTTGTGGAATCGGCCATGCGCCAGCTCAAGAGCCAGAAGACGCACTCTTTGGTGCCTCCCGGCCGGGAGGCCCACAACATGGATGCCCTCGGCAGAAAGTGCTACCAGGGTTTGATGCTGTCATGCCGAATCCAGACATACCAGCTGTACATGGGCATGTACCTGCGAAGCCTGGCAAAGGAGATTACCGGGCCTCTCCGAAGGACCTTTGCAATGATTCCAGATTTTGCCCACAGGGATCTGGGAGTGCTCGAAGTTTGACTCGAGCAGCCTATGACGGCTTCGAGGCGTTGGCCCAGATAGCTGCGGCCGGCATTGGTGCATGCCACCAAGCATGGCTTATAGTCTTCAGACCTGGAGCAATGGGTGCAGGACAAGTTGGTCGATGTCCCTTCCCGAGGTGAGAACCTCTTCGGCAAGCCCATGACAGAAAAGGCTGCCGAGATAGTCAGAGTACCTGACCCGGAAAAGACTTGAGAAGAAGACTTCTGCCTCTTCTAAGAAGAAGGGCTCGGGTAAGAAGCCCTTTTTCCCGAGAAAAGGTACTGCTTACCGCAACTACCCCACATATCAGGCCTCCGCAGCTCCCCAACAGGGGCAGCAGGCCAAGGGAAAGGGGCATGGCCCACGTAAGCAAAAGGCCCCCAAACCCCAGGCACTGGCTCTGGCCCAGCCTGGAGGGGGTTTTTGACTCCCAGAGCATAGTCCCCCTCTCCAGGGAAGCAAGACCATGCACAGGAGGAAGGCTGATCCTGTATGCCCACAGGTGGCCAGCCATCACAACAGATGCCTGGGTTCTACAGATAGTCCAAATGGGCTATCGGCTACATCTCACCCAGGCACCTTCCTCTTACTTTCCAGGGGAACCTCTCAGACCCCCTCTTCACAGGGACCTCCTTTTAAAGGAGTTGGCAGGTCTTCTAGAGAATCAGGCAGTAGAACCGGTGCCCCACCACCTGCAGGGAAAGGGCTTCTACTCCTGGTATTTCCTGATACCAAAGAGAACTGGAGGCCTAAGACCCATCCTCGACCTGCAAAACTTAAACAAGTTCCTAGTGAGGGAAAAGTTCAAGATGCTTTCCCTTGGAATATTGCTGCCTTACCTCTGCCAGAGAGACTGGCTATGCTCCTTAGACCTAAAGAATGCTTATACACACATCCTCATTCATCTAGACCACAGACAATATCTACGATTTGTGGTGGGAGGAAACCACTTTCAGTACAAGGTACTTCCCTTTGGCCTAGCCTCTGCACCCAGGGTGTTTACAAAGTGCCTAGCGGTGGTGGCGGCGGCCTTCCTAAGAAACCAGGGAGTATTTGTCTTCCCCTACTTGGACGACTGGCTCATCAGAGCCCAGTCAGCCCTGGAAGCCCAACAGTCTATGTCTCACACTATCCAGTTGCTACAACATTTAGGGTTTGTGATCAATTACACAAAGTCCACTCTGGTTCCCTTTCAGGGACTGGAGTTCATAGGAGCAAGGCTGGACACCCTTCAGGTGGTGGCTTACCTACCGGAAGACAGGGCACAGAGTCTTGTGGCCCTAGTGCAGCAGGTGAGTCGCAGATCTCAGCAAGACACTTTCTGCGCCTCCTTGGTCACATGGCCTCCACGGTACATGTGACACCTAGTGCCCGCCTCCACGGTACATGTGACACCTGGTGCCCGCCTCCACATGAGAACAGCTCAGTGGTGCTTCAGGTATCAGTGGACACAAGCTACAGGCCAACTCGGAGACGGCATAAAGGTGTCCAAACGACTGATGCAGTCGTTGACATGGTGGCTTCAGCCACACAATCTACTGGAGGGAGTGCCTTTCCAGCCTCCCCCGCACACGAGAGTGCTGACTACGGATGCATCCTTGTTGGGCTGGGGAGCCCACTGTCAGGAATGGTGCACTCAGGGTGTGTGGTCTCCACAAGAGAGCATGCAACAGATCAATCTCCTAGAGCTTTGAGCTATCCACCTAGCTCTACGGGCCTTCTGTCAAACCCTGGCTCACCAGCCTGTGTTAATTCAGACAGACAACCAAGTGACAATGTTCTGTGTGAACAAGCAGGGGGGCACGGGGTCTCGCATTCTCTGCCAAGAGGCCCTGGACCTATACTCCTTTGCAGTCAACCAGGGTATGCACCTCAAAGCAGTTTACTTGCCAAGTCAAGAGAATTTCATAGCCGACAAGCTAAGCAGAATCTGCAGCCGCACGAATGGCAACTGGATCCCAACATAGTCCAGCAGCTGTTCCAGTACTGGGAGCGTCCATCCATAGATCTGTTTGCGAGCCCGCAGAATCACCAGTTGCCCCGCTTCTGCTCCAGATAGCCACACCCATGCAGGATGGCAGCAGATGCTTTCCTAATATCATGGTCTATGGGCCTCCTGCATGCGTTTCCTCCCACGCCCCTGGTGGCCCGAACTCTGTTCAAGATCCTTCAGGACAAGGCTTCGGTCATCCTGGTAGCACCCAGGTAGCCGAGACAGCCCTGGTTTCCGCTGCTGCTTCAACTGGTGGCAGAAACTCCAATTCCTCTGGGATTACACCCCAATCTCCTGTCGCAGGAGGGGTGCATTCTTCTGCATCCCAATTTCATGTCTCTCAACCTGATGGCTTGGCTGCTGAAAAGGTAGTTCTTGCACCACTTCTCCCTAAAAATGTAGAGGATGTACTACTAGCTTCAAGAAGGCAATCGACTAGGAAAACCTATGTGTTTAAGTGGCATAGGTGTGAGGTGTGGTGTGATAAGCAGGGAGAAAACCCTTTCTCCTGCCAAGTGTCAGTGGTGTTTCAGTACCTGCTTCACATTTCAAATTTAGGCCTCAAGTCAAACTCTGTTCGAGTCCACCTTAGAACCTTATCAGCGCACCACTCTCCAATGGAAGGACAACCTTTTTCTATACACCCTTTGGTGTCCAGGTTCCTGAGAGGTTTACTTCTGCTGAAACCCCCGGTTCATCCCCCAGCGACCGAATGGGATTTGAATGTGGTCTTAGAGCAGCTTACTTGCCCACCTTTTGAGCCGATGGCTACCTGCCATCTCCGCTTCCTCTCTTGGAAAGCGCTTTTCCTGGTGGCACTCACATCAGCCAGACGAGCGAGTGAGCTGCAGGCTCTGGTTACAGATAGACCGTACACACAGTTCTATAGGAACAGGGTGGTGCTTCGCACTCACCCCAAGTTCCTTCCGAAAGTGGTCTCCTCGTTCCACCTCAACCAGGAGGTGGTACTTCCGACTTCTTTCCTAGGCCGCATGCCAGTCGGGCAGAAGCAGTTCTGCACACCCTGGACTGTAAGAGGGCTTTGGCCTTCTATATGGAACGTACGCGGGGACATTGAAGGGGTTCTCAGCTCTTTGTCTCTAATGATCCCAGTAAGCTGGGGATGCCTGTCTCCAGCGTACCTTGTTCACTTGGGTGGCGGATTGCATCGCCTGAGCATACAGGGCGGCCGATCTCCCATTGCAGGGTCGAGTCACGGCCCACCGGGTCAGGGCTAAGGCGGCATCAGTGGCTCACTTCCGCTCTGTTCCACTGGCAGGCATCTGCCGGGCTGCCACCTGGTCTTCAAGCCAGACTTTTGCGGCCCATTACTACCTGGATAGGGAGTCCCAACGGGACAGTGCTTTTGGCCAGGCTGAACTCCGTAACCTGTTTGAGGTTTAGGCAACTGCTACCCTCCAACCCTTTGGTGTCAGGCTACCAGAGTGTTACGTTCTCGGTTGAACTCCTATCATGGCTGCTGCGGCTCTTCAAGAGGGAGCCTATTTTTCAGTTATGGGTTCTCGGTAGCCTATAGCTAGGGAGTCCCATATGTGAGGACTGATTTCCTGCTTGTTCCTGGAGAAAGCGTAGATCTCCAGGAACAAGCAGGAATGTAGTCTTCACATATGGGTATCATCGGTACTGACGGAGCCTGCGCAGAAACGCTCCCCAGCGTCCAATTAGAAAGCTCTTGGGAGCATCCCACAGCGCCTGCATGCTGCCTTCCCGCCTTACCCAACTGCCTCTCTCCAGTTCTTCATTTTCCGCAGAGCCAGCAGGTCGTTGTTCCTGTCACCGCAGAAAATTTTCCTTATTGCCCTTCTTTTTTGTGGTCGCGTCTGCCTTCCTTGATGCTTTACCGGTACCGCCGGTTCTTCCTCCTTTCTTTCTTTCTTTAAAAAAAAATAAAATACTTTTTTTCCCATTTTTTCCAGGTGCACACGCCATTTTGGGCCTTAGGCCCAAAATTTTTTCCCCAATGGAAAAACCCACTTTGGGTTTCAAAAAGTGCACCAAGTGTGGCGGTACCATCTCCGTCACCGACTTCCATGAGTGGTGTCTTAAATGTTTAGGTCCTGACCACTCCATCACGGAATGTATGGCCTGTGCCATGATGTCCAAGAGAGGTCGACAGAACCGAGCTGCCAAGCTCAGTACCCTGTTTCCCTCTGATGCAGCCTCGGTGGCATCGACATCTTCCAGGGCTTCGTCTTCCTCCCGTGGATCTCAGGTAACTAAACCTAAGTCTAGCCGGTCCTCAAAGGGTAGATCTCCTAAGCATCGAGATGCCTCTGGTGTTGCCCTTGAGAATTCTGCACCGGCAAAATTGCCCCGGCGGGAGACTTCGGCTTCCAAAGCATTATTGGGGCTCCAGGACATTCTCGAGGCCTCGACCTCGGCAGAACTACTGGTGCCATGCTCTGGGATACCGGCTGTTTTCTCCGGTACCGACATCCAGGCATCGGCAGCGTCGATAGACCAGAGGTTCCTGGCTATTGAACGCAGTCTGGCGGCTCTTCTTGCGGCATCGACACCCACGGAACCGCGTCAGACAGTTCAACCGGCACCTACTCCGGTACCGGTACCGACAGCATCGACTTCGGTGTCCGCATTACCGGCACCCAGTCATGCGATGCCTTCTGGTACCGATATACCGGTACCGATTCCCCCTGGTACCGACTTTGGTCGGTATGGGTATCGGGCTCTTCAAGAGCATCCGGACAGAAGATACTTCGAGTCCTCAGAGGAATCTGAGGATTCTGACAGTTCTGTCGGTGTTCCCAGAGGAGCCTTCCTCCCCTAAATGCAGGATGTCTCCTCCAGAGGATATTTCCTTTCAGGACTTCATCAGGGAGGTGGCTCGAGGTCTGTCCATTACTGTGGCTCCTGAAACAGAGCCCAGAGCAAAGGAGTTGGAAATTTTACAATATCCCAAAGCTCCTAAGGAGGCAGCTACTTTGCCTATCCATGAGATCTTGCATGATCTCATGCTAAGAATGTGGGAGACGCCTCTTACCACCTCTCCTCACTCTCGTAGACTGGATACTATGTATCGAGTCCCTCCTTGTCCTGGTTTCCAGAAAACACAGCTTCCTCACCACTCTATTGTAGTGGAATCAGCTATGAGAAGGATCAGGAGTGCAAAGAGGCATGCCTCTAATCCTCCAGGACGTGAGTGTAGAACCTTGGATGCCTTTGGATGTCGTACTTTCCCGGCTTCCGTGCTTTCTGCCAGGATCAGTTCCTATATTTTATATATGGGAATGTTCCTTAAAGAAGTCACAGGAGACTTGGAGATTTTAAGCCCTTTCCTTCCTGATGACAAGAGGCAGGATTTTCTCACACTGGTTAAACATGCCCAGGATGTTTCTAAGTTTGTCTGTCATGCAGCTTTTGACTGTTTGAGTGCATAAGCAGAACCTCTGCCATTGCCATAGGTGCACGTAGAATTGCCTGGCTCTGCCATCTGATTTGTAGCTCTGGGTACAAGACAAACTGGGCAATATCCCTTGTACTGGTGAAAACCTGTTTGGCAAAGATTGGCAAGAAAAAGCCAATGAGTTGGATGCTGACAACTCCACCTTGGATAGATTGTCCAAGGCCACAGCTGATTCTGCAAGAAAGAAATCTTTCAAAAACCATTCTTTTCAAAAAAGAAAAGGTTTTATCCTACTTATTCCCAGCAGGGATGCTCTGCAGGTCAACCTGAAGAGTCAGCAACCACCCAAACAAAGGAAAGCAAAGACTGCTAAGCCTCAACCGTCTCAGGCCTTTGACTTTCAGCTAGAGAACTTAGCCTTCCTGGCTCTCAATGGACCAGAGCCTTCCACCATTCCACGAAGGTTGTGTCACTTTGCCCCCAGATGGGGGCAGATAACAGCAGAGCATTGGACACTCTCCATCATAAAAGAGGGGTACAAACTTCATTTTTTGAGCAGGCCCTCTCCAACAATGGTACGACAGTTCAATTCTCAGAACTCTCTCATCAACCTGTTAGATCAAGAGGTCACCATGCTTCTTGCCCAAGGGGCAATAGAAGAAGTACCCATTCCTCAACAGGGTACAGGGTTTTACACCCCCTATTTCCTTATCCTAAAGAAAACAGGAGGGCACAGACCTATTTTAGACCTCAGAGAATTGAACAAATTCCTGTTCAAGGAGAAATTCAAGATGGTTTCTCTAGGAACTCTGCTGCCATACCTTCAGAGTCAGGATTGGCTATGTTCTCTAGATCTCAAGGATGCGTACACTCATGTTCTCATCCATCCATCTCACAGAAAGTTCCTTCGGTTCCTTTTTCAAGGGAAGCACTACCAATACAGGATGCTTCTGTTTGGCCTGGCCTCAGCACCAAGGGCGTTCACGAAATGCATGGCTGTGGTAGCAGCATTTCTCCGCACTTGGGGAATATTCGTCTTCCCCTACTTTGATGGGGCTCGAATGAGCCAGTCGTCTGAGTCAGCGGCCAGGTTTTCTCTATCTTGCACAATGCGTATCCTTCAGTATTTGGGTCTGGTCATCAGCATCCCAAAATCCAGCCTAACTCCCACTCAGTCTCTAGAGTTCATAGGAGCTTTGTTGGATACCAGAAAGGTAAGGGTCTATCTTCCTCAGAACCGTTCCCTTCGCTTGGTGCAGTTAGCTTCTCAAGCAGTGCTAAAGTCCCATCTCACTGCTCGAGAAATGTTACAACTACTAGGCCACATGGTATCTACCGTGCATGTGGTTCCTTATGCTCGCCTCCATATGAGAGCAGCCCAGTGGACCCAGGCATCAGGGTGCCTGTCAGACAAAATAGCAAACACAAATCGCCTTAATTTGTCCCTTCAATGGTGGCAGTCCACTCAAAACCTGTTGCTGGGGTCCCCGTTTCAACAACCTTTACCCCAGGCAACTCTCAACAGATGCTTCTCCAATTGGTTGGGGAGCTCATTTACAAGACCTCTCCACCCAAGGCACTTGGACTCCACAGGAGACTCATCTACATATCAATCTCTTAGAGCTCAGAGCAATCTTTCTTGCTCTTCGAGTGTTCCACACCCTACTCAGCTGCAAGACAGTCCTTATTCACACGGACAACCAAGTAGCCATGTTCTATGTGAACAAGCAGGGAGGAACAGGCTCTGTCGCTTTGCAACGAAGCTTTGCGACTATGGGACCTCGCCAGAGAGCATCAGATTCATCTCCTGGCAGTGTATCTTCCAGGCGTACAAAACTCTTGGGCAGACAGACTCAGTCGAGTTCTACTTCCACAGGAATGGTCTCTACATGTAGACCAGGTGGCCAAGATTTTTCAAATTTGGGGAACCCCGGACATAGACCACTTTGCAAGTCTGTTGAATGCCAAACTTCCCCGGTTCTGTTCCAGAATTCCGGCTCAGGGCGCTCAGGCCAAGGATGCTTTCCTCCTTCACTGGGGCCAAGATTTCCTTTATGCCTTTCCACCCATTCCCCTAATTCCCAAGACCCTATGCAAGCTTCAGAGAGACAGAGGCCGTATGATTCTCATAGCTCCACATTGGCCTCTGCAAGTGTGGTACCCTCTGCTTCTACATCTCTCTTAAGCTCCCTCCCTGGAGTTAGGGTCTGCTCCAGATCTCCTATCTCAGGAGGACGGAATGTTATGGCATCCCAATCCCCAGTCTCTGCATCTCAGGGCTTGGTTGCTGAAGGCCTAGATCTCCATGATCTTAACCTCCCTCAGCAAGTAAAGGATATCCTTTATGCTTCCAGGAAGCCTTCCACAAGATGCTCATGCTTTCAAGTGGAAAGGTTTACCATATGGTGTTCGCAGAAGGGTCTTGACCCCCTGGTGATACCTCTGGAATCATTATTGGAGTATCTCCTTCATTTATCTAATACAGGGCTTAAGACTAACTCAATACGAGTCCATTTAAGTGCTATTTCAGCTTCTTTCAAGCCTTTAAATGGACAACCTATTTCCTCTCATCCTCTCATAGCGAGATTTATGAGGGGCCTCCTTCTAACTAAGCCTCCCATTAGGCCACCACCGGTAGCATGGGACCTAAATCTGGTTCTTGGACAGCTCATGAAGCCACCTTTTGAACCTCTAGCTACTACCTCCTTGAAGTTCCTTTCCTGGAAGGTTCTCTTTCTCATTGCAGTCATATCAGCACGTCGCATCAGTGAATTGCAAGCATTAGTGGCTGATCCTCCTTATACGAGGTTCCATCATGATAAGGTAGTCCTTAGGACTCATCCACACTTTATGCCAAAGTTGGTCTCACCTTTTCATTTAAACCAAGCAGTTTACCTACCTGTGTTTTTTCCAAGGCCTCATGCTTCAAATGCAGAAAGGAATCTTCATACTTTGGACTGTAAAAGAGCACTTGCTTTTTACTTACAAAGGACACAGCAACATAGAAAGTCCTCTCAACTCTTTGTTGCTTTTGATCCTTCTCATTTGAGACTTCCAGTCTCCAAGAGAACATTGTCCAATTGGATTGCACAGTGCATTTCTTTTACCTATCAAAGTAAAAACCTTTCTCTGGAAGGTCATGTCACAGCTCACAATGTGAGAGCCATGGCAGCCTCAATAGCTCATCTACACTCTGTGTCTGTTGACGACATCTGTCGAGCAGCTACTTGGGCCTCGGTTCATACCTTCACAGCCCATTACTGCTTAGATAAGGACTCCCGTCGTGATGCCTTGTTTGGTCAGGCTGTTCTACGACACCTGTTCCATACTTAGTCAACTCCTACCCACCATTCCCGGTAGGATGCCAGAGATCCATGGGGGGAAGTAGAGCCCCTTTCACAAGGACAGACAACTTCTGGGGTCTCTCCCTGGCATCTGTAGCTAGGGAGTCCCCATATATGAAGACTACATTACTGCTTGTTCCTGGAGATAGCGTAGTTACTCACCTGTAACAGGTGATCTCTGGGAACAGCAGGAATTTAGTCTTCACAACCCACCCACCTCCCCTAGGAGTTGTGTATCTCTTTTCTTTTCCTTTCTCTCTCTCTTTGTCTCAGCTTTAAAACTCAACTGGAGAGAGGCAGTTGGGAAAGGCGTGAAGGCAGCAGGCAGGCGCTGTGGATGCTCCCAAAAGCTTTCTAATTGGACGCTGGGGAGCGTTCCCGCGCAGGCTTCGTTAGTACCGACGATACCCATATGTGAAGACTAAGTTCCTGCTGTTCCCGGAGATCACCTGTTACAGGTGAGTAACTATGCTTTCTCCAGGACCAAGCAGGAAGTCAGTCCTCACATATGGGTGACGTCGGTGCCGACGGAGCCCCCGTGCGGAGCATTTCCCCAGCTTTCAAAGAAAGCCTTTGGGAATTGCAGCGCGCATGCGCGGTCCCCTTCCCGCCCAAGGGTGCCATTTTGCTCAGTCTTCTTTTTTCCGCGGAGCCCGACAGACGTAGTTCGTTTTTCACCGAGGAAAAAGTTGATTTTCCTGTTTTTTGTTCTTCTTCTTCGGTTCGACGCCGGATCCTTTTCCCGCCTGGGCCCGATACGCCGGTATCGAGCCCATTCTCCATTTTCGGTTTTTGTCCTTCGTGACTAGCGTTCGCGCCATTTTTTCTTTTTTCACTGGCAGCCCTGTCTTTTGACCTCGCAGGGGCCCTTTTTCCCCTGATGGCTGCCAGCGGGTTTAAGAAGTGTGATCGGTGTAAGAAACTTATGTCTTACCGACACACATGACTGCTGCCTCCGCTGCCTTGGACCCGATCATGACCCGATGATCTGTGGTCCGTGTGGCAAAATGTCCTCGAAGGCACATTGAGGAGTCGGCAACACCAAAAGGATAGAATCTTCTCTGACTCCGCGTCCGGACGGCCCCGGACCTCGTCAGAGGCCTCGACGTCTCGGGACTCTGGCCCCGAGCAGCGTTGGGGTTCCTCTGCGGGGGGGGGTCTCCTTCGCGGGAGCAGCGCAGGAAGAAAAAACCCACGAGGGCGGCGTCGGTGGACGCTCCTGGTTCCTCGAGGGCCAGGTCGCATAGCCCCGATAGCCGTCCCGGGTCTTGGGAGTCAGAGAGGCCTGCCAAGCAACCTCGTCTCGAGATGGAGTCTCCTGGACACGTGAGTGCTGTAGTCCTCATGGACTCTCCTCCAGGGGAGCCGACGTCAGGCCCGACGCCGTCGGGGCCCGAGTCTGGGGCTGCTGGGTCTCCTGAGCTCGGACTCAGGTTGACGGCCTTGGAAAGCAGCCTCGCTGCCTTCATGGAACAGCAGCGGGCATTGATCGCCGGTCTCATCGGTGCATCTGCCCCGACCACCGGGATATCGACGTCCAAGTCGACCCCGGAGGCCGCGCCGATCCTCGAGTCCATGCGGGCTCGAGTCGATCCTCGGCCAGTTCTCCCACGGCCAGTTCTCCCTCGGCCTCCCGTTCGGGACCGAGGTCGTCGATGCCGGTACCCTCGGCGTCGGGGCGGATGGCATCGGTGCCCGCCCAACCGGAGCCGCTTGATTCCTCCTCCGAGGAGTCAGGCTGGGAGATGGAGGACGAAGAGTCACCCGACACCTATCGGACTCGGTGTGTCCCGTCGGACTCACCGGAGTCCGAACCTCGGAGACGATCCCCACCGGAGGATACACGGTTCTCGGACTTCGTGCGGGATATGGCCAAGGCTTTGGCATTCCCCGCGGATCCCAAGGAGGAGCCACGAGCCGAGGAGCTCGAGGCCCTCCAGTATGACTCTCCTCTGAAGGAGGCCTTTACTGTTCAGGTTCCTCCGATGCTGGAGCGGCTGCTCTTCCGCATGTGGGAGACCCCGGCCTCGACGCCAGTGTTAAGCAAGCGGGTCGATTCTATCTATCGAGTCTGCAATAGCCCCGGGTTCCAAAAGGCACAATTACCGCACCACTCCATGGTTGTGGAATCGGCCATGTATCGACTGAAAAGTCAGAAGATGCACTCCTCGGTGCCTCCTGGCAGGGAGGCCCGGAACCTGGATGCCCTCGGTAAGAAGTGCTTCCAGGGCTCTATGCTTCCTTGCCATGTCCAGACATACCAGCTCTATCACATAACTT
This sequence comes from Ichthyophis bannanicus, assembly GCA_033557465.1. NCBI lineage: Eukaryota > Metazoa > Chordata > Amphibia > Gymnophiona > Ichthyophiidae > Ichthyophis > Ichthyophis bannanicus. Next base: position 218,381,498 of record CM066039.1, on the reverse strand, counting down.
CAGAGAATGAACAACAGCACATGATCCCGCCTAACCAATGTATGCATGGAACTTGTTTTTGCACCACTGTATATAGCCCACTCTGTAAATAGCTCATACCAATCTAGCACACAACACAACACACACTCAATTTCCCCCCACTGCATGTATAACACACTCACGTGACCTGATTGTTTGCTGTGATACCACCTTGATTATTAAGATAAGGCGGTTTAGAAATACTGTTAAATAAATAAATAAATAAAATATGGGCATGTATCTCCGGGACCTGGCAAAGGAGATTGCTGGGTTCTCTGCTGGTCTCTCCGAGGAACCTTTGCAGAGGTTCCAGGCCTTGTCCACTGGTATTCGAGAGTGCTCGAAGTTCATCTCTCGAGCAGCCTACGATGGCTTTGAGGCTTCGGCCCGAGTAGCCGGGGCCGGCATCTGTGCCCACCGACAGGCTTGGCTACAGTCATCCGACCTCGAGCCATGGGTTCAGGACAAGTTGGTCGATGTCCCCTGCCAGGGTGAAAACCTTTTTGGCAAACCCATGGCTGAAAAGGCTGCTGAACCCGAGACAGAGACTCTCTCACCAGGACAAGGCTGTCCAGGAAAACCTTTGCCCCTTCTCAGAAAAAGAAGGGCTCGGGAAAAAAGACCTTTTACCCGAGGAAGTCATCTGCCTATAAATAGTACCCTCATTACCAGGCCTCGGTAGCTCCCCAACAGGGTCAGCAGGCCAAGGGGCAGGGTCATGGGACCCATAGGCAGAAGGCCCCCAAGCCTCCTACTCTGGCTCCTGCTCAGCAGGGAGGGGGATTTTGACTCAGAAAGCGTAGCCTCTTCTCCTCAGCTGGCTCATATCAGCACAGGAGGCCGGCTGGCCCACTTTGCTCACAAGTGGTCAGCCGTCACATCAGATACCTGGGTGCTCCATATAGTCCAAAAGGGCTATCTTCTCCATTTTCACCAGGTACCTCCCTCCTATTTTCCAGGGGAGCCTCCCTCTGCACAGGGACCTACTCCTTCAGGAGTTAGCAAGTCTGCTAAAGGAACAGGCTGTGGAACCGGTGCCCCACCACCTGAGAGGTCACAGCTTTTATTCCAGGTACTTTCTGGTACCAAAAAGAACAGGAGGCCTCAGACCCATCCTAGACTTGCGCAACCTCAAGTTCCTGGAGAGGGAAAAGTTCAAGATGCTTACCCTTGGAATCCTGCTGCCCTACCTCCAGCAGGGAGATTGGCTGTGCTCCTTGGATCTAAAGGATGCTTATACTCACATCCTTATTCATCCAGACCACAGACAATATCTCAGATTTGTTGTGGGGGGAAACCACTACCAGTACAGAGTACTACCCTTTGGCCTAACCTCCGCTCCCAGGGTGTTCACCAAGTGCCTGGCGGTGGTGGCGGCCTACCTGAGGCTTCAAGGTCTTTTTGTGTTTCCATACCTGGACGACTGGCTCATAAGAGGCCAGTCTTCCCAGGAGGCCAGTCAAGTCACCCTTCGCACTGTGGCTCTGCTTCAGCACTTGGGGTTTGTCATAAACTTCGCAAAGTCCACTTTGCTCCCGTCCCAGAACTTAGAATTCATAGGAGCAAGGCTGGACACTCTTCAGGCGAAGGCTTTTCTGTCAGTGGACAGGGCCCACAGGTTGATGGATCTAGCCAGGCAGTTTCACAACAATTCCCTGATCTCCGCCAGGCAATTCCTGAGACTTCTCGGCTATATGGCTTCCACGGTTCATGTAACCCCCAATGCCCGCCTGCACATGCGGCCTGCTCAGTGGAGCCTTCGAACTCAGTGGCATCAAGCCACAGGGAGCCTTGCAGACTCAGTGAGAATAATCCACCCTGCTCGTCTCCTCTCTGCAATGGTGGCTTCATCTTCCGAATCTGGTGCTCGGAGTGGTTTTTCAATCCCCTCAGCATTCTCAAATGCTGACGACAGGTGCTTCTCTTCTAGGTTGGGGAGCACATTGCCAAGGGGCATGTACTCAGGGTCTCTGGACCCCTTGGGAGGCTGCTCAGCAGATAAACTTCCTGGAGCTACGGGCGATACGCCTAGCTCTGAGAGCCTTCTCCCACCTCATATCTCACCAGTCTGTACTGGTCCAGACAGACAATCAAGTTGCCATGTTCTACGTGAACAAACAAGGAGGCACAGGCTCCTTCCTTCTCTGTCAGGAGGCACAACGGCTGTGCTCTTGGGCCGGCGATCACGGAATCCTCCTCAAGGCTGTCTACCTCCCAGGTCAAGATAATTACCTGGCGGACAGACTGAGCAGGATCCTGCAACCACACGAATGGAGATTGAATCTGTTGGTGGTTCAGCAGATCTTTCTCAGGTGGGGCCTCCCCACCATGGATCTTTTCGCCAGTCCTCTGAACCGGCAACTCCTGAGATTCTGTTCCAGACAACCGCATCCTCTCAGAGTAGCAGCGGATGCGTTTCTGATTTCGTGGTCCCACGGCCTACTGTATGCGTTTCCTCCCACGCCACTAGTGTCCCGAACACTATTCAAAGTCCTCAAGGACGGGGCCTCAATGATTCTGATAGCCCCCAGGTGGCCGAGGCAACCGTGGTTCCCACTTCTGCTGCAACTGGCGGTGGACACTCCTCTTCCTCTGGGGATTCAACACGATCTCCTGTCTCAGGAACAGGGATCTCTCTTGCACGCCAACCTCCAGTCCCTTCATCTGATGGCCTGGCTGCTGAAAGGGTAGTCCTGGCTCCCTTACTACTGCTTAGAGAGGTGGAAGACGTCGTCTTAGCCTCTAGACGGCAATCTACCAGGAAATCCTACGCTCTTAAGTGGCGTAGATTCTCCGCATGGTGTGCTCAGCACAGCGAGAATCCCTTCTCATGCTTGGTAGCGGTAGTATTGCAATATTTGCTTTACCTCTCCTATCTAGGCCTTAAGTCCAACTCTGTCAGGGTTCACCTCAGTGCTCTCTCAGCGCACCACTCGCCGGTGGACAGAAAGCCTCTTTCCAACCACACTTTGGTGGCTCGTTTTCTCAGAGGCCTCCTCCTGCTTAAGCCTCCTTTACGTCCACCAGCCCCTGAGTAGGATCTGAATGTGGTCTTACAGCGGATTACTTGTCTGCCATTTGAACCTATGGCTACCTGCCCTCTCCGTTTTCTCTCCTGGAAAACCTTATTTCTGGTAGCTCTTACCTCTGCTAGGCGAGTAAGTGAACTTCAGGCACTAGTGTCTGATCCCCCTTACACTAGGTTCTACAGGAATAGGGTAGTCTTACGGACTCACCCGAAGTTTCTCCCTAAGATTGTCTCCCCTTTTCACCTCAATCAGGAGGTGGTTCTTCCGACCTTCTTTCCCAGGCCGCATGCCAACCGGGCTGAGATGGTCCTGCATACCCTGGACTGTAGGAGGGCGTTATCCTTCTACCTTGACCGTACGCGGGAGCATCGGAGGGCTGTTCAGCTCTTCGTTTCTTTTGACCCCAATAAGTTGGGGTTATCTGTCTCCAAGCGTACTTTGTCCATATGGGTCGCTGACTGTATCGCCTGGGCTTATGGGGCAGCCGGCCTCCCGTTGGAGGGTCGAGTCACGGCTCATCGTGTCAGGGTGAAGGCTGCGTCAGTGGCTCATCTCCGCTCTGTTCCGTTGGCAGACATCTGCCGGGCCGCTACTTGGTCTTCAAGCCAGACTTTTGCGGCCCATTACTGCCTTGAGAGGGAGTCCCGCAGGGACAGTGCATTCGGACAGGCAGTACTCCATAATTTCTTTGGGGTCTAGGCAACTCCTTCCCTCCGGCCCTGATGTTGGGCTACCGGTCGGGGGCGTTATCAGAGAAGATTCCTTCCTTCAGTACTGCCGCGCTAGAGGGAGCTCATTTTTCTGCTTGGGGTCTCCGGTAGCCTTAAACTGGGGAGTCCCATATGTGAGGACTGACTTCCTGCTTGGTCCTGGAGAAAGAGTAGTTAATCACCTGTAACAGGTGTTCTCCAGGAGCAGCAGGAATCAGTCCTCACAACCCTCCGTCCTCCCCTTGGAGTTGCAGTCATATGATTTATTTTTGCTACTTTTTTGCTGTCTTTTAGCTATGTCATCAGACTGAGCAAGATGGCACCCTTGGGCGGGAAGGGGACCACGCATGCGCGCTGCAATTCCCAAAATTCCCAAAGGCTTTCTTTGAAAGCTGGGGAAATGCTCCGCATGGGGGCTCCGTCGGCGCCGACGTCACCCATATGTGAGGACTGATTCCTGCTGCTCCTGGAGAACACCTGTTACAGGTGAGTAACTACTCTTTACTCACCTGTAACAGGTGTTCTACAGGGACAGCAGGAATCAGTCCTCATGACCCCTCCCTCCTCCCCTGGAGTTGCAGTCCTATTTTGTTCATTTTGCCGTCTTTTTAGCTATGTCATTTGACTGAGCAAGATTTCACCCTTGGGCGGGAAGGGGACCGCACGTGCATGATGCAGTCCCAAAGGCTTTCTTTGAAACTGGGGATTGCTCCGCATGAGGGCTCCGTCGGCGCCGACGACACCAATATGTGAGGACTGATTCCTGCTGTCCCTGGAGAACACCTGTTACAGGTGAGTAATTGCGCTATATATACTGTCATGAGAAGGAACGTAGTCTTAAAATGGGCCTGCACCTTAATGTAAAGAAGACAAAGATCATGACAAATGTCAAAATCAATAGGTTCATCATTGATGGAGAAGAAATTGAAATCGTGGACAACTTTAACCTACTTGGATGAACTATCATTAAAGAAGCAACAAACAATTAAGAAATCTAACGATGCATTGCTCTTGGCAGAATGGCTATGAAGGACCTAGACAAGATTCTCAAGAGTAGAGATGTCTCTCTCCATACAAAGATTTGACGTTCAAGCCATGGTATTTTCAATAACATATGGATGCGAAAGTTGGACAATGAAAAAGATAGACAGGAAGAAAATTGATGTCTTTGAATTATGGTGCTGGCGGCGAATACTGCATATACCGTGGACTGCCTGAAAAACAAACCAGCCAGTACTACAGGAGATCAAACCTAAGCTTTCTTTAGAAGCTCAGATGACAAGACTTAGTCTTTTTCATACTTTGGATACATCATGCGAAGAGAGAGATCATTAGAGAAAGACGACATGCTTGGCAAGATAGAAGATCAACGCAAAAGAGGAAGGCCAGCAATGAGATGGGTCAATACAATAACAGCAGCTAAGGGTGCCAGTCTGTCAACAATGAACCGCCTGACTGAAGACCGAACATACTGTAATTTAGGACAACTATCCAGAGGGTCGCCATGAGTCGACACCGACTCGACGGCACTTAACAACAACAACAACTGTCATGAGGTGCACCGATATGGGACAACATGACTAATGACATGAATATAACTAACATTGTCAAAAATTATTCCGTGATCCAATATGGTGGACAAAAGCTGTGTGTATTAAGAAATGGACCTACAGAGAAACACCGGGTCAAATCCTGTCCTTTTTTTCATATCCAAAGCCTTTTGGATGCTGGATGAAAAATAAAAATTAAAGAACGAGCTGTTTCACTTCGGGAGTGATATCTGACCCATGATCTAGCAGAAAACCTTTAATAGTGCTACGGTGTAGTGTGCACAAATAAAATGTCTTAGTGCAGGCATCAAAATAGATAATATAAGGGATACAAATAAATAAGGGATAAAATAGAATAGTACACCACTGAAAGACTGTAGTAAAAACCAAAGTGAGTTTGACCTTGAGGAGGCTGTCTTCCCTGTCATGGCCTTGTAAGTGGCTTCAAGCTGTGTGACTGCTGCGCACACAGCATGTCATGAACTGACCCATCCGACTGCTGCCTTCGATGCCTCAGGCCAGATCCATGATCCCTTGGTCTGTAAGCAGATGACTCCCAAGACCCTTAAGAGCCATCAGCAGCAGCGTGAGTCCATCTTCCACAAAGTTGACTCTGCCCCAGAGTCGTCTGCGAGTCCTCATTCCAAGTCCTCCTCCAGGACCTTGGATCCTCGTGATCATGGAGCCTCCAGCCAGAGCTCCACCGACAAGGGCCCCAGAAGAACTGTGAAGCCCTTGAAGACCACATTGGAAGATGCAAGGTCGACGGCCGGGAGAGGCCTTCCAAGTTGCCCAGATGGGAGCAGTCTTCATCGAGGGATCGGTCTCGGACCTCCAAGGCCATCCTCATTGAGGACTACCTCTCAATGGAACTGGCACCAGGCCTGAAGTCCTTGGTGCCCACGCCAAAGGCTGCAGAGCCATCTGGTCTCGAGGCCAGGATGGGGACCCTGGAGTGCAGTTTGTCTGCCTTCTTGGCCCAGCAGCAGGCTTTGATGCCTGGTTCCTCCAGATCATCACTCCCAACCATGGGGCCCTCCATGTCGAGGGACTACCCAGAGGTCGAGCCGATCCTCGAGCACCACTAGTCTAGCAGGACTCAAGGAAAGAATATTATCTAGTAAGTAAAATGTCACTATCTCAGTTTAAAGGGCTTTTTTTGTGTGTACATTCTTCTCATTAAGGGTATCTTTTTATAAACTGTCACCCATAGATCCAGTGCATGAGCCACAGGTATTTTCAGTTACAGCATCCAGGCTTTGGAATGATTTGCTGATAGACCTCAGAGTTGGGAGTGATTTTTATATGTGTTTAAAAAGAAGCTGAAAGCGTTTTTATTTTGTTTAGCATTTGAATTATTGTTAGTCTTAGTTATGTATAATTTTTTTGTGAATTATATATACGTACACAGCTCCGAATTGCAGATGGGTGGGATACAAGTCATTTTAAATAAAGAAAAATACGGAGAAAACTGAGATGGAAAAAAAGGATTTAGAATTTTTTTTTTTAAATTTCCTATGACAAGGTTTAAAAAGCAGCTCTATTTCATCTGTGGGAAGGGCTTTCCTATTTTTAAAACATTTTCTGCTAAATTTGGTACTCTTCTCTTACAGCTTCCAATGGTGCTGAAAGTGCCACGGTTAAACTCCTCACCGTTGGCACTCTGTGACAGGCCGTTCTCTCTTCTTGGCTTTGGTGACATTCTAGTTCCAGGTATGCTCGCTGTGGTGGATTTTATGTAGCAAAGATTTCTCTGAAGCTAGTGATCATTTGAGCAACTACTTCTGGGAATTTGGTGATCAAATAAGTGTTTGTAGTTGCAAGCTGGCCACTGATTTTTCGGCACACTTTGGAAGGTGAAGGGGGAGCTAGACTAGCTGTGATTGCTGCATGCCTGGCTTTGGAATTGTGGATCTCTTGCTCCCAGTCACCTAGAGAGTTTGGCAAGATCTGTCATTTTAGCAAAGGTAGGAATCCATGGCTGAAAAAAAGCCTTTTTTGCTATCTCTTTGCTAAAATTGGGCATTGGGATTCAAGATGGTCACTTAGTCCTTTCTTCCTAATGACTGAACTCCATTTCCAGGTGCTATTTTGGAAATAAACCTGTTTTTCTGCATCAAATGCAAGGTTTAAAAGTATATACAATGGTGGTAGTGTCCTGCTTGTTTATGGAGAGAGGGCGATATCTGCTGTTACCTTACGTAGGATTTAACGTATGGGCAAAAGGGAACATGGAAGAAAGTTGGCTATGACTAATGTTTAAATGAGTTTACATCATTATGACAAATTTGTTTAAGATATTACTGAGTTTATCTTTCATTTTAAAATGTTAATATGCATTATAGCAATGAATGATGTTAAAACAACATTTTGTAAAACTGAATTAAAACGTACCACAGTTTAAAAAGAATTATCAGCCACACATCATGACAACTGCACCATTTGAGACATGATCTCTCTCAAGATCCAGAAAAGCTTTCTAGGCATGTGCAATGCCTCCACCTGTGTGCCCCCCAGTCTGTTTTATCCACTTAACCAGGCCGAATGAATTTTGCTCTCCTTTTGATCAATTTTTTCTAAAGAAAATACTCTTTCATGTCAAGTTTTGTTAAGTTTTAAATTCACTTTGCACATTACAAAGGAAAATTCATAACTTTTGGCTTTGAAAGATATCCTCATTTCTCCTAAGGATTGCTACAATGATCAAATCTAGAACTTTTTCATTCACCTGGATTGGGCCACCATTGCGGAAGATACGCTTATCCTGATGGAGAACAGCAATCTCTGGAGTAGCAGCAGGCACAAGAGGTCTTTATCAGCTGAGCTTTCCATAGGAGTAAAAAAGCTCCTCTGACTGTCGGAATGCTCTTTGGGCTCCATAGCCTCAGTAGACCTGTGCCTCATGAACAGATGCAGTATCTCTGTTCCAGTTGTTGAACACGCCACACAGGCCTGTTCTGAAGACACCAATCCTTGCCAAGAGTGGGCACACACTGCAAAGACTAGGATACCCTTCACCGCTCCAATACTGAGCTGACTCTTCAGGGAAAACTATAGCACCATGCTGCCACATCCAGCATATTGCTTAGATGTCTCCAATCCATCCTCTGGTGCCACCTATCACCGCTGGCTGTGGGTATGGGGAATTGCATTCTGGGACTAGGTTTGCAGAGAGACTGACTTCTTGGTGCCTCCTCACTTACAGACAGCAAATCACTTTGCTCTCAGCACATCAGCAAGCAGAATAAGTGTACTGCAGGTGTTAATACACTATCAGCTGTATACTCAAATCTACAAAAGCCAAGAACTCATCCAAAATTTCTTCCCAAAATTATTTTGGGCTTTCATATCAATCAACCAATAGTGTTACCAGGTTTTTTTTGTTTTTTTTAATCTACCACCTCATGCAAGTGTGAAATAGCAGAAATGACACACATTGAATTATCGTAGAGCAATTCAGTTTGTAAAGAACTAAATCAACAAACAATCACAACTTTTTCTATCCTTCAATTCAGAAAGCTCTTCATGGACTGCTAGTAGAGGGGAGAATTAAGTTGAAGATATTATACTCTTTAATTAACACATCTCTGTAACATAGCATTGCTATTGTTACAAACTTAAACTTTGCACCACAGCTTTCATCGCCTAACAGCCTCTTTCTCCGGGAACAAGCAGAAAGTCAGCCCTTACATATGGGTGACGGCGCCGACGGAGCCCTTGTGCGGAGCAAATCCCCAGCTTTCAGAGAAAGCCTTTGGAATTGCATCCCGCATGCGCAGTCCCCTTCCTGCCCAAGGCTGCCATCTTGCTCAGTCTCCTTTTTTCCGCAGAGCCCTTTGGACATAGTCCCCATGGAAAAAGTTGAAAAATTCTTCTTTCCTTCTACCAGTTGACACCAGTTCCTCTTCCCGCCTTTGGCTTGATACACCGGTATCGAGTCTGGCTTTAATTTTCGGTTTTTGTCCTTAGTGACTGGCGTTCGTGCCCTTTTTCTTTTGTCTCTTGTCTTTTTCACTGGCAGCCCGGTGGGTCTTTGACCTCGCAGGAGTCCTTTTTCCTCCGATGGCTGCCAGCAGGTTTAAAAAATGCGATTGGTGTGTAAAACTTATGTCCCTTACCGAGGCGCACTCCTCCTCAAAATCTAAGTATTTTTAAACAATGCCCATGCTTGATGAAAACCTTTAATCTTTGCAGCTGCTCCATTTAGTTTTTTTCTGAACTATTTTCCTCATTTTGAAAGTTAAGATATTACTGTGGATTTACTTTCCATCCTCCCTCCATTTATTAAATCAAATGCAGTCATTCTATGACCATTATTTCCAAGTGGCCCTAACACTGTTATTTCTTGCACCAGATCCTGTGTTCCACTAAGGGCTAGGTCCAAAATATCTTCCCTTCTTGTCGGCTCATTAAACAGCTGTTCCAAGAAGAAGTCATTTAATCTAGAAATTTTGGGCCCGATATTGAATTATGATGGCTATGCACCACTGACGCATAGTTGTCTGTGCCAACCCTTAGCCCCATATATTTAATGCCGGGGTCGTATATGGCCCTAACACTGAATAACCGGGTTTGCCATACAGCCTCCCAGCCGCAGTAGCTAACCAGGCAGCTTTTGCTGCGTTTCTCTTTTAGCTGCAGGTAGTTAACCGGGAAGCATGAAATATCGCCACTTCCCGTTTAGCGACTGTCACTGCCTCCGCTCCTCCCCGGAATGCCTACAACACACCCTGATGCTAAGCGGTTAGCATCGGGGCATGTAGGGGAGAAGATCGGGGATATTCAGTGACACTAACTGTATTAGTGCCGTTGACTATTCCGTTGAGTGGCATTTATGCGGGTTAAGAACATAAGATATTCCATACTGGGTCAGACCAAGGTTCATCAAACCCAGTATCCTGCTTCCAACAGTGGCCAATCCAGATCCCAAATACCTAGCAGTTTCCCAAAAAGAGACACAGGTTCTACAATGCTTGTATTGGGGCAAGCAGTGGATTTCCTGGGTCCTCTTTAATAATGGTTTATGGACCTTTCTTCCAGGAACTTGTCCAAATTTATTTTTAAACCCAGCTACCTCCTCTGATAATTAATTCCAGAGTTTGATTACGCATTGAGGGCTGTAAACCATGTAAATTCCTTTTGAATATTGGGCCCTTTATCTCCCTTGCATGTCCTGCTGTGACATTGACCTAGTCTATTTTGGGGTAATTGAAATCACCCATTATTACTATGTTGTAACTTTTGTTAGCTTCCCTGATTTCTTTTAGCATTTCATCATCCATGTATTCATTCTGGCCAGATGGATGGTAATATACTCCCATTGCCTTCCTCTTTTTACATGGAATTTCTATCCATAGTGATTCTACAGTGTGTTTTGTTTCCTGCAAAAATGTTATCCTGTATCCTGTGTGACTCAACACCCTCTGTAACAGAGCACAACCCCTCCACCAATTTGATCTACCCTGTCATTGCAGTATAGTTTGTACCCAGGTATCACGATATCCCATTCGTAGTCCTCCTTCCACCAGGTCTCTGAGATGCCAATTATATCTAACTTTTCATTTAGTGCTATATATTCTAGCTCTGCCATCTTACTTTTTAGACTTGACATTTGCATACAGGCATTTTAGAGGTTGTATTTTTTTCATATTAACAATCTGATTATCAGTTGACAAGAGTAATTGGAATCTTTCACTTCTATCTGCTCTGTACTTAGACATCTTGGTTGCTTTTATTTTTATTGAAACCTCCCAATCAAAATTTCCTAACTTCTCTCTTTTGCTAGTATCCTTCAAGGATACATCCTTCCATATCATGCACTCTTGGGCGACTGTTGACTTTTCCCTGTTATCTAGTTTAAAAACTGCTCTAGCTCCTTTTTTAATATTTTAACTTGTTATTGACATTGAACATAGTCAAACAAATCATATCATTATCCATGCAAGGAAAAAGAGCTCAATGTTCATCAAATTTTTCCAGTATATATCCCCCTTCCCCTAAGCAGGTCACTTGTGCAAAAAAATCCAAAAGCAGTGGCCATTGATTAATAAATTGGTCAATCCTCTGGCATCAAGCCGCTGTCAATCTCTCCATCAAGACAACTCTGTGCAGCCGTGTTTTCCACGCCTCTATTGTGCGGGCGCTTACATTTTTCCAGTTCCAAGCAATCTCTCCTCTGGCTGCCTGTATGCACGCCCTGATAGGACGGGCCCACCAAAATGGTTATTCCTGCACCCATTTGCCCAAAAGATAAAAGCTCGAGTTCCCACCCAGGGTCCACATCAAAAATTTGTTTTATGATTGTTCGTATATCCTCCCAAAAAGAAGTTATCCATGAACACTCCCACCAAATATGATACAGTGACCCTTTCGCCCCACAGAGCCTCCAACAGTACTCTGAAGCCAAGGGGAACATAGCATGTAATTTTACAGGGGGGGTAGTATCATCTCATCATAATTTAAGAATTTTCCCGAATTGAAACCGACAGCACTTGTTCGCTAGTTCCCAAGCATACCTGTTCCCACTCTTTCTCCAGCCACTCAACCCCCATATCCTTTTCCCACGCAATCATTTAGGGTAATTTGCTAAAAGCAGAGCCCTGGAGACTTCGGTAGAGTCGGCGAATTAGGCCCCAGCTTTTATGGTGACTCACCCACAGCACTTCCAAGTCATTACATCCCTGTTCCAATATTCCCCGCTGCGGTTGTTGTCACATATGGGCAAAAGAAATCTCGAGCTGGAACCTTCTCTTAACTTATCAAAAGCCAGCAGCTCTCCCTGTTCCATTAATTTAAAAAACATATCTAAACCAGCTCGTTCCCACCGTTGAAAGTCCGGGACCCCCAATCCTCCTCTACGGCATGGAAGGTAGAGAACTCGTCTTGCCACCCGTGGCGGGTGTTTATGCCATATGAAATCCACAACCTTCCTCTGTAGCCACTGGAGCACAGAGGAGGGCACTGCGACTGGCAGCACCTGAGGAAAGATATAGTAGCCGAGGGAGCACATTCATTTTTACCATTGCTGCCCTTCCCAACCAAGAGAGGTCACTGAGCTGCCACCAACTCAGATCTCTCTCCACCTCCCGCAGTAAGGCCGGGTAATTGGCCTGATATAATTTATTGGGCGAGTGCATGATATGAACCCCCAAATAAAGCAGAATTGTGTGCCCACTTGAAGGGAAACTTAAGCTTTATCTGTATCTCTACCTCCTGCTCTTATGAGACATTCAATGCCTCCGTTTTATCCCAATTGATCTGGAAGCCCGACAAGGCCCCGAATTGAGCAAGTTCCCACATCAAGTGGGGCAGGGAGAGCATTGGTTGCATCACTGTAAAAAGGAGATTATTTGCAAATAGTGTAATCTTGTGTTGATTCCGCTATATCGGGATCCCCTTAATGTTGGTGTTAGCCCTAATCATACACGCTAAGGGTTCCATCACTAAGGTGAAAAGCAAGGGCGACAAAGAGCATCCCTGCCTTGTATCTCTTTGCAAATTGAAAAATGTTGAATAGCCCCCCATTAACCTGCACTAAGGCCCTTGGGGCGGTATATAGTGCACGCACCCATGCCACAAACTTTGGCCCTATGCCTACCCTCTCAAGTACAGCAAATAGAAAATCCCAATGCACTCGATTGAACGCTTTTCAGCGTCGATTGCTAACAAAAGGGCTGCCCTCCGGTCTCTTCGAGCTCGCCAAATCAATTGGAGGACCCTGCGAATATTATCACCTGCCTGGCGCCCTTGGACAAAGCCGGTCTGATCCAACCTAATAAGGCCCGGAAGCAGCGTACCTAGTCGATTGGCCAGGATCTTCGCCAATAGCTTAGTACCCGTGTTAATCAAGGATATAGGCCTATAAAGAGGCACATATCGCAGGGTCTCTCCCCAGCTTAGGTATCACCGAAATGACCGCATCCCTAAAGGTCTGTGGGAGCCCACCATCCTGCAGTACTCTATTAAAGACCATCAGAAGGACCGGCACTAAGACCGGAGCAAGTTTCTTATAGAACATCCCCGTGAACCCATCTAAGCCAGGGGTCTTGCTAGGTTGTAAGCCCTTAATTGCCATTCCCAACTCTTCTGCCCCAATAGCCTGCTCCAATCCTGTTTTCTCATCCCCTAGGCCTTCCACCCCCAGCAAGTAACTAAATATCCGGTTTGTAGAACCACCCCCTCCCCTCCTCCCATTGATATAGCAACTGGTAAAATTGTGCAAATTTCTCACGGATCTCTGAGTTCTTAAAAAGTATCCAGTCACCCATTGCCTTTAATTTAGTTACCTGAGAAGCTCGCTCCCTAGCACGTAATTTACATGCCAATAATTTCCCCGAGTTATTATCAAATTCATAGTAAAGTTGGCGCATTTTCTGTAGCTGGAAGGAGACCCACACTATCTTTTGCTTATTTAATTCTGTGCGCACGCCTCTAACTGCACGTGTACCCGCCAGTCACCCGTCGTCTTGTGTAGCTTCTCTAGATTCTCTAACTGGTGCTGTAAGATTTTAGTGCGCTTAGTCCTCTCCCTTTTTTTGGCGGGCTCCAAACTGAATCAACCTGCCCTGCATTACGGCCTTTAACTCATCCCACAAAGTACCAATCCCCACTTTCCCAGTGTCATTAAGCTTTAGATACTCGCTAATTGTACCATCTAGCACTTTGATCACCTCTGCTTGCCTAATCAAGGGCTCATTAAGACGCCAAAAAGGTCTACACTCCCCCTCAGGGCTATCCCCAAATTCCACCCATGCCGGCATGTGGTTCAACCAGGTAATGGTTTCAGTCTTCATCCCTGGAAACCTCTCCGCCCAATGCTGGGTGGTAGATATATAATCAATGCGGCTGTAACTGTCATGTGGCACTGAATAAAAGGTATAATCCTTAGCTAAAGGATTTGCTGAGTGCCACAGATCCACCAATCCCCCCAACTCTTCGCCCAGTTAATCAGCCCTCTGTCACTGGGAGCTAAGGACCCCACTCCCCACTCCCCCCCCCCCCCCCCCACTGTTAGACACAGTGACCGGTCCATCCTCACATCCATGACCGCATTACAATCACCAGCTACAATAAACTGGCCTCGAACCCTACCTTCCAACCAACTGCCCAGGTCTTCCCAAAATTGCCAGCCATCCTCACTGGGGCCATATATATTTAACAGAGTAATTTATTCTCTCCCCCCCCCCCCCCCCACAAAGTTCCCCACACCAAGAGGGCCCTCCCATCCTTTTTCTTTTCTACCCCGCCCAGTTGAAACAGAGCATCCCCTCGAATGAGAATGGCCAATCCTCCTTCTTCTTCTTCCCTGTCTCTGAGCCTGCAAAAAGACATAAGGGTAGGCCCGCGGATGGATCAGGCACTCATCCCTTTTTATTAGGTGAGTTTCCTGAACAAAAGCTATATGCCACCCTCCCTGTCGCAGGTCGTTATATAGCAGCTTACGTTTTTGTGGGGTATTGAGGCCCTTAACGTTTAGGGTCCCAGTTTTTAAATCTTGGCATACCTACTTAAATGATAAACCCACGTTCTGCTTGTATCCCACTGAGTACATCTACCACCTCCCTCCCCTCCCACTCCCCCCTCCCCCCTCCCTCCCCCCTCCTGCAGAGTACTCCTCTGCCATACCTCCAGAGGAAGTGTCCCTACTGCAGTACAGTACCCAGTTTTGGTGCCAGACCCCCCCCTCCCATTACACCCGGCCCCCCTTTACCTCTCCTCCTCTTTCTGCAGTGTCATCCATTCATACATCCAGCCTCTCATCCGCACTACCCAACGCCATTCCCTCCTTTCCTTCTTTCCACCCACCATACAACCACTTGTTACCAACAAAAGTAGAAGTCAAGCTCGCTGTCTACCTCAGTCTATTGTAGGAAAAAAAAGAAAAAAAGTCTTTCACCCAAATTCAGCCACAGTCACTCTCCTGGGATCCTCTGTTCTCCATTCTCCAATGTGGCAGATAGGCCCTGGGTGTGTCCCTTTCTCCATAGACGATGACCCTTGGAGGTGGCTCACTCCCATTGTGGGGGAAGAGATGCTACGCTCCATAGTACTCGCGGGAATGTTGGCAGGCAAGTTTGCCGCTCCTTCCTCCTTCAAACAGGCCCAAGCCCCTTTCTCAGTCCACACGCGCTTCGCCAGATCATTAAGCTCAAATTGTAGTGCAAACGGAAATAGCCAATGGTAACGGATCTGTTCTTTCTGTAGGTACTGGGTGACTCCCTACATTGCACAGCGGCGTTGCAGTGTGATTGGCGCTAAGTCTTGAAAGATCGCCACAGTATGCAAGTAAAAGTGCCTTTTTTCCGTGCTAAACATAATACTTGTTCCTTTATTGTGTAGGAGCTCATAAGACCACAATGTCCCGTGGCTTCTGACCCACCAACGGGCCCAGAGCCCGGTGAGCTCATTCATTGTCAAACTTTTCTTCTTCATCTTCCTCACCCTCCACAGACCACAAGGCCTTAGATATGCTTTGTATTACAGCTCTAGCCTCTTTATATTTATCTGTATTGAGGATACCTCGAAACTGAAGATTACATCTATTTTCTAGATCTTCCACTTTATCTCATAGCTGAGCTTGCTCCATTTCCAGCTGCTGAATGCGCGCCATGTGCGTGCGGGAGGACTCCTCGTGCTGTTCCTGCCAGAGCTCGACTGTTTCGAGGAAATTGCCAATAGCCTTGATTTCACCCTGCATTTCTCCCAAACCCTCCCGCAGTTCATTCCGCACCACACTGAAGTCCTTCCGCAGTTCGTGAAACCATTGCCAGAGATTGCCCCTCGTACATTGATCACCTGCTCTCTCTATCCCCTCTTCCGACTCTGCGTTCCATTCTGTTTTGGAGCCCTCCCACTGCCGCTCCAAGCCTTCCTTGTTGGTATAAGAAGAGAGAAAGCGCTCTAATTTCTTCCACACTGACATGCCACTGTTAATGAGTGGCCTTTCCTCTAACTTAACTGCCCCGGGGGGGTCTTGGTGCCGCTTTGGATGCTCTAATTATTGCACCACAGCAGGAGCCTCAACCTTAGGCTCCCATCTATGATGATGATGTCACTTCCTCTCTTCTTCTAGCTCCTTTTTAAAGGTTAATGCCAGCAGCCTGGTTCCACCCGAGTTAAGGTGGATCCCATCCTTTTGCCCCCTAATTTGACCTATTGTCTCATCCACGCATTGAGACTCCAGAGCTCTGCCTGTCTTTTGGGTACTGCGCATGGAACAGGAAGCGTTTCTGAGAACACTACCCTGGAAGTTCTGGATTTAAGCTCCTACCTGAAAGCCTAACTTTGGCTTCCAGAGCCTCCCTCCTACATTTTTCTATGTCATTGGTACCAAGATAGCAGGCTCTTCCCCAGTACTATCTAAAACCTTGTCTAGGTAGAACGTGAGGTCTGCTACCTTCATACCAGGCAGGCATTTTACCAGGTGATGTTCACGTCCACCAGCCACCCAGCTATCTACATGCCTAATGATCGAATCGCCAACAATAACGGCCATCCTAATCTTTCTCTCATGGGCACATGACCCTTGAGAATCTACCTCTGTGCGAGAGGGTTTTACATCATCTGGAGGACAGATCCTAGCTACAGGATCATTTCCTGCCATACTATGGTGGTGATGTCCTTTCACGTGACCTCTCTCCTCCTTGGCAACAGAGAAACTGCCAGACTGGAGGTGGGACTTCCCTGTAGGTCTCGTCTGTATACCTCTGTCTTCCTTAGCTTCTCCAAGTCTGCTACTCTAGCCTCCAGAAATCAGACTCATTCCCTGAGAGCAAAGAGCTCCTTGCACCTAGTGCACCCATAAGACCTCTCACCAAATGGGAGAAAATCGAACGTGTGACACTCGATGCAAAAGACTGAATAGTCCCCATCTTGCTGCTGGACTAATGTCTGCATCTTAGTTTTAATGATTTGTTTGGATATTTAAGTTGCTTACTTAAAGTTGCTAGGGATACTTGTAACAATACAACTATACCTAATAAGTTTAAGGGTCTTTGTTCACCTCAATATTTATTAATTTCAGGACCTTAATTAATCTATTCCCAATGAGGATAATCGGGCAAACCTGAAAGTGAATTTGATCACCTCTTTCTCTTTAATAGGTTTAAGAGCCTATAATCTAAGATTATGCCTGGGGTCAGTAGGCATCAGGGTTGGGTGGAAGGGAGGTAAAGGAACACTTAGTAAAAGCTGGCTTGCTACACAGTACCCTGACCTGGGCTTCTAAGGTAATCTCTTAACAATTTCCTAGGTGATAAACACAGCCCTTGGTTTGGTAGAGGGAGCCTTTCAAATTGATCTGTCACTTGGATTTAACACCTTTTTAAAACAATTTCACAGGTCTCTTGCCACCTAACTGGAAGACCTCTTTGTAATGGTCTCTAAAAACAATTTATTTATTTCTACTCAAAGGATATTTGCTCTATTCTACCTTCTATGCTAAGCTATACTCTTATTTTGATTTAAATGATAAGCTCTCTGGTAGTACTAAGCCTGATTTACTTAACAAAAATACTGAATTCTAAGAAACACAGGTTTATCAGCTTTAATCCAAAGAATTTCCTTTTCCCCAAGATTTAGAGAATGTCCCAGCAGGTAAATTTAACAAGGGTAGATTTCTTTCGAGCAGTAGCAGTCCCTTCAAGACCATCCTGTCCATTCTTCCTTTTAAGGGTAGACTCCTTTTTGGGCAGGGCCCATTAAGTTGGTGAAGGACTTGGGTGAAACCAAGCCTAAAAGGCTACCAGAGGGTAAGTCAAGTGTGTCTTTGAAGCATGTCTCATCTTGCTCATCTTGAGACTCCTGACATTATCGTCAGAGCAAACAGTAGGCGCCTCATTCAGTAAGTCTCAGGGCAAGTCCCAACCCTTTTGTGATGCTCACAGGGCCTGCAACTTCTGCTCCTCGAGATCAGCCACCACCTGCCCTGCTCATTGACAGGGAGGGGGTTTACTCTGGGTTGCCTCTGATACGTGGCCGTCTTTGGCACTTTTGCCAGAGAGGACTCGAGTCATTAGAGATCATTGGGTTCTCAACATCATTCAACATGACTATGTCCTGGAATGTGAAGTGGTCTCTTCCTGAATTTCCACGGGCAAAAGAGCAGCCATCAGGGACGCCCTAGAGCAGAGGTTCTCAACCCTGTCCTCGGGACCCACCTAGCCAGTCAGGTTTTCAGGATAACCACAATGAATATGTATGAGAGAGATTTGCATACACTGCCTCCATTATATGCAAATCTCTCTCATGCATATTCATTGCGGTTATCCTGAAAACCCGACTGGCTAGGTGGGTCCCGAGGACAGGTTTGAGAACCCCTGCCCTAGAGAGACTGCTGCACCTCCAGGCTATTGTTCCTGTATCTCTCTTCAGAGGGGAAAGGAAAGGTATTCCATTTGCTTTGTTATACCCCAAGGAGGACGGCTCCTCCTGACCCATTCTAGACTGTAAGGGGGTCAAAGTTTGCTTGCGGGTGCCTATCTTTCCAGTGAAGATCCTAAAATCAGTTATCCAGGTGGTCCAGCAGGGAGAGTTTCTCATGTCTCTGGATCTGAAGAGGTCTGCTTTCACATTCCCATTTGGGAAGATCAGCAGCGGTTCCTGTGGTTTGCCATCCTAAGCATCCATTTTCAGTTTTGTGTCCCGCCCTTCAGATTCACGGTGGCGCCCAGAACCTTCTCCAAAGTGATGGCGATGGCAGTGGCAGCTCTCCAGTGGGAGGGCATCTGCGTCCACTCATATTTGGACAGCTAGCTCCTCAGGGCCAAGTTGTACTCTGAGGCATCTCTAGCTATGTCCCATGTGATGCAGTTCTTGGAGAATTTAGGTTGAGTGGTAAACCACAACAAGTCATCTTGTTCTCTAGAAACAAGTAGGAAATCAGTCCTGACATATGGGTGATGGTGCCGATGGAGCCCTTGCGGAAGCATCTCCCCAGCTGTCAAAGAAAGCCTTTGGGAGATGCCACCATGCATGTGTGGTCCCCTTCCCGTGGGGTCCACCAGATGGATGTCTGTTTTTCCCCGGAAAAAGTGCTAGATATTTTGTTTCTCTTTTCTCCAGTCTTGCACCAGGTACTCTTCCCACCCCCGAGCTTACTTTCCTTGGCATTGCGTCTCCAGTTCATCTCTTAATTTTTTTCTCCAGTATGGTTTCATGCTTTTTTTCCACTGGCAGAGCTTCGGGTCTTCAGTCTAGCTGTGGCCCTTTTTCCCCCCATGGCTTCCGCCAGTGGCTTAAAAAAACATGATCGGTGCTAGAGGACCATGTCCCTCACCAACACTCACGACTGCCGCATCCGTTGTCTTGGGCCGGATCATGACCCTTCAGACTGTGGCCTGTGCAAGAGAATGTCATCCAAGGCCATCAAGAGCCGTGAGCAGCAGCATGACAAAATGTTCCTTGAGTTTCCAATGACACCCGCTCCAAGGGCCACTCTGAGGCCTCGGACTCGAATGGTGACTCCGCAGTCCCCAATCAAGAATGTGGGTCCTCTGAGAGGAGCTCCCAGGATGGGGAACACAAGAAGAAGAAACTCCCAAGGGCCATGTCCGTGGACACATCTGGGAAGGCAGATCCCATAGTCCACACCATTTGTCCGAGGGCTCTGAGCAGGAACGGCCTACCAAGGTAGCCCGAAAAGAATCATTGCCCTCAAGTGATCAACCTCGGACCCCCGAGCCCATTCTGGTCAAGGACTCCCCTTCAGTGGAACTGGTGTCTGGACTGGAGACCATAATGGTAGCCTTGGTGTGCAGCTTGTCTGCCTTCATGGCCTAACAGGAGGACATAATGCCCGGCTCTGCTGGGTCATCTGCCTAGACCACCTGGCCCTTGACCTCAAAGACATTCCCGGACGTCGAGTTGATCCTTGAGAGCCTGTAGCCTTCAGTTGATCCTCGAAATCAGCCTCGATCCCGGTCCCGTTCCATGGGACAGAGGTCCTCACTGGTGAGTGCCCACGGCTCTGCCCATGGAGCATCTGAGGGACCTGGACCGCCTGGCCCATCCCTCCCTCGACGACCCCACTGATTACTCAGACTGGAAGACCGAGGACGAGGAATTCGCAGACACTCGTTGACACCACAACGTGCCCTCGGATCCATCCCCCTCAGACTCAATGCTGGTCCCTGTCCGAGGACACAGCATTCCTTGACTTCATACGGGACATATCGAAGGCGCTAGCATTTGCCACCAAGTTGGAGGAGGACCCTCGCACAGAGCAGCTTGAGGTCCTCCAGTACAAGGCCCCACCAAGGGAAGCACTAACAGTGCCCATCCCTCCCATCCTCGAACGGCTGTTCCTCCACATGTGGGAAACACCGGCATTGGTGCCCATCGTGAGCAAATGGCTCAATTTGATGTATAGAGTTCGCCGGAGCCTGGGCTTCCAGAAAGCACAGCTTCCGCATAACTTCATGCTGGTGGAGTTTTGTCCATGCATTGGCTCAAGAGCTAGAAGACGCATTCCTCGGTGCCCACAGGTAGGAAGGCCTGCACCCTGGATGCCCTCAGCAGAAAATGCTTCCAGGGCTTGGTGCTCATTGGCCGGATCTAGGCATACCAACTGTACATGGACATGTACCTGTGGGACCTGACGAAGGATCTTGCCAGGTTCTCGGCTGGTTTCTTTGAGGAGCCCCTTCAGCGGTTCTGGAACCTGGCCAAAGCCATCCATGAGTGCTCCAAGTTTATGACTCGAGCAGCCTATGACGGCTTTGAGTCTGCAGCTAGAGTAGCTGCAGCAGGCATCGGTGCCTGATGCCAGATTTGGCTACAGTTGTCCAACCTGGAGCAGTGGGTTCAGGACAAATTGGTCGATGTCCCCTGCTAGGGAGAGGATCGCTTTGGCAAACCATGATTGATAACGCTGCAGAGTTGGAGACAGAGTTTATGATGAGGATCAGGCTCTCCGCTACCCTTCCCTGATGGAAGGGCTCCAATAAAAAGCCCCCTTACTCGAGGAAGGGGACTGCTTACAGAAACTAACTGCAGTATCAGGCCTCCCCAGCTCCCCATCAGGGTCAGTAGGCCAAGGGACATGGGCATAGCCCTCATAAGCAGAAGGCTCCCAAACCCCAGGCACTGGCCCAGGCCCAGCCTGGCAGGAGTTTTTGTCTCCTCTCCACCCCCCAGGAGGTCAGCAGCCCACAGGGTGATGTCTGATCCACTTTGCCCATCAGTAGCCAGCCATCACCACTGACATTTGAGCACTCCAGATGGTTCAAGAGGGCTACCTTCTCCAGTTTGCACAGATGCCTCCCCGTTTCTTCCCAGGAGAGCCCCTCAAGACACCCCTTCACCGGGATCTACTACTGCAAGAACTCGCAGGTCTCCTCGAGGACAGGACGGTGGAACCGATGCCCCAGCATTTCTAGGACAAAGAGTTCTACTCCCATTACTTCCTTGTACCCAAGAGAATCGGGGGCCTTCGGCCCATCCTGGATCTGCGGGACCTAAACAAGTTCCTGGTGAGAGAGAAGTTCAAGATGCTCTCCCTTGGGACACCACTGCCTTACCTCCAGCAGGGAGATTGGCTATGCTCCTTGGATCTGAAGGATGCCTGTACCCAGATCCTCATCCATCCCAGCCTTAGGCAGTATCTCAGATTCATGGTGGGGAGTGGCCACTATCTGTACAGCGCCTTTCGGCCTACGCCTCCAGAGTCTTCACCAAATGCCTGGCAGTAGTCGCGGCCTACCTCCGTCTCCAAGGGACCTTCGTCTTTCCCTTGGCCCGTTTCAACCTCTCAGAGGAGGTCCTCCTGGCCTCCCGTAAGACTTCCATCAGGCGGACCTAAGCCTTCAAATGGTGCAGGTTTTTGGTGTAGTGCACAGAGCGACAGGTGAACCCGTTCTCATGCTCAATGCAGCTTGTGCTGCAATTCTTGCTTCAACTCTCACAAGCCGGGCTCAAATCCAATTCTGTCAGGGTGCACCGGAGTGCTCTTGCTGTGCACCACCACCCCATCAAGGGCAAGCTCCTCTCTGTGCAGCCTCTCGTAACCTGCTTCCTGCAGGGTTTTCTATTATCCAAGCCCCCCATCCACTCACCAGCGGCAGAGTGGGACCTCTTGTGGTGTTATTGAGGCTCACTGGGCCGCCATTCGAGCCCCTGGCTACCTATCACCTGAGGTATCTCTCATGGAAATCCATTACCCTGGTGGCATTCACATCTGCTCAACAGGATCAGTGAGCTCCCAGCCTTGGTGGTGAAGCCACCTTACACCAGATTCTACAAGAACAGGGTTGTGCTCCACACACCCCCCAAATTCCTTCCAAAGATGGTGTCCCCTTTCCACCTCAGTCAGGAGGTGGTGCCCCCCATCTTCTTTCCGTGGCCTCACGCCTGCAGGGCGGAGGCCATCCTCCATCCTCTGGACTGTAAGAGGGCCCTCTCCTACCTCCAACTTATCCAGGGCCACCTCAAAGCGTCGCAGCTTTTTTGTTTTCTATGACCCCCACAGTCAGCTGGGGGAGGCGGTGACCAAGCAAACTCTGTCCACTTGGGTGGCAGACTGCATTTTACTCGCCTGTGAGCAGGCTAGGCTCTTGCTGGAGCACCGGGTCACGGCGCACAGTATCAGAGCCTTGGCAGCCTTTGTGGCAAACCTGCACTCCGTCCCAATGACTGACATTCGTCAAGCTGCCACCTGGTCTTCGGTCCATATCTTTTCAGCTCATTACTGCCTGGAGAGGGAGTCCCAATGGGACAATGCCTTCGGCCAGGCTGTACTCTGTAATGTATTCGGGGTTTAGGTATCTCCTACCCTCCAAACCTTCTGTGTTCAGGCTACCAGAGTGCTGGTTCTTCACTGGACACACAGGCCATTGTAGAGTCTGTATCCTTGGACTCAATTGCTGCTGCTCATGGCTCCCCTTAGGGGCATCTGTGTTTTTCTACAGGCTTTTGGTAGCCTGAAGCTAGGGAGTCCCGTATGTGAGGACTGCCTTCCTGCTTGTTCCCAGAGAAAGCGTAGTTACTCACCTGTAACAGGTGTTCTCTGGGGACAGCAGGAATCAGTCCTCATAATCCTCCATCCTCCTCGTGGAGTTGCTTCCTTGATGTTTCATTTTTCCCATCTTAGCTATGTCATGAAACTGAGGTAGGATGGCACCTTTGGGCAGGAAGGTGACCACATATATGTGGTGGCATCTCCCAAACGTTTTCTTTGAAAGCTGGGGAGATGCTTCCACGAGGGCTCCGTTGGTGCTGACATCAGCCATATGTGAGGACTGATTCCAGCTGTCCCCAGAGAACACCTGTTACAGAGAAGTAACTACGCTTTCCCTTCCAATCTTTGGCGTATTTGGGAGCATATTTCGAACTGTACGGGCAAGATCCTTCTCACCAGTGGAAGGCAAACTAAGCTCCTCAACCCATTAGTAGCATTCCTGTGCCAACCAACTCCCAGGGCACGAGACATTTTGCAATTCCTAGCATTATGGTGGCCACAATAGAGCTAATTCCCTGGTTGCAAGTCCACATGTTTCTCCTGCAGGGAATACTGCTGTCATGTTGGTCTCACCTCATGCAGGATTATGGCATCCACCTTCCCCTGCGCCTGTCATTGGCACACAATCTTCTGTGGTACTCCTGCCCCTCCAGTTTGATGAAGGACATGCTTCTAGAGAGTCTGCAGTGGTTATTGATGACATCCATTGCAAGCCTGTTGGGCTAGGGGGCTTGCTGTTTAGGGCAGACAGCTAAGGGTCACTGAACCGCATGGAAAGTGTCCAGGCCCATCAATCTCTTCAAGGCATGAGGTATTTGAATGGCCCTGCTCCAGTTTCACCACTGTGTTCTGGGCTGTGCAGTCCAGGTTTTCTCAGACTGCACCATAGCAGTGGCATATATTAATAGGCAGAATGAATCCAAGGGTGCTGAAGTAGCTCTCAAGATGAGACTTTTGTTTCCCTAGAAGGAACACCACCTGTGGATGTTCTTGGTGCAACAAATTGTGGGCGTCGTCAATGTCGAAGCAGATTATCTCAGTCAGCACAGTCACTCCCAGAAAATGGAAGCTTGCACAACTTTACTGTACGCTTTTTCTCACTTTACAATTCTGAAAGAACTGCAGTCTAATAGGTTATCTGTGATCACCTGATCTTGCAGGGGAGAATCTGACTGGGGCACTAGCCCAGCAGTTGGCAGCTTAGGTACTGCTGGATTTCATAGTGCAATTAGTAAAGAGTATGGTAGAATAAGGTAGAGATTTTAGCTGGCAGTACCTTTAGATTTTTTTTGCAGGCTGTGGGCACAGGATGGGATATTTTTAGGAGTACTGCATGCAAATAAAACTTGCAAGGGAGGGGTAGTTTCTGTGAGCAAACCAGGAAACAAGACTTTATACTGAGATCAACCTCTCAAATGGGAAAATAGAGGCATTGCAAGCTGATTCTGTTTAGAAATATTTATTTAATTAGCAATGCTTACATACCGTTTTTCACCGGGTCAAATTTGGGTACATTCCCCAAAGGGCTCACAATCTGTTTTGTACCTGAGGCAAAGGAGAGTTAAGTGGCTTGCCCAATTCTACAAGGAGCGCCTGTAGGACTAGAAACCCCAGTCCCTCTGGCCCAAGGTTACTGTCCTCCAGCAGGATTTGAACCCTCCGGTCCAAGGCAACTTGCCCCAACCACTAGGCCACGCCTCCCCCCTGAAAGGGCAAATTTCACCATGTGAAAGTAAATAAAAAGGAAATGCTGGTAGCACTGCTTGAAATAAATGTGGCTCAGTCTGCTGTAGTCTTGGAACCTTTCACAGCATTGCTCAAGAATTTATTTGTTTTCTTTTATAGCACTTTATCTATAAATCAAAACAGTTTACAGAGAACAAGGAACATGTGCAGTAACATGGGGTTGAACATAAAACATTTTAACATTGTGTTTACATATAACCCATGATTACATTAAGATTTTAACAGATTGAACAGGGATTTAAATAAAGCCATAAAAGATGGATTAAATCTAGGGTGCAGGGACTTCCGGTGGCGCTGGCCGAGGCAATGGCAGCGTGTTGAACGGGCTCCGCCGCGACTACCCTCCCCGCGGTGAAGCAGTGCCTCCCCCGTAGTTGCTGAGCAGCAAGGTGGGGTGCCGGTGATTGTAGAAGCCCCGCCCCCCCCTCGGCACGACAGAATAAGCATTTTGAAAGCCACGAGCCGTCATGACGCCGGAGCGATCAGGGAAGCACGTGCAGGCAAGCAGGCCACAGTGGAGAGTGCAGCCCAGTGCGGGGAAATAAAGCGGCAAGTGGAAGCACCAGTGTGGAGGAGAGCTTGCCGGAGCGACGTTGAGCAGGAGATCGGTGAGCTGGTGGAGGCGGTGAGAGGAGGGCAACGCCAAGACGGAGAAGAGCAGAACGTGGCCGGGGCCAAATATAGTCCTCCACGCACGTGGTGATCAGGAGAAGGGAGGCCCATTACCCCGGGACTGCAAAGGAGCGAAGGTGCAAAATTGTCTTGGCTGGGGGATTGGAAGTGCAGCTAGCAACGGACATCACAGAGAGAGGAGTGGTGGTGAGACAGAGGTGCATGCTCTTTGGTGTAGTGCAGGAGCCGGTACACTGAGGCTCCGGGCCAGGTGAGCAGGCCCACCCTCCTTTCTTTCTAGTATCGGGTCCCCATACTGCTACTGGAGAGTGAGTGGTGGCAGATGGCGGCACGGAAATCGGCCGTGGACTTGAAGGCCTATTCATTTAAGGGCACTGGGAATACAAAGGGGCCCGGAGCGAAAACGGCGGCATCCAGTGGAGAGCTACAGGACCAGGAGGAGCGGGGTGGAACGGGTGGTCCGCCGAGTGAGATACAAACCCTGAGATCTGACCTAAAAGAGTGGCTGGACTCTCTGAGGCAAGAGTTGGGAGCCATGAAGAATGAGGTGCAGGGCTGGATGCAAGAGATGAAAGGAAAAATGGTGTCCCTGGGGGCCAGGATGGAAGAGGTGGAGAACAAAATGGAGGAGCCGGAGGAGAGATGGGGCCCCTGTGAACAGCGAATAGAAGCTCTCTGTGAGGCTCAAGAGGACCTGTGGCAGAAGGTTGAAGATCTAGAGAATCGGTCCCAGTGTTCGAATATAAGGATACATGGCCTGCTGGAAAGTGAAGGCATGGTGGATTATGTGGCGATGGCTGAGGAATTCTGTGGGGCGGTCCTCAAGGCAGCTGAAATGGAAGTGGAGAGCATCTGTCTGAAAGTCGACAGAGCGCGCATAGAGCTCTGGGGCCCCGGCGGGAGAATAGAGTACGGGATGTGATTGTTTGCCTGCATGAATTCCGTTCCAAAGAACTGGTAATGAAAGCATCACGGAAGCTGGGCAAGATCAAGTGGCAAGGGTCCGAAGTAGAGGTGTTTGCTGACATCTCCAGCCTCACTATTAAAAGAACGTAGGGAGTACCAAGCGGTTACCAAGAGACTGAGAGATGAAAATGTGCGGTACCGCTGGTTGTTCCCGGTGGGCCTGCAGTTTACAATACGCACCAAAACAACTGTAGCCCACTCGGTGGAAGCAGCCATTTCAGGCCTGCAATAGGCAGGTTGGACTGACATTCCCTCCCTAACATCTGAGAAGTTGGACCATCAGGATAAAAGCGGCAAGGGATCTGAGTCACAGAATCAGTGGAGTCGAGTGCCTGGAGGAGCGAGAAGTCTGCGGTGCCAGAGACTGCCGAAATGATGACCTTGCTTGAATTGTCTGAGGGTTGTAAGTGGGTGGAGGGCGAGGGGATGGCTATTTGGTGTATGATATGCGGGGGGCTGCATGTTAATTGGAAATTGGTGGAGGGGGGGGAAGGTTGGGAGGAGGGGTGATTATGTGTGAGTCCTTTTCAAGAATGCAGGAGGGGAGGTTATTTTGTAATTTCAGATAATAGTAGGGGGGGGTGGTCGGTGGGGATCGGATGGAAGGGCTCCTTGAGGAGGCAGGGGGCATGGGGGAGGGGGGAGTAGGGGAGTGGGCAGGGGGGGAAGGCGGGAGGGAGGGGGTGGGGGAAGGGGGGAGGGAGGGGGTGGGGGAAGGGGGGAGGGAGGGGGATGGGGGGTAGGGGGGGCGGAGGGGGCACAAAGAGGAAAGGAAGGTGCGTGGCAGAGGGGGAAAAGGCGGCTGATTAGATGCCGGAGATGAATATTATGTCATTGAATGTTAGAGGCCTCAATTCCTTTGTAAAGCGTCAGTTACTGATAAAAGAGTGTAAGAGACTCCAGGGGGACATTGTTTTTATACAGGAAACACATCTATCTAGAGATGAGAGACGTGTGCAGCATCCTCAGTACCCTCAGCAATTCTTTGCCTCTAATAGGGTGGAGAAGAAGAAAGGTGGGGGGTGGGGATTTTGTTATCTGCACGGGTTCAGGGGCAGGTGGGGGAGGTGTTTCGGGATAAATTGGGTAGATTTGTGGTTGTTCAGTTGCGATGGGACCAGCAGTTATATAATTTGGTTAATGTGTATGCTCCAAATGTTAATCAAAACAAGTTTGTCCAGGAGCTGCGGGGGAAGCTTACTGGGTTAGCAGAGGGCAAGATAATCCTCGGTGGTGACTTTAATGTTACTCTAGACCCACGGGTGGATACATCAAAGGGGTCGTCCTCACAGGCAAAGCAGCATAGGGCGAGTTTGAAAAAACTCATGGAGGGGCTGGATTTGGTTGATTTATGGAGGGAATTAAATAGTGGGCAACGGGATTATTCCTTCTTTTCAGCGGTACATGGAGGCTATTCCCGCATTGACATGCTGCTGGTCGATCGCACTTTGGTTTCGACAGTACAGCTATGTGTGATTAAAGAGCGCACGTGGTCAGACCATGCTCCAGTGCTAGGGGTTATTCGTATGGGGGTCCGGGAAGGGATAGAGGGTGGTGGAAATTAAATGAAGCTTTGCTGGAAGATAAAGAGGTGGTGAAGCAGGTTAATTAATGCATATCGGAATATCTGCTGTTGAATGAGACAGGTGAGTGTAATCCGGGGATAATTTGGGATTGTCTGAAGGCGGTGGTGAGGGGTAAACTTATTACAGTGGGATCCCATCGGAAAAAGGAGAAGTTGCGGCGTGAGAGAGGTCTGCTAGCAGGGATTAGGGAGATTGAGGGCAAACTAAAAGGAAATTTGACAAATGTTCAATTCATTGAAGAATTAAGGATCTTAAAGAGGGAACTAAGTGAATTAAATATGCAGGAGATTAGACATAAGCTCTCTGTTGCAGCAGCGGCATTTTGAGTTTAATAATAAGGCGGGGCGGTTGCTGGCGTGTAAGGTCCAGAAGTTGAAAGCCCGAAATACGATAGTGAGAGTTAAGGATGGTAGTGGGAAGGATTTGTGGGTGGGGCGGGACATAGAGGAGAGGTTTAGGCAATTTTATCAAAAGTTATATACACCCGAGGAAGCGGTGGAGGAGGAAAAAATACAGGACTATTTGGACACAGTGCAGATGGCGCATTTCGAGCGGGAGGATTGTTTGGAGCTGTCCGCACCCATTAGGGAGTCTGAAATTGTGGCGGTGATTAAAGTGCTACAGGGCCATAAGGCACCAGGCTTAGATGGATTTTCGAATAAATTTTACAAAGTGTTTGTCGCGGCTGTGGTTGGGCTGCTAGCGCGCATGTTTAATTCCTTCACTACGGTGATGCCGCTGCCAGCCTCACTAAGATTGGCGGGAATTAGCCTGTTACATAAGGAGGGGAAGGATCCAACGGATTGTGGTTCGTATCGACCCATCTCCTTGTTAGGGGGGGACTTTAAAATTTTTACTAGGGTCCTAGCGAATCGTTTGGGGCCTCTTTTGGGGAAGGTGATCCATCCTAATCAGTCGGGATTTGTTCAGGGCAGACATACCTCAGATAATATCAGGCGGGCATTGAATGTGATGTGGCGCGGTATGGCGCAGGGCGAGGGAATGGCCCTATTAGCTGTTGATGCCGAGAAGGCTTTCGACAGGGTGAACTGGGGATTCTTGTTTAAGGTGCTCGAAAAGGTAGGGATAGAGGGGCAGTTTTTGACCTGGGTTCGGTCTATATACCAGGCACCCATGGCTTGCTTGAAGGTGAATGGGGGGGTGTCAAAGGGTTTTGAACTGTTTAGGGGTACAAGGCAGGGTTGCCCACTATCGCTTTTGTTGTTCATTTTGGCAATGGAACCCATGGCACAGCAAATTCGGGATAGGGGGGTTCTCCAGGACCAAGCAGGAAGTCAGTCCTCACATATGGGTGACGCCGACGGAGCCCTCGCGGAGCAATTTTCCCCAGCTTTCAAAGAAAGCCTTTGGGAATTGCAGCGCGCATGCGCGGTCCCCTTCCCGCCCAAAGGTGCCATCTTGGCCAGTCTTCTTTTTTTCCGCGGAGCCCTACAGACGTTGTCTAATAGTCACCGCCGAAAAGTTGATTTTTTCCTTATTATTTTCAGTATTTCTTCGGTTCGACACCGGTCCTTTTTCCGCCCGGCCTCACGACGCCGGTTGCGAGGCCTCCCCTGAAATGATCTGTGGGCCCTGTAGCAAGATGTCCGCGAAGTCTTTGCGGAGTCGGCAGCATCAGCGGGAGAGAATCTTCTCTGACCCCAGCCGTACCCGGACCTCGTCAGAAGCTTTGGTGTCCAGAGAATCTGGCTCTGAACACCGCCGGAGCTCTTCTGAGAGGGGGTCCCCTAACCGGGAACATCAGCGGAAGAAGAAACCCGCGAGGGCGGCGTCGGTGGACGCTCCTGGCTCCTCGAGGGCCAGGTCGCATAGCCCCAACAGCCGTCCCGGGTCTTTGGAGCTGGAGCGGCCGTCCAAACAGCCTCGTCTGGAGATGGACTCCTCTGCTCACGTAAGTGCTGTTGTCTTCATAGACTCGCCTCCGAGTGGTCCGACGTCAGGCTCGACACCGTCGGGGCCCGAGTCGGGGGCTGCTGGGTCTCCTGAGTTCGGACTCAGGTTGACGGCCTTGGAGCGCAGCTTGACTGCCTTCATGGACCAGCAGCGGGCATTGATCGCTGGCCTCGCTGGCGCGTCTGCCCTGACCACCGGGACGTCGACATCTAAGTCGACCCCGGAGACCGAGCCGATCCTCGAGTCCATGCGGGCTCGAGTCGATCCTCGGTCGAGGTCACCTTCGGCCTCCCGTTCAGGGCCGAGGTCGTCGACGCCGACTCCCTCGGCGTCGGGGCGGACGGCGTCTGTGCCCGTCTGACCGGAGCCGCTCGACTCCTCCTCCGAGGAGTCGGCCTGGGAATCCGAGGTGGAAGAGTCACCTGGTTCTTTCCGGACTCGGTGTGTCCCTTCTGACTCCCCCGAGTCCGAACCTCGGAGACAGTCCCCCCCCGGAGGATGCCCGGTTCTCGGACTTCGTAAGGGATATGGCCAAGGCCTTGGCCTTCCCTGCGGATCCCGAGGAGGAGCCTCGAGCCGAGGAGCTCGATGCCCTCCAGTATGACTCTCCTGCGAAGGAGCACTTTACTGTACCGGTTCCTCCGATGCTGGAACGACTTCTCTTCCACATGTGGGAGAGTCCGGCGTCGTCGCCGGTCTTAAGCAAGCGGGTCGATGCCATATATCGAGTCCGCAAGAGCCCTGGCTTCCAGAAAGCACAGCTGCCGCACCATTCCATGGTGGTGGAATCGGCCATGCATCGGCTCAAGAGCCAGAAGATGCACTCCTCGGTGCCTCCCGGCAGGGAAGCCCGCAGCCTGGATGGCATCGGTAAGAAGTGTTTTCAGGGCTCTATGCTTGCTTGTCGGGTCCAGACTTACCAGCTCTACATGGGCATGTATCTCTGGGACCTGGCTAAAGAACTAGCCGGATTCTCTGCTGGTCTCTCCGAGGAACCTTTGCGGAGGTTCCTGGCCTTGTCCACTGGTATTCGTGAGTGCTCCAAGTTCATTTCTCGAGCAGCCTATGATGGCTTCGAGGCATCGGCTCGAGTGGCCGCAGCCGGCATCGGAGCCCGCCGCCAGGCTTGGCTCCAGTCATCCGACCTCGAGCCCTGGGTGCAGGACAAGTTGGTCGATGTCCCCTGCAGAGGTGAAAACCTCTTTGGTAAACCTATGGACGAGAAGGCTGCTCGGCTCGAGACAGAGATTCTCACCAGGACTCGGCTCTCCAGGAGAACCTCTGCCCCTTCCCAAAAGAAGAAGGGCTCGGGGAAAAAGCCCTTTTACCCGAGGAAGGCGGCTGCCTATAAACACTACCCCCATTATCAGGCCTCCGCAGCTCCCCATCAGGGTCAGCAGGCCAAGGGACGGGGTAACGGATCCCGTAGGCAGCAAGCCCCCAAGCCTGCGCCACCGGCCCCTGCTCCGCAGGGTGGGGGTTTTTGACTCGTTCAGCATAGCCTCTCCCCCTCCGCTGGTTTCTCTCAGCACGGGAGGCCGGCTGGTCCACTTTGCCCACAGGTGGTCCAACGTCACGTCAGACGCCTGGGTGCTCCACATAGTCCGAGAGGGCTATCTTCTGCACTTCCACCAGGTATCTCCCCCCTACTTTCCAGGGGAGCCTCTGCGACCCCCTCTTCACCGGGACTTACTCCTTCAGGAGTTGGCAAGTCTTATTCGGGAACAGGCAGTGGAGCCGGTGCCCCACCACCTGCGGGGTCACGGTTTTTATTCCCGGTACTTCCTGGTACCAAAGCGGACTGGAGGCCTCAGACCCATCCTAGACTTGCGGAACATCAACAAGTTCCTGGAGAGGGAAAAGTTCAAGATGCTTACCCTTGGAATCCTGCTGCCCTACCTCCGGCAGGGAGATTGGCTATGCTCCTTGGATCTAAAGGATGCCTACACTCACATCCTCATCCACCCAAGCCACCGCCAATACCTAAGGTTTGTGGTGGCGGGCAATCATTACCAATACAGAGTACTGCCCTTTGGCCTATCCTCCGCACCACGAGTCTTCACAAAATGTCTCGCAGTGGTTGCGGCTTATCTCCGGCTTCAAGGCCTCTTCGTCTTTCCTTACCTGGACGACTGGCTTATCAGGGCCACGGAGGCCACTCACGCCACAAAACGTACTGTAACTCTGCTCCAGTACTTGGGCTTTGTCATAAACTTCGAAAAGTCCACTTTGCTCCCCTCTCAGGACCTTGAGTTCATCGGCGCCAGACTGGACACGCTTCAGGCGCGGGCGTTTCTGCCGCTCGACAGGGCTCACCGGCTCATGGCTCTCGCCAGCCGTTTTCGCAGCCATCCCCGGGTCTCGGCCCGGCTCTTCCTGAAACTGCTCGGCCATATGGCGTCCACGGTCCATGTGACCCCCAATGCCCACCTGAACATGCGGCCAGCTCAGTGGTGCCTTCGCTCTCAATGGCGTCAGGCCTCGGGGAGACTGGCGGACTCGGTATGCATCTCCGGCCCGCTAGTCTCTTCCCTACGATGGTGGCTTCACCTACCCAACCTAGTGCTCGGAATGCTTTTCCAGTCTCCTCCGCCGGTCCAGGTACTGACGACCGATGCTTCTCTCCTGGGTTGGGGAGCACATTGCCAAGGGACATGTACTCAGGGTCTCTGGTCCCCATGGGAATCTGCCCAGCAGATCAACTTCCTGGAGCTCCGGGCCATTCGCCTGGCTCTGAAGGCCTTCTCCCACCTCACGTCTCACCAGTCTGTGCTGGTCCAGACGGACAATCAAGTTGCTATGTTCTACGTGAACAAGCAGGGGGGCACGGGCTCCTTCCTTCTCTGCCGGGAAGCACAAAAGCTCTGCGCTTGGGCCGTCAGCCGGGGAATCCTCCTCAAAGCTGTCTATCTCCCAGGTCAAGAAAATCACCTGGCAGACAAACTGAGCAGAATCCTCCAACCGCACGAGTGGAGATTGGACCCGTTGGTGGTCCAACGGATCTTCCTGCGGTGGGGCCTCCCCACGCTGGATCTCTTCGCCAGTCCTCTGAACAGGCAACTTCCTCGATTCTGCTCTCGGGAACTGCACCCCCTCCGAGTAGCGGCGGATGCTTTTCTGCTCTCGTGGTCCACGGGCCTTCTGTATGCCTTCCCTCCCATGCCGCTGGTGTCTCGAACTCTTTTCAGGGTTCTCCAGGACAAGGCCTCCGTGATCCTGATCGCTCCCCGGTGGCCCCGGCAACCGTGGTTCCTGCTTCTGATGCAGCTGGCGGTGGATACCCCGTTGCCTCTGGGGTTTCAACCCGATCTCCTGACTCAGGATCAGGGGTCTCTCCTACACCCCAACCTCAGAGCTCTTCATCTGATGGCCTGGCTGCTGAAAGGGTAGTCCTTGCTCCCCTCCTGTTACCCTCCGGAGGTGGAGGAAGTCGTACTGGCTTCCAGGCGACCCTCTACCCGGAAATCCTACGCCCTTAAATGGCGTCGCTTTTCCAACTGGTGTACTCAACGGTCTCAAGATCCCTTCTCCTGCTCGGTGTCGGTGGTCTTGCAGTACTTGCTTTCCCTCTCCAATCTTGGGCTCAAGTCCAACTCGGTCAAGGTTCACTTCGGTGCTATTTCGGCACATCATGTGTCAGTGGAAGGCAGGCCTCTTTCCGGCCACCCCCTCGTGGCTCGGTTCTCCCGGGGCCGCCTTCTCCTCAAACCACCGTTGCGCCCCCCAGCCCCTGACTGGGACCTGAACGTGGTTTTACAGCGGATCACCTGCCCGCCTTTTGAACCCATGGCTACCTGTCCTCTTCGTTTTCTCTCTTGGAAAACCTTATTCCTGGTGGCCCTCACTTCCGCTAGACGCGTTAGTGAACTGCAGGCCCTGGTGTCTGATCCTCCCTACACTCGGTTCTACAAGAACAGGGTAGTCCTGCGGACTCACCCTAAGTTTCTTCCAAAGGTGGTCTCCCCTTTTCACATCAATCAGGAGGTGGTGCTTCCGACCTTCTTTCCCAGACCACACTCCAGCCGAGCTGAGATGGTCTTGCATACCCTGGACTGTAGAAGGGCGCTGAACTTCTACCTTGATCGTACGCGGGAGCACCGTAAGACTGTCCAGCTCTTCCTGTCTTACGACCCTAATAAATTAGGGCTCCCTGTCTCTAAGCGTACTCTATCCATCTGGGTAGCTGACTGTATCGCTTGGACTTATGCGGCGGCAGGCCTCTCGCTGGAGAGTCGAGTCACCGCTCATCGGGTTCGGGCGAAGGCTGCGTCAGTGGCTTACCTCCGCTCTGTTCCGTTGGCAGACATCTGCCAGGCCGCTACTTGGTCTTCGGGCCAGACTTTTGCGGCCCATTACTGCCTCGAGAGGGAGTCCCGCAGGGACAGTGCTTTCGGACAGGCAGTCTTCCGTAATCTCTTCGAGGTTTAAGCAACTCCTACCCTCCATCCCGGATGTTGGGCTACCGGTTGGAGATTATTCAGAGAAGATTCCTTCCTTCTGTGCTGCTGAGCTAGAGGGAGCTCATTTTTGTGCTTAGGGTCTCCGGTAGCCTTAAGCTGTGGAGTCCCATATGTGAGGACTGACTTCCTGCTTGGTCCTGGAGAAAGCGTAGTTACTCACCTGTAACAGGTGTTCTCCAGGAGCAGCAGGAATCAGTCCTCACAACCCTCCCTCCTCCCCTTGGAGTTGCAGTCATATGATTTAGTTTTTGCAAATTTTTTTGCTGTCTTTTCGCTATGTCATCAGACTGGCCAAGATGGCACCTTTGGGCGGGAAGGGGACCGCGCATGCGCGCTGCAATTCCCAAAGGCTTTCTTTGAAAGCTGGGGAAAATTGCTCCGCGAGGGCTCCGTCGGCGCCGACGTCACCCATATGTGAGGACTGATTCCTGCTGCTCCTGGAGAACACCTGTTACAGGTGAGTAACTACGCTATATCAGAGGGATGTGGGTAGGGCGGGACCATCACAAAATTTCGCTATTTGCGGATGCTGTTTTGTTTTTCGTTACGGATCCGTCTAGGTCATTGGAAGCCATACGGGAGGAGCTCCAGGGCTACGGAGAAGTATCTGGTTTTCGCATAAATGCTACTAAATCTGAGCTACTGAACCTGTCCATTGGCAAAGAGGAGGAGAGTAGACTGTGGCGCGAGCTTCCGTTTCGTTGGGCACATGGTCGTATCCGTTACCTGGGGGTGCAGCTTACATCCAAGCGTGAAGCGTTGTTTTGAGAGAACTATGGGGTGGCAAAAGCAAGAATGTTTCGGACACTTGAGGAATGGGGGTCTTATGAGGTCTCATGGTTAGGGCGCAGGGATTTGGTGAAGATGGTAATAGTGCCTCGGCTACTCTACCTTTTTATGAACCTGCCGGTAGCAGTCCCAAGGTGTTTTTTACAGCAGCTGCAAGTTAGGGTGATGAAGTTTATTTGGAAGGGGTGGCGACCCAGGGTGGCGCAGAGTGTGTTGTGTGCGGGTAAGGAGGAGGGAGGGATGGGGGTTCTGCTGATCCCTAGATATTATGAAGCCGCCAGAGTGCGGGCGGTGTTTGAATGGATATTGAGAGACTCGGTGGAATGGGTGCAGATGGAGGGGGATGGTCAGCAAGGGGGGGGGACTTTGATAGGGAGGGTCTGGATGAAGGGGGGGTGAGTCCCTTGAGGCTCCGCAAGGGAACCCGTATGTGGCTTTGACCCTCCGACATTGGAGGAAGTGGCGGAGGAAGTGGTATGGTAGTGGGGGGGCCTCTAGGTTTTTTCCGCTGGTGGGGAATCCGGAGTTCCCGCCTGGAACAGAGGACCCCGCCTTCGGGCGTTGGGCAGAAAGGGGGCTGTGCTGGGTGGGGCAGTTTAAGAGGAATGGCGAATGGTTGGCTTTTGAGGAGGTCCAAGAAGAGTTTCAGCTGACTGAGACTGATAGGTTTCGCTTTGTGCAGGTGTTGCATTATAGTAGGGAAGTGGCGCGAAGAGGGAGTGGACCGCGGGGGGGCAGATATCGATCAGTTTATTGATAAGGGGGAGATTAAAGGTTTGTTTTCCCGGATCTATAAAGTAATGGGTGGAGAAGGTGAGGGGGGAGTGGGCGCATCGGAGAGCCTGGGGGGTGGACTTGAATAGGTGCTGGGAGGCAGAGCAATGGGGGGCAGTGTGTAAGGGTTTATTTAAAGGGGTAATATCAAGTAGTGTCCTAGAACATAACTATAAAATGTTATATAGGTGGTATATGACACCCCAGAGGCTTCAGAAATGGCAGGGGGGCAGGCGGAATGTTGGAGGGGATGTGGGCAAGTGGGCTCCATTTGCACATCTGGTGGGGCTGTCCCTTGTTGGCCCCATTATGGCAAGGGGTAGAAGGTTGCTTGAGGGAGGTGAGTGGAGTAGAGCGAAGGGTGGGCCCCTGTTTGGCTATGCTTAATGTGGAGGAGGGGGGTGGGGGATAGAGGGTAAGGGATGGAGTGGGGTGGTCTGCACGGCTACCTGGCAATTAATAGCGCGGGGGTGGCGAACGGCTAAGGTGCCTGCACTTACGGAGGTCCAGGAGAGAGTTGCGCAGCTGTTTCTGTCGTATCGCCTCGCGGCCCTGAATCCAAATGGGTTACTGCGTTTCCAGAACACCTGGGGCCTGAATCTGGAGTGGCGATCATGCTGTGGGGAAAAGGAGGGGAGGAGGGATAGCGGAGCAGAAGGGAGCAGCTCGGTGGGGGGGGGGGGCGGTCCCCGGGGAGGAGGGCTTAGGGGGAGCGATGGGCTGCCTGTGATTCTTGGGTGTGTTATATGTGGGGGTGCCAGCCTAATGCCTCGGTTAAGTGTCTGTGTTTATTGGAGGCAACCGGTATTGTGTACGGAGCAGGGGGGAGGAGATGGGGCTTTGTATTGAACTCTTTAGGCATCATGAGCTGTATTGTATGGGAAGTACTGACCTTCTGTACTGTGTAAAATGGGCGAGGGAGGGTGGGGGGGAGGGAGGGCGATTAAGGGACCAGTTCGTTTGTTTGCAGTGTCTGTTGCTGTGTGATGCATTTCTCTGATAAATAAAGAATTGAAAAAAAAAAAATGAGAAAGACTAGAGGACACACAATGAAGCTACGACATAACCCATTTAAGACTACTAAGAAAAAATATTTTTTCACTCAATGCGTAATCAAACTCCGGAATTCGTTACCAGAAGGTATAGTAAAAGCCGTTACTGTAGCTGGGTTAGAAAAGATTTGGACAAGTTCCTGGAGGAAAGATCCGTAAACCATTATTAAAAAGGACCTGGAAAATCCACTGCTTACCCCAGGATGAGCATTGTAGAACCTGGGTGCCTTTTTGGGAACTTGCCAGGTACTTGTGACATTGATTGGCCACTGTTGGAAACAGGATATTGGGCTTGATGGACCTTTGTCTGACCCGATGTGGTTTTTATTATGTTATGTTCTTTCATGACGACCCTGGGTCAATTTAAGCAGGCAATGAAAAAGATGTCAGTACTTAGCATCACCGAGTACCTTCTCAAGAACAGCCATGCTTTTTCTGTTTTCTATGACTGCAAAAATCAGAATCTTTATGTTGTGTGTATCCTTGTCTTGTATAAAACATACATTTGCAGAAAACCAGGTGTAACATTGAATAACTTTAGCTTTGGAAGTCATGAAATAAATGCTATCTATCATTCCCTAAAAAAAAAAAAAAAAATCTAGGGTGCAGGCCTGTTGGCCAGGAGGTGATGTTATGATCTCGTGTTCATGGGAGGTCGCAACAGGGGGGAACCATGAAGAGTAAGTTGGGATGGATTTTAATCTGGGCAGGTACAGAATCAATTACTGTGCCCTGCATCCATTACTGTCGCAAATTATTAACTTTAGCATGAAGCATAAGATGGGAACCTGTTGCTGGAGTCGCATTGTCTTGAAATTTTCCTGGACTACTAACTCTCTTACTCATGTTCTCTCTCTTTCACAGGTCTGCTGATTGCATACTGTCACAGGTTTGATATTCAAATGCAATCTTCCAGGATCTACTTTGTGTCCTGCACTATAGGTATGTAAGAAGCAGCCTCTAGTACTTTGCTGTAATGGTAACTGTCTCTAAATACTGTACTCTGAGTTGTAAGGGCAGGGGAAGCTGTCATTAGTGCTGGATTCCATATGTGTTATGTCCCGCTAGATTGAAAATAGCTGTTTGCCAGACTTCGAACTGAAGAATCATTTAGGATCTAGTAATTCAGCATCTCTGGCATGGAAATCCCCCCTCCTTCCCATCTTCCAATAATGAGCCTGCCCTTTGAAGAGAAGAAGAATAACTGCAAAGGAAAAGATCATCAAAGACGTTGCAGAAAGACCTTTCTTCACAAAAAGAATTCAAAATCAAAACTACAAGATAGTAATATTTGATCTCCACAAAGCAATTCAAAAAATAGAGCTCCTGCCATGTCATCTCATGAATGGAAGTCCTGCGAGTGCTGTGAATAAATAGAATAGCTTTCTCTCAGAGGTGGCAATATCTTTCTTCATGGAGAAGCAGGATATAATCAAATATATGCATAGATGACATCATCCCTGATGGCTCCAGGTAGGATTGCTCTCCTAAAGCCCAAAAGAGTCTAGAAAACTCTTTGGACATGTGCGAGTGCTTCCTCCTGTGCGACCATTGCTCCTTTCCTTCAGTCTTCTTAATTCGCAGTCAAATGCTAACATAGCTCTCCCCACTCTGTGCTTCACTTTTATTTTCTTATTTTTTCTTTCAGTTCCCTCCCTCCTAAAGTACTTCGGCTATTTTTCATTCTTTGAATTTGAAGACCTTTGAACTTTTCTTTGTTTTTGGTCAAGCATACACAGGCCCTTTGTCTGGCGTGCTTACGGGAACTGTTTCCATCCAGCAGAGGTATCTTTTAAGGGACCCTTTAAACTCTCTTCAGTCAGTCCCAACCAAATCGGTTCCCCTCCATCAGCAGCAACACTGTTATGGGACCGCTACACATTTTATATTGTCAGCCCAAACTGGAGCAGTTCCTCTCTGGCAGTAATAGCACC
This sequence comes from Ichthyophis bannanicus, assembly GCA_033557465.1. NCBI lineage: Eukaryota > Metazoa > Chordata > Amphibia > Gymnophiona > Ichthyophiidae > Ichthyophis > Ichthyophis bannanicus. The sequence goes on along the minus strand of CM066039.1, from coordinate 218,342,384 downwards.
GGTATAGGAACCCCGACTGGAGCTGTTCCTCTCCGACTGTTGATAACACCGATATGGAGCCCCTCATGATCTGCTCGCTCAGACTCTGAACAGGACCTCCCAGCCACACATACTGGATCAGTTTTCTTCTAGCAATGGCTACACTAATTATGGTACTTTGAGTTCTATTTTTCCTGCATCTCTGACCAGAGTGAGCTCCTGGTGGGCACTATGCCTAAAAAGAGTTTTTGTGACTGCCTCTTCAGCTGTTCCGAATGGACTATATTTCTCCCACCAGTGGTGCTGATGACAAAAAAATATTAAATCTTTGTAACCCACGTCAGCACCACTGAACATGGCAGTCTCACTACAAATGTGTTGGTCACCACAAAGGCCAACGAGACAGCCCATATCACCATGGAGTGTTGAAATTGACAGACTATCTTATGGTACTATTGACAATCTAGCTGGACACAGGGCTTTCGCTTCTTGGGCACTGTACTTAGGCCTCTAGTTGATACCAATAGTCCTTTTCTGCAACATACAGTCTCAGGAACTAAAGGGTTCATTTTGAACATCTAGGGACTTTCGAATGCCGGCAGGGATTTCAGCGCTTTGTGCCATGCTTGACAAGAGTGTTCAGAATGAGAAGTTTGAATGGCATCATCAGGTACAGTAAAGGAAAAGCATTGGTCTGTATTTCTACTAGTCGATAATCAATCTCAGATAGGACTTGAGTTGTATCCCAAGTCTTAAACAGCTGGGGCTGGTGGTCAGAATATTTTTAGTGATCTCACTTTGTAGCACTTAGCAGAGCAGCACCTGCAATCCAGTTTGTTTATTTATTTAACAGTTTTTCTATACCGCCTTTATCCAAGGCGGTTTACATCAAACAATATAACAATTACAGGAATCATTTTACATTGAACAAGGATTATAACTTGGAGGTAGGTGCAAAAAACATTAAGTGGGGGGAACAAACTATTTACATGTAGAGAGGTCTATGTTTTATGGGGAGGAGTGGTTGGTTCAGCTTAGCTGTTCTTCTATATATTTTAACTTCTGATTATGTATTGTCAGGTCCATAATATTCTCTGAATAAGTGTGTTTTTTGTTGTGTTTTTTAGTTCAGTGATGGATTTTGCTGATCTTATGTTATCTGGTAGTGAGTTCCACATTGATGGGGCGTACAAGGAGAATACCCTGTTGCTGGTTTGTTGTGTGATTTTGGTCCTGAGTGGATGAATGTTCAGGAGGTTTTATCTTGTGGATTTTGCACCTGATGGTACTAATAAGGGAGGGAGTAGCCTAGTGGTTGGGGCAAGTTACTTCAGGCCGGAAGGTCGGGGGTTCAAATCCCACTAGAGGACAGCAACTTTGGGCCAGAAGGACTGGGGTTTCTAGTCCCACAGGTGCTCCTTGTGGTCTTGGGCAAGCCACTTAACCCTCCATTGCCCATGTTCCCTGTAAAATAGTTATCTCCAAGTTATAATGCCCTGCTCAATGTAATTTGTTTGTTCAATGTAAACCACCTTGATTTCATGAAAGACGGTATATAAGAAATGCTAAATAAATAAATAAATAAAGAATGACCACACCTTTGAATCTGAGATCTCCACAACCAGATCAATGTCATGGCCTCTGGTTCTCTGAGGATCTCTTAAGAGTATTTTATATGCTGCTTCTGGATCATCCTGCTAGACCAGTCCAGACAAACAGGTATTCATTATCGGTCCTCCAGTTTAGTCCTCCACCTCTGGGTTGTGCACCTCCTCCTGCAGCTTGGAGACCTGGCATGTCACAAAACCGTGACCTCACTGGATATACTCTGCTGGCCTCTTCCAACATCCCCAGTGTGTCCATTCTCCATGCAGCAGGAGGATAGTGTGAGCCTAGGTGCTGGGCTCACTAGAGTACAGATAAGGAGCAGTTAGTGTAGTGATTTTGCCTGATTGGGGTTTATTTGGTTTGCTTTGTCTCTACCATTGCATTTTGTTTTTAGTTAGGTGCTGTAACTTTAAAAAAAAAAAAAAAAGGCAAAAAGTAAATTTGTGAAGGGAGAGTGGAGCAGCTGGTTTGTGCCGCGTCCTGCTGCTCCTGTCACCCTTTGGGTTATTTCCTCCCTCCCGCCTAAGCAGATCTCTGCCCCTGGAGCTATACGGGGCAGAGCACTGCAGTACTGAAGGGCCATGTTCGTCTTTGGCAGGGTGGCAGCGCCGGCAGCTTCGCACCCTTCATCTGGACAGCCCAGCTTCTCTCTCTTTTGCCCGCGGTTTGCTTTGTGCAACGGAGTGGGGCAGAGATTCCGGGGGTCTGCCTTTCGTCTCGGCAGACACCGGACCATGAGTACGGGCATTTGCTGCTCTGTTTGGCGGGAGTGCGGCTACAGAAGCGCCGGGAGAGGCCTGGCGGTTTTGGCACCTTTTTTCCCTCGCTGCAAGAAGCGGCGGCCATTTTAGCTCCCTGTTGCCCGCGTGCAGGCAGACGGCGAGATCCGCGGCAATTTGGAGGACAGGTTTGATTTTGATTTGGGACGGCCCTTCCTTTGCCTTTCCTTTTCCTTTGCTGTTTCTGCCCTGCCTTGTTGTTTTGCCTTGTCTGGGGTTTTCTCTGCCGTTCGTTTAGTTTGGAAAAAGAAAAGAGCACTGATAATTCCTTTTTTGTTTCGGCACTTTTCATAGCTTTTTCGTTGGGTTAAGGTGCTAGTGTGGCTGCTGGGGGGGGGGGGGTACTTTGGGAGCCCTGCTCATACGGTCTTGCTCTAAAGGGGCAGAATAAGGAAATAGGAAGCAAGGAGCCCTTTTTGCTTTTAGGGCTAATCCTATGTTTCTCTCTCCAGATCCCTGGATACCCAGAAAGCAATTTAAAAAAAATTATATATATATATATATATATATAAGAGAGCCTTGGGGCGCACAGGAAGTGGCAGTGATGGCTTCGCGGCTGCATTGTGTAGTGTGTGGTACCCGTAGGGGATCTATCGCTGACTCTGGGATTTGTCGTGGCTGCACGCAGGTCTCTGCCAGCGCGGAGCAGCAAATTGAAGTTGCAGGAACTCAAGATGTTCAGGGCTCTTGGCGGAGTCCAACTCTGCGGTTCAGTTGTCTGCTTCGCTAGAGTGCAGGTTCAAGTCGCCAGCGGGTTTGTCGTGGGCGCTGTCGCCGGCGGGACCGCTGCCCGGGGATTTTTGCCATGACTTCGTCTTGCTCATGCATCAGGCCTTTTGCCTTCGACAGGGGAAGGTATCCGGAGCCTTTGCCCTTGGCTGAGATGCCCCAGCGACCAAGCCAGGTCGAATCCGATACTAGTGCCGCGAGGCCCCCGAAGCGGGCGAGGACTCGGGTGCCTTCCTTGTCGGAACTAGAGGGGCAGGAGTCAGAGGAGCACGAGGTGGACATGGAAGGGTTAGATGAGGAGTTAGAGGAAGGAGAGATTCTGGAGCCGGAGGATCATGCTAGAATTATCCGTGTGTTCCGGAGAGAGGAGCTGACCCCGCTGATCACGGAGTCGCTGCAGACACTTAAGCTCACTATGGAGCTGCCTGCGGAGGATGACAGTGGGGAAAACCCCATTATCCAGGCGGTGAAGCAAACGCAAGTGGTGTTTCCCGTTCACAAGATGGTGGACAGGATGATTCAGGATGAATGGGGATCAGCCAGAGGCTGGTTTAAGAGGAATTTGCATCATGAATCGGCTCTATCCCCTAGCTGTTAAGGACAAGGAGAGATTTAGGTTGCCAAGAATTGATGCGGCAGTGTCGGCGGTTACCAAAAAGACCACTATTCCTGTGGAAGGCAGCTCTGCCTTGAAGGATACGCAGGATAGAAAGTTGGATAGTTTGTTGAAGCAAGCTTTTGAGGCCAACGCAGTGTCCTTGCCAGGCGTCCATTTGTGGGGCGTGTGTGGCAAGGGCCTGTCTTCAGTGGTCTCAGCGGTTACGTCACTTGGCGCAGTTGGAACAGGAGGGTCTGAGTGAGCTAGATCGCATGGAGTCCGGGACGGCTTATTTGTCAGATGTGCATTATGACCTGATCAGAGCCCTGGCTAATAATATGGCTTCTCTGGTTGCCGCACGCAGATCCCTGTGGTTATGGAATTGGGCGGCGGACGGGTCGTCCAAGGTGCGCCTCGGTAAGCTTCCTTTCAAAGGCAAGTTGCTATTCGGAGAGGATCTTGAAAAGTTGGTTAAGGACTTAGGGGAGTCTAAGGGTGGTTGTCTGCCGGAGGATAAGCTGAAGCAGGGAAAGGCCGCTTCAAACTTTAGGGGGCCCTTTCGGGATTTTCGAAAGTTTCGGACTTCGCGCTTGGGCGGGCCCCAACGGGGACGTTTCGCTCCTCGAGTCCAGGGATTTCGGGGCTTTTGTGGAGCGGGTAGAGGATTTACTGGAGCATCCTCAACGTCCAATCGAAAGCCTCAGTGAAGTGAGGAGGGCCTCGGCAGGGAGTATTCCGATAGGCGGGCGTCTTCGGAACTTTCTCCCTGCCTGGGCCCAAATAACGTCAGACCGCTGGGTGTTGGAGATCATCCGAGACGGGTATGTGCTGGAGTTCGCAAAGGTCGGGCACAAGAAGAGCAAACGCTCTTGCTGATAAAGTAGGTGTACAAAAGAGGCAAGAGAGATGGATGATCACATGTGCCTTTATTGTGTCCCCTACGCGTTTCGGCGTATGCCTTCCTCGGGGGGATATACTTAAACATATAAACATAAAACAACATGTTAATAATTATACAGTAAAAAAACATCAACCTCACAAATGATAAAAAGATAAAACATACAGGCATGTATTGTTTACAAAATATAAGCCACTAAAAACCAAATGTAACAACCAAAGAAAAAAACTGTTAAAAACAAGCATTTAATAATGCTAAAAAATATAAATAAACAATATAACAAATAAGATAATAAATAAGTAAACAATATGGCAAATAAGATAATAAATAATTAAAAGACGCAGGGCAGAACACACAGAACAAATGGCATGCAAATAATAATATATATATAATAAATAGTAATAAAAATGATACTAATAATAACATAAACAGATATTTACTTACAAGGCACAATTGGTTAATGGCCAATAGGCAGAATGGTAAGGAGATTCCTTGTATTAAAAATTAACTGCAAACATATAAAAATATATAATGTAAAGCATAAACAAACAAGTAAAAACACTGTACCTAAGCATAGGCAATTGGCACTAATGGACAAACGTGCTATTAAATGAATGGATAAAAACAAAATTCTCTCAAAAGATGAGAATGTAAAAAGTATACAGATAAAAAGAAGAAGAAAAGAAAAAGAGATGGCATTAAGCTGAGTTGGTTGGCACATTTTAAAGACATCAACATGAATAAACTGAGGGTAAATGTGAAGCTCTATTTAAAATATACTCAACTAAACATAACCTTAAAAAACATGGGCACCACCAAAAATATACACGGAGTAACTTAAACAAAAATAAGTGCAAACCAATGAATGAGCCAAACTTACATGAAATGAGCAATTCAATCCCAAGCACAAGCGAAAAGGGTTGTCAATCAACAGGAAGCACGTTCTGTTAGCGTTCAGGACGAGTTAAGGACTGACTGGCTGAACGTTGGAACTTTATATACCAGAAAAAGGGGGCAAGGCTAAAAAGACCATGTGACAGTGATCAGGTGACTTAAAAACTTCAAAATAGGAGTGCTCAACCTTTAAACAGAAGAAAAGTACCTCTATATGACAGTTTTTCTGTGAGCAATGCCCCTCCCCTCCCTCCCCCCTTCTTTTATATCATGAATTTCTCTGAGAGCCATAATTTGTTTACACTTCTTTCATTCATATTTACATTTAGCTATATCTTTTCATCATTACAATTTAATGACGCTTACCTGTGTGCCTCTTAATGTGACACAACATATAGAGGTACTTTACGCGTAGGGGACACAATAAAGGCACATGTGATCATCCATCTCTCTTGCCTCTTTTGTACACCTGGAGTTCGCAAAGCCCATGCCAGGACTCCTTTGTACGGTCGCCCTGCAGAGGGCAGCAGAAAACTCAAGCGGTCCGTTGCACGCTGGATCGGCTGCTCCACTTAGGGGCGGCCGGTCCGGTTCCCAGGGCTGATTACGGCAAGGGATGATACTCGATCTATTTCGTCGTGCCGAAAAAGGATGGATCTCTTTGCCCAATCTTGGACCTCAAAGGGGTGAACCGCTGCCTTCGGGTGCCACATTTCAGGATGGAGACACTGCGGTCCGTAATTGTGGCAGTGCGCCAAGGAGAGTTCCTGACATCCCTCAATCTTACGGAGGCGTATTTACACATCCCGATAAGGGAGGCTCATCAGAAGTTCCTGCGCTTCGCTTTGCTGTGGGGGCACTATCAGTTCCAGGCGTTGCCCTTCGGGCTGGCAACGGCTCCACGGACATTCACCAAGGCCATGGTGGTGGTAGTGGCGGCGTTGCAAAAGGAAGGGATTCTGGTTCATCCCTATTTGGACGACTGGTTAATTCGAGCGAAGTCCAAAGAAGAGAGTTTGCGAGTGACAGACAAGGTTGTAAAGTTCTTGGAGAGGCTGGGTTGGGTAGTCAATGCGCGCAAGAGCCATCTGATTCCCTCTCAGATCCTCGAGTACCTCAGGGTGCAGTTCGACACACAGAAAGGTGCAGTGTTTTTGCCAGAGCGCTGAATCAAAGTGTTGCGGCAGGTTATTCGCCAGTTCAGGACCAATCCAGCCCCATCGGCCTGGAATTACCTTCAGGTGTTAGGTACGATGGCGGTGACATTGGAAGCAGTGCCCAGGGCCAGAGCACATATGCGGCAGCTGCAGCAATCCTTACTTCACTGTTGGTCACATCAGTCTGACCCGCTGAGCAGACGGCTGCCCTGTCCCCCCAAGGTCAGGAGGGGGTTGGAGTGGTGGTTGGTCCCAGAATCCTTGAAGGCAGGGATGCCTCTAGAGCAGCTGGATTGGTTGCCACTGATAATGGATGCAAGCCTTGCGGTTTGGGGAGCACATTGCAAGGAGCTTTTCGCGCAGGAGAAATGGCCGGCGCAGGAGAGTACCTGGTCAATCAACAGGCTGGAGCTTCGAGCGGTACAGTTGGTGCTGCAAGCGTTCGAGGCGCTGGTGCGGGGTCGGGCAGTAAGAATTCTGTCAGACAACTCCAACAGTGGCCTACATCAGTCGGCAGGGGGGCTCAAGAAGCACGGCCCTGGAAGAGGAGGCCGAGACGCTTTTCGCCTGGATCGAACCTCGCCTGCAAGCGATTTCGGCGGCTCACATTGCCGGGAAGGACAATGTGACGGCAGACTTACCTCAGCAGAGTGCGATTTCGGCGGCTCACATTGCCGGGAAGTGCAATGTGACGGCAGACTACCGGAGAGTGGGAACTGAACCCAGAGGTGTTTGCACTGGTGGTGAACAGGTGGGACACACCGGTCATGGATCTAATGGTGACCTTTCACTCAGCAAAGGCCAGTCGGTTCTTCAGCAGGCGACGAGAACGGATGTCGGAAGGGATCGACGCGCTTCTGCAGCCTTGGCCGAAGTCGGGTCTGCTGTATGTATTTCCTCCTTGGGTGCTGATCGGGCGGGTGGTACAACGCATCGAGGCACACCCAGGGAGGGTGTTGCTGGTGGCTCCAGACTGGCCGAGGCGTCCTTGGTACGCCGATCTCATGCATCTTCTCGACAGGGCACCATGGCGTCTTCCGTCATCAGATAATCTGTTGCTACAAGGGCCCCTTCGGATGCCTCAGGTGGATCGGTTCTCGCTTACGGTCTGGGTATTCAGAGGGTGCGTTTAAGGCGGAAAGGGTATTCAGGAGCTGTGATTGCTACCTTAAGGTTCGAAAGATGTCTACATCCCTGACACATGTTCGCATCTGGCTCATATTTGAGGATTGGTGTTTGAGAAGGCAGATTCGTGCAGCGTCCGCGTCCGTGGCAGTAGTGCTAAGTTTTCTGCAGGACGGCTTTGAGAAGGGGCTGGCGGCCAGTTCCTTGAGAGTGCAGTTGGCGGCGCTGGCTTGCTATCGCGGCAAGGTGCAAGGAATGGCGCTTGGGGCGCATGGTGACATTTTGCGTTTTCTCAAAGCGGTGTCCAAGCTGCATCCTTTTCGTAGAGTCGTGGTTCCTCCGTGGGATCTCAACTTGGTGTTAGCAGCTCTGGCTAGAGAGTCCTTTGAGCCTTTGCAACAGGCGTCCGTGAAAGACTTGACTCTGAAGACGGTGTTTTTGGTGGCTATTTGCTCAGCGAGGCGCATTTTGGAGTTACAGGCCTTGTCTTATCGGGAGCCATTTCTGTCTTTTTCTAGGGAGAAGGTGGTGCTTCGGCCAGTCCCTTCCTTCTTGCCCAAGGTAGTCTCACCATTCCATTTGAATCAGACAGTTTCTCTCCCGGTACTCGGTTCCGTTGGGGATGACATTGCGGACCGGGGTTTACGCCGTTTGGACTTAAAGCGGGTGTTACGGCAATATTTATTTATTTATAAGGATTTAGTATACCGCCTTATTGTTAAATCAAGGTGGTGTGGCACATTAATCAAAATCAATAATAAAGTGTGGTTTGTAGCATGCAGTGTGAGAACTGAGAAGTGTAGTGTGTGGGGCAGTGCGTTAGATTATATCGGTGAACTATTTACATAATGAGCTATATACATATTTACAATATATACATATTTAAAGGTTTCAGGGGGTTTTCGTAAATCCGACCGGCTGTTCGTTCTGTTCAGTGGTTCCCATAAAGGGGAAGCAGTGGCGAAAGCCTCCATTTCTCGCTGGATAAAAGAGGTGATTGCTTCAGCATATTTGTTATCGGGACGGCAGGTTCCGGTTGGGTTGCGAGCGCATTCTACCAGAGCGCAAGCGGCGTCTTGGGCGGAGCACAGTTTGGTTTCCCCTGTAGACATTTGTAGGGCGGCTACGTGGTCCTCTCTGCACACTTTCAGTAAGCACTACCGCCTGGATGTCTGGGCAGCCAATGATGCTGTGTTTGGAGCGGCGGTGTTGCAAGCCAGCTGGAAGGGTCCCTCCCAATAGATACTGCTCTGTTACATCCCAGAGGTGGAGGACTAAACTGGAGGGACCGATAAGGAAATGGAAATTACACTTACCTGGTAATTGTTCTTCCTTGAGGGACGACAGTTTAGTCCTCATTCCCACCCGGGATTTTGGGCTAAGCAGTGGGGGGGTCAGCTGGCAGAAGAGTGTCATTACTGGTAGGTATCTGCTGTTTTCTTTTTCTTGTCTGTCCTTTTGGCGGAAGCAAAAGGAAGGGGCACAAACTGGCATTCTTATCTTCCAAGACAAGAAATTCCTATTGTATATAGTTATGGTTAAGTTTTTACTTATAATGTTATTGCTACTTATTTGTTGCTCCTTTAAGTTTGCTTTGTCAGTAGTTCACTGGGGATGTTGGGAGAGGCCAGCAGAGTATATCCAGTGAGGTCACGGTTTTGTGACATACCCAGTCTCCAAGCTGCAGGAGGAGGTGCACAACCCAGAGGTGGAGGACTAAACTGTCGTCCCTCAAGGAAGAACAATTACCAGGTAAGTGTAATTTCCATATCGCCCCCAACCAGCAGATGATGAGACAGAGAAAAAATACTAAAAAAGTTGAGACATCACCACTAGTATGATACATAGTACATCTAGGGGCACTCTTCAGTATTCTCTCTGTCTCAGCAGATGGTGGTTGGACATCAGTACAGCTTGGATTTTTAGAGGCTGCGGCTGCTGGATGTCTGTGGATAGAAGGCAATCCTTCTGATCCTGTCCCCGGGAGTATATGTGCTACCCCATCTGGTGGACTGTGCTTGGGGAGGGGGGGGGCAACTTTTGGCTAAGAGAGCCAGTTCAGTTGCCGGAGTACCTCTTGGGTTTGCCTAGCCTGCCTTTTTGTTTGTTTGATTAAAAAAAAAAATTAGCTGTCTTCATAAAAGGCATCTCCTTCTGGGACACAGCCTGGCAGGGCTCAGGCAACCCCGATTCCCTCATCTCCTTCTCCCCTTCTCCCCCCCCCCCCCCTCTGTCTCTTCTGGTTTGAGGAGAAGATGACAGTGAGGAGCTCCACCCGGGCAGTGGTGAAGACAGCGACTGAGTATCTAGGGCTTCTGACCGATCGGCTGGGGATTGTCAGATGCTTCATTCCTTCCTCTGTAGCAGCTCTGTGCCTCATGGCGGACCTTTGGCAATCCTCCCATCCTGCCTAACATCTGATGGATCAGCGCGCTCAGCAGCATGCCCACTTCATTACCATGTTGCCTGGCATTCGGAAAGAAGCGTCGCTACTTGATTGACCAAATTCATTCCGCTTGTGCAGGACATCCAGGGGAGTCTTCACTGACACTGCTGTCCCTCTGCGCCAATTTAGCTGCACAGACTGTGCTATCAGCGCAGACAGCATCAGGGCCTCAGAGCAAGGCACCGGCTTCAGGTGACACCCCTCCCCCCCCCTGCCTGCTCTCTCGCCGCCTAGAGCAGATAACATGGGGAGAGTGGCGGGCTACAAGGAGAAAGTGGCAGAAAAGGCACTGGGAGTGCCCTAGAGGTGACTGAGTTTGCCGCTATTTTTCAGCATGCTTGGTCCCTTTGGAAGGGCGGCCTGTCTGCACCCACACCTCTACCGGCCATTAAACTGTCCTCCGTCAAAGCTAGTAGTACTCAGTGTGCCCACAGACCGGACGCTTGTCAGGGCATTAGCAAACTTAGCAAGGGCCTGACAAGGGTACTTAATGACCCGGAGTCCCTGGAGGACTGCTTTTGGATCTTGATTCACCTGATCTTCTCTGTTGTCTGTCTTGACTAGATTGTAAGCTCTGATGAGCAGGGTCTGTCTCTTACATGTCTGTGCAGCGCTGCATATGACTTGTAGCGCAATACAAATGCTCAGTAGTAGTAGGAAGATGAAAGAGCTCCAGAGTCTAAGGCATCCGTGGGAGGCTCTGGGTCGGAGAACATCAAGGTCTTGCTCCCAGATGAGTGAAACTCGGATTATTTGCCTTTTCCGCAGGAAGGAGGTGGCTCCACTGATTGCTCATGTCACCACAGAGCTCTGTATCCCGGAGGCCACAATGGCAGCGCCTTAATCTGGCACTGACCCTATTCTTAAAGGCATCAAGGCTCCATCACAGGCTTTTCCCTTTCCAGCTGAACTCCAATAAATGGTACTGTAGCTAGGCATCTTGGGCGCATTTATCCTTGGTCCCAGGATGATTTGCAGCACTGGCTGTGGTACCCCAAAGTCGACTTTTTGGTGACAGCCATCACCAAACACACAGCCATCCCGGTAGAGGATGTTGCAGCCTTGCATGACCCACAGGTCCGGAAAGTAGAGGGACTTCTGAAGATGGCCTTCATTGCGTCCTCCTTGGTGCTGCAGATGTCTGCCTGTGGGAGACTTGCAGCCTGTGCTTTACTGTGCTGGATCCAGCTATTACCAGAAGAGGAGAATACCGCCAGCCTAGAGTTGGTAGCCGCCTTCTTGATGGACGCCTTTTATGATCTCCTGCATCTTGCTGCTCAGGGGGTGGCAGCTGCGAATGTCACCTGGTACTGACTTTGGTTGTGGAATTGATCAGCCAATATGGCGTCGGTCCCATCTGGCCAAGCTGCCCTTCAAGGGTTCTCTCCTGTTTTGAGAGAATTTGGAGAAGCTGGTGAAGAACCTGGGCAAGATCAAGTTCCAGCGCTTACCCAAAGTCAGGGGACGACTGTGGCTCTTTCAGGACGAGTGGGCTCAAATCACATTGGATCGCTGGGTCTTGGAGGTCATCAGTCAGGGCTACTCCTTAGACCTAGCCCGACCCATTTGCGACTGCGTCCTCGTGTTCCCATGCAACTCTGCCCTGAAACACACAGCTGTTCATCACACTCTTCAATGCCTGGGCCTGCTACAAGCCATTGTGCCGGTGCCCCTGGGAGAAGGTGGCACAGGCTCTATCTACTTCATCTATTTCATGGTGCCAGAAAGTATGGCACATTTTATCCCATTCTGGACCCGCAGGGCATCAGTCGCAGCCTGCGCATGCCCTACTCCCACATGGAAACTCTTTGGTCGGTCATGCATTCTGTCCATCCTGGGGAATTCTTTCGTATGCTAGACCTCACAGAGATGTATCTTCACATACCTATTTGGCACAACCGCCAGCGTTACTTTCGGTTTACCTTCTTGGCCAGTACTTCCTTTTTGGGTTTACAACTGTTCTGTGGACTTTCTCCAAGGTTATGGTTATGGTGGCGGTGGTCACAGCTCTGTGGCATGAAAGCATCTGTGTCCACCCTAACCTCGATGACTGACTCATTTGGGCGCAGTCCTTACCCAAGACTGAGCAGGCCGTTCAGTCCATGGTGGCATTACTAGAGCGGCTCAGTTGGATTGTCAATCGCGAAAAGAGCTGTCTGTGCCCATCCCAGACCCTCAAGTTGCTCTGGGTCTGCTTCAACACCGTGCAGTCCAGGGTGTACCTCACACAGGATCCTTGGCTCTGCTTTCACCAACAGTTTCACAGCTTCTTGGCGACTGCTGTGCCCAGAGCATGGGACTACCTGCAGCTGGTCGGGACCATGGAGACAACTCTGGACAGCATGCTATGGGCTCGAGCCCATGCTTTCAGAGAGCATTGCTAGCGCAGTGGTCTCCCCCCCACACGCAGGATTTCTCCATTCAGCCCATTCTTCCATGGTCAGTGCGGAGCAGCCTGTCTTGGTGGGCCACCCCCAGCCATCTCCTCCTGGAAGTCCCGCTGGATACACCCTCTTTGGATGGTGGTGATGACAGATGCCAGCCTGTTGTACTGGGGAGCTCATTGCCTGGATTACTTTGCCCAAGGCTCCTGGTTGCTGATGGAAGCCAAGTGGGTGATCAACCACTTTGAAGTGTGGGCAATTCGGTTAGCCCTCCTGCACTTCCATCCCCTGATGCAGGGGAAGGCTGTCGGACTACTTTCAGACAATGCCATGGCAGTAGCTTATGTCATTCGCCAGGGCAGCATGAAGTGGTGTGCGAAATGCAACTGCTTTTCCCTTGGGCAGAGTCCCATCTCTTGGCTGTCGGCTCAGCACTTTGCAGGAGAGGACAATGTGCAAGCCGACTATCTCAGCTGGCATCGCCTCAACCCCAGAGAATGGAAACTAGCCCCGTGGGCCTTCCAGTGCATTGTTCATCGGTGGGGGTTGCCGGAAATGGACCTCATGGCGTCCCCCGGGAACAACAAAGTGCTAACCTTCTTCAGCCAGCGTCAAGCCACCAGCTTGGCCGGCGTAGACACACTCATGCAGTAGTGGCTGCTGGCTCACTTGCTCTGTCTTCTTCCCCCATGAGTTATGCTTCCCAGAGTGCTCTGCTGGATAGAGAAATACCTGCGGTTGGTAGTCCTGGTAGCTCCAGACTGGCCATGCTGTGGTATGCAGATCTCATATAGCTCCATATGGCCAACTCTCTCCTACATGGTCTCCTACACCAGGGGCCCATTCTCATGGACGACCCCAGTCCCTTCTTGGTTATGGCCTGGCTCTTAAGACGTGCCACCTGAAGTGCAAAGGCTATTCGGCAGCGGTCATCGGCTCTTGTTACATGCTAGGCGCCCCTCTACTTTCATCGTCTATGTTCGGGTCTGGACCCCTTTTTGAGCAGTGGTGTCAAGTTGACAGCTTTCTCCTTGGAAAGCCCATATCCCCGCTATTCTGTCTTTCTTGCAGTAGGGCTTCCAGATCAGCCTAGCTCCAGGAATAAGTAGGAAGTCGGTCCTCACATATGAGTGACATCGGCACCAACTGAGCCTGCACGGAGCATCTCCCTAGCTTTCAAAGAAAACCTTGGGGAATGCTACCACACATGCGTGGTCCCCTTCCCGCCCAAGGGTGCCATCTTACTCAGTCTCCCTTTTTCCATGGAGCCCTTCAGATGTGCATCTCGTCCCCGGAAAAAGTTTTTCTTGCCTAGTACATTTTTGTGCTTCCAGCTAGCACCAGTTCCCCTTCCTGCCTCTCGAGCACCACTGCCTTGGCAGTCGGTCTCGTAAATCCTTTTTCCCTTCTTTTCTACTTCAGCGCTTTCGCGCCCTTTTTAACTGCTGGCCGTGTCGAGGGTCTTCAACCTCACAGGGGCCTTTTTTGCCCCAATAGCCACCGGTTTCAAAAAATGCAATCGGTGCTCTAAGAACATGTCACTTACAGACACTCATGACTGCTGTTTCCAGTGTCTGGGCGCCAATCATAACCCGGAGCAATGCTCCTTATGTAAAAAGATGTACTCTAAGGCCATACAGAGCTGCCGGCAGAATCAGGACGACATTTTCCACAAGGCAGGCTCAACCCTGGTAGCCTCATGCTCCCAGGCCTCGCAACCCTCGAAGCTGCCTAAGGCTTCCCTGTGGGCCCGCAGGCACTCTGACCAAGGGTCCCCTGAGTGTGAGCAAAAAAAGGAGGTCTCGTGGACATCATCTGGGGGGGCCTGATAAGTGTGAGAAGTCACGTGCCCGGTCCCTCAGCCCCCTGTGACAATCCGAAGAGTCACTGAGGGGGCGTGGCCGAGAAAAGTACCTCAAACCGATGCGGAGGCCTCAGGCGATGGCACCTAGTCTCCAGAGGATTGTCCCAATGAGGAGCCCCTCTCCTCCTTTGTAGCAGCAAAGCGCAGACAAACCAATGATACCAGGAGTCTGTTCAGAAGGTCCAAATCATTTATTTGTGCACAAGTCTCAAGCAAGGCAATTTCAAAATGGCTGAGCAAAGTTTTCAAGCATTACAACAACTTTTATAGACTTCTGTTCCATTCTAGGTATAGAAAAACATTTCATTGGTCCCGGTACTCTCCCGTACCTCCCGTAGCCCTTCTATTGGTCCCGGTACTGATAAGTTTCTCCAATTATGTTCCTTCTGTGGGCTCCTGTGGGCATGACACCTGCCTGCCCCCCTTCTAGTCCCAATTACAATGGTCAGTTCATCAACTTGTTACTTTCACACTTTCAAGGCTATGGGACCATTTGTGCGTGCAGATGAGCAAGGTTCTGTAACTCATCTGTCAGCACTCCTCAATATTTCTCTGCAAATGTACTTTTTCTTATCAGTAACTTTAAAACACATCTTTTCTGTATTTTTCCATTTCTTAATTCTGCAATTCTGCTTATCTAAGCTAATTCAATATTTCTACTGAGTTCTTTCTTACAATAGCAGCATGTTGGGGGATGTGCAATCCTATATGCCTCTCCACAGGCCTCATTTACAGGTCAAGCTAGCCATGCTGGCCTGCCTATGTCAGACACCGTGGGTCACAGGCCTACACCTGCCACATTCCCCCCTTTGATTAATCTCACCCTATTACTTAATAAGGTGTGAGAATTAAATCACTTTCCAGAAAATTCACATCCTGATTAAAGGATTCTTACTAGTTCCATTAGGGCTAGCTTTATATAAAGCCATTATTCTAGTTGCGGTCTTCCGCTCTACTATACTATCAATAGCACTATGAAGGGAACGCATACAACATGGGATTAAACATGGTAAGCAGAGGACAACAGCAACAAGGATTAGTACTAAGATAACGAAAGTCTTAAATCCTCCCAGCCAAGAGAAAAGGTTAGCAAACCAATTAGGAAATTTCAAGGCGTGCCAAGTCTGTACTGGCACATAAGCATGTCTTTGCATATCTTTAGCAATTTCTTCAACTACTTGACCTTTATCATCTATTTTCAAACAGCAATTAGTTAAATTCAGTTTACCACATACTCCTCCTTCAGCTGCTAGCAAATAATCAAGTGCTAAACGATTTTGGTATATGGCAGTGCGCATCTGAGTACTTTGTCTAGCTAAGAGCGTGAGAGCATGACTAGTTTCATTGGTTATTATTTCAACTACTGCTTGTAAGCGAATAATACGATTAATCATATAAATTGGGGTACGATAACCATACATACCATCATCATTCCAAGTGGCAGGTCCATAATACTCAATAATTCTTTCTGGTGGCCAATCATCACCTCGCCACTTTTCCCACTTGCCTATCTGTAAGGCCTCTCTTTTCTGTCTTGATGCTCCTTTGTGTTTGTGGGTAGTATATACAGGGTACCCTAATTGTTCTCCATGTTCAGTGTTTAACAGGAAGAAAGAAGGTCTGATGGTTCCTAAGACACATGCTCCTCCCCATTGTGGTGGGAGTTGCGCATATGCTCGGTTTCCACAGATCCAATATAGGCCAGGTGGGGCTTGCCAGGCTTGGACTTTGGCAAGATTAGTCCATAGACCTGCAAGTTCAGGAAATCTAACTAATGGGTTAGGAGGTTCAGGATGTCTGATTCCTGACCACCATGCTGTCTTTTTGGTCGTGGCATTATAGTACTTCTGGCTAAGACAGACCAGCTGTCCTACCTTTTGGGTGAACTGGGGTCCAGTTCTGGCAAAGCAAAGACGTCCAACGATTGAGTGCGCTAACACCCATTCACTGGTTGTCTTGTGTAATTCAGTCTGATTGTAAATCATGGAATAATTCAATTCTTGGGCTTCCCAGGGCCATTGATCTCCCATTTGGGTTCCGCCACAGAAATAACAATCTGTGATCTTAAGACTAGATACTACTGCTCCGGCTAATTCTAGAAACAAATTCTGTGAAGGGTGAGGGATCTCAAACTTATTTACATGCATAGCTTCATAAAAGGTATTATGAATATGATATTTAGATGACTTGTGGGCTTGAGTATTCAATCTAATATACACAATGGTCCCTGGATCTGTTCCTCCTCCAGCAATACGTAAACCAAACTTATATCCTTGTTTCCATGCATGAGGGTTATGTACACGCAAATGTAAGGGGTTACAAGCATCTTTCTGACATTTATCATTTGTGGTTGGCTTGGTTAGAGTAGCCATCCGTTTATCTATTTTCTCATCAATTATACCAGTGTTCCAGGTAGCATAGAAAACACATTCCCAATACGGGCAATAGTAATCTGCCGCTGTAGCAGTACTATACCCTGATCCTGTCTTACCTGTACACTTCCACCAATTCGTGGCACCTTCTGGACACATATATTTATGGTCATTTCGGTACGCTTTCTCCCATGTACCACAGGTGGACTGACTATCTCTATTAATAGCATTACATGCATCAAAATTCAAAACAGCAGGTTTAGTAATGTCCTTAAGTGGTGGTGTAGCAGCTAATATAGGTCCATCTGCATCCTTCCATCTTATTTCCAACGTGTAATAGGATGGATTCTGATGCGGATTATAGCATGCTTTGATTTTGCCATGAGTGCAAACATTTAGTTCAGTGGTGTTATAGATACACCGAGTTATTGTTCCCTTGCAGGTATAATAAGAATGGTAAAGCAAAGTCTGAGTTACTTTCAGTCCAGTTCTAGTAGAAGTAATGCAAGCAGTGCATGGAGGTAGAGCATAAGTCTGTTCAAAACCTCCAAAGAAGGCAACCAAAGCAAAGCAGAGGCAAAGATACATGTTGATGTTGATTGGAGTTCTTCTGAATCCTCAGCTTGCTGATCTTGATCACGACGGTCTATTATTCTTCGTCCCGTTTGCTAATGAAGCAATTTAACGGGTGCTGAGTGTTGATTGAAGATCCTCAAGGTGTCCAGCACACATTAACCAACTTAGCAATTCAGTTGGCTTGTGAAGTCTGGCTTAGTCAATGTAGTCTCACAGTAGTGTGTCAAATCACACACGCAAATTGGGTTCGTTGAAACAAACTGTTGCTGCATGGAAAACAGCAATCCTCTTCGAAAGACTTGGCTACTGCAAAGCACTTGTGATGAAGTGTCTATGCTGCTGGTTGCCGTCTCAAAGTAACTCGCAAGGGTACATCAGGGTGCTGCTCTGCTGTCCACCGCTCTGGTTCAGGATCGGCGGCGGGCTTGACTCTGCTGTGGTGGATCCAGGCGTCGATCTCGGCTACCTTTACTGCAGTTGGGGTAGACAGGATGACGGTGTACGGTCCCTTCCAATGGGGTTCCAACGGTATCTTCTTCCAATCTTTGATCCACACCGAAGTTCCAGGCTGGTAGGGATGCAAGGGTTCCGTCAAGTTGATAGGCAACTGGTCTTGGATCCACGTATGGAGAGTCTGCAGAACAAAACTAAGAGCTAGGAGTTCTTGTCTGGTTACTTCTGAACCAATCTGGGCTAAACTTCCTTTGACTCCCTGCACTATTGGTGGGGGTTTACCATACAAAACTTCAAAAGGGGAAAATCCTGTTGACTTTACAGGGGCTGAGCGTATTCTGAGTAAAGCTATGGGAAGCACTTGAGGCCATTTCAAGTGTGTCTCCTGACAAAGCTTAGACATTTGGGCTTTCAAAGTACGATTCATTCGCTCAACTTTCCCTGAACTCTGGGGTCTGTATGCAGTGTGGAGCTTCCACTGTATCTGCAAAGCTTTTGCTAACTGCTGAGTAACTTGGGAGACAAATGAGGGTCCATTGTCCGACCCTATTACTGCTGGGATTCCAAATCTGGGGACAATCTCTCTCATTAAGGCTTTGGTAACTTCTCGGGCTTTCTCAGTTCTGGTTGGGAATGCTTCTACCCACCCAGAGAAAGTACAAACTAATACTAGTAGGTAATGGTATCCATTGGCTTTTGGCATTTCGGTGAAATCAACTTGGAGGTTGTGCATGGGGGTCACACCTCTTGACTGAACTCGGGGTGCTGTAATAAGGCCTTGCTTGGCATTATTCTTGGCACAGATCTGACATTGTCGTACTACTGAGGCTGATATGGTTGTCATCAGAGGGATGTAGAAATGTGGTCTGAGTGCTTTCTCCATAGCACTCTTCCCATAGTGGGTGGCTTCGTGGAAAGCTTTGACAAAGGATGGTCCTAACAGTTCAGGAATTACTATTCTTCCCGGAGGTTGACTGCCCTCTTCTGGTGGCAGCTCAATCCATCCGTCTTTCAATACTCCATTTTCTTTGTCACAATAGTAATCCAATTCTTTGGTGGTATATCGTGGGGTCCATAGATTCAAGGGTACTGGAAACAATGCTGCTTGCATTGGCATAGCTTGTGGGGCAATCTGTCCTGTCATAGCTGCTTGTCGTGCTGAGGCATCTGCAAATCTATTTCCTCGAGCAACTTCTCCTTTTCCTGCTTGATGTCCTCTACAATGCATGACAGCTACACGTGTTGGGGCCCAGACTGCATCAAGTAACATCAATATCTCGGGACCATACTTGACTGATTTTCCTCCGGATGTGATGAGTCCTCTTTCTTTGTAGAGAGCTCCATGGGCATGCAAGGTAGTGAAAGCATATTTGGAATCTGTATATACATTTAGCACAAGTTTTTCTCCTAATAACAAAGCTCTGGTGAGTGCTATCAATTCGGCTTTCTGGGCTGATGTGCCTGAGGCTAGGGCTGATGATTCAACTACTTCGTGTTGAGTGACGACTGCATATCCGGCACAGCGTCGTCCATCAAGGATGAGACTGCTCCCATCAACATAATAGATCTGGTCGGGATTGTCTATGGGCACATCTGTTAGGTCAGGTCGACTAGAGAACACAGTTTCCATGACTTCGATGCAGTCATGTTCTGGGAGTTCTTCACTGATGGGTATCAAGGTAGCTGGATTCAAGGCATGGCTCACTTCAAGTTGTATCTGTGGGTTTTCACATAACATGCTCTGGTACTTCAACATTCGGGAATTGGTGAGCCAATAATTTGCTTTTTGTTCCATAAGGGCAAGGACTGCATGTGGCACAGTGACTCGTATGTTCTGTCCTAGTGTGAGTTTGTCTGCTTCACTCACTAGTAGTGCTGTAGCTGCAACTGCTCTCAAGCAGGGTGGCCATCCTTTAGCCACAGGGTCCAATTGTTTCGATAGGTAGGCTACAGGTCGTTCCCAATTTCCTAATTTCTGAGTCAACATGCCTAGGGCATTTCCCTGTGTTTCATGTACAAACAAGCGGAAAGGTTTGTGGACATCTGGTAGTCCAAGTGCTGGTGACGACATCAATTCTTCTTTTAACTTCTGGAAGGCTGTATCCTGCTCAAGTCCCCACTCCAGTGGTGACTTCTCTTCTCCTTTTGTGGCTTCATACAGTGGTTTGGCAATTTGGGCAAAGTTGGGTATCCAGATTCGGCAATATCCTGCTGCTCCCAGAAAGGCTCTAACTTGCTTTCTGGTTGTTGGAGTTGGAATTCTACATACTGCTTCTTTTCTTTCTCTGCCTAATCTTCTGCTTCCTTGGGTATCACGATTCACATACACTTTATGAGCGACTTCCAATAACTGTGTTGCATTCATGCCCGCAAACCCTTCTAATTTCTGTAATTTACGTCTAATGTCTGGTTGAGACTGGTTTACAAAAGCAGAATTCACCATGCATAAACTTCCTGGTGCCTCGGGATCATAGGGAGTATACATTCTATAAGCTTCAGTTAATCTTTCATAATAATCTGCTGGGCTCTCATCTATTCCTTGGATAACTCCTGCTACTTTGGAAAGGTTCATAGCTTTTTGGCCTCCTCTTTTCAGGCCTTGTAAAAAGCCTTGGCGAAAACGGGCTAGGGCTGTGGATCCTTCATCTGTATTTGGATCCCATTGGGGGTCTTCATTCGGGAATTCTCTCTGAGCTGCTTCTCTACGATCTATTATATTCTGCCCCTGCGCCGGAGCGGCAGGGTTTTCTGCCATCCATTCAATAGCTGCTTTTCTAATTCTCGCTCGTTCTTCTGTAGTGAATAGGGTGGTCAGGAGCTGACGGCAATCTGGCCAAGTGGGTTGGTGAGTTTCCATAATACTAGTTACTAATTCTGTCAGTTCCTGGGGCTTGCTAGTATAGGAGGCATAATGCGACCTCCAATTTAATAAATCAGTTGTAGAGAAGGGAATATACACATAAGTTAAGGGTCCCGCTACCACTTCATCATTATCATTCTTTACGGGCACCCCCGGGACTTGCCTTAAGGGAAACAGTTTGGCTGTCCCAGGCGTCATTTGGGTCTGGGATCTAAGGGCTATTGTCGTCTTTGCAGGAGTCGCTTTCTTTTTCTCAACTGGTTTTGCTTTGGGTTTTTCTTTCACTGGCTTGCTAGTGCTAGCGCTGGCTTTCTCAATTATTTGTACACTGTCCTCTTCTTCTTCTGGGGGATTCCCTCCTTCTTCTAGCTCCGCTTCTGACTCACTTTTTACGTCCTCCTCTTCTCTTCCCGCTAATTCTTTCTCTTTCTCTCCTCCAGGAGGAGGGGGGTCAGGGGTTGGGTCTCGCCTCGGCTCTGGCGGTCTCTGGGGATCTGGGGCAGGACGCCGCCGGGCTATTCTTACTGGACCTGGGGTTCGGGGCTGCCTGAGGACTACTTCTGGGGAATCGGGATCTGCCAAGATGGGTTTCTTCTTGGCTTTCTTATCCTGCTCTTTCATTCTAGGCTGTTCCTTTTTCTGTCTCGAATCTGTTTTAGCTAACATTATTCTGCACTGTTCCTCATAACAGCGCTGCGCCCAGGAGGGCGGATCTTCACAAATACTTAACCAGGAATCTATATAGGGGTACTGATCGGGGTGCGCTACCCGCACTCTACGGTGTATTGACTGAATAATCTCTACGGTGAACGTTCCCTCTCGGGGCCAGATGGGGTCTAGATCGGGCCACTCCCTAGTACACAAAATCTGCAAACGGGCTGCTGTCATTTTAATACCATAATCTCCTGAATATCCCTCTTTAAAATGTGCGATCATACATTCTAATGGAGTGTTTCTAGTAGACTCCGCCCCTCCCATTTCGATGTGTGCGCGCAACAACAGACAGAAGGGAAAAGGAGTGCGGGCCGTGGGTAAGGGGTCCTCACGGCCCTGGAAACGTATAGGGAATACAAATAACAAGACAAGGGGCGGAGCCTGATGTCCAGCGGGTAGGACGCTTTGCGTTGAAGCTCCCGAGAGGCCTACTCAGAATCCTGACTTAATACCTATATAAATTTACTATTTTGCTCCGAGCTGACCGGGGCACCTCGGGGGGGATGGCGGCCCACAAACCAGCGCGCTTGGACTTCGGGTCTCCTTCTTCTTCTCACGGAAAACGCTCCAAAACGGAGGTATCCTCCCCGCAGAAGATGGTTCCATTTCGTGAAAACCCCGCAATGCACCTGGAGATTTTGGAGGAAATACGCGGCGTGAAGGAATTGGTGCAGTCTAATG
The DNA here is from genome assembly GCA_033557465.1 of Ichthyophis bannanicus. Classification (NCBI taxonomy): domain Eukaryota; kingdom Metazoa; phylum Chordata; class Amphibia; order Gymnophiona; family Ichthyophiidae; genus Ichthyophis; species Ichthyophis bannanicus. The sequence continues at coordinate 218,320,267 of CM066039.1, read as the reverse complement.
GAGAAGCGCTTCGAGCCATGCGAGAAGACTTTGGAGTGCTCCAAGACCGACTTGAAGGTCTTTCATTACGGCAGGACAATATGGCGGGGGTCCTCGACTCGCACGAGGTGCGCTTGGGCAAACTGGACGAGGCTGAGCGCCAGATACAGAATCTTCAAAAGGAGTTGGAAGATAGTAATAATCGCGCCCGTCGCAACAATGTGAGGCTCCTTGGACTGCCGGAGGGAGTGGAAGCAGGAGATATAAGAGAATTCTTGCTCAAAACTCTTCCCTCCTTGCTGAAGATTACTTTTCACAGAGAACTGGAAATCGATCGAGCACACCGTGTTCCTGCCCGCATGGCGCTCAACCGCACGACCCCCCGGCCTATTATCTTTAGCTTGCTACGATATCAACAAGTGGAACAAATTTTACATGCTGCCCGAGCGAATCATCATTTGGAATATGAAGGTCGTAAGGTCTCCTTCTTTCCTGATTTGGCAAAGCCTACCGTTGACCGTCGGAAGAAACTCCTTGCTCTTCGCCCTCGACTTCAACAGCTACAGGCTCGCTTTGGCCTGTTGTATCCAGCGAAGCTCCGAGTGACTCTCCATAACCAGACCAGGACGTTCGAGGATCCTGATCTATTATCAACATTTTTGGACTCCAAAGAAGCAGAACAGATGCGCTAATCCCAAATTTTGGACTCTTATCTGCCGGCTCTGTCCGCCATTTTGAAGGGCCCGATGCGGCGGTCATAGCCCAGCACAGAAATAGCCTGGACTTTCTTTCTTTCTCTGTATGACTTTTGTCTTTGGTCTCCTATCCCTTCATGATGTGTGCCTCGGTCGGATTCGGAGCACGCACAGTCCTACAGGTTATATGTTTTTTCAATTTCGGCCTTCTCTGGGGTTTCTCCCCGCAGACACATGGTCGCCAGTAATTTTGGGGTTTTGCTTCTCCTCTACCGTACTGCGGTTATCTTTGTTAATGTGGGGCGCTTCATTGTATTATATTAGCTTATTTTCCTATGTTATGTGTACAGCCAGATACAGTCAGTTTGGGGGACACAGTGAAATTATGTGTGCTATCATGCTCAGAATTTTAACTTTTCTGAATGGCCTCATGTAAAATCTTATTATTCATCGTACAAGGCATTGCTGGTCCACTCCGCAGAAGGAAAGAAAATCCTTAGCTATCTTAGCCACGAGCACGTTGATTAGGTGTTTCTTCAGGAAACGCATTACACTCTGCTGAAACACTGAAACTCAATGCTAGGCCTCACATGGTAGCTGCCTACTCTCCCACCGTTTCCAAATGGTACGGGATAGTCATTCTGGTCAAGAAGTTTTTGCACGCTACTGTACCTGATATTAGCGCTGACATGGAGGGTAGATGGGCCCGTGTACACCTTGAGGTTGGAGATAGTGAATTCACGTGTATTTGCACTATGTCCCGAATGCGGACAACCCTGCTCACTCTGCAAGTTTTGCGCAGTTGGCCTCGGCCTCCGCTAATGCTCCATTAATACTTGGTGGCGATTTTATTCAAGTGCTCCCTCAATCTTTTCTTCTCAAACAAGGTGCTTGTTGGTTGGAAGCTCCAGTACCGAGCAGACCTGTGTGGCTAGATATAGTAGCGGGCCTTTGCTCACCGATTCCTCTTACCTTACTCCCTGGTATGACTCTCCCATTAGATTCCCACTATCCACCAATGTTTTTCGACACTTTAGGTGCCTTTAATATTCCTATGCAACCTTTCGACTCCCGACTCTGGTCAGTGTAACTTCAGTATTGCATTCGGAACACTGGAGTATTCCCGCCATCGGCACTCTCTGCATAAGGTTGATTGGAAACTTCCGATCTCTCGGTAGTTTACCGGGTGTAGCATCCAATTTTACTAAACCTTATGTAATGCTATCACTAGAGATACCTCTATAGCGCAGAAAGTATGGGAGAGAGAATTGCATGTGACTTTAACCTCGGAGCAATGGAGCCTTATCTGGAGCAGAGGGACACGGGTTCCTGACCCGCCTCACTCACTTAGACCCTCTTCTTTCTAGCCCACCGGTGTTTTTTACACTCCTCACAGTTTAGACATATGGAACACTACTCAGGGTAATGGTTGCTGGACACGTCCTGTGGCCATTGGTTTATTACTTCATTTCATGTTATGCATGAATATCCCGCACTACAGTATAACCGGCGTCGGGTCTGGGGTCGTATTTAGTCTATATTGCACTCTCAGGAGTCCCTTTCTCGGAGGATAGTGGGACTTCGCCCAGTTGCGGGGATCCCCTCTCTCCCAAGAAATGGCTTATCTCCTTTTGAACTTTATGCTTGGCATTACTGTTTCCCTCATTGAGTAATACTGGGAAATTAGCTCCCATCTGAGCCTCAATGAATGGTGGAATCATGCCTGTCTCTACAGTAAATATGAACAAATACCTCGTCTGTGTGCTTCCTCCGTACAGACTCCTTCTTATTGGTCTTAATGGAAGATGTTCAATGAATATGTACCTTTTGCTAAATGCTCTCATCTGACTGTCTAACTTTGTATATATCTCTGTCTCATGATCATGCTGTATTATGGATATTTATTTTTTTTTGATTGTTTGATGTATAATCACTGTTAACTGGAAGCGCTCACATGCTGATACAAACGGGTAGAGATGAAGCACCGGGGTGGGGGGTAATGGGTTTACTTTTCCTTATTGTATACTTGTTTTGTCTTTTTTGGTGTGTTGTTTCTTTGTTTGTTGCAAAATGAAAATAAAAGTTTCAAACAAATAACAAGACAAGACGACAATCGCTTCCCCCTTTTCGCGACCTGAACGCGGTCGCCCGGTCAGGAAATGCGCTAATCAGGGGTCTGCCTTCACTTGGTCCGTGCTGCCAGACCTCTCATTCACACTTCGTTCACACAATCATGCTAGCAACGTATTCCCAGAATGCATTCGTTTCTATCTGTTCTGACTAGTCTTTTCCCAATTACAAAAAGGATGAGGGTTTCACCTAGCGAATTCCCATGCCAGGCTACTCGGCTCTTCCTTGAGAGGTGATCAAGCTCTCTTACCAATTCCCAATATCTCGAGATTACAAATTCCAAATTCCAAGTTCCAATGGCAGTACTGCTCTTTCTATTTCTGTCTAGACCCAAAATCAAAACTATACTCACCGGATCCGGTCCTCAAAACTTCCCAAGCAGGCGCATGAGTTGGACCTCGGACTCCCCTCACTCGGGTTCGAGGCGTTGGCTCCGACCGGCCCGGCACCCGCCGAGGTCCGACCAGCTCCCTCCGATACAAGGGACCGGTGGTGCCAGGGAGCGGCCCTCGTCGGAAGGGCGCGATCCCGGCAGGACCAAGCCTATAGAGGCGGAAAGTCGTGGTATATTGCCCTATATACACTTTGATTCCACAATTTCCCGGCCAATGCACCAAGGAATATGTAGCAGCAAAGCGCAGACAAACCAATGATACCAGGAGTCTTTCAGAAGGTCCAAATCATTTATTTGTGCACAAGTCTCAAGCAAGGCAATTTCAAAATGGCTGAGCAAAGTTTTCAAGCATTACAACAACTTTTATAGACTTCTGTTCCATTCTAGGTATAGAAAAACATTTCATTGGTCCCGGTACTCTCCCGTACCTCCCGTAGCCCTTCTATTGGTCCCGGTACTGATAAGTTTCTCCAATTATGTTCCTTCTGTGGGCTCCTGTGGGCATGACACCTGCCTGCCCCCCTTCTAGTCCCAATTACAATGGTCAGTTCATCAACTTGTTACTTTCACACTTTCAAGGCTATGGGACCATTTGTGCGTGCAGATGAGCAAGGTTCTGTAACTCATCTGTCAGCACTCCTCAATATTTCTCTGCAAATGTACTTTTTCTTATCAGTAACTTTAAAACACATCTTTTCTGTATTTTTCCATTTCTTAATTCTGCAATTCTGCTTATCTAAGCTAATTCAATATTTCTACTGAGTTCTTTCTTACAATAGCAGCATGTTGGGGGATGTGCAATCCTATATGCCTCTCCACAGGCCTCATTTACAGGTCAAGCTAGCCATGCTGGCCTGCCTATGTCAGACACCGTGGGTCACAGGCCTACACCTGCCACACCTTGACACCTGATCCAGTCACCCTGGCATTGGTGTCACAGGGCCGCACTCCCGAGTGGGAGGCCCGAATGCTGGCTTTAGAACATAGCATTTCTGCGTTCCTCATTGTCCAGCAGGCATAGGTGCCCGGCCCCGCCAACATATGCCTTGAGACCGCAGAGACCTCAACCTCGAGGACTCCCCTGGCTGCTGCAGTGATCCCCCTAGAGCAGCGATTCTCAACCTGTGGGTCGCGACCCCCACAGGGGCGCCTCGGGATTTACCAGGGGTTGCGGCAGCGGCGGCAACGACTCAGAGATCTTCAGTTGAAAAAAGTCAAGCCAGTGCAGAGCCTTCCGTCTCTGTGAAGAAGCCTGTGCACATGCGTCCCGCCCTCAAAGGAAGTTGCATTAACTTAGTTTAGGGGCGGGACACATCTGCATTGGCTCCTCAGAGGCAGGAAGGCTCTGCATCTGCTTGGCTTTTATAACTGAAGATCACTCCGACACCCGATAGTGGAGCGGGGTGTCGATCGGGCCCGGACTGCAGAGATATCAGGAGCAGCGGAGGATAAGTGGAGGCAGGCAGAACAGGACAGGAGCTCCGGTGCATGCTGGAGTGAGTAGAAAAGGAGGCAGGAGCACAAAACGCCGGACAACAGAGGTAGCCCACTGAAGTGACCTGAGCAAGGGCCGTGCGGGTCCAGGACATGCAGCCACGTGGCAGAGGCTCTTGAACGCGACAGAGGTGCAGAAGGAGACTGTAAGTAAGGGGAAAGTGTGCCTCAGTGTAATAAAACATAGCTTAAAGTGCAAGGTCCCCCAGCCAGGCTCATATTGATAGAAATACTTACTATATTTTCCTTCTGCATTTGTATTATTTTTTTTCAGCAGCCTGTGTAAAGCTCTGGTTTCCGTTTTCATTGTGTTGAATGTTATACTTTGGTAGAGTACTGTAATTGTGTGGGTATGCTGGATGGTTGTGTATTTCCTTTTGATATTATAGTTACCTTCCTATAATATTAGGTCGGAGTATTTCCTATACTATTATAGGGCGGTCTTGTGTATTTCCTATAATATTATAATTTATTATAGGAAATACACAAGACCGTCCTATAATATTATAGGAAATACTCTGACCTAATATTATAGGAAGGTAACTATAATATCAAAAGGAAATACACGACCGTCCAGCATACCCACACAATTACAGTACTCTGGCTGTTTATTGTCATTGGTACAAGTTGGCCTAATTAACAGAGACTTACTACTACTTCTGAGCATTTGTATAGCGCTACAAGACGTATGCAGCACTGCACAGACATGTAAGAGACAGTCCCTGCTCATCAGAGCTTACAATTAGTTTTTATGGAGGTCTGTTGGTATGGATAGTTCTGTTGGTCTTTGCTGGATGCCTTCAATCAGTGGTGCTCCTGGATCGCCCCGCTGTTTGGCCTGCGCCTAAGTGCCACACCAAAGGGCCCTCTAGTGAGGCTTTCAGGCACAGGTCCACCTTCTGACGCTGCTTTTTATGTTGCTGGGGTGCAGTGGGCCGGATCGGGCCTTGTGGAGGTGATCGTGGAGGGGCTGCATGGCCTCCTATTAAAAACATGCTGGGTTTTTCGGTGGGAACCTCTACTGGGGAGGGCATTTCTGTCTGTTTATATGACTGTATGCAAGACAAGCCGGTGTGCGACTACATACATTTACTAGAGTGGCTGTGCATGCATCCTTGTGTTTCTGGTGGCTTGGTTTTGGGAGTGGGGAAGCACAACAGTCAATGGAGAATTGGTTGGTTTGGTGTGCTTTGGGTCCTATCCAGGGGTCATGAATAATAAAAATGCTAATGGTCACAGGAAGGGTGGGCTGATTTTCTGCACAGAGTCTAGGAGAAAGTCAGTGGAATAAGTGGGTATCTTGGTAGGGATGAATAGGGTTGCTGAGAAAGGGTAGAAATGTAAGAGGAATGGGATAAGTGTGAGGAGGCTATTGCAGGCTGAGAAAAACAACTGGTAGCAAAAGCAAGAACTGGAGGCATTGAAGTAGAAGAGTTCAAAAGCAGCACAGCACATTATGCATTTCATATTATATATATATTTTTTTAAGATATATTTATATGTTTTTTCTATATAGCCAAAACGCGTAAGTTAGCACTTGTGACCTCATCTGCCTTCGCCTTGTGTGTAATATTATATAACACCAGCGACTCCATTGAAAATGAATGACAGAGAGAAGAATACCAAGAAAAGAAAATATTGCGATGACTTTTTAAGGTATGGTTTCACCTCCATATTTTCAGCAGGGATTGAGAAACCACAATGCGTTATTTGTAACGAAGTTCTATCAGCGGAATCCATGAAGCCAAACAAACTGAAACGGCATTTTGACAGTAAGCATCCCATCTTTGTATTTTAAGAACAAAGCTGATGGAATCAAGAAAAGCAGACTTGATATTGGTGGAAAGCTCCACCAGCACAACATAGCCGCTATTGAAGCTTAATATATGGTGGCTCTCAGAATCGCCAAAGCCAAGAAAGCTCACACCATTGCCGAGGAATTGCTGTTACCAGCAACAAAAGATATTGTTCGAGTCATGCTTGGAGATGAATTTGTACGGAAATTGAGTCCAATTTCCTTGTCTAACGACACCATCGGTAGACGAATAGAAGATATGTCTGCTGATATCCTTGACCAAGTAATCCAGGAAATGATATCAGCTCCACTTGGACTATTTAGCATCCAGCTTGATGAATCCACAGATGTTTCAAACTATTCTCAGTTACTGGTTTACGTGAGATATATTAATAATGGCAAGTTTAAAGATTAGTTCCTTTTTTGCAAGCCACTTGAAACAACAACTGCTCGTCATGTGTTTGAAATATTTTGTTCATTTCTGCAAAAACACGATATCCCCATCGACAAGGTTTGTGGTGTTTGCACAGATGGAGCTCCAGCTATGCTAGGATGTCGGTCGGGATTTCAACGTTTGGTGTTCAATGAGTCACCGAAAGCCATCGGAACTAACTGTATGATTCATAGACAAATTTTAGCAACAAAGACGCCACAAGAGCTGGAAGAAGCTATGATAAATGTAGTAAGTGCCGTTAATTTCATAAAAGCGAGTGCTTTAAACACTCGACTGTTTACGAAACTTTGTAATGATTTGGATGCATCCAATAATGTTCTTTTACTACACACTGAGGTGAGATGGTTATCAAAAGGAAAGGTTTTAAAGCGCGTATTTGATCTTCACGATGAACTAAAAACGTTTTTTAAGCAAAAAGCAAAACCACAATTTGAAGCACTTTTCAGTGACAAAAAGCAGCTGCTGAAAATTGCTTACTTGGCTGACATATTTGCAATATTGAACAAATTAAATTTATCACTGCAAGGACCAAATGCAACATGCCTAGATTTGTCCGAAAAGATCCAAGCGTTTCAAATGAAACTTCAGCTCTGGCAGAAAAAGTTAGCTGAAAATAGAGCGTACATGTTGCTCAACTTATCCACTTTCTTTGAAGAAAATGAGATTGAACTTGACACAAGAAATGGAATTATAATTTCTGTCAAACAGCACTTAGAAATGCTGAAAGAAGAAATTTCAGCGTATTTTCCAAATTTACCTGGCACACCATTTGCACTTGCCAGAAGTCCATTCACAGTTAAAGTTGAGGATGTTCCTGAGATTGCACAAGAAGAGTTCATTGAACTCATTACCAGTGATGCAGCGAAAAATGATTTTTCTTCAGTGTCAGTAATTAAATTCTGGCTCAAGTATTTTCAGTTGTATCCTGGACTGTCTGAGATTGTGTTGCGTCTACTTCTTCCGTTTCCAACAACATATCTGTGTGAAACTGGCTTCTCAAGCTTGTTGTTTATCAAGAGTAAATACCGCAATAGACTTGCTGCAGAAGATGATCTTCGTTGTGCTCTCGCAAAGACTGAGCCGAGAATTTCACATCTGGCGAGAAGGAAGCAAGCACAACTTTCGCACTGATAGCCTATGCCTACTTTTTAGGTTTGACAACGCTAACAGTTTTGTCCTTCGTCAGTCTTTTTGAATAAAGCATACTAAAACCGTTGACTACAAAATCATAATAATTTCGAGATCAAATATTATTTGCTGTGATTAATTATGGTTTAAATAACTAAATTTTATAAATAAAAACATATTGCAAAGGCCTATAATATATTAATAATTCAACAAATGGTTACAGTGACAATGCGTTAACGGTAAAGGAAGAGAGACTCATTTGATTTTTATTGGGGGTCACCACAAGTTGACCAATGGTAAAAGAGGTCACGGCACAAAAAAGGTTGAGAACCACTGCCCTAGAGCAAGATGCCTGGTGAGGATCCTCGGCAAGGGTCTCAATCTCCCTCCCATTTCTTGGGGTCGAGGTCCTCTCGGGCAAGCGCCTTTGGCTGCGACAAGTCTCCAGTCTCGGGAGCTCGGCGAGGGTCATCAACCCTTGAACCACCCGACCCAGAGTCCTCCATAGACTATTCGGAGTGGGAATCCGATGGTGACATCTCACTGGAGACTCGGGCCCACCGAGATCTCTCCTTGGGACCCATCCTTGCCAACCCAGAGGTGGCAGTCCCCTCCCAAGGACACCTTTTTCCTTGAGTTTGTCTGTGATATGGCGCGGAGGAGCTCGATATCCTCCAGAATGAGGCATCACCAAAGGAAACTCTCACGGTTCTGGTCCACTCCTTTCTTAACTGACTCCTTCTCCGTATATGGGGGACCCTGGCTTCTGTCCCGATCATCAGCCAACGCATGGACGCCATGTACAGGGACTAGCGAAGACCGGGGTTTCAGAGGGCACAGCTTCCCCACACGTCCATCGTTGTCAAGTCGACCATACATAAACAATAGAGCCCAAAGACTCACACTTCAGCCCCTCCGTGCAGAGAGTCTTGTGCCCTCGATGCCTTTGAGCGCAAGTGTTACCAAGGCTCCATGCTAGCCTGCCGCATCCAGGTCTACTAACTCTATATTGGTATGTTCCTCTGGGACCTTTCCAAAGAACTTGGAGGTTTTTTGGGTTGGCCTCGACAGGGACCACCTATGGCGCTTCCAGACGCTCTCAAAGTCCATTGGTGAGTGCTCCAAATACCTTTCTCGAGTGGTTTATGACTGGTTTGAGTCGTCCGCACAGTTGGGACAGCCGGCATCAGAGCCTGCTGACAGGCTTGGCTCCAGTCCTCCAACTTGGAGCAGTGGGTCCAGGAGAAGTTCCTCAATGTCTCTTGCCTCGGGGAGCAACTCTTTGGTAAGCCTATGGAGGACAAAGCGGCCAAAATTGAGATTGAGTATGTCACCTGTACTCGGCTCTCTAGGAAGACCAATACCTTTCCTAGGAAAAAGCAGCAAGGGAAGAAACCTTTCTTCTACAGGAAGGGCCAGCCCTACAGGAGATACCCCCCCAACCCCCCCCAATATCAGGCCACGCATACCCCACTGTGGGGCGGTCAGGATAAGATCACCGACCAGGGTCCTCACAAGTCCAAAGGACCGAAGACGCAGTCACCGGCCTCAGCACAGCTGGGCTCTGGATTTTGATCCCTTTGGCATAGCCTCTCAACTGCTCAATGTCCAGCTGCCAGTGAGAGGCAGGCTAGTCCACTTCGCCCACTGGTGGAAGTCCATCACCACCAACTTGTGGGTTCTCCAGGTTGTCGAGGAGGGCTACTGCCTCCTCCTAGACCAGCCTCATTCCCACTACTTTCCCGGGGAGCCCCAGCGGCCTCCCCTGCACCAGGCCCTGCTGATTCAGGAGCTCGCAGGCCGCCTCAGGGACGAGATGGAGGGAGCCTGTGCCACCTCACTGTCAAGGAAAAGGTTTCTATTCCAGATACTTCCTCATCCTGAAAAGAACAGGCAGTCTCGGGGCCCATCCTCGACCTGAGGAACCTGAACAAATTCCTGGTGCGGGAGAAGTTCAAGATGCTCTCTCTTGGAACACTGCTGCCCTACCTCCAGCAGGCCGATTGGCTGTGCTCCTTGGATCTAAAGGATACTTACATTCACATCCTTATCCATTCCAGTTACAGGAAGTACCTAAGGTTCGTGGTCGGGGGCAATCACTACCAGTACAGGGTACTTTCCTTCGGTCTCACCTCTGCACCACGGGCCTTCACCAAGTGCCTCGCAGTGGTAGTGGCCTACCTCCATCTCCAAGGAGCCTTCATCTACCCCTACCTAGACGACTGGCTCATAAAGGGAGACAGGGCCTCAGAGGCCCTAAAGGCCACTGGCTGCACCATCAGGCTTCTGCAGCACTTGGGATTCGTGGTAAACCACCCAAAACCCCACCTCACTCCATTGCAATCCCTGAAGTTCATAGGGGCTGCCTGGATACCTTTCAGGCCAGGGCCTTCCTTTCCTGGGACAGGGCAGACCGCCTCGTGTCCCTGGCGTCTGAGGGGCAGAGTCGCCGCACTGTCTCGGCTCGATTGATGCTTCGCCTCCTGGGCCACATGGCTTCCACGGTCTACGTCGTGCCCAATGCCCGTTCTATATGCGGATAGCACAGTGGTGCCTCTGCACTCAGTGGACCCAGGCTACAGGCCGACTCCGAGATCCTATCTCGGTCTCACTGCGGCTAGCAGAGTCCTTGATCTGGTGGCAGGATACATGGGACCTGCTCTGGGGCATGCCCTTCCAGATCCCGACTTTCCAGAAAGTCCTGAAGATGGATGCCTCCCTCTCGGGCTCAGGGGCCCACTGCAAGAAGCTGCACATCCAGAGGGCTTGGTCTCTCGGAGTTGGCAGCAGATCAATCTGCTGGAGCTCCAAGCTGTCTTCCTAGCTCTGAGGGCATTGCGGCACTGGCTACAACACCAACTGGTGCTCGTGCAGATGGACAATCAAGTCACCATGTTCTATCTGAACAAACAAGGTGGCACCAGCTCTTACAGCCTCTGCCAGGAGGCGGTGGCCCTTTGCTCGTACGTGGCGACCCAGGACATCCTCCTCAGGGCCGCCTACCTGTCGGGCCAGGACAATGCCTTGGCGGACTGGCTGAGCAGAATCCTTCAGCCGCACGAGTGGTGCCTATGTCCCGAGACAGCATAGTGGCTCTTCTGGCTCTGGGGTACTCCAGACCTCAACCTCTTTGCCAGCTTGGCCAATGCTCAGCTCCCCCAGTTCTGCAGTCTCTATCCGCACCCGGCCCAGGAGGCTCTGGACGCCTATCTCCTCTCGTAGGCGACGGACCTGCTTTGCGCTTTCCCTTCCACGCCACTGATACATCAGACCCTCTTCATGGTCCAGCGGGACAGTGTCTCGGTGACCCGAGGTGGCCCCGGCAGCCATGGTTCTCCCTCCTACTCCGTCTCTCGACGCAGCCCCCTCTTGGGAGTTCACCAGGGCTCCTAACACAGAAGGGAGGCTTGCTCCTCCACCCCAACCTGGGTCCCTGTCCCTGACAGCCTGGCTACTGAACGGATCACCTTAGCACCCCTCCACCTTCCCAGGGAAGTTGAAGAAATCCTGCTGGCCTCCCGCAAGGACTCTACAAGAAGGGCTTACGCCTTCAAGTGGCACAGGTTTTCAGTGTGGTGTTCAGAGCAGCATGTGAATCCATTCTCCTGCCCGGTGCACTCGGTCCTGCAATACTTGCTTCATCTCTCGCAGTCTGGGCTAAAGTCTGACTCAATCAGGGTTTACCTGAGCGCGATCTCAGCGAACCATCACCCTATCGAGGACAAAGCCCTCTCAGGGAAGCCCTTTGTATCTCGTTTCATGCAGGGCTTGCTTTTCTCCAAGGCCCTTATCCATCTGCCAGGGCACCAATCCCCGGCGGAATGGGACCTCAACGTGGTCCTCACGCATCTAACCAAGCTGTTGTTTGAGCTCCTGGCTACCTGCTCCTTGAGGCACTTGTCCTGGAAGGTCACCTTCCTGGTGGCGCTCATTTCTGCCCTAGGGGTCAGCCGGTCAGCAAGCTTCAGGTCTTGATGGCTGAGGCCCCGTACACCAGGATTTACCGGAACAGGGTGGTTCTTCACACCCTTGGCTTTAGACAAGGAAGATCTTGTTTTACTAATCTGTTATATTTTTTTGAAGGAGTGAATAAACAAGTGGACAAAGGTGAGTCGGTTGATATAGTGTATCTGGACTTTCAAAAAGCCTTTGACAAGGTCCCTCATCAGAGACTTTTGGCAAAACTAAAGAGTCATAGGATAGGAGGCAGTGTACTATTGTGGATCAGGAACTGGTTAAAAGATAGAAAGCAGAGGGTAGGGCTAAATGGCCAATTTTCCCAATGGAGAAAGGTGAATAGTGGTGTACCCCAGGGATCTCTGCTGGGTCCGCTGCTTTTTAACATAATCTTAAATGACCTGGAAAGTGGAATAACGAAGTTATCAAATTTGCAGATGACACAAAACTATTTAAAGTTGTTAAAACCCAAGAGGATTGTGGAAAATTGCAAGAGGATCTTGATAAATTGGAAGACTGGGCATCAAAATGGCAGATGAAATTTAATGTGGACAAGTGCAAAGTTATGCACCTAGGGAAGGAAGAACAACCCAAGCTATGGTTACACGATGCAAGGTTCCACATTAGGAACCACCACCTTAGAAAAAGATTTAGGCATCATTGTGGATGCCATGTTGAAACCCTCAGCCCAGTGTGCAGCGGCGGCCAAGAGAGCAAATAGAATGCTAGGTATCGAAAGGAATGGAAAATAAAAGATATTATAATGCCTCTATATCATTCCATGGTCTTGAAAGACTGGTAAGGGGGACTGTTGCTTCTGGACGGAGATCTGCAACTGTGAGTATTTACTTCTGGTAATTTTCTAAAAGGAATTCTTTGTATTAAAGCTAATTAATCTGTGATCCACTATTTTTGTTAAATCAGTCAGGGCCTAGTAGCAGCAGTTTAAGTTTACATTTAAAACACAGAGGAGAACTCTCTGGTTACATTTCATACCCAGCAGAGAGCTTGTACTTTAAATTTCATAAGAAGTTAGAGCCTAGCAGCAGCTAAGAGCTATAATTTAAATCAAATCAGAATATAGCTTACCTCAGCAGCACAAGACAGGGTACTGTGTAGCAGCCCTCTTTTAATAAGTGTTACTTCCCTCCCACCCACCCCTGGGATAATCGTAGCTTTATAGGTACTTACACATCTTAAAAGACAGGAGGTGCTCTCAGGTGAAGCTCATTACCCAAATCAGTCATACACTAAGGACCTGAGATTAGTTAAGCTTCAGGTGAACAAGGTATATTACACGTATTAGGTTCAGTTTTATTAGTATAAACATCCATAGCAACCCTTAGTAAGTAAAGAACTTAGATCTAAACACAAACTTAAAACTACGATGCAGACAACAGTCCAGCAGCGGGATGGGGGCTTTCCAGTCTTTTGCATTGAGTGTCACATGTATGATTTTCTCCCAGTTGGTGAGAGGTCTTACGTGTGCACTAGGTGCAAGGAGCTCTTTGCTCTCAGGGAACGAGTCCGTTCTCTAGAGGCTAAAGTAGCAGACTTGGAAAGCATAAGACAGACAGAGAGGTACATAGACGAGACCTACAGGGATATAGTCCTGAAGTCCCACCTCCAGTCTGGCAGCATCCCTGTTGCCATGGAGGAGAGAGGTCACGTGACAGGAGAGCATCACCCTGGTGTGGCAGGAAGTGATCCTGTAACTAGGACCTGTCCTCCAGGTGATGTAAAACCCTCTCGCACCGAGGAAGTTTCTCCAGGGCCATGTGCCCATGAGGGAAGGGTTAGGACAGCCGTTATAGTTGGTGATTCGATCATTAGGCAAGTAGATAGCTGGGTGGCTGGTGGACGTGAGGATCGCCTGGTAACATGCCTGCCTGGTGCGAAGGTAGCGGACCTCACGCGCCACCTAGATAAGGTCTTAGATAGTGCTGGGGAGGAATCTGCTGTCTTGGTACATGTTGGTACCAATGACATAGGAAAATATGGTAGGGAGGTTCTGGAGGCTAAATTTAGTCTTTTAGGTAGGAAGTTGAAATCCAGAACTTCCAGGGTAGCATTCTCCGAAATGCTTCCTGTTCCATGCGCAGGGCCCAAAAGGCAGACAGAGCTCCGGAGTCTCAATGCGTGGATGAGAAAATGGTGCAGAGACGAGGGGTTTGGATTTGTTAGGAGCTGGGGAACATTCTGGGGAAAGGAGGGGCTCTTCCGAAGGGATGGGCTTCACCTTAACCGGGATGGAACCAGGCTGCTGGCATTAACCTTTAAAAAGGAGATAGAGCAGCTTTTAAACTAGATATTAGGGGAAAGCCGACAGTCGCCCAAGAGCAGATGGTTTGGAAGAATGTATCTTTGAAGGATACTACCAAAAGCAGAGAGGTTCCACAAAAGAGTAAAGTAGCCCAAATGCCCTCAAGTATGGAGCAGACAGAGCTTAAAGATCCCAAATTACTCATGTCTAACAGACAAATTAATATGGATAAAATACATTCTCTAAAATGCTTGTATGCAAATGCTAGAAGTCTGAAAAATAAGATGGGAGAGTTAGAATATATAGCACTAAATGAAAGGTTAGATATGATTGGAATATCAGAGACATGGTGGAAGGAGGACAACTAGTGGGACACTGTGATACCTGGGTACAAACTATATCGTAATGATAGAGCTGATCAAATTGGTGGAGGGGTTGCTCTCTATGTTAGAGAGGGCATTGACTCAGAAAGGATTAAAGTTTTGCAGGAAACAAAATCTGCTGTAGAATCTATATGGATTGAAATTCCATGTAAAAGGGGGTAGGCAATGGCAGTGGGGGTGTACTATCGAGCGCCTGGCCAGAATGACCAAATGGATGATGAAATGCTCAAAGAAATCAAGGAAGCTAACAAAAGTTACAGCACAGTAATAATAATGGGTGATTTCAACTACCCCGGTATCGACTGGGTCAGTGTCACGTCAGGACATGCTAGGGAGATAAAGTTCCTAGATGAAATAAATGACTGCTTCTTGGAGCAGCTGGTTCATGAACCGACCAGAGGGGAAGCCATATTAGACCTAATCCTTAGTGGAACACCAGATCTAGTGCAAGAGATAAGGTTGTTGGGGCCACTTGGCAATAGTGATCATAGCATGATCGCCTTTGATTTAATTAGTGGAGGAGGGATAGTAAGGAAATCCACAGTACTACCTTTTAACTTTCGAAAGGGAGACTATGATAAAATGAGGAAAACAGTCAAGAAAAAACTAAAAGGAGCAGTTGCAAAGGTTAAAGACGTACATCAGGCTTGGCTGTTGTTGAAAAATACTATCTTGGAAGCCCAGTCCAGCTGTATTCCACGCTTTAAGAAAAATGGAAAGAAGTCCAAAAAACTGCCAGCATGGTTTAAAGTTGAGGTCAGAGAGGCTGTTGTTGCCAAAAAAGCATCTTTCAGGAAATGGAAAAAAGAGCCAAATGACGAAACCTGGAAACAGCACAAGCACTGGCAAGTCAAATGCAAGGCATTGATAAGGCAGGCAAAGGGAGAATTTGAGAAGAAGCTTGCTGCAGAAGCAAAAACGCGAAGTAAAGACCTTTTCAAGTACATTCGTAGCAAAAAACCTGTGAGAGAGTCAGTTGGTCCATTAGATGATAAAGGGGTTAAAGGAGCACTAAGAGGCGACAAGGCGATAGCGGAGAGACTGAACGAATTCTTTGCTTCGGTCTTTACTGAGGAAGATGTAGGGATGTTACCCATGACTGAAGTGGTATTTAAAGGTGTGGAAGAATTGAAGGAAATATCGATACATCGAGAAGATGTATTACAACTATTAGATAAGCTGAAGAGTAGCAAATCACCTGGGCCGGATGGTATACATCCAAGGGTATTGAAAGAACTGAAATATGAGATTGCAGACCTGCTATTAGTAATCTGTGAACTATCATTAAAATCATCTCTAATACCTGAAGATTGGAGGATCGCCAATGTAACACCAATTTTTAAAAAGGGTTCCAGGGGTGATCCGGGAAACTACAGACCGGTGAGCCTGACGTCAATACCGGGAAAAATGATAGAAACCATCATAAAGAATAAAATTACTCAGCATGTAGATAGTCATGAACTAATGAGAGACAGCCAACATGGCTTTAGACAAGGAAGATCTTGTCTTAGTAATCTGTTATGTTTTTTTGAAGGAGTGAATAATCAGGTGGACAAAGGTGAGTCGGTTGATATTGTGTATCTGGACTTTCAGAAAGCCTTTGACAAGGTCCCTCATGAGAGACGTTTGGCAAAACTAAAGAGTCATGGGATAGGAGGCAGTGTACTATTGTGGATCAGGAACTGGTTAAAAGATAGAAAGCAGAGGTTAGGGCTAAATGGCCAATTTTCTCAATGGAGAAAGGTGAATAGTGGTGTACCCCAGGGATCTGTGCTGGGTCCGCTGCTTTTTGACATATTCATAAATGACCTGGAAAGTGGAATAACGAGTGAGGTTATCAAATTTGCAGATGACACAAAACTATTTAAAGTTGTTAAAACCCAAGAGGATTGTGGAAAATTGCAAGAGGATCTTGATAAATTGGAAGACTGGGCATCAAAATGGCAGATGAAATTTAATGTGGACAAGTGCAAGGTTATGCACCTAGGGAAGAACAACCCAAACTATGGTTACATGATGCAAGGTTCCACATTAGGAACCACCACCCAGGAAAAAGATTTAGGCGTCATTGTGGATACCATGTTAAAACCCTCGGCCCAGTGTGCAGCGGCGGCCAAGAGAGCAAATAGAATGCTAGGTATGATAAGGAAAGGAATGGAAAATAAAACAAAGGATATTATAATGCCTCTATATCGTTCCATGGTGAGACCGCACCTTGAATATTGTGTGCAATTCTGGTCGCCGTATCTTAAAAAGGATAGAGAGTTATTAGAAAAGGTTCAGAGAAGAGCCACCAAAATGGTAAAGGGGATAGAAGGATACTCCTATGAAGAAAGGCTGAAAAGGTTAGGGCTCTTTAACCTGGAAAAGAGACGGCTGAGGGGAGATATGATAGAAGTCTATAAATTAATGAGCGGAGTGGAACGGGTAAACGTAGATCGATTGTTTACCTTATCAGAATATAGAAAGACTAGGGGACATGCAATGAAGCTACCGGGTAAACTATTTAAGACTAATAAAAGAAAATATTTTTTCACTCAACGTGTAATCAAACTCTGGAATTTGTTACCGGAGGATGTAGTAAAGGCTGTTAGTGTAGCTGGGTTTAAAAAAGGTTTGGACAAGTTCCTGGAGGAAAGGTCCATAAGCCATTATTAAGAAGGGACCCAGGATATCAATGCTTGAACCAATACAAGCATTGTGGAACCTGTGTCCCTTGGGGAAACTGTTAGGTACATATGACCTAGATTGGCCACTGTTGGAAACAGAATACTGGGCTTGATGGACCTTGGTCTGACCCAGTATGGCATATCTTATGTTCTTATGGTGAGACCGCACCTTGAATATTGTGTGAAATTCTGGTCGCCGTATCTTAAAAAGGATATAGCAATTTTAGAAAAGATTCAGAGAAGAGCCACCAAAATGGTAAAGGGGATGAAGGATACTCCTATGAAGAAAGGCTGAAAAGGTTAGGGCTCTTTAACCTGGAAAAGAGACGGCTGAGGGGAGATATGATAGAAGTCTATAAATTAATGAGCGGAGTGGAACGGGTAAACGTAGATCGATTGTTTACCTTATCAGAATATAGAAAGACTAGGGGACATGCAATGAAGCTACCGGGTAAACTATTTAAGACTAATAAAAGAAAATATTTTTTCACTCAACGTGTAATCAAACTCTGGAATTTGTTACCGGAGGATGTAGTAGAGGCTGTTAGTGTAGCTGGGTTTAAAAAAGGTTTGGACAAGTTCCTGGAGAAAAGGTCCATAAACCATTATTAAGAAGGGACCCAGGATATCAATGCTTGACCCAGTACAACATTGTGGAACCTGTGTCTTTTGGGGAAACTGCTAGGTACGTATGACCTAGATTGGCCACTGTTGGAAACAGGATACTGTGCTTGATGGACCTTGGTCTGACCCAGTATGGCATATCTTATGTTCTTATCCCAAGTTCTTTCCGAAGGTGGTCTCGGACTTCCATCTCAACTTGGAGGTGGTGTTGCCCACCTTCTTCCCAAGCTCCCACGCTGACCCAGCGTCAGACCCCATACCCTGGACTGCAAGAGGGCGTCCTCCATACCCTGGACTACAAAAGGGCCCTGTCCTTTTACTTGCAATGGACCCGGGTCCACCATAAAGGTAGCCAGCTTTTCATCTCCTACGATCCCAGCCTTCTTATATGAGGTTACCCCTCAGCTCACTACACATACACAGGACCTTGCAAACAGAAGAACACAGAAATGAATACAGGATCAAACTCAAAGAGTCAAAAAGAGAAATAAGGATAGCAAAATCAAAGGCAGAGGAAAAGATGGCTAAAGATATTAAGGGTGGCGACAAAACTTTCTTCAGGTATATTCGGGAAAGGAAGAAGATCAGAGTTGGAATTGCAGGACTCAGAAGTGCTGGGAGAGGTCTCATGGAAAGTGACATAGAAAAAGCGAAATTGCTAAACAAATACTTCTGCTTTGTTTTTACTAAAGAAAATCCTGGAGATGGACCAGCTGTGACTCCCAAATATAAAAAAAGTAGATGCCACACCATTCACAGAAGACGAGGTGTTGGAACAACTTGCTAAACTGAAAGTGGACAAAGCCATGAGACCGGATGGGATACATCCCAGGATACTGAAAGAGCTCAGAGAGGTTCTTGCAGGGCCGTTAAAGGATGTATTCAACAGATCCTTGGAAACAGGAGAGGTTCCTCAGGACTGGAGAATGGCTGATGTCGTACCTCTACACAAAAGTGGTGACGGAAGAATTGTCAAACTACAGGCCCGTGAGCCTTACCTCGGGAAAAGTAATGGAGGCGCTCCTTAAAGAGCGAATAGTGAACTTTCTCAAAACCAACAGGTTGCAAGATCCGAGGCAACATGGTTTTACTGAAGGACGGTCTTGCCAAACAAATCTGATTCAGTTCTTTGACTGGGTGACCAAGGAACTAGATCAGGGGCATGAGATGGATGTCATCTACCTGGATTTCAGCAAAGCCTTTGATACTGTTTCTCATAGGAGGCTTGTCAATAAACTCAGTAGCTTGGGGATGGGTCCCAAGATGGTAAATTGGATTAGAAATTGGTTAACTGACAGACGACAGACGGTGATGGTACATGGAGCTCACTCGGATGAAAGGAAGGTGATTAGCAGAGTGCCCCAAGGTTTGGTCCTGGGGCCGGCACTGTTCAATGTATTTGTGAGTGATATTGCTGAAGGACTGAATGGAAGGGTCTGTCTTTTTGCAGATGACACAAAAATTTGCAACAGTGTGGACTCCCCCGAGGGAGTGGATAACATGAGGAAAGATCTACAAAAGCTGGAAGAATGGTCTAATGCTTGGCAATTACGATTTAATGCAAAAAGGTGCAGTGTCATGCACTTGGGTAGCAGAAATCCAAGGGAAATGTGCGCAATAGGGGGTGAGAGGTTGGTGTGCATGGCTCAGGAGAAAGACCTTGGTGTGATTATCTCTGATGATCTCAAGGTGGCAAAACAGTGCGACAAGGCAGTGGCAAAAGTCAGGAGGATGTTGGGCTGCATACAACGAGGGATTACCAGCAGAAAAGACGAGGTACTTATGCCACTGTACAGGTCGCTGGTGAGGCCTCACTTGTAATACTGTGTTTAGTTTTGGAGACCATATCTTGCAAAAGATGTAAAAAGACTGGAAACTGTTCAGAGGAAGGCGACTAAAATGATTTGGAGCCTGCGTAAAAAATCTTATGAGAAGAGACTTGAAGACCTAAATATGTACACTTTGGAGGAGAGGAGGGATAGGGGAGATATGATTCAGACCTTTAAATACTTAGAGGAGCAATGAACAAACAAACCTCTTCCAAAGACGGGGAAGCTGCAAAACTAGAGGGCATAACATGAAGCTGCAAGGTGGTAAATTGAGTGGCAATGTCAAGAAATATTTTTTCACTGAAAGGGTGGTGGATGCTTGGAATGCTCTCCCGATGGACGTGGTGGGGGCAAACACAATGATGGAATTCAAAAAGGCATGGGACAAGCACAGAGGATCCCTTTACAGCAACAGGATAAAACCAAAATAAACTGAACCATCTAACTTCACAACAAATAGGGGTGTCCTACGTGGAGTGGTGGGTCCACCCCTAAACAAAGACATGGGGAGGGGTGGCCTGCAAAGAGCGACAGGTGCACCTACTCTTGCTGTATTGCTGGGTAGATTGGATGGACCATGCTGGTCTTTATCTGCTGTCATTTACTATGTTACTATGCAATAATTAACAAAGCTGCAAAACCCACTTCACCCAACATGAAAACCCATAGAAGGCCATCGGAAAGATGGTATACACAAGATATATGCAACCTTAAGAAAACTATCCGTAAGCTCTAGAAAAAATAGCGGTCCATGAAAACTCTCGGAAATAAGGAACACTACATCACAGTGCTAAATACCTATAAAGAAGCAATTCTCAAAGCAAAGCAAAGAAAGATCACCACTCGACTATACTAAATAAAGCCATCCACCGCCCTAGAGAGCTATTTGAAATTGTAAAAACCATAACCAAACATGACCAATAGCACACCTATTAACCCACAATCTATAGCAGACCACCTAGCATCTAAATTAAAAAGCAAAAACAACTCAACATTACTCATCTGTAGTGAAGTTCAGCCCCACACTAATAATCTCATGAAAGAGAAACAACTCCTTGAAACAATAAAAAAGATTAACACTACTACTTCACATCTGGATCCTTGTGCAGTATCCTGGATAAAGGCTATTAAAATCAAACTAGCACCTGCAATACTTAATATTATCAACCAGACCCTTCTCCAATGAATTATGCCTGACGCACTTAAATTTTCCATCATTCGCCCCATACTCAAAAACAGATTTTTCAACAAGGAAAACCCCACCTCATACAGACCAATAGCCAGTATTCCATTCTTAGCAAAAATAATAGAAAAGGTAGTCCAAATGCAGTTATAAGAGTTCATTGACCTCAGCGCCCCCTCCCCCTTGATACCCACCAATATGGTTTCTGCCCATACTATGGTGTAGAAACCCTTCTCCTAGTTTTATTAGATACTCTCATCTGCGGACTAGACAATCCAAATGAAGCCTTTATCATGATCTTTCTGGATATCTCTTCTGCATTTGATAATGTTGACCAGAACATCCTCCTGTCAAGACTGGCACACATATGTATATCTAGAATAATTTTAAAATGGTTTAAATCATACATTTCCAACCGATCCCAATATGTAAAGGTCAACCAAGAGTCATCCTTTCCCTCAAGCCTCGGCCCTCTCTGCCCTCCTGTTTAACTTATATCTCCAACCTATATGTGCAATCTTCAATAAACATAAAATCAAATATCATATCTATGCAGATGACATAATGCTATATGCACCAGTGGACATTAAAAAAAAACCCCAATATAACATCACCACCGACTGCATAAATGAAGCAGAATCTTGGCTTAACACAAACAATCTGCAAATAAAATTTCAGAAAAACTGAAATCCTATTTACTACAAGGAATCAGAACTTCACTCTCCCCTCTACTTTCAACTTACACAACCCCGATTTGTCAGTTAAACAGGAGGTAAACTATCTAGGTGTTATAATTGACAGAACCCTCAGTATGTCTTCACAAATTAAACAAACTACTAGAACGATACTTTACAAATTAAAAAAACATACAGTACCTCAGGCCAATCCTTGTAACCCATGACTTTAGAACAGTAGTCCAAGCTTTAATTACTCCTCACTTGGACTATTGCAAGTCTTTTACAAAGTCTTCCTAAAAATAACACTTCATACCCTTCAACTTGCTCAGAACTTATCTGCCAGTATTATCTCCAACCGCAATATTTAAATGATCATTCCTCCAATTGTCCTTAAGGCTAGGTTTGTTTGCAGACAGTTATAGACTTCTTATTTTTGAATTTCTCAAATCCTTTCCCGTTATGTTTTCACTAAACTATGAACTTATAGAGGTCTGTGGTGTTAATTATGTGTGAACCTAGAGGTCTCAGACTTGCCTTGGCATTGTTTTCAGGACATATCTCTTTGTACATTGCCGTTATTGCATCAACGACCTCTTATTAAAACTAAGGTCACACATTTAGGAACATACTCCATAAAGATCAAAAAAGTGCTTATCTTAGCTATCTGCAACGTGCCCCGACGCCACATTCTGGCACCATATGAGCGTTTCACCTCGATGAGTTTCCTCAGGGGGTTTCCTTCATTCAAGCACTTCGTTATGAATATGATCAGACTATTCTCATTCAAGCACTGTCAAGAAAATATTACTATTATATCTCTTGCTACCATGCCTCGAGTTCCTTAAATTAAACTATAGGCATATATGTAAAGATGTACTATCATACCTTTGTTAGAAATATGATCAGGCGATTCTCTGTTTGGCGTGTGATCAATGCCAAGACAAGTCTGAGCGTTGATGCAATAATGGCAATGTACAAAGAGAGATGTCCTGAAAACAATGCCAAGACAAGCCTGAGCGTTGATGCAATAACGGCAATGTACAAAGAGATATGTCCTGAAAACAATGCCAAGACAAGTCTGAGACCTCTAGGTTCACACATTTAAGAACACAGACCTCTATAAGTTCATAGTTTAGTGAAAACATAACGGGAAAGGATTTGAGAAATTCAAAAATAAGAAGTCTATAATTGTCTGCAAACAAACCTAGCCTTAAGGACAATTGGAGGAATGATCATTTAAATATTGCGGTAGTCTAATCCTCTATAACTTAGACCAATACTTAAAGGATTATCTCCAAGGCTCACCTAACCGACCATATCACCCCAATACTCTCTATTCTCTAGGACCAAGCAGGAAGTCAGTCCTCACATATGGGTGATGTCGGTGCCGACGGAGCCCCCATGCGGAGCATTTCCCCAGCTTTCAAAGAAAGCTTTTGGGAATGCAGCACGCATGTGCGGTCCCCTTCCCGCCCAAAAGTGCCATCTTGCTCAGTCTTCTTTTTTCCACGGAGCCCTACGGACATGTGTCCTTGTCACCCGTGGAAAAAGTGGATTTTCCTGTGTTGAGACAAATTTTTCTTCGGTTCGACACAGTTCCCTTTCCCGCCTGGAGTCGGTACACAGGTGCCGAGCCCTGATCTCTTTTTCGTTTTTTGTCCTTAGAGACTCCGTTCGCGCCAGTTTTTCTTTTCCCTGGCAGCCCGATTTTTTGATCTTGCAGGGGCCCTTTTTCCCCCGATGGCTGCCAGTGGCTTTAAGAAGTGTGATCAGTACAAGAAGCTGATGTCTCTCATCGACACACATGACTGCTGCCTCCGGTGCCTGGGGCCTGACCACGATCCTAAGGTCTGTAGTCCCTGTGGCAAAATGTCCTCAAAGGCATTGCGGAGCCATCAGCACCAGCGTGAGAGGATCTTCTCCGATTCTGCATCTGGACGGATCTGGACTTCGTCAGAGGCCTCAATGTCTCGGGAGTCTGACCCCGAGCATCGTCGGGGCTCCTCTGAGAGGGAGTACCGAAGGAAGAAGAAACCCGCGAGGGCAGCATCGGTGGACGCTCTTGGCCCCTCGAGGGCCAGGTCGCATAGCACTGATCGCCATCCCGGGTCTTTGGAGTCGGAGAGGCCTGCAAAGCATCCTCGTGTAGAGTCGGAGGCCCCGAGTCATATGAGTACTGTAGTCCTCGTGGACTCTCCTCCGGGGGAGCCGACGTCGGGGCCCAAGTCGGAGGCTGCTGGGTCTCCTGAGCTTGGACTCAGGTTGACAACCTTGGAGAGCAGATTGTCTGCCTTCATGGAGCAGCAGTGGCTGCTGATTGCCAGTCTCACCGGCGCATCTGCCCAGACCACCGGGACCTCGACGTCAAGTCAACCCCGGAGGCCGAGCTGATCCTCAAAACCATGCGAACCCGAGTCGATCCTCGGCCAAGGTCACCCTCGGCCTCCCGTTCGGGACTGAGGTCATCGACGCCGGTACACTTGGCATCGGGGCAGATGGTGTCGGTGCCCGCCCACTCGGAGCCGCTCGATTCCTCTTCGGAGGAACCGGTGTGGGAGACTGAGGAAGAGGCGTCCCCTGACACCTTCTGGACTCGGTGCGTCCCTTCGGACTCACCGGGATCCAAGCCTCAGACAAGGTCCCCCCCCCCCTCCCCCGGAGGATACCCAGTTCTCGGATTTTGTGCGGGAAATGGCCAAATCCTTGGCCTTCCCAGCGGACCCCGAGGAGGAGCCTCGAGCTGAGGAGCTCGAGGCCCTGCAGTATTACTCTCCTCCCAAGGAGGCCTTTGCTGTACCGGTTCCTCTGATGCTGGAGCGGTTGCTCTTCCGCATGTGGGAGGTGCCGGCCTCGATGCCGGTTCTAAGCAAGCAGGTCGATTCCATCTATCGAGTCCGCAAGAGCCGCGGGTTCCAAAAGGCACAGCTACCGCACCGTTCCATGGTTGTGGAATCGGCCATGAAGAGTCAGAAGATGCACTCCTCGGTGCCTCCCAGCAGGGAAGCCCGGAACCTGGATGCCCTCGGTAGAAAGTGCTTCCAGGGCTCTATGCTCGCTTGCCACGTCCAGGCCTATCAGCTGTACATGGGCATGTACCTTTGAGACCTGGAAAAGGAGATTGCCGGGTTCTCTGCTGGTCTGTCCGAGGAACCCTTGCAGAGGTTCAAGACCTTGTCTTCTGGTATTCGAGAGTGCTCGAAATTTATCTCTCAAGCAGCCTATGATGGATTTGAGGCTTCGGCCCGAGTAGCAGGGGCCGGCATCGGTGCACGCCATCAGGCCTGGCTACAATCCTCGGACCTCGAGCCATGGGTACAGGACAAGTTGGTCGATGTCCCCTGTCGAGGTGAAAACCTCTTTGGCAAGCCCATGGCGGAAAAGGCTGCAGAACCCGAGACCGAGACTCTTCCCGGACAAGGCTGTCCAGGAAAACCTCTGCCCTTTCTCAGAAGAAGAAGGGCTCGGGGAAAAAAACCTTTTACTCGAGGAGGACCACTGCCTACAAAACCTACCCTCACTACCAGGCCTCTGTAGCTCCCCAACAGGGCCAGCAGGCCAAGGGGCAGGGTCATGGGCCCCATAGGCAGAAGACTCCCAAGCCTCCTACTCCGGCTCCTGCTCAGCAGGGAGAGGGTTTTTGACTATGCCAGAATAGCCTCTCCTCCTCTCCAGGGCACAGGAGGTCGGCTGACCATGTACGCAGACAGGTGGCCAGCCATCACAGGGGATACTTGGTTGTTAAGCATCATCGAGAGGGGCTATCTGCTCCACTTCACCCAGATACCCCCCTCCTACTTTCCAGGGGAAGCCTCCAAGACCCCCTCTGCACAGAAACTTACTCCTTCAGGAGTTGGAAGGTCTGCTACAGGACCAGGCGGTGGAACCGGTGCCTCACCACCTGGAAGGGCAAGGCTTCTACTTGAGGTGCTTCCTGGGACCAAAAAGAACAGGAGGCCTCAGACCCATCCTAGACCTGAGAAATCTGAACAAGTTTCTGGAGAGGGAAAAGTTCAAGATGCTTACCCTTGGAATCTTACTGCCCTACCTCCAGCAGGGAGTTTGGCTGTGCTCCTTAGACCTAAAGGATGCTTATACTCGCATCCTCATCCATCCAAATCACAGGCAATACCTCAGATTTGTGGTGGGAGGGAACCACTTCCAGTACAGAGTGCTTCCCTTTGGCCTCACCTCCACCCCCAGGGTTTTTACAAAGTGCCTGGCGGTGGTTGCGGCCTACCTCAGGAGCCAGGGGATCTTTGTGTTCCCTTACCTGGACGACTGGCTTATCAGGGGCCAGTCTCCACAAGAGGCCAGGCAGGCGACCTTCAGAACCATATCCCTGCTTCAGCACCTGGGGTTCGTTATAAACTTCCCAAAGTCCACTTTAGTCCCCTCACAGGACATGGAGTTCATAGGGGCGAGGTTGGATACCATCCATGCAAAGGTCTATTTGCTATGGACAGAGCTCAAAGGCTGATGAAGTTGGCTGGTCATTTTCAGGCGAACTCTCTGGTCTCTGCCAGACACTTCCTCCGGCTCTTAGGTCACATGGCTTCCACAGTGCATGTCACCCCAAATGCCCGTCTGCACATGAGGCCGGCTCAGTGGTGCCTCAGGGCACAGTGGGTACAGGCCACAGGGAAGTTGTCAGACAGGATAAGGGTGTCCAAACCCGTGGTGGACTCCCTATGCTGGTGGAGGCATCTCCCCAACCTGGTCGGGGGAGTTTCTTTTCGAGCCTCCCCACACACTCAGTACTGACACCTGATGCTTCCCTGCAAGGCTGGAGGGCACATTGCCAGGGGACATGCACCCAAGGCCTGTGGTCTCCGTGGGAGGCCGCCCAGCAGATCAACCTGTTGGAATTGAGAGCCATTCGACTAGCCTTACGGACTTTCTGTCGGATCCTCTCTCACCAGTCTGTCCTAATTCAGACGGACAACCAGGTGGCTATGTCTACGTGAACAAGCAGGGAGGCACAGGATCCCGACTCCTGTGCCTGGAAGCACAAGCTCTCTGCGCCTGGGCTATCAATCAGGGCATGACCCTCAGGGCGATCTACCTCCCAGGCCAAGAAAACTACCTGGCAGACAGGCTAAGCAGACTCCTGCAGCCTCACGAGTGGCAATTGGATCCTCGGGTAGTCCAACAGATCTTTCTGAAGTGGGGACTTCCAACCATGGATCTTTTTGCCAGTCCGCTGAAGAGGCAACTACCCAAGTTCTGTTCCAGACAACCGCATCCTCTGAGGGCAGCGGCAGATGCATTCCTGATCCCCTGGTCAGAAGGCCTGCTGTATGCTTTTCCTCCCACACCTCTGGTGGCCTGGACTCTTTTCAAAACCCAGTAGGACCGAGCCACAGTGATCCTGATAGCCCCCAGGAGGCCCAGGCAGCCGTGGTTCCCTCTTTTTCTGCAGTTGGTGGTGGATGCTCCACTTCCTCTGGGGCTGCAACCCGACCTTCTGACTCAGGATCAGGGGTCCCTCTTGCATCCCAACCTCAAATCCCTCAATTTGATGGCCTGGCTGCTGAAAGGCTAGTCCTTGCTCCTTTGCTCCTACCAAAGGAGGTTGAAGAGGTGGTGTTGGCCTCCAGGAAGCATTCCACTCGAAAGGCCTATGCTCTGAAGTGGCATAGGTTTTCCACTTGGTGTTCTCAACAGCAGGAGGATCCCTTCTCCTGCTCGGTCCCGGTGGTACTGCAATACCTGCTCCACCTGTCCAATCTGGGACTTCAGTCCAGCTCTGTCCGGGTCCACCTCAGTGCCCTCTCAGCTCACCACTCGCCGGTGGATGGACAATCCCTCTTGGGCCACCCTCTGGTGTCTCGCTTCCTCAGAGGCCTGCTTCTGCTTAAGCCTCCTATTCGTCCACTGGCCACTGAGTGGGATCTCAATGTGGTTTTGCAGCAACTGACGCGCCCTCCTTTTGAGCCGATGGCTACCTGCCACTTACATCTCCTATCCTGGAAGGTGTTTCTTGTGGCACTCACCTCGGCTAGGCGTGTGAGTGATATTCAGGCCCTGGTCTCGGATAGGCCGTATACCAGGTTCTATAAGAACAGGGTAGTCTTGAGGACTCATCCTAAGTTTCCTTCCCAAGGTGGTGTCCTCCTTCCACCTCAACCAGGAGGTGGTACTTCCGACGTTATTTTCCAGGCCGCATGCCAGTAGGGCCGAAACAGTCTTGCATACCCTGGATTGTAGAAGGGTGCTGGCCTTTTACCTAGAACGTACGCAGGAGCATAGAAGGGCTTCTCAGCTCTTCATTTCCTTTGACCCTAATAAATTGGGGTTGCCTGTCACTAAGCGTACATTGTCCATCTGGGTGGCAGACTGTATCGCCTGGGTGTACAGGGCAGCCGGCCTCTCCCTGGAGGGTCGAGTCACGGCCCACCGGGTCAGGGTGAAGGCCGCATCAGTAGCTCACTTCCATTCTGTTCCATTAGCAGACATCTGCCGGGCCGCTACTTGGTCTTCAAGCCAGACTTTTGCGGACCACTACTGCCTTGAGAGGGAGTCCCGTAGGGACAGTGCTTTCGGGCAGGCGGTACTCCGTAATCTCTTTGAGGTTTAGGCAACTCCTACCCTCCAGCCCTGGTGTTGGGCTACCGTTCAGGTGTGGTCTCAAAGTAGATTCTCTCACAGTTGCTGAAGCTCTAGAGGGAGCTCTATTTTTCGGCCTGGGTTCCTGGTAGCCCAGAGCTAGGGAGTCACCCATATGTGAGGACTGATTTCCTGCTTGGTCCTGGAGAAAGAGTAGTTACTCACCTGTAACAGGTGTTCTCCAGGAGCAGCAGGAATCAGTCCTCATGACCCTCCATCCTCCCCTTGGAGTTGCAGTTGTATATAGTTCATTTTCTTTTTTCGTGCTGTCTTTTAGCTATGTCATTGGACTGAGCAAGATGGCACCTTTGGGCGGGAAGGGGACCGCGCATGCGTGCCTGCATTCCCAAAAGCTTTCTTTGAAAGCTGGGGAAATGCTCCACATGGGGGCTCCGTCGGCGCCGATGTCACCCATATGTGAGGACTGATTCCTGCTGCTCCTGGAGAACACCTGTTACAGGTGAGTAACTACTCTATCTTCACTGGCTCCCCATAGCAACCAGAATAAAATGCAAGATGATAGTTACTGCTTTCAAATTACACAATGACATTTCTCCCTCCTACCTATCTACCATGATACATGCACAAACCGACGTCAGAAGCAGGAGAAAAAGTACCCAGAACCTTCTATCAATACCTCCTTCAATTTACAAAACCAAACTACCATCAATAGGGCCTTTCAGGTACACTTCCCCCACCCTTTGGAACTCTCTCCCCATTTCTATTAGATCAATCAAAGATCTTCAGGCTTTCCGCAAGGAATTAAAAATACTACTTTTCACTGAACGCTATAACACTTCCACTGCCACCAATACATTCACCCCCTACTAAACCCTCTATACTCCCAATTAAAGTAATTCCTCCTCTTCTTATTGCCCTCTGCCAAGAATATTTTATTGAAACCCTTACGCACGGCTTGACAGTCTTGTAAATAGTTAAGCGTCCCAGCTACCACTATACCTACAGTATGTGTGATCAACTGGCATATAAATAGTTCTTGGTATCATAGTTCAATATGTTCTCTGCAGCTGAGTTATTGTTCGATGTAAACCGTCCTGATCGATGGAAGGGGTGGTATAGAAAAACTGTTTAAATAAATAACATAAGTGATCACCAAGCAGACCTATTTGGATGGCGGACTGCATCGCCTTCGCCCAGACCCAGACTGGGCTGCCACTGGACCATCGGTTCATGGCGCACCATGTCCGAGAGTCGCCAGCCACCGCTCGGTGCCCCTGACGGACATCTGCCGGATCTCCACCTGGTCCTCTGCTCACATCTTCGCGGCGCATTACTGCCTGGATTGGGAGTCCTGTTGGGACAGCGCCTTCAGCCAGGCTGTACTCCATAATCTGTTGGGGGTTTAAGCAACTCCTGCCCTCCGACCCTTCTTGTTCAGGCTACTGGAGTCTGGCTCTCCCTGGACTTGGAGTCTTCAGGTCTGCCTTCCTGGAGAAAGCGTAGTTACTCACCTGTAAAGCACAGTTACTTACCTGTAACAGGTGATCTCTGGGAACAGCAGGAATAAGTCTTCACATATGGGTATCGTCGGTACCAACGGAGCCTGCGCGGGAACGCTCCCCAGCATCCAGTAAGAAAGCTTTTGGGAGCATCCCACAGCGCCTGCGCGCTGCCTTCCCGCCTTTCCCAACTGCCTCTCTCCAGTTCGAGTTTTAAAGCTGAGACAAAGAGAGAGAGAGGAAAGGAAAGATAGAGAGATACAACTCCTAGGGGAGGTGGGTGGGTTGTGAAGACTTATTCCTGCTGTTCCCAGAGATCACCTGTTACAGGTAAGTAACTGTGCTATCTCCAGGAACAAGCAGGAATGAGTCTTCACATATTGGGACTCCCTAGCTGTAGATGCCAGGGAGAAACCTCAGGTTGTGTGTCCTTGAAAAGGACTCTACCTCCTCCCATGGAT
The DNA here is from genome assembly GCA_033557465.1 of Ichthyophis bannanicus. NCBI lineage: Eukaryota > Metazoa > Chordata > Amphibia > Gymnophiona > Ichthyophiidae > Ichthyophis > Ichthyophis bannanicus. The sequence goes on along the minus strand of CM066039.1, from coordinate 218,290,086 downwards.
CTCTGGCATCCGACCAGGGTAGGTGGGTAGGAGTTGATTAGGAATGGAACAGGTGTTTGAGAACAGCCTGACCAAACGAGGCATCCCGGCGGGAGTCCTTGTCCAAACAGTAATGGGCTGTGAAGATGTGAACCGAGGCCCAGGTGGCCGCTCGACAGATTTGGTCGATGGACACCGAGTTTAGATGAGCCATTGAGGCTGCCATGGCTCTCACATTGTGAGCTGTGACATGGCCCTCCAGAGAAATGTTCCTACTCTGGTAGGCGAAAGAAATACACTGAGCAATCCAGTTGGACAGTGTTCTCTTAGAGACTGGAAGTCCTAAATGAGAAGGATCAAAAGCAACAAAGAGTTGAGAAGACTTTCTATGTTGCTGTGTTCTTTGTAAGTAAAAAGCGAGAGCTCTCTTACAATCCAAGGTATGAAGATTCCTCTCTGCACTTGATGCATGAGGTCCTGGAAAAAAGACAGGTAAATATACTTCTTGGTTCAGATGAAAAGGCGAGACCACTTTAGGCATAAAGTGTGGATTGGTCCTGAGGACTACCTTATCATGATGGAACCTTGTATAAGGTGGATTAGCCACCAAAGCTTGCAACTCACTGATGCGGCATGCTGAGGTGACTGCAATGAGAAAAACAACTTTCCAAGAAAGAAATTTCAAGGAGGTGGTGGCTAAAGGTTCAAAGGGTGGCTTCATAAGCTGGCCAAGAACCAGGTTTAAGTCCCATGCCACTGGAGGTGGTCTAATGGGAGGTTTAGTTAAAAGAAGGCCTCTCATGAATCTTGCTATAAGAGGATGAGAGGAAATAGGTTGTCCATTGAGAGGCTTGAGGGACGCTGCAATAGCACTCAAATGGACTCTTACTGAATTTGTTTTCAGACCTGCATGGGACAGATGCAGGAGATACTCTAGTATTCAGAGGTATTGCAAGAGGGTTTAGACCCTTCCCTGAACACCAAATGGTAACTCTTTTCCATTTGAAAGCATAGGAACATCTAGTAGAAGGCTTTCTAGAGGCATGAATAACATCTCTGACTTGCTGAGAGAGATGAAAATCTTGAAGGTCTAGGCCCTCAGCAACCAAGCCCTGAGATGGAGCGACTGGGGGTTAGGGTGCCACAACGTTCCCTCTTCCTGGGACAGAAGGTCTGGTGCAGAGCCCAAGTCCAGGGAAGGAGCTTGAGAGAGATGCAGAAGGAGAGGGTACCACACTTGGCGTGGCCAATGTGGTGCTATGAGGATCATGGTCCCTCGATCTCTCTGAAGCTTGAATAGTGTTTTGGGAATTAGGGGAATTGGTGGAAAGGCATAAAGGAAGTCTTGACCCCAGTTAAGGAGGAAGGCATCCTTGGCCTAAACTCCCTGACACAGAATTCTGGAACAGAACCGGGGAAGTTTGGCATTCCACGGACTTGCGAAGAGGTCCATGTCCGGGGTTCCCCAAATTTGAAAAATCCTGGCTACCTGGTCCATGTGGAGAGGGACCACTCGTATGGAAGCAGAACTCGACTGAGTCTGTCCGCATAAGAGTTTTGAACGCCTGGAAGATATACTGCCAGAAGATGGATGTGATGCTCTCTGGCGAAGGCCCACAGTCGCAAAGCTTCGTTGCAAAGCGACAGAGCCAGTCCCGCCCTGCTTGTTTACATAGAACATGGCTACTTGGTTGTCCGTATGGATGAGGACTGTCCTGTAGCTGAGCAGGGAATGGAACACTCTGAGAGCTAAGAATATTGCTCTGAGTTCCAAGAGATTGATATGCAGAGAAGTCTCCTGTGGAGACCAGATGCCCTGAGTGGAGAGATCCTGCAGATGAGCTCCCCAACCCATTGGAGAAGCATCTGTTGTCAGAGTTGCTTGGGGTAGCGACTGCTGAAAAGGGGACCCCAACAACAGATTCGGAGGGGACTTCCACCACTAGAGAGACCAAAATAGGCGACTGGAGTTTGCTATTTTGTCTGATAGGCAACCTGATGCCTGAGTCCATTGGGTGGACAAAGTCCATTGAGCTGCCCTCATGTGAAGGCGAGCATATGGAACCACATGCACGGTGGATGCCATGTGGCCTAATAGTTGTAACATTTCTCGAGCAGTTAAATGGGACTTTAACTGCATCTGGGAGGCTAACTGCACCAAGCGTAGGCAACGGGCCTGAGGAAGATAGGCCCTTGCAGTTGTGGTATCCAGCAAGGCCCCTATAAACTCCAGAGACTGAGTAGGGGTGAGATGGGATTTTGGGATATTTATTACCAGTCCCAAATACTGAAGGACACGCATTGTGCAGGTTAGACAAATCTGGGCCTCCGACTGGGATGGAGCTCGAATGAGCCAGTCATCCAGATATGGGAAAACGAATATTCCTAGAGTGCATAGAAATGCAGCTACTACTGCCATGCATTTCATGAACACCCTTGGTGCAGAGGCCAGACCGAAAGGAAGCACCCTGTATTGGTAGTGCTTTCCTTGAAAAAGGAACCGAAGGAACCTTCTGTGTGTTGGATGGATGAGGACATGGGTGTACGCATCCTTGAGATCTAGAGAACAAAGCCAGTCCTGACTCTGAAGGAATGGCAGCAGAGTACCGAGAGAAATCATCTTGAATTTCTCTTTGAATAGAAACTTGTTCAATTCTCTGAGATCTAATATGGGTCTGTAGCCCCCTGTTTTCTTTGGAATAAGAAAATAAGGGGAGTAGAACCCTGAGCCCTATTGAAGAAGAGGTACTTTCTTCTATTGCCCCTTGGGTAAGATGGGTAGCAATCTCCTGACCCAGAAGGTTGAGGAGAGATGTTGGAGAATTGAACTGTTTCACCATGGTGTGGGGAGGAAGGTTTAAGAAATGAAGCTTGTACCCTTCCCTTATGATGGAGAGGGTCCATTGCTCTGCTGTGATTTGCTCCCATCTGGGAGCAAAGTAAGCTAACCTTCCTGGAATGGTGAGGGGCTCTGGTTCTTCCAGAGCTAGAAAGGCTAAGTTCTCTAGTTGCAAGTCAAAGGCCCTGAGGAGGCTGAGGCTGCTGGGCCGTGGGAGGCCTGGCAGCCTTTGACTTGGCTTGTTTAGGTGGTTGCTGACGCTTTGCAGCAAAACGACCTGCAGAAGATGCCTGCTGACCATAAGCAGGATAATATCTTCCCTTTTTAGAAAAAGGTGTCTTTTTGAACAATCTTTTCTTAACAGGAGCAGAGGTAGACTTTGAAAGTCGATCCAAAGCAGAGTTCTCAGTATCCATCTGAGTGTCCTTTGCTTGCCAATCCCTGCCAAAAAGGTTTTCACCTGTACAAGGAAGATTTCCCAGTTCATCTTGGACCCAGAGTTCCAAATCAGAGGCTTGTAACCAAGCAATTCTGCATGTACCTATGGCAATAGCCGAGGCTCTGCTTGCACACTCAAAAGAGTCAAAGGCTGCACGGTTGGAAAATTTGGAAACATCTTGGGCATGTTTAAGCCAAGTAAGAAATTCCTGCCTTTTATCTTCTGAAATAAAAGGGGCTAAAGTCTGCAGATGATCTGTGACTTCTTTTAGAAACATCCCCATATAGAGACTATAGGAGTTGATTCTGGCAGCAAGCATATTAGCTTGGAAAACCCTTCGGCCAAAAGCATCAAGGGTCCTGCATTCACATCCTGGAGGATTAGATGAGTGTCTCTTTGCACTCTTTATTTTCCTCATGACAGACTCTACCACAATAGAGTGGTGAGGAAGCTGAGACTTATGAAAGCCAGGACAAGGAGGGACACAGTACATGGTGCTAACCTACGAGAATGAGGAGAGGTGGTAAGAGGAGTCTCCCACATGCTCAACATGAGATCATAGAGAATCTCATGAATAGGTAAGGTAGCTGCTTCTTTAGGAGCCTTAGGATATTGCAAAATATCTAATTGCTTGGCTCTAGGCTCTGACTCAGGGGCCACTGTAATGGAGAAGCCCCTAGCCACTTCCCTAATGAAGTCTTGGAAAGACAAATCTTCTGGAGGAGACATTCTTTGTTTTGGAGAAGCAGACTCCTGAGGAAGAAGTACCGGTGCCTCAACAGAAGCCTCCGACTCATCAGTGTCTTCGGAGGAATCGAAGTATCACCTGTCTGGATGCTCCTATAAAGCCTGATACGCGTACCGAGTGGGATCAACATCTGGAGTAAGCGGTACCAGTTCAGTACCGATGGGCATCATAGGACAGGGTACCGTTGCAGTCGACACCGAAGCCGATGTCGATGCAATCGGTACCGGCACCGGGAACGATGCTGGTGCCGGAGTCGGTACCGGCAACGGGAATTTTTGCAGTACCGGAGGCGTCGAAGCCTGCATAAACGCCGTTAGGGTGCGTTGCATGGACAGAATCTTCTGATCCATCGACGCCACCAGAGTCTGGATGTCGGTACCAGTGGAGGCCACCGGTACCCCAGAACATGGCAACAGGTGATCGGTCGAGGCTGAGCCATCGATGTCAACCTGTGACCCCATAGACAATGCTTTGGAAGCCGGAACTTCCCGCCGGGGTAATTTTGCCGGTGCGGAATCCTCGAGGACAAGCCCGGAGGCATCTCGATGCTTAGAGGGAGATTTGCCCTTCGAGGACCGACTAGATTTATGTTTGGTTACCTGAGATCCATGGGAGGAAGAAGAAGCCCTGGAAGACGTCGATGCCACCGAGGCTGCATCAGAGGGAAACAGGGTACTGAGCTTGGCTGCTCGGCTCTGCCGACCTCTTTTAGACATCATGGTACAGGACACACAATCCGTGATGGAATGGCCAGGACCCAAACATTTTAGACACCAATCATGGGTGTCGGTGACAGAAATAGTACCGCCACATTTCGTGCACTTTTTGAACCCGGAAGCGGGCTTCTCCATGAGGAGAAAAATGTTCAGGCCTAAGGCCCAAACTGAAAATGCACAGATGAAGAAAGAAAAGGGGTTTTTTTGTTTTTTTGGGGGTTTTTTTTAAGAAAGAAAAGAAAAGACCGGCGGTACCGGTCTGACGTCGAAGAAGGCAGACGCGACACAGAAAAATAAAGAAAAAAATAAAGAACTTCTTCTGCGGTGACAGGAACACGACCTGCTGGCTCCGCGGAAAAGAAAAACTGGAGAGAGGCGGTTGGGAAAGGCGGGAAGGCAGCGCGCAAGTGCTGTGGGATGCTCCCAAAAGCTTTCTTACTGGACGCTGGGGAGCGTTCCCGCGCAGGCTCCGTCGGTACCGACGATACCCATATGTGAAGACTCATTCCTGCTTGTTCCTGGAGATTGGGTGTTCTCCAGGGGCAGTAGGAATCAGTCCTCACAACCCTCCATCCTCCCTTTGGAGTTGCTGTCCATTTTGCTATCATCTTGGTGGGGTCTAGCTATGGCACCTGATTGAGTAAGATGCATTTTTGGGCGGAAGGAGACCATGCATGTGTAGTAGCATTCCCAAAGACTTTCTTTGAAAGCTGGGGAGATGCTTCGCGCGGGCTCTTTCAGTGCCGACATCACTCCTATGTGAGGACTGATTCCTGCTGTCCCTAGAGAACACCTGATCTCCAGGAAAAAGCAGGAATGTAGTCTTCGCATATGGGTAACTTTGGTACCAATGGAGCTCGCACGGGGAACGCTCCCCAGCTTCCAATATGAAAGCTTTTGGGAGCGTCCAACTGGGCCTGCGTCGCTGCCTTCCCACCTTTCCAACTCTCCCTCCTCAGTTCTTCGTTTTCCATGGAGCCGACAAGAAGCAATTCCCGTCACTGCAGAAAATTTGTCCATTCTTATTTTTTGTGGTCGCTTCTGCCTTCCTGTCGACGCTGGTATCGACTCCCGTATGTGCTTGCTTTCTTTCTATTAAAAAAAAAAAAAATTCTTCTGTGAAGGAAAGACTTATTTCTTCCTTCAGGTGCATCAATACCATCTTAGGCTTAGGCCTCCCCTTTTGTCACAGACAAAATGGAAAAAAACATCCAGTGGTTTTAAGAAGTGTTCCAAATGTGGCAGTACCATTTCGGCCACAGACACCCATGACTGGTGTCTAAAAAGCTTAGGACCGGATCATCAACCGTCAGAATGTCCTCGTTGTAGGAAGATGACGAAGAGAGGCCTACAGAACCGAGTTGCAAAGCTGGGTACCCTCTTTCCTCTGATGCAGTATCTTTAGCATCGACATCATTGAGAACTTTGTCTTCCTCCCAAGGATCTCCGGTATCGAAACCTAGGTCTTCATCAAAGACTGGCCAGCCCTCCAAGGGTAGATCTACTTCTAAGAATCAAGATGCCTCGGACATTGCCCTGGAGGGGACACACCGGTCAAACAACCCTGGCGGGAGGACCTTGCCTCCAAAGTATTAGTGGGGTCCCAGGATGCTCCCAAAGCCTCCACCTCTGGAGAGCTCCTAGTGCCACGCTCCAGGGATCGTGGCCCGCAATTCCGGTACCAATACCCAAGCATCGGCAAGCTCCATGGATCAACGTATCCTGGCCATTGAGCTGAGCTTAGCGGCCTTACTGGCGGCCTCTGTACCAGTAAAGCCTTTACAGTCGATCCCTCAGGCATCAGTACCAGCTCCAGTACCGACCAAACTTGCATCGACTTTTTTGCTGCTTACCACGCTACCGCCCATGCCGGCCCTCAAATTCGTTTCCGGTACTAAGGTTCTGGCACCACAAGCTTCAGCTACTGGTTTTGATCGGTATCGAGTACGTGCAGAACGGGAACACCCTGCCTGTCGATACTTTGAGTCTTCGGACTCCGATTCGTCGGATGATGAATCGGCCGATACCCGGGACATGAGAACTCTCCCGGAGGACCCATCTCTGTCTCCACAAAGTTGCATGTCCCCTCCGGAGGACATGTCTTTCCAAGACTTCATTTGCGATGTTGCTCGGGTCTGTCCATAACGGTGACATCGGAGAAAGAGCCTAGAGCTGAAGAACTTGACATTTTTCAATAACCTACAGCCCCAAAGGAAGCTACTACTCTCCCATTTATCGCATACTTCATGACCTTATGCTTTGTATGTGGGAGACACTCCTTACCATCTCTCCCCATACCTGACAACTCGATACCATGTACCGGGTACCGGAGTGTCCTGGTTTTCAAAAGACGCAATTACCGCACCATTCCATGGTGGTGGAATTGGCAGTGCATCGAATAAAGAGTGCTAAGACACATTCCTCGAACCCTCCAGGTAGGAAATCGAGAACCCTTGATGCCTTTGGTCGACGACGTTCTCCTAGGACAAGCAGGATGAGTCAGCCACACCTGGTGACATCATCCGACGGCGCCAAGATGGAAGAACTCTATAGCTCAGAAGGGCTTTTAGCCCTTCTGAGCATGGGCCAACTGGTCCCGCCTCTGGTCCCGCCCCTAGCCAGTCAGTTTTCACTTCTTCCGCCTTGCATCAAAACGGATCTCTCTCTCCATCGACTACAGCGAATTTAACTACAATCTTACCTGCAACAATGCCAAAACCAGGATTCAAGAAATGCACAGCATGCTCAAGGAAGATGAGCCTCTCCGATGCCCACCAGATGTGCCTCCGCTGCCTGGGTAAGGATCATCCGGTGCAGGACTGCCCCCTCTGTGCCAAGATGTTGTCCAGAGCGCGAAAATCACGCGGACACGCTCTCCAAGAATTCCTGGAGCAATCTCACACCCACAAGTCTCCTAGATGGGGACCAGCATTCTCACCAGGGAAACGAGGCCGGTAAGCACAAAAATTCTATCTCCAAAACGTGCCTGAAGCCATCCGAGGCATCCCGGGTCATGCCGAAGCTGGCCTCAGTCCACAGCGTGCATCCCCATTGTTCTTCCTCCTCCGGAGCTATCCCAGGAACCAGCACACTTGGGAGCTCAGCAGGAGGCAGCCATCTTGTTCCCAGCAACACTCGGGCTCCCCCCTCTGCTGCGATTCGATCGGCGGCCGCAAGCTCCGCCCCCTCGAATGTGATTTGTCCATCCGCTTCAAGCTCCACCCCTCCTGTAGAGATCAGCACCAGCTCAGCTCCGACGAATCTCCCTACCCTTGGGACTGCATTGACCTTCTCCGCCCACCCGGATTCGATTGGTTCCTGCTCTCCAGCCCCAATGAAGTCCTCCGCCTCTCGGAGCCGGCGATGGACCCGATCGCGCTCACACTCTCAGCGCCAACATTGGAGCAGACGGAGCACTTCTCCTGGGGGACTCCACAACAGCAGAAAGCAAAAAAGGGCCAGACGCAGCCACCGGCACAGACATCGGAGCCGGCCCTCGCAGCACAGACAAAAACATCGCAGCTACAGCTCCTGCTCCAGTCGCAAGGAACACAAGCACAGGAGACGCGGAGACTCGCATGGGACCTCATCTCCAAGACATCCACAGACACTCTCCAGGCACAGTATGCTTAATTTCTCCAGAGAAGAAGAGCTGAACTGGGCAGCCTCTCCCTCCTCCCCTCCAGTGGCAGCTCTTCAGGCGCCCCCTGCAGTGGGACCCCAAGGTCACAATGATTTTTTCCAACTCTTCTCGGAATGCTTCAGTAAAGTGGTCTGCAAACCTTAGGGCTCAGGAAACGCCAGAGACTACCTTCCCCCCTGTCTTCTGGGGATCTGGCACCCCCGAACAGCACGAACCTCGGTACACACAATCTCGGGGACTCCATCTCGACTGAAGAGGAGGACGTCATCTCCCAGGAAACCCCTCATCTGGAAGAGACCCCGGTTTCGCCGGAGGCTAGCATTGCATCGCCGGAGGCTAACAACATGGCATCGGACCCTACACCGACCAACCCTGAAGACCTAACCTATCCTAAATTTATTCGGAAGATCACCTCTGCTCTCGGAATTGCCGCCTTGCAGCCCACAGACCTACGTCCGGAAACTCAGATGGCGCTAAAATTCCTGGAGACCCCCAAAGAATTATACACTCCTCACACTTCACCCTCTGCTGAGTGAGAACCAGGCAAAACTGTGGCAGAACCCAGCCACTGGCCTGGCCACCCCTAAGAAACTAGACTCCAAATACCAGGTACAGCCAACATCAGGCTTCGACAAGAGCCAACTCCCACACACTTTCATAGTGGTTGAGTCTGCCCTTAAAAGGGTTAAGTCAGCGCGAACCCACGCGAATAGCCCTCCTACAAAGGACTTAAAACTTCTAGACGATATCGGAAAAAGAACCTTCCAGAGAGCTATGCTTTCATCAAGGATAGTGGCCCACCAACTACAGCACGCCCTTTACCAGGATGTCGTCATCGAGAAGATAAAATCCTCACTCAGCACCGAGGCTCTGACATCCATCGCTGTGCCAATCGCAGACCTACAAGAGTGCACAAAACACCAAGTCAGGCGATGCATTCGAATCTGCAACTCGGCGGCTGGCATGGTTACGAGCCTCTGGCCTTCGCGATGACACACATGACTGCATCGCATATGCCCCCTGTGCGGGCGACACCCTCTTTGGCGAGAAAGTTGACGACACCGTCAATGCCATGAAGGATCGCTGCGCCACCCTACAGACATTAGCAGATGAAGGTCTGTAACGAAAACTACCATCCTCCTCCAACCGCAATTACAACTACCACCAAATAGGTAACTCAAAACGTATCAACTACAGCTCCTACCGCAAGTGGCAAGCTCCTCAATGTAAACAGCAATACCATAACTCTTACCGACCCAAACCCCGCCAGCAGGACAGAAAGCAGCAAAAAAACACACTGTCTAATGCTGGAAAATCCAGCCCTTCCTTTTGATGGGACCCACACAGACAACCCACCCACCGGGGGTCGGCTGACAGCCGCCTTACATATGTAGTAGTCCATCACCACAGACAAATGGGTCCTAAGGATAATTTTGGAGGGATACAGTTTCAAGTTCTCCTTCCCACCCCCTCAACGCAAACCACCAGCCTGCACCTTTCTGCCACCATCCCTCTTGTCCCTCTCCTCAGAAGTATGCTCGCTACTAACCGCGAGAGCAATATAACCAGTATCTCTCAGCGAGATCAACACAGGTTTCTACTCCAGGATCTTCCTAGTCCCCAAGAAGTCGGGCGGAGTTCGCCCTATCCTTGACCTACGCATACTAAACAAGTACATCAAAAAGGAAAAATTCAGGATGTACTCCCTGGGCTCCATTCTTCCACTCATACAACCAGGAGAGTGGCTCGCATCCTTAGATCTACGCGATGCCTACACACATGTCCCGATACATGTTGCGCATCGGAAATACCTCCGCTTCCAGATACTGGACAACCACTATCAATACAGAGTTCTGCCTTTTGGCCTCTCCCCGGGTCTTCACCAAATGCGAAACGGTAGCTGCTGCACACCTATGAAAGCAAGACATTTGTGTGTTCCCATACCTGGACAACTGGCTAGTCTCGGGCACATCATTGCACAAGGCAAGCACTGCGGTCGAGAGCGCAATCAGCCTACTGTCCTCGCTAGGTTTTCGAATAAATCTCCAGAAATCACACCTATTCCCCACGCAGCGCCTGGAGTTCATCGGGGCCATGATAGACACGGTCTTGGCAAAAGTGTTCCTCCCAACTCACCGGAAGGACACTATTGCCAGGCTTGCTATGCATCTCTCCGCAACCAAACAGACATCCGCTCGGAGCATACTCCAACTTCTGGGTCACATGGCAGCATCAACCCAGGTTCTACCTCTTGCAAAATTGCACATGCACCACCTACAGTGGCATCTGCGCTCCCATTGGAATCAGCATACCCAGCCACTCTCATCACGCATCCCCATGGACGCTGCAGTAAACCGCGCCCTGCTCTGGTGGTCACAGGCCGGAAACCTGGCGGAGGGTCACCCACTACAACAGCAACCTCACCAGCTGATCATCACGTCAGTCGCCTCACTACTAGGCTGGGGAGCCCACTGCCTGCAACTACGCTCCCAGGGAACCTGGATGGAGCAAGAGCGCTCCCTACACATAAACCTGCTGGAGTTCAGGGCACTCTTCTATGCCCTCAAGACCTTCCAGAACCTCATTCAAGGGAAGATGGTTCTCCTGCAGACAGACAACCAAGTAGCCATGTTTTATGTCAACAAACAAGGAGGGACGGGGTCCCGCTACCTCTGCAAGTAAGCCCTCAGGCTCTGGAGTTTCGCCCTCTCCAGACACTGCCTCCCGCTGGCCTCCTACCTGCCTGGGACAATGAACGACCTAGCGGACAGACTCAGTCGCCAAATGGACCCACACGAATGGTCACTCAAACCCCACATAACCACCTCACTGTTTCGAAGGTGGGGTCGTCTGCAGATCGACCTCTTCGCGTCTGAGGACAACAAGAAGTGCGCCATCTTCTGTTTGAAGTGCCCCTCCAGCCACAGCATCGCCTTAGATGCATTCAACGTATCATGGGGGGAGTGGTCTCTGATATATGCCTTCCCCCCATTTCCCCTCATATTGATGACCATCCAGCGCATCATCGCCGAAAAGGCACAGGCCATCCTGATTGTACCTCACTGGCCGCGCCAGGTTTGGTTCCCCTACCTATGCCGCCTTGCGCTGCAAAACCCGGTGAGACTTCCGCTGATCCCAGACCTGATCACATCTCAGCAAGGAAACTGTCTCCATCCCAATCTAAGGACCCTTGCTTTTACAGTCTGGAAACTGAAAGGTTAACATTAGCCTCCTTCAACCTGTCCAGAGAAGTTCAGCAAGTGGCTCTCGAGGCACGACGACCCGCAACTCGAAAATCGTACGGCCTTAAATGGAAACGCTTCAGCACATGGTGTTCACAACGCCACCTTAACCCGTTCTCATGCCCAGTACCAGCGGTACTTCAATACCTCCCCTCCCTATTTCACAGCGGACTGAAAGTGACTTCCATTCGAGTTCACCTCTCAGCGATTGCGACATTTCACGATCGGGACGGTGGCAACAACAATGCAAAGCTGCCGATAGTTACAAGATTCATGAAAGGACTGGTTAACTTACGACCACAGATCCGAGATCCCGTATCACACTGGGACCTCAACATTGTCCTCCATGAGCTAACGCAACCCCATTCAAGCCACTAAGTTCAGCAGGACTGAAGTATATCACATGGAAAACTGTGTTCTTAGTAGCCATCACCTCAGCCAGGAGGATCAGCGAGTTACAAGTCCTGGTGTCTCACCCGCCCTACACCATCATTACCACGGACCGGGCAACATTACGGACACACCCCAAATTTATGCCAAAAGTGCCACCTTCATCAACATCAATCAGGCGATTGAACTCCTGCCTGAACCTCACTCCTCAACTGAGGAGCAGCGACTACACACTCTAGACTGTGTCAGGGCACTACGCGCCTACCTCCTCCGGACTAATTCTCTGCTGAAAGGAACACAGCTGTTTGTCTCCTATGACCCGAACAAACTAGGCCGTCCGATTGGCAAGCGGACGTTATCCACATGGATCTCGACATGGATCTCCTTCTGACTGAAACAGGCTGGGACACAGAAACAACCAAGGATCCACCCTCATCACCTCGGAGCTATGGCGACCACCATCACCAACCTGCGCGGCATTCCCACAGAGGACATCTACAAGGCCGCAACCTGGTCCTCCACCCACACCTTTCAAAGACACTACTGCCTCGATAGGATAGTAGGCTGTGACTCTATTTTTGGACAGGCAATTCTAACCACCGCCGCAGCTCTCGCAAGGAGCAGAAGCCTAGAGACACTGACCTCCAACACGGGGGCTTCCGTAGAATAGCTCACTATCTCTGTTCCGCTGTTTACATGCACTGACTGCACTGTTTGACTGCTCTGCACTGTTTGACTGCCCTGTTGCCTGCACTGTGTTACCTGCACTGTCACTGTTAGCTACACTACCTCTGTTACTATGTTATTGTTACAAGTGTTGTATGGTATAAAGTGGTGTTCATTTATTTATTTAGAAAGATTTGTATGCCACCTTATCCTTCAATCAAGGTGGTCACGTTACATCACAATTGGAGGGTTACATTTAACATTAGGATATGTGTAAACATTTAGACAGTACAGTTACTTATCAGCATTTAGATAGTACAATTGAAGGTAACATTTAACATGAGGGTATTTAATAACGCGGTATGATAAACTTGTGTGTGTGGATAGGATGGGTGCGTGCTTAGTTGGCGGCGGAAGTAGTATTTCAGTATGGGTATGGGATGTTGCCTGGATGCTCATATGTTTCTATAAATAAAAATGTTTTGAGGTCTTTGTGGAAGTCTGTGAGGTCATCTGATGCCCTCAGGCTCGTTGGGAGGGAGTTCCATAGTGTGGATGCCAGTAGTGATGGTGCTCTTTTTGAAGTTGTTTGGTTTTGTGATAGCCTGCAGGTGTGCCGATCATGTTGTCATTATTGGTTCTTCTTGGTCTGTTGCTGTTATCCCTTGTTATAACGTTTTGGAGTACGTCTGCTGAGAGATGGTGAATGACTTTGAAGATGATCATGATTGTTTTGTATTTAGCTCTTGCTACCATTGGGAGCCAGTGCAGTTGTTGTAGGACGGGAGTGATGTGCTTGGTCCTTGGTGTGTCTGTAATGATGCGTTCTGTGGTGTTTTGTACCATTTGTACATTGCATGAATGTAATCACTGTTAAGAAGCCACGAGGCTGGACAAAGTCTCATAATAAAATTTGAGCAAGTCTTAGCCTCCGGCTCCCTTCATCCTCATCAGCGCCTCCCCTCCACAGCACATTCAGCTTGGGAGGCACCAGGTGTGGTTGACTCATCCTGCTTGTCCTAGGAGAAAGCGAGGTTACATACCAATAACGGGGGTTCTCCGTGGACAGCAGGATAAGTCAGCCACACCATCCCACCTGCCTCCCCTATCAGGGTCGGCCCTTCGGCCTAGTTCAGTCCCGCCCCCTACCGGAAGTGACCAGCTAGGGTCGGGGCCAGTTGAGTTCTTCCGTCTCGGCACCGTCAGATGACGTCACCAGGTGTGGCTGACATCCTGCTGTCCACGGAGAACCCACATTACTGGTAAGTAACCTCGCTTTTTCAGGCCTCCATGTTATCGGTCAGGATCAGTTCCTACATACTCTGTATGAGTATGTTCCTTAGAGAGGTGGATGGGATTTGGAGTTAATGGCTCCTCTTCTCCCTGACAATAAGAGAGCAGATTATCTCACCCTTGTGAAACATGCTCAAAATGTTTCAAAGTTTGTTAACAGGACAACTTTTGACTGTTTTGAGTGCATCAGCAGAACTTCATCTATCTGCATTGGTGCATGCAGGATTGCTTGGCTCCAAGCATCGGATCTTGAACAATGGGTTCAAAATAAGCTGGGTAATATCCCTTGCACCAGTGAAAACCTTTTTGGCAAGGATTGGCAGGACAAGGCCTCTCAGTTAGAATCTGAGAACACCACTCTTAATAGACTATCTAGATCTACTGCCAACCCAGCTAGGAAAAAAGCAGCGAAGAAATCTTTTTTTCAATAAGAAAACGTACTACTATCTTTCTTACACCCCTGCTGTACAGTGTCAACACCATGCTCCTCAGAAGGGGCAGCAGCCATTAAAACAGTAAAAGAAGGCTCAGACTCCTAAGTTTCAGCCACCTCAGCAGATCCAGTCTCCTCAGGGTCTTTGACACCTTCCTGGAGAACATAGCCATTCTGCCTCTAGAGATTCCACATCCCATCCACATTCCCGGCAGATTTTGTTACTTTGCCCACAGGTGGCATCTTATCACATCAGAGCAGTGGACTCTGTCCATAGTACAGGAGGGGTACAAGCTTCATCTATGAAATCTACTCCCCGGACTCCTCCAAGAGAGTTCCGTTCTCAGCCCCCTCAGTGCAATAGAGGAGGTTCTACCATCCCAGCAGGGAATGGGCTTTTATTCTCCATATTTCCTCATTCCAAAGAAAAGAGGAGGGTACAGGCCCATTCTGGACCTCGGAGAACTGAACAAGTACCTACTACGGGAGAAATTCAAAATGATCTCCCTAGGCACCCTTCTTCCATATCTTCAGAGTCAGGATTGGCTCTGTTCTCTATATTTAAAAGAGGCATAAACTCGCATACTTATTCACTCACAGCACACAAAGTTCCCACGCTTCATGTTTCAAGGAAGACATTATCAGTACAGAGTCCTGCCTTTCGGCCTCGCCTCTGCCCCAAGAGTCTTCACAAAGTGCATGGTGGTAGTAGCTGCATTCCTAAGGACTCTTGGGATATTTGTCTTCCCTTACTTAGACGACTTGCTCATTTGAGCAAACACCTTTCTAGAGGCCAGTCTTTCCCTGCAAAACTTGGGATTTGTAATAAATCTTCCAAAGTCCCAACTCATTCCCCCTCAAACTCTAGAGTTCATAGGGGCTCTCCTAGACACTCAACAATCAAAGGCATTTCTGCCCCAACCTCACTGTGCTCGACTCAGTCAGTTAGCATCTCAGGCATGCCTCAAGAATTTTCTCACTGCTAGAGAACTGCTACAAGTTCTGGGTCATACGGCATCAACAGTGCATGTTGCTCCATATGCTCATCTACATATGCGTGCAGCTCAATGGACACTGGCTTCCCAGTGGTCTCAGGCATCGGGTCACATAGGAGACAAAATAATGGTCTCTCCTCACCTAATCTCATATCTCCAGTGGTGGCAATCCCCAGAAAACCACCTGATAGGATCACCTTTTCAGATGCCAGCACATCAATGTACCCTGACGACGGATGCATCCAAATTGAGCTGGGGAGCTCATCTGGACAATCTCTCCACGCAGGGGCTCTGGTCTCATCAGGAGTCACAACTTCACATAAATTTGCTGGAACTCAGAGCCATTCACAATGCTCTCAAAGTGTTCCAAGACCATCTTCAATTCCGCACAGTTCTAGTCCAGACAATCAAGTAGCCATGTTCTATTTGAACAAGCAGAGCAGAACAGGCTCTTGGACCCTCTGCAGCGAGGCCCTGCATCTGTGATCTTATGCCATACAGCATCACATTCACCTACTTGTGGTGTATCTTCTGGGCAAACACAATGTCTTGGCGGACAAACTGTCCTTTTACCCCACGAGTGGTCTCTCCATGCAGACAAGATCGCTCAGATTTTTCAGATCTGGGGAACCCCAGAGATAGTCCTCAGAATGCCAAGCTTCCTCGCTTCTTCTCCAGGACTCCTGCACTGGACAGCTAGCAGGTGAATGCTTTTCACCTCCACTGGGGTCGAGGCCTCCTATATGCCTTCCCTCCCATTTCCCTCATTCCTAAGACACTTTTCAAACTCCAGAGAGACAGGGACTACATGATACTCATAGCCCATGCTGGCCATGGCAACTGTGGTATCCTCTCCTTCTACATCTGTCTCGGGCTCTCTCAGGAGAAGGGAACGCTACTCCATCCCAATCCACAGGCCCTCCATCTTACAGCATGGTTGCTGAAGGCATAACCTTCCAGGACATTAACCTCTCTCAACAGGTTAAGGATATCTTCTTAGCTTCTAGGAAGCCTTCCACCAGGCGCTCCTACGCCTTCAAGTGGCGTAGATTTTCACTCTGGTGGTTGCAAAAGGCGCTTAACCCCTTCTCAGCTCCGGTGCATGCATTACTTGAGTATCTTCTCCACCTGTCTTCTTCTGGACTCAAAACCAATTCGGTAAGAGTACACCTAAGTACAATTGCAGCCTCTCACATGCCCTTAGATGGTCAACCCATCTCTTCTCAGCCGCTTGTAGTACGCTTCATGAGGGGTCTTCTATCAATCAAACCTCCCATTAAGCCCCCTCCAGTAGCATGGGATCTTAATGTTTTAGGACAGCTTCCACTCACTTGGTTTGCAACTTATAATGCTGTGAGGGCTTGTGTGCATCCGTGATGCTGAGAACTAAACTGTCGGTAGTTTAACTACTGGAAGGGTCTCCCAAGATGGACAAATCTCAGCTGAGGTGCCAGACCAAGACAAACCACCCATCTGGGCAGCAGCAGAATGGGATAGTGTTGACGGCGGAGGATCACATTTCTGTGACAACGGCAACAACACCAAACTTAAACTGCGCGGAAGAAAGGCTTGGCAATCTACTTCTGTGTCTTGCCATGAAAACCCAATGGATAGTTACAACAAAACAAATTGTGATATAGTGCTGGAAGATGAGACCCCCAGGTCGGAAGGCACTCAACTAGCTACTGGGGAAGAGCTGAAGACTTTTCAGAGTAAAGCCAGCATTTATGATGTGGTTGGATTAAAGCCCTCGGGATGTCTGACTGCTGATGTAGCTGCGCATGAAATGAGTCAGAAGCTGTAAAGATGTCTTACGCATTGGAACATGGAACGTACGAAGCATGAACCAAGGGAAGTTGGAGGTGGTCAAGAATGAAATGGAACGTGTACAACTTGATCTGTTGGGTGTCAGCGAACTGAAATGGACTGGCATCAGGCACTTTGCATCAGATGATCACATGGTCTACTATGCTGGAAATGAAAGACAAAGAAGAAATGGTGTTGCATTTATAATAAAGAAGAAACTTGCAAGAACTGTAATGAAATACAATGCAGTTAGCAAACGCTTAATCTCTATTCGTCTACGAGGAATGCCTATCAACACGACTATAATTCAAGTATATGCCCCAACAACAGCTGCAGAGGAGAATGAAATTGAAGAGTTCTATGAACAAGTACAAGCTGAAATTGACAGAACATGCAAACAGGATATCCTGATAGTCATGGGTGACTGGAACGCAAACGTTGGTAACAAAGAAGAAGGCAAAGTAGTTGGAAAATATGGACTTGGCAACAGAAATGAAGCTGGAGAAAGACTGATAGAATTCTGCAAGACCAACGATCTATTCATCTCAAATAGCTTCTTCCAGCAACACAAGCGGCGACTGTACACATGGACTTCACCCAATGGATTGTATAAAAATCAAATTGACTACATCTGTGGAAGTCAATGATGGAAAAGCTCTATAACATCAACAGAGACAAAACCTGGAGCTGACTGTGGTAAAGATCATCAATTACTAGTATGCAAACTCAAGCTAAAGTTGAAAAAGAGCAAACCACTCATGAACGCAGCAAAATATGACCTTGAGAGTATACCACTGGAATTTAAAGACTGCCTGCAAAATCGATTTGCTGCTTTAAATACAAATGACAGAGCTCCAGAAGAGTTATGGAATGACATCAAGAAGGTTGTGTTGGAAGAAAGTGAGAAGTTTCTACAAAAGATGAAAAAGAAAAACGGCCAAAATGGATGACGGAAGAAACTCTGAAAATTGCCCAGAAATGCAGAGAAGCTAAAACCAGAGGAGAAAGAAACAGTCACAGAACTCAACAGAGATTTCCAACGTGCAGCAAGACAGAACAAGGAAAAGTACTACGATGACGCATGCAAGGAAATAGAAGCACAAACTATTAGAGGAAGAACAAGATCGGCTTTCCTAAAGCTATGAGAGTTAAAGAAAAAGTTCCAGCCTCGAATTGGAATGTTACAAGATGCTCAAGGTTCTATGTTGAATGATGCTGAGAAGATCTAGAAAAGGTGGAAGGAATATACAGAGTTTTTATATGATAAAGATCAAGTGGACCAACAGCCGTTTCAATCTGTACCTTATGATCGGGAACCATTGGTGATGAAAGAAGAAGTTGAAGCAGCATTGAAAGCCTTATCAAAGAACAAAGCACCAGGCATTGATAGCATTCCCATAGAAGTATTACAGCAATCTGATGCAGATGTTACCATACTTACAAGGCTCTGCCAGGAAATTTGGAAGACAACATCATGGCCAACTGACTGGAAAAGAGCTGTGTTTATGCCAATACTAAAGAAAGGTGATCCAACTGACTGTGGAAATTATTGCACAATCGCTCTGATCCCACATGCCAGCAAGATTCTACTGAAGATTATTCAAAAGAGACTACGACCATACCTGGAGCAAGAACTACCTGAAGTGCAAGCAGGGTTCAGGAAAGGGCGAGGAACGAGAGACATCATTGCGGATGTGAGATGGATCCTTGAAAAGACTAAAGAATACCAAAAGGATATCTATTTGTGCTTTATCGACTATAGCAAGGCTTTTGACTGTGTAAACCATGAGAAACTCTGGGCCACATTAAGAAGCATGGGTATACCAGAACACCTGATCGTACTCTTGCACAATCTGTACATTGATCAAGAAGCAACAGTTCGAACGGAACAAGGAGAAACAGAATGGTTTAAAATAAGCAAAGGTGTAAGACAAGGCTGCATACTTCCCCCCCCCTACCTGTTTAATTTATATGCATTACAAATCATCAGAGAAGCAGGATTGTATGAAGACAACAGAGGTGTGAAGATTGGTGGAAGACTCATCAACAACCTTCGCTGTGCTGATACCACATTACTGGCTGAAAGTGAAGATGTTCTGAAACATTTGCTTCTCACAATCAAAGAATACAGTCTCAAAATGGCCTGCACCTTAATGTAAAGAAGACTAAGATCATGACAACTGGCATAATCAACAGGTTCATCGTTGAAGGAGAAGAAATTGAAATCGTGAACAACTTTAACCTACTTGGATCAACTATCAATAAAGAAGCAACAAGCAGTCAAGAAATCAGACAACGCATTGCTTTTGGCAGAATGGCTATGAAAGACCTAGATAAGATTCTCAAGAGCAGAGATGTCTCTCTCCATACAAAGATTCGACTTCAAGCCATGGTATTTTCAATAACATCATATGGATGTGACAGCTGGACAGTGAAAAAGATAGACAGGAAGAAAATTGATGCCTTTGAATTATGGTGCTGGCGGCGAATACTGTGTATACCATGGACTGCCCGAAGAACAAACCAGTCGGTACTAGAGGAGATAAAACCTAAGCTTTCTTTAGAAGCTGAGATGACAAGACTTCGACTTTCATACTTTGGACACATCATGCGAAGAGAGAGATCATTAGAGAAAGACATCATGCTTGGCAAGATAGGTCAATGCAAAAGAGGAAGGCCAGCAATGAGATGGATTGATACAATAGCAGCAGTTACAGGTACCAGTCTGTCAACAATGAGCCGTCTGACTAAAGACTGAACACAATTTAGGATAACTATCCAGAGGGTCGGCATGAGTCGACTCCGACTCGACGGCACTTAACAGGACAGCTTCTCAAGCTGCCATTTGAACCTCTAGCCACTACGTCACTGAAGTTTTCACCTTCCTTATTGCCCTCACTTCAGAAAGACGAATTAGTGAGCTCCAGGCTTTGGTGGCTGACCATCCTTATACACGATTCCATCATGATAAGGTAATCCTTAGGACTCATCCTCACTATATGCCGAAGGTGGTCTCGCCCTTTCATTTTAACCAGTCAGTCTACCTTCCTGTCTTTTTCCCTAGACCTCATTCCTCTAGGGCAGAGGCAACCCTTCACACTGGATTGCAAAAGTGCCTTGGCTTTTTATCTTCAGAGAACTCGAGAGCACAGAAAAGCTCCCCCAACTTTTCATCACCTTTGACTCGAGTGATCTGGGATTGCCAGTATCCAAGTGAACTCTCTCCAGGTGGATAGCGGATTCCATCTCCTTTGCTTATGAAAGTGCAGGACTCTCTCTCGAGGGTCACATCACTGGACATAATGTTCGGGCCATGGCTGCCTCTATGGCAAATTTATGCTCTGTAGTGATTGATGAGATATGCAAAGCAGCAGCTTGGTCTTCTGTCGACACTTTTGCTCCATACAGGGGCTACCCTTGGTACCCGTCTACAATGACCCCCAACCCAGGGCAGTCAGGGAAAGAGCACGGCCCATGGACCCCGCAAGCCTAACGGACAAAACACCCAGCCACCGGCTCCAGCAGAGCCGGCCTTTGGGTTTTGATACCATCAGCATAGCCTCTCGACCACTGGATGTTGACGTGGGTTCATGCCTGAGTGTTGGACTGTGCATGTAGGAACAACTCCTGCCCCCTTGCCACTGGACCACCAGAGAGGTTAAGATAATGTCAGAGGAGCCTTTACTAGATGTGAGAGGCCAAGGCAACTAGCCCACTGGCTAACAGAGTTTGAGGTCGGTGGGCTGGGGGGAGATGGAGGAGGAACCGATTGACTAGCTGAGCAGTTAGCTCAAAGGAGGGGGGGGTTCTCCATCTCACCCCTCTTCCCCCCGGACAATTACCCAAAGGGTTTGGGAGCTGTCCGGGTAGGGATGCTGTTTGGGGGGCTGAACTGGTCTTTTACTATTGTTAGCAGCAGGCTTTAGAAGATAGGGGGAAGATGGGGGGAATGGGGTGATGGTGCAGTGATCAGGGAAACAGAGCAATTATTTAGTCTTTCCTCCACTGGCTCCTGTGCTATAGTCCACAATCCTTGCATTGGCGGGCACTATAGGAGTTGCCCTCTACATATCGATGTAGGGATCGCAGGTCAGCATGGTGAGTGCTAGCCCTGCACAGTATCTGCAGGGCTAATGCTGGTCATTTCCCTTGCAGATACCGCACAGGGTTTGCAGCTACTGCATGGCATTTTTACATATGCTGCACGGTAGCTGCAAAAGCATTTACTGCCCTTTGGTAAACATGCTGTTAAAAACAAACAAAATGTGTCCTTCATTAATATTCTTCGAAGATACCAAAGTGTATGCCACCCACAAAACATATCTCTCAAATGTAAAATAGCTCAGTGGATATCAATAATTTACCTTAACCCTTTCGCGTCCACGACAGATTACATAAGTTAAGATACAATTAATAATTTTTTGGAAATAAAGAATCCGGTGAAACATTTGGGGGAAAATAGAAGGTTGCCATATGGCAACAACATCTATAAAAGGTTTAACAGATGTGTATCTGTATATAGCTCTGAAAGTCCACCTTACATAAATACTCCACTCTATTCCAAAAAACAAGTAAGTTAATGCAAGGACTAATTCAATCATCAAAAAATAACTAAGATCATGTATTAATATATCTTTAATATCCTTACATTGTCTTAGAACCAGCCTTGACTGATTTTCTTGGAATCTTAAGAGCCAGCCTAAAAATCTAGGAGTCAGCCACTGAAACCTAGGTCGCAGTAAGTTATTATGTATATTACTGTTATACTGTTTAGTTCCCTGTACAGCAGAGTACTTCCTAAGGCCCTGTTACATTTGTTGTTTATCTCTAAACTGCTTTGAATGGTAGAAAGGCGGTATAAAATGTTTAAACAAATAAATGCCCCTGCCCCCCACAAAGATGTATCAGGTTTTAGGGCTTGATTTACTAAGACTATATCCCCATTTTCTATGGGAAAAAGCTTAAATCAGGATCTTAATGGGCCATTGCGTAGTACCAACAGAAGACAGAGGCCCCACTCCTCCATCTCCTATAACCTCCACTGACCCTTTATAGCTACACGTATATGTGTGGTGTGGAAGTGGGGTACCTATGTGCAGGACAATACCAAGTGAGAAATGTGCCCTGTACAACTACACATTCAGTAACTCCCCTCTTTTTGAGCTTCCTGGAAGCCCAGTGATATCAGTCCCCCTTCTGTATTTGCACCCCGTGCAGTCCCACTTCTTGCACAGCCCTTGATACAGCCCTGCCTGCATATGTAGTACGGAGTGGTGCCTGTGTATGTGTGTGTCTTTGTATGTGATGCAGAGCTGAGGTGCCTGCGTCTGAGTGTGTGGTGCAGAGGTGGGGTGTTGTGTGAGGTGCAGAGATGGAGTGCGTGTATGTGTGTTTGGTGCACAGCTGGGGTGTGTGTGCATGTATGTGGTGCACAGGTGGGGTGCCTGTACTTGCATGTGTGTGTGGTATAGAGATGGGGTGCCTGTGTGTGTGTATAGTACAGAGGTGGGGGTGCCCGTGTGTATGGTGCAGCGGTGGGGTGCCTGCAGGTGCGTGTGTGTGTAGTGCAGAGGTGGGGTGCCTGTGTGTGTGTGGTGCAAAGGTGGAGTGCTTGTGTGTGTGGTGCAAAGGTGGAGTGCTTGTGTGTGTGGTGCTAAGGTGATGTGCTTGTGTGTGTGGTGCAAAGGTGATGTGCTTGTGTGTGTGTGTATGGTGCTGGGGTGGGATTCCTGTGTGTGTGTGGTGTAGAGGTGGAGGTGAATGCATGTATGTGTGTAGTACAAAGGTGGGGATGCTTGCATTGGTGTGTGGGGTGCCTATGTGTTGTGGGTACGATGCTGGGGTGGGATGTCTGTGTGTGTGTATATGGTGCTGGGGTGGGATGCCTATGTGTGTGGTACAGAGGTGGAGGTGCCTGCATGTGTGTATGTGTGGTACAGAGGTGGGGGGGCCTGAGTGTGTGTGTGGTACAGAGGTGGTATGTTTGTGTGTGTGTGTCTGTATGGTGCTGGGGTGGGATGCGTGTGTGTGTATTGTGGTGTGGGGTGCCTGTGTGTGTGTGTATGGTGCTGTGGTGTGGAGTGCCTGTGTGTATGGTGCTGGGGTGGGATGCCTGCCTGTGTGTGTGTATGGTGCTGGGGTGGGATGCCTGCCTGTGTGTGTGTAGCACTGGGGTGGGGGGATGCCTGTGTGTGGCGCTGGGGTGGGGGGATGCCTGTGTGTGGCGCTGGGGTGGGGGATGCCTGTGTGTGTGGTACAGAGGTGGTAGTGCCTGCATGTGTGTGTGGTGCAAATATAAATAAATAATAAGAACAAATAATAAGAGTAAGTACATGCACACTTAGAAGGTGACAGGTTCTGAAGACTCAAAGTAACATGAGGACTAAATAAACTAAACTAACTGTGGAATCCCAAGAGAACATTTAAAGAAACTCTATGGGGAGAGCATCTTTAAATTCACCAGAGAACCTTCCAATTTATGAAAAAAGAAAGGTCTCCAGCCTTTCTCCAATGGAATTTCCCTCAGAAAATTCAAATTTCCCACCTGAATCCCACCAATCTGATTTGAGGACTACTATATTAAAGAATAGACATATACTACTTAACCACTTTGCCCTGAAGAACGGCCACAGCATGGTGGCTGAAACATCGGTTCCAGTTACAAAGATGCAGCAAAGTTTAGACTAGAGCATGCCAGATGCAGCCAACATTGCAAGGCCTGTTCTGCTCATCTGCCCATTGCAGTATCTGAGTCTTTGTTCCAACTGTGCATCAGACCAGGAGGGCCTTTGAACGGCATAGGGTACATTAGGCAGTGGAGGATCTCACATCCCTAATCTCTCCCAGCCTGGCAAAATTGGTGGGAACCGCCACCATTTTGGTGGACTGCAGCTTCCTTCCCTTACCTGGACCCATGTGGCCTCAGTATGAGCACCTGGGGCCCTCCAATATTGCTCCCTGGGGAAGCTCCAAAGGGGATCTTTTGGGGGCTCCTCTCCAGGGGTCCTCCAGGAGATTTTAGGAGTTCTGGTTGTTGACTTCCAGGAACAAGCAGGAAGTCAGTCTTCACATATGGGTGACGTTGGCACCACCGGAGCCCGTGTGGAGCATTTCCCCAGCTTTCAAAAAAAGCCTTTGGGAATGCCATCATGCATGCATGGTCCACTTCCTGCCCAAGGGTGCCATCTTACTCAGTTTCTCTTTTTCCGCAGAGCCCTTTAGACGTATGTCTCGTCCCCAGAAAACGTTTTTCTTCCTACTAATATAATTTTTTTTCCTGCCGCACCACTGCCTCGGCTGTCAGTCTCGGATCCATTTTTCCCTTCTTTCGCCTTTTCGTGCTTTTGCGCCCTTTTTAACCACTGGCCGCGTCAAGGGTCTTCGACCTCACAGGGGTTCTTTCTGCCCCAATGGCCTCCGGTTTCAAAAAATTTGATCGGTGTTCTAAGAACATGTCCCTCAGACACCTATAACTGTTGTCGTAGGTGTCTGGTAGCTGACCACAATCCGTAGCAATGTCCCTCTGCAAAAAGATGTCTTCTAAAGCCATCCAGAGTCGCCGGCAGAAGCTATATGATATCTTTCATAAGGCAGACTCAACCCCCGGTATCACCGGTATCCCTGATAGCCTCGTGCTCCACAGCCCTGCAACCCTTGGAGTTTCCCCAAGGCCCCTCTGTGGGCCCGCAGGCACTCTGACCAAGGGTCCCCCGAGCATGAGTGAAAGAAAAAGAAGGCCATGAGGATGCCATCCAAGGGGTCAGACAAGCGTGAGAAGTCACGCGCACAGTCTATCAATCCCCTACGGCAGTCCAAAGAGTCGGAGAGGACCGAGAAAGGTACCTCAAACCGATGTAGAGGCCTCTGCTGATGGTGCCTGGTCTCCCGAGGGTCGTCCCGAAGAGGACTCCCTCTCCTCCTCTTGATGCCTGACCCAGTCACCACAGTGTCGCAGGACCCTATTCCCCAGCGGGAGGCCCGAATGCTGGCCTTGGAACACAGCGTTTCTGCGTTCCTTGCTTCTCAACAGGCGCAGATGCCTGGCTCTGCCGGCATTCACCATGAGACCGCAGGGACCTCGATGACTCCCCAGGCCACTGCAGTGTCCCCTGAGAGCCAGATTCCTCATGAGGGTCTTGATTTCCGTCCTATTCTTTGGGTGCGAGATCATCTCAGGCTCTGGCCTCCGGCTCCGGACAGGCTCTGGCCTCCGGCTCCGGACAGGCTCTGGCCTCCGGCTCCGGACAGGCTCTGGCCTCCGGCTCCGGACAGGCTCTGGCCTCCGGCTCCGGACAGGCTCTGGCCTCCGGCTCCGGACAGGCTCTGGCCTCCGGCTCCGGACAGGCTCTGGCCTCCGGCTCCGGACAGGCTCTGGCCTCCGGCTCCGGACAGGCTCTGGCCTCAGGATCCCGGCGCAGGTCGCCAACACCTCTGAAACCGCCTGATCCTGAGTCCTCCAAGGACTATTTGGACTGGGAATTCGATGGGGAAACCTCACCAGAGACTCGGTCTCACCAAGACCTTCCCTCGGACCCATCCCCGCCATCCCAGAGGCAACAGTCCCCTCCCGAGGTCATTTCTTTTTTTGAGTTTGTCCAGGATATGGCGCAGGCCCTTGCGCTTACCACTGAATCGGAGGAGGATCCCCAAGCAGAGGAGCTCAATATCCTCCAATATGAGGCGCCACCGAAGGAAACCCTTACAGTTCCGGTCCCTTCCATCCTTAGCTGGCTCCTTCTCCATATGTGGAAGACCCCGGCTTCTGTCCCCATCATCAGCAAACGCCTGGACTCTATGTATAGGGTCCAGTGGGGACCGGGGTTCCGGAAGGAATAGCTTCCCCACACTTTGGTCATCAAATTGGCCATGTGTAAACAGAAGAGCCCTAGGACTCACTCTTCGGTCCCCCCGGGAAGAGAGTCCCACACTTTCGACGCCCTCGGGTGAAAGCTTACCAAGGTTCCATGTTAGCATGCCGCATTCAAGTCTATCAGCTGTATACTGGTATGTTCCTCCGAGACCTCACTAAGAAGCTCGGAGGATTTGTGGCGGGTCTCAATTGGGACAACCTCCGGCGCTTCCAGGCAATCTCAGTCTGTTGAGGCGTACTCTAAGTACCTCTCACGAGCGGCTTACAACGGCTTTGAGTTCTCTGCCCAATTAGCGGCAGCCTGCATCGGCGCCCGCTGTCAGGCTTGGCTCCAATCATCTGACCTGGAGCAGTGGGTCCAGGAGAAGCTCCTTGACATCCCTTGCCTCAGGAAGCAGCTCTTCGGTAAACTAATGCAGCTGAGATTGAGATCGAATACATCACCCGTACTCGGCTCTCTCGGAAGACTACCTCCTTCCCCAGGAAGAAACTACAAGGCAAGAAATCCTTTTTCACCAGAAAGGGGCATCCATACAGGGGCTACCCTTGGTATCCGTCTACACTGACCCCCAACCCAGGGCAGTCAGGGAAAGAGCACGGCCCATGGACCCCGCAAGCCTAACAGACAAAACACCCAGAGCCGGCCTTGGGGTTTTGATACCATCAGCATAGCCTCTCGACCACTGGATGACCAGCTGCCGGTAGGGGGAAGACTGATCCACTTTGCCCTCAGATGGGAAGCCATCACCACCGACGCCTGGGTCTTCCGGGTCCCTTACTTCCCCTGTACCAGGCCCTAATAACTCAGGAACTCGCAAGCCTCCTCAAACACAGGGCGGTAGAAACTGTCCCACCACACCTTAGAGGAAGGGGATTTTACTCCCCGGTACTTCCTCATCCCAAAGAGAACAGGAGGTCTCCGACCCATCCTCGATCTGAGGAACCTGAACAGATTCCTGATGCGGGAGTTCATAATGCTCTCCCTTGGAATACTGCTGCCCTACCTCCAGCAGGGTGATTGGCTATGTTCTTTGGACTTAAAGGATGCTTATACCCACATCCTTGTCCATCCCAAGCACAGACAGTACCTGCGCTTTGTGGTAGGAGAGAACCACTACCAGTACAGGGTGCTTTCCTTTGGACTCGCCTCCGCCCCATGGGTCTTCAACAAGTATCTTGCAGTGGTAGCGGCCCACCTCCGTCTACAAGGCACCTTCGTCTACCCCTGTCTAGATGATTGGCTCATAAAAGGGGACGCTGCCTCGAAGGCCCTGCAGGCCACATGATCTAGCTTCTGCAGCACTTGGGCTTTGTGGTCAACTCACAAAATCCCACCATATTCTGGTACAATACCTGTAGTTCATAGGGGCTCACCTGGATACTCTTCAGGCCACGACCTTCCTTCCCCAGGACAGGGCAGACCACCTCAGATCCCTGGCGTCTGAAGTACGGAGCCGCCGCACGGTCTCATCACAGTTGATGCTTTGCCTTCTCAACCACATGACCTCCACTGTCCACGTCGTGCCGAACTCCCGTCTTAACATGCAGGCGTGCAGTGGTGTCTCCGCATGCAGCGGACCCAGGCAAGCGACTAACTCTGGGACTCCATCTCAGTCACACCTCGCTTGTTGGAGTTCCTGACCTGGTGGCAGGACACATAGAACTTGCTCTGAGACATACCCTTCCAGACCCTGACCCACCAGGTGGTCCTAACTATGGATACCTCCCTTTCGAGCTGGGGGAGCCATTGCGAGGAGCTACGCACCCAAGGGACTTGGTCCCACAAGGAGAGTCAACAGCAGATCAATCTGCTGGAGCTCCGAGCTGTCGTCCTCACGCTGAAGGCCTTCCAGCACTGCCTGCGGCACCAAGTGGTGCTTTTTCAGACGGACAACCAGGTCACAATGTTCTGCTTGAACAAACAGGGAGGTACTGGCTCTTTCAGCCTCTGCCAGGAGGCAGTGGTCCTGTGCTCGTTTGTGGTGAGCCAGGACGTAGCCCTCCGAGCCGTCTTATCTCCCGGGACAGGACAGCGCCTTGGTGGACTGGCTGAACAGAGTCCTCCAGCTGCAAGAGTGGCACCTGTGCCCCAAGATGGCGCAGCAGCTCTTCAAGTGCTGGGGTACCCCAGACCTGGATCTCTTCGCCAGTCCTGTGAACACACACACATCTTCCCTATTTTTTGTGGCCTCCTCCCGGACCCAGGCAGAGTGGCTCTGGAAGCCTTTCTCCTCTTGAGGGCGACGGGCCTTCTGTATGCCTTCTCCTCCACACCGCTCATAGCTCGGACCCTCCTCAAGGTCCAGCGAGACAGGCCTGAGGTGGCCCAGACAGCCATGGTTCCCTCTGCTACTCTGTCTCTCGATGGAGCCCCTGGTCCCTCTCAGGAACTCACCAGGGCTCCTATTGCAGGAGGGAGGTCTGCTCCTTCGCCCCCAATCTGGGGCCTCTGTCCCTTACAGCTTGGCTGCTGAGCGGGTCTCCTTAGCTCCTCTTCATCTCTCCACGGAGGTCGAGGACATCCTATTGGCCTCCCAGAAAGACTCAACCAGGTGGGCATACGCCTTCAAGTGGCACAGATTCTTGGCGTGGTGCTCGTAGAACCAAGTGAACCCGTTCTCCTGCCCTATACACTTGGTCCTGCAATACCTGCTCTATCTCTCACAGGCCGGTCTAAAGTCTAACTTCGTCAGGATTCACCTGAGTGCCATCTCAGCGAACCACCATCCCATCAAGGGCAAACCCCTCTCAGGGCAACCCCTCGTCTCTCGCATCATGCGGGGCTTGCTCCTCTCCAAGCCCCCTATCCGCCCCCCACTGGCAGAATGGGACCTCAACATGATCCTTGTGCAGCTGACTAAGCCACCCTTTGAGCCCATGGCTACTTGCTCCTTTAGCACCTGTCCTGGAAGATGGCCTTCCTGGTGGCTCTCACCTCCACCCGTAGTCCGTGAACTCCAGGCACTGATGGCCGAGGCACCATACACAAGGTTCTACAGGAATAGGGTGGTTCTTCGCACTCACCCCAAGTTCCTCCCGAAGGTTGTCTCAGATTTACACCTCAACCAGGGAGGTGGTGCTGCCACCTTCTTTCCGAGGCCTCATGCCGACCAGGCGTTGGCAGTTCTCCATACCCTGGAGTGCAAGTGGGCCCTTTCCTTCTATTTGCAGTCGACTCGGGACCACCGCAGGACTGGGCAGCTTTTTGTCTCCTATGACCCCAGCCACCTGGGGCTGGCGATCACCAAGCAAACTTTGTCTATTTGGGTGGCAGATTGCATCGCCTTTACCCAGGCCCAGGCTGGGCTACCTCTAGACCGCCGAGTCACGGCGCACAATGTCCAGGTGACGGCAACGTCGGTCGTTAGCCTACGGTTCGTGCCACTGATGGACATCTGCCGGGCCACCACCTGGTCTTCTGTTCATACCTTTTGCGGCACATTATTGCCTGGAGAGGGAGTCCCATCGGGACTCGGCCTTTGACCAGGCAGCACTTCGTAATTTGTTCAGAGTTTAAGCAACTCCTGCCCTCTGACCTTTCTTGTTCAGGCTACCAGAAACGTGGCTCTCCATGGACGCAGGGTCATCGGGCTTGCCTTCAGATGCATGGCAACTACTTATTGCTCTGCCGTGATTTTTCCTACAGGTCCTCGGTAGCCTGTAGCTAGGGAGTCCCATATGTGAGGACAGACTTCCTGCTTGTTCCTGGAGAAAGCATAGTTACTCACCTGTAGCAGGTTTTCTCCAGGGACAGCAGGAATCAATCCTCACAACTCTCCTTCCTCCCCTTGGAGTTGCTGTCCATTTTTGCCATCTTCTTGGTAGGGCTCTAGCT
This sequence comes from Ichthyophis bannanicus, assembly GCA_033557465.1. NCBI lineage: Eukaryota > Metazoa > Chordata > Amphibia > Gymnophiona > Ichthyophiidae > Ichthyophis > Ichthyophis bannanicus. Next base: position 218,260,193 of record CM066039.1, on the reverse strand, counting down.
ATGGCATCTGACTGAGTAAGATGGCACTCTTGGACAGGAAGGGGACCACGCATGCATGGTGGCATTCCCAAAGGCTTTCTTTGAAAGCTGGGGAAACGCTCTGCACGGGCTCAGTCAGTGACAACGTCGCCCATATGTGAGGACTGATTCCTCTTGTCCCTGGAGAACACCTGTTACAAGTGAGTAACTACGCTTTTTCTCTTTGACAGGATTCTGCCATGTACTGTCTGAAGTGTACCACTCTACCTGTAGTACCAGTTCCCGTCACTGAGCCACCATATTAGTGCATTTATCTCTTCCAGGGTGTGCAAATGGGAGCCCCAAGGTGCTTTTTCTGGTGACGTGTCCCATCTAGAGGGTATGAAGGTAGACACTAAGCCTGGTTCTCCTATCAGCTGTAGGAGTCTGGAGGAGGAGGATTCTTTGGTTATTTGATTTTTCCACCAGGAGAATTATCTTCATGAGCTACCTGTCTGGCCTACATCCATGTCTAGGGCCTCTTTGAGGCATGGTGTTATGAACACAGGATGTCAGCCAGCTGTGCCGAGCTTCCCTGTCTGTTGGCATTTCTTCAGGCCAGATTGGACAAAGGCATCTTGTTGGGTACTCTGAGAGCAAGTTGCAGCACTGGCTTGTTTTGGAGGGGGGGGGGGCAGTGGCTGGTTGCACCTTGGCCTCTCACCCTGATGTGTCCCATTTTCTTTGGGTGGGGGTTTGGCAGTTTGTGCCTCCTGTTTGTGCGGTCGTTCCTCCCTTGGATCTGGGTTTGTTGCTGCATGCGTTGATGGGTTCTCCCTTTTGAGCCTTTGAAGCAGGCTACCCTCAAAGATTTATCTCTCAAGACAGTGTTTTTGGTGGTCATTTGTTCAACGTGGTCTCTTTTGGAGCTGCAAGTTTGTTCTGTTGGGATCCATACTTTTTCTATTCCTTCCTTTTTGCCTAAAGTGGTCTCAGCCTTTCATGTCAACCAACTGACCTCCCTTCCAAATTTTTCTTCTGACCAGTATCGGGAAAGAGACAAGGACTTTCACCTGATCATCATTGACAGTGTCCTATGTCTCTATTTGAAAGTGTCTAATCCCTTCCGTAAAATGGACAGATTGCTTGTTTGCCCTCTGGGGGATCATGAAAATGGGAGGCAACCTCCAAGTCCACTTTGGGATGCTGTATCAAGAAGGTGGTAATCTCTGCCTATATGCTGAAAGGCAGATTAATGCCATTAGGTAGTTGTGTGTCTACTCCACTCAGGCTCAAGAGTCCTCTTGGGCTGAGGCTAAGGCCGTGGCTCCATTTGACATTTGTCAGGCAGTGACTTGGTCTTCCCTGGATACTTATGTGAAGCACTATTGGTTGGATGTGCATGCTAGAGCAGACATGGCCTTTGGGGCAGAGGTTCTCAAAGCAACCATTTCTTCCTCCCAACTGGTTGAGTCATAGTTTTGGTAATTCCCACTAGTCTGGACTGATCTATCAGAATGAACTGGAAGGTGAAATTTTAGAAGGTGAAATTTTACTTACCTGATAATTTTTTTCCTGGAATCCTGTTAGACCAATCCAGGACAAACCCTGGGGAAATAAACTGCTGCTTCTGGTGGTTTTGGCCTCTCAGGTTCCTGCATGGTGGGTTCAGGGTTCATTCAGAGTTTTTATATGAGTACTTGATCCTCCCGGATGGGATGTTCCCTCGGGATGAATATTGAAGAGTACCCCTAGCTGCACTGATTCTAGTACCAGTGATGATTTCACTGGAAGCTTCTGGTCTCTCCGTCTCCATCATCTTCTGGCAGGGGAGCATAACCCACTGGTCTGGACCTGATATAGCATGATTTCAAGAAAGGAAATTATCAGGTAAGTAAAATGTCTTCTTACAGAGATGAAGACAGCAATTCAGCAGTGAGATTATCCAGTCTTTTATACTGAGTGCCACATGTATGATTATCTTTTAGTTGGTGAGATATAATATGTGTACACTCGTTGCAAAGAGCTTCTGACTCTCAAAGATCAAGTCCCATCTCTGTAGGCTAGAGTAGCAAATTTGGAGTAGCTGAGGAAGACAGAAGTATATAGAGGAGACCTACAGGGACATATTAGAAAGGTCCCAGCGCCAATCTGGCAACTTCAGTACTGCCTGGGAGGAGAGAGGTCACCTGAAAAGGCTTGGTGTAGCAGGAAATTATCCTGTAGCCAGGACCTGCACTCCATGGAATACAATATCCTCTTGTACCCAAGGATGTGTCGCCATAGTCTTCTCGCCACGAGGGAAGGATTAGAATGACCATTTTAGTTGATGATGTGATTGTTAGGCATGTAGATAGCTGGGTGGTAGTGGGTATGAGGATTGGCTTGGTCACTTGACTGCCTAATGCAAAGGTAGCATACCTTTCATAGCATCTAGATGGGAATCTGGACAGTGTTGGAGAGGACCTGTCTGTCTTAGGGCATGTGGGCACCAATGGCATAAGAGTGTTGGAGGGAGGTTCTGGAAGCCAATTTAGGTTTTTAGGTAGAAAGTTGAAATCCAGGACTTTCAGGGTAGCATTCTCAGATATTACCCCTGTTCCATTTACAGGACCCAAGATTCAGACAGAACTCTAGTCTTAATATGTAGTGTCACCACGTGGCCAGCCCTCCGCCTAGGGCGCAGAGGGTTGGTCTGCTATGATGATCCTCTATTCAGAAAGTGAGACTACAGCTGTGGCTCTTGCAAGGCCTCTTGGGAGTTGTAGTCCCTTTTTTAGCTCTCTGATAAAGAAGCAATTGTAGTCTGCGTGTTTGAGGCAAAATGACAAGGATTTATTCCCCTCACAAATAGAACTTTGGTGCAGAACAAAAATAGGACAGTCTCCAGGAGTTTAGCATGAGGCTTATATACAATAACTAAGGTAATTGCTTATTCACTCTCTGGTTCCAAAACATGCAGTGCTCGTTGCAAGTACAAAATGGAAAACAAAGCTTCTTACAGCAAAGGAAAATAGTTCCTATTTCTTTGCTGTTTCTCAGTACTTTTACTTCCAGGTTTAACACAGTGACTCAATGTTGTCAGCCAAACAAAGCGTGCAATCCATTTGCATATCTGCTACTTCATCAACATTAGAGTCTATTTGCATATCTTCTGTCTCAGGACTAACAGCGTTTGTCTGCAAACCGTTACTATGGGATTTAAGATAACTTCCCTCTGTAAACTCAGGTGTTTGCCCTTTCCACAACTCAAAACAGCACGGGTTTAAAATACCTGTTGCTCTGGAGTTTCTTCTTTGGCTCTCCTCTAATTCTTGGCAGCTATGAGGAAATACTTTTGTGCTGGGCTCCCACCTGTGCAAACTCTGAAGGCTTCCTTCTGAATGAAGGGCTCCCTGCTCTCTCCGTTCCAGCCAGTTCCTGGTCACAGGGCATGCCTTCCCTCCTCCTAGCCTGCTGGCTTTTCTCCCAGTCCCGTAGGTAGTTTCTTTACCCGGTATCCAACCCTCAGGAGTTTCTGAGCCTCTCCAAGCCCGTCTTACCGGAGGTCTCTCCTCTCTCCTGTCTTTGCTGTCCAGGACTCCTTTTTCTCCTCCTTTCCTTCCTTGTGTGGCTTCTTTTCCTTCTCTGTCAGAACTCCAACTTTCTCTGCTGCCACGGCTCCAACTGCAATTATCACTCCAGCCTGCACTCCAGCCTCCTCTCCAGCTTCCTTTCTCTCCTGCTTCTCCTCTCTCTTTCCTGGGAGCTAATGACGAGTTTTATAATTCTGTTCCCCTGGGCTTGGCTCTCTTCTCAACCTGAACAGGTGTGATTGATCAAGCTCCAGGCTTGCTGATTCGTCAGAGCTTGGGCGTGTCAGCTCAGCTCCTGTCTTTCTCTGTTTACCTTTTCTTTGTAAACAGTGAGCCATGTGTTCTAGCTGCCTGTCAGTTTTAAAGGTGGAATCTTCCTTTCTCTCTATTTCCATGGGCTCCGTAGGGGTCTCTACATCACAGTAGACAAGATGATAGTGCAGGGAAGAGGGATTTAGATTTGTCAAGTACTAGGGAAGAGGGTTCTTTTTTCAGAAGGATGGATTCCACCTTAACCAGGATTGAATCAGGCCACTGATACTAACCTCTAAAAAGGAGAGAGTACAGCTTTTAAACTAGATATTGAAGGAAAGCAGGCAGTTGCCCAGGAACACATGGTTCAGAATAATGTATCTTGGAAGGATTCTATCAAAACAAGAGGGTTAGGACATTCCAGAAGAGAGGTTGCAATTAAAGGTAAAAGTAATCCAAGTGATCTTAAATAAACGACAGACAGAGTTGAAAGATTCCAAATTACCCCTGTCAACTGATAAGCAGGTTGTCAATATGAACAAAAAGCATACTTTGAAATGCCTGTATACAAATGCCAGGAGTCTAAAAAAAATATGATGGGAGAGTTAGAATATATAGTACTGAATGAAGAGGTAGATAGAATTGGTATCTCAGAGGTCCAGTTGAAGGAGGATAATCAACGGGACACTGGTGCCAGGGTGCAAATTATATTGCAATGGTAGGGTAGATCAAATTGGTGGAAGGGTGGCACTATATGTTAGAGGACATCGATTCAAACAGGATAAAGATTTTGCAGGAAATAAAATGCACTGTAGAATCATTATTGCAAGACATTCTTAAGTGGTTTCAACCAGATTGAATTTTGAGGTTGAGCCAGGATATCTACTAGTAATTCTGGTTTATGGAGTGTAACAGCAATTCTCCAGGAACAAACAGGAAATCAGCCCTCACATATGGGTGACATCGGCACCGATGGAGCCCGCACGGTAATCTCTCCCCAGCTTTCAAAGAAGCTGGGCTGGGAGATTAACCGCGCATGCGTGGTCACCTTCCCGTCTAAAGGAGCCATTTTCCCTCAGTTTTTATTTCTCCACGGAGCCCACCAGATACACCATCTGCACCATGGAAAAAGTTTATTTATTAATTTATTTAGCTGTGTTTATATACTGCTTTTCACCGGGTTGGCATTCATTTTGGAGAATACTTTGTTGTTTTCTCACTCTCTTTTTTTCTCGGTCGCGAGCCATCACCTTCTCACGGTCCCGGAACCACATCACTACCTTGGCGTCACTTTTTTTTTTCGGATACTTATCTATCTTCTCTCTCGACACATGGGATTTTTCTCTCGTGCCCTACTAATCAGGACATTGGAGTTTGATCTCGTGGGGGCTGTCTTTCACTTTAATGCTGTGTCCTCGATTAGTGGTTTTAAGAAGTGCACCAATTGTGGCAGGACCATGTTCATCATGGACTGCCACAATTACTGCCTTGAAAGCCTCAGGGCCGATCACGATGCCTCCACTCCACTCTGTCTTTAGATGACGAGCAAGGAGAATAAGAATCATGAAAGGCAGAAGGAGATGCTGTTTGGCCTCAAGCCCTCGGCCTCAGCTTCAGAATCAATGCCCTTGGGGGCGGCCACAGAGGAATCTGATCCGGGTGGCCACCAAGCTCACTTGGAGCCCCAAGGTCGTGGAGCATTGGACTGGTGACAGTCTGTGGAGGACCATCCCCAGAAGGAACAGACTTCGACCAAATCCTTGTCAAGGGGCGATGTCTGTACCACGGTAAGACCCATGGGCACTGGCACCACAGCATGGAACTCAGAGGGTGAGGGCCAGGAGCGACCCCCGAAGCTGCCCTGGCAGGAAGAATTTCTCATCCACTTGGAGGATTGGCTTTGGAATGTCGAGGTGATCACTATCGGTGAGTCCCCACTGAAGGAATCGATGTCGGGCCTGATGCCCTCAGTGCCCACGCTGGTGGCTATGGAGCTTTCGGACCTCGAGGCTAGGATGGCGTCCTTGGAACACAGTTTTGCTGCCTTTCTGGCAAGCCAGCAGACCTTGGTTACCTCCGGTTCCTCGGGACTGGTGATGGGCCCCTCCACTGCGAGGGCCTCACTGGAGAACATCCAGCCTGTTCTGGAGCGGCATGCTCTGTGGGCCGATTCCGATGACTGATCTCTTTCTCGGTGAGATCCCGGGGCTTCTCCACAGAGTGCTTTGGGCTCAGACCACCGGGAATCCCAGCTGCCGTCCTTGCCCCTAACTCTGCACTGGTGCAATTCCCACCAGTGCTTCGAGCTGCCTTCCGATTCGGAATGGGAGATGAATGACAAGTTTCCCGATACCATTCAGCATTGGGATGTTCCGGTGGACCCTTCTAAGAACATAAGAACATAAGATATGCCATACTGGGTCAGACCAAGGTCCATCAAGCCCAGTATTCTGTTTCCAACCGTGGCCAATCTAGGTCATATGTACCTAGCAGTTCCCCCAAGAGACACAAGTTCCACAATGCTTGTACTGGGTCAAGCATTGATATCTTCGGTCACTTCTTAATAATGGTTTATGGACCTTTCCTCCAGGAACTTGTCCAAACCTTTTTTAAACCCAGCTACACTAACAGCCTTTACTACATCCTCCGGTAACAAATTCCAGAGTTTGATTACACGTTGAGTGAAAAAATATTTTCTTTTATTAGTCTTAAATAGTTTACCCCTGTAGCTTCATTGCATGTCCCCTAGTCTTTCTATATTCTGATAAGGTAAACAATCGATCTACGTTTACCCGTTCCACTCCGTTCATTAATTTATAGACTTCTATCATATCTCCCCTCAGCCGTCTCTTTTCCAGGTTAAAGAGCCCTAACCTTTTTAGCCTTTCTTCATAGGAGTATCCTTCCATCCCCTTTACCATTTTGGTGGCTCTTCTCTGAACCTTTTCTAATAACTCTATATCCTTTTTAAGATACGGCGACCAGAATTGCACACAATATTCAAGGTGCGGTCTCACCATGGAACGATATAGAGGCATTATAATATCTTTTGTTTTATTTTCCATTCCTTTCCTTATCATACCTAGCATTCTATTTGCTCTTTTGGCCGCCGCTGCACACTGGGCCGAGGGTTTTAACATGGTATCCACAATGACGCCTAAATCTTTTTCCTGGGTGGTGGTTCCTAATGTGGAACCTTGCATCGTGTAACCATAGTTTGGGTTGTTCTTCCCTAGGTGCATAACCTTGCACTTGTCCACATTAAATTTCATCTGCCATTTTGATGCCCAGTCTTCCAATTTATCAAGATCCTCTTGCAATTTTTCACAATCCTCTTGGGTTTTAACAACTTTAAATAGTTTTGTGTCATCTGCAAATTTGATCACCTCACTCGTTATTCCACTTTCCAGGTCATTTATGAATATGTCAAAAGCAGCGGACCCAGCACAGATCCCTGGGGTACACCACTATTCACCTTTCTCCATTGGGAAAATTGGCCATTTAGCCCTACCCTCTGCTTTCTATCTTTTACCAGTTCCTGATCCACAATAGTACACTGCCTTCTATCCCATGACTCTTTAGTTTTGCCAAAAGTCTCTGATGAGGGACCTTGTCAAAGGCTTTCTGAAAGTCCAGATACACAATATCAACCGACTCACCTTTGTCCACCTGTTTATTCACTCCTTCAAAAAAACATAACAGATTAATAAGACAAGATCTTCCTTGTCTAAAGCCATGTTGGCTGTCTCCCATTAGGTTGTGACTATCTACATGCTGAGTAATTTTATTCTTTATGATGGTTTCTTCCATTTTTCCTGGTACTGACGTCAGACTCACCGGTCTGTAGTTTCCCGGATCACCCCTGGAACCCTTTTTAAAAATTGGTGTTACATTGGCGATCCTCCAATCTTCAGGTATTAGAGATGATTTTAATGATAGTTCACAGATTGCTGATAGCAGGTCCGCAATCTCATATTTCAGTTCTTTCAACACCCTTGGATGTATACCATCTGGCCCAGGTGATTTGCTACTCTTCAGTTTATCTAATAGTTGTAAGACATCTTCCCGATGTATCGATATTTCCTTCAATTCTTCCGCACCTTTAAATACCACTTCAGTCATGGGTAACATCCCTACATCTTCCACAGTAAAGACCGAAGCAAAGAATTCATTCAGTCTCTCCGCTATCGCCTTGTCGCCTCTTAGTGCTCCTTTAACCCCTTTATCATCTAATGGACCAACTGACTCTCTCACAGGTTTTTTGCTACGAATGTACTTGAAAAGGTCTTTATTTTGCGTTTTTGCTTCCGCAGCAAGCTTCTTCTCAAATTCTCTCTTTGCCTGCCTTATCAATGCCTTGCTTTTGACTTGCCAGTGCTTGTGCTGTTTCCAGGTTTCGTCGTTTGGCTCTTTTTCCATTTCCTGAAAGATGCTTTTTTGGCAATAGCCTCTCTGACCTCACCTTTAAACCATGCTGGCAGTTTTTTGGACTTCCTTCCACTTTTCTTAAAGCGTGGAATACAGCTGGTCTGGGCTTCCAAGATAGTATTTTTCAACAACACCCAAGCTTGATGTACGTCTTTAACCTTTGCAACTGCTCCTTTTAGTTTTTTCTTAACTGTTTTCCTCATTTTATCAGTCTCCCTTTCGAAAGTTAAAAGGTAGTACTGTGGATTTCCTTACTATCCCTCCTCCACTAATTAAATCAAAGGCGATCATGCTATGATCCCTATTGCCAAGTGGCCCCAACGCCCTTATCTCTTGCACTAGATCTGGTGTTCCACTAAGGACTAGGTCTAATATGGCTTCCCCTCTGGTCGGTTCATGAACCAGCTGCTCCAAGAAGCAGTCATTTATTTCATCTAGGAACTTCATCTCCCTAGCATGCCTGCCGTGACACTGACCCAGTCGATACCGGGGTAATTGAAATCACCCATTATTATTACTGCGCTGTAACTTTTGTTAGCTTCCTTGATTTCTTTGAGCATTTCATCATCCATTTGGTCATTCTGGCCAGGTGCTCGATAGTACACCCCCACTGCCATTGCCTTCCCCCTTTTATATGGAATTTCAATCCATATAGATTCTACAGCAGATTTTGTTTCCTGCAAAACTTTAATCCTTTCTGAGTCAATGCCCTCTCTAACATAAAGTGCAACCTCTCCACCAATTTGATCAGCTCTATCATTACGATATAGTTTGTACCCAGGTATCACAGTGTCCCACTGGTTGTCCTCCTTCCACCATGTCTCTGATATTCCAATCATATCTAACCTTTTATTTAGTGCTATATATTCTAACTCTCCCATCTTATTCTTTAGACTTCTAGCATTTGCATACAAGCATTTTAGAGAATGTATTTTATTCATGTTAATTTGGCTATAGTTAGACATGGGTAAATTGGGATCTTTAAGCTCTGTCTGCTCCATACTCGAGGGCATTTGGGCTACTTTACTCTTTTGTGGAACCTCTCTGCTTTTGGTAGTATCCTTCAAGGATACATTCTTCCGAACCATCTGCTCTTGGGCGACTGTGGGCTTTCCCCTAATATCTAGTTTAAAAGCTGCTCTATCTCCTTTTTAAAGGTTAATGCCAGCAGCCTGCTTCCATCCCGGTTAAGGTGAAGCCCATCCCTTCGGAAGAGCCCCTCCTTTCCCCAGAATGTTCCCCAGTTCCTAACAAATCCAAAACCCTCATCTCTGCACCATTGTCTCATCCACGCATTGAGACTCCGGAGCTCTGCCTGCCTTTTGGGTCCTGCGCGTGGAACAGGAAGCATTTCAGAGAATGCTACCATGGAAGTTTTGGATTTCAACTTCCTACCTAAAAGCCTAAATTTTGCCTCCAGAACTTCCCTACCACATTTTCCTATGTCATTGGTACCGACTTGTACCAAGACAGCAGACTCCTCCCCAGCACTATCTAAGACCTTATCTAGGTGGCGCGTGAGGTCCGCTACCTTCGCACCAGGCAGGCATGTTACCAGGCCATCCTCACGTCCACCAGCCACCCAGCTATCTACATGCCTAATGATCGAATCACCAACTATAACGGCTGTACTAACCCTTCCCTCATGGGCACATGGCCCTGGAGAAACTTCCTCGGTGCGAGAGGGTTTTACATCACCTGGAGGACAGGTCCTAGTTACAGGATCACTTCCTGCCACACCAGGGTGATGCTCTCCTGTCACGTGACCTCTCTCCTCCATGGCAACAGGGGTGCTGCCAGACTGGAGGTGGGACTTCAGGACTATATCCCTGTAGGTCTCGTCTATGTACCTCTCTGTCTGTCTTATGTTTTCCAAGTCTGCTACTTTAGCCTCTAGAGAACGGACTTGTTCCCTGAGAGCAAAGAGCTCCTTGCACCTAGTGCACACGTAAGACCTCTCACCAACTGGGAGAAAATCATACATGTGACACTCAATGCAAAAGACTGGAAAGCCCCCATCCCGCTGCTGGACTGCTGTCTGCATCTTAGTTTTAAGTTTGTGTCTAGATCTTTAAGTTCTTACTTACTAGGGGTTGCTATGGGTATTTATACCAATAAAACTGTACCTAATACGTTTAATATACCTTGTTCACCTGAAGCTTAATTAATCTCAGGTCCTTAGTGTATGACTGATTTGGGTAATGAGCTTCACCTGAAAGCACCTCCTGACTTTTAAGATGTGTAAGTACCTATAAAGCTATGATTATCCCAGGGAGGGATGGGTGGGTGTGGGGAGGGAGGGAGGGAGGGAAATAACACTTATTAAAAGAGGGCTGCTACACAGTACCCTGTCTTGTGCTGCTGAGGTAAGTTAAATTCTGATTTGATTTAAATTATAGCTCTTAGCTTCTGCTAGGCTCTAACTTCTTATGAAATTTAAACTACAAGCTCTCTGCTGGGTTCTAAATTTAACCAGAAAGCTCTCTTCTGTGTTTTAAAACTAAAAGTACTTTTCTAATGCTAGGCCCTGGGTGACTATTAAATGTACACTACAAGCTCTCTGCTGGGTTCCAAATGTAACCAGAAAGCTCTCTTCTGTGTGTTAAATTTTAACTAAAAGTACTTTGCTGTTACTTGGCCCTGAGTGACTATTAAATTTAAACTACAAGCTCTCTGCTGGGTATGAAATGTAACCAGAAAGTTCTCCTCTGTGTTTTAAATCCAAACTTTAATTGCTGCTACTAGGCCCTAACTGATCCAACAAAAAACAGTGGGTTCACAGATTAAGTAGCTTTAATACAAAGAATTCTTTTTAGAAAATTACCAGACGTATATACTCACAGTTGCAGATTTCTTCTCCTCCTCATGAGCATCGGAGTTCCCCACCCAAGTACCTCTCCTTCCTGGACTTCATCAGGGACATAGGCAAGGCCCTCGCCTTCACCATCGAGGCAGAGGAGGAGCCTCGGTTGGAGGACCTGGACATACTCCAGTATGATTCTCCTCCCAAGGAGGCCATAACGGTGCCGGTGCCTCTCATCTTGGAGCGCCTCCTTTTCAGGATGTGGGAAACCCCTGTTATGGTTCCCATTGTGAGCAAGTGGCTTGATTCCATGTATTGGGTCCGCAAGAGCCCAGGCTTTGAACAAGCTTAATTACCACACAACTCATGGTGGTGGAGTCGGCCATGCGCTGGATCAAAAGCCAGAAGAGGCACTCCTCAGTATCCCAGGGTCGGGAGGCCCACACCCATGGACTGGTTTGGTTTGTTAGGAAGTGTTTCCAGGGCTCATTGCTTGTGGCCCATATCCAGGCTTACTAGCTGTACATCGGTATGTACCTGAGAGACCTGGTGAAGGAGTTTGCTGGGTTCTAAGCTGGATTGTCTAGTGAAAACTGCCAGCACTTCAGGAGCCTGGTGTCCACGGTCAAGGAGTGCTCCAAGTATGTAACTCGAGCAGCCTATGACAGCTTTGAGTCTGTGGCTAGAGTGGCTGCGGTGGACATTGGTTTCCACTGTCTGGCATGGCAATAGTCTTCAGACCTAGAGCAATAGGTTCAGAACAAATTGGTAGATGTCCCCTGCCGGGGGGGAGAATCTCTTTGACAAGCCCATGATGGACAAGGTTGTCGAGTTGGAGACAGAGCTGATGCCAGAATCAAGCTCTCTCGGAAGACTGCTGATCCTTCACAACAGAAGGCTTTGGGGGAAAAAGTCCTACTCAAAGAAAAAGGCCTATGGAACATACCCCCAACATTAAGTTTACCAGTCCTATAAAACTCCCCCACAGGGACAGCTGGCCAAGGGGCAGGGGCTCTGTAGGCCTAAGGCCCCCAAACAGCACCGATGCTGCAGCCTAGGGGGGGGGGGTTTGACTCCTGGGGCTTAGCCTCTCTTCCCATGGGAGGTCAGGAGCGGCAGCCCATAGGGGGATGTCTCACATTCTTTGCCCACTGGTGGCCCAGCATAACCACCGATGCCTGGGCCCTTCAGGTGGTAAAGGAGGGTTACCTCCACTTCCACCAGACACCCCCTCATACTTTCCAGGGGAAATTCCTCTAGATCCCCCCCCATTAAGACCTTCTTCAAAGGGAGCACATGGCTCTTTTCAACAAGGCGGTGGAGCGTGTCCCGTTGCCTCTAAGAGGCATGTGGTTCTACTCCCACTACTTTCTGGTTCCCAAGAAAACAGGTGGGTTGCGCAGCATTCTAGACCTGGGGGATTTGAACTGCTGCTTAGTGAAAGAGAATTTCAAGTTTGTATCCCTTGGAATGTTGCTACCGTACCTCCACTGGGGAGACTGGCTATGCTCCTTGGATCTCAAAGATGCCTATATACACATCCTGATCCACCCCTTGCACCAGTTGTACCTCTGCTTTGTCATCAGGTGTCACTACCAGTACCAGGTCCTTCCGTTCAGACTGGCATCTGCCCCCCCGGGTGGTTGCTGTCTTCCGTGACTGCAGTGTATGTTCATCTTCCCTTTTCTGGATGATTGGCTGATAAGGGGAGGGTCCCTGGATGAGGTCCGACAGGCCCTATGTTCCACCATTCAGCTTCTGCAGACTTTAGGATTTATAGTCAACTATCCCCAGTCCCACCTACAGTCCGTCCAGCACCTAGAGTTCATCGGAGCCCTTCTCAATACCACTCAGGTCCGGGTGTTCCATCCGTCCAACAGGGCTCAGCGCCTGTCTGTCTTGGCGGGGGAGGTCCAGACTTCTCAGGCGGTCTTGGCTCGTTGGATTCTCCACCTCCAGGGGCATATAGCCTCGACAGTTCATGTCACACCCTCTGCCCATCTCCATATGCATTAGGCCCAGTGGGCACTTTACACTCAGTGAAAGCAGGCGACGGGACGCTTGTCGGACAAGGTATGGGTCACTTCGCCCCTCTCCTGTTCCCTTGCCTGGTGGAAACAGTCATGCAATCTTCTGGCGGGCCTACCTGTTCAGGATCCCCCGCATCAACAGATCCTCACCACGGATGCCTCCAAGCTCAGCTGGGGAGCCCATTGGTATGGCCTTCAGTCCCAGGGTATCTGGTTGCAGGAGGAGAGCCAGCTCCAGATCAACTTCCTCAAACTCCAAGCAGTTGCAAATGCCCTCTGGGCTTTCCAGCACTATCTGGCAAATCAGATTGTCCTTGTTCGAATGGACAATCAAGTGGCGATGTTCTACATCAACAAACGGGGGGAGTCCTACCTTCACTGCTGGGAACGATCAGACTCTGGAATTTTACAGACTGGCAGGGTATGCTCCTTCAGGCCATCTACCTCCCTGGGCTGGAAAATGTCCTGGGGACCAGCTCAGCAGTATGCTGCAGCCTCACGAGTAGACTCTCAACCTGCCAGTGGCATGGGGCATTTTCCAGAAGTGGGGCACAAAGGCAGTGGACCTCTTTGCCAGCCCTCATGACGTTCAGCTGTTCTGCTCCAGGATATGTTGCCTGAACCGTTTTGTGGCCAATGCATTTTTTCTCCATTGGGGCAAGGGCCTGCCGTATGCCTACCCACCTATGCCCTTGGTGGCCAAAACCACCTTCAAGGTCTAGATGGACAGGGCCAAAGTGATCCTTATCGCCTTGTGCTGGTCTCTGCAGCCATGGTACCATCTGCTGCTCAGACCTTTTCAGACACCAACCATTCCCTTGAGTTACACCCTGGATCGGATATCTCAGAATAATAGAACCCTCCTGCATCCCAATCTCACCTCGTTAACTCTGATGGCGTGGATGCTGAGAGGATAGCCCTTGCTCAGCATCACTTGCCTAGGAACATTGAGGACATTCTCTTTGCATCCCGCAGAGATTCCACCAGGCAAATGTACACCTTCAAATAGTGCAGGTCTTCAGTTTGGTGTGCGGATAGATGTTTCAACCCATTCTCCTGTCTGTACCTTTCACAGGTTGGGTTAAAGTTCAGTTCCGTCAGGGTGCTTCTGAGTGCCCTAGCTACGTATTATCATGTGGTTGACGGGTGTTCCCTGTCAGTCTATCCTCTTGCTCTCGCATCCTCCCATTTAACTGCCGACAGCAGCGTGGTTCTGGGTATACTCACTATCCTCCTGCCATATGGAGTACCTTTCATTGAAGGTTGCCTTCCTAGTGGCTCTCACTTCAGCTCACAGGGTTAGCGAGCTGCAAGCACTGGTGGCTCATGCTCCTTACACCAGATTTCATAGAAATAGGGTGGTCCTCCACACACATCCTAAGTTTCTTACTAAGATGGTTTCTCCTTCCAATCACAATCAGGAGATGGATCTTCCTACCTTCTTTCCCAGGCCACATGCAAACAGGGCAGAAACCTCTCTTCATACCTTCATACTTTGGATTGTAAATGGGCTTTGACTTTCTACCTTGATGGACAAAGGCTCATCGCCGCTCCTCTCAACTGTTTGTTTCTTATGACTTCAACAGACGGCATGGTGCTCTCTAAGCGCACCCTTTCTACTTGGGTGACTGACTGCATTTCTTTTGTCTATGGACAGGCTGTTTTTTCTCTGGAGTGTTGTGATGGCCCATAACATTCAGGCTATGGCAGCCTCCTTGGCTAACTTACCTACTGGAGATTAGTCGAGTGGCCACCTGGTCCTTGGTCCATACCTTTGCAGCTCACTACTGTCTCAAGGAGGTCTCCCGACATAACAGCGCCTTCGGCCAGGCTGTATTTTGGCACCTCTTTGGGGACTAGTGCAACTCCTTCCCTCTGACCCTTCTGTATGTCCAGGCTACTGGAGAGTCAATTCCCTCTCAGATGCTGGAGTTTCATCCTGATGCTTGAGGCTTTCCAGTGCTTTTCAGCTGCCATTCATGGTTCAGTTTTTGGGTCGCCCATGACTTTTTACAGGTTTTTTTGGTAGCTTGTAGCTGAGGAGTTCCATATGTGAGGACTGACTTCCTGCTTGTTCCCAGAGAAAGCATAGTTATTCACCTGTAGCAGGTGTTCTTTGGGATCAGCAGGAATCAGTCCTCCTTGTGGAATAGTTTTCTTTTTTTACTTGATTAAGCTATGACATCATACTGAGGTAAGATGGCTCCTTCGGGCAGGAAGACTGGCACACATGCGTGGAGCACCTTCCAAAAGCTTCCTTTTGGAAGCTGGGACGTGTTCCCACATGGGCTCTGTTGGTGACGTTACCCATATGTGAGGACTGATTCCTGCTGATCCTGCTACATGTGAGTAACTATGCTTTTCTTGATGAGACACTTTCTGGACCCGGGGGAATGGGAGTTGTCTGAGAAAGAAAGAGAGAAAATCTTCTTCTCTCATTAAGGATGATTGGGACAATCCAATCATGGACTTGATGGCAACAAAACACAATCCAAAGGTCACTTGTTTTTATTTTTAGTTATTGGAAAGAATGGGGATTGGCCGGTATAGATGCTCTGTTTAAACAGAGACCCTTCTCAGGGCTCTTTTATGTGTTTCTCCTGTAGCATCAGATTGGTCAGGTCTTATAGTGAATTGTTATGCACCCTGGTCTAGTGGTGGTGGTAACTCTGGATTGGCCCAATGACTGTGGTATGTGGATTTGGTCCATCGCATGGTGGGGGGAGGTCTTAAGCTCTGCAGGAACAGGACCTTCTGGTTCAGGCCTAATCACAGTGGACAAATTAGCTCCCTTCTCCATTATGGCCTGGCCCTTGAAAGGGCATGGCTGAGTTACAAGGTATATCTGGCTGAAGTCATTTTGACTCTTCTGCAGGCTCAAAAGACATCTACCTTCATGACTTATACAAGAATTTGGAGGCTTTTTGAAGCATGATCTGCGGAGTGGAGTATCTTTCTGTTCCGGGCCTCTGGGCCCCATCTTTTGGCCTCTCTTGCAGGAGGATTTCAAGAAGTCTGACCATCAGTGCTCTGAAGGGTCCAGGTGGTAACACTGGTATGATTTTTGAGAGTTGCTAGAGGGAAGTTCTCTAGCCTTGCATTCTGCCAGTTCGTTTCTTGAAGTGCATTTTGCATCATTCTCCGGTGCGTGTGGTTGTACCAGCCTGTAACCTTAATCTAGCCCAGGGCCAGCCCAACCACTAGGCAAGCTAGATCACCTAGGGCAGCAACTCTAAATAATAGATTTTGACAGCCAGAGGGGATATAAAGCTTGAGGTTTGCCTAGGGCTCCAATACTTTAGACCAAGTCTAGGGCCGGCCCTAATCTAGCCTTATCTGTTCTAGGGTGAGGGTCCCATTTGAGCCACTTCAGAGAGAGACCCTTAAGGATCTGATCCTGAAAGTGGCTTTTTTAGTAGGGATTTTGTTTGTTCGGGAGAACTTTGGTGCTCTAGGTGTTGTCATGAACCATTCTTGCGCTTTACTACAGCAAGTGTTTTGATGAAGATGGGTCCCCTCCTTCCTTCCGAAGGTGGTTTCAGTCTTTCATGTGAATCAATTGGTATCTTTGCCTTCTTTTCATAAGGAAGATTTGTGATGAGGCCTTTCGGATTTTCCATTCCTTGGATATGTGCCATGATCTACTGCGATATCTTGAGATGATTGAGTTCCAAAGGTCCGATAGATATTGTTTGTTTGTTCTATTGCTGAGTCAAAGAAGGGGGGAGGCTGCTACGAAGGCCACTATAGCCTGGTGGTTTAAGAAGATGATCTCTGTGGCATGTGTTCTACACCCCCCCCCCCCCTCCCTCCGAAGGGATTATTAGCTTCTTGGGTGGAAGTCTGTTCAGTTTCTCTAGTGGAGATTTGTAAGGCAGTGAAGTGGTCGTTTTTGTATTCATTCTCAAAACACTACAGGTTAGATGTCCTTGCCAGAGATGATGATGTATTTAGCGCATCAGTGATCTGTGCAAGGATGGTCAGGTCCTGTGTGGTTTAGTGGGGCTCTTTGTTATATCCCATTCATTCTGCACTGGGCTGGCAGACAATAAGGATGGAAAAATTTCTTGCCTGCTAATTTTCTTTGCTTAAGTCTTACCAGACTAGTTCAGATTTACGTCCCTGTCTTTAGTTAACTTTATGGCTAGTTAGGGGGATAGAGGTGATATGATTGAGATGTTTAAATACCTCCGTGGCATAAATGTTCAGGGAGAGAGCCTCTTTCAATTGAAAGCAAGTTCTGCTACAAGGGGACATGGGATGAGGGTGAAGGGGGATAGATTCAGGAGTGATATGCGGAAATATTTCTTTACAGAAAGAGTGGTGGATCCGTGGAATAGTCTCCCAGTGGAGGTGGTAGAGATGAGGACAGTAACTGAATTCAAAAAAGCATGGGACAAACACAGAGGATCTCTAAAGGTAAAAAGGGGACTGTTGTAGTTGTAGATATGGAAGGACAGACTAGATAGGCCACGTGGTCTTTTTCTGTCGTCATATTTCTATGTTTCCTAGGTGGAATTTCTACACTATTAATGATGTTTTGTATTTTTTCTTTGGGGAGACTTTTCCAAAGTTTCTCACTAATGGGCAGTTGATGCTTCTGGAACCCCTCTTCTCTTCCATAGGTTGTTTTGGAGAAGGGGAATGGTCTACATTTTCTTTGTTACAGAAAAAACTGTATTGGTTAGTGGCTGCATGATGCCCTATATAGGGCAGGAGTTTGCAAGATGATGTTCTTTGTCTCCATCTGCTGGTTGAGGAGCATAATCCATTCATTCTGGACTGGTGTGGTAAGGCTCAAAAGAAAATTAGCAGGTAAGAAAAATGTCCTTGTATTGCTATGTAAATGTTTTATAGTAGCTTAGCACGCTTCAGAAGCAGTGCTATTTTTAACTGATACAGGGAGTTTGTTGCTGGTTGTAGTTGTCACTTTGAAAATATTGCACAGTATTAATATTTATTTTTGTGATTTCGGTGATTTTATTATTCTGTCAAAGTCATACTGCAGAATTTAACAATTTACAATTTCAACTTTAACATGCCTTTCTCTCTGTTGTGGTTGGTGGTGATAGTATTCAATTGACAGAAAATACCTCTGACTGTTGTATGACAGCTGTGTCACCTGACTGACAGTTTAGTAAATTTTAGTAAGTAGAATAAATAAATCAAAGAATGCATTCAACCTAGTAAAACATTTATCCATTTCCCCCTTTTGATACAAAATAATCTTTGCACACTGCTGTTATGAAGTAGAAGAGCAAGGTGTTCAACATATTTTGTGGTTTTTTTCCATTGCTTAGTAAATTCTCCTTTGGGCTGATATTAAATTTTCTTTTCATTTTTTTCTTTTGATCTAGCATTTTCCTCCTGCTTCTTTAGGCTTCCAGCTCAGTCAGAACCAGAGCTATGGTGCCATGAGCCTTCATTTCCACCTATCTGGGGATTTTGTTCCCCTCTGTTTTGTATTCCCTCCCAACTTAATTTAGTCCAATCATTGTGGTGATGAGCTTCAGCCGGGCTCATGCAGTCATGGATCCTACATGTGGGCACCATGTGCTGGCATTGTGCAATGAATGGAACTCTCTCCAGGAGCTATGAATGCTGTTTATGCAGAATCTCTAGCCCTGGCCTGCCTGGGGAGCAAAAGTCCTGAATCAGGAATTGAATGCAGGTCCTTTCACATAGCAGCCACCAGGCTTTGCCCATGTTTTTCCTTTTGATCTCTTGCCTGGCACTCTATCCAGTACTGCCCAAATGAAGGTTTATTTTTATAGGGTTTTGTAAGCAGTAATAGGGCCCTATAAAGAACTTATTCTCTCTCTCTCCTTCTGTCACAGCTTATGGTATTGGCCTGCTGGTGACTTTCGTTGCCTTGGCGCTGATGCAGAGGGGCCAGCCTGCACTACTCTACCTGGTTCCCTGTACCCTCATCACTAGTTTTGCTGTGGCACTCTGGCGCAAGGAGTTTGGCATGTTCTGGACTGGCAGCGGTTTTGTGGTGAATACCAGTTTGATATGACTCTTGGAGCAATGCTTAATATTTTAAATCCTAAGTCAAAGTTGAGTAAATTTTGTAGCATTACAGTCCAATGAAATGACGATTGTTTGCATTGTTTAATTGTTTTCTTATTTAGTGGGCCATTTTCATGTGCTAACATAGGCACCATATCCACAGGTACCTTTTATATTTTTTGAAACACACCTAATCTGCAGATGCAGGAAGCACAAAGTATACGGTTATTTTAGTACCTAGAATCTTGCAGCTGATTTTCAAAAGATATTACCCTGCCTGTGAAAATTAGTTGCAAGTACACAGCAGATATGAAAGAACCTGTGGTGTTTGCATCTTATTGATCTATAGCTCCTATGGAAAAATGCATACACAGTTTTGAAAATAAAATCTTATGTGCTTACTTTCCTATCCCCAACCCCATCCTGAGGCAGCCTTTTTGTGCATTGGTGGATATGTCACCTACTAAAAGAACGCTATCTCAGAATATAGTGGAAAGTGAATATTCAATTGGTCCCTAAAACAAAGCATTTCATATCTTCCCCTTGAAAAACCCAATCGGAGAAACGCCGGAGCGCTTGGAGGATTGAGGCGTTGGGGATTATTAATTTTGCTGTTTGCCAAAGAAAGGGGCATTTTCCGACACCATTCTACATAAGATAAGTGGAGTGGTGAATGTTATCATTTTATATAAAATAACTAATGAAACTAATGAAAAACAAAAAAGTTAACAAGCAATATTTACACAATTAAAAAAAAATACTTGCTAAAGGTCGTTGATGTGAACGGACACTGTGATGGGAGAGGTTGCCTAACCCATAATTAAGTGTCAAAACTCTACCGTTTATCTGAGACCACCAGCAAGTTATTATAGTAAATTGTGGTTATATAATAAGTAATTGAGTGAATCTGATTGCCTTAGAGTAGTGACCTACTAAAAGTAGACAAATATGTATGCTTGTTGCACAGGGTGCAGTCTTCACCTAGAGGAATCTAATCGGGTAACGTTTATCCAGTAGATCTACTTTGAAAATGTACCCCCTCCCCATCTTGTTAGCTTTGAGCCCCCTTGTCTGTGCTTCATTTCTTAGCTTTTGGAAGTGGAGGGAGGATACCAGGAAGTGCATAGAAACACATAAGCTGCATGCAATTGTGTTTGTTAGAGGAGAGCTGAACTGAAAATACAGCTAGAAAAGAAGAAAAATCTGACTAAAAATGTGTTAGTATTTAGCTCACGCCTTTCCAGTAGAAGTCCAAGATAGTTTACAATCGGGTGCAGTAGGTAGCTCCCTATCCCCAGAAGGCTTACAATCTAAGTTTGTACCTTAGTCAGTGAAGGGCTAAGTGACTTGCCCAGTGCCACAGGAGTGTCAGTGGCATTCAAACCCTGATCTCTTTGGGCAGAGACCACTGCTCTAACCACATGGCTAAAAAACACTAAAAAGGAACCTGAGGTCTGAAAAATTGATGTACTGTATAAACATGCAAATCCACTGCTCCAGCTGACTGATTCAGCAGAGAGATTGCTATTATGAATGTTGAAAATGCAGTATTTGTGTAAGCATGTGCTCAGTAAAGAGATGTTAGGATGCTTGCGTGCATAGGGAAGGAATGACCAGCAGGAAGAAGAGGAGATAGTGTCTCTGTATGGAGCACACACCTTCAAAAAAGATATAAACAGAATGGATTCTTTGTAGAGGATGGCTACTAAAGTGATTAGTGGCCTTAATTATAAGGCATACAGGGACAGAATTAAAGATCTCAATATCTATGCTTTGGAAGAAAGGCAGGAGAGGGAAGAGATACAAGTTCCCTCGGGTCAGTGGTTCGAATCCCTCTGGAGGACAGCGACCTTGGGTCGGAGGGACTGGAGTTTCTAGTTCCACAGGTTCTCCTTGTGGACTTGGGCAAGCCACTTAAACCCTAGGTTGCCTCAGGTACAAAAAAAAGAAAACAGATTGTGAGCCCTTCTCTGGGAACAAGCAGGAAGTCAGTCCTGACATATGGGTGACGGCGCTGACGGAGCCCATGCTGAAGCTTCTCTCTACCTTTCAAAGAAAGCCTTTGGGAGAGCACCACACATGCGTGGTCCACTTCCTGCCCAAGGGTGCCATCTTGCCCCAGTCTCCTTTTTTTCGGGGTGGCCGCCCCCTCCCCCCCCCCCCCCCCCCCCCGGGAAAAGTGTTAATTTTTTCTTTAGATTTTTCTCTTAAAATTCTTTCGTGTACCGGTTCCTTTTCCTGCCCCTGAGCCGTTTGCCTCAGCATTGCATCTCAGGTTCTTTTATTTTCTCATTTTTTGAGTCTTCTTGACCTGCACATCTTAGCACCCTTTTCTTCTCTGGCTAGGCCTAGGGTCTTCAACCTTGCTGGAGCCCCTTTCCCCATGGCCTCTGTCAGTGGTTTTAAGAGGTGCAATTTGTGTGTTCGTACCTTGTCCCTCACCGATCCCCATGACAGCTGCCTCTACTGCCTCGAGCCAGACCACGACCCCTTGGATTGTGGCCTCTGTAAAAAGATGTCTTCCAAGGCCATCAAGAGTCATCAGCAGCAGGAGAAAAAGATCTTCCACAGATCAGACTCTGCCCTGGAGCAACCACTGACACCGTTCTCCAAGGCCCCCTTCTGGGATGACCTCAACGCCTCGGGATCCTGAGGCTGCAAGTCCTCCAAATGCAGCACACCGGAGGTGGAACTCAAGAAGGAGAAACTCCCAAGGACTGCTTCGGTGGATGGGTCAAAGAAGGTAGGTAAGTCCCGGTCCTGCAGCCCACACCGTGAGTCCGAGGGAATGGAGCAGGAGCAGCTGACCAAGTTGGCCTGAAAGGAATCGTCCTCCGGTGATCAGCCTTGGACCCCCGAGGCCATCTTAGTTGAGGACTCTCTCCCTTGTTGGATCTGGCACCAGGCCCAAAATCCTCTGTCTGTGCTGACGTCTGTGGAACCATGTGGATTGGAGACCAGAATGGTGGCCTTGGAGCGCAGCTTGTCTGCCTTCATGGTCCAGAAGTCCTATTCTTATGGTTCATCGGCCCCAACCACCACGTCCTCAACCTCGAGGACTTCCCCAGTGATCGAGCCGGTCCTCGAGCACTATCAGCATCGACATTTTCCTTAGCCTCAATCCCGGTCCTGATCCTCTGGGCTGAGATCCTCCACGGTGAGTGCCCTTGGCTCCAATTGCAGGGCCTCTGAGGGACACAGGCCTGGGACCCCACCCCGGAGTCCGGACATCCCTCAATACCGCCACCGACTATGACTTGGACTGGGAGACCAAGGATGAGGAGTCCCTGGACATCCGAAGCCACCGTGATGTGCCTTCGGATCCGTCTCCCACCGAGACTTGGCACCTGTCCCGCCCGAGGATATGACCTTCCTCGACTTTGTGCGTGACATGGCAAAGGCACTGGCATTTGACACAGAGTCGGAGGAGGACCCTTGCATGGAGGAGATTCTCCAGTACGAGGCCCCCCACCCCCCGAAGGAGGCACTCATGGTGCCCTTCCCTTAGATCCTGGAAAGGCGGCTACTCTGCATGTGGGACACACCTGCATTGGTTCCCATCATGAGCCAATGGCTGGACTTGATGTACCGAGACTGCTGGAGCCTTGGGTTCCAGAATGCACAGCTGCCGCAAAACTTCCATGGTGGTGGAGTCGGCCAGGTGTCGGCTCAAAAGCCAGAAGACACACGCCTTGCTGCCCCCGGGGAGGGAGGCCCATGCTTTGGATGCCATGGGCAGAAAGTGCTACCAAGACTCGATATTCATTGGCCAGATCCCGTCCTACCAGCTATACATGGGTTGGTCTCTCAGAGGAACCCCTCCAGCAGTTCCAGAACCTGGCCTCGGCTGCCAGAGAATGCTCCAAATTCATGACTCGTGCAGCCTATGACTGCTTCGAATCAGTGGCTAGAGTAGCTATGGCAGGCATCAGTGCCCGTCGCTAGGCCTGGCTACAGTCTTCCAACCTGGAGCAATGAGTTTAGGACAGATTGATCAGTGTCCCTTACCAGGGAGAGAATCTCTTTGGCAAACCGATGACCAATAAGGCTGCAGATTTGGAGACCGAGTTTCTGATGAAGACCAGGCTCTCCAAGAAGATTGCTACTCTTCTCTGATGGAAGCCCTCACTTAAAAAGCCCCCTTACTTGAGGAAAGGAACTGCTTACAGAAACTACCCTGAGTATCAGGCCTTCCCAGCTTCCCAACAGGGTCGGCAGGCCAAGGAACAAGGCCCTTGTAAGCCAAAGACTCCCAAAACCCAGGCACGGGCTCTGGTCCAGCCTGATGGGAGCTTTTGACTCCTTGGGCATAGCCTCCCCTCTCCCAGGATGCCCAGCCCAGCAGCCCACAGGGGGATGTCCAGTCGTCTTTGCCCACAGGTGGCCATCCATCACCACTGACGCCTGGGCACTGAAGGTAGTCATGGAGGGCTACCTCCTCCACCTTCTGCAGGCACACCTGCCATTCTTGCCGGGAGAGCCCCCCAGGACTCCCCTCCACAAGACCTTGCAACTGCAGGAACTCACAGGTCTTCTAGAGGATAGGGCAGTGGAACCAGTGCCTCCACACCTTTGGGGAAAAGGGTTCTACTCCCGGTACTTCCTTGTACACAAAAGAACAAGGGGCCTAAAGCCCATCCTAGACCTGCGGGACGTAGACAGGTTCCTGGTGAGGGAGAAGTTCAAGATGCTCTCCCTTGGAACACTGTTGCCATACTTCCAGTAGGGAGACTGGCTATGCTCCTTGGACGTAAAGGATGTATACACCCACATTCTCCTCCATCCCAGCCACAGGCAGTACCTCAGGTTCATGGTAAGGGGCGGTCGCTACCCAGTACAGGGTACTACCCTTTGGCCTAGCCTCTGCTCCTAGAGTCTTCACCAAGTATTTAGCGGTGGTCACAGCCCACCTTCACCTCCAAGGGGTCTTTGTCTTCCCCTACCTGGATGACAGGCTCATAAGAAGGGGCTCGGCCACCAAGGTGCAGCAGGCCATGGCCCGCACCATCCATGTCCTCCAGTATCTGTGTCTGGAGTTCATAGGGGCACGGCTGGACACCGTTCAGGCCAGAGCCTTCCTGCCTCTGGACAGGGCCGACTGCCTCAGAGTGCTGGTCACAGAAGTGCAGCATCAACACTGTCTCTGCTTGCCTTCCACTCTGACTGTTGGGCCACATGGCATCCTTGGTCCATGTTACCTCAGATGCCTGCCTTCGCATGAAGGCAGCCCAGTAGTGCTGCTGCTCCCTGTGGACTCAGGCCACGGGCCGGCTGCGAGACAGGTGATGGTGACCCACCGGCTGGTGGACTCCCTCAACTGGTGGCAAGTGCCTCAGTATCTCCAGGCTGGGTTGCCTTGTCAGGCCCCTGCCCCCCGAGAGTCCTCACCACGGATGTCTCCCTTCTGGGCTGGGGAGCTTATTGCGTGGATCTCCACACTCAGGGCAGTTGGTCGCAGATGGAAAGCCAACAGCAAGGTAGTGTCTCCAGTCCACCTCAATCAGGAGGTGGTGCTCCCCACCTTCTTTCTGCGACTTCATGCCAGCAGGGCAGAGGCCATACCCTGGATTGTAGGAGGGCCCTGTCCTTCTACTTCCAATGTACCCAGGGCCACCGCAGAGCCTCCCAGCTTTTCATCTCCTGTGACCCCAGCCAGCTGGGGGAGGCGGTAACCAAGCGTACTCTGTCCACTTGGGTGGCAGATTGCATTGCTCTTGCCTGCGAGCAGGCTGGGCTCTCACTAGAGTGCCTGGTCACGGTGCACAGCGTAGGGCCATGGCGACCTCTGTAGCAAACCTGCGTTCCGTCCCTATAATGAAAATCTGCCGAGCCGCTGTCACCTGGTCCTCGGTGCATACCTTCGCAGCTCACTACTGCCTGGAGAGAGAGTCCCGATGGAACAGTGCCTTCAGCCAGACCGTACTCCGTCATATGTTTGGGGTTAGACAACTCCTGCCCTCCGACCCTTCTGTGTTCAGGCTACCGGAGTGTGGTTCCTCACCGGACAGTTGAGTCTCTTGAGAGTCTGTTAGCTTAGGACTTTGTCTCTGCTGCTCCAAGGCTCACCTTTTCTGGTCACCAGTGGCGTCTTACAGGTTTTCAGTAGCCTGTAGCTAGGGAGTCCCATATGTGAGGACTGACTTTTTGCTTGTTCCCGGAGAAAGTGTAGTTACTCACTTATAACAGGTGTTCTCCAGGGACAGCAGGAATCAGTCTTCACAACCCTCCCCTCTTCCCTGTGGAGTTGCTTTTTGTGTCATTTTTGCCTTTGGGCTATATCATTATACTGAGGCAAGATGGCACCCTTGGATGGGAAGGGGACCACGCATGCATGGTGCATCTCCCAAAGACTTGCTTTGAAATCTGAGGAGAAGCTTCCGTGCAGGCTCCATTGGCAATGACATCACGTATATGTGAAGACTGATTCTCCAGGACCAAGCAGGAAGTCAGTCCTCACATATGGGTGTCATCGACGCCGATGAAGCCCCAGTGGAGCATTTCCCCAGCTTTCTATGACAGCCTTTGGGAATGCAGGCACGCATGCGCGGTTCCCTTCTAAAGGTGCCATCTTACCTCAGTCTCTTTTTTTCCAAGAAGCCCATCAGACGTGTGTCCTGTCATCCCGGATAAAAGTTGATTATTTTTGGGCGATTCTCGCTGTTTTTTCTCCCGGTTCGACGCCGGTTCCCCTCCCTCTCCTTGGGAAGCTGCACAGCAGATCAATCTCCTCGAACTCAGAGCTATTCGATTAGCACTCAAAGCTTTCTCTCCTACCCTGGCTCATCAATCTGTCCTGGTTCAGACAGACAACCAAGTAGCCATGTTTTATGTGAACAAACAGGGCGGGACTGGGTCCAGAATCCTTTGTCAGGAGGCTCAGGACCTTTGTTCATTTGCCCTCAAGCACAACATGCTCCTCAAGGCTGTGTACCTTCCAGGCCAGGACAACTGCCTGGCCGACAGATTAAGCAGGATTCTGCAGCCCCACGAGTGGCAGCTGCATCCTTCAGTAATTCAGAAGATCTTCCTAAAATGGGGTCTCCCTTTGATAGATCTCTTTGCCAGTCCAATTATTATTATTATTATTATTATTACAAGTTCTTATATACCGCACTATTCGGCATCAGCGCGGTTTACATTATAACATAAAGACCATAACAACAAGCTGTTTGGTTTACATCGAACAGGAGTACAAACTTGGAGAACCGGGGTAAACTATATACATGAGATAATTACATAGAAAAGAATAGAGTCTTAATAATATCAAGAACGGCATGGTGTGTTCATGAGTGGGTCACTTCCTCTGGTTCAATTGCTGGTAGGGTAGTATTGAAGGAAGAGGTGGTATTTGAGTGCCTTCCTGAACTGGAGTAGGTCAGTAATGGCCCTTATGTCAGAGGGTAGAGCGTTCCAGCATTTGGGTACATAGAAACTGAAGGCTCTGTTTGAGGTTGTCATGTTGCACTTTGTCAACGCCTTCGAGGTTGTCAGTAGGTTTACGGCTGTTGTTCTTCTGGATCTGTTGGGGGGTACAGTGTGAATCAGATCTGTGAGTGAGGAGGATGAGATACCCTTGATTGCCTTGAATGATAGTACTAGGGTTTTAAAGATGATCCTCCCATGGATGGGGAGCCAGTGAAGTTGTTTAAGAATGGGAGTTACGTGATCGCTTCTGGAGGCTCCGTAGAGGACTCTTGCTGCGGCATTCATGGCCATCTGTAGTGGGCTAAGAGTGGATTGAGGGAGACCTTGTAATATGGCATTTGCAAAGTCGAAGTGTGGCAGGATTAGCGCTTGGTATATGGTTCGGAAGTCATCCGGGTCCAACAGGGAACGCATATGCCTAAGCGAGCGTATTTTGAAGTATACAGCTTTAACTATGAACAAGTATACAGCTTTAACTATGAACAAGCAACTACCAAAGTTCTGCTCCAGGCAACCACATCCTCTGAGGATAGCAGCCGATGCTTTTCTGATTCCATGGTCTCAGAGCCTCCTGTATGCGTTTCCTCCCACGCCCTTGGTGGCCCGAACTCTCTTCAAATTTCTTTAGGACAAGGCCTCGGTCCTTCTGGTGGCTCCCAGGTGGCCAAGACAGCCTTGGTTTCCGCTTCTACTTCAACTGGCGGTGGATCCTCCACTGCCCCTGGGGTTGCAACCCGACCTTCTCTCACAGGAGCAGGGTTCCCTTCTGCACCCCAATCTCAAAGCTCTCAATTTGATGGCCTGGAGGCTGCAAGGGTAGTTTTGGCTCCCTGGGGCCTACCTCAGGAAGTTGAGGAGGTTGACCTAGCCTCTAGGAAACAGTCCACTAGGAAAACCTATGCTCTCAAATGGAAGAGGTTTTCTGTGTGGTGTCAGCTACGTACGGAGGATCCTTTCTCCTGTACTGTACCAGTAGTGCTTCAGTACTTACTGCACTTATCCAATCAGGGACAAGTCCAATTCTGTTCGGGTCCACCTCTCAGCTCTAGCAGCTCACCACTCACTGGTAGAGGGACATTCTCTCTCGGGTCACCCCTTGGTGTCCCGCTTTCTCAGGGGCTTGCTTTTACTCAAGCTCCCAATACGTCGTCCTGCCCCTGAGTGGGAGTTGAATGTGGTCTTGCAACAACTGACTCATCCACCCTTTGAGCCCATGGCTACTTGCCCACTACACTTCCTCTCCTGAAAGACACTCTTCCTGATAGCCCTTACTTCCGCTAGGCGAGTGAGTGAGCTTCAGGCCCTGGTCTGTGACAGGCCTTACACTAGGATTTATAGAAACAGGGTAGTCCTCAGGACTCATCCAAAGTTCCTCCCAAAGGTTGTCTCCTCTTTTCACCTCAATCAGGAGGTGGTTCTTCCAACATTCTTCCCTAGGCCTCATGCAAGCCAGGCTGAAGCAGTTCTGCATACCCTGGACTGTAGGAGGGCCTTATCCTTCTACCATGACCGTACGCAGGGGCATAGAAGGGCTACTCAGCTCTTCATCTCCTTTGACCCTAATAAGTTAGGGATGGCTGTGTCCAAGCATACCTTGTCCATCTGGGTAGCTGACTATCACCTGGGCTTACAGGGCGGCTGACCTTCCTTTGCAGGGTCGGGTTACGGCCCACCGTGTCAGGGCAATGGCTGCCTCAGTGGCTCATCTCCGCTCTGTGCCCTTGGTAGACATCTGCAGGGCTGCAACTTGGTCTTCAAGCCAGACTTTTGCGGCCCATTACTGTCTGGAGAGGGAGTCCCGTAGGGACAGTGTTTTTGGCCAGGCAGTACTCCGGAATCTCTTTGAGGTTTAGGCAACTCCTGCCCTCTGTTGGGCTACCGGTGGAGATTGTGTCCTTGAAAAGCCTTTCTTTGCTGCTGAGACTAGAGGAAGTTCTCTTGTTCAGCCTGGGTTCCTCAGTAGCCCAGAGCTAGGGAGTCACCTATATGTGAGGACTGACTTCCTGCTTGGTCCTGGAGAAAGAGTAGTTACTCACCTGTAACAGGTGTTCTCC
Source organism: Ichthyophis bannanicus (assembly GCA_033557465.1). Classification (NCBI taxonomy): domain Eukaryota; kingdom Metazoa; phylum Chordata; class Amphibia; order Gymnophiona; family Ichthyophiidae; genus Ichthyophis; species Ichthyophis bannanicus. Next base: position 218,231,656 of record CM066039.1, on the reverse strand, counting down.
AGGAGCAGCAGGAATCGGTCCTCACAACCCTCCCTCCTCCCCTTGGAGTTGCAGTTGTACATAGTTTATTTTTCATTTTTGTGTGCTGTTTTTAGCTATGTCATTTGATTGAGGTAAGATGGCACCTTCAGGCGGGAAGGGAACCGTGCATGTGTGCCTGCATTCCCAAAGGCTTTCATAGAAAGCTGGGGAAATGCTCCGCTGGGGCTTCATCAGCGTCGATGACACCCATATGTGAGGACTGATTCCTGCTGCTCCTGGAGAACACCTGTTACAGGTGAGTAACTACTCTTTCCTGCTGTGCCTGGAGAACACCTGTTACAGGTGAGTAACTACACTTTCAGGGACAAAGGCTATAGATACTGTACCTGAATGTACACCGCTTTGACCCAGTGAAAAGCGGTATATAAGCTTTGATAAATAAATGCATAGGAGCAAGCTCTGGAACAAGAGATCATAGGATGAAAATGAAAGGGAATAGACTCGGGACACAAAATATTTCTTTATGGAAAGGGTGGTGGATGCATAGAACAGCCTCTCAGTGGAGGTGATGGAAGTAAGGACAGCATCTGAATTCAAGAAAGCATGGGACAAACAGAGGGAAAAGAAAGGATTGTAGGGCTTGATAGTATGGGTGGGCAGATAGGCCATATGGTCTTTACCTGCTGCTGTTTTTCTGTTTGAAAAAAGACAGACTTGAAAAGAATTTTGTAAGCTCTGAAAATGTCTCCACACTGAACTTCTGCTGAAGTGATACTAATGGTGTTTGGGAAGACAAGACAGATCTCTGTGAGGAGTTCAGCACTTCAGCCTCTTTTTGGGTGTCCGGTTTCCTTCTTATCGAGCTCTCAGCTTGAACCTCAAAAGTGGAAATTAAGTTTTCTCCAGGACCAAGCAGGAAGTCAGCACTCACATATGGGTGACTTCGGCGCTGACGGAGCCCCCATGCGGAGCATTTCCCCAGCTTTCAAAGAAAACCTTTGGGAATGCAGCCACGCATGTGCGGTCCCCTTCCCGCCCAAAGGTGCCATCTTGCTCAGTCTTCTTTTTTCCGCGGAGCCCTACGGACGTGTGTCCTTGTCACCCGTGGAAAAAGTGGATTTTCCTGCATTGAGACGAGTATTTTTTTTCGGTTCAACGTCGGTTCCCTTTCCAGCCTGGACTCGGTACAGATTTTTTGATCTTGCAGAGGCCCTTTTTCCCCCGATGGCTGCCAGTGGCTTTAAGAAGTGTAATCGGTGCAAGAAACTGATGTCTCTCACAGACACACATGACTGCTGCCTCCAGTGCCTGGGGCCTGACCATGATCCTAAGATCTGTAGTCCCTGTGGCAAAATGTCCTCAAAGGCATTGAGGAGCCGTCAGCACCAGCGTGAGAGGATCTTCTCTGACTCTGCATCTGGACGGGTCCGGACTTCGTCAGAGGCCTCGACTTCTCGGGAGTTTGACCCCGAGCATAGTCGGGGCTCCTCTGAGAGGGAGTTCCCCTCGAGGGAACACCGAAGGAAGAAGAAAGCCGCGAGGGTGGCATCGATGGACGCTCTTGGCCCTTCAAGGGCCAAGTCGCATAGCCCCGATTGCCGTCCCAGGTCTTCGGAGTCGGAGAGGCCTGCAAAGCATCCTCGTATAGAGTCGGAGGCACCGAGTCACATGAGTGCTGTAGTCCTCATGGACTCTCCTCCAGGGGAGTCGGAGGCCCCGAGTCACATGAGTACTGTAGTCCTCATGGACTCTCCTTCAGGGGAGCCGCTGTCGGGGCCCAAGTCGGAGGCTGCTGGGTCTCCTGAGCTTGGACTCAGGTTGACGGCCTTGGAGAGCAGATTGTCTGCCTTCATGGAGCAGCAGCGGGTGCTGATCGCCGGCCTCACCGGCGCATCTGCCCCGACCACCAGGACCTCGACATCCAAGTCGACCCCGGAGGCCGAGCCGATCTTTGAGACCATGCGAACTCGAGTCGATCCTCGGCCAAGGTCTCCCTCGGCCTCCCGTTCGGGACCGAGGTCGTCAACGCTGGTACCCTCGGCGTCGGGGCGGATGGCGTTGGTGCCCGCCCCCTCGGAGCCACTCGATTCCTCCTCGGAGGAATCGGCGTGGGAGACTGAGGAAGAGGAGTCCCCTGACACCTTCCGGACTCAGTGCGTCCCTTTGAGATCTGAGCCTCGGACCAGATCCCCCCCCCCCCCCCCCGGAGGATACCCGGTTCTTGGATTTCGTACAGGACATGGCCAAAGCTTTGGCCTTCCCGGCGGACCCCGAGGAGGAGCCTCGAGCCGAGGAGCTCAAGGCCCCTGTAGTATGACTCTCTTCCCAAGGAGACCTTTACTGTACCGGTTCCTACGATGCTGGAGCGGTTGCTCTTCTGCATGTGGGAGGCACCGGCCTCGATGCCGGTTCTAAGCAAGCGGGTCGTTTCCATCTATCGAGTCCGCAAGAGCCCCGGGTTCCAAAAGGCACAGCTACCGCACCACTCCATGGTTGTGGAATCGGCCATGCATCGCCTGCAGAGTCAGAAGATGCACTCCTCGGTGCCTCCCAGCAGGGAAGCCTGGAACCTGGATGCCCTCGGTAGAAAGTGTTTCCAGGGCTCTATGCTTGCTTGCCACGTCCAGACCTACCAGCTGTACATGGGCATGTACCTTCGAGACCTGGCAAAGGAGATTGCCGGGTTCTCTGCTGGTCTGTCCGAGGAACCCTTGCAGAGGTTCAAGGCCTTGTCTTCTGGTATTCAAGAGTGCTCGAAGTTTATATCTCGATCAGCCTATGATGGATTTGAGGCTTCGGCCTGAGTAGCAGGGGCCGGCATCGGTGCACGCCGCCAGGCCTGGCTACAATCCTCGGACCTTGAGCCATGGGTACAGGGCAAGTTGGTCGATGTCCCCTGTTGAGATGAAAACTTCTTTGGCAAGCCCATGGCTGAAAAAAGGCTGCAGAACTCGAGACCGAGACTCTTCCCAGACAAGGCTGTCCAGGAAAACCTCTGCCCCTTCTCAGAAGAAGAAGGGCTCGGGGAAAAAGGCCTTTTACCTGAGGAGGACCACTGCCTACAAAACCTACCCTCACTACCAGGCCTCTGCAGCTCCCCAACAGGGCCAGCAGGCCAAGGGGCAGGGTCATGGGCCCCGTAGGCAGAAGGCTCCCAAGCCTCTTTCTCTGGCTTTTGCTCAGCAGGGAGGGGTTTTTGACTATGCCAGCATAGCCTCTCCTCCTCTCCAGGATACAGGAGGTCGGCTGACCCTATACGCAGATAGGTGGCCAGCCATCACAGGGAATACTTGGGTGTTAAGCATCATCGAGAGGGGCTATCTGCTCCACTTCACCCAGATACCCCCCTCCTACTTTCCAGGGGAGCCTCCAAGACCCCCTCTGCACAGAAACTTACTCCTTCAGGAGTTGGAAGGTCTGCTACAGGACCAGGCGGTGGAACCGGTGCCTCACCACCTGGAAGGGCAAGGCTTCTACTTGAGGTACTTCCTGGTACCAAAAAGAACAGGAGGCCTCAGACCCATCCTAGACCTGAGAAATCTGAACAAGTTTCTGGAGAGGGAAAAGTTCAAGATGCTTACCCTTGGAATCTTACTGCCCTATCTCCAGCAGGGAGATTGGCTATGCTCCTTAGACCTGAAGGATGCTTATACTCACATCCTCATCCATCAAAGTCACAGGCAATACCTCAGATTTGTGGTGGGAGGCAACCACTTCCAGTACAGAGTGCTTCCCTTTGTCCTCACCTCCGCCCCCAGGGTCTTTACAAAGTGCCTGGCGGTGGTTGCGGCCTACCTCAGGAACCAGGGGATCTTTGTGTTCCCTTACTTGGACGACTGGCTTATCAGGGGCCAGTCTCCACAAGAGGCCAGGCAGGATTTCCTGTTTCCCATCAGCGCCGGCGGGCTTAGCAGAGCCGCAAGAAAGGGAAATTCTCCCTTTGCGGCTCTGTAAAGCCGGCGCCGAAGGGACAGAGTAGGGCTCTGCTGGGGTGGCCGTGGAGCACTTCCTGCTGCCGCCACGGCTCTAACGACATTTTTCTTTTTCTTTTCCTTTTTTTTTTTCTTTTTTTTTAAGGCCGAGTGAGGTGGGCTTTTTGGGAGCAATTTTTGCCGCCACCAAAAAGTTGCCGCCTGAGGCCACCGCCTCACTCGGCCTAATGGTAGAACCATCCCTGAATCCAGTAACAGCCTGATGATGCTCATCCTATAATAATCAACACTATTTTGCCCAAAAACATTTTTTTTTTATTAAATCACAAGGAGATATGACAGTAAATAGAGAATGATATAAATGAGTCCAAAGAACACACAAGGATAAGAAGCAAGATATTTCTTCTTGAGCGCCAAACTTTTGCTTATATGCTGAAACATACATGCAGAATATTTTCATGCCAAAGGTAACTGTTCACCCGGTACACATGATGAAACAGTCTTTCCTTATATGCGCAAGATTTTTAAGTCACCTCAGAGCAGGCATAGAGATAATGGCGCTCCTAAACTTTATGCCTTGTTATGTAATCCTCTACACATTCTTTTGCATTGGGCACAGACCATATTAGCATTTCATTTTAATACATGCAGCTCAATTGCATTTCATTTAAAAACGCTTAGCATTGCTGTGTGCGCATACTATTTTTTGCTGTTTATGTGCATGCCAGTCTTTTCTCTGCGTTTGGCGCAGTGGTACTTGTGCGTATATGTTGCATTATCTGCGTGCAAAGGACGTGCTAGTGTTTCCTCATCAGCCTGTTTGTGAGTACTTTTATCCATGTGGATTAAGAAGTAATCACAGCTTTCCGTGTGTGTATGCCATTGAGTCAATGCTGACTCCTGGTGACCCAGCCCCTGGGTTTTCTTAGCAAGGTGCGACCAGAAGTAGGTTGGCAGGCCTTTCTTCTACACACTATGTCTACAGCACCTACTATTCCAGGGTGGTCTCCCATCCAAGTACTAGCCAGGCCCAATCCTGCTTAGCTTCTGAGATCAGCCAAAATCAGACTCATTCAGGGTGGCAAAGCCTTAGCTTTCCTCACTGCCCATCTGTATAAAACTTGCATGCAGATTCTGACTGCTTTCCCTTTATGCATCTTTTCCCTTAGAAACTCCATGTGTTGTCCACTGGCTACCCTCTTCCCCCCTCTCATCTTTTCCTGGATAAAAGTACTGCATTATTGAATCCTGATGTGGATTGGATTACTCCTTCTGCAAATCTGGAAAGAAGCAAAAAAATCATGGATGCTCTCCAAGATGCGTTACTTAGACAAATGGTGATGGAACCAACCAGGGAAAGCTCAACGCTGGATTTAGTGCTCACCAACGGTGATAGCGTGTTGAACGTCTGCGTGAGTGCCCCTGTGAGCAGCAGCGATCATCACACGGTGTGGTTTGAGATAAAAGCCATGGTACAGGCCAATCATAGCAGGCTCAAAGTCCTAAACTTCAAAAGCACCAACTTCAATAAAATGGCCGAGTACCTAAAGGAGGAGCTGACAGGGTGGAAGGAGGTAAGGGAAGTGAAATTGCAATGGGCTAAACTAAAGGTGGCAATAAAAGGGGCAACAGATAAATATGTAACAAAAGTAAACAAAAACAAGAGGAGAAGAAAGCCTATTTGGTTTTCCAAAGAAGTGGCTGCTCAGATAAAGGCAAAAAACACAGCTTTCGCAAAATTCAAAAGCTCGCAAACAGAGGAACACAGAAATTAATACAGGATAAGAGACAAAGAGAGAAATAAGGATAGCAAAATCAAAGGCAGAGGAAAAGATGGCTAAAGATGTGAAGTGTGGTGATAAAACCTTCTTCAGGTATATTCGGGAAAGGAAGAAGATCAGATGTAGAATTGCAGGACTCATAAGTGCTGTGAACGGACTCATGGAAAGTGACATTGAAAAAGCGAAATTGCTAAACGAATACTTCTGCTCTGTTTTTACTATAGAAAGTCCTGGAGAAGGACCACATTTGACTCCCAAATATAAAAATGGGAATGAAGTAGTTACCACACCATTCACAGAAGATGAGGTATTAGAACAACTTGCAAAACTGAAAGTGGACAAGGCCATGGGACCGGATGGGATACATCCCAGGATACTGAAAGAGCTCAGAGAGGTTCTTGCAGGGCCGTTAAAGGATGTTTTCAACAGATCCTTGGAAACAGGAGAGGTTCCTCAGGACTGGAGAATGGCTGTCGTACCTCTACACAAAAGTGGTGACAGGGAAGAAGTGTCAAACTACAGGCCTGTGAGCCTTACCTCAGTGGCGGGAAAAGTAATGGAGGCGCTCCTGAAAGATAGTGAACTTTCTCAAAACCAACAGGTTACAAGACCCGAGGCAACATGGTTTTACCGAAGGACGATCTTGCCAAACAAATCTGATTGAGTTTTTGACTGGGTGACCAGGGAGCTAGATCAGGGGCATGCGATGGATGTCATCTACCTGGATTTCAGCAAAGCCTTTGATACTGTTCCTCATAGGAGGCTTATCAATAAACTCAGTAGCTTGGGGATGGATCCTAAGATGGTAAATTGGATCAGAAATTGGTTGACTGACAGACGACAGAAGGTGATGGTAAATGGAGCTCACTTGGATGAAGGGAAGGTGATTAGCGGGGTGCCCTAAGGGTCGGTCCTGGGCCCGGCACTGTTCAATGTATTTGTGAGTGATATTGCTGAAGGACTGAATGGAAAAATCTGTCTTTTTGCAGATGACATGAAAATTTGCAACAGAGTAGACTTCCCCGAGGGAGTGGTTAACATGAGAAAAGATCTACAAAAGCTGGAAGAATGGTCAAATGCTTGGCAATTAAGATTTAATGCGAAGAAGTGCAGAGTCATGCACTTGGGTAGCAGAAATCCAAGGGAAATGTATGCGATAGGGGGCGAGAGGTTGGTGTGCATGGGTCAGGAGACAGACCTTGGTGTGATTATTTCTGAAGACCTCAAGGTGACAAAACAGTGCGACAAGGTGGTGGCAAAAGCCAGGAGGATGTTGGGCTGCATTCAAAGAGGAATCACCAGCAGAAAGGAAGAGGTACTTATGCCACTGTACAAGTCACTGGTGAGGCCTCACTTGGAATACTGTGTTCAGTTTTGGAGACAGTATCTTGCAAAGGATGTAAAAAGACTGGAAGCTGTTCAGAGGAAGGCAACCAAAATGATTTGGAGCCTGCATCAGAAGCCTTATGAGAAGAGACTTGAAGACCTAAACATGTACACTTTGGAGGAGAAGAGGGACAGGGGAGATATGATTCATACCTTTAAATACTTAAAGGGATATAATGAACAAACAAACCTCTTCCAAAGACATGGAAGCTGTAAAACTAGAGGGCACAACAGGAAGTTGCAAGGTGGTAAATTAAAAGGCAATGTCAGGAAATACTTTTTCACGGAAAGGGTGGTGGATGCTTGGAATGCCCTCCCGATGGAAGTGGTGGGGGCAAACACAGTGAAGGAATTCAAAATGGCATGGGACAGACACAGTGGATCCATTTACAGCAACAGGATAAAATCAAAATAAACTGAACCATCTAATTTCTCAACAAATAGGGGTGTCCTGCATGGAGTGGTGGGTTCACCCCTAAAAGGGACGTGGGGAGGGGTGGCCTGCACGGAGCGGCAGGTGCACCTTCTATTGCCATCGTTCTGGGCAGACTAGATGGACCATGCTGGTCTTTATCTGCCGTCATTTACTATGTGCACACCAACAAAACAAAAATACCTATAACCCAATCAAAAAGTAAACATCATCAAAAACAGACCTGGATCTGAAAAGTACCGTCCAACCAGTTTGTATGAGAAAATCAACAGTGTATGATCTGAAACTGTTTATCATTTGTCGGAAAGGCCAACCAAGTATAGAGGAAACATACCGCTAACCGTTGTGGCCCATCCTTTTTAATTTTTAATTAAGCAAAAAGCTCTGTCTTATTTTTAAAAAAACAGCAACACTTAGCTGCAAAGTAGGCTGCTCCAGTAACGCTGGTAGCAATAGTAGCACAAAGAATGACGTGTCATATTTCGGGGTAAATGAAATTAATCCCCCTGCTTCAGGTCAAGTCCACTTGTGCATTGTGAAATCAGCCCTATAACATCAACCGTGAGCAATATCACTCCAGGTCGACCAATAGTATTCTGTCGGGATTCAGTGTTGGAACCGCTCTCAAAATTTTGCGATCTTTTTTTTTTAGCCGGCAGCGGTGGGGGTATCGTCTTACATTAAGGACACTGGAGATTTTTTGAACCAATTAGCGACGTGTTCCACTATGACCACTTACACCTATATGGTGTCTCTTGATGTTCAATCTTTGTACACCAACATCAATCAGACGGAAGCATTGGCCTGTTTGTCGACTTTTCCACTATCTCTGCCTGATAGGATATTTATTTATTTATTTATTTACATTCTCTTATATACCGCACTATTCGGCATCAGCGCGGTTCACATAGAACAAAAAGTCTCAGTACAATAACAAGCATGAGTTTACAGATAACAAGGGAAGGAACTTGGATAACAAGGGAAACTATTTACAGTCTATTTACAGATGTAACACTACTGCATGGATACAAGTTATTAGGAACAGGTGCTAAGAATATATTCAATAATCAAAGCGATTCATCCTATGTCTGTTATTGAGAAACCACGAAACTGAATAGCTGGGTGGAATCACTGATGTCAATGGGTGTCGATGGCTCTATAAGATGTTTGTTAAAGAGATGGAATTTGAGGGCTTTCCTGAATTGTGATACACTGTTGATAGCCCGTATGCCAGGAGGTAGTGTATTCCAGCACCTAGGGGCACAGAGGATAAAGGCTCTATTGGCTGTGGAAGAAGAGCAGCTTGTAAGGGCCTTTGGGAGTTTTAAGGAGTTGATGGCTGAGAATCTTCTTGCTCTGTTTGGTGTGGTGGTATGAATAAGGTCAGATAAGGAAGGAGCGGAAAGCTTGTTGAGAGCTTTGAACGTGAGAAGTAGAGTTTTGAAGATAATTCTGGCCTGAATGGGTAGCCAATGTAATTGAATCAGCAAAGGAGTAACATGGTCAGTCCTGGCGGCCCCTTGGAGTACCCTTGCTGCGGCATTCATAGCCAGCTGTAAAGGGTTTAAGGTGGATTGAGGGAGACCTTGGAGAATGACATTGGCGTAATCGAAGTGGGGTATTATCAGTGCCTGGTAGATAGTCCTGAAGTCTTTTGGTTCTAGCATGGAGCGTAGGTGTCTCAGGGAACGGATCTTGTAATATATTGTTCTGACTGTGTTTCCTATGTGGGGCTTCATATCCAGGCGTTGATCCAGAGTGACTCCTAGGTAGCGTATTGAGGGTTTGGATTGCAGTTCAGCTTCCTTAGTTCTGATAGATTGGGGTGGGATGAAGTTGGGATTCCTTGTGATAAAGAGAACTTCAGTTTTCTTATGTTGTATACGGAGGTTTTGGGAGAGCAGCCAGTCAGAAACTGCATTGAAACAGTTTATTAGAGGGGAGAGATCCAAATGGTCAGTGGAGATGGGGGGTGTAAAGTAGAACATCATCGGCATAAAGCATGTAGTCGACATTAAATGACCGTATGATCTTACAGATTGGTTGCATGTAGACGTTAAATAAAAGGGCAGAGAGTGAAGAACCTTGAGGGACTCCCTGATCTAGGTGGAAGGGTTCTGAAGTTCTGCCTCCTGAGCGGACATGCTGCCATCTTCCGGATAAGTAGGACCTGCACCATTCAAGTGCTGTTCCAGTGATGCCCTTCTCCGTTAGCCTCATTAAAAGGAGATCGTGATTCACTGAATCAAACGCTGCTGCGATGTCCAGAAAGATGAGGGCGAATCCTTGGCGGATGTTATCTATGCCAGTGATTATCTTGCTGAAGAGTATGGTGAGGAGAGTTTCGACTCCATGATATTCCCTGAAGCCATGTTGGCAGGGGTCTAGCGGAGCAGCGGTGTCAATATGGTCCTGTAACTGACGTTGGACCTCCTTTTCGATGATCTTAGCAAGTAGAGGTATGCTAGAGATAGGTCTATAGGACTCAACCTTTAGGGGGGTCGAGTTTGCAGTTTTTCAACAGGGGTCTAATTGAAGTGTGTTTAAGGGCTGAAGGGAATGATCCTGTTGAGAAGGAGAGGTTCATTATGGAGGCAATTACTGAGCTGAAGTGACTGCGGAGCTCCTTGATCCAGAAGGCAGGGCATGGATCAGACTGGGATGTAGTGATGTTGAGTGCTGTAATAGTGTCTTCAATTCCTTTCTTAGAAGGAATAGAGAATGCAGAAAGAGCTCCAGGGCTGACCTGCCCAAGGGTGGTGGTTGTTGTGGTGGTTCTGTTAATAAGGCACATCTTAGATTGTAAGTGGGCTGCAAAGTCTTGAGGATGTATTTCAACTTGCGGCCCAGAGGATGGTTCCTTAGATAGGGACTTAACAAGGTCAAAAAGGTCGTGTGGCTTATTGAGAGATCTCATCAAGGTATCCGAGTGGTATCGTTTCATTGACTCAGAGATTGCCTTGCGGTGAGCAGCTAGGTGGCTATTGAATGCTGTCAGGTCCACAATAGCATGGGAGCGACGCCAACGTTTTTCAAGTTTCCGTAATAGGATGAGGGATTCTCTAAGGTCTGCAGTGTACCAGGGGGCATTCTCTCTTTTCCTTGAATGCTTTTTTGCTGGGGGACGCACGGCAATAGCACTGAGACTATTGTTCCAGTGAGAGATTAGGTCCTCAAGATTTGTGGTAGTGGTATTTATGAGTTGAGTTTCCGCAAGGATGAGCTCTTTGTTAAATGGCTTAAAAGATCTAGTGGTTGGTCTTGCTGTATTAGCTGGTGTCTTGAAGCTTTTGGAGAGGGTTTTGCTTGAAGGAATCTGGAGGATGATCAATTTGTGATCAGACCAGGGAACAGGAGTAATGGATGTAATAGGATCGAGAGATGTGTTGAGGGATGACTGTGGGGCGAATATCAGATCTAGAGTGTTGCCTTTAGTGTGAGTGGGGGCTTTCACTAGTTGCGTGAAGCCGAGGTTCTCAAGGGCTTCTAGGAATGGAACTGCTTGATTATCCTGTAAAGTTGGTAGGTTGAAGTCACCTAGGATCCACATTGGGGTATGAATCATATCAGCAATGAGATCGCCACCAATAGACTCACTGATGTGTGAATATGTATCTGCTTGTGTAAATTGTAACTTCTTTTGTAAATACTAATTGTAAATATTCCTTTCTCAATGTGTCTAAACCTTATCCCTGTGTGTTGTGAACTGTACTTTTCCCACTAATCATACTGTGTGCTGTGAACTGTACCTCTTCCACTAATCATCCTGTGTATTGTAAATTATGGCCAGTACAGCCACTCTTTTTCTGTGTTGGAATACCGCTGCTGATCGCTGGAAGTAGCGGGATATAAGTGTACACTAAAATAAATAAATAAATAAAATAAATGTGGGCTATGAGGGTTGGAGGCAAGCTCGATGATAGAGGCGAGCTCATCCAGTGACGTGGAGGGAGCTCTGTAGAGCAAGCTGATTGAGCAGCGTCTATTGGAGATGGTAATGGTTTCCATGTGACTTGTGCTGGTGGAGTGCGTCGTCTGAAACTGGAGGTCTGATCTAGTGAGGATGACACCACCACCTCTTTTATCTTGCCTGTGACTGGTATGTACTGTAAAACTTGGGGGGAGGAGCTGGTTGATTATGACATTGTCTTCCTCAGATAACCATGTCTCTGTGACCAAGAGTATGTCAAGGTCATGAGTGGAAATTAAGTCAGTGACAGCTGGCCATTTCTTCCGGATGGAGCGTGCATTGATGAGGGCAGATTTGAGGCTGTCGGGGTAAGTTTTATCAGATTGTTTGCTTCTGTTGGGATGTTGAAGGGTAATATGGAGGAGATGAGGGTGGCGAGGGCGTGTATCCCAGTGTAAGTTGCTGTGGGAAGTACCAGACCATCTCCTTCCGTGGCTCTGCAGTATTGGGATTTGTTTGATGGAGGGGGTTAAGGCTAGAGAGCAGGAGAACCAGTTAGTGAGGATGATATAGCATCCAAGGATGGTGGTTATGAGGGGGCCCATCTTTGTAAGGATGAGGGAATTGTGTTAGGGAAATGAGGATGGATACCAGGTGAGTATTGTCGAATGGTGCACAAGAAGGCGACCTAGAGCAACTATTGGGTAGGACTATGAGGGAGGTTGCTATATTTACTGCTGCCCAGACCCGGCTCTAACTTGGTAGGGAGAGTTGCTGGCTCTATTAGAGCCTATGAACTGGCTGAGCAATTAATTTTAATGTATCGTTGGCTCGGCAGTATTCATATTAACCCACATTAAGTGGTACACTGGATTCTCATATGCAGATTACAGTAAATCACGGTACCAATGTGGTTCACAGTGTGGTATATCGGTTCACAGTATACATTAGGTCGATTAGAGCATAATGATGTTTGGTTGGCTGTTTACAACACAAGTTTTACAACACAATACCCCAGAGTTTTGTTATGGATCTCTTGGATTTGGTACTTAACAATAATTTTTATGTACCGGCAACAACGTTATTTATTTATTTATTTAACAGTTTTTATATACCGACTTTCTACAAATCAAGACGGTTTACAGGGAACATAACAGTATATTTCAACTGAATACATTGTAACATTAGAACACAGCGTAACTGATAACAAGAACTTATTCAATACGGGGGGTTAAGAACTATTTATATTTACATTATCTCCAGATATTCGGTATTGCCATGGGGGCCACAGTGGCACCATCTATTGCCACAATCTATATGGCCTGGTTTGAAGATCAGTATGTTTATTCTCACCCATTATTTGCATTAGTGCCTTTTTGGAGAAGGTTCCTGGATGATGTGTTTTTTCTTTGGACTGGCACAAGAGCTGAGCTTGATTCTTTTTTGCGATGTCTGATCTCCTTTAAGGAAAACATTCAATTTACCGCTCATATTGAGCCTCGGCAAATGCAATTTCTAGACATTACAGTTACATGGTCTGAGGCTGGTTTTCTGACTTCTCTTTATCGTAAACCAGTCCAGCGTAATACTTTACTTCGTTTTGATAGTCATCACCCTTCTGCACTAAAACGTGGTTTACCTTTTGGCCAATTTTTGCATCTGCGTCGAAATTGTACAACCTTGTCTGATTTTAAGCAGAATGCTAAGGACCTGTGTTTTCGTTTGTCCTTGAGGGGTTACCCTGAGAAGGTGATTAAGTTAGCCTATAAACGGGCTCGCAATTTGCACAGGGAATGGCTCTTAGGGATGCCGGCCCCGAAATCACCTTCGGACAAGATCACTGGCATATTTCCCTTTGTGAAGGGGGCACCTGCGGTGATCCGTTTAATACATAAATTCTGGCCGATTCTAGGGCTTCATGCCTGCTTCAGGAAACAACTTCAGATTGCCTATTCTCGTAAGGCTAACCTCCGGGATCTTTTGGTACGTACCACAGCGTCAGTTGATCGTCCTTCCACTTCTCATGAGCCCGCGGGTCATTTTGCATGTGGCTCTTGCAAATATTGTTCGAACACTATTTCGGGCTTGGACTGGTAGGACAATCATACCAATCTTACACATTCGGCTCGCTGGCGTACGGATTGCACCTCGCCTTTTGTGGTGTATTTAATAGTGTGTCCTTGCTCTCTATATTATGTTGGTCGCACTTCTCGACCCTTCAAAGTGCGCCTCGGAGAACATCCTTCCCGTCTACGGACAAGGTCAATGTCAGCCCCGATGGTCGACCATTGCTTATGTACATCGCATAGCTTTGAGGAGTTGCGATGGCGTGTACTTGACTTTGTGCCATGGAACCCACGCGGAGGTGATTGCCAGCAACTTCTACAGTATTTGGAGCAAAAATTGATTTTTTCCCTGGGTACAGTCTATCCACAGGGGCTGAACATGCAGATTGACTGGCATATGCTTTTATAGTGCATTTTTGATATTATTTTCACTATTCATGGTTCATTCATGATTTTTTGGTATTGGGGGTGTTCCCTGATTGGTGGTTCCTCCCCCTTCTCTGCTCTCATTGACTCCTCTTTTTGAATTCACCTGACAGGTGTGTTCTGACGTAACCTAATGGGCGTCGTTGGCGGCTGGTGAAAAGTTTAAGAACCGATCCTCACGGTTGATGTTATAGGGCTGATTTCACAACGCACAAGTGGACTTGACCTGAAGCAGGGGGATTCATTTCATTTACCCCGAAACGTGACACGTCGTTCTTTGTGCTACTATTGCTATCGGCGTTACTGGAGCAGCCTACTTTGCAGCTAAGTGTTGCTGTTTTTTTAAATAAGAGCTTTTTGCTTAATTAAAAATTAAAAAGGACGGGCCACAACGGTTAGCGTATGTTTCCTCTATACTTGGTTGGCCTTTCCGACAAATGATAAATAGTTTCAGATCATACACTGTTGATTTTCTCATACAAACTGGTTGGACGGTACTTTTCAGATCCAGGTCTGTTTTTGATGATGTCATTTACTCTGTTACTATGTTACAGACAAGTTGGGCATAATTAAAGCCTTAATTTCATGGAGAAAATGCTATAGTTCCCATGGAAAGGACTTTCATTATTGCCTCTAAATGTGCTGGTATAAAATGAAACATCCTGTATCTTAAATAATGTTGATTTGGTGATGTAGTTCAGAGATTACATAAACCATTTCATTTCACAGCTATATTGTAAATTCAGTAACATCACCCAGGATGTGCCATACAGGATTTCAATGCCCTTTTCTTTTGTTGAAGACTTAAGGGAATGAACTAGATGCTGCTATCTTTTAATGCATCCCTTGTAGCATGATATTTTCATCTTGTTGAATAGTATACACCCTGACATAAATTATTGTTTATTGAATATTCATCTAAAGTTAACTGGACAGAGGTGTCTGGTGAATATTGGGTCTCCAGGAACAAGCAGGAAGTCAGTCCTCGCATATGGGTGACGTCCGTGCCGACAGAGCTCACGTGGTAACCTTACCAGCTTTCAAAGAAAGCCTTTAGGAGATGCACCACGCATGCGTGGTCCCCTTCCCACCTAAGGTTGCCATCCTGCCTTGGGCTCCTTTTTTCCACAGAGCCTATCGGACGTATGTCTGTTCCCCTCGAAAAAAAGATGGTTAAATTTTTAGTCTTTTATTGTCTTTCTCCAGTCGCGTACCGGTCCCTTCTCGCCCCCGAGTCCACTTGCCTTGGCATTGCATTCTCGGGTTCTTTTCTTTTTCTCTTTGGATTATTTTTTGATCAGTATGGATTCGCACCCCTTTACTGGCCAGGCAAAGTGAGTTTGACCTGATGGGGGCTGTCTCAGTCAGTGGCTTCAAGCCGTGTGACCGCTGTGCATACAACATGTCTTGCACGGACCTGCACACCTGCTGCCTTCAATGCTTCTGGCTAGACCACAATCCGTTGGTCTACAGTCTCTACAAGCAGATGACTCCCGAGGCCCTGAAGAGCTGTCAGCAGCAGCACGAGTCCATCTTCCAGAAGACTGACTCAGCCCCAGAGTTGTCCGTGAGCCCACACTTCAAAAACCCCTCCAGGACTTTGCACCCTTACGAAGACCGAGCCATCTCAGAGCCACGGAGCCTCAAGCCAGAACTCCCTTGATGAGGACTACTCCAAGAGGAGCCGGAAGCCCTCGCAGACCTCGTTGGGTAACAAGTCAGGGAAAGTGGGAAAGTCCCACAGGCCCTGGACCCACAGCCTCGGACGCGAGGACAATGGCCGAGATAGGCCTACCAAGTTGCCCCGACGGGTGCCGCTGACATCACAGGATCAGTCTTGGACCCCCAAGGCCATCCTCATTAATAATTCCCTCTCAATGGAGCTGGCACCAGACCCAAAGTCCATGGTGCCCACACCGAAGGCTGCAGCGTCATCTGGCCTTGAGGCCAGGATGGTGGCTTCAGAGCACAGTTTGTCTACCTTCATGGCCCAGCAGCAGTCTCTGATGCCCGGTTCCTCCAGGTCATCACTCCCAATAGTTGGCCACTCCACATCGAAGGACTCCCCTGCGGTCAAGCCGATCCTTGAGAGCCATCGGCCTCGAGAAACGTCTCTGTATGATGCCTCTCGAGGTTCCAGTCCTGATCTTCAGGGCCATAGTCTTTCCCACTCGGTGCCCTCGGCTCTGCGCACAGGGCACCAGGGACATCAGGGCTGGGGCATGTCAAGACCTGAAGAGCCCTTAACTCCTCCTCCGAATCAGTTGGACTGAGAGACTGTGGATGACGAGTCCCCGGACACCTGCCACCGCTGGGATATTCCCTCAGACCCGTCTCCCCTGGAGAGACAGCACCAGTCCCCTACATGAGGACATGGCCTTCCTTGACTTCATGAGGGATATGGCGAAAGATCTTGCCTTCACCACCGAGTCAAAGGACCCTCGCATAGAGGATCTTGAGATCCTCCAGAACAAGGCTCCCCTGAAGGAGGCATTCAAGGTGCCCGTTCCCCCTCATCCTGGAATGGCTACTCTTCCGTATGTCGGAGACTCCCATCTCAGTGCCCATAGTGAGCAGGCAGCTAGACTAAATGTACTGGGTCCACTGGAGCCCTGGCTTCCAAAAAGCCCAACTACCTCATTACTCCATGGTGGTAAAGTCGGCTATGCATCTGCTCCAGAGCCAGAAGACGCACTCCTCGGTGTCCCCCGGAAGGGAGGCCCACGCCATGGATGCCATAGGCAAAAACAGGGCTCGATGCTTGTCAGCCAGATCCAGGCCTACCAGCTGTACATGGGCATGTACTTGCGGGACCTGGCAAAGGAACTCACTGGGTTCTTGGCTGGTCTCTCTAGGGAATCCCTTCAGCGGTTCTGGACTCTGACCTCCACAGTCAATGTGCTCCAAGTTTATCACTTGAGCAGCTTATGATGGTTTCGAGTTGGCGGCTAGAATAACTGCGGCAGGCATTAGTGCCTGCCGCCATTGCTGGCTACAGTCTTACGACCTGGAGCAGTGGGTGCAGGACAAGTTGGTCGACATTCCCTGTCGGGGAGAGAATCTCTTCGGCAAATCCATGATGGATTAGGCCGCCGAGCTGGAGTCAGAGTTCCTGACAAGAACCAGGCTCTCCAAAAAGACTGCTGACCCTTCCTGGAGGAAGGTTTTGGGCAGAAAGTCCTCATACCTGAATTAGAGGAAGGCTTATGGAAACTACTCCCAGTACCCAGCCTTCCCAACAGGGACAGGCCAAGGGACCAGGGGCATGGCCCACGTAAGCCTAAGGCACCCAAGTCCCCCCCCCCCCACCCCCACAACTGCCCCTAGCCTTTTGACTCCTTGGGATAGCCTCCCTTCCCCCAGGAGGCTCAGCCCCACAGCACACGGGGAAATATCTGATGCTCTATGTCCACAGGTGGCCCTCCATTACCACTAACACGTGGGCCCTTTGGGTAGTGAGGGAGGGTTACCTCCTCCTCTACCACCATTCTTCTCAGGAGAGCCCCCCAGTACTCCCCTTCACCAGGATCTGCTCTTGCAGGAACTCGCAGGCCTCATAGTGGCCCAGGCATTGGAACCCGTCCCTACCCACTTCAGGGGTACAGGGTCCTACTCCTGCTACTTCCTGGTACCAAAAAGGATCAGCGGGTTCCATTCTATCCTAAATATGTGGGACCTCAACAGCTTCCTAGTAAGGGAAGAAATTCAAGATGCTCTCTCTTGGAACATTGCTGCCATACCTCCAGCGGGTAGACTGGCTATGCTGCTTGGACCTAAAGGATGCATACATACATACACATCCTTATCCACCCCCTACACAGGCAGTATCTATGCTTCGTGGATGGAGAACACTATCACTACAGGGTGCTACGCTTCGGGCTGGTCTCTCTTCCCCACGGGTATTCACCAAGTGCCTGTTGGTAGTCACAGCCAGCTTCAGGGAGTCTTTGTCTTCTCCTATCTAGAATACTGGCTTATACAGGGCATCACTGCCACCGAAGCGCATCAGGCGGTGGCCCACACCATCCTTTTCTTGGAGCACTTGGGGTTCATTACCAACTTCCCAAAGTCTCGTCTCCAGCTGACTCAAAGTCTGGAGTTCATAGGGGCGCAGCTGGACGCTGTCCAGGTCAAGGCCTTCCTCCCCTGGGATAGAGCACCAGGCCTTCAGGCACTTGCAGCAAACACAGCACAACCACTCAGCGTCGGCCTATCACATGCTCTAACTGCTGGGGAACATGGCCTCCACAGTGCACATCACCCCAGATGCCTGCCTACAGATGCGAAAGGCCAAGTGGGCCCTTTGCTCCCAGTGGTCCCAGTCCACATGGTGCCTAAGGGACAGGGTGACCTTCACCCTTCCCCTGGCCATCTCTCTCAGCTGATGGCAATATCTCTGGCATCTACTGGCCGGGATGCCTTTCCAGAACCCCGCACCTCAGAAGATCCTCATCACATATGCCTCCATACTGGGGTAGGGAGTCCATTGCATCAACCTCTGCACTCAGGAAAGCTGGTCACCAATGGAGAGTCTCCAGCAAATCAACTTCCTGGAGCTCCAAGCCGTGGCCTTAGCCCTCTGCGCTTTTCACCACCACCTGCAGAATCAAGCGGTACTGATCCAGATCGACAGTCGGGTGGCTGTGTTCTACATCAGCAAGCAAGGAGGCATGGGTTCATCCCTGCTTTGTCAGGAAGCAGTGGGCATCTGCTCTTATGCCAGCCGCAATGGGATGCTCCTGCGAGCAGTATACCTCCCAGACCAGGACAACACCCTAGCGGACCGGTTCACACGAATGGAGGCTGGACCCCAGGTTGGCCGACTGATTATTCCAGCACTGGGGGCTCCCATGGATGGACCACTTTGCCATTCCAGCCAATGCCCAGCTGCCTCGTTTTTGTAACCGGCAGCTGCACCCCGCCCAGATGGCGGCAGATGCATTCCTGCCTGTTTCGCTGATCACCAAGACCCTCTTTAAAGTCCAACGCGACAGGGCCACAGTGATCCTGGTGGATTCCCGATGGGCCAGGCAGTCATGGTTTCCTCTGCTCCTCAGACTGTCCTTGACAACCCCCGGTTCCCCTGGGGTGCAGCCCAGGCCTACTCACACAGGAGGAAGGCACTCTCCTGCACCCCAACCTGGGGTCCCCGACACTCACGGCCTTACTGCTGAAAGGATAGCCTTGCCCCTTCAGTCTCTCTGGTGAGGTGGAGGAGGTCCTTCTGGCCTCCCGTAAGATTTCCACCCGCCTGTCATACGCCTTCAAGGGCAGAGATTCTCAGTTTGATGTGCGGATAAGCAGACCAACCCCTTTTCCTGCTCTGTCCCAGGCAGAGCTGAAGTCCAACTTCATTTGGGTGCACTTTAGCGTGCTCGCGGCGCACCACCACCTAATTGAGGGCAAGCCTATCTCTGCTCATCCCCTTGTGGCTTGATTCCTGAGGGGCCTGCTCTTGTCAAGACCTCCATCTGCCCCTCGGCGGCGGAGTGGGATCTTAACGTTGTGCTCTCAAAGCTCATTGAGCCACCCTTTGAGCCTCTCGGATCCTGACACTTCAAGTATCTCACTTAGAAGATGTGTTCCTCGTGGTGCTCATCTCTGCCCGCAAGGTCAGCGAGCTCCAAGCATTGGTGGCAGACCCACCATACACTAAGTTCTACAGGAACAGGGTCGTACTCCACATGCACCCCAAGTTTCTACCCAAAGTGGTGTCTCCATTCCAACAGGTGATGCTCTCTCCTTCTTTCCGAAGCCTCAAGCCAGCAGGGCGGAAGCTGTCCTCCACCATGCTGGACTGTAAGCGGGCGCTATCCTTCTACCTGCAGCGCACCCAGGACCACCGCTGAACTGCTCAGCTCTTTGTCTCCTATGACCCCAGTCGAATGGGGGAAAGCAAAAGCAATGTGTGCCTTCGAGTCAGTACTGACTCCTGGCGACCCAGAAGCTCCTGGGTTTTCTTGGCAGTGTCACCGGAAGTAGATTGCCAGGCCTTTCTTCCGAGGCAATGGAGGGTTAAGTGACTTGCACAAGGCCATAAGGAGTGCTAGTGGGAATCGAACCCTGGTTGCTTGGTTACCAAGCCAGTGTTCTAACCACTAGGCTACTCCTCCACATGGGGGCAGTAGTCTCAAACCGCAGCCCGTCTACTTGGGTGGCGGACTGCATTGCCTTCACTTTTGAACAGGTCGGTC
Source organism: Ichthyophis bannanicus (assembly GCA_033557465.1). NCBI lineage: Eukaryota > Metazoa > Chordata > Amphibia > Gymnophiona > Ichthyophiidae > Ichthyophis > Ichthyophis bannanicus. The sequence goes on along the minus strand of CM066039.1, from coordinate 218,211,546 downwards.
TTTCGCTGGAGCACAGTGTCATGACACACAGCGTCTGGGCCTCTGTGGAAAACTTGTATTCCATTCCCTTATCGGAAAACTGCCAAGCAGCCACCTAGTCCTCAATCCATACCTTTGCAGCTGATTGCTGCCTGGAGAGGGATTCCCATCAGGACAGCACCTTCAGCCAGGCAGTACTGTCATTTGTTTGGGATGTAAGGTAACTCCTGCCCTCTGGCCCTTTGTGTTCAGAGTTACCAGTTCCTCGCTGGACACTCAAGTTGTTCATGGGTCTGCTGTCTCTCGACTCAGTTGCTGCTGCTTATGGTTCACCTTTTTCTGGTCTCTTGTGGTTTTTTTACAGGTTTTTCGGTAGCCTGTAGCTGGGGAGTCCCATATGTGAGGACTGACTTCCTGCTTGTTCCTGGAGAAAACGTAGTTACTCACCTGTAACAGGTGTTCTCTGGAGACAGCAGGAATTAGTCCTCACAACTCTCCCTCCTCCCTGTGGAGTTTCCATATGTGAGGAGTGATTCCTGTTGTCCCGGAGAACACCTTTTACAGGTGAGTAACTGCACTGTTCCAAGGGGGTAATTTTTATAAATACATTTTGCACACAAATGCTTGTATATATGCTAAAAGTCGTATAAAATTGCCCCTGCTTCTAGGTACATGCTGTGACAGACAGGCATATATTTTTACACGACTTAGGTGTAGGCATGTTTGGGGGAGAAATTGGGCAGAGTACAGGCAGAGTCACAAAGTACATGCATAGGTTACAAAATATACACCTGCATGCATACTTCAGCCACATACATTTGCATCTGTTCCTGGGTTGGGGTAAATGCATATTAGCCATGTTTTAGTTGCATTGTCTGGATTTTGTGCTGGTAGTTTTAAAGACACACAGACAACTATGTGCCTTTATAAAATAGATTTAAATATGTGCTTGGTTGGGCAATCTGTTACAAAATTACCCTGCTAAGTGTTTGAATAAATGATTCTTATAGAGCCTCTTGAGCCAAGGGTACCTGACGCATAAATAAATGATTATTATATGAATGTGATAAGAGATACTTAGCACATGAATAAAATATTGTCTCCATAGTTATTTCCTAACATTTGAATCCCGATTTTCCTTTTGCAGAAGGAACTACCTCCACCTCCCCTAGTGATGGTTCCAGTCAGTTTCCCACAAACTCCAGAAGATTCCCATGTGGCTCCTCTCCAGGAGGACAAGGAAGGGCAGATGATTAATCCCACACTGCATGCCGAAGAGCTGCCTGAAGAGGCATGCATGAAGGAGTCCCCCAGTCCCCCACTGCACATACCTGAAACTACCAATCCAACAGCATGTCCAGATGACATTACAGTCTCTGAGGAGGGCAAAAACCAACAGGACTAGAGCATGACAAAGATCAGAAAGAAAATATAGCCCAAGGCTTGTTCTGCTGCCAAGCCCACTGAAGCCAGTTTGTAAGAGAAGGCTGGTGTAGGGGGTATTGTACACTTATTAGAAAAGCAACTTTGTGAAACTAGAACTCTTGGATTCCATTCCAATTTGACTACATTTTGAGTACCAGGTACACCAGCTCTTTCCCGTTTGCAATTGTTTGTTTTTTCTCCTCACATTTACTGCTGGGTGACAGTGGATAGTGAAGCTCAGTCTGTGTTCTCCTTACATATTGACATCATTGGATAGTGGGCAAATCACTGCTGGTGGTGTCAGCAAGATGAGAATGAATCCTGAGTTGCAGGGGAAGAGGGCAGTAGGTGAGGGGCTGAAAAGAGTCATTCTTAGTGGAGGAGGTCACAGCTGGGGGAGAAGGCGGTCTGGACCTCACCTTTTTACACAGTGCAGAGCCTTCTGTGAAATTCTTCTGAGGATATTATAGTATTTAGTGGTAGATGGCTGATGAAATCTCTTTCCATTAAACATTTTTGAGAAATACGGTGCTTTATTAATAACAAGGTTCTGATATATCTATTTTAGCAAATACCTTCAATGTTTTTTAATTTTTTTGTTATACTTTGGTAGCATTAATTTTTAGTTTTGTTTTAATTTATTCTGTGCTCTTGCATGGGCCACCAGGCTTTCTTAGCAGAGTATATGCCCAGACAAAACAGAGAAACCAGCCTACAGACAGTGCAAAGAGGATGGGTGTCTTGTTTATTGTATGGCGTGGGTGGGGGTGGAGTGATGAGAGCAGTTATTTGTGATGCAAAATCAGCAGTGCACAACATGCATTGAGGGTCCGTACTTATTAGTGGGTCTTGCTTTCATCACTACACCTTTGCCAACCCTGTATGAGCTGGGGTCATGTTACTAGAGAACCTCTGGACTCCTACCACTGTACAGATTTAAAGGGGATATCTTGTGACATATATACAGAAAATCCAAAGGAGAAAGCAAGGTTACTTACCTGTAACAGGGGTTCTCCGTGGACAGCAGGATAAGTCAGCCACACCTGGTGACGTCCTCCGGGCGGCGCCATACGGAAGTGCTCTCTAGAGTTTAGGGCTCTCAGGCCATGCCCCCAGGTAGCCCACCTCCCCGACCCGCCCCTGGGCGGTCAGTATGTTCCTAGCCAGGTTTCCCCGGCAAGGGGCGAGTCGCTGCAGAAGACCTCCTCCAGGGAGGTGGGTGGGATTGTGTGGCTGACTTATCCTGCTGTCCACGGAGAACCCCTGTTACAGGTAAGTAACCTTGCTTTCTCCATGGACTGCAGGATTGCGTCAGCCACACCTGGTGCCTCCCTAGCAGCGCGGAGTGCCAGAGGTGGAGGAGGGAATAAGGAGCGCTGAGGCAAGTGGGGGCATGCATGACTTTTTAATGAACAACCATCATACGTGGAACAGCAACGTGGAACAGCAACAACAACAAAACAGTGCAGAACAGTGCAATATAGTGTAGGTAACAGAGCAACATAGTGCAGGCTATAGTGCAATACAGTGCAAGTAAACAGTGCAACATAGCGAGTAAGGTGCAGGATAGTGCAAGGTGCAGTAACCATACAACAGGTGCATCAGCAGTAACATCGTACAACAGGTGCATCAGCAGTAAACATCGGTGAACAGTCAGCGTGTGGTCGCGCCACAGGCAGCCTCTAGCAGTACTGGACACTTCAGCAACGAGTGAGGCGAGAACTGCTGCGCCTACCGCACAGCCATCTTTGGAGCGCAGGTCCAAGCAGTAGTGTTTCAGGAAGGTGTGAGGCGTGGACCACGTGGCTGCCTTGCAGATCTCCGTGAGTGGAACGGAGCGCAGATTGGCTAGGGAGGTTGCCACCGCCCGTAGCTTGTGTGGGCCGACCGTTGGCGCTGACGGGTCGGCTGAGGCATTGAGGCAGAAGGAGACGCAGGAAGACACCCAGTTAGAAAGAGTCCTCTTGGAGACGGGCAAGCCCGGCCTGTTAGGGTCGAAGGAGACGAAGAGCTGATCCGTCTTTCGGACCGGGAGCGTCCTCTGCAGGTAGATCCGGAGGACCCGCAGGCAGTCCAAGGTATGCAAGAGCTGTTCTTCCTTGGATGAATGGGGTTCCGGGAAGAAGCAGGGGAGCTCGATGGATTGGTTGATGTGGAAAGATGTGGCGACCTTGGGGACGAACTTGGGGTTGGTCCTCAGTGACGCCCGGTCGTGAAGTAGCAGTGTGTAAGGAGGATGTGCCATCAGAGCCTGTATCTCACTGATCCTCCTTGCGGAGGTTATGGCTACGAGGAAAAGTGTTTTCCAGGAGGTGAATTTCATTTCCGCTGATGCGAGAGGCTCAAAGGGCGTCTGCGTCAACCGCAGAAGAACAGAGTTGAGGTCCCAGGGTGGTACAGGGGCCCTGACCGGGGGTTTTAGGTTGTTGAGTCCTTTCATGAAACGGGCGGTAATGGGCAGCGAGGAGATGGGGGTGTTGCCGTCCGCAGGCACATGAAGCGCTGCTATGGCGGAAAGGTGCACCCGGATGGACTGCGTCTTAAGGCCACCGTCAGACAGGGTCTTGAGGTATCGAAGGACGTGTGCGACGGGGCAGGTGGTCGGTTCGAGGCCTTGCGTTCTGCACCAGATGCAGAATCTTCTCCATTTGAGGCCATAGGATTTCCTAGTGGAGGGTCTATGAGCGGCCAAGACGACGTCCTGCACGTCCACCGGGAGTTCGAGGGCGGAGAGGCCTACCCGTTCAACCTCCAGGCAGTGAGAGCGAGGGCTCTGAGGTTGGGGTGGCGAGTTGTGCCCCCGTTCTGAGTGAGGAGATCCGATTCGGGGGGAAGGTGGACGGGTCCCTCGCAGGCGAGACGTTGTAGCAGTGAGAACCACATCTGGCGCGGCCAGTGGGGAACCACAAGGATGGCGTGTGCTTTGTCCTGGACGATCCGCTGTAAGGTCGCTGGGATGAGGGGAGTGGGAGGGAAGGCGTACACTAGAGACCACTCCCCCCAGCACACGTCGAATGCATCCGCCGCCAGTCTGTTGGGGGAAGGGTGCCTGGAACAGAACAGGTGGCACTTGGTATTCAATTCCGTTGCGAATAGATCTATTAGGGGTGGTCCCCATCGCTGGAAGAGGACATTGACCGCCCTCTGGGAGAGCGACCACTCGTGCGGTCTCAGTTGTCTGCTGAGCCTGTCGGCCAGTGTGTTCAGGTCCCCTGGTAGGTACGTGGCCCAGAGTTTGCAGTTGTTCGCCAGGGCTAGGCACCATAGCGCCCTGGCCTCAATGCGGAGGGAGTATGAGCCTGTCCCTCCCTGCTTGTTCACATGGAACATCGCCACTTGGTTGTCCGTTTGAACGAGAATGGACTTGTTCGCCAGGTGCTGGATGAAGGCTCGCAGCGCATACCTTATGGCCCGTAGCTCGAGAAGGTTGATGTGCAGTCTTTTCTCCCGTGGTGACCATGCGCCTTGGGTGCTGAGGTGCTGGAGGTGCGCGCCCCAACCGGTGTTGGACGCATCGGTGGTGAGGGTCACTTGGTGCGGTTGCTGATGCATGTCCTTGCCCCCGGACAAGTTGGCTGTGTTTGACCACCAGCGGAGGTGCTTCTTGATGCTCTGGGGCATTGGGACTGGAGTGGATAAAGGCTGGGAGTGCTGGTTCCAGGAGGAACGCAGGTGCCATTGGAGCGGTCGCATCATTAGCCGTGCCGAGGGCAGGACAGAGGTTGTAGCTGCCATGTGGCCCAGAAGGCGGAGTAGGGCTCGCGCCGAGGTGATTTTCACAGCTGTGGCAGCGGCCGCAAGGGAGGTGATAGCGAGCTGCCGACGCTCCAGTAGGTAGGCCCGCGCTGTCCGCGTATCGATCAGCGCCCCAATGAATTCGAGCCGCTGAGATGGCTGTAGTTTTGACTTGTCGAAGTTGATGACGAATCCAAGCAAGGTAATCACTTTGGTTGCCCGCTGGAGGGACGTCCGAAGTTCCTGGGGCGAGGGAGCTGTGAAGAGCCAGTCGTCCAGGTATGGGAAGACTGAAATCCCCATCTGGCGTAGGTGTGCTGCGACCACGGCTACACACTTCGTGAAGACTCGGGGCGCCGGAGACAGGCCAAAGGGGAGGACTCGGTATTGGTAGTGGCGGCCCAGCACCTGGAAGCGGAGGAATTGCCTGTGAGACTTGTGGACGAGGATGTGGGTATAGGCTTCCTGTAGATCCAGAGATGCCATGAAGTCGCCTGCCTGGATTAAGGGTAGGATGGCATTGAGGGAGTACATCCTGAACTTTTTCTTGACGAGGAACTTGTTGAGCCTGCGTAAGTCTAGGATGGGGCGCATGCCGCTGGTCCTTTTGGGGATGAGGAAGTACCTGGAGTAGAATCCGGAGTTTGTCTCGTGAGGTGGCACCTCTTCGATGGCTCGGGAGGCCAGGAGGTGTATCAACTCCATAGCCATGGGCACCTGCAAGTGGGCAGGGGTTCTGCTGGATGGTTTGTTTCGCTGGAATGGGGTTGTATGAAAATGCAAGCGGAATCTGCTTTGGATGATGCGGAGGACCCAGGAGTCGGAAGATATCCTTTGCCATTCCTTGAAGAAGCTGGACAGGCGACCCCCTATTTGGGTAGGGGCCTGTGAGGTGGCGTCAAAAGGAGGAAGCGCCCTTGGTGGCGGGAGTGGAGGTGACCTTCCTTTGTTTCCGATCCCTCTGTGGTTGCCGCTGGTTGGAGGGACCCTGGTACGAGTTGCTCTTGTACCTTGGTGCTTGCCACTTGCGGTTAGAGGAGTACCTCTTGTTGGAGCTGTAGTTGTAGGAGGAGTAGTAGCCTTTACGCTGGTAGCCCCCTTTCTGTGGCGCGCTACGGCGCTCAAAGCCTTCTTCGGCCAGTGTTTGTAGTGTGGTGCAATGCTCCTTCATGACGTTCACCGCGTCCGTGACTTTATCTCCAAAGAGTGACTCGCCGGAGCAAGGGGCGTCAGCGATCTTGTCATGCGTGTCATCACTGAGTCCAGAAGCTCTGAGCCACGCCCACCGCCTGGCAGATATCGCCGTACCCGCTGTACGTGCTGAGGTATCAAAAGCATCAAAGGCCGTGCTAGCCAGATGCTTGCTGCACTCGGAGATGTCTGCGAGGGGGCCGGCCAGTACTGCCTGTGTCTCTTTGGGGAGTGTTGCGATCGCACTTCGTATGCTGGCCACGCAGGTGTCCTGGAATAGGATGTGTTGGAACTGGTGTGTCGCGATTTTTGCATTAAGCATAGCCCCTTGGAAGACTTTTTTTCCGATATCGTCCAGGAGCTTGGGGTCCCGACCAGGCGGGTGGTTGGCGTGTGAGCGTGAAGATCTGACCCTTTTTAGGGCTGAGGAGACAACTATGGATTGATGCGGAAGCTGTGGTAGCGTGAATCCTGGCGCGGGCTGGATCTGGTACTTGAAATCCAACCTCCTGGGAAAGGGGCGCCCTGAGGCCGGTGTCTGCCATGCCTTGAGGTAGTTGTCCCGCAGCTTGCGGTGCATGGGTAAAGAGAAGGGAGTCTTGGGAGCTGAGAGGTAGCTGAGGACCTCCGGGTCCTGCTCCTCAGCCTGGTCAGGGGGACCGAGCGCCAGGGCGGTAGACACTTTCTGCAGAAATTTAGTGTAGGAGCGGTCCTCAGGAGGGGGAGGGGGGCCCTCAGTCTCGGGAGGGGGTCCAGAGTCAGGCACACTCTTGTCGTTTGAGGCAGAGCCCACGACAGCTTCGATGTCTTGTTCTCCTGCCGTGCTGTCCAGTGAGGGGTTGGCAGGGGAGTGGGGTGAAGACGCCCTTGCTAACCTGGATGCCCTATCCGGGGATCTGGAAGGGGACCGGGCAGCGGGAGCAGCTACTGGCTCTGGAGACTGCACAGAGGGGGCAGGCTTGGAGGGGGCGCTGATAGTCTGCACAATCTGTGTTAAAAGCTGTAGGATAGCAGAGTTATTATTAGGGTCAGCCGTGTGGGAGCAAGATCTGACCTGGCGCTTCCTGTCGTGGCGTGTCCTGGATCTGGCAGGGCTGCATCTCCTGCTGCCTCCGTGGCAATGCTCCACATGGTGCCTCTTGCGAGCTGGTGCCGGGCTCCGAGAGGATGAAGAGGAGGAGTGGCGGTGTCTGCGCTGCCCCCGGTGTTTCCGGCGTCGGGGACTCCGGTGTCGTTGCTGCAGGGGTACCCCGAGAAGAGAAACCGGGTTTAAAACGGAGGCTCCGACTCCCGAAGCAAGGCCCTGGAAGGGGGCGGAGCTTGCCATCGCGTGGACTGCTGGGCCATAGGGGGAGGAGCTGGAGGACTGCCGGGAGCCGCTGCTGGAGGACTCGAGCCGGGCGCCATTATAGAAGTCCACATGGCCTTTCGGGGAAGAAGTGGAGGGGCCGGGAACTTGAAAATCTGTCTCAGCCGGGTAAGCCGCCGCGTTGATCAGGGCTAAGCTTACCTCGGCGCCGCCGCCGCCGCAGGCAACGGGGGAGATTTCGGAAGCTGCCGTTTGCAGGAAATTAGCAGCGTTGGCCCAAACAAGCGCATCCCGCGCCGCGGGAGCGTCCTTAGGGGCAGCGGTGGCACAGCTGGGGATGGAGGCCCGTCCAGGCACATCCCGAGCCGGCAGAGGGTCCGTGGGGTGCAGAGGTCTGGGATCGGGTCTCAGAGCTGGTACATGCTTTGTTTTCTTCCTCTTGGTGCCGGCCCCGCAGAGCTTACACCCTTTTAAGGTGTAGGAGGTGTTCCCACATTGTGGGCATTCTTTTGCGTTGGATTTAGTCATATTAATTTAAAACAAAGAAACAAAACAAAAGGAGAGAGCAGGGTCCGTCTTGCTGGCAAGGCGGAAGGATGAAGACTGACCGCCCAGGGGCGGGTCGGGGAGGTGGGCTACCTGGGGGCATGGCCTGAGAGCCCTAAACTCTAGAGAGCACTTCCGTATGGCGCCGCCCGGAGGACGTCACCAGGTGTGGCTGACGCAATCCTGCAGTCCATGGAGAATCCCTTTGTAGCTGAGGTTTGTTTTGTTCAAGTGCATGGAAAGGGGTGCTGCCGGTGAAGCAGAGGCTATTAAATGTAAAACCCCAGGAAAACCTGGTGACCAAACCCAGTAAACAATAACAACAAAGGTCACAGTAGTAAATAGCAAAGATGTTGTTTAAGTTGTGTGCAGAGGCTGGCAGGGCCAAGTGTGACTCTTCCATCCTCACCTAATTTAAAGCTACATGCTGTTGGCCATTGGGAGAGAGGGGGACCCAAGCTGCTAAGTTTAGGTTACCAAATGTCCAGATTTCCCCAGACATGTCCTTTTTATGCCATTCTTGGTTTTAAGAGCTGTCCTGGTTTTCAGACTTTCCAACACCAGTTGCAGCTTCAGTGACCTAAAATTGAATATAAATAAAGGTTAAAAACCAGTATAAAAAAAGTATATTTTTTGACCCACAAAACATTTCCTGACTAGTGTTAAGGAGCTAACACTCCTTTCCCAAGGTTAAGAACAGAGCAAGCGAAAGATGATGGTACTAAGTCTAAACAGGCCAACCACCAATATTAACCCAACAATATATTTACATGTTATACCAATGAATTTCAAATGTAACAAAAATTTTTTTTTTAATTTAATCTGAACACAACAGTAGAAATGTAGAACTTGATATGGTCCATTTTATTGTATTTTGAACTTTCCTGTCTTCATAAAATGATAGTCCACTTGATCAACATACATCTTAACGGTCAATTTAGAAACTTCTCAAACTTAGAAACTGCTATGCAAATCATGCTGACATAATGTTGTGTTTCAAACTGAAGTACTCAAATATTCAAGTACTGTGTTTTCTAAGTTTGAGGATGACCGTTAAAAAATTTTGTACGTTGATCGGAATGGTCTATCATTTTATGAAAACTGGAAAGTTCAAAATACAATAAAATGGGACCGCATTCAATTCTCACATTTATACTGTTGTGTTTTTGTTATATTTGAAGTTCATTGGTATAACAAATTCATATACTGGGTTAATATTGGTGGGTGACATTTAATAGTTGACTGTAACAGTGGACTATATTTATTAAGTTTAAACACAAGCATCTGAAAAGTATCATGGATTGTTTGATAACTACACAAGTGAGTTAATGATGCAAAAAACAGAATAAAAATATGGCCTGATCTTCATCTGAATTCTAATTGGCATGTAACTTGTTGACAAGATTATGGAAAGGAGGACTCTAATCTAGGAACACCACCATTCCAGCTGCATGCGAATATTCCCCACCCCAACAATATGAGATCCTAGGCCAAGGCTCAAATAGGTACTTGGTTGGCAGTCTGAAAGTATCATATTGTCTAAGGAATATCTAAAGCAGTGGTTCCCCACAGCTAGTACCATTTTCAGCATAACCACAGCAAATAAGTATAATCAACATGTGCATAAATTGACGGCCCCATATGTGTAAATCTATCTCATCCGTATGCATTGTGGATATTCTTAAAACTCAATTGGCTGTGAGATCATGAAGACAAATCTGGGCGTACATTATTCAAGCAACATCCCATCACATTCCAGTGCCCTAATTACATGACACTATCTCGCTATGTTTATATAGAGCTTATGTTGGGAGAGGGGTTTGTTAGTGAAAATCTCTAGATGTATGCTAAAACTATGGAAAAAACGACACGTAGCCCAGTGCAAATTTCAAAAATAGCTGAAAGTGAGAACTGTTAAGGAAAGAATTGAAAAGGATTTAGTGAGAATTATAAGAACAGAGATCAGATCAATGTTAAGGCTGTAAGGAATAAGGAAATTGCATTTAGAAGTTCAAAATATTCCTCTCTTCCATCTTAACAAGTTTGTTTTGATCGCAACATGTTTGTTTACTTTTTTCTCTGATTTTCATGCTTGCACCATCATAAGGGGTAACCAGAAACAATTAAGATTTTGTCCTTCAAGCCGTTTTGACGGCCACTAAATCATTTTGTTTGGAAGGCAGGTACTGTCAGTGACACAGGCCTTTTTTCACTTGGTTTCAACTGTGTGTTGATTAGCTTTGTATTGAGGTGGGGGGAATAATCTGCTGAAAATTTGGTTGAATGTACCTAGTTTGGTTTTTGTAAAGACCTGATCACTCATTTTCATTGTCTGCAGTTACTGCATTAACCCAGCGGCTGATATAAATCTTCCTTTGCAGCTTTAATTTTTCAGACTGAGGAATGTGTGAGCACATCCTGCCATACAGACTATGAAAGGGGAGGTGGGGGATGCTTCAGATAGCATATAATGGAGATTAGACCTGGCATATTGGGGAATTCTGTAGTATAGTAAGGCTTAGAGTATAGTGAAATAGGGATTTGGGGGTAGTGTATGAAGGAGAGTTGGGTCACTGCATATAGAGGAGCTCAGGATAGCTTGCAGGTGAAGGCATCAATTTACAATTTGTATTCCACTTTTCAGGTCTGTGACCGGATGAATGTGGATTACAACAAAAATACAGCAATATTATATTCAGATGTACACCATGACAATAACTGGTAACAGAATACTATATAAGTCAAGTCATTAAAAAAGTACATCCTACTCCCTGCCGAGAAACCAGAACAGTGATTACATCTACCAGATGTATCAATTAGTGTGTCCTTAATGCATCAGTCATAATAAACAGAGAAAATACAGAATGTTGAATTCAATCCCATAGACCGTTGAACACACCAAACCCATTTCCTATTGGTAGGAAATTAAACACCATATCCCCCTCTCCTCCCCCCCCCCCAAAAAAAAAGAAAACCATGTTAATCCCTATACCTATTATTACACATACCAGCATGTATCAAGAGTTAGAACTACATGATAATCTAAGTAGAAATCCAGACACTCCAAACCAGTATTGGCCAATCTGGTTAAAAAGCTAGTTTTTGAAGTCTTTAAGAAAGGCCATCTAATTGACTTCTAGACTTACATCCAATGGAATTTTGATTTCAGAGCTGTGAAAGCTTACCACAACAAATTCTTGCTCTGAGAAACCATGAGCCTCTTGAGATAGAGTATGATGCAGAAATCAAGGCAGTGTGTATTGGGCATCTCACTCAGCTATAACGTCTGCTCAGGATCAGATATAATAAAGGTTTGGAGCTGTATATAATGGAGTTTGGGAGACTCTTATTTTTAACCAAACTAGTGTCATCTGCAGTGTTATAGATTAGAAGGAGAGAGATTTGTGCTCCAATAGCAATAACTAATCTTGCCTTCCCTAGAACAGGGGTTAAAGTTATCTTGGCCCTCTGTCCATAGGATTTTACTGTACTAAGGACACTTTTCTTATTGCAGTTAACTAATCTTGGGAGTTCTTTTCATTGCCTAGTCCAAGGCATACAGCAGCAGTATGTTGGAGATGCAGCTGGGTAACGTCTGGGATTTCCAGGGCACCCTGTCATCAGCAGGTCAGGAATGTGACTGAGTGATACTTGGAGCTCCTTCCAGTCCCCAGTCTCTGTGTATCCTGTCATCACCAAGCTGAATCTAGGGCTGAATGGCACTAGGTGGGTACCTTTCTCCTGGTTCCAGAGACGCCCAGCCCTGGCTGCTCTGAGAAATAGTGTAGTGTAGTGTCGCTATCTGGTAGCACTCAACCTGAGTTCATTGTGAGTAGATCTTTCTAGCCACCAAAATTCTTCACTTTGTAATGGAAAATGAACTCCATGTTTTACAGCTTTAGGTGTTGGTTTAATTAGGTTTTGGTTTAGCCACAATTCAGTAAAATCAGACAGCCTGCAGATTTGGGGCTTGCCTGGTTAAGATGATGAGCTAGGGGATGCTAGCAGAGGTGATCGCTGAATCAAGACAAGATATACCCTTTTAAAGGCTTCTTATGTAAACTCTTTTTGAATTGGGAAGGGTAGTTTTCTTTCCATCTAATCTGAAGAGAAAGTTTTGTTGTCCAGAGCATTTTGGTGTGGTTTTGAGGCTTTTTTCCCCAAAGTCTGTTGCAGTGTTTCTTTGGGGTGAGATGGTAAGGGATGTACATGTATATTCTCCATGGGCAAGCAGGAAAATAAGTCCTCACATTTGAGTGACATCATCCAACAGAGCCTGCACGGGAGTATTCCCATATCCTTCTGGAAGCTTTTGGAACTCTCCTTTGTGCATGTGTATCATCTTCCTGTTCACCTGTGGTACCATGTTTTATTTATTTGCATTTTTATACTGCTTTTTTCATTAGATCAAAGGTGATTTACTTAAAACTGAATCAGTTACATGTAACAGATCAACTATATATACATAATAACAATTAACTTTGTACAGAGAGTTATTGACATAACTATATTACAATATAGGTTATAAGAACGGGGGAGGAGTGGCCTAGTGGTTGGGGCAAGTTACCTCAGGCCAGAAAGTCAGGGGTTCAGATCTCACTAGAGGCAACCTTGGGCTGGAAGGACTGGGGTTTCTAGTCCCACAGGTGCTCCTTGTGGTCTTGGGCAAGCCTCCATTGCCTATGTTCCCTGTAAAATAGTTATCTCTAAGTTATAATGCCCTGTTCAATGTAATTTCAGTTTGTTCAATGTAAACCACCTTGATATCATGAAAAGCAGTATATAAGAAATGTTAAATAAATAAAAAATGTACTGAAAGAATAACAGTAGGAATGTATGTTTATTCAGTCTTTGTTTTTCCAGAGCCCATTGGACAGTTTCTCAGTACTTTTTTATGGTCTGCCTGCCATTGCATTTTTTTTCTCCCTTTTAGAGTTCTTAGTTTGAATTTTTGGTCATTTAAAGTTTCCTTTATTTTCTTCGGCACCATTGCCCCCTTAGGCATAGGTGCTTCGGTCGCATATTTAAACTACTATTTCTTTTTCAAAATCAAGCCATTTGATTTTGCTGTGGCTATTTTTCCGGTTGATATGTCACAAAAACTTGCCAGTGAGTTTAAGAAGTGTTCCAAGTGCTCGAGGCCCATATCCATCACGGATACCCATAGCTGGTACCTTTTGTGCCTGAGCCTGATCATCAGCCCTCTTCTTGTAATTTGTGTTTGCAGATGACAAAAAGAGGGCTCAAAGGTCAAGAGAAGCAGCACAAATCCATTTTTGGTGCTCACAAGTCCGATGAATTGGCTGTACTAGTTGCAATGGCATTGAAGGCTGCATTGGATGCTGGTGGGGCATCAACATCGAGGAGTTCTCGAGTCTACTTGGAGCCAAGCACTCATAGTACCCTAGAGCATCAGCTATCGATCGATGTTCTCCCAAAGGTGAAGAAAGATTTGACTTCAATGCCAAAGGATGATCGTGCTGAGCATTGAGTGGAGGGTCTGGTGCATCGACATTGAAGCCCTCCTAGACATGGCATTGGAGCAAAGAGAGTTTGCAGGAGCACCCTTTGCAGGAGCACCCCTCTAAGCAGCCCCTGGACACCAGAGGGGTAGCACTGACTTACTGTATGCTGAGACCAAGCAGCCAATACACCCTCGCAGATTCCGGGAACATCAGCCGATTGTTGCTGGAGCCCCGAAGCCTTCAAATATGGCAGCCATGGAGAAATGCCTTCTGATGGCTCTCCAAGAATGCATCGCGATACTGTTTGCCATGCAGCATGTCAGTGCCTCAATGTTTACTGCATCGACATGGGTATAGGTCCAATTACCAAGAAACAAGGATTGCCTGAAGGAGAGGCATTGACATCGGAGAGGATCAAAGGGCCCTGATACTGGAGCCTGCCCAGCCATTCTCTTTTTAGTACGTCGGGGTCCGATGTTCCCCTGAAGCCTAGAATGTCATTGTTGCATCATCACTTCCGAAGGAGCTGCCAATCCCCAAGGGGCAGGAGAGCAATCTAGGCTGAGACTCAGAAATATTTTGATTTCCTTTATTCTGACTCAGAAGGCTGGGTCACCAGTGTGTAGAGTCTGAGGACTTGCTGGAGGACAGGTCCCCATAACTTCCATCAGACTCTTCTCCTCATGATAGGCGCAAGTCACCTCCTGAGGATATGACCTTCCAAGATTTTGTCAGGGATATGACTAAGGCCATACCATTTTCATTGGAGACTGAGGATGAGCCCAGGGCAAAAGAATTGGAGATCCTTTAGTAACTCCTCTTCCCCTAGGGAAGTGGTGACAGTGCTAATGCACTGCATCCTTCAGAGAGTATAGATGAAAATGTGGGAGAACTCCTCATTGTACTCCATGTATTGAGTTCAAAAGGCTCCCAGGTTCAAGAAACCCCAGCTTCCTCCTCATTCCTTGATGGTAGAATCCACCCTGAAGAGGTCTAGAAGTTCCAAGACTCACTTCTTGACACCCTCATGGAGGGAAACTCAGACATTGGACTCTTGTGAGAAGGATTTTCCAGAGTTCCATGCTTATGTCCCACATCACGAGCAGCCTAGCTGATCTGTCCTAATGTCTCCCTCCAGAGAATTTGGAACAGTATCATTCCCTTGTGAGACACAGTAAAGATTGCTCAATGTTCATGGTCTGCGTGACCTATGATTTCTTCAAAACAGCATTGAGAGCTTCTACAATAGGTATTGGTGCCTGGAGACTCTCCTGGCTCAGGTCCTCAGACCTGGAACAATCTGTGCAGGAGAAGCTCACTGAAGTGCATGCCGTGAAGAAAATCTCTTCAAAGAAAAATTTGAAGAGAAGGCTGCTTCACCAAAAAGTAGCATGTCACCTTTCATAATCTCTGAAGGTGCCTCCTACTGCAGGAGATTTCAAGGTGACAACCAGAAAAAGATCTATTACTCTTGCAGACGTAGGTACTTTACTGGTTCACACTATTTCCAATTGAAGCAAGCTTCTCGAGCACAAATAAGTGAGAGAAGCCTCAGAAGGCCCAGCCTGCTTCTCAGCCAAAACCTGGGATGGGTTTAGAGCATAAGAAATGCCTTACTGAGTCCGAGCAAGGTCCATCAAGCCCAGTATACTATTTCCAACAGTGGCCAATCCAGGTCACAAGTACTTGGCAGGTTCCCAAAAACGCACACAAGTTCCACAATGTTTGTCCCAGGGCAAGCAGTGGTTTCCCCAGGTTCTCTTTAATAATGGTTTATAGACCTTTCCTCCAGGAACTTGTCCAAACTTTTTTTAAACCCAGCTACACTAGCAGCTGCTTTTACATTCTCTGGTAACGAATTCTAGAGTTTGATTATGTGTTGAGTGAAAAAATATTTTCTCTTATTAGTCTTAAATGGGTTATGTTGTAACTTCATTGTGTGTCCCCTAATCTTTCTACTTTTTGATGGTGTAAACAACCAATCTACGTTTACCTGTTCCATTCCATTCATTAATTTATAGACCTCTATGATATCTCCCCTCAGCCGTCTCTTTTCCAAGTTGTAAAGCCCTAACCTTTTAAGCCTTTCCTCATAGGAGTATCTTTCCTTCTCTTTACCATTTTGGTGGCTCTTCTCTGTACCTTTTCTAATTCAACTATATCCTTTTTAAGATATGGCAACCAGAATTGCACACAATATTCAAGGTATGTTCACACCATGGAACTACAGAGGCACTATAATAGCCATTCCTTTCCGTATGATTCTTAGCATTCTATTTGTTTTCTTGGCTACTGCTACACATTGGGCAGAGGGGTTTAACATATTATCCATCTCCTTTTTAAAGGTTAATGCCAGCAGCCTGGTACCATCCTGGTTAAGGTGGAGACCATGCCTTCAGAAAAGTCCCTCTCTTCCCCAGAATGTTGCCCAGTTCCTAATGAATTCAAAACCCTCCTCTCTGCACCATTGTTTCATCCATGCATTGAGACTCTGGAGCTCTACCTGCCTTTTGGGCCCTGTATGTGGAACAGAGAGCATTTTGGAGAATGCCACCCTGGAAGTTCTGGATTTCAACTTCCTATAACCTAAATTTGGCCTCCAGAACCTCTTGACTGGTTCCTGAGGAGTATAGCCATTCTACCTGTAACAGTAATGGAGAACTCTCCTGTCGGAGGGAAGCTCACTCTTTTTGCCCAAAGGTGGCCCCTCCTAACTTCACACACATTCCTTTATAATTTTGGAAGTCTGGTATATTATCTGTATTTTATTTCATTATAAATTGTCTGTTTTTATCATTTATACTTTTAGTTTTTTAGTTTTTTACATTTACTATTATTTGTGATATATTAATCTTTGTTTATTACATTTTTGTAGACCCCTGATGAAGGCTTAACCGCTGAAACTTGGCCAAGTCAGGCTTTTGAAATACATTTTTCTGTTTATAAAGGCCTGGTCTATTTTCCGCTCCTTTCTGGTGTGCTTGATTGGATTGCGGATACTTTGTGCCCCCTCTGTGATATTTTGGCCCTTATAACCTCAGACACTTGGGTTCTGCAAGTTATTCAAAGAAGTTACAAATTGCATCTATTCAACATCCATCCAGATTGCTCACTGAGGGATCATGCCATGGACTCTCAGCATCAGGAACTACTTCAGAGAGAAATCACTGCCTTCTTGTCAGATCTCGCAATCAAGCTTGTGCCATCAGAGCAATGAGGTTGGGGGTTTTATTCCAGGTATTTCCTGACTCCCAAGAAAACGGGAGCATTCTGTCCCATCCTAGACCTAAGCGATCTAAACACATATCTGGTCAGAGAAAAGTTCTGAATGATTTGTCTAGGCACCCTACTCCCCTTATTTTCAAAAAGGAGATTGGCTATCCTCACTGGATCTAAAGGATGTATGTACCATATGATACTTCCTGTAGGATGGCTATATCTCAGATTCATTCTAGGGGGACATCACTTCCAGTATCAAGTTCTACCATTTGACTTAGCCTCAGTACCTTGAGTATTTATAAAATGCCTCTTGGTAGTAGCAGCTTACCTTTGAACACTGGGTGTGCTTTTCCCTACTTGGATGATTGACTGATCAAGAGTACCACTCAGGAAGAAGTGCACGAATCAACACAATTGACCATTTGAGTGCTGGATTCATAATAAATTACCCAAAATCCCTCCTGCAACCCTCCCAACAATTGGAATTCATAAGATCCTTGCTGGACACAACTCCTGCACAGGTTGACCGATTGTGCAAGAGACGGAATTGAAACAGCAGGTGACAGCTTGCAAGATGTTAACTGCCCTTGGACACATGGCTTCCATGGTGTATGTAACACCCTTAGCACGTCTCCATATGAGACTAGTGCAGTTGACTCTTATGAACCAAGTGGACCCAGACCCCAGGGCATCTGGGGAACTGTCTATATGTCACTGACCCTCTCATTTGGTCTTTTGAATGGTGGATGATTCCTCACAATTTGTTCAGAGGTGTCTCCTTCCAAATTACTCCACCACAGAAAATATTAATGACAGATGCATCTAAACTGTGTTAGGGAACTCATCCTGCTGGGTTTCAGACTTGAGGCAACTGGTCCTTTCAAGAAAGTCTGCATCAGATCAATTTTTTGGAACTAAGAGCCATAGCAAACTCTCTAAAGGTTTTCAAAGATCAGTTGTCCACTCAAATTGTCCTTATATAAACAGACAATCAGGTGGCAATGTTCTACATCAATAAGCAGGGAGGGATGGGCTCGTACCTCCTGTGTTAGGAAATAGATTGTAGAAATTTGCCATAGCCCACAGAATGGACTTAAGAGCCACATACCTGCTAGGTAAGCAAAATACTCTGGCGTAAAGCCTGAGTCGAGTCCTTCAGCCACACAAATGGACTCTGGACAGGGAATTTCCATCCCACATCTTTCGAGAATGAGGCACCCTCTCAATAGATCTCATTGCGACTCCTCAGCATGCCCAGGTGGATCAGTTCTGCACCAGAGTAAGGTCACACAGCAAACTAGCCTTGGATGCTTTCCTCCTTGATTGGGGGGAGGGTCTTCTGTATGCGTGTCCTCCAATTCCTCTCATTGCCAAGACCCTCCTGAAGCTCAGACAGAGGCTCGATGATTCTCATTGCTCCCTACTGCCTCAGACAATCTTGGTTTCTTCTCCTGATACAACTTTCCAGTCTGAAACCAATTTGCTTGGGCCATGCGCCGCATCTGATACTGTAGGAGAACGGATTGTTACATCCCAACATCAAGTCCTTGGCCCTCACAGCTTGGATGTTGAGAGGATAACTTTATCCAAGCTCAATCTGCTGACCAGTGTCATTGATGTTATTTTGGCCTCCAGGAGGGCCTCAATGAGAAAATTTTATCCATGCAAATGGAAGAGGTTTGCTGTCTGGGGTGAGGATCATTTCCTGGATCCTTTGGCTGTACCACACAAAAACTGCTTGAGTAACTTTTACACCTCTCCAAGTCTAACCCAGGGTTCATCTCAGTGCAATTGGAGCTTACCACCAGGGTGTAGAGGGTAAACTCTATACAGCCTTTAGGGTTTGCTTCTTTTGAAACCTCTCTACAAACCACCCACAGTGTCTTGGGACCGCAATATGGTTCTTGCACAGCTGATGAAAGCTCCTTTTGTGCTGCTCATTTCCTGTCCTTGACCTTGAAGGTACAGTGCATTGCAAAAGTACCCACTCCTCTCTGAGTTTGTCCTGTTTTGTCGCATTACAACCTGGAATTAAAATGGAGTTTTGGGGGTTTGCACCATGTGATATACACAATATGCCTACGACTTTGAAGGTGCAAAATATCCTTTATTGTGACACAAACAATAATTAAGACAAAAAAATGAAAGCAGGAGTGTGTATATATGTATTCACACCCCAAAGTCAATAAGTTGTAGATTCACCTTTTGCTGCAATTACAGCTGCAAGTCTCTTGGGCTATGTCTCTATTAGCATATCTATCCACTGGGATTTTCACCCATTCCTTAAGGCAAAACTGCTCCAACTTCTTCGTTTGCTGTACACCAACGCAACCCATCTAACTTCAAGTAATGCCACAGATTTCCAATTGGATTGAGGTCTGGTCTTTGACTAGGCCATTCCAAGACATTTACATGTTTCCCTTTAAAGCAGCTTTAGCAGTATGTTTAGGGTCATTATCCTGCTAAAAGGTGAATCTTCGTCCCAGTCTCAAATCTCTGGCAGACTGAAACAGGTTTTCCTCAAGAATTGCCCTGTATTTAGTGCCATCCATCATTCCTTCTATCCTGACCAGTTTTTCTGTCCCTGCCAATAAAAGCATCCCCACAGCATGATACTGCCACCATCATGCTTCACTGTGGGAATGGTGTTTACGGGGTGATGGGAAGTGTTGGGTTTGCGCCACACATGGCGTTTCTCATAATGGACAAAAAGTTCAATTTTTGTCTCATCTGACCAGAGAACCTTCTTCCATGTGTTTGGGGGGTCTGCCACATGTTGTTGTGCAAACTCCAAACGTGTTTTCTTATTTCTTTCTTTAAGCAATGGCTTTTTTCTGGCCACTCTTCCATAAAGCCCCACTCTGTGAAGTGTATGGCTTAAAGTGATCCTATGGACAGATAACTCCCATCTCCGTTGTGGATCTTTGCAGCTCCTTCAGTGTTGTCCTTGGTGCCTTTGTAGCATCTCTGATTAATGCCCTCCTTGCCTGGTCTGAGTTTTGGTGGGTGGTGTAAGGGGCCGCAAGGGCCACTATCTCATCTTACATGGAGGAAATACACAGAGACCAATTTCTCAGCAGTACTCACAAAATCTTTATTACAGGATATCCTTTTCTCAGCATAAATACTTCACACACAAATTCAGAAGAGATGTTCAGTGGCATTAATCGCACAGTGCTACTGAATATCATGGTCAGTTGAATTTGTGCGGTTAGCAGATGCTGCTAACAGTATAAGCCCTGCTATCAGCACCTGGTTTTATACACAGAACATTTTAGAACATTTGCTGCATTCATTTGCAAAGGTATATGGAGAGAACAGTCCTATACATAATTATATATGTATTTAAATTGGCATTCGAGGGAGCAAAGCTGGATGTAGGCTCGGTTTTACAAAATGTGAAAGTATGTGTGTATAATAAGAAGATAAACACATGTGTATTTACACCAGCTCCAAAGCAGTATTATGGTGTCATCAGCATAGTGAAGGTTGCTTACAGGTACAAGGTAGCTACTGTATAGGGATAGACAGAAGAGAAAGGTTAATGGGGCAATTCAGCACACTGTCACCTCTGGCAGGGCTCAATAAACTCCCCGCTTTCTGTTCTGTCCTAGCCTGGTTTTTTTATACAGTTTTTCTGAAAGGCTGGCATAATAACAAAGGGTATTTCTTTTACTGCAGCTGCTCTTTTAGTGCTACTTTGGTTCTGTAGAAGAATGGCACATTTTCATATTTCCCAAGGTTCAAGTTAGCATAAAAACATTGTCACCTTCCCCAAGGCCAGTACCTAATTAGATCTTACTCCCTGGTTCCCCCTCATGTCTCTTTCTTATTTCATTTTGTGTTATCTGGTTTCCTTAGGAAAGCACACTAAATCAGAACATTTTGTTTCACTCTCAAGATTTTCTCGTGTGTTGTCAGCAGTTCATTCTTCCCCTGATTCTTCTTTCTGGCCTAACGGGGGTCAAGGGTCTCAGGCAGGCCTGTGGCTTGTGTCTAGACCTGCCTCACAGGCCTAGCTACAGAAGCCCTGCCCCAGCTCAGGTCCAGTTCCCAACAGTGGCCTTCTCTTGTCAGGTTTGTAGTGGTGCCATATTCTTTCTATTTTGTTATAATAGATTTAATGGTGCTCTGGGGGGGATATTCAGAATTTGTGATATTTTTTTAAATAATGCAAATGTGATCTATACTTCTCCACAATGTTGTCTCTGACCTGTATGGAGTGCTGCTTGATCTTCATGTTGCTTGCTTAGTGGTGTTGCAGAGTCAGGGGCCTTTCAGAAAATGTATATTTATACGGGCATCGTGTGACAGATCATGTGACACTGATTACACACAGGTGGACCCTAATCAACTAATTATGTGACTTCTGAGGTTAATTGGTTGGACGAGATCTTTTTTAGGGCTTTTCATAGCAAAAGGGATGAATACATATGCACTCAAAACTTTTCAGTTTTTACTTGTTTTTTTAGTATTTAATCTTTTTATTTATTGTAAATAGTTAACATATTAAAACATTTTAGACAGCATACATTTTGATTCCATTGTAAGAAGTTAACATATTGAAACATTTTAGACAATATACACTTTGAGATAACTTAAGAAGCATACATATTGAAACAATGTAAACAGCATACATATTAAACAATGTTAAACATATTTTATTTTTCTCCCCTTCCCCCCCCCCCTTATCCACCACCCCCATCCCATACTCCCTCCCATTCCTTACCTTTATCCCCTTCCCCCCCCCATTTACCATCACCCCCATCCCATACTCCCATAATCACTCCCATTCCTTACCTTTATCCCCCCTCCCACTCAGTAATAATCTATAAAAGAAGTCAATTAATACATTATAATTTCCCCTTCTCCTTCCTTCACCTTCACCCTTTTGCACTTTCCCCTTCCAATCCCCATCCTCCCTACTAAACCAGTTCTAACCTAACCCTTATATAATCCTAACTTAGCCAATTTAAATTGTTAAAATATCATTCCTTGCCCTTGCTGAAACCCCATCAAGATAAGGAGACCAAACATTTAAAAAATAAGCTCTTTTACGCACATGTTTCCTAGTAGATACTCCTTCCCATAAAATCAATTGATGTAATACGTTTCTCCACTCCCAAAATTCTGGACCTTTAGGATCTCTCCAATTCCGAAGTATACATTGTTTAGCAAGCAGACAACATTTCCTCACTAAATGTCTATTCTCTGATAATGAAAGCCCCAAAGAATCTGGAACATCAAGAATTGCAAACCCTGGAGTCAAAATTAAAGATTGCCTCAATATACCACTTAGAAATTTTTGAATATTAATCCAAAATTTCTTCACACATATACAAGTCCAGAACATATGCCCCAAATGTGCCTTCTCCATTCTACACCTTGGGCATTCACTACATTGAGCAAAGCCCCCCCTCCATGCTCTATATGGTGATATGTAAGCACGTTCTATTATCTTAAATTGCATTTCACGTAATTTTGCCCCCACTATTTGTCTAGGAATACACCCAATGGCCTTTTCCCAGGCAAACCTTTCAAGATTGATTCCTAATTCTTTTCCCCAATGCAAACTCAAATGGTCAAAATTCTTGACATGAACTAAATTAAATAAAGCCCTATTATATTCTGCTACAGTTATCCTCTCCTTGTCCTTCAACGCAAACCAATCTTCCAATTTTCTAAAATTTTCTGATCTCAAACCAATTCTCCTATCAGCTATGGAAATCAAATAATTTGTTTTTTTTTTTTTTTATTGAAAGGCTTCCAAAGAATACATAGAATCATAAACCACAAAGATCTTCAAAGAAGATGCAACAATAATAACATAACTTCAGATCACAACAACATTCAACAATATGCCTTCATTTTTGCAGTTTTAAAATAAGGAAACGGGGAACAGTAACCCCCCAACCTCCCTTTCGCCCCCCCCCCAAACCTCCCTAGCCCAGGACCCCCCTCCCACCCAACCTCCCAATCCCCCCCACTATGGCTTGCTAATGTTCAAGCACGGGAGTGTGGTGAGCAAAAGACACACTCAGGGGGCGAGCTCCTTTTAAAGTTTGCATATTCCCCCCCTCTTATCCAGCATAGTCACGCACCATACTGAGAGACAAAGGGTGCCCACACCAACTCAAAGCGCGCCAGGCGCATCCTACTGACCGCTACCCCTCGTTCCATGGCATACATATCCCACATCCGTTCCAGCCAAGCCTGAAAGGAGGGGGCCAAGGCACGCTTCCAGGCTGCTGCAAGGGATAATCTAGCTGCATTCAGGCCATGGCAAAGTAGAGCAAGCTGCAGAGCCCGTGCCCCCGGCACCGAGGCCCCAAACAGGAAAATCCCCGGATCCCAAGGGACACTCACTCCCAGAAGCAATTGCATCCGGTATTGTATACCCCTCCAAAAGGCGCGAATGCGGGGGCAATCCCACCAAATGTGCCCTAGGGTACCCCGTTGCCCACAGTTACGCCAGCAGAGGTCCACCGCCCCAGGATATATGCGCGCAATCCGCGCCGGGGTCATGTACCAACGGTAGAGTATTTTATAATTGGTTTCACGGGCATTAATCGCTACCGCACTCTTCCACAAATGAGTTTCCGCCCTTTCCCACTGCTGCTCAGTATAGGAGAGGTTCAAGTCGGAGTTCCAAAGTTCCCTATGTCTAGTAGAACACGATTGGGATCCCTGCAAATGGGCATACAAGGTCGCCACGAGTCCCTTAGTGGTAGTGCACCCCTCACAGTAACGTTCCAATTCTGTCAGGGCCCGAGCAACCTGGGGCCGAACAAGTTTGGATCGAACCCAGTGTGTCACTTGCAGATATTGATAATGTTGCCTGGCCGGAATGCCAAATTCATCTTGTAACGTACGAAAAGGTTGTAATTGACCATCATCAAAAAGTTGTCCGACCCGACTAAGGCCGTGATGTCCCCACTGCCGAAAGACTGTATCACTTAACCCCGGCGGGAAAGAGGCGTTATCTACTATAGGGGCTAAAGGAGTTAAATCCATGTCGTGAGATCGAAAGTGCTGGTCCCAACAACGGAGGGTCTGAAGAATATAGGGATTGCTAGTGCGCTTACCACGGCGGAGTTTTGGACCAAGCCACAGCCAGTCTCCCAAGCCGGCTCCCCCCGCCAAGTTCATTTCCAGTTGCACCCATCGCTTAGTGCTATCAGCAATCATCCACTCCACCCCCGCCCGACATTGCGCCGCCGCGTAGTACCAATGTAAATTGGGCATGCCCATACCTCCAGAGCGCGTACGGGCATAAAGAACCTGTCGCGCCAAACGTGGGCGACGATAACGCCAGATGAATTTCATAAGCAGCTGCTGCCAGGTCGCCAGGGTGGCCCGCGCGATGGGAAGCGGCAGAACCTGAAAAAGGTAGAGAAAGCGGGGAACAACCACCATCTTGACTACAGCTATACGCCCGAACCAGGAAAGGAGCAGGCCATTCCAAACCTCCAGATTCCGCCGAATCTGACGAAGCAAGGGATCATAGTTGGCCTTAAAGAGGTCTGCCCCCTCCACAGTCAAATGCACCCCTAAATAGCGTAAAGCTCCGGACACCCAGCGAAGAGGATAAGCCGCTTGAAGCTCCGCACAAACCGCCCCGGGGACCCCAACATTCAAGATCTCCGATTTAGTGTAATTAATTTTAAAACCGGATACCCGAGCATAGTTTTCGAACAACTGCATCGCAACTGGAAGGGAGGCGGACGGATCCACCAGGGACAGTATGATGTCATCGGCAAAGAGTGCATCCTATATTCCGCAGGGTCAATAAGAACCCCCCTCAAGCCTAGATGTTCTCGGAAGCTCTGAGCCAAGGGTTCCATCGCGAGTGCAAAGAGCAGGGGCGAAAGAGGGCAACCCTGTCGCGTGCCCCGTTCCAGCAAGAAGTGTCTCGAGTGTCCCCCATTAATCCGAATGCACGCCTGGGGCATCTGATAAAGACTGCGAACCCAACAGATAAAATTTGAGCCGAAGCCCATTGTCTCCAGCACACACCATAAGTATTCCCAATTGACCCGATCGAAAGCTTTTTCTGCGTCAATCCCCACCAGCAGGGCTGGTTGTGGTTCCCGCTGGGCTACGTGAATGACCTGCAACATACGCCTAATGTTGTCTGCAGCCTGGCGACCTGGCACGAATCCAACCTGATCTGGGTGAACCAAGCCCGGAAGGACCCGATTCAGGCGCGCCGCCAACACAGAGGCAAATATTTTAACGTCAACATTTAACAGGGAGATGGGGCGGTACGACGCCACGTCGTGCAGTGGTTTACCAGGCTTGGGTATCATCACGATCAGTGCCTCGCGCAGGGACGGCGGTAACGAGACCCCTTCCAAGATCTCATTGAACAAGATAGTCAAGGTTGGCGCTAATTGTGTCCTAAACTTCTTATAATATTCTGCTGGGAAGCCATCACTACCTGGCGCACTGCCAGTTTTCAATCGCCGGATTGCGGTTTCCACTTCATCTACCATTAATTCAGAATCTAGCTGAGCCCGATCAGAGTCGGAGAGATGCGGCAGACCAATCCCCCGCAAATAGTCCTGTACACGATCCCGTTCAAAGGGCTCCGCCTTATAGAGCTGCTCCAGAAAGTCAGCAAAGAGATCACGTATCTCCCGGGAAATAACCCTCTTCCGTCCCCCAGCGTCGCGCAGTTCGCGCACCACTCTCGCGGATTGTTGTTGGCGAAGACGCAAAGCTAGGAAGCGGCCTGTTTTATTCCCATGCTCATAAAATGTTTGCCGTAATTTCCGGCGTTTATTATCTAATTCTCTCTGCAGACACGCATCCAAGTTGGCTCGAGCAGTCCGCCACTGACGCAGGACCTGTCGGGAACCAGTTCGGGCGTGTTCCAGACCTAGGCGGGTAGCCTCCTCCACCAACTGGTCATGGTCACGCGTCCACATTTTGCGCGTGCGGGCTGCCTCTGCCATGAGTTGACCTCGAGCCGTAGCCTTATAAGCATCCCACACCGTGGGGAGAGGAACGTCCCCAGAATTGTTAAGCTCAAAAAATTCCATGATAAAATGGACATGGTCCTGCACTGCACCCTGCCGCCGTAGGAACGTCACGTCTAAGCGCCAAAGCCGTTGGTGCTCACTGTACAATCCGGCCAGAAGAGCAAGCCAGCACGGGGCATGATCTGACCAAGTCAGCGCTCCATGTCCAGCCTTCACTCTCCCGTCCATCAGGCGCTGATCCAATAGAAAATAGTCAATGCGAGTGTGAACCTGATGGACCGGAGAATAGTACGTATAGCCTCTTTCCCCCCCCCCCCCCCATGGGTGTCCCTCCAGACGTCCCTCAAACCTAAGTCGAGCATAAGACGCTGTAGGGCTCTTGCCGACCCCCCCCCCACTCGTCCCCCAGCATGACTTGTGGAATCCAGGTGAGGCACCAGGTGCGTGTTACAGTCCCCCCCCCCAGAACAATAGGACCCCTTGCAAAATCCGCCAGTAAGGCTTTCAATCGTGCAAAGAAGGCCCCCTGACCGGTATTGGGAGCGTAAACATTTGCTAAGGTTAGCAAGTGCCCTTCTAAACGGATATTCAAGAAAAGCCACCTCCCCAGAGCATCTTGCTTTATCTCCTCTATCTGGAGAGAGAGGCTCTGATGAAATAGTAAGGCCACTCCCCGCTTCTTCCGTCCCTGTGCATCTGAGGCCACCCGCACCTCAGCATACGGGGACCTCTTTAGCCAGCCCTGCTTACAGTTCTGAAGATGGGTCTCCTGTAAGTAAACAATGTCCCCCTGCAAAGTGCGCAATTCTGAGAACAGCAGGAACCTCTTCCTCGGGGAATTAAGGCCCTTAACATTCAAAGAGATAAAGCGCACCATTAGCAATTACAATCCACTCCCTCGCTGGAAATCAAATAATATTTAAAATGTAGATATGCATAAAAATGCCCCGAGACAAACCATAACTTCTTTTTAATTCACTAAATGGTTTAAGTACACCCTCTTCATTAATTACTTGATACAGCAGAAAAAGACCCTTTTTCTCCCAACCTTTAAATAAAATTGACTTTGTACTTTGATGCAAGTCAATATTACCCTGCAGTGGCAAATAACCCGAAATTTCACTTGAAACACCCAATTTTTCACAAAGCTTCTGCCAACTCCATCGAACCCCCTGCCATAATATATTACTTTTAAATACTTTAGGTAACTTCACTCTCGATACATGTAACATTGACCGAAGGGAATAAGGAGCAACTAATGCTGATTCAAAATCATAAGGAGTATAAACCGAAGTACCACCTATCCAATCACGTACGTGGACTGTTTGTAGTTGTTATGGAAGGACAGACTAGATAGGCCATGTGGTCTTTTTCTGTCGTCATATTTCTATGTTTCTATGTTTCTATGTGACGAAGTAAACAACCCATATTATATAATTCTATACAAGGTAACCCCATACCACCTTGTTGCCATGAACCATACAAACGATCAATTCTTAATCTTGGATGTTTCCCTCTCCAAAAAAATCTCTGCAATAATCTCTCTAATTTCTGCACATCCTGTCTTAAAAGTCGCAATGGAATTAATTGTAAAATATACAAAATTTTTGGAAAAATCATCATCTTATATGCAGCTATCCTACCACCTAATGAAAGTGGCAAAGGTGTCCAAACCTGTAATTTATTTTGTATATCTCGCATCAAAGGCCTAACATTTTGCCTATACAAATGGCTCAGATTTTTGGGCAACCAAATTCCTAAATACTTAAATTTGTTAGTAGCCCATTTTAATGGAAACTCATCACCTCATTTTCTCTGTAACCCCCCATTAATATCCAAAGCTTCTGATTTAGTCATATTCAATCTTAAACCAGCAATTTCCCCAAATCGTCTAATCATATCTAGAAGTCTTTTTAAAGATTCACAAGGATTTAACAACATGACTAATAAATCATCTGCAAAAGCAGAAATCTTGAATATGCATGTCCCAACTTTCACTCCTTGTATTTCATCACAAGCATAAATCAATCTCAATAAAGGATCCAAAGAAAGCACAAACAACAATGGTGATAAAGGACAACCCTGTCTAGTTCCACGTGTAATATAAAAATTATTTGTAATCTGTCCATTAACTCCTATTACTGCATTTGGTTTATAATACAAAGCACTAATTCCCTTTATAAATCCTTCACCTATGCCATAGGTTTTTAAAATTTCAAATAAATATTTCCATTCTACTCTATCAAAAGCTTTTTCTGCATCAAAACTTACCAATAAAGATGGGACAGCCATTTTTCTAACCCAGCTCAATGCTCCTAATATTTTTCTTACATTCTTTGAAGGGTACCGTTCTCTCACAAATCCAGTCTGACAATCATGTAATAAAATAGGCAGATAACCTGCCAACCGATCTGCTAAAATCTTCGCAAACAATTTTAGATCATAATTTATTAACGAAATTGGTCGGTATGACTCAACCTCAGTTACATCTTTACCAGGTTTAGGCAGAACCACAATGTGAGCAAGATTATTATTATATTTAAAAACTCCCTCATTCATCCACCTATTAAATAAAGTCACTAACACTGGTGTAATCTAAACTTGCAGCAATTTATAATATTCTGCTCTAAGACCATCTAATCCTGGAGCTTTATATCTTGTGGCATTATCAATTTTACTTTGTATTTCATCTGCTGTTATGGGAGCTTCCAATTGCATTTGCTGAACCTTTGTAAGATGCGGTAAATGTATTTTTTCCCAAATTTTTTATTTATTTTTTTTTTTAACTTTTATTTTCATTTTGGAACATCGAAACAAAAGGACATACAGAATAGAAGACATGAACAAATAATATTATACAATCACGGACAGTAAACCCCCACCACCCCCCTCCCCCCCTGCTTCTTCTCTGGGATACGTAACAATCCAGTATCGGGTGTATATACACATTATTATCTTTCGAGATAATATAATTATCTGCAACATGATGAGTGTAGCTATACGGCTATATTGGAGCATCTGGCAATCTGAACATAGTCATTAAGCATCTGCCACTTAGACAAGTGAGAGCAGTCCTGAACCTGGAATGCCATCCGACGAGGTATCTGCTCATATGTACTATATAAGCAGACAGAAGTCCACCATTTGGTAAAAGTTAGGCGGGAGCCATTCTTCCAATTTTTCGTGACTAAGCATACAGCCATACCCAACATAAAATCTAGGAGGAAGCGGCCTGTCCTGGGAAGAGAGGGGATCCCCGCCACAGAGCGGAGTCCCACAATCTTCCAAGAAAGGGGCTCCCGGAAGTGTAGGATACTTTGTATCCGGTCCCAAACCCGCCCCCAATATTGCTGTAGTGCTGGACATTCATAGATAACATGGGCGAAGGTACCCACCGCTGTATGGCATGACCAACATCGATAGCTTGTATTGACATTCCATTTGGCCATCTTCTCAGGAGTATAAAAGCATCTGTGGGCAAAATAGAAGAGCGTTTGAGTGACAGAGGCGGATCTGGAGACCCGCACCACTTTGCTCCAGACTATCTTCCATTGCTGGGGAGTTAAAGTGATGTGCAATTCGCGCTCCCATGCCTGCTGGGCCCTAGGGGTGTCCCTGCCTGGACTATGAGTGAGTATTTTATAAAAGTTAGATGCCACCCCTGGTAGACTCCCGATACAACGAATCACCTCTGACAGCCCTTCCACGCTAGTATCAGAGCGCGGAATGACCCGAGCGCCTTTAAGGCAATGTTGGAGCTGCACCCATTGAAAGTAATATTTCGCTGGTAGACCAAATTCCGTTTGTAAAGCATTAAAGGTTTTCCCGCGATCCCCAGCAAACAGCTGCTTAGGTGTCCAAATCCCCCTGGAGTACCAGGGTCTCCATGCTATCGTTTTTTTGTTAATTTGAAATCGAGAGTTATGCCATATCGGGAGATGGTCCGGGGGGCACGCCTGCGGACCCAGAGATTGAATGAGGGCATTAAAGGCCACTAGAGTGTCTACAACCATTGGTGAATGGCGGGAGTCTGAATGATGGCACATTCCGGGGAAGTAGGCCAGCGGAACTGGTCCACTAAGCTCTTCTTCAATATCTAGCCACACCGGGCGGCCTGCTGCCGGGGTATCCAACCAACGGGCACCTTGCTTTAAGAGGAAGGCTTTATGATATTTGAGAAAATCTGGAAATCTAGCTCCTCCTCTCGCTTTATCAGATTGCAAGTGTTGTTTAGCTATCCTGGGTGTTTTACCCTGCCATAAATAACGGATAAGAAGGCCTTCTATATCTTTGTAGATGTGTCGGGGCAGTAAACATGGTAGCATTTCGAGAATGTAGTTCACTTTAGGAACTATCATCATTTTCACTGTTTCCAAGCGGCCCCACCATGTAAGGGTTAGTGGAGACCACCGATTGGTAAGTTCACGGACTTTGGAGATTATCGCCTTGGCGTTGAAACTAATAGTGTCCTCTAAAGGATAGCAATAATAGACCCCGAGATATTTCACCATACTATGCTGCCAGAGAAAGGGAAAGGCTTGCATGTCGGCCGCATGTACCCGGTGGTTAAGTGGGAAAGCAACCGATTTGGTCCAGTTGATCTTATAGCCCGAGAGCTGCGAATACCTGTCTAGTAATTCTAAGACTACTGGGACCGAGTCCAAAGTTATAAAAAGCATAAGATCATCTGCATAAGCGGAGAGTTTGATCTCTCTGTGTCTAAAGGGGGCACCTCGGATGTCTGCGGACTGCCTAAGTAACAGGGCTAGAGGTTCGAGCGCTAAGTCAAAGAGCAGAGGAGATAGGGGGCACCCTTGGCGTGTACCTCTTTGAAGGCTGAATGGCTGAGATTTGATAGCATTCACACATATACTGGCTGTGGGTTCGGCATACATGACTTGAAGAAACCGGAGAAAGCCCTCCCCAAAGCCGTACCAACGGAGAACAGCAAATAAGAAGGGCCATTCGAGACGGTCGAAGGCTTTCTCGGCGTCTAGGGAGAGGCCAACTAGTGGTAGATCTAGGCTTGCAGCATTAGTCAAAACATGACATAAAGTCCTAGCGTTGTCGGCAGTGGATCTTCCGGGTATAAAACCACATTGATCAGGGTGGATTAGTGTAGACATTTGGTCAGATAGTCGAGAGGCTAAGATAGTCGCAAAAATTTTATAGTCTGCGTTAAGAAGGGAGATTGGGCGGTAGTTAGCTGTTAACAGCGGATCCCTCCCTTCTTTTTCAAATACTACCACATTCGCCGCCGAAAAGGATCCCAAGCAAGATGTGTCTTCAGCCAGAGCAGTGAAATAGAGTTTTAGGTGGGGGGCTAGATCAGCACTGAAGTTTTATAAAATTCGGCCGGAAGACCGTCAGGGCCTGCGGCGCGTCCCGAGGCCACACGTTTAAGGGCAGAGTGAATTTCATTAGTAGAGAAGGGTTTATCCATCGCAACCCTATCCTCTTCAGAGAGGGTCGGCCGTTGGATTCCGGATAATAATCGCTCAAAAGCCTCTGACGTGAAGTCACATTCTGATTTATAAAGACGAGTATAAAAATCCCGGAAGAGCTCTACTATCTCTGTATTATTTGTCACTATGTCCCCTCCTACCGGGTTTCGGAGAGCCGCTACCCGTTTGGCTTCTTTTTGACCTTTCAAGGCATTAGCTAAGAGTCTACCAGCACGGTTGCTTTCCCGATAGTACATCCCTTGCTGCGATGCGATATTTTTAGAAGCTGCAGCAGACAGGATTGAGTTATATTGAAAGCGTAGGCGTTGCAATCGTAACAACACACAAGGATCAGTGCGGGAAGTAAGAACCCGTTCCCCAGCTTTAATTTGTTGCTCTAATATTAATAACTGTTGCTTACGCTGTTTCCCCAAGCGAATTTGATAGCTAGTAATGGTTGCACGAATGGCAGCTTTAAAGCCCTCCCACCAAGCCCAGCCCATGGTATCATGTGGTAAGTTAAAATGGAAATAGTCCTGAATGGCGGCCCGAATGTCTAACTGAAACTCTTGTTGCTCTAGCAGGGTCCTATCAAAAAACCAATTTCCCGGATTCCCACTGGGCAGGTTAGCGTGCAACTGGAAGGAAATGGCAGCATGGTCTGAGATATGTAATGGGTGAATCATCGCTGTGTCTACATGAGATACCAGCACTTTAGATATTAGGAAAAAATCTATTCTGGACTGTGATAGATGGGGGGGAGAATAGAAAGTAAATTCCAGTTCAGCAGGATGCAACAATCTCCAAAGATCCACTAAAGCGAGATCTTTGATCAAGGAGGTGAGTGTGAGGGAGCTCTTGGGCAGGCCACTCGTTCTAGGCGGTTGCCTGTCTATCAGAGGATCGACGACTTGATTAAAGTCGCCACCTATTATCAGTGAGGTGCTAGCAGAGGCCTGCGCAACCTGAGCAATGGTAGCAAAAAAGGCAGGATTATCCACATTGGGGGCATATATACATATACATGTTAGTTCAAGGTGTCCAATTTTAAGATGGACGCGGGACCATCTGCCCTCCATGTCAGAGCTAGTGGCAATAATGGTGACAGGCAAGGATTTCCTCACCAGAATAGCTACCCCACATTTCTTAGAAACAGCCGGAGAGTAGGCAGCTACCATGTAAGGTTTAATATTGAGTTTCAGAGTTTCGGTAGAATTTAAGTGCGTTTCCTGAAGAAAAACCAGATCCGCCTTTTCATGACTCAAATAACTAAGGATTTTCTTTCTTTTAATCGGGTTGTTGATTCCCTTTACGTTCAATGAAAAAACCTTACATAGGGCCATAAGACATTGTCATACATTTGAAGTAAAAGCGCAGGCGAGTATGGAATATATACCACATCTGTACATCTATTTCATACACATCAATTAAGATACCAGATACACCCCATATGAGAAAACAAGCACCGAAGTGCCCCAGAGAAGAAGCATAACCCCAAATATAAATGGCGACCATATGTCTGCGGGAGGAGGCCCAAGAGAGTGCGATTGTAATATTCGAACCCTTCTGTTATTATAGTCTCCGATCTCCACCGAAGTAGCTGTGGGCATGATAGAGCAGGGCCATCAAGGCTAGTGAAAGCCAAGGCTGTGAATTGCCAAGGCAGTCTCTAAGGTAGAGAGCGTCCGAAAACAATATGGCGGGTTTTACCAATATAAGGTCAATTAGCTAAGTGTTCCTTGGATCAACGCATCTGATCTGCCTCTTTGGACTCCAAAAATTCCGCAAGTAATTCAGGATCATCAAATGTTCTGGTCTGGTTGTGCAGCGTTACCCTGAGTTTAGCCGGGTACATCAGGCCATAGCGAGCTTGCAGTTGTTGTAGCCTCGGTCGAAATTCCTGGAATCGCTTTCTACGATCAACCGTGGGCTTAGCCAAATCAGGAAAGAAGGATATCCGGTGGCCCTCAAACTCGATGGGGCCTTTTGCGCGAGCGGCATTCAGAATTTGCTCAACATGTTGGTATCTTAAGAGCCGAAAGATAATAGGCCGCGGGGTCTTCCGATTGAGCGCCATATTTGAGGGCACTCGATGAGCCCGGTCAATCTCCAGGTCTTTAGCAAATGTGATCCGAAGTAGGGAAGGAAGCGCCTTACAAAGAAACTCCTTCATGTCTCCAGACTCAGCTCCCTCCGGTATGCCCACGAGCCGTATGTTATTGCGGCGGGCCCGATTGTTGCCATCTTCCACTTCTTTCTGAAGGGCCCGTATCTGGCGCTCTACTTTGTCAAGTTTCGCCAACCGGACCGTGTGTGAGTCCAGTATGCCTTCCATTTTGTCTTGTCGTAGGGAAAGCCCTTCAAGTTTGCTTTGCAGCATGCCGAAATCTTCACGCAGCGCTCGGAGTGACTCCCCGTTGGATTGCACAAGGTCTTTTACCCCTCGTATTTCAGTGAGGATCTCCTGCTGCATCTCGGGACCTTCCTGAGGTGCGGGCTGCTTCTGCGGAGACGGGGGCTCGGTTTTGGAGCGTTTACCATGGGAATTCGTTGGGGTCCCGAAATCTAGACGTGCTGGTTTGGTCCCCGCCATCACCCCAAGGTACCCCGGTAGAGTCAAAGCAATATTCAGAATTAAAACGGTTCAAAATTCAGGAGTCTTGGTAGGCCTCTCGGGAGCCTCAGCGCTATGCGACTATCCCGCTGGACATCAGGCTCCGCCCCCCTTCCAAAATTTTTTTAATATTTTCATTGGAAACATCTTCTCCCCTATATAACTTTGTATAATAATTTACAAAAATTCTCCCTATATCCGCACTATTTTTACATATTACTCCACCTTTATCTTTCAAAAGTGGAACAAATCTGGATCCCTTACTTCATGCCAAACAACGAGCTAAAAGTTTCCCCGACTTATCCCCATATTGATATAAATGATGTTTATAATATAACAGAGATTTTTTAGCTATTTGTTGTAATAATGTATTTAAAGTTGCTTGAGTAGCAAGTAACTGCTCTTTGTTGAAATTATTAGGTTTATAAGCCAGGAGCCTACGTTCTCTACAAATTTGTTTCTCCAATCTAAGAATCCTAAAAGCAAGCATTCTTCTCCTTCGAGCTATATAAGAAATTATGTCTCCTCTCAAAACAGCCTTTGAAGCCTCCCAAAATAACTCTGGGTCATTTTTATGCTTCCCATTAAAATAATCATAATCATAATCATTCCATTTTGTTATTAAAAAATCCTTGAAATTAGTATAACATATCTCGAGTGGTAAGCACCAAAAACCTTTACTACTACCATGCTGATTTCCTATCCAATCTACCCACACAGGAGCATGATCTGAAATTTCATACGGACCAATGACTGCATCCACCATATTTGGAAACAATATTTCAGAAACTAGTATTGCATCAAGGCGCACACTAGTACCATGTGCTCTAGACAAGTGCGTAAAATCTCGTTCAGTCGGATGAAGAACTCTCCAAACATCTATAAGCCTGCATCTCTGAATGAATCTCTTTAAAAGTTTTATGATACTAAGACGATTACTCCCGCACCTTCCTGACACATCCATTTGTTTATCAAAGACACCATTCCAGTCCCCTCCTAATATAATAGGAGACTCAGGTAACTTATCAATTTCTGCCAATAAATCTATAAAAAAATTTGGATCAGGCACATTTGGGGCATATACACTGCCTAACAACAACTTATGCCCATTTAAATTCCCTTGCACTAAGACAAATCTCCCTTCAGGATCCACTACCATCCTATCCTTCTGGAAGCCTATTCCTGTCTTAATTAATATAGCTACCCCTCTTTTCCTTCCCTTTGCAGAAGCCCCATAAATTAACTCAATACCTTTTTTCTTTATTCGAACCAGATCTTCTATAGACTGGTGAGTCTCTTGTAACAAAACAACATCTGCTTTATGTCTTCTTATTGCTAATAGAATTTTGTTTCGCTTAAAGGGGCTTGTAAGACCACACACGTTCCATGAGAGAACTCTCATCCTCCTGATAAGATCATTAAGCAAATATTAAAATTTAACTTAATCATATATTCAAATTTAGAAGTGTCCCCCCAGCCTAGGACCCTTCTTACAGCTATTACCAATACTTGAAATTCTCTCTTCTTAATAGTAAATTGGCTTTCTATATAAACTATAATAATAATATAATAGTAATAATAACATATAATAAACCCCCTATTTTCCCTTCCCCATCCCATTTCCTCCCTCCCACCCATAATTTCACCAAACCCTTTATTATCCATTAACCTTAAGATCTCTTCTCCTCCTACAGCCATCTTAGTGCAAATCCTAATTCAATTCCACTCTACTGAACTGTCTTGCAATTTTATTTCCCAACCAATATCCAAGTTATATATATTTTCCAAAAATAAACCAATAACATCACCAACATTTAGGAAAATAATCATCACACATTAAAACTTAAGACTTTTTCCCTCTATGCATAACCTGAACTAATAAAGTAATCCATTAATTCTTTTTGAAAATTAAATAAAATATTATAATGATCAGCTAATATCTTTCCTGCCAGCAATGTTATCATGTAACCATTTTTGTGCCTCCTCTGGTGATTCCATTAATACTGCTTTTCCATTATAAAAAATCCGCAACCGTGCTGGATACTGTAACATAAATTTCAAATTTGATGACACCAATTGCTGACAAATATTAGCATATGCTTTTCTCTTTAAACTTAGCTGAATAGAGTAATCTTGAAAAATTTGTATACGAACCCCCTCAAACATCAGAGACCCTTTCGCTCGAGCTGCCCTTAAAACTCTATCTTTGTTTTGAGAATTTATAAACCGGACCATAACTATTCTTGGTCTTGTATCATCAGGCCGAGGTCTACCTAGTCTATGTATACGTTCTAATGTTAAATGATTACTGCCTTCATTTAAATTTAAGAACTTCAGTATACCCAAAAAGTAATCATTAAGCTCAACATCCTTTACAGATTCAGGTATACCAATTATACGAAGATTTTTCCTACGACTACGATTTTCTAAATCTATTTTCAAACCCTGTGTACTGATTGTCTCTTGAAGAGAAGCGATTTTATTATTTGCACTAAGCAAATCATCCTCCAACATTGAAATACGTTCCTCAGCTACTTGTATCCTTATTCCCATTAACTCCAATTGTTTACTAATTCCATCTAGTTTGCCTGTAATTCCAAGCATTGTGGAACCTGTGTCCCTTGGGGAAACTGCTAGGTACGTATGACCTAGATTGGCCACTGTTGGAAACAGAATACTGGGCTTGATGGACCTTGGTCTGACCCAGTATGGCATATCTTATGTTCTTATGTTCACTCAATGCATTGACCACTGCATTAGACACATCATCTGTATTCACCAACGAAGAATGACTAGCATGCATCTTTGTTGTAGTTGTTAAATCAATTTCTCTTTTCTCACGTTCACGACGAGCAGTTTTCATTTTAAAAAGAAATTAGCACACGTTACTTATATATACTTTTATATATACAAGATATTTTATTACCATTTCACTTCACTAATTTTGGACTATATTGTTAGGTCCATTACCTAACATCCAAATGAACCTCCATTTTCATTCCAGGTTGTATGTAATGTGACAAAACAGGACAAAAACCAAGGGATGAATACTTTCGCAAGGCACTGTATTATTTCTGGTGATGGTCACTTCAGCACGCAGAGTGAGCAAGCTTCAGGCTTTAGTAGTTCATCCACCTTACATTAAATTCCATCACAATAGAGTGGTTCTCCATACTTACCCCAATTTCCTTCTAAAGCTGTAATCAGATTTCCATCTTAACCAATCCATTGTTTTATGAACAATTTTCCCAAAACCTCATGCTCAACAAGCTAGGGGTTGCTGTCTCCAAATGCTCACTTTCAAATTGGCTAGCAGAGTGCATTTCTTTCGCTTATGCCCAGTCCAGGCCTAAGCTTTTGAAGGTCATGACACAGCCCAATGTCAGTAACTGGCTGTGTTGGTGGCCCACTTGCGCTTGGTCTCCATGGAAGAGATTTGCAAAGCTGCAACGAGGACATCAGTCCACACATTCATTTCGCTATTGTCTGGAGGGGGATTCCCTATGCAATAGCAACTTCAGCCAGTCTTGGGAATAGAATCCAACGCCATCCCCCCTAGGCCCACTATGATTTCTGTTTAGGCTACCTTTACAGAAAAAGTCATAAAATACAAAAGGCCTGTTGCCAACAAAAATATTTTGGGCAACAACTATTATCCGCTTTCTGTTGGACAACAACTATTATCCGCTTTCTGTTTAAGATAGGCTGCAGCTAGGGAATCCCATACCTGAAAATTTATTTCTTGCTTATCCATGGAGAAAGGGTAGTTATTCACCTGTAGCAAATGTTCTCCGTGGACAGCAGAAAAAGTCCTTACAATCTACCCGCCTCCCCTAGAAGTTGTATCCTGCTATAACTATAATACTGAATAAACATGGCGCCACAGCAGAGCTTGGGAAAATGACACATACGCAGAGAATTCCAAAAGCTTCCAGATGACATCACCCATATGTGAGGACTTTTCCTGCTGTCCAAGGAGAACACCTGCTATAAGTGAGTTAACTACCTTTTATGGGAGGAGGAAGTTGTAGAGAAAGTTATGCAGACCAGGGTCTCCCTTAGTGGTCCTGGTGACTCCACAGCCAGTCAAGATTTCAAGCTATCCTCGGTGAATAGAAATGTGAGAAATTTGCCTGCCTTGGAGAAACCAGTATGTGCAAAGTTATCTTGGATATCCTGGAAACTTGACTGACTTGGGGGTCAGAAAAGGTTTGGGAAGCCCTGGTGTTGGCTGATCTCACTACTGGGCTTCTGGTCAGAATAAATTCCAATCCAAGAGCTTTTCTGCTCCTGTTGCAAAGTTTTTTCATCTTGAGGTTCTCTGCAAATGAATTAAAAATATTGGCCTGGTCCCTGTGGTTCCTTAGTTTTAACCCAGAGTCGGGGTGGTGTATGGGGAACCAAAGACAAAATTGGGAGGAGACAAGACAAAAAAAAGGGCACTAGTTGCAGTCTGGATATTTGAATATATAAGGTGCATCCAACCTAAATGCCTACTGTCATTTTTCTATTGGTATTTTTTCTGCTTGTAAAGACATTTAAATTGGTAATATTGGTCTGTAGGGGGCATGGTAAAGCAATGTTGCTACAATTTTTTATTTGTTATTCTTTATGAACAGCAGTGCCATTTTGGATTTCCTTCTGGGCAGTTTGGAAAAGCAGTTAGCACCTGTGGGTGGGTTTGTTTCACTTTTTTAATTATTATTTTGTGTATTCATTCAGAGCTTATGTTTGTTATAGCCAGATAATAAATTCATACCGTTGGCACACAAATTACTTCTTTGTTTTTATTTTAAGTATTCAAAATAGTATGAAAACTCTTCTATGCTTTAGATTGCTATATAAAGTGAGGCAAAGCTCTGGATTAGCTGAGATGGCCTCAGTGACAAGAATGAAACAAAGTATGAGGCATTATTTAATGCAACTGTGCCAACTACATTCCTCATACTATCATTTTGCTTTATTTAGGCTCTTTATGTGCAGCAGTATGACATCTGCAAAGGATTCTGATAAAGATCCGTTCTTCAGCTGTCTGTGCTATATTCATGCTCTCATATGTACTTGTGTGGTGCCTGCATGATGCTCTGATTACGATCTGCTCTGTAGCTGTCCAGGCTGAGTCCCATGTATCAGTATAATACCTGCATGGGCATCTCATGACAATCAGGCCAGCAGCACCACCAGGATTTGGTTATGGTTATGGTTTAGGCACTTGATATACTGCCCTTTTACTTTGTGTATCAGAGCGGTTTACAGATACGTGCTAACAGGCGCTTTTTATTCCCTAGTCCCCGAAGGGTTCACAATCTAAGTGTTCCCTGTTGCTGTGATATAATGTTCTAGGATCACAGAGTTGTACTAGTCAGAGATTTTTGGTTTCTAATAGGATTCTCTAATTTGGATTTTGTTTAATTATATTCATGATGGTAAGAATGATGGCCTGCAAAACACTTTCAGAACTTAAAACTTTTAGTACTATGACCAAAGATATAACCTAGTGATACATTGCAGGTTGATCCTTGTCTACCTGGAGCAGAGCTGTTAGTTAATCACTCTGCCAGGAGGGCACTGCGGCCATGAGCTGTCAATCATTCACACAGATTGTATCTCAGAATTGGTTCCTGTGTGTGAACAGAGTTGGAAACCTCTCTTATTCCCCTGGCAGTGCTTGAAACGGATTTGTCTGCGCTTACAGACTGGCATATTTTTCATCTGGCTAACATCAGAGCTTTCTGAATATTTCAGTTGATGTATTGCGTTTCATCTCCCTCCTCTCCCCCACAAAAGAAAAGCTCTTTTCTCCTGGAGCAGATGTTGGGCATCTGGAAAAGGAGGGGGGGCTGTTGGAGTTACAGTAAGAGTATGCTGAAGAAAAAGTGCACAACTGTTAAAGAAGAAGCTTTTTTTTTTGCTTCGGGTTGTAACTGCTGATCCATGAAGCTTACTCCCGTATACACCCAAGGCCACTTCTCATTCCCAAATGCACAAACTCTGACTTTCCTTCCTACCCACAAAACACACACACATATAAATACATCCCTATCCATTTTTAAACATGCATAGTCTCCAACACACATTACACATACTGGTGGTACTTCCCATCCAGCAACCATGAGGAAATTCTGAAATTCCTTCCCTCCTCTGCATGCCAACACTCCCCAAACCCCCTTCCCAGCATAAAACACACAGTGATTCCCGCGGGTGTATCAATAACAGACTGGTTAGCTGGGATTTCATGGGAGCGAACCTTGGGAACAAAAAGGAAGAAATCTAATGTAGGGCAATAAGTTTGCTCGATATGTTTAACTCCATTCCTTTTGAATAAATCCAAACACAACAGATATATTTTACTGAGTAGATTAAGAATGAGAGAAGATAGGGTTGCAAGCACCATGAATAATATGATTTATTTTTAAAGTGAGGTTGCATCAGATTCAAAATACTATTTCTGTCTTTGGATGACCACTAGCTTAACTTGTCAGGGGCAGTTCCACAATCATCCGGCCTCCTGCACCTTTAAAGCTGTGTAGTTGGAGAATCCCAAGTGCCAGACCCCTCCCACTTTCCCAGGAAAGCATCTCTCTCAGGTGAGTGAGGGGAGTTGGGGCCGCAGCTCTCAGTGCAGACACCTGGCAGGGACGCACTGGCCACAGCACAGGACAAGTAAGAATTGACTCTTCATATGTGGCTTATCGACTGAAAAGTGTACTCGCAGCTGGACTCTTAGATTTTATTTCTCTTTGACTTAGAAACCGCTTGTAATAGGAAGAAATAGTCTGGAATGTCAGGGCTCTTAGATTTGCATGCAAATAAATGGAGACACTTACTTTTCTATAGTACACACCATGTTACACGCCAGACTTGCAGTGTCTCTTCCCTTCTGTCACATACCATGTTACATGCTAGACTCGCAGCATCTCCTCCCTTCTGTCGCATGCTCTCCGGTCACACACCATGTTACACACCAGACTTGCAACATCTCCTCCTTTCTGTCACACATCATGTTATGTGTAAACTCACAACATCTCCACCACATACACACTATGCTACATTAGATTTGCGATATTTTGTTGTTAGTCACATGCTGCACGGTGTGGTAAATGCTAGACTCACAGCTTCGCCTCCCTTTTGTCATATGCTTCGCAATCATACAGCATGTTATATGCCATACATGCAATGTCTCCTCCCTTCTGTTGCATGCTCTCTCCTGCACACACTATGTTGCAAGTCAGATTGGCAACATTCCATCCCTTGTTACATAATGCCCTGCCGCATATCATGAGACATGCCAGTTCGCAGTGTCTTTTTCCCTTCTGTCGCATGCTCCCTCGGTACACAGTAGTTGATATTCTAAATGCACTGGATAAGAGTGATTCAGTATGTTTAATTTTATAGGATTTCCCTATTGTGTCTGATCTAGTTTCTCATGATAATCTCTGTACCTGATGTGACCAATTGAGGATTTCAGTAGTGGTCCTTAAATGGATTTTATTAGGGAGAGATTGTTTAGTGAAAGAGAGGGATTTTTTTTTGAGCCATGCAGGATAGAATATGGGGTTCAAGAGGACTCTGCACTGTCCTCAATGCTTTTTAACATCTTTTTGTGCCCTCTGGGGTTTACGATTCGGTCTTTATATATCTGAGGCTATCCATGTGCAGATTATGATCAATTGATAATTCTGGTAAATTTTGATGTCGTGAGAGTGGCAAGCCAGGTAATTGAGGAGATGAAGTATATTGTACAGTAGACTGAGGATAAAAGATTGTTTTTGAATAAAAGTAGAACAGATTTTGTGGGTTTCTGAATATTTTTAACTGAAGTATTCTTTGAAGTGTAAGCCCCAAGAGGTTGGAGGAGTTAGAATGTAAACCTGTTAACCAATTGGATTCTCAGAACATTGACTTGAATGTCAATGCCGGCAGTGCAAACGCAATCTAAACATGTCTCTTGCAGCCCATCAGTATTTATTTATTTCACTGTTTTTTTTTATACCGCTTTATCATTTCAGTCAAAGCGGTTTACATTGGAACTTAAACTTGGTAAACGTACATTAAACAGGAACATTGATAACTTGGATTTTTCTGAGCAATGGGAGGGTTAAGTGACTTGCCCAAGGCCACAAGTTGTGCTAGTGGGAATCAAAACCTGGTCTCTGGGTTCCCAAGCCAGTGCTCTAACCACTAGGCTACTCCTCCACTCAATATGTATTGATGCTAATCTCATGCATCACAGGATTTGTGTCGACATGCTGGACCACAAGGATGCGTTTAGAACGTATTTCAACTTCTGGCTTTGAAGTCTGGGTAGGTAGGGGGGGAGCCACAGCATAAGCTCCTGCTGCTCTGCCTGGCCCCGCCCCTGCAGAATCCAATTTCTGGGTCCTGGGGATCTCTGCCAACCAGGCTGCTCCACTGTGAGGCAAAGACTCGCACTATGCTGTTTTGCACTGTATTGACTCTTCTCCCCTGCCCCCAGTACAGCTGCACATCATGGCTCATTGACTCACCTAGAAAAGCGAACTTCAGCTATGTCCCCAAACCACGTAGCTCAGGGCTTCTGCAAAAAGCTGAGACCTTCACTTCTGGTGGGGGCACTGCCAGCATTCTTCCACTTCTGGTCCATGTCCAAATGCGCCCCTACTTTTTTGCGCCCTGTGTGGCTGCATCACTTGCACTGGCCTAGGCTACTTTTAAGGGCAAATGAACTTGTATCTGTGCAAACTTAGGTAGACTATTTCTGCCTACCTCAAAGCATGTGTAAATGTGTGCACCTACTTTCTGATGGGCTAATTTTATAAAGGCACATAGATGGAACATATGCTCTTATGTGCCTTCACAGCCTCAAAATCCTGTTATAAAATTAATCTTAATGTGCAAT
Source organism: Ichthyophis bannanicus (assembly GCA_033557465.1). Taxonomy (NCBI): domain Eukaryota; kingdom Metazoa; phylum Chordata; class Amphibia; order Gymnophiona; family Ichthyophiidae; genus Ichthyophis; species Ichthyophis bannanicus. The sequence goes on along the minus strand of CM066039.1, from coordinate 218,168,757 downwards.
AGCATCTACTGTACATAAGGTTTCCAGATGTTCCTGATTTTTGGGGATTTTCCTAAATTTTAGAGCTGTGTCCCCAACTTCCACCATTTTGGCAGTCTCCTACCCCTGATTGCAGCAATGGGGAAAGTGTAAAAATAATTCTCCAGGAACAAGCAGGAAGTCAGTCCTCATATATGGGTAACGTCGGCACCGATGGAGCCCATGAAGAAGCATTTCCCCCCCCCCCCCAGCTTTCAAAGAAAGCCTTGGGAGAGGCCACCACACATACGTGCAGGGCCGGCCCGTCCATTGAGCGAGAATGTTTTTTGCACAGGGCCCCGCGTTTCAGGGGGCCCCGCGCAAAAAACATTCTGATCCTAAAGTAAAATGTAAAAAAAAAAAAAAAAAAGCTGTCTTCTCCCGCTGCCGGGGCCACCGCAGCAGAATCGAGCGTGCCGCGGGGCCCCCCCTGCCCAGCAGAGCCTGCCCTCCCCTGTATCCGCTCTCTCATTGTAGCTTCAGTCACACGCGCCGGCTTTCAGAGCGTGAGGGGAGAGTTTCTCCCTCGCTGCTCTGTTAAGCCCGCGGGGGCTGATGGGAAGTTCCCATCAGCCCCCGCGGGCTTAACAGAGCCGCGAAAGGGAAACTAGTCCCTTCATACTCTGAAAGCTGGCACGTGTGACTGAAGCTACAACGAGAGAGCGGATACAGGGGAGGGCAGGCTCTGCTGGGCAGGGGGGGCCCCGCGGCACACTTGATTCTGCCGCGGCGGCCCCGGCAGCGGGAGAAGACAGCTTTTTTAAAAAAAAATGTTTCCCTAGGCTGGGCTGGGCTGGGCTGGCTGGGGATTAGGAGTGGTGATGGGCTGGGGGGGTTAGGAGTGGTGATGGGCTATGGGGGGGCTAAGTCTGTATATGGGCTGATGGGATTAGGGCTGGAAGTGGGTTGATGGGGGGTTAGGACTGGTAATGGGCTATGGGGGGGCTTAAACTAAAAATTGGGTGAGGGGGGATTAGGACTGGAAATGGGCTGGTGGGATTAGGACTGGGAGTGGGCTGATGGGGAGGTTAGGACTGGTAAGGGGGTATGGGGGGGCTTAAACTGAAAATTGGGTGATGGGGATTAGGACTGGAAATGGGCTGATGGGGGGGGTTAACACTGGAGGTGGGCTGATGGGGTTAGGACTGGTAATGGGCTGTGGGCTGATGGGGGGTTAGGACTTGTAATGGGCTATGGGGGGGTTAGGACTGATAATGGGCTATGGGGGGGGCTAGGACAGGAAATGGGCTGATGGGGAGGGGTTAGGACTTGAGGTGGGCTGATGGGGTTAGGACTGGTAATGGGCTGTAGGCTGTTGGGGGTAAGAACTGGTCATGGGCTATGGGGGGGGTTAAGACTGGTAATGGGCTGTTGGCTGATGGGGCTGTCTGGTAATGGGCTATGGGGGGGTTAGGACTGATAATGGGCTATGGGGGGGCTAGGACAGGAAATGGGCTGATGGGGAGGGGTTAGGACTTGAGGTGGGCTGATGGGGTTAGGACTGGAAGTGGGCTGATGGGGGGGTTAGGACTGGTATTGGGTTGGGGGTTGCTAGGACTGGAAATGGGCTGATGGGGGGCTAGGACTGGAAATGGGCTGATGCAGGGACTAGAAGGGAATGGATGCTGGGTGAGGCTGGAACTAGAAGGGAGCTGATGTTGGGGAAGGATTAGAATGGGATGGGGCTGGGAGAGTAAAATGGAGAGGGGAAAAATATTTTGTGTGGGAGGGAAGACAAATCTACAATTGGCCGGGTATTGGGAGAGTAAGTGGGATTGAGGATGGAGGGGTAAAATTTGAGTGGATGAAATAGGAATGAGGAAAGAGCAAAAGGAGAAAGATTAGTATGTTAAAGCAGATGTAGAGAGAGAGAATGGAAAAAAAACTAGAAGAGAGAAGAAAGGACAAATGGACAGCAGACGATGGAGAGTTAGCAGAAAACATGAAGAAACCAGAAAAAAGTGGCTGGAGCAATTGCAACTGAAAAAAAATGCACAAAAGGTAGAAAGATATCTCTTTATTTTGAATTTATTAACTGGAATATGAAAGCTCTGGGAAATGTGCATCATTAACGTCTGCGCCTTGTTTGGTACAAGAGGAAATTAATTTATAGTTTTATTTCTACAGTGTTGTTGTACATTCCAAGTTTGGCTTTTGGGGTTCCCAGTTTAATTATTGCCTTCCTGTTTCTAAATTGTGATTCCTTGTTTGGTGATGGTCTATGTTCTGCATGTGTAACTGAGCTGAGGTATTCTATTTATGTACTTCCTATTTGACATTGCCACTTGTTCTCTTTCCCCAGTAGGTCATGTATTGTTGTTCTCTGAAATGTATTGGTTTAATATTTGCAGTGTTGCCTTTTGATAGGTAGGGTATGGTGCTTTGTGAGTCCTGGTAGTGCTGTTAGGATATGGCGGGTTTGCTATGGGTTCTAAATGGACAGTGTTTGTAGTAGTTCCTAATGTGCCTGGCGGTTGGCACTGGATTATAGTAATGTAGAAATCTTTTAGTCTTTCTTTATCCATACACTCATTAAGAGACATGTTTACTAAAAGTTAGTGTATGTTAGCATTATGCAAATATTTATGCAAATAAGGCCACTTATGCAAATGAGGCCCCGCACCGAGTCTCCGCACATGGCCCCGCACCCCCCTTGGGCCGCCCCTCCATACGTGGTGCCCTTCCCGCCCAAGGGTGCCATCTTGCTCAGTCTCCTTTTTTCCGCAGAGCCTTTCAGATGTCTGGTTCCTGCCGGAAAAAGTTGATTATTTTTTTTTCTCGACCCGAGTTTCATACTCTCTCCGGTTGTTGACTGGTACTCTTCCTGCTACCCAAGCTTGCTGTCTCCAGCATCGAGTCTCAGGTCCCTATCTTTTTTTTCTTCTTATCACCTTCGTGCCCTTTTTTCCAGCTGGCAGCACCGCGGGTCTTCAACCTTGCTGGGGTACTTTTTCCCTCATGGCTACCAGTGGGTTCAAGAAGTGTGATTGGGGTGCCAAAATTATGTCCCTTACTGACACACATGACTGCTGCCTATGCCGGATCATGACCCCGCGGCATGCGGTCTTTGTAAAAAGATGTCTACCAAGGTCTTCGAGAGCCACCAGCAGCAACATAAGGTTTTTTTTTTCCCCTTCCTGGAGTCCCCGGTACCTCCAAAGGCTAAGGCCTCCTCTGAAGCTACGGAATGCCGGGGAGCTCTTGTGGACCCCGACTGATGCCTTGGCTGCTCAGAAAGGGGGTCTCCCTTGAGGAAACATAATAATAAGAAAACTTCAAAGGCGGCATCCCTGGATGGTTCCAACAGGTCAGGTAAGCCCTGAGCCAGGTCCCGCAGTTCTAGATGTTCATCTGAGGGATCAGAGCGGGAGCAGTCTACCAAGGTCCCCCGGAAGGAACTGATCACAGATTGGCCTCGGATGCCAGAACTTAACCTCATTGAGGACTCCCCCTCGGGGGAACCGGCGCCAGGCTCGAGTTCCTCGGTGCCTAATCCAATGGCTGCAGAGCCTTCTGGACTCGAAACCAGAATGGTGGCCCTGGAGCGCAGTCTGTCTGCCTTCATGGACCAGCAGCAAGTGCTGTTGTTCAGAACCACCGGTTCCTTTGCCAGACCACCTGGCCACCGACATCAAGTATGTCCTCGGAGGCCGAGCCAATACTCGAGACCATTCAGCCTCGAGTTGATCCTTGGCCAAGGTCTCAATCTGGCTCCCATTCCATGGGACTGACGTTCTCCCTAGCTAGCGTACAGGGCACCAGTTGCAAGGCCTCTGAGGGATGCGGGTAGTGCTCAGGCCCAGAGCCTGCTGCCACCCTTCCCTCGAGTCTTTGACAGACTACTCGTAATGGGAGACCGAGAACGAGGAGTTGCCAGACACCTGTTGCCACCGTGATGTCCCCTCGGACTCTCCTCCTCCTGAGCCCCAGCATCAGTCCTGCCCAAGGACATGGCATTCCTCAAATTCGTGCGGGATATGTCAAAGGCCCTAGCATTCCTGACAGAATTGGAGGAGGACCCTTGGATGGAGGAGCTAATAATCATCCAATATGAGGCCCCTCCAAGGGAATCACTCATGGTACCCATTCCACCCATCCTGGAAAGGCTAATGCTCCGTATGTGGGAGACAACTGTATCGGTGCTAGTTGTGAGCATGTGGCTCGACTCGATGTATCGGGTCCGCCGGAGCCCTGGATTACAGAAGGTGCAGCTTCTGCATAACTCCATGGTGATAGAGTCGGCCATGCGTTGGCTGAAGAGCCAGAAGACGCACTCCTCGGTGCCCCCAGATAGGGAGGCCCACACCTTGGATGCCCTCGGTAGAAAGTGCTACCAAGACTCAATGCTCATTAGCCAGATCCAGGCCTACCAGCTATACATGGGCATGTACCAGAGAGACCTGGCGAAGCAGCTCACCGGGTTCTCAGCTGGTCTCTCCGAGGAACCCCTGCAGTGGTTCAAGAACCTGGTCAAGGCCATCTGTGAGTGCTCCAAATTTATCTCTCGAGCAGCCTATGATGGCTTTGAGTTGGTGACTCGAGTAGTAGCGGCAGGCATCAGAACCCAATGCCAGGCTTGGCTAGTCTTCCAACCTGGAGCAATGGGTTCAGGACAATTTGGCTGCCGAGTTGGAGATTGAGTTCATGACCAGGACCAGGCTCTCTAAAAAGACTGCTGCCCCTCCCCGATGGAAGGGCCTGGGTATAAAGCCCTTTTACCCGAGGAAAGAGGCTGCTTACAAAAACTACCCACATTTTCAGGCCTCCCAGCAGGGTCAGCAGGTCAAGGGACATGAGCAAGGCCCTCGTAAGCAGAAAGTTCCCAAGCCCCAGCCATCAGCTCTGGCTCAGCCAGGGGGGAGCTTTTGACTTTTTGAGCATTGTCTCTCTACCCCAAGGAGATCAGCAGCCCACAGGGGGAGGCCTGATCCACTATGCTCAAAGGTGGCCAGCCATCACCACTCCAGGTGGTCAAAGAGGGCTACCTCCTCCATCTAGCTCAGACACTTCCTCCTTTCTTTCTGGGAGAGCCCCCCAGGTCTCCACTTCACTGGGACTTCCTATTGAAGGAACTGACAGGGCAATAGAACTAGTACCCCCACATCTCAGGGGCAAGGGGTTCTACTCCAAGATTTCCTCATGCCAAAAAGAACAGGGGGCCTAAGGCCCATCCTGGACCTGCACAACCTGAACAGGTTCCTGGTGAGGGAGAAGTTCAAGATGCTCTCCCTTGGAACATTGATGCCTTACCTCCAGCAGGGAAACTGGCTATGTTCTTGGATCTGAAAGATGCCTATACCCACATCCTCATCCACCCCAACCACAGGCAGTACCTTTGCTTCATGGTGGGAAGCGGCTACTACCCTTCTGTCTGGCCTCCGCCCCCAGGATCTTCACCAAATGCCTGGCAGTAGTGGCTACCTTGCTCCACGTCCAGGGGGTATTTGTCTTCCCCTACCTGGACCACTGGCTCATAAAAGGAGGCATGGTCACAGAGGTGCAGCAGGCCACCGCATGCAACATCCAGCTTCTGCAACATCTGGGGTTTGTGATAAACTGCCCCAATTCCCACCTCCTCCCGACACAATGTCTGGAATTCATAGGAGCAAGGCTGGACACTCTTCAGGCAAAGGCCCTTCCTCCCCTTGGACCAAGCCGATTGTCTCAGAGTATTGGCCATAAACATACAACACCATCCCTCGGTGTTAACTCGGCTTCTGCTGCGCTTACTTGGGCACATGGCCTCTACGGTCCATGTCACCCCAGATGCTTGTCTGCACATGAGGGCCACTCAGTGATACCTTCAAGACCAGTGGACACAGGCCGTCTCCAGGACAGAGTCTCAGTGGCAGAATCTCTGACTTGGTGGCAAAATCCCCATCACTTCCAGGCAGGGATTTATTTATTTACTTATTTTATTTATATTCACTTATATACCGCGCTATTCTGCATCAGTGCGGTTTACATTGAACAAACTGGAATTACATTGAACAGGGCATTATAACTTGGAGATAACTATTTTACAGGGAACATGGGCTGTGGAGGGTTAAGTGGCTTGCCCAAGACCACAAGGAGCACCTGTGGGACTAGAAACCCCAGTCCTTCCAGCCCAAGGTTGCTGTCTTCTAGTGGGATTTGAACCCCTGACCTTCCGGCCTGAAGTACCTTGCCCCAACCACTAGGCCACTCCTCCACTCCAAACCCCAAGCCCTCTAAGGGTCCTCACTATGTATGCCTCCCTGCTGAGATGGGGAGCCCACTGCGAAGAACTCCACACCCAGGGCAGTTGGTCACAGGTCAAGAGCAACCAGCAGATCAACCTTCTGGAGCTTCAGGCACTATATCTAGCCCTCCGAGCATTTTGTCACCGCCTGAGGCACCAACCAGTGCTGATCCAAACAGACAATCAGGTGGCAATGTTCTATGTGAACAAGCAGGAGGACACGGGGTCTCACGTTCTCTGCCACGAAGCGATGACACTCTGCTCCTATGCATTTCAACAGAGAAGAATACTATGGGTGGTATACATAACAGGCCAGGACAACACTCTGACAGACAAATTGAGCAGGGTCCTCCAGCTGCACGAGTGGCAGCTGTACCCCAGAGTAGCCAACTAGCTCTTCCGGCTCTGGGGGACCCCCTGGATGGACCTCTTTGCCAGCCCGGATAACTATCAGTTGCCCCACTTCTGCTCCTGGCAGTCCCACCCTTCCCAGGTGGCGGCAAATGTTTTTTATTCCGTGGTCAGAAGGTCTCATGTATGCCTTCCCACCCATGCCGCTGATTGCCAAAACACTCTTTAAGATTCTTTAGGACAAAGCCTCACTCACTGATCCTGGTGACTCCTCGGTGGCCCAGGCAGCTGTGGTTCCCGCTGCTCTTCTGACTGTTAGTGGAGACTCCAATCCCACTGGGGAGGTCCCCAGGGCTTTTGCCTCAGGAGGAGGGCTCCCTCCTGCACCCCAACCTGGGATCCCTATTCTGATGGTGTGGCTGTTGAAAGGGGGACCCTAGCCCCTTTCAACCTCTTAGGAAAGGTGGAAGAGATCCTGCTGGCCTCCCATAAGGCCTCCACCAGGACAGCTTACACCTTCAAATGGCGCAGGTTCTTGGTCTGGTGTGCAAACCCGTTCTCCTGCCTGGTGCAGCTGGTGCTGCAGTACCTTCTTCATCTCTTGCAATCTGGGCTCAAATCAAACTCCATTAGAGTGCACCTCGGTGCCCTGGAAGAACATCACCACTTGGTAAGCCCCTGTCTGTCCAGCCTCTGGTGACCCGCTTCTTGAGAGTACTCCTTCTGTCCAACCTGCCATCCGCCCTCCGGCGATGGAAGGGACCTCAATGTAGTATTGGCACAGCTTACGCCCACCATTTGAGCCTCTGGCTACCTGCCACCTGAGATACCTCTCGTGGAAGATTGTGTTCCTGGTGGTGCTCATCTCTGTTCACAGGGTCAGTGAGCTCCTAACCCCAGTGACAGATTTACTGTATACCAGGTTCTATAAGAACAGGATCATGCTATGCACACACTCTAAATTTCTTCCGAAGGTGGTATCTTATTTCCACCTCAACCAGGAGGTGGTGCTGCCCACCTTCTTCCCAAGGCCTCACTCCAGCAGGGCAGAGACGGTCCTTAACACCTTGGACTGTAAGAGGGCCCTGGCTTTCTACATTCAGCATACCCAGAGCCACCAGAAAGCTGCTCAGCTTTTTGTGTCCTATGACCCCAGTCAGCTGGGGGAAGCGGTAACCAAACAGACACTGTCCACCTTGGTGGCAGACTGCATCACCCTCGCCTATGAGCAGGCTAGGCTCATGCTGGATGGCCGGGTTACGGCACACTGTGTCAGGGCTATAGCAAACTCTGTGGCAAATCTGTGTTCCATCCCAATGCTGGACATCTGCCAGGCCTCCACCTGGTCTTCAGTGCAAATATTTGCAGCCCATTATTGCCTGGAAAGAGTCCAACGGGACAGTGCCTTTGGCCAGGCTATGCTCTGTAATCTTTTTGGGGTCTAGGCAACTCCTACCCTCTGACTCTTCTGTGTTCAGGCTACAGGAGCATTGGTTTCCATTGGAAACAGGGTCCTACTGCAGTCTGTATCTGCAGACTCAATTGCTGCTGCTTACAGCTTCCCTTGAGGGCAACCATGTTTTTTTCCCTACGGGCTTGCGTTAGCCTGTAGCTAAGGAGTCCCATATGTGAGTACCAACTTCATGCTTGTTCCTGGAGAAAGCATAGTTACTCACCTGTAACAGGTGTTCTCCGGGGACAGCAGGAATCAGTCCTCACAACCCTCCCTCCTCCCCTTAGAGTTGCTTCTTTACCATCTTTTATTTTTTGCCATCTTTTAGCTATGTCATCTGACTGAGTAAGATGGCGCCCTTGGGCGGGAAAGGCACCATGCATGCATGGTGGCATCTCACAAGGCTTTGTCTGAAAACTGGGGGGATGCTTCCGCAAGGGCTCCATCGGCACCAATGTCACCCATATGTGAGGACTGATTCCTGCTGTCCCTGGAGACCATCTGTTACAGGTGGGTAACTACACTTTACTTTCAATTTAGGGATTGGAATGTCAGTTTTTAGAATTTGCATTCCTTATCTTTGTTTTGCACAGTACAGGGGAAATGCATCACTGTTTCTATTTCTCTGTCAATTTGTCTGGAAGTGAAATTGTTGCTTTCATGGGATGGATTGTTGGGGGGGGAGGGTAATGACTGCTCTTCCCTCCTCCATGCCTTGTTTCTCAAACTTGGAACTAAGATGTTGTCCTGCTTCCCTGTTTCTTCCCTCTCCCCACTGCTTTGGATAATAAATGTCCTAGATTTGCCAACAAAACATCTGGTAGCCTTACATCTGAACTCTAAGGCAGAAAGTTGTTCCACTGATCCAGTTCTGTTCAATAGCTTTATAAGCTATATTCATGAGAGCCTGGTCGGGAAGATTTGTCTTTTTGCAGATGCTAACAAAAATTTGCAACAGAGTAGATACCCCGAATGGGATAAGAAAAATGAGGCATGATCTAAAAGAGCTTGAGATGTGATCAAGATTTTTGCAGTCGAGTTTCTAATGCACAAAAATAGAGGCTTGTATTTGGGTGCAGATATCCATGGTAACAGTAGCACATATGGGAAAAGGGAGAATTGATGTGCACTAAACAGAGAGATCTCAGAGTTAACAGGTAGAAAAGGCGACGGCAAAAGCTAGAAGGATGCTTGGGTGCATACGGAGAGGAATGGCTAGCAGAAAAAAGGAGGTGATAATGCCTCTGTATAAGTCTTTGGTGCGACCTCATTTGGAGTATGGTGTGCAATTCTGGAGACCGCACCTTCAAAAGGATGTGAACAGGATGGAGTCGGTGCAGAGGGTTGCTACTAAAATGATTAATGGGCTTCATTATAAAGCATATGAGGACAGACTTAAGGATCTTAATATGTACACCTTAGAGGAAAGGCGGGAGAGAGGTGATATGATTGAGATGTTTAAATACCTCCGTGGCATAAATGTTCAGGGAGAGAGCCTCTTTCAATTGAAAGCAAGTTCTGCTACGAGGGGACATGGGATGAGGGTGAAGGGAGATAGATTCAGGAGTGATATGCGGAAATATTTCTTTACGGAAAGAGTAGTGGATCCATGGAATAGTCTCCCAGTGGAGGTGGTAGAGATGAGGACAGTAACTGAATTCAAAAAAGCATGGGACCAACACAGAGGATCTCTAAAAGGTAAAAAGTGGACTGTTGTAGTTATGGAAGGACAGACTAGATGGGCCTTGTGGTCTTTTTCTGTCATCATGTTTCTATGTAACATATCTGATTACATCAAGGCAGCAAAATACTGTAACAAGACAGTGGCCAGAGAAAAGCTGGGGTACAGAGAGAGAGAGAAATAGGGGAAGGGGTATTACCTATTTATTATCAGGTCCGTGGTAAGTCCATTTCTGGAGTCTTCTGTCCAGTTCGGGAGGTTGTATCTCCAAAATGATATCAACCGATTGAAGGCGGCTTAAAGAAGGGTTACCACAGTGATGCAGAATCTGTATCAGAAACTCTATAAGGAATTTTCAAGCACAGCTTGATAGATTGTCCATACATTTGGCATCTTATGAACTCTATAAGATGTTCTTTGACACGATGCAAGTATTATAACAAGCATTAGTAGTAAATTTACAAAACTGAAATTATACTTCACGTACCCAAGCTTAGGATTGAGGTTCACTGCTGCCACGATATGCACAAAATTAAGTCATGACCACAATAAAAAAAAAAAGAGGGGGGGAATACACACTTTAAAAAACAAACAAATGGCATCAAAAATGATGACACTGGACATCAAAGATTTTGCTTCCTGAACGCTTTTAGGTGTATCTTATTGATTTTGGGTTGCTGATCACAAAAATCACCTTGAAATTTTCCTATTATGCACCATTTTTTTGCAATCGCCTATTTTTGTGATTTCCTCGCATATATTTTTTTTAATTTTTTTTTATAATTTTGATTTTTATTTAGTACAGTACAAAGTAACACATCATTTTTCATCTCTTTTACAAAACAATGGCTTAACCTGCATCCAACTATATCCATCAGCCCAACAATTACCTGATTACCATTCTATCCTTACTTTACAATATTTACTTCTCTCCATTTACCTGTACATTTTTATTTTAGTATTCCCTTCAACTCCCCTCCTCCCCCCTGGATCCTGCGATGCACCCATCCTCTTTTTTACAATTCCCTTTGGTACGCTTGATTAATTTCATCCCACTAATTCGTTATCCTCCCTCTGTAACCACTCAGTGTACGTTTGCCATCTCCTTTGAAAGATCTCAATCCTGTGCATTTTATAGGCATTGATCTCACTCATCCTATAAATATATGCTATTCTACTTAATATCCTCTCAGGTGCTGGTGCTCTCTCAGACCTCCATCCCTTCGCTATTTCCATCTGCTCTCCAATTGCAAGCATCTTCAACATATACACCAAATCACTTTTCGGATTCCCCCCCCCCCCCCCGCCCCATTCATTCATTAATACTCCAGCTGGTGTGATATCTCCCACCCAGCCCACAATCTCCCGCGTGAGATCCGTCAGCCACTGCCACGTTTGCTGTAGTACTGGGCAGCTCTACCACATATGCATATACTCCCCCCGCTCTCCACACCCCCTCCAACACATTGAATCAGTATATCTCCCCATCTTACACAATCTTACTGGGGTTAAATACATTCGGAACAACATCTTATAACAATGTTATTGGATTGCTGTCGAGACCACAGGTATTTTTACCCACCCCATCTCTGAGAATCCCAATGACCCCCCAAGTCTGCCTCCCATGCCTGCATATTTTTATTTATTTATTTTTATTGTTCATTGATCCATATGCATTCCTTGATCCCATGGGCTACTCAGTGCTTTTTATAGCCTAGCTATCACCCCTCTTGATAAGTCCCCCACCCTAAACATCTTCTCAAATAGTGTCTCTTTGCTTCTCAGGCTTTCTTTTATATCTTTTCCCTCCAAAATGTGTGGCAGTTGAAAATAACCCAACCAATCACTCTTTTCTATTTGGAACTCTCGCTGAAGCTCCTCAGCCTTAATTGGCCTACCTCAGATAATACCTGCCCCATACACTGTATCCCTTTCTCCTGCCATCTTTGGAATATCCCAGAACTTTCTCCCACCAAAAACCCCTCACATTGTGTGATCCGTTGTGCCCTAATATTTCCTCCCATATGTGTTAGCACCTTATGTTTCCTGTCCCAGGCTCTGAATGTATTTATGTATGGGTTCTTAACTAGGCCTCTTTCTCCCTCCTCCCTACTCTTCCACAGCAGATCTGTAATGTAGTTGGGTCTTACCATCTCCTGTTCTGCTCCATTGAGGCCCATCCTTCTCCAACCTCCACCCCATTATCGCTCGCAGCTGTGCCACCTCATAATACCTTGCAATCTCAGGGACCGCCAGACCTCCTTCCTTTTTCTCTCTATACATTATTTTCCTTTGTACCATAAGAGTAGTTACCTGTAACAGGTGTTCTCCAGGAGCAGCAGGAATCAGTCCTCACATATGGGTGACGTCGGCGCCAATGGAGCCCCCGTGCGGAGCATTTCCCCAGCTTTCATAGAAAGCCTTTGGGAATGCAGCACGCATGCGCAGTCCCCTTCCCGCCCAAGGGTGCCATCTTGCTCAGTCTGATGAGATAGCTAAAAGACAGCAAAAATAGCAAAAAATAAATCATATGACTGCAACTCCAAGGGGAGGAGGGAGGGTTGTGAGGACTGATTCCTGCTGCTCCTGGAGAACACCTGTTACAGGTGAGTAACTACTCTTTCTCCAGGACGAAGCAGGAAGTCAGTCCTCACATATGGGACTCCCTAGCTCAGGGCTACCAGAGGCCCCAAACTGAAAAAATTGAGCTCCCTCTAGAGCCTCAGCATGCAAGAACATAATCTTCTCTGATAACTCCCCCGAAAGGTAGCCCAACACCAGGGCCGGAGGGTAGGAGTTGCCTAGACCCCAAAGAAATTATGGAGTACCGCTTGCCCGAAAGCACTGTCCCTGTGGGACTCCCTCTCAAGGCAGTAGTGGGCCGCAAAAGTCTGGCTTGAAGACCAAGTAGCGGCCCGGCAGATGTCTGCCAATGGAACAGAGCGGCGATAAGCCACTGACGCAGCCTTTGCCCTGACACGGTGAGCCGTAACTCGACCCTGCAATGAGAGGCCGGCTGCCCTGTAAGCCCAGGTGATGCAGTCGGCTACCCATATGGACAAACGCTTGGAGACAGCCAACCCTAACTTATTGGGGTCATAAGAGATGAAGAGCTGAACCTCCCTCCGGTGCTCCCGCGTACGGTCAAGGTAGAAGGACAACGCCCTCCTACAGTCCAGGGTATGCAAGACCATCTCAGCCCGGCTAGCATGAGGCCTGGGAGATAAAGTCAGAAGAACCACCTCCTGATTGAGGTGGAAGGAGGAGACAACCTTTGGAAGGAACTTAGGGTGAGTCCGTAAGACTACCCTGTTCCTATAGAACCTAATATAAGGTGCTTCTGATAATAGGGCCTGAAGCTCACTCACTCGGCTTGCTGAGGTAAGGGCTACCAGAAATAGCGTTTTCCAGGACAGAAAACGCAGAGGGCAAGTAGCCATAGGTTCAAATGGTGGGCAAGTAAGCCGTTGCAAGACCACATTTAAATCCCATTCAGTGGCAGGTGGACTCACTGGAGGCTTAAGCAAAAGCAGGCCTCTGAGGAAGCAAGCCACCAAAGAATGACTGGAGAGAGACTGACCCTCCACCTGTGAGTGGTGTGCTGAAAGAGCACTAAGATGAACTCTAACAGAATTGGACTTAAGGCCTAGGTTGGACAGGTGAAGCAAATACTGCAGCACCACTGGTACCAGACATGAGAAGGGATTCTCGTTGTGTTGAGTACACCAGGTAGAGAATCTACTCCACTTAAGGGCATAAGACTTTCTGGTGGACTGCCTCCTAGAGGCCAAGACTACGTCCTCCACTTCCCTAGGCAGTAGTAAAGGCGCTAGGGACTACCCTTTCAGCAGCCAGGCCATCAAATTGAGGGACTGGAGATTGGGGTGCAAGAGGGATCCCTGCTCCTGAGACAGGAGATTGGGTTGCAACCCCAGAGGAAGAGGAGTGTCCAATGCTAGTTGCAACAGCAGTGGGAACCAGGGTTGCCTTGGCCACCTGGGGGCCACCAGAATCACTGAGGCCTTGTCCCGGGTCACCTTGAATAGTGTCTTGGACACTAGAGGCGTGGGAGGAAACGCATATAGTAGGCCTGTAGACCATGGAATGAGAAACACATCCGCTGCTACTCTGAGAGGATGCGGTTGTCTGGAACAGAACCTGGGTAGTTGACGGTTCAGAGGACTGGCAAAGAGATCTATGGTTGGAAGACCCCATCTCAGGAAGATCTGTTGAACCACTAAAGGGTTCAACTGCCATTCGTGCGGCTGCAGGATCCTGCTCAGTCTGTCCGCCAGGTAATTCTCCTGACCTGGGAGGTAGACTGCTTTGAGAAGAATGCCATGATTGACTGCCCAGGAGCACAGTTTCTGCGCTTCCTGACAGAGAAGGCGGGACCCTGTGCCCCCTTGTTTGTTCACATAGAACATAGCCACTTGATTGTCCGTCTGATCCAAGACGGACTGGTGAGAGATGAGATGAGAGAAAGTTCTCAGGGCTAAGCGGATAGCTCTCAGTTCTAAGAGATTGATCTGCTGTGTGGCCTCCCAAGGAGTCCACAGGCCTTGAGTACATGCCCCTTGGCAATGTGCACCCCAACCTTGAAGAGAAGCATCGGTTGTCAGCACCTGAGAGTGTGGAGGTGCCTGAAAAGACACCCCTTGCACTAGATTCGGAAGATGAAGCCACCATTGCAGAGAAGACTGTAGTAGGCTGGACACCCTCACTTTGTCCGTGAGGCTTCCTGTGGCCTGGTGCCACTGAGTCCGGAGGCCCCATTGAGCTGGCCGCATGTGTAGACGGGCATTTGAAGTCACATGGACCGTGGATGCCATGTGGCCTAAGAGCCTCAGGAATTGTCTGGCGGAGACCAGAGAATTGCTGTGGAATAGCCTGGCTAGAGCCATCAATCTGTGGGCCCTGTCCACTGGTAGAAAGGCCTTTGCCAGAAAGGTATCCAGTCGAGCTCCTATGAACTCCATGTTCTGGGAGGGTTGCAAACTGGACTTTGCGAAGTTTATGACAAACCCTAGGTGCTGAAGCAGAGCGACAGTGCGAAGGGTGGCTTGATTGGCCTCTTGTGGGGATTGACCCCTGATTAGCCAATCGTCCAGATATGGAAAGACAAAGAGGCCTTGAACCCTGAGGTAGGCCGCTACCACCACCAGGCACTTGGTGAATACCCTGGGGACGGATGTAAGTTCAAAAGGCAGTACTCTGTACTGATAATGGTTTCCTCCCACTACAAATCTGAGATATTGTCTGTGGTCTGGATGAATAAGGATGTGAGTATAAGCATCCTTTAGATCTAAGGAGCATAGCCAATCTCCCTGCTGGAGGTGGGGCAGCAGGATTCCAAGGGTAAGCATCTTGAACTTTTCCCTCTCCAGGAACTTGTTCAGGTTTCGCAAGTCTAGGATGGGTCTGAGGCCTCCTGTTCTCTTTGGTACCAGGAAGTACCTGGAATAGAAGCCATGACCTCTCAAGTGGTGGGGCACTGGTTCCACTGCCTGTTCCTTCAGAAGACCTGCCAACTCCTGCAGGAGTAAGTCCCTGTGCAGAGGGAGTCTGGGAGGCTCCCCTGGAAAATAGGAGGGGGGTACCTGGTGGAAGTGGAGGAGATAGCCTTCTGGACTATACTTAGAACCCAGGTATCCCTTGTGACGGCTGACCACCTGTGAGCGAATAGGGCCAGCCTGCCTCCAGTGCTGATGGGGGCCAGCTGAGGAGGAGAGGCTATGCCAATGCAGTCAAAATCCCCCTCCCTGCTGAGCAGGAGCCGGAGTAGGAGGCTTGGGGCCTTCTGCCTATGGGGCCCCTGACCCTGCCCCTTGGCCTGCTGACCCTGTTGGGGAGCTACCGAGGCCTGGTAATGAGGGTAAAAGGTCTTTTTTCCCGAGCCCTTCTTCTGAGAAGGGGCAGAGGTTTTCCTGGACAGCCTTGTCCGGGTAAGAGTCTCGGTCTCGAGTTCGACAGCCTTTGTCAGCCATGGGCTTGCCAAAGAGGATTTCACCTCGGCAGGGGACATCAACCAACTTGTCCTGCAACCATGGCTCGAGGTCCAATGACTGTAGCCAAGCCTGACGGCGTGCACCGATGCTGGCCGCGGCTACTCGGGCCGAAGCCTCGAAGCCATCATAGGCTGCTCGAGATATAAACTTCGAGCACTCACGAATACCCGAGGACAGAGCATTGAACCTCTGCAAAGGTTCCTCAGAGAGACCAGCAGAGAACCCGGCAATCTCCTTTGCCAGGTCTCGAAGGTACATGCCCATGTACAGCTGGTAATTTTGGACACGGCAAGCAAGCATAGAGCCCTGGAAGCACTTCTTACCGAGGGCATCCAGGTTCCGGGCCTCCCAGCCGGGAGGCACCGAAGAGTGCATCTTCTGACTCTTCAGACGATGCATGGCCGATTCCACAACCATGGAGTGGTGCGGTAATTGTGCCTTTTGGAACCCGGGGCTCTTGCGAACTCGATAGATGGAATCGACCCGCTTGCTTGAAACCGGCGTCGATGCCGGCGCCTCCCACATGCGGAAGAGCAACTGTTCCAGCATTGGAGGAACTGGAACAGTAAAGGCCTCCTTAGGAGGAGAGTCATACTGTAGGGCTTCGAGCTCCTCGGCTCGAGGTTCATCCTCGGGATCCACTGGGAATCCCAAAGTCTTGGCCATATCCCGCATGAAGTCCGAGAACCGGGTATCCTCCGGGGGGGACCTTCTCCGAGGCTCGGACGGGCGAGTCCAAAGGAACGCACCGAGTCCGAAAGGTGTCGGGTGACTCCTCATCCTCCGTCTCCCAGCCGGACTCCTCGGAGGAGGAATCAAGCGGCTCCGGTCAGGCAGGCATCAATGCCATCCACCCCGATGCCGAGGGTACTGTAGGGTATATAGTAGCAAAAAAAATAAGTTAGACTCTCTGTTGTCTAGGGGAATATGGCTACTATCCCAGCCCAAAGTTCTATGAGTTATTCTGGCAATGAGCCACGAAAGAATTCTGGTCTGCAGATATATATTAGACTTTATTATAGGCAACCAAATAGAAAAATATACACACACATATATGGCTAATTAGAAACATAAAGTAACAATTTGTTATTGTACAGATATACAATTGGACAACGTAATAAATCAGTAATTAGTAATCAGATGTCACTGATTCGCTCTGCACTGAGGAAAAGCAAGAAATATATTGCTAACCCCTTTGCCCATCCAGGAGAGGAGAGATAAGCCAGTACCTTAGCTCTGTCCAAGGATGCAGCTGTTAGCTAATGCCGGCTCCAGCCCCTTCAGAGGCAAGCCGCAGTAAGTCCGAACCGGAGGTATCTGTGAAAGTCTTATCTCAGACCTGTGGAGGACGGCCTAGCCCACACGTAGGGGCCATCTGGCGGAAGGCTCAGGGCTCAGGAATCAGGTATGCAGTGCACAGCAGCAGGACCGGTGCAGAAGTCTATATGTCCAGGTGAGGAAAGTCCCCAACTCTCTCTTACTCTCCTACTTACAACTAACTAACTAACTAAAGTTTCCAGCGCAGAATGCAGAATTCTGTGTGAGAATCCTCCGTCATAGGTCCGATGATTGGTTGGCACCAGGCAGTCTGAGGTATTCTCAGCGAATCAGAAGGTCGATGATGAGCAGCTTCTTGCAAACAAAGGAGCCATGGTAAAAGTCAGGCAGAAGCAACAGTATGTAACTTCTGGGCATGTACAAGTGTCCAAGGCCAGCCACGGACAATAGCCTCTGTATGCATGCTTAGAAACGCTGATCCAGCAGTTGCTTGGAGAACAGGCTTATAGCTGAACACAGCAAAAGTGTAGTGAAGAATCCATCTTGTCTGTGCAGTTTGGTTCATTTTGGTTCAGGCCTGAGTTGCTGAGCAGGCCAGAGATTTGCATGTAGAATTGCAGGGGTACCAGCCCTACATCTCCCCCCCCCCCCTTCTAAGATGGAGGATGCTACAAGGGAGTACACTCCATCGTACAAAGCCTAACTAGCAGTACTACTGTGCAGGTCAGAACCAAATGACAAATGATTGACTAATACATGAGAAGTGGATAATACGTCAAGCACAACATGCATGAAAGCAATACTGCATGAGGAATAATACAGTGAATACACTCAATCAATAAAAGAAGTCAAAATCAAATGACATAGATACAGTCAAGTCAACTCAATCAAAATAATGCAGGTGAACTTCAAACTCGAGTATATATAGTATCCAAACCAAAAATGCATATCAGTAATGCAATATAATGTGTTAGTGTAACACTAAGGTGAACACTCAAAAGTAATGAGAAGCCATGTGTAACAGTTAGTAAAATGAACACATGCTATCTATGAAAAAAAACCAACTCAATTAAGAGTAATGAATAACTTTCAAAGAAAATGGTGACACTTATTCAAAAGTGTGACGTTCCAGCAAATCCTGCAGACGCATGGCAGGCAGCAGAGGTGCAGGATGCATAGAGCGACGAAGAGTACAAATCTGCCTCTGTTGATACAAGGAGATAAGAAACTGGAGCACCAACAAAAAAGAAAAGACCTGGCACAAGGACATGGGACATAAAAGCAGTTTGCAAAATGTCCACGTCTCGTGAATCAAAGTTATAATCAGCAATGGCAAGGGCGTCCTGGTCAATGGACAGTTCAACTGTGGGAGAGTCCTTATAGTCCAAAAGATAGGTCAAGGCTGCAGTGAAGTCAATCTCATGACCTCGAAACACATCCAAAATCTGGAGCTCTGTCGAAACAGGGTCAGCATCAAGATAAAACAAGGAAACTCCACCAACATTAACAATGGAGTTCTTGGGAACATCAATCAAGCAAACATTGCAGGGTAGAGGAACTCTATTATGAATGTCATGTTTATTAATGGTGACCACTCAGAGGGGTACTAACCAGCCAAACATTGTTGACAACAGCAACTTTCGTCTCTGAAAAGTCATCGAACTTGGTCATGGTAACTTTACATTGTTCTTTCACATTTTCAGCAGACAACTCACAAAGAGCCGTAGAAGTGTCCTTCAGGAAAGGTTTACCAGGACATAACCAATGAATGTCTTTAGAGCGTCAGCACATGCCAAGATTAGGCACTGTTGCATATTAGTGGTGCTTACAACAGACGATTCAAAATGCTTCTGTAAAACATGTCGGGGATCTAGGGACACAAAACTTTCTGTGTGACAGTCTGGGACTGTGTAATCAGGAAACCAGGCGTATCCTGTAGCACGACACCGGAAGGTGGGCCAGGCTCAATCAATCTGGCAACCTTGGATCCCGCTAACATCAAAATCAGGAACAGGACCTTCAAAGTTTGGGACTCCATCTGTAAAAGAAAACAAACAGGCTATCCCGCCTCAAGGTTAGCATCACTCACTTCAGCAAGAGGTTCTTCAGGAAGGAACTTACTGGGATGACACGGTCTAAGCTGATTAATGTGGACCCATTTAAGGGAGCCTTCCCTCTCAGTACTGGACTTCATTCGAATTTGATAAGCAACAGGGGAGGCTTTATCCACAATAGGAAATGGACCGTTCCAGCTAGGTAGAAATTTACAGTCTTTGACCTTATTCTTACCAAAATTGTAGTAGAATACCTTATCGCCAATCTGGTATTCATTAGAGGTAGTCCTCAAATCATAGTAGGTCTTCCTACCCCTAGCAGCAGTGTCCAAATTCTTTTGGGCAAAGGCAAAGGCACTTTGCAAGTGTTGTCTTAAATGGGCAACATATTCATGAGCAGTTGTAGCAGCAGCGAGATTCACATCATTAGTCCTGTAAAGAAGATGAAGGGGTAAAACCATGTCCCTACCTGTCATCATCTCAAAAGGGGACACACCCTACAGTACCGGCGTCGATGACCTCGGTCCCAACTGGGAGGCTGAGGGGGACCTTGGCCGAGGATCGACTCGAGCACGCATGGACTCGAGGATCGGCTCGGCCTCCGGGGTCGACTTGGATGTCGATGTCCTGGTGGTCGGGGCAGATGCACCGGTGAGACCGGCGATCAGTGCCCACTGCTGTTCCATGAAGGCAGCCAAGCAGCTCTCCAAGGCCGTCAACCTGAGTCCGAGCGCAGGAGACTCAGCAGCCCCCGACTCGGGCCCCGGCAGTGGCTCCCCTGGAGGTGAATCCACGAGAACTACAGTACTCATGTGACCCGGGGACTCAATCTCCACACGAGGTTGCTTCGCAGGCCTCTCCGACTCCGAAGACCCAGGACAGCGCTCGGGGCTATGCGACTTGGCCCTCGAGGAGCCAAGTGCGTCCACCGATGCCGCCCTCGCGGGTTTTTTCTTCTTACGATGCTCCTGCGAGGGAGACCCCCTTTCAGAGGAGCCTCGATGCTGCTCGGGGCCGGAGTCCCGAGATGTCGAGGCCTCTGACGAGGTCCGGGCCCTACCGGACGCGGAGTCAGAGAAGATTCTTTCCTTTTGGTGCTGCCGACTCCGTAACGCCTTAGAGGACATCTTCCCACATGGACCACAGATCATCGGGTCATGATCGGGTCAGAGGCATCTGAGGCAGCAGTCATGTGTGTCGGTGAGAGACATAAGTTTCTTACACCGATCACACTTTTTAAACCCGCTGGCAGCCATTGGAAAAAGGGCCCCTGCAAGGTCAAAAGACAGGGCTGCCAGTGAAAAAGAAAAAATGGCGCGAACGCTAGTCACTAAGGACAAAAACTGAAAAAGAGATCCGGGCTCGATACCGACGTATCGGGCTCAGGCGGGAAAGGGAAACCGGCGTTGAACCGAAGAAAAACAGGTTAACGCAGAGAAAATCAAATTCTTCCTTGGGTGAAACGAATATACATCCGTCGGGCTCCGCGGAAAAAAGAAGACTAAGCAAGATGGCACCCTTGGGCGGGAAGGGGACCGCACATGCGCGCTGCATTCCCAAAGGCTTTCTATGAAAGCTGGGGAAATGCTCCGCACGGGGGCTCCGTCGGCGCCGACGTCACCCATATGTGAGGACTGACTTCCTGCTTGGTCCTGGAGAAAGGGGGCCTGCGTCTCTAAATAAAGGAGAAGATTCTTCTCTGCACCAAATTTAGCATTGCAGTAGGAACTTCTATAGGCAAGGTCATAAACAGAAAGAGTAATCTGGGTAATATATTCATCTTCACTATGGCTATCCTTCCCATCGAGGAGAAAATGGGCTTATCCCATCTTACTAAATCTGTTAGCACTTTCTTTATAGTTGGCTGATAATTCAACTTGTATAGCTCAGACCCCTCTGCACTGATCTGGATCCCCAGGTATCTCGCACTTTTATTAGCCCATTTAAACGGAAATGTTTTCCGTACCCTACCCTCTTCCTGTGAATCCATCCTTAATTTGAGCACTTCTGTTTTCCCCATATTCATTTTATATCCTGATACCACACTATATTTCATAATCTCCTGTACTAACGCTGGTATAGATCATTTGTATAGCACTAAAGGGCATATGCAGCGCTGTATATATAGATGTAAGAGACAGTCCCTGCTCACCACAGTTTACAATCTAAGCCATGCATAAGTACTATTAAACTACACAATCCCTTCTTCTCCCTCAGAAATCCTCTGTATTCATCCATTGATCTCTCGAATTCAGATACAGTTTGTGTCTCCACCACCTCCACTGGGAGGCTGTTCCATGCATCCCCCACCCTTTCTCATACAGAAATATTTCCTTAGATTACTCCTGAGTCCATCCCCTTTCACATTGCCCCCTGAGACATAAGATCCTAATGTGGGTAAGTTTTTTATACTGCCTCACCCATCCCCCATAGTTGCAAGGTCTCTGGGTGTTTTGCACCAGTTTTCCACGTGAAAATAGCCTAAGGAAAGAGTTGATAGTACACCCCCACTGCCATCGCCTTCACCCTTCCCACAAAGAATTTCAATCCATAGAGATTCTACAGTGAATTTTGTTTCCTGCAAAACTTTAATCCTTTGTGACTCAATGCCTCTCTAACATTGAGTGCAACCCCTTCACCAATTTGATCCGTTCTATCATTATGATATAATTTGTACCCAGATATCAGTGTTCCACTGGCATTATATGCAACCATGGGCATAGTATAAGGGATTAGAATTTACCCACAAAAACATCCAGGGGAGTCCAAACTTTCAAAAAGATAGGGATATTATTCTTTTTAAATGCAGTCACTTCATCATATTTAAGAATAGCATAGATTTGTCCCCACTAGGCTCCTTCCATGTTTTCTGTGTTTTTACATGTCAAAAAAATAGTACAGTGTATCTGCTAAGTCTGCTTGAGGATCTTTAGATTCTTTTTGGAAGGGAGGTTTAAAGTATTGCCTGAGCCCCAGTCTACATTTATCTGAGCTGGGATCAAGCACTTATTTATGATTTTCTGATCTAGAAGCTAGACTTTAGGAAAATCAACTTTGCCAAGATGGGGCAATATCTCAAGGAGTCATTAGCGGGATGGGAACAGCTGAGGGATGTAGAAAAACAGTTGAGCAAAACTGAAAGGGGATATTTTAAGGGCAACAAACGTTTTTGTTAGAATGGTAAATAAAAGTAAAAGGAGACTGCTGTGGTTCTCAAAAGAAGTAGGTGAAGAAAAAGAGGGAGGCCTTCATGAAATGTAAGAGATCATAGAGAGAGCAAGACCGGCGTCTATCTTTGGAAAAACTTGGAGAGGCTGGCAAAGTAGTCAAGAAAGTGAGGATACAAAAAGAAGAAGAAATAGTCAATGCAATAAAATGGGGGGATAAGACATTTTTCAAATATGTTAGTGAGAGGAGGAAGGGCAAAAGTGGTATTGTCACACTCAAGGGTGAAGGGGAGGAATATGTAGAAGCTGATGCGGATAAAGCGAAAATGCTTAACAAATATTTCTGTTCTGGGCCAGGAACAGGACCTCAGAAAACACCCACAAATAGGAACAGAAATGACGGGGAGCCGCTTAGTTTAACCTCGGTGGTGAGTAAATTATTGGAAATGCTGCCGAAGAGAAAATAGTGAGGTTTCTGGAGTCCAGCGGATTACCAGATCCAAGGCAGCATGGATTCACCAGAGGCAGGTCTTGTCAGACAAATATGATTGATTTCTTAGACTGGATGACCAGGGAGTTGGAACGAGGGAGAGCCCTAGATGTGGGTATTTAGATTTCAGTAAACCCTTTGACACTTTTCTGCACAGGCGACTTATAAACAAACTGAGCACCCTAGGGATGGACCCTAAAGTTACTGCTTCGGTTAGAAATTGGTTGAGTGGGAGACGACAAAGGGTACAGGTAAATGGTGCTCACTCTGTGGAGAAGGAAGTTACCAGTGGTGTGCTCCAGGGATCTGTCCTTGGTCCAATTCTTTTTAACATCTTTGTTAGTGATATTGCAGAAGGGCTGTCGGGTAAGGTTTGCCTCTTTGCGGATGATACCAAAATCTGCAATAGATTAGACACCCAGGAAGGTGTAGATAACATGAGGAGGGATCTAGCTAACCTTGAAGAATGGTCTAGAAGTTGGCAGCTGAGATTTAATGCAAGGTCATTCATTTGGGCTGCAACAATCCAAGGGAGCGGTATAGTGTAGGGGTGAAGTACTTCTGTCCCAAAGAAGAGTGGGATCTGGGTGTGATTGTGTCTGACGATCTTAAAGTAGCTAAACAGGTAGAAAAGGAGACAGCAAAAGCTAGAAGGATGCTTTGGTGCATAGGGAGAGGAATGGCCAGTAGAAGAAAGGAGGTGATAGTGCCTCTGTATAAGTCTTTGGTGCACCCTCATTTGGAGTATTGTGTGCAATGCTGGAGACTGCACCTTCAAAAGGATATAAGCAGTTTGGAGTCGGTGCAGAGAGTGGCTACTAAAATGGTTAGGAGTCTTCATTATAAAACATATAAGGACAGTCTTAAGGATCTTAATATGTATACTTTAGAGCAGGCATGTCCAACAGGTAGATTGCGATCTACCTGTAGATCGCGGAGGGGTCACATGGCTACATCTTTCCAACAGTTTGCCCTGATACTAGGAGAGAGCTCGTGCTGGCAGGTCATCTGCTGAGGGCTTGCCTGGTTTTTCCCTGCCTGCGGGAATCTTGCTAATATGCAGGACCATCTGGGACAATATCCAAATTTTGTTTTTCAGAACGAGAAGTGTGTTACAGAAATCTATCCAGGAATTTGGAAATAGATTCTGTGACTTCCAAAAAATTGGAATAGTTGTGGAGTACTTGCCATACCCATTCAAAGTAGATGTGGACATTAAAGAAACTGCAGCTGTTATCAGTAAAAATTACTCATTGAACAAGCCATCTCTTGAAAATGAAATATTAACCCTTAAAAATGGCATTTTTCTCAAGACCCGTGCTGAGCAAGGATTGTTTTGGAAACTAGTGCCTAGAGACAAATTTCCCAATTTGAGAAGATGCAGTGAAGCTCTACACTCCTGTTTCGGTTCAACTTATTTGTGTGAATCTGTGTTTTCCCATCTGAAAATGAGAGTACACAACATTCCAACATGACAGATGAACATCTCCAGGAATCCCTGAGACTGGCCCTCATGCAATATTCACCCAACTTCAAAAAGCTGGTGGAAGAAATGCAGGCTCAGATGTCTCACTAATAAGCAAGAGCAAAATATTAAAGATTGTGCAAGATCAGCCTGGATCAATACTTGACATAAATTTAACACAAATTACTCAATAAAAGTTAAAGAAAGTTATTACTCAATAAAACTTTAAGAAAAAAATGTACTTTCCATTTCCCCTCGCAGTTCTTACTGGATCTTTGTCTCTTTGTTTTGTTTTTGCTTAATTTGCTTAACAGCTGATCACATCCAAGTAAATGACAGAAGGTTCATTAAAAATAGGGGGGGGGGGATCCTTCAACTTTATTGGGTTAAAATTTAATTTGAAACTAATTTGAAACTTAATTTTTATGGTGGTAGATCACTGGCACTTTTGACTGGAAAAAGTAGATCATGACCTGTTTGAAGTTGGACATGCCTGCTTTAGAGGATAGGTGGAATAGAGGTGATATGATTGAGATGTTTAAAATACCTCCATAGCATAAATGTACAGAGGAGAGCCTCTTTCAATTGAAAGCAAGCTCTATTACGAGGGGACATAGGATGAGGGCGAAAGGGGATAGACTCAGGAGTAATATGCAGAAAGAGTGGTAGATGGGTGGAATAGTCTCCTAGTGGAGATGGTAGAGATGAGGACAGTATCTGAATTCAAAAAAGCATGAGACAAACACAGAGGATCTCTAAAGGAATAAAGAGGACTGTTGTAGTGGTTGATATGGAAGGGCAGACTAGATAGGACATGTGGTCTTTCTCTGCCGTCATGTTTCTATGTTTCTAAGATCAAAAGCTAGTTAGGCTTTGATTAGCTCAGAGAGGAGAGGAGACTGCCATGTGAGTATAGAATGGCAGGGATATTTTTTGTATTATTTGGGTGTAGCTCATGCCTTTTCAGTATGTTTGTTTTTTTTTTCATTATCTATTTTCAGATTAGAGAATACTTACAAAACAGTATGAAAGAAATATGATCAAATAGCATCCAAAAAGAAATTTTCAAAACTATCCAAGAGGAAAAACAAATTACATATCCATTAGCCCACATCTCGGGGAAAAAATAATAAAAGAAACCAAATTACATCAAGAAAAAACGGAAAAGCTCCAACATTACAGCCTCTATAAATTCCCACCAACAATTAGCCTATTTTTCCCTATCGGCAAGAAATGCCTCCAGTTGCAGAGAGTTCATAAAGATAAACGTAGATCCTTGAAGTGTAACCAAACACTCACAAGGATATCGTACTAAAAAGGGTGCCCCAAGGACTAACACCCTCGACTTAAGAGCCAAAAAAGCCCTTCTGCACATCTGAGTGACCCTTGAGACATCTGGAAATAACTGAATCCTTGCACCACAAAATACAAATGTTTTATTCTCGAAGTAACTTTTAAACACGGAGATCTTATCCTGTTCAGAAAGAAATGCATCCAAAAGGGTAGCCTTATTGGAAATAACATCCTACAAGTCCTCCAGTAACAATATCAAATTAAAATCTGATTGAGACTGCAGGATTCCAAAACGCTTAGTAGACTAGTCAGATCCCTTCCCGCCAGGCAAATAAAACATCTTTGAGAATACCATTGAGTTGGCATTGGATGCAACTAATGCCTCCTTATGGTACCTACGGAGTAAGACTTCTGGGGAAAGCAAATGACAAAAGGGAAAATTCAGAAAACAATTTTTTTTTTTTGCTGTTAAGATATTTTCAAACATTTCTAATCTATGATGTATTACTAGACTATCCTTAATAGGAGAAGCAGTAAAAACCTGCAGAGAGGAACATTGATTGTCACATTTAAGAACTTGGTTAGCTAACAAGTTTACCTGGTCCTTAACTTTGCTTAGCCTTAAAACACTCTCCTGTGAGAATGCACACAGCTGGAAAATGGTATTGACCATCAGTCCTGTAACAACACCTGTGGATATCATCACCACCTTCTTGCGCTTTCTCATGGATATCAACACTCAGTTCAGAGCCCCAAAATGGTGTTCCTTCAGTGCTCCCAGTGGGCCTATAATATCCCTTGTGTCACGCCCCTTAGGTCATGCCATGATCATGCACCAATGGCCGCACACATAGCAAACCAGTTGATGTTAAAAAAGCCTCTGGTGACATTGGGGCCACCCAGGGATCAGCCTACCACCTCCTCTGCTGCATGGCTGTGGGAAACTCCTAGTATATTTTGTTTTTGTTTTAGAGAATAACATTTCCCTGTCTGCATTCTGGGTTGGAATTTTTTTCTATTTCAAATTGGTGATGTGTGGCATTCAATCCAGACTGTCCCAACTCCAGTTTAGGGGAAAATGAACAAACCTGGGTCATAGGCCCTAGCTTCAGATTTTCTTTTATTAAAGCTGTTCATGCGATTTAGCCTTTTTGCCCTCTTACCTAGAATAGGTAGAACTTCTGAGAATGCAACAGTATTAACAATGGGCTTGAGTTTTTCTCCCAGAGATTGGAAGTCCTTTTGGACTGTAGAGGCACTATTTCTAGCCAGATCATTCATCATACCCAAGTGGATGACTACATCAAGTTTGGAGTGTTTGCTTTCCGCGCTAAGTACATCAATAATTTGGTTTGTATTCCTGCCGGCTGAGGAACCTGGGAGGCATTTGACTATCTTCTCTCCTTTGAACTGTGTTCCCAAGTTGGTGTCTCTGATGATGGAATCTCCAAGTAGTAGTAGTTTTCTGTTTGGTGAGTTTTTCTTCATATTTTGTGCTTTAGCAGGAGATTTTGCATTGACTGACTCATCTAAGGGCTGTTCAGTTTCTTTGGATTGTGCATCCTCCTTAACCAAGGCAGAGAATGTATTATGCAGGGATATCTCTTGATGTATAGGATGTCTCTGTGTTACAGGTCACAATCTACCAGAACCCACTGTTATCCATTTGTTCCTGGTGTGTTTGATTCTTTGTGGGGGCAGTGGTGGACTTTGTTCAGTCTGTATCCTAGAAGAGGTGCACTTCATTGCTGCCAGTTCTTCCCTCAGTAGAGACAATTCTTTATACATGGCAACTAGGTCTTCCCTTAGTAGAGTCAATTCGTTATGCATGGCAGATGACCTGCGGCACATAGGACATGCTCTTAGGCTCCAAATGATTTGTCTTGGAATGAAAGTACCGCAGGTATTGCACTGAATACACAACATGCTGGTTAAGAGAATGTGGGCGTATCCCAAGCTATTGGCCACTATATAGGCAATGTAGCCCCAGGGGTGGGTGGGGTGAGGGGTAGGGTGGGCGGGAACCTAAGTGTCCCTGCCCCAGTAGGCTTATACCTGAACTGTGGGCACACTCAGATATCTGTTAAGGCTACACAAGGAAATCAAGCAGTTTGAATATCCCCAAACATAATGTAGGACCAGCAATAAGCAATATCCCCAATACCTAAAAGTTTAACCAACAGTTAATAATCTATATTTTCAATAAAAACCCAGCAGAGATAAGAAAGAAAAAAGCTTAGTCTTAGCTGTGTGTAGGGCAGCTCCGGCCTTTCAGACTGGCTGCGACATTAAATGTGTTTATGATGTCTCAGACTGGCTGTATATAGATGTTAAATAATAATGCAGAGCCCTGAGGAACTCCTTATGTCTGAGAGAATGGATTGGAGGTTTCTTGGTCAAGTTGCATATACTGGCACCGGTTTGTGAGGTATGAGCAAAGCTATTCAAGGGCAGTGTCTTGAATTCCTATGTTAAATAGTCGCTGCAGGAGGATTTCATGGCATATGGTATTGAATTCTGAAGCAATTTCTTCTGCCTGCTGAGACACGATCCCGGATCATGCTGGGGTGCTTCGTGGGTGGAGCTGGAGCGGTGTGTGGATAGTGTGATTTTCAGCTTCGCTATCTGGATAAGTATCTGCATAAGTTAGACCTGGGGAAAAAAATTCCTAAATTTATGTGGATTTGCTATGAGGCTGATTCACAAAGGTGCACATCCAGGCCGTGGGAATGCTCAAAATATGGACGGGACCCAGAAGTATCCAATTCCACAACCATGGGAGCTATACGTTCCTGTGAATGCATAATCGGGCACTTAGACGGCCTGGTGTGCACCTGATTCTGAGCAGGGAAATGTCCTGGAGGCAGCCTGTCCCCACCGCTCAATGCTCGGGCTGGTGTGCCAGTGCAGTGGCATCCTATCACCATGCAACCGGCACGTCCAGCTGGAGACACGGAATGCCAACGGAGAATGCGGCTACAGCACACCATCATCTGACCCTCAGTAGGGGCTCCCCTCCCGGACCTGGATCAGGTGGCCGGTGCTGTGCTGTGGCCATGTGATGGAATTGGGCAGCCTGCAATAAAGCGGGCATCCATCTCTGCACCAGGGGATGTACAGAGGCCTGTCCTGAATGGCCTCTGCACATCCTGGAGCCTGACAACACCCCCATTCTGCCCCAGCACCACCCCTTCCCACTCCCAACCAGTGGTCCCCCACACAATGACTCTGCATGTGTGGGCAGCCAAGGGCATGGAATTATGTCCATCCTGGATGTCCAACCCTGCTTTTCGCAGGATAGAATGACCACCTATCTGTATAGCCATCAGTGCTGACTGCAAATATCTGATATGCGGCAGCAGCTGCTATCCAGATACTGCCACTCAATATCTTGTATATTTTGCCTATGGTGGTCAGCATTTAAAGAAACCACTAATAGTCACAGGCTGAATCTGGGCCTGCTTATTTATTTATTTTTTACTACTATGCCCTGGGGCCTGTCTCGTCCCCCATGTTCCCTTCGCATTCATGTATCAACTGCTTTGCAAAAGTGAGATCATCTCACCCATAAAAGTAGGCGCATGAGTGATTTTCTTGGGTAAAGGGGAAAATTGGTCAGAATCCTGTAAAATAGTTATCTCCAAGTTATAATGCCCTGTTCAATGTAATTTCAGTTTGTTCAATGTAAACCGCACTGATGCAGAATAGTGCGGTATATAAGAGAATATAAATTAAATAAATAAATAAATAAATAAAATCCTGGAAACCAACATAAGATATGCCATACTGGGTCAGACCAAGGTCCATCAAGCCCAGTATTCTGTTTCCAACAGTGGCCAATCTAGGTCATATGTACCTAGCAGTTTCCCCAAAAGACATAGGTTCCACAATGCTTGTACTGGGTCAAGCATTGATATCCTGGGTCCCTTAATAATGGTTTATGGACCTTTCCTCCAGGAACTTGTCCAAACCTTTTTTAAACCCAGCTACACTAACAGCCTTTACTACATCCTCCGGTAACAAATTCCAGAGTTTGATTACACGTTGAGTGAAAAAATATTTTCTTTTATTAGTCTTAAATAGTTTACCCTGTAGCTTCATTGCATGTTCCCTAGTCTTTCTATATTCTGATAACGTAAACAATCAATCTACGTTTACCTGTTCCACTTCGTTCATTAATTTATAGACTTCTATCATATCTCCCCTCAGCCGTCTCTTTTCCAGGTTAAAGAGCCCTAACCCTTTTAGCCTTTCTTCATAGGAGTATCCTTCCATCCCCTTTACCATTTTGGTGGCTCTTCTCTGAACCTTTTCTAAAATCGCTATATCCTTTTTACGATATGGCGACCAGAATTGCACAAAATATTCAAGGTGCGGTCTCACCAGGGAATGATATAGAGGCATTATAATATCTTTTGTTTTATTTTCCATTCCTTTCCTTATGATACCTAGCATTCTATTTGCTCTCTTGGCCGCCGCTGCACACTGGGCCGAGGGTTTTAACATGGTATCCACAATGACTCTTAAATCTTTTTCCTGGGTGGTGGTTCCTAATGTGGAACCTTGCATCGTCTAACCATAGTTTGGGTTGTTCTTCCCTAGATGCATAACTTTGTATTTGTCCACATTAAATTTCATCTGCCATTTTGATGCCCATTCTTCCAATTTATCAAGATCCTCTTGCAATTTTCCATAATCCTCTTGGGTTTTAACAACTTTAAATAGTTTTGTGTCATCTGCAAATTTGATAACCTCACTCGTTATTCCACTTTCCAGGTCATTTATGAATATGTCAAAAAGCAGCAGACCCAGCACAGATCCCTGGGGTACACCACCTTTCTCCATTGGGAAAATTGGCCATTTAGCCCTACCCTCTGCTTTCTATCTTTTAACCAGTTCCTGATCCACAATAGTACACTGCCTTGTATCCCATGACTCTTTAGTTTTTCCAAAAGTCTCTGATGAGGGACCTTGTCAAAGGCTTTCTGAAAGTCCAGATACACTATATCAACTGACTCACCTTTGTCCACCTGTTTATTCACTCCTTCAAAAAAACATAACAGATTAGTAAGACAAGATCTTCCTTGTCTAAAGCCATGTTGGCTGTCTCCCATTAGGCCACGACTATCTACATGCTGAGTAATTTTATTATTTATGATGGTTTCTACCATTTTTCCCAGTACTGACGTCAGGCTCACCGGTCTGTAGTTTTCCGGATCACCCCGGAACCCTTTTTAAAAATTGTTGTTACATTGGCAATCCTCCAATCTTCAGGTATTAGAGATGATTTTAATGATAGTTCACAGATTACTAATAGCAGGTCTGAAATCTCATATTTCAGTTCTTTCAACACCCTTGGATGTATACCATCCGGCCCAGATGATTTGCTACTCTTCAGTTTATCTAATAGTTGTAATACATCTTCCCGATGTATCGATATTTCCTTCAATTCTTCCGCACCTTTAAATACCACTTCAGTCATGGGTAACATCCCTACATCTTCCTCAGTAAAGACCGAAGCAAAGAATTCATTCAGTCTCTCCGCTATTGCCTTGTCGCATCTTAGTGCCCCTTTAACCCCTCTGTCATCTAATGGACCAACTGACTCTCTCACAGGTTTTTTTTCCTACGAATGTACTTGAAAAAGTCTTTATTTCACGTTTTTGCTTCAGCAGCAAGCTTCTTCTCAAATTCTCCCTTTGCCTGCCTTATCAATGCCTTGCATTTGACTTGCCAGTGCTTGTGCTGTTTCCAGGTTTCGTCGTTTGTCTCTTTTTTCCATTTCCTGAAAGATGCTTTTTTGGCAACAGCCTCTCTGACCTCACCTTTAAACTATGCTGGCAGTTATTTGGACTTCCTTCCACTTTTCTTAAAGCGTGGAATACAGCTGGTCTGGGCTTCCAAGATAGTATTTTTCAACAACACCCAAGCTTGATGTAAGTCTTTAACTTTTGCAACTGCTCCTTTTAGTTTTTTCTTAACAATTTTCCTCATTTTATCATAGTCTCCCTTTTGAAAGTTAAAAGCTAGTACTGTGGATTTCCTTACTATCCCTCCTCCACTAATTAAATCAAAGGCGATCATGCTATAATCACTATTGCCAACTGGCCCCAACAATCTTATCTCTTGCACTAGATCTGGTGTTCCCCTAAGGACTAGGTCTAATATGTCTTCCCCTCTGGTCGGTTCATGAACCAGCTGCTCCAAGAAGCAATCATCATCCTGCTAGACCAGTTCAGACAAGTAGGTTGTGCTCCCCTACCAGAAAATTGGTGAAGACAAAGAACCAATGAAATGCCCAGGTTTCAATGACATCACTTCCATGCCTCTACTTTCCTCAGTCAGCAGAAGTCCCTTCAGTATTTCTTTGTCTCCAGCAGGTGCTGGATGGATTTTCTCCTCTCTGAAGAAAAATCTGAAGAATTGAGAGGAAAAGATTGATAGACCACTTTGAGGGTGATTCATTTGAGTGTGATGTGGGAGGCTCCACTAAACTGCAGTCTTTACGGCAGCCATAGGAGTAGGGAAAATTGGTTCAGCTCCATGCTCTTATAATAAGAGCCTGTTGAGCAGCCAGAAATTGGAAGGATCTGGAAGAGTGCAGCAGTCTCACACAACCTCAGTGCCTCCTCTCTCCTCCTTTGTCCTCCTTACTCTTTCCCAAAGATTACAGAAGGCTCTGAGTGATCTGCCTACCAGCCATCTTAAAGAGTGTGCTGCAAGGCCAATAAAACAGTTTCTGGGGAATAGAGCTGAGCCTAGCATGGATTCTCTTGTCCTTGTTGGGGGCTCCTGGTTCTTTCTTCTAGGACGTAATTTAGGGTGGACCGCTGGTGGCCATTGGCTTGGTGTGGGGGTTTCCTACCATTTGCTGCATGTGTTAGTAGCATTTTTACCTATTGTGCACCTGGTGGTTGCATGGTCCTAGTGAGCGCTCCACCCAAGCGGATCCAATGCACGTTCCTTCCCTAGTGCCTTTAAAGCATGTTGCAATAAAAGCACAGTTAATGCACACCTTTTGGGCCACTGCAGCCTTAGTGTGCACTGTTGTGATACTTGCCTTAATTCTCTGTCTTCTTCCAGCAAATGTTATTTGACCTGTGGCAAGTGAGGTGCCTGATCACTGAATTCTGGACACACAAGCTTCTGAGTCATCCCTGGAGGGCCTGCTTCCCTCTCTCAGCCAGCGGATGCAATTAGTCCGGCCTTGCCTACCTCAGGGCAGGAGGTGACAGATGGTGTTATGGGTAAGGATATCCAGTTGGCTGGAGGGTCTGGCGACTATGCTCTGCTGCTCGTCATCCTGTAGGGGGTCTGTGGCAGCTATACCCCCTGGTATTGGGGTTCATTCCCGATAGGAGAGCTTCCAGACCCAAGATTGTCCTCCTTGGAATTCTTTTCTTTTTTGCAGCAGGCTTGGTCCCTGTTGCCTCTGGGTGCTCCCGAGCGCATTGTTGTTTGGGGCAGGCTGAGAATGGAAGCCCTATTCGATTGCCTTTGGCTATGCGCCCTTGGTGAGGGGCACCCCCTGGAGATGAGGAACAGCTGGAAGCTGTCCAAGGTTTTGCCTTTGACTGATTCAAATGGCTCTGATGAGCTCTAATGGGGATGAAGAAGTACACTCATCTTCAGAAAACTGTGAAGAGGCTGCTGTGATCTACCTATTCCTGAAGAAGCTGGCAGCATTGATTGCAAAGGTCTCATCCTCTTTGAACGTGACCGATGCTTCTGGCATGGAGCAGGATCCAAAGATTCACACACTCCTTTAAGGGGTGCTGAAATCCACTACTATCTTCCCATTCCCAGATGTGATCAAGGAATTGATTCTGTCAGATTGGGACTCTGCCGATTCCCTGCCCAGGAAATCTATGCTCTCCTGGAGAAGGAGTATGTTGAATGGTTTGGTATTACCAAGATGGATGTGCAGGTCAGGGCGGTTACCAGACAGACCACCATTCCTGTGGAAGGCGGATCTGCCTTAAAGGCTTTTCTGGACCATAAATTGGCTTCGTTGTTGAGGAACCAGTTCGCTGTGGCAGCTATTATTCTGCAGCCAATTTTTAAAAAGGGTTCCAGGGGTGATCCAGGAAACTATAGACCGGTGAGCCTGACGTCAGTACTGGGAAAAATGGTAGAAACCATCATAAAGAACAAAATTACTCATCATGTAGATAGTCATGGCTTATGGGATAGACAAGGAAGATCTTGTCTTACTAATCTGTTATGTTTTTTTGGAGGTGTGAATAAACAGGTAGACAAAGGTGAGTTGGTTGATATAGTGTATCTGGACTTTCAGAAAGCCTTTGACAAGATCCCTCATCAGAAACCTTTGGCAAAACTAAAATGTCATGGGATAGGAGGTGATATATTTTATTTAACAGGTTTTATATACCTCTTTATCATTTCAATCAAAGCGATTTACATTGAAACTTAAACTTGGTAATGTACATTAAACAGGAACATTGAAAACTTGGATTTTTCTAAGGCAATGGAGGATTAAGTGACTTACCCAAGGCCACAAGGAGTGCTAGTTAGAATTGAACCCTGGTCTCTGGGTTCCTAAGCTTATGTTCTTAACCATTAGGCTACTCCTCCACTCAATATAGTATTGTGGTTCAGGAACTGGTTAAAAGCAGAAGGTAGGGCTAAATGGCCAAGTTTCCCAATGGAAAAAGGTGAATAGTGTAGTACCCCTAGGGATCTGTGCTGGGTCCGCTGCTTTTTGACATATTCATAAATGACCTGTAAAGGGAATAACGAGTGAGGTTATCAAATTTTCAGATGAGACAAAACTACTTAAAGTTGTTAAAACCCAAGAGGATTGTGGAAAGTGCAAGAGGATCTTGATAAATTGGAAGACTGGGCATCCAAATGGCAGCTGAAGTTTAATGTGGAGAAGTGCAAAGTTATGCACCTAGGAAAGAACAACCCAAACTATGGTTACATGATGCAAGGTTCCACATTAGGAACCACCACCCAGGAAAAAGATTTAGGCGACATTGTGGGTAACATGTTAAAACCCTCCGCCCAGTATGCAGCGGCGGCCAAGAGAGCAAATAGAATGCTAGGTATCATAAGGAAAGGAATGGAAAATAAAACAAAGGATATTATAATGCCTCTGTATTGCTACATGGTGCGACCGCACCTTGAATATTGTATGCAATTCTGGTCGCTGTATCTAAAAAATATATAGCATTATTAAGAACATAAGATATGCCATACTGGGTCAGACCAAGGTCCATCAAGCCCAGTATCCTGTTTTCAACAGTGGCCAATCTAGAAAAGGTACAGAGAAGAGCCACCAAAATGGCCATCAGGCCTTTTCTCACTGCACAAGCACTTACCACCCTTCTCCTTTCCCTGGTTATGTCCCGTGTCGACTTCTGTAATTCAATTCTAGCAGGTCTCCCTACCACTCAACTTCACCGTCTTCAGCGCATTCAAAACACCGCTGCTTGTCTCATTTTTCACTCCTCTCCACGCTACACCTTTACTCATCCACCTCCATTGGCTTCCCGTCAAATCTCGTATCCACTTCAAAGTCCTGACACTCCTTCAATGCGTCCTTTACCTCCACTCCCCTCAGTACCTCGCTGATCTTGTTCACGTCCACACCCCAGCCCGTTCCTTACGGTCTCTTCACCTTAACCACCTGTGTCTCCCTCAACCTGCTTGCGCTTGCCTCCAATCCACTTGCTCCTCTACTTTCTTTTTCCTCGGCCCTGCTCTATGGAATTCTCTACCCCCCTCTATCCGGCTCGAACAGACACACACTACTTTCAGAAATAAACTCAAAACCCATCTCTTTGCCCTTGCCTTCGATCTGCCTGACCCCTCCGTGTAGCCCACATCCCCTTTCTTTCCTCTCCCTTTCCCTTCTCTTCTTGTCATGTCGAATGAATCTGCCTGGTTTTCTGTCCTATTAATGTTGTAACTTTCTTTTCCTTTCTCTACCATATGGTTTCCTTTTTGTACTATGTGAACTGCTCTGATATGTATTTGTTGAGCGGTATATTAAGTCAATAAACATAAACATAGAGGATGGAAGGATACTCCTAGGAAGAGAGGCTAAAAAGGCTCTTCAACCTGGAAAAGAGATGGCTGAGGGGAGATATGATAGAGGTCTATAAATTAATGAATGGAGTGCAATGGGTAAACGTAGATCGATTGTTTACATCAGACATGTCCAACTTCAAACAGGTCGTGATCTACTTTTTATAGCCACCATGAAAATTAAGTTTCAAATTAGTTTCTAACCCAATAAAGTTGGAGGATTCCCCCCCCCCTTTTTAATGAACCTTCTGTCATTTATTTGGATGTGATCAGCTGTTAAGCAAATTAAGCAAAAACAAAACAGAGAGATGAAGATCCAGTAAGAACTGCGAGGGGAAATGGAAAGTACATTTTTTCTTAAAGTTTTATTGAGTAATAACTTTCTTTAACTGTCTTTAATATCTTTCTTTAACTTTTATTGAGTAATTTGTGTTAAATTTAGGTTGAGTATTGATCCAGGCTGATCTTGCACAATCTTTAATATTTCGCTCTTGCTCATTAGTGAGACATCTGAGCCTGCATTTCTTCCACCAGCTTTTTGAAGTTGGGTGAATATTGCGTGAGGGCCAGTCTCAGGGAATCCTGGAGATGTTCATCTGTCATGTTGGAATGTTGTGTACTCTATCATTTTCAGATGGGAAAACGCAGATTCACACAAATAAGTTGAACCGAAACAGGAGTGTACAGCTTCACTGCATCTTCTCAAGTTGGGAAATTTGTCTCTAGGCGCTAGCTTCCAAAACGATTCTTGCTCAGCACGAGTGTTGAGAAAAATGTCATTTTTAAGGGTTAATATTTTGTTTTCAAGAGATGGCTTGTTCAATGAGTAATTTTTACTGATAGCAGCTGCAGTTTCTTTAATGTCCACATCTACTTTGAATGGGTATGGCAAGTACTCCACAACGGTTCCAATTTTTTGGAAGTCACAGAATCTATTTTAGAATTCCTGGATAACAGAACAGATTTCTGTCACATACTTCTCATTCTGAAAAACAAAATTTGGATCTTGTCCAGATGGTCCTGTGTATTAAAAAATGATCAAAAGTGTTGTTTGCAAGGTCAGTCATCATTAGCTCAAATTTGCTCTTGTAGGATGAAACTGTGCTCATCATCTCGCCAATTTAACAGTATTTCTAAACCGCCTTATCATAATAATCAAGGTGGTATCACAGCAAACAATCTGGTAGTGTGAGTGTGTTATACATGCAGTGAGGGAGAAAATTTAGTTGGGTGCGTGTTGTGTTGTGTGCTAGATTAGTTTGATCTATGTACAAAGTGGGCTATATACAGTGGTGCCAATGCATTTGTTTTTACCTTGTAGTTCAAGGTGCATATCACTTAGTTCACCTGTAAAGTCAGCAAGAAATGCGAGATAACATAACCGCTCCTCATCTTCCATTTCTGCTTGGTCATCTCCCCTCTCCTTCAAAAAACTTCTTATTTCATTCAGCAAATCATGAAATCTTTGCAGAAATGTGTGCCTACATAGCCACCTTACATCTGTGTACAAAATGATTTCCACTGCCCCTTCATCAAGATTAAGATTGAAAAGCCATCTTTGATGTGATTTTCCACAAACTGAATTTACAGTTTTGAAAGTAATGTCCATGACAGTCTTTGTATTGAGTCTCTTGCTTGACAAAACGTGCTGGTGAATGATGCAGTGGTAAGAAAGGAAATCTGGGAAGTCATCATGCTGTCTACAGAGGGCTATGAAACTGTTAACCTCACCTGTCATTGCTCTTGCTCCATCAGTAGTGATGGAAACAAGTCTATGCAATGGAAGATTACACTTTGTCACAAAAGAATGGAAAGAACTGAATATTTCCTGACTGGTAGTTCTCCCTTTTAAAGAAATCATTCCAAGTAGTTCTTCTTTAA
Source organism: Ichthyophis bannanicus (assembly GCA_033557465.1). NCBI lineage: Eukaryota > Metazoa > Chordata > Amphibia > Gymnophiona > Ichthyophiidae > Ichthyophis > Ichthyophis bannanicus. Next base: position 218,131,342 of record CM066039.1, on the reverse strand, counting down.
CATTGAAGTCTTCCAAAAACATCCGGATAAAGACTAGTAACTGAGCTATGTCTCTTATGTCTGTAGATACATCCAATTGGAGTGAGAAAGCAACACAATTTGAAATATCCTCCAACAATTTTTCAGTTGTGTCTCCACACATCTTTTCTATTCCCCGCACGATGGTGTTTCTTGACAATTGTACATCTTGAATAGCAACTATGATCTCTTTCTTATTTTTAAATCCTTCAAAAAGATTGTCAGCTGCTTCAAGAAAACAATCTTTTACAAATTCACCTTCAGTGAAAGGTTTGCATTTCTTTGCGATCAGGTTGCTGACCTTGAAGGATGCTATGGTTGCATTGACAGAATGTGACCGTGGCTTTGCCATCAACTGTTGCTGAGTAGTCAATTTTGATTTAAGTTCTTTGAGCTTCAGTTTACGAATTTCACTTTTGGGTGGAAAATCAGCATCAAATTTATTGCTATGCAGAGCCTTATAATGACATTCCAGATCACCCTTTTTGGGCAAGGATACTGGGGTGTTACAAATTAGACAACAACACTTGTCTTTCACCATGATGAAGAAGTAGTCCATTTCCCATTCATCATGAAAGTGGTAGGTTTTTCTCTTCTTTAGAACACTCATCTTCGTTATACTGGGGAGGCTGGATGTAAGAAGGCCAAATCTGCTAAGTTAGTATAAACACTGCCTGAATCTGGTCCAAAACTGTCACTGTCCCAAAGTATTAAAGATCAACAGGAACTAAAGACCTCTGGATGATGTGCAATACAAGGACTGGAGATGCCAAAAGCACACATGCAGTTCTAAAAGTAAAAATAAGAATTCATCATACTGGCACCAAACAATCATCAAAAAAATTCAAACACCTGTCCAGCAAACCAGATAAAATCAAATACCGCCAAACAAGTTCAAATACCACCACATGCAATTTAATAAATTCTGCACACAGTGTAGAATCAATGCAAAGGCTAGGCAAAATAAAATTGCAGAGGCAAGCAAAAGTTACAGTGGTTTGAACCAATTCGAAGGCAATGCATAGGCAAGTTAGAACAAAATTGGAAAAGCCCACCAAAATCACCAAATTCTTGACACTTTGTTGTGTCTGCCCAAAAACCTTTAATGAAAGTGAACTATAAAGCAACCAACGACCAGCACATGACACGACTAATAGAGTAAGTGTATTCAGGTAAAGCCCGGGCAAATAGATATTGCCCAGTATATAACACACTTCTAAGGGGTGTTGGGGAGGGGGCAGGAATGGGTGATTCTGAGAGGCAGGAGACCAGGTATGACGCCGGGACTGTGGCATCTCATCACTGGGCGTGGGCAATGGCCCCCTGGGGTACCCACAAACTATTGGCATGAAAACAACAAGTGCCCCCAATACACCCGCAGGCAAGATTCCCGCAGGCAGGGAAAAAAGACAGGCAAAGGATTAGCAGCAGCGGCAAGCCCTTGGCAGATGACCTGCTGGCATGAGCTCTCTCCTCGCGATGGGGCAAGCTGCTGGAGAGATGGAGCCAAGTGGGGCTGGCGATCTACCTCTGACCCCTCTGCGATCTATATGTGGATTGTGATCTACCTGTTGGACATGCCTGCTCTAAAGTATACATATTAAGATCCTTAAGTCTGTCCTCATATGCTTTATAATGAAGACTCCTAACCATTTTAGTAGCCACCCTCTGCATCGACTCCAAGCTGCTTATATCCTTTTGAAGGTGCGGTCTCCAGGATTGCACACACTACTCCAACTGAGGGTGCAACAAAGACTTATACAGAGGCACTATCACCTCCTTTCTTCTACTGGCCATTTCTCTCCCTATGCGCCAAAGCATCCTTCTAGCTTTTGCTGTTGCCTTTTCTACCTGTTTAGCTACTTTAAGATCGTCAGACACAATCACACCCAGGTCCCACTCTTCTTTTGGGACAGAAGTACTTCACCCCTACACTATACCGCTGCCTTGGATTGTAGCCCAAATGCATTACCATGCATTAAATCTCAGCTGCCAAATTCTAGACCATTCTTCAAGCTTAGCTAGATCCCTCCTCATGTTTTCTACACCTTCCTGGGTGTCTAATCTATTGCAGCTTTTGGTATCATCTGCAAAGAGGCAAACCTTACCCAACAGCCCTTCCGCAATATCACTAACAAAGACGTTAAAAAAAATTGGAACAAGGACAGATCCCTGGGGTACACCACTGGTAACTTCCTTCTTCACAGAGTGAGCTCCATTTACCTGTACCCTTTGTCGTCTCCCACTCAACCAGTTTCTAACCCAAGCAGTAACTTTAGGGTCCATCCCTAGGGTGCTCAATTGTTCATAAGTCGCCTGTGCAGAACAGTGTCAAAGGGTTTACTGAAATCTAAATACCCACATCTAGGGCTCTCCCTCGGTCCATCTCCCTGGTCATCCAGTCCAAGAAATCAATCAGATTTGTCTGACAAGACCTGCTTCTGGGAATCCATGCTGCCTTGGATCCGGTAATCCGCTGGACTCCAGAAACCTCACTATTTTCTCTTTCAGCAGCGTTTCCAATAATTTACTCACCACCGAGGTTAAACTAACCGGCTCCCCGTCATTTCTGTTCCTAATTGTGGGTGTTTTCTGAGGTCCTGTTCCTGGCCCAGAACAGAAATATTGTTAAGCATTTTCGCTTTATCCGCATCAGCTTCTACATATTCCTCCCCTTCACCCTTGAGTGTGATAATACCACTTTTGCCCTTCCTCCTCTCACTAGCATATTTGAAAAATGTCTTATCCCCCCATTTTATTGCATTGACTATTTCTTCTTCTTTTTGTATCTTCACTTTCTTGACTACTTTGCCAGCCTCTCCAAGTTTTTCCAAATATAGACGCCTGTCTTCCTCTCTCTATGATCTCTTACATTTCATGAAGGCCTCCCTCTTTTTCTTCACCTACTTCTTTTGAGAACCACAGCGGTCTCCTTTTCCTTTTACCTTTATTTACCATTCTAACAAAAAGGTTTGTTGCCCTTAAAATGTCAAACGATAGGAGAAGGGGATCTTCCGCAGAGACTACAGTAGGTAAAAGCAGAAGCCAAGGACCACGGCCAAACACAGTAGGGGGTGTTCAGAGGACTTTATTAGCAGACCCAACTCAAACGTTTCGGCCTGAGGCCTTCTTCAGGGGTCTAAGGACAGACACAAACATAAAATTAAAATATAAAAATACATAAATACATAATATAAACCATCCAGAAATAAAACACATTAAAAAAAATCTTCATTATCGCATAAAAATAAAATACATTACCCAAGAAGACAAAAAACAACGTATAAAAGGTGGACCAGACCACTCTTCCCAATCTATGGGGAAATAAATTGAATATAAAAATCTAAACATCTATACAGTGTGATCCCTCCCCTTTCCAGTACCAGTAGGTAGGGGTTAAGGAGTTTAAGTTCCTTCTTTAAACCAATGTTCTGCTACTTCCTGGAGCAGGGCTCGTAGGGAAATGTAGTTTTACCATCAGTTCAAATGAAGAGTAGTGTGACTCAAAATGTTTGCAAGCAAAAAGGGATTTATTTCCCCTCCCGGGGTTGGACTTCACAAGGATAAAAAGGTAACACAAAATATCTGCTCTTCTGGCAGCAAAAAGGACAAAAATAAGAATAGCTTTCTTCAGCATGAAATAAACATTTTTCTTTCCAGCAGGTTGAAATTCAGCACATGGTTTCATACAGCTCTGTTTCCCTCACAGCCAGCTTGTATTTTCTTCACCATATCTCTAACATAAAGATATTATTTGTTCAGCTAATGTAATCGTGCAATCCATTTCCTCTGTGGTGTAACTCATATAGGACGGCTCTGTGTCCATATGTTCCACCTCTGAGGTAGGAATAATCTGACCAGTTCTTTCTAGGGCCGCGCCCTTTTCTTCAACCCTGAGCTTTTCAAAACATTCAGGATTTAAATACCGGTTAAAGCCAGTATTGTAGCCCCAACCTTCCAGGTCATTACATTCACATTGATTCCTGTAATCCCAGCCCCTGGGCTTACCTGGGGACCTGGCTGTGGAAGCTTTTCTCTGGGGTTTAAAATTACCGGTTGGTTCCCTGCTGAACCTGTGTGAGACAGTTTCCAAATGCCTTCCTGGCTGCTTGTAATCCCGTGTATGCTTCAGCTGGTCTGGTCTACTCCTTCGATAGCTCTTAGCCGGAGCCTCTGACCTCCCTTCAGCTGAAAACTCCTTCCAACTTCTGACCGGAAGTCTGCTTTCCTCTCTCTCTCCTCCCCCTCTGCCTGCTGGGGCCTCCTTATGAGACAGCCTTCCTGGGTAGGGCCTGGCTCCACCCCCTAGCAGGTGTTCAGACTTTCCCCGTGACTCTTTGCTAAACTGATAGCAGGGGCGTGTTTCCTTCTCTCGTGCCTTGTTTCCCTGACAACTGGTAGCCATGTGCCTTTGTTTATCTTGCAGCCCTGCACTTTCTACCTGGTTTTCAAGCATTTCTACCGGGCCAGAAGGACTTGCTATGTCACAACAGGTGATCCATAACATAAATGCAAAAAACAGTATAACATACTATATGTATTATATATATACAGTGGACAACTTGAAAGAAATGCAGTTCATAGATAATATGGAGTGGAGGAGTGGCCTAGTGCTTGGGGCAAGGTACTTCAGGCCGGAAGGTCGGGGGTTCAAATCCCACTAGAGGACAGCAACCTTGGGCCGGAATGACAGGGGTTTCTAGTCCCACAGGTGCTCCTTGTGGTCTTGGGCAAGCCACTTAACCCTCCATAGCCCATGTTCCCTGTAAAATAGTTATCTCCAAGTTATAATGCCCTGTTCAATGTAATTTCAGTTTGTTCGATGTAAACCGCACTGATGCAGAATAGCGCGGTATATAAGAGAATGTAAATAAAATAAATAAATAAATAAAATAAATATAATAAAAGAAACTACAAACACAAACAGCACAAAAAAGCATATTAAAAACATAAAAAGAAAATCAAAACTAATATCAAGAAAAAACAATAAATTACATATAAATGCATACAATATTAAAATATAAGCTCATGTGCAAGCATTACAGGCCGGATTAGCAAGTAATATAAAGCATGACAGTAAAAACAACGAGGTGTCTGCATAGCTTTCTCACCATAAAAATACAGGGAACAGAGAAAAGAAGAAATACCCAAAACACCTGTGAATACAGTAAAAAGTTAACAGAACTTGAAAAAACAGTCTGTGATAGAATAAAACACTGGAAAGAACCTATGCAATTGGAAAATAAATACCTAAGAGTAAAGGTATGGACGATAGTGTTCATAAAGCACAAAACAGACTATAATTGATAAATGTCTATAGAAAATATAAAAATAACTGACTCATAAGGGAGGAGCTGTCCAAAAATATCATATATAAACACATCGAAAATGTGATTACAGATTAGAAACAAAAAACAGTCTGTGAATATCAAAAGGACTAAAAAGTAAGATAAGCTGTCTAGAACAATCAACAAAAAATAAAATTAGCACACTAATCAAAAAAGGAAAAAAAAAAACTATAAACTTGAACCATAAAAATATTGGCACAGAACAGACTGTGAATAAACAATCTTTATAAATAGAAACGGAAAATCTGAAAAATAAAAAAGATCGTCAAAATCCTAAAATATAACAAGCACTGTGTAGGTGTGATCATTTATATGGTGCATACAGCACACAGAAAATAGAGTACTATCAAAAGCCCTTAAATGAGAAAACATTAAAAAATGTATCTATTCAAAGATCGAGTGAACGATACATATTAATTGAAAAATCTAAAAGTAGAAGTCCAAATAGCAAGCATTAACAACAGAACTGCTTAGGAGGGAGATAAAATTTGAAACATGTTAGAAAAAGGAACATAATTTAAAAAACCAAAAATAAAAGGCATTACCAATGATGTCGCTGAGGCGGGAAAACGCTGCGCAAGTGCAGAGAGGAAGAAATAAAGGCGCAGGAGAAGACCTCCCACTGCAAACGTCATCATGATTGGCATGCCATGGAAAACAGAGAAAGGCGGGGGAAAAAAAATTGATCAAGGAATGAAAGACCTTTTTTCACAGGCATTCCATTAACTGTTGCCACAATAAAAAATATAATAAATAATAATAAATAGGAATGCCACTTAAAAGATCCAACATAAAAATTGTATAAATGAAAAATATAGAAAACAGGCAACATAATAAAAACTTATACTAAAAACGCCATTGTGAATATTAGAACCAGGGCAAGCATAAAAACTGAAAAAACAAAGATTATAAATGCAAAATAAGAAAAGAATAAAGCCAAGAAAGGGGGAACATAAACATTGCCCAAGGTAAAAGTGCTCCATAAATACAAAAACTAAGATTTGCAATTGCAAAAGTCATCATGACTAAAAAAGTCTAAACACATCTCTAAAAACGTAGGCAGCCGTAAAACAGGGCAAGCATGCATATTAATTGGAAGATGCATATTAATTAGAAAATCTAAAAGTAAAAGTGTGAAAGCAAGCATTACCAACAGCACTGCTTAGGTGGGACATAAAATATGAATCGTGTTAGAAGAAGGGACATGAGTTTAAAAGATCAAAAATAAAAAATATTACCAATGATATTGCTAAGGGGGGAAAAACACCGCACAAGTGCAGAGAGAAAGAAATAAAGGCACAGAAGAAGACCTCCCACTGCAAACATCATCCTGATTGACATACCATTGAGAACAGGGGGGGGGCAGGGGAAAAGGACCTGAGAAAAATATATGTATATTACCAAAAAAAGAAAGCCTAAAATTAAATTTAGGCAGTATGTGAGACCAAAAAACAGAGTAAAAACGATTAACTCTGCTAAAGGCAGAATCACAACAAAAGAATACAGAAGGATAATCAAGGAGTGGGAGAACCCGCTCCACAGATATTTCACTAGCTATTATCAATGTAAAAAGATAGAATAGCCACATAATTGTAAAAAGATAGAATAGCCACATAATTGCAGCACAGATATGACAGCAAAAGACTGATCAAGGGGTAAAAAGGACCCCTTTTTTCACAAACATGCCATTAATCGTTACCACAATAAAAAATATGATAAATAAAAATAGATAAGACCACCACTTAAAAAATCAAACATAAAAAATGTATAAATGAAAAATATAAAGAACGGGCTACACAGTGAATACATGTACTAAAAACGCAATTATGAATAATACCAGGGCAAACATAAAACCTACAAAGCAAAGATCATAGATGCAAAACAAGGAAAGAATAAAAACAAAAAAGGGGGGGGGGGGGGCATAACCATAAACATTGCCCAGGGTAAAAGATGTTCCATAAATACAAAAAACTAAGATTAACAATTGCAAAGGTCATCATGACTAAGAAAAAGCCTAAGCACATCTCAAAAGAGTAGGCAGCCGTAAAATAAAAGGGGGGAGAAAAAACTTATAAGAAAGCATGATACTCAGTCTCCTTATTTAAACCTCCTGGAACAACTATATTGAATAGAAAAATAAACCTCTGTTTTTCTTGAGTTAATCTGCGATCAAGATCCCCCACCCCGAGGGGAAGCAGGAACGTTTTTAATAACAAAAACTTAGGGGTATGTTTACTAAACCGTCTTAACGTGTGCTCTCCAACGTTATCGCACGATAAGGTGCCTTATCGCGCGATAATGGTGCTTTATCGGGCGATAAGGCGCCTTAGCGTGCGTTAACGCGTGCTAAGGCGCAAACGAGCGCTGAAGGCGGAGATAGGCTCCCAGAGGGCGGAGGAAGGCTCCCCAGGGGCAGAGAGAGAGGGTCAATGGGCAGAGAGTGGGAGGGGAGAGGCTCCCTGCACACTAATGCTGTGAAATCCGAGGCTGAAAACTAACGCCAGTGAAACCCTGGCGTTAGAGCTGATTTAAAGGGAAAAGAAACCATTTACGTCAGCAATGTACAGCAAAACCAGGGAAACCTACAAAAAGTGATAAGTGTGATACATGTGCACGGAACAAAAGGGCAAAGAAACAGTGAAAATGACCAGAAGAAAATATAAAAAAAACATAACCAAGCTGGGCAATAGTGATATCAATGGGAAACATCAAAAAACACTCCCAAGAAAGCTCCAAAAAAAAGATACGAATTTTGGAAGGGTCTATGCTCCGTCCCCATACAAGGTGAATGAGCCCACAGTGAAATTGCACTGAGCAGGGTTTTCCTCTCCATTGGACAGGTTTCCTATGGTGTGCACATGTTCCACAACAGCAGGATGGGCATGTCAGAATGGGCAACTGGACAGATGCTGGAAAAGGGGACACAGGGGGCTGCAGGTGGCACATGCTGTGGTGCAGCTGGGCCACAGTGCGGACTAGGGTAATGCCTAGCTGGCCCATAGGAATGCTGAAACAGTAGAGCAGCCAGACAGCAACTGCTGAGGGCCCAACATGGGCAAGAGTGTGCTTCTCATGGTGTCACAGGGGATAGTACCCAGCAGGTACCCCCAATGGCACGGAACATTGACAGGCGGTGCTGGGAGAAAGCGTGGACAGCTATGCAGGCACCCCTACCCCAGAACCCGCACCATAGGCAGCCACCTACCCGCACACTGGATGGCCTGAGACTACGCACCACCAGCAGAAGGGCATGTCAGCATGGTGGCAGAGGGGTACTGGTGGTGGAGGGAGCAGTGGCAGCTGCCCAGAGCAGACCATGGCCTAGCCCTGTTTAGGTGGGTGCCGTGCGCTGCAACAGACAGGCTCTGTCTGACAAACAGTCATGGTATCTCCAGGGAATACACTATCTCTGTGGCAACATGGTGGTGCAGTGAACACAGTCAGTGTGTTCAGGAGCAGAAGGTCACAGGTTCAAGTCCAAGCTGTGGTTCCTGCCAACCCAGTCCCCATATTTTACCCACTACTAAAATGTGCTAATACAGACAGAACCTTTATTGCAGATAACAGAAACATGCCCAATAAACCTACATTTTACACTACAGAGCAGAGACACCATAAACATGCACATTACTTAGAGCAGTCTCCCAAATGCAGTCCTGGAGGGCCAAACACCATTCAGGTTCCATGCTGCCTCTAATAAACATGGCTGTGCTGCATGTCTATGCACCGCCCCCATGGTATGCAGATGTATCTCATGCATATTCATTAGGGACAGCATGAAAACCCGAACAGTGTTTGGCCCACCAGGACTGGAGTTGGGAACCTCTGCCCTAGAGCAGCGGCCAACAGGGGCAGACACACCCTCATCCACAGGCTCCATTATCCAAAGCCTCCTGGAGAGGCAGGATGTTGGGCCCTGCGTGCATCTCCCAATACTAGCACTTGCATACCTTAGCAATGCCACCCTAAACCTGTGAATACGGCACACACCTATCAAACGGTTGCTATGATTACTGGCAGATAGCAATTCCTAAGTTAAGCACAATTTGCTGATTGAGATACATCATAGCAACCTTTCTGATGTCTGTGGAGTGTGCTTCAGGTCTGGTGTCTGACAGTGTTTACCACCCTGGGGAGTGACCCCAACAGTATTGCGTACCATAGCCATGCCTGCACTGTGCCCAGGACTGGTGCGGTGGCCAGGGCTGCCAAGAGCCTCTATATTTGCACAATGCTGGCATAGGTGTGGGAGCGTGTGTTTGTCTATCCAGTGTGTGGTATCTGCCAACACCTTCCTCAGCACACACTGTTGCCAGTGTAAGCCTGCCAATGTGCATAATGAGGAGCAAGGTACCATGGGTATAGCCCGGACAGGGTGGCCTGGCCAGTATGCATTTGCACAGGGCATAGGGCAATGGCTCGGACATTGTAGTGCCTGACAACCACCTGTACGGACAGGGTGGCCACAGCATGTCCTGCTGGGAGGTCACTCTCACCCTGACTGAGCAGTGACCACGGCATGGCTAGGTTCCCCCATAGTGCTATATAGTGTTTCTTTCATGTGATGTTTATGGGTTCCCTTTTGGGGCCCAATCACTGACTTATCTGCTTGGTGTGTATGCTGACATCCCAGTTCTGGGTACATGCATCTCCTCCAGAAACCTGCACTATGGACTAGCTAGTAGACTGTCTGCAGCTAGTATGTGTCTGGATGGAACATCTTGCAGGGTGCAGCAGCTGGAGGCTTGCTGCTGGAGACTGTCAGATAGTGGTGGGGGGCAGCTGAGCATTTCCAGGCCTTCTGTCTGCCTTGCCTTATGGATGTGTACAGATCTGCATTGACTGCCCTGTAGGGTGTCTATTCCCCAGCAGGACTGGGGTTGATGGTCCTCTCTACTGCCACCATTGTGGGGAGGTAGAGTGTGTCTCTGTGGGTGGGAGATCCTGTTTTCCACCCTGAGCCACAGAAGGTGGGTTGGGTGGTGGTACATAATCCATCTATGGGTCCAAACACCCCCCCCCCTTCACCTACATCATGTGACCATGGTACCAACACAGGATATGCACTATTTTGGGTGCATCATAGCCCATAAGGGCTAGACATGACTGAGAAATACAGATGTGTCTGCAGGAACTACCTATCGCACACACTAGCACTGATAGGGACCTGCAGCATAGACTATTTCAGCCATGAAAGGTGCTGTGGACCTGGTGCTGGGTGCCCCACCTCACCCTCAGGGTGAGCACAGTACTCGCTCAATGTGACGGTCTGTAGCTACTCTGTGCCAGTAACACACATGGTCAGTTCCCCCTACCAGGCTGAGGTGCTGTGGGGGTGCACACCCCATCTTGTGATCATCTGTAGACTGCTGATTTGCATGTGCAGTGCATTATGAGTACGGGTGGGTTAACCCTATCCTGGTAACCACAGCAGACTGTGTGGTGACATGCAGTCCTTCTGTAGCCAGCTAGGGGCTTTTTAGTAGCTGTAGCCCACTGGTTACTTCACTGCCTGTGGAACCAGAGGTCATGGGTTCTAAACCCACAGCAGGGTTGTTTGATAGGGCTGTCCAGAGCATTGTCTATTTTTAATGTACATTAGTGCTGCCAGCAAAAACACCCTCAGAGTACTGTAACCATAAGGTGCCTCAGAAGGCGCTTTATAGGGCGCCCTATAAAGCACCTTCTGAGGCACCTTATGGTTACAGTCCATATAAGGTGCCTTATAAGGTGTCCTATGGAGCGCCTTGTAGGGTGCCCTATAGGGGACATTATAGGGTGCTGTGGCAGACAGCGCACTTTAGAATGTGCCCTATGGAGTGCCTTATAGGATGCCTTATGCAGCACCTTAGGTTATGGCATGTGAGGGTGTGTTTGCTGGAAGCAATAATTAAAATACAAATAAAATGCCTCAAGAAACAATACTTACATGTCAAAGCTGATGCCTCAGCCAGCCTTATGCATTAGGCACACTGGGGGATCAAACTCATGACCCCTGTATCATCAGTCAGTGTATTAACCATTGTACTACACCTCTGTTTCTGTGTTTGCATGTCTGGGTGCCTACTTAAGATTACCGTGCATTACCGCGCTTAGCCCGATAATGTGCGCAGCAGCGCGCGTTATCGCGCGATAATCCCGTTTTGCTACTTTAAGACTGAAACGCCCACTCCTTTTATGGCAGCCTGCACACTATCGCCGGGCACACATTAAGACGGTTTAGTAAACATACCCCTTAAGGTCATCGAGACTGTGTTGAAGTAATTCCCAATGTTCCACTAAGGGAGCCGTCATAATTTTCCTTTTAATGCAACTCTTATGTTCTTGGATGCGTGTCTTAATGCCACGAATAGTCTTACCAACATATAAGAGAGAACAGGGACAGATAACATACACTACATGTGTAGATAAGCAGTTGGTCCTAGTGTGTAATTTATAATGTCTATTGGTGTCAGGATGTATAAAAACATCATGTAACACAATAGCATGTATGCAGACAGAACATTTGTTGCATTTGAAATGTCCCTTCTGTGTTATAATGGAACCTAAAACCGGAGACACATAAGAGGAAACCAATTTATCAGCTAAATTGCGTCCCTATTATAGGCAATGGTAAAATGTTGATTATGGAAGCAGGAACATGTTTGAAGAATATGCCAATGAGCCTTCAAAATTCTTTGTATCTTCCAGGAGAGATGTGAAAACCGTAAAATCTAAACAAACTTATCGTCTAAAGTTTTATCCTTGGGTAAAAGTAAATCCTGTCTAGTAGTAGAGCAGACATGAATGAATCCTTTATTGATACAATCTATAGGATATCCTCTTGCATAAAAGCGTTCAGCCATGTCACAAGATTTACTTTTAAATTCCTCATAATCAGTACATATTCTTTGAAGGCGCAAGAACTGTGAAACAGGTAAGTTCTTCTTTATGTGACTGCTATGAAAGCTATCAAAATGGAGTAGCTTGTTTTTATCTGTGGGTTTTCGAAAAATTGTAGTGTTAAAACCAGTAGGAAATTTCCTAATGAGGATGTCCAAAAAAGGTATTTCTGTAGAACTGAATTGCATCTTAAACTTGAGATTAGTGTCCAAAGTGTTTAACCAGTCATGAAATTCATGTAAATTTCAGGGCACGGGCAGGGTCCCAGGGCCCGTTGGTAACCGGGTGCACGGCCCGGCGCGGGACCCTGCTCGGCGGCGGGAGCGCGCGCGACGTCAAGACGCTGGGGGGCAAATTCGAATTGATTGGCTCTGCGGCGATATGGAGGTGCAGAGCCAATCAGGTGCGCGCAAACTCCATGTGCTACGGGGCTCGTGGATAGCCCGGAGCACATGGTAGCGGGGCGCGCACCTGGAAGCCCTCCCACCCACCCTCTTGTAGAGCTGGTTAGGAGGCAATGGGGGTGTCGCAGCTGGGGGAGGGGGTGTAGGTTCTGGATGGGCGGGATCCCGGAGGTCCGGGGTCCAGAGCCTTGGGTGACTTGGGGAGGGGGCGGGGTGCCCTCGACCCGGGCAACCCCTGGAAGACTTTTGCTAGTAACATGGCAAAGTCGGATAGGGGGGGCCGAACTAGGCCATTGGTGGGGACCACGGCTTGAGCGGAGGTGTGGCCGCTTTGCTAGTAGCACGGCTGGCGGTCCATCAACCCGTGGGGCCAGTTGGCTACATTTATAGATAGTTGCATTTACCTGTTAAATGTTTCATGGGTTGTTAAATAAAGCTGCGACCAGTTTTGTCCCACCAAGAATGTGTTTGTGAGTTATTTGAGACATGGGGGGAGGGGGGAGGTGCAGGATATATGAACTAAGGGGGGGGGGGAGGGCCAAGGTGAGAGGGGAAGCCGGGTCCGGCTACCCGGTTACTGAATATCGGTGCCCTTCCACAATATGAGGATATCATCAATATATCTCTTCCAGGATAAAACAAAGCGAGAGAAAGGACATCTATTTAAATGACTTTCTTTGAATTCCGCAACATATAGGTTAGCTATGTCTGGTGCCATAGCTGCCCCCATGACTGTGCCTTTAATTTGTTGGTAAAATTGGTTATTGAAAAGAAAATAATTACGAGTCAAAGCAAATTGTGCTAGTTCTATCAAAAAATGTGTGGGTATGCGAACTGGTAGAGGGCGTAAATTCAGATATTTAGTGATTACTGCAAGAGCATCTTCCTGAGGTATATTGGTATGCAAAGGTTCAATGTCTAATGTCGCTAAAATGATGTTAGAGATATCGCCACTGAAACCATCTAAGAAGGAAATAACATCCACAGAATCCGTAATATACGATGCAATGTGGGGAATAAAAGGCCGTAAGAAAATATCAATGAATTTTGAAAGTGGTTCAAGGACAGACCCTATACCAGATACGATAGGTCTGCCTGGAGGGGAAGTGAGGGACTTATGGATCTTGGGAATAGTGTATATCATTGGAACAACTGGATGTTTGACCAATAAAAAAGAATATTCCTGCTGTGTGAGAAAACCTGCATTAAGGCCATAAGACAAAAGAGAATCAATCTCTTGTTTAATGGAAGATGTAGGATCACAGGTTAAAGTTTGATAGAAATTCTTATCATTAAGTTGACTAGAAAGTTCATGAATATAATATGAATGATCTAAAATGACAATACCACCACCTTTATCCGCAGGTTTAATAATGATATCAGACCGTTCCCTAAGGCTACGTATTGCGGATCGTTCGTCACGTGTAAGATTGTAAAATCTACACTTAGATTTCTTTTCCATCAAATGTACATCTCATAAAACACAATCCATAAAGGCTTGTATAGTAGGATCAACAGGGCCAGGAGGATACCAATGAGATTTATTACATATTACAGAGGGATCATTTGGGACACAGGATTTATCTGAAAAAAAAATTTTAATCTGTAAATTACAAAACATCTTATGAAGGTCAATTCAAGTCTGAAACGCATCATATGATGCTGTAGGAACAAATGACAGACCTTTCTGTAAAAGATCATTTCTGATTTGGTTAGAGAAACAGAGGAGAGGTTCAAAATGGGTAAATCAACTTGCAAGGAACTCTGTGCGCATGTAATCTTATCCTGATTTAATAAGGATCGTGAAATTATTTTGATTGGACCGGTGAACATTGCCCCTGCTTCTTCCTCTCCCCCTGAATTCTAACCGAAACGGGGGTGGTTTCTTGGACTTGCGCTGTGCAGATTCCTTATCCCAGAGATCTTTGAATAAAAAATTCCTGGAGGTACCAGGAGATGTAGGAAGAGGTGTAGAGACAGGAGAAGCAAAGAGTTCCTCTGACTCACTTCTTATATGCTTTTTGCTCCTTTCCAGTGCATCATTATATCTATTTATAGGAGAATTTTTCTTTTTGGAGGTAACAGGTTCATCATATCTATGAGTGGAATATTCATATCTTTTTAAATATTCATCATTATGGTTATTATGACTATCATATTTGCGAGACTGATCATTGTTGTGATAATTGTCATATTTCCTAGAGTAATCATTATTGCGATTACAGTCAAACCTCGGTTTTCGTATGCCCTAGTTTTCGTACGATTCGGTTTTCGTTGACTTTTTTGTCAAGATTTTGTCCCAGTTTTCGTACATTGTCTCGGTTTTCATACAGTTGAAAACGGAGCACCATCTTGTTGCCAGAAGTTGGATTTTCTTTATTTTGATTCTCTTGCTGATTGACTGTCTTCCGTATGCCAACAAGAGTCTTCAATAAAGGTAAAAGTGATGTTAAATGTTCATTTATCCATTTCATTAGTCATTTATATTTATTTCTAATTGTTTTCTGTATGTAAAAATATAATTATCTATAAAATGTATTTTTTGTTAATATTTGTGGGTGTCTGGAACAGATTAATTGGATTTACATTATTTCTTATGGGAAATATTGCTTTAATTTTCATACATTCGGTTTTAGTCAGACTTTTTCAAACGGATTAATCACGAAAACTGAGGTTCCACTGTATTATGATCATCATTCTTAAAACTAACTTGACGCTGACCATTAAAATGGGCCCGAGGTTTTAACCATAGATATCCATTGTCATTCTTATAATCTAATTCATCACGTTTGTTTATCAAGTTTTCCTTTTTTTATTTCTCTGCGATATCCATCCAATTTCTTGTTATAGTCGCCAATAAGTCTCTCAAAATGTCTGTCTTCAGACTTAAGGGAATCCATTTTCCTCTCAGCTTTTATTTTAATCATTTCAGCCTTCTTTTTTGCAGTCTCAGCCAATAGGACCATAAGGTCAAGAGAACATTTGTTTAAGATGGCACACCATCTATCCATAAAGGATTTATCGTCTCTAAACATGTTAGGTTCTCTTGTCATCCTAAGTCCTCTTGGGATTTGCTTAACCCTGCAGTATTGCAACATACTTGCATAATGTAGCTCATATCTAATAACTGCTTTCTTGGTGCGAATCAAATCAATCCAGCGGTCGGCAAAACTGGCATCTTCAGGCTCATCTTCTACCAGTGATGGTTCTTTCAAAAGATGATTCAAATAATCTTCTGAGTAGCTGAAGATATTGTCCCATTGCGTGTAGGCCATGGTTATCTTCAAAGAAGAAACCAAACAATAGGAGAAGGGGATCTTCTGCAGAGACTACAGTAGGTAAAAGCAGAAGCCAAGGACCACGGCCCAACACAGTAGGGGTGTTCAAAGGACTTTATTAGCAGACCCAACTCAAAATTCAGCCTGAGGCCTTCTTCAGGGGTCTAAGGACAGACACAAACACAAAATTAAAATATAAAAATACATAAATACATAATATAAACCATCCAGAAATAAAACACATTAAAAAAATCATTATTGCATAAAAATAAAATACATTACCAAAGAAGACAAAAAGCAACGTATAAAAGGTGGACCAGACCACTCTTCCCAATCTGTGCGGAAATAAATAAATAAATTGAATATAAAAATCTAAACATCTATACAGGTGATCTCATAAATACAAAAAACAGTATAACATACTATATGTATTATATATACAGTGGACAACTTGAAAGAATTGCAGTTCATAAATAATATAATAAAAGAAACTACTAACACAAACAGCACAAAAAAGCATATTATAAAAATACCTTGGTGTTACTCTGGACAGTGAATTAAATCTTAAAGCTCACATTAATAAAACAATCAAGAATGCGTATTTTAGGATGAGAATTTTAAGAAGACTAAAACCACTTCTTGCCTCTGATCTTTTTCGTACTGTATGTCAAGCGCTAATCACTCCTTTACTGGATTTTTGCAATCCCATCTTCCTTGGTCTAGCGTTGCAAGCTCTCAAACCTCTTCAATTAGCACAGAATACCGCAGCCCGTATTATATCTGGAACATCTATTCATGATCACATTACTCCAGTTATGAAGGATCTTCATTGGCTCCCAATCCGTTTACGCATAAAATATAAAACAATAATTAACATATTCAAAATAAAACATCATATCTCAGCTAACAGTCTCCACTCCCTCATTCTTCCAGACCCCAGCTCCCGACCAAGAAGAAAGGGAACTTCTCACAGAGTAAGCTCTTCTATTAATTTCAGAACTTTGCGAAAGGATACTACTGAGAGAGCATTTTCCATGGCTGCCCCAATAATCTGGAATTCACTCCCAGCCGAATTGAGATCATCAACGGAACTTAAAGACTTCCGTAAGCTGTTAAAAACATTGCTTTTCACTGAGCATTATGGACCTATCACGTAATCGTCTGATATACCTACCCACCACTTCAAAGCTCTTTAAGTAGTTTATATTATCATATGATATTTTTATTTTATATTACCTTGTAGTTTAGCACATGTCATGTTGTAATGATTAATGTGCAATGTTTTAATGATTATATGTTTTAATGATTATATTTTTCTTACAATTCAATTAACTCATCCCCTGTATATCTTTCACTCTCATTATGTTTTGTCTGTTTTGTTTCTTACACCGCCTTGATTATATGATAAGGCGGTATATAAATACAGTTAAATAAATAAATAAATATAAAAAGAAAATCAAAACTAATATAAAGAAAAAACAATAAATTACATATAAATGCATACAATATTCAAATATAAGCTCATGTGCAAGCATTACAGGCCGGACTAGCAAGTAATATAAAGCATGACAGTAAAAACAACGAGGTGTCTGCGTAGCTTTCTCACCATAAAAATACAGGGAACAGAGAAAAGAAGAAATACCCAAAACACCTGTGAATGCATCATGGGGGATGCATGGAACAGCCTCCCAGTGGAGGTGGTGGAGACAAGAACTGTATCTGAATTCGAGAGATCAATGGATGAATACAGAGGATTTCTGAGGGAGAAGAAGGGATTGTGTAGTTTAATAGTACTTATGGATGGCTTAGATTGTAAACTGTGGTGAGCAGGGACTGTCTCTTACATCTATATGTACAGCGCTGCATATGCCCTTTAGTGCTATACAAATGTAATAGTAGGGCAGACTGGATAGGCCAATCTTTATCTGCTGTCAATTTCTGTGTTTTTCCAAATGGATTGGTTTTGTGTATGAAAAACAGACAAAAGTCAATAATAACGAATAACAACTGGAGAAACTTGTTCAAATGTTTTGCTGCTTGAAACATTTTTGGTGATTACGATAGACAGCTTCAAGCTGAATACAAATATAATTTCAGATTGACTATATCAAGTAGGAATTTGGAGAATCATGAAATTAAATTTTGACTTAAATTAGCATGTTTAATCGCATAATGATGCTGACAAATTGCACTAGTTCACCCGAGTTAAAAATGTTTTGCTCCTGATTTTCATTTCTACTCAGCATCTGATGCTTCTCGTCTCAATGTCCAACAGCAGCAGCCAGCATTGATGGGTTCCAGTTGCCCTGATACTGCTTTTCCATTGTCACAATATCCTGGTGAAACCTTTCACCATGTTCGTCACCAGTGGTGGCCCAAGGGGGGTGCGGGGCCATGTGCGGAGACTCAGTGCGGGGCCTAATTTGCATAAGGGGCCTCATTTGCATGCATTTGCATAATGTTACCATACACTCATTTTTAGTAAACATGCCTCTTAATGAGTGTATGGATAAAGAAAGACTAAAAGATTTCTACATTACTATAATCGAATGCCAACCGCCAAGCACATTAGGAACTACTACGAACACTGCCCATAGCAAACCCGCCATATTGTAACAGCACTACCAGCACTCACAAAGCACCATACTCTACCTATCAAAAGGCAACACTGCAAATATTAATCCAATACATTTCAGAAAATAACAATACATGACCTACTGGGGAAAGAGAACAAGTGGCAATGTCAAATAGGAATTACATAAACAGAATACCTCAGCTCAATTACACATGCAGAACATAGACCATCACCAAACAAGGAATCACAATTTAGAAACAGGAAGACAATAATTAAAATGGGAACCCCAAAAGCCAAACTCGGAATGTACAACAACACTGTAGAAATAAAACTATAAATTAATTTCCTCTTGTACTAAACAAAGCGCAGATGTTAATGATGCACATTTCCCAGAGCTGACATGTTCCAGTTAATAAATTCAAAATAGAGATATTTTTCTGCCTTTTGTGCATTTATTTTTTCAGTTGCATTGCTCCAGCCACTTTCTTCTGGTTTCTTCGTGTCTTCTGCTAACTCTCCATCGTCTGCTGTCCATTTGTCCTTTCTTCTCTCTTCTAGTTTTTTTCCATTCTCTCTTTACATCTGCTTTAACATACTAATCTTTCTCCTTTTGCTCTTTCCTCATTCCTATTTCATCCACTCAAATTTTACCCCTCCATCCTCAATCCCACTTACTCTCCCAATACCCGGCCAATTGTAGATATTTCTTCCCTCCCACACAAAATATGTTTCCCCTCTCCATTTCACTCTCCCAGCCCCATCCCATTCTAATCCTCCCCCAACATCAGCTCCCTTCTAGTTCCAGCCCCACCCAGCATCCGCTTCCTTCTAGTCCCCGCATCAGTCCATTTCCAGTCCTATCCTAGACCCACCATCAGTCCATTTCCAGTCCTAGCTCCCCCATCCATTTCCAGTCAGCCCATCAGCTGGAGTCCCTCCATCAGCTCATTTACAATCCCAGCCCCCCATCAGCCCATTTCTAGTCCTTTCCTAGCCCCACCATCAGTTCATGTCAAATCCTAGCTCCCCTCCACTCAGCCCACTCCCAATCCAAGCCCCCCATGATCATACTTCCAGTTCTAGCCCCTCCATGAGTCCATTTCAGTCCAAGCCCTCACCACAGCCCATTTCCAATCTTAGCACCCCAACAGCCCATTTCCAGTCCTATCCTAGCCCCTCCATCAGGCCATTTCCTGTCCTAGCTCTCCCCCCACTCAGCCCATTTCCAATCCTTGCTTTCCCCGCCCACTCAGCCCATTTCCAGTCCTAGCTCCCTCCCCTCACAGCCTATTTCCATTCCAAGCCCACCTCCCCATCAGCTATTTGCAGTTCAAACCCCCCTTCCACTCAGCCCATTTTCATTCCAAGCCCCTGTCCCCCATCAGCTATTTGCAGGTCAAGCCCCCTTTCCACTCAGCCCATTTCCAGTCCTAGCAACCCCCCCAGCCCATTACCAGTCCTAGCCCCCCCATAGACCATCACCAGTCCGAAGCCCCCCATCAGCCCACTTCCAGTCCTAACCCCCCCCCCATCAGCCCATTTCTAGCCCCCCATCAGCCCACTTCCAGTCCTAACCCCCATCACCCCATTTTCAGTCTTAGCCCCCCCCATAGCCCATTACCAGTCCTAACCCCCCCCATAGCCCATTATTAAAAGGGACATGGGATATCACTGCTTGACCTAATAGAAGCACTGAGGAACCTGTGTCTTTTGCGGAACCTGCTAGGTATTTATGACCTAGATTGGCCACTGTTGGAAACAGGATACTGGGCTTGATGGACCTTGGTCTGACCCAGTATGGTATATCTTATGTTCTTATGTAGCTAGCGGTATGCTTCAGCCTGATGTCTCAAGCCCTGCTCCAATGGATTCAGTCTCTTCCTCTGGATGATACTTACCCCTCTTTTGGAGTCTGCTATGGCCTTCTTTTCTGATGCCATGTATGACCTGGTACATTTGGCGGCCAGGGATGGTGCTCTGATGACAGTGTCATGGCATTGGATTTATGTTTGTTTATTGTACTTAATATCCCGCTTTCAAGAAAGCAGTCAAAGTGGTTTACAATTTCAAATTCAAGAAAAGGGCCACTGGCCATGAAACAAAGAAAAGAAATTACAATATTTAGACAGGACAGCAAGGGTCAAGGCCGAGCATAACCAAACGGCACATAAGAAAACCACAAAATCAGGGGAGAGCGGGGTACCGGGATAAGTGTCATTTACAAAAACATAACAGGACAAACATGCGACATAATATACAATAGGTAATGCATGTGAGTATAATGCTGAGAGGGGGTGAGTACAAAGTTATGTGGTGGAGAGGGGGAGGTCAAAGGCGATGGAAAAGAGAGAGGTTTTTAGACAGGTTTTAAATGTGCCATAGTTTTGTTCTAATCTAAGTGTGAGGGGTAAAGAATTCCAGTGCCCAGGACCAGCAAAGAAAAAAGCAGAATTACGAGTGGATTGAAGATGTGCACGTACAGGAGAAGGAAGATGAAGACGATTAATGTGCAGGGACCGGAGAGAGCGACTGAGAATGTGAGATTGAATAAGGTCGGATAGGTACTGGGGGATATGCGTATAGAATCTGATGAACCAAAGTAAGAAGTTTATACTGAGTACGATAGACCATAGGGAGCCAGTGGACGTTTAGAAGGAGGGGAGTCACATGATCCCAACGTGCTTAGTGAGAGATGATGCATGCTGCTGTGTTCTGTTCACGCTGTAACCATCGCAAATGGGATTGGGGAACAATAATAAGCACAGAATTGCAAAAGTCTAGACGTGATATCACCAAGGACATCATGAGAGTGGTACGGGCCTGAGATGTTAAGATGGCTCTGTCACTGGGCAGCAAACCCATCTTCCAAAGCCGGGTTGGCCCAACTAGCTTTTAAGAGTAAACTTCTGTTTGGAGCCTATTTGGAGAAGCCGGTGAAGGACCCAGGTGAGACGAAGTCTTACTGGCTTCCGGAAGACAGGTCCATGGGGCTTCTGAAGCAGGTTGGTGCCCCTTTCTCATTAGCCTCCACCTGTCCACCAAGGACTTTCATCATTATTGATCTGGAAACCCTTTCTTCTTCTCTGCTTCCAGGCTTCAGGCTCATTCTTTTTTGTGGAGCGCATGGGCCCAGGGACTCAGTCTCCAAGGGAGCACCTTCCCAGGCTGTGCAGTGAAGGTTTAGGGGTCTATTCTATGGTTCCTCAGGTTGGAGGTGGGCTTCACCTTTTCTTTCAGGAATAGGTCCAGGTTACCAAGGATCACTGGGTGGTAGACACCATTCAGTTTGGCTTTGTCCTGGAATGCAAAGAGCCAATTCTGGATGTTTTTGTCATCTTCCCTTGTGGGTCTACGATCAAAGGTACTGCTGTGTGGACCACCTTGGGCAAATTGCTGAACCTAACAGAGGTAGTGCCCATCCCATCAGATGAGCAGGGCAGGGGCAGATACTCCATTTATTTTGTGGTGCCCAAAAAAGGACGGTTCGCTGGAAGCAATTCTGGACCTCAAGGGCATCAATGAGCATTTGCATGTTCTGCACTTCTGGATGGAAACCTTGTGCTCCGTGATTCAAGCAGTTCACAGAAGGGAATTGGCTTCTCTGGATCTGGTTGAGGTGTATTTTCATATCCCAATCCAGGTAGATCAGAAAAAGCATCTGCGTTTTACTGCGCGTGGCTCTAGCTCTCAATTCTCCGCCCTCCCTTTCAGGTTATCCACTGCCCCGAGGATGTACTCCAAGGTCATGGTGGTGGCAGCTGCGGTGTCAAGGGATTTGTATCCATCCCAATGTAGATGACTGGCTCATCCGGGCCCATTTCCTTTCAGAGGCATCCTGGTTGGTGTTCTGAGTGGTGTCCTTTTTGGAAAGCCTTGACTGGGTAATCAATTGGGGAAAGAGCCAGCTGTTGCCTTCCCAGTCTCTGGAGTTCCTGGGAGCACTTTTCTACACTCGACTGGGCAGAGTTTTCCTGCTAGAGGAGAAGGTCAAAAAACTGTTGGATTGCCTGGTGCTATTCTGTGCGCAGCAGGCTCCCAGAGTCTGGGATTTTCTTTAGCTCCTTGGTTTGATGGTGGCGACCATAGAGATGGTGCCACGGGCACATGCTCACATGAGACCTCTCCAGAAGTCCCTATTGTCTTGGTGGTCCTAGAGTTCTCAGGAGTTCAAGCACAGGCTCCTGCTCCTGATGATGGTGAAGGCCAGCCTATGGTGGTGGTGGCAGTAGCCCTGTTATTTAAGGGAGGGTGTACCACTGGACAATTTTTCCTGCATTCATCTGACAATAGATGCCAGTTTCTCAGGTTGGGGAGCCCATTGCCAAGACTGTATGGCCCAGGGCCATTGGAACTTCAGGGAAGCGGTATGGTCCATCACCACCTTGTTGAGGCAAGAGCCATCAGGTTGGCTCTTCTGCATTTCTGGCCGCTGGTTGAGAGCCAGGCTGTTCTAGTTTTTTCGGATGATGTCACAGCAGTAGCTTATGTCAATTGGCAAGATGGTACAAGGAGTGCCAGGGTAGCTCTGGAGATGGCTCTCCTATTTGCCGAGTGAAGAACCTCCTAGCATTGTTGGCTGAGCACATTGCTGGGGTGGACAGTGTGGCAGCGGATTCCCCCAGCCACCACACTCTGGATGCCGGAGAGTGGGAATTGAGTTAGGAGGCATTTCAGTTGATTCTGCGCTGCTGAGGTCACCCCAAAATGGATCTTATGGTGACCCGCTCCAGTGCCAAAGCTTGCCGCTTCAGTCACTACACCGAGATGGGGTCTGAGGTCATCAACACCCTGTCCCAGCCTTGGCCAAGTCAGCAGTATATGTTTTCTCTGTGGCCCTTGGTAGGCATGTGATTCGGCATGCAGAATGCCACCTGAGCAGGATTGTTCTGGTGGTGACAGACTGGCCGAGGAGACCTGATGAGATTCCTGCAGGCGCATCTGCTTTGGTTGCTGCCATCTCAGGGGCCTCTTGTGGCAGGGACTGATCATCCTGGAGGACCCAGTCCCCTTCTCGCTTATGACTTGGCTCGTGAAAGGAGATCACAAAGATCAGAAAAATCGTTCTCTTTCACCTTCAATAAGGATTAGAAACAACATACGAGGTCTCAGTAAAAAATAGCACTGCTCATTTAAGACTCACGTCAAAAATATAGCTGAGTGCTGTATCACATCAACGACCTCAAAACTGTATTTAAAACACTCTACTAGTCGTATCTTTCACATAAAAATTAACCCAAGCATAAACACTTATCTTATACGACCAGTCAGCTGTATAAATAGTGTTTTAAATCGATCCCATGTGCAATATTTAAATCGATCCCGACGTACACCACCGGTACCATCAAGACGTTTCACAGCAATGTTTCCTCAGGGGATCCATCAATTGCCGAAGCACACTACAAATAAACATAAAGACAAAATACCATATAACATCTATCCTTACTACATTAAAATTCTCCCTCCCAAATCCTCAATCACAAACCATCATAACCTCACCTTTAATCTGATGCAGCCCGCGTAAACCCAAATCGTGGCTACACACTGTTCCCACCTTCAAAGGTGAGGTTATGATGGTTTGTGATTGAGGATTTGGGAGGGAGAATTTTAATGTAGTAAGGATAGATGTTATATGGTATTTTGTCTTTGTTTATTTGTAGTGTGCTTCGGCAATTGATGGATCCCCTGAGGAAACATTGCTGTGAAACGTCTTGATGGTACCGGTGGTGTACGTCGGGATCAATTTAAATATTGCAGATGGGATCAATTTAAAACACTATTTATACAGCTGACTGGTCGTATAAGATAAGTGTTTTTGCTTGGGTTAATTTTTATGTGAAAGATACGACTAGTAGAGTGTTTTAAATACAGTTTTGAGGTCGTTGATGTGATACAGCACTCAGCTATATTTTTGACGTGAGTCTTAAATGAGCAGTGCTATTTTTTACTGAGACCTCGTATGTTGTTTCTAATCCTTACTGAAGGTGAAAGAGAGCGATTTTTCTGAACTTTGTGATTGTGTTCGTTCTTACTGACACGGCCAACAATTTTGTGTCGTGAAAGGAGATGGCTAGTGCATAAGGGCTACTCTCCAGTTGTGGTCGCCACTCTACTTGGAGCCTGGAGGAGGTCTACCAAGCTAGCATAAGTGCAAATCTGGTGCCTCTTTGAATGATGGTGCAGCGCATGGAAGTTGGCTCCTGAGATGGCCAAGGTGCCCTCTCTGTTGGCCTTTCTTCAGGATGGCCTGGAGAAGGGCCTTTCCCTTAGCTCCCTGAAAGTTCAGGTGGAAACTTTGGCCTGTTTCTGCAGTCCGTTGGCTGGTAAGTCTCTAGCCTGGCACCCGGAAGTCTCACGCTTTCTCCTAGGGGTTCGGAATCTGCGTCCTCTCGTCTGGTCTGTGATCCCTTCCTGGGATCTGTGTCTGGTGCTCAGGTCCCTGATGAAGGCACCTTTTGAGCCATTGAAGCACATTACTTAAAAGGATTTGATGCTCAAGAAGGTCTTCTTGGTCGTGATTTGTTCAGCAAGGCAAATTTCCGAGCTGCAGGCTCTGTCTTGCCAAGATCTTTATCTGTCTTTTTCGAAGGAGGCAGTTTCCATTCAGCTTGAGCCTTCCTTCTTACATAAGGTGCTTTCTCCCTTTCATGTGAACCAGGTGATCTGCCTGTCCTCTTCCTCTAAGGAGCAATGTCGGGGGAAGATAATGATCTTTGCCTTGTGGATGTCCAGAGGGTGCTTCTCCAGTACTTGGAGGTTACAAATTCCTTTCGTAAGTCTGACTGTCTTTTTGAGGTGTTTGCTAGCCTGAGCAGAGGTGACATGGGGGCCAAGTTGACCTGGATGCTTGGTAATATGCGCTCACAACATCAACTACCATATCTATGCAGATGACATAATGCTTTATGGACCCATCACAACCACAAACCCAACAAACAAATCACCTATCAGACTGCTTTATTGATGTCTCCAACTGGCTGCAAGAGAATAACCTCTCCATCAACATTAAAAAAGCAGAAGCTCTCATTGTGACCAAGGACCCAAACTTCACCCCACCGCCACACCTCACCTTGGGAACCACCCAAATACAAGTCCAACCCCACATAAAATACTTGGGAATCATCATTGATCAAGCGCTTACATTTAATAAACAGATCAAAAAGATGGCCAGAACAATATTCCACAAAGCAAGGACAGAACAATGGCTCAGACCACTCATCGACCCAAAGGACTTCAGAACAGTCATGAAGGCCATGATTCTCCCCCACATGGACTACTGCAATGCAATGTATCACGGACTTCCCACCACCCACACCAACCCCCTACGAACTGCCTTAAACACCACTGCAAGAATCATCCAGAAGGCAAAAAACACAATCACATCACCCCAGTCCTGAGAGAACTTCACATCCTGTCCCTCGAAGCAAGGATTAAATACAAATCCCTCCTACTTATCCACAAAGCCCTCCATCAAACCCAGACCTCACAACCCCGGACTCTACTACCTCACCCTACTCTCAACAGACCAACCCGTCAGACCACCAGCAACACTCTGACTATCCCCCACGAACGAACTAAGTTCAATCAGCAAACCTGCAACAGAGCATTCAAACTGTACTCCCTCTGTAACTCCCTCCCGAGCCAGATCCGAAGCACCAAAGACCTCTCCACATTCCGGAAACAGTTAAAAGCCATCCTGTTTCATGAATATCTTGGAACTGAAACAGACATCTCTCAATAACTGTTCACCTGAACCTTCTGACCTACCCCCCCTCCCCCGCAACCATCTAATAGACTTCCGTAAAATGTCAACTGTCTAGTACTGTTACTTTCTGTGAAGATCAACTATGTTATCCCCCCTGGTGACGGCCCCCTCCCTCTCACTGTCATATTGATTATTGTCCCCCCCCCCCCCCCGTTTTTTGTTAAACTGCTTTGACCCGGTGAAAAGCGGGATATAAATGCTGTTAAATAAATAAAATAAATAAATTGTTGGTAAGGGAGGACACTGAAAATGGGCTCTCAGTCAACCAGGCCAGCAGCTCATTGCAAACCAACAACAGCGATATCTTAATGGAATGTTCCTCCCATTTCCCTTCACTAATTTCAAAAAAGCCCCTGAAAGCGCAGCAGGATCCCTGTACATTTGTGTATGATCTTGCTGGTGTGAGATGACAAGGGGTCTGGAGCGGTTGTTCAAGGAAGGACACGCTACTGCAGGAAATGGAGTACAAAATATTGCATCATTGTTACTAGCGCTGCACAGACACATTTAAAAGACAGTCATAGAAACATAGAAACATGATGACAGAAAAAGACCACCTGGCCTATCTAGTCTGTCCTTCCATATCAACAACTACAACAGTCCACTTTTTAACTTTAGAGATCCTCTGTGTTTGTCCCATGCTTTTTTGAATTCAGTCACTGTCCTCATCTCCACCACCTCCACTGGGAGACTATTCCATGGATCCACTACTCTTTCCGTAAAGAAATATTTCCGCATATCACTCCTGAATCTATCTCCCTTCACCCTTATCCCATGTCCCCTCTTAGCAGAACTTTCTTTCAATTGAAAGAGGCTCTCTCCCTGAACATTTATGCCACGGAGGTATTTAAACATCTCAATCATATCACCTCTATCCCGCCTTTCCTCTAAGGTGTACATATTAAGATCCTTAAGTCTGTCCTCATATGCTTTATAATGAAGCCCACTAATCATTTTAGTAGCCACTCTCTGCACTGATTCCATCCTGTTCACATCCTTTTGAAGGTGCGGTCTCCAGAATTGCACACTATACTCCAAATGAGGTCGCACCAAAGACCTATGCAGAGGCATTATCATCTCCTTTTTTCTGCTAGCCATTCCTCTCCGTATGCACCCAAGCATCCTTCTAGCTTTTGCTGTCGCCTTTTCTACCTGTTTAGCTACTTTAAGATCATCAGACACAACCACGCCTAGGTCCCTCTCTTCTTTAGTGGACAAAAGTACTTCACCTCCTATACTGTATTGCTCCCTTGGATTGCTGCAGCCCAAATGAACGACCTTACATTTTTTAACATTAAATCCCAGCTGCCAAATTCTAGACCATTCTTCAAGCTTAGCTAGATCCCTCCTCATTTATTTATGTTTCTTATATACCGCGCTATTAATATCAGTGCGGTTTACAGCAAACAAAACGATAGTGCACTTGTGAAAACACATAGTACTTACAATGAACAGGGTAATAACATAATTTACAGCGAAATAGAACAATAGTTTAATGTAACAAAAACGCATTGTGCTTACAGTGAACCATGAACGGGGTAATAACATGGGTAAGAACTTGGCTGAAAACTATCTACAGATCATTTACAAAGTTCAAATTATTCATATTGAGTAGGCTAGATGGAATCATAGGTTTAAGCCTGGGGAGGCATTGATTAACCATTCTCCAGTAGGGTTAAAGTATTGGGGCAGATGTGGAAGGGGGTCGTGGGGCCTATTGCATGATTCCCTTGGTTGTCTTCTGGGTAATGTTTTTGGAATAGGTGGTATTTTATCGCTTTTCTGAATGATGTAAGGCTCGTGATAGATCTAATTTCAGAGGGGAGGGCGTTCCAGGCTGTGGGTTCATAAACAGAGAAAGCCCTGGCTGTTATCTTTAGGCATTTTGACATTATCTTAGGGATTTCTAATGCATTCCTCATTATGGATCTTCTGTTCCTGTTGTCAGACAAACTGTTGATTAATTTACTGATGGGTGAGGAGGGTTGGTTCCTCAGGGTTTTAAATGTCATGACAAGTGACTTGTAGTGTATTCGAGCATGTAGAGGTAGCCAGTGGAGCTCCTTCATCACAGGCGTAATGTGTTCTGACCTTGACATACCCATAAGTACTCTAGCGGCCGAGTTCATGGCAAGGCGGAGTGGATTTAAAGTTGACTGTGGAAGCCCATGGAGGATAATGTTAGCGAAGTCCAAGTGTGGAATCACTAGGGCTTGGAATATAGTCCAGTAGTCCTCATGTTATCTACACCTTCCTGGGTGTCTACTCTACTGCAGATTTTGGTATCATCTGCAAAGAGGCAAACCTTACCCGACAGCCCTTCCGCTATATCACTAACAAAGATGTTAAAAAGAATCGGACCAAGGACAGATCCCTGGGGCACACCACTGGTAACATCCTTCTCCTCGGAGTGAGCTCCATTTACTTGTACTCTTTGTCGCCTCCCACCCAACCAATTTCTAACCCAAGCAGTAACTTTAGGGTCCATCCCTAGGGTGCTCAGTTTGTTTATAAGTCGCCTGTGAGGAACAGTGTCAAAGGCTTTACTGAAATCTAAATACACCACATCTAGAGCTCTCCCTCGTTCCAACTCCCTGGTCACCCAGTCAAAGAAATCAATCAGATTTGTCTTACAAGACCTGCCTCTGGTGAATCCATGCTGCCTCGGATCCTGTAATCCGCTGGACTCCAGAAATCTCACTATTTTCTCTTTCAGCAGCGTTTCCAATAATTTACTCACCACCGAAGTTAAACTAACTGGCCTATAGTTTTCAACCACATCCTTACTTCCACTTTTGTGTAAAGGCACCACATGAGCCTCTCTCCAGTCCTTTGGCACCACTCCCGACTCCAACGAGGCATTGAAAAGGTCAGTCAGTGGAGTTGCTAGAACGTCCCCAAGTTCCCTCAGTATTCTAGGGTGTATCCCATCCGGTCCCATCGCTTTGTCTACTTTAAGTTGAGCTAGTTTCTCACGAACACAGTCTTCTGAAAATTGTTCAAGATGTCCCTCGCTTCTGTTCCTATTTGTGGGTGTTTTCTGAGGTCCTGCTCCTGGTTCTTCATCTGTGAACACAGAACAAAAATATTTGTTAAGCAATTCCGCTTTATCCTTATCAGCTTCTACATATTCCCCCCCTGCACCCTTGAGTCTGACAATACCACTTTTGCCCTTCCTCTTCTCACTAATATATCTGAAAAATGTCTTATCCCCCCCCATTTTATTGCATTGGCTTTCCTCCTCCTTTTGAATCTTTGCCTTCTTGACTACTTTGCTAGCTTCTCTAAGTTTTTCCAAATACAGATGCCTGTCTTCCTCTCTCTGTGATCTCTTGTATTTCATGAAGGTCTCCCTCTTTTTCTTCACTTTTTCAGCTACTTCCTTCGAAAACCATAGTGGTCTCCTTTTCCTTTTGCCTTTATTTACCATTTTAACAAAAAGGTTGGTTGCCCTTAAAATACCCCCTTTCAGTTTTGCCCACTGTTTTTCTACATCTCCCAGCTGTTCCCATCCCACTAATGACTCCCTGAGGTATTGGCCCATCTTCGCAAAGTTAGTCTTCCTAAAGTCTAAGAACCTCACCTTGGAATGGATTCTAACAGCCCTAGTCCTAATACTGAACCACACCATCTGGTGATCACTGGATGCAAAATGATCTCCCACTACAACATCAGAAACACTTTCACCATTGGTAAGCACCAAGTCCAGTATGGCCCCTTCACGTGTGGGGTCTGTTACCAATTGCCTGAATACTTCTCCCTGTAGAGAATCCAGGATCTCCTTACTTCTAGATGATACTGCAGCAGGAATGTGCCAATCAACATCTGGCATATTGAAATCTCCTATCAGTAGCACTTCCCCTTTCCTAGCAATGCTGCGTTTGTCTTCAATTAACTCTCTGTCCACCTCTTCCTCTTGTGAGGGAGGTCTGTATATCACACCAATGCAAATAGATTTCTCTTTCCCTCTTTCTAGTTTAACCCACAATGCCTCCTCTCTCCCTTTTAAGCTCTGTAATTCCAAAGCTTTAATAGTAGTTTTTACATATAGTGCCACTCCTCCTCCCCTTCTTCCTACCCTGTCCTTTCTGAATAAAGTATAGCCAGGTATAGTTACATCCCAGTCATGATTTTCTATGAACCATGTTTCTGTAACTGCCACTAAATCCAAGTCAGCCACTCCCACCAAAGCTTCAACATCAGGGATCTTATTTCCCATGCTATGGGCATTTATACACACTGCTTTCCATATGTTACCCCTGTTACCCATTTCCATAAAGGTATTTAATGTATCACCTACCTGGGGGCTTTCACTTACCTGGGGGCTTTCTTCACCTATCCCCAACGAATCTAGTTTAAAGCCATCTTCAGTAGATTAGCCAGTCTACTACCGAAGATGCGTTGACCTTTCTTGGACAGATGGATGCTCATCCCTGCTCATCAGAGCTTACAATCTAGTCAAGACAGTTAACAGTAGCTGTAGACATAGAATACATCTAAGGGGAATGGTGAGGAACTACAAAGGAGATTAGGTGAATCAAAATCCGAAGGATGTAGTGAAGCATCATAAACTGGGGTCAGCCCTGTAATGTAAGGATGGGAAGTGCACGCTAGTACACATCTTTTTATATTGTAGAGCTATGGACAATTTTTGGAAGGAGGCTTGCAAGGTCATACCCTAAGATATCTCTGCTATTGGCATGCAAATGAGGGCTGCTAGCCTGGTTGAATGAGAGCCTGTTCTCAGTGTCCTCTTGGCAAGACAAAGATGTCTGAGCAAATGCTGCTGGAGTGGCTGCTGGTATCGGTTGATTATTACCAGAGAGTGGGAGAGGATTATGCAGTGTCCTGACATATGTTCTATGAGGGGCTGCTCGCTGATACTCAAGAAGTAAAAATAGAGGGAGGGTACAGGCTGGAATGGGGCTTTAGAAAGTAGAGGGATAGGTATTGGAGAGGGGGCATAGGTGGGAGGAAAGCGATCCGGGGGGAGGGGAGGGAAGAGGAGTGTAAATATTAAGGGATGGAGGGGGGAGACATAGTGGTAGGAGTGTAAGGCATAAAAGTGTGCAGCAAGAGACTTGGCAGTAGTATAGAGTTGAGGGGGGTTGTTGTTTTCCTCGTTTTTGCTTGTTTGGCCATATAGCCCTTTTTTATCCTGTTATGAAGCTTTTTGCATGTGCACAATAAAAATGATTAATAAGAAAAATACGTGGTTGGCTTCTCTGAGACAGAGATATGACTTTGCAGTGCAGAAGAGCTCAAATTAGCCTCCAGCTTTCAGCCCTTTGAGCTGCGTGAATGGGTGAGGCAGGTGCGCATTCAGTGTGCTCTCACTCATTCACATGGATTTGGGTTACAAGTAGCAAAAATGTTTCTTGTCCTTTCTGTGTACGAGCTAAAATATTCCAGACTGAGAGATTGCTAATCAAAGTGCCCTTTAAAAGCCTCTCTCGCATTCTCTACCCCTTTAGAAAGAAAGGCCATTTAAATCCATTTCCTCTGTAGAGGTTCATTTGCAATTAAAGTGAGTCAGTGAAGACCAGCTTAAAACCTGGGTTACTCCCTCTCTGGCCCAGCCTCTCTCTCTCCTCCTTCTTTTTCCTTAGTCTATCTGCTTCTCCCCCTCTTTCTTTCTATCCTGCTAAATTATAAAGTTTGGCTGGTTTGCCAGAGAGGGCAGCTGGATCACCCACCTTATTCCTTTTTAGGTTGGATGGAACCTGATACTTGGCATCTTAATTGTACCGCTCCTTTGTATCATACTATCCAAAATTCTTTCAAAGAAGACGGCAAAAATCAATAAAGACAATTAAAGCGGTAATGTGATGCTACTTCACTCATCTCTTTTTTAGGCTTCTAACATTTGTATCGAAGTGATTAATACACGTTATCTTTTGCCCAGTGACTTCCCTACTTTCCTTGCACACAACTATCATGATTTACCCCATTCAGCCTACCTCTAACGCTCCACCTTTAAACGCAAAACAAGTCATCCTGTCCCTCATTCCCAGAGACACAGACACCGTACCCCTCCCACCCACAAACACACACATAGTGCCCCCTCATCTCCAGCACACATAACTTGCTTTGCATATGCCCCAATGTGCAGAAATGAAGGTCAGTAAACAAATATACAGGGTGGCCCAAAAAAGTGAGAACATCTTGTAAATTAAAAGCTTAAATAGTTTACTTATTTACCTTTTTTAGCTATATAACATCTTTATTTCAACAATTTCCGGTCTCCATCTTTGTTTTTTTTAATTTGTCAATCGTTTACATCTGTCTTTTTGAATTTTTAAATAACTTATATGCTACAACATGTTCTCACTTTTTTTGGACCACCCTGTATATTTGTTATTTGCTACACTTTTTTATACCGCCCCTTCCAGAGATCAAGGGCTGTTTACAAAGAACCAACAAGTTACAGATAACAGTAATAGGGTATAACAGCAGAACAACATGGAACTATTTACATTTAATTATGTACATACTTTACAATGAAACCTTTTTATTGGACAAACTTCATATATTTTTGACCAGCTTTTGGAATTACTTTTCCTTCATCAGGTTACAACAAAATAGTAGGCCAAAGCAAAGATATAATTGCCTGAATATATAAGTGAATCGCATGCATTGCTGTCTTAAGAGGTTAGCCAGTGATGCACTGGCTCAGGGTGCACCACGATAGGGGCACAGGAAGCCTGTCTCACTGGCTCGCATTCCTAGCTAAGGTTGTGGCTGTATTAATGCTCAGCACAGCCACCAAAACACAAGCAAATGATCTGGCAGCTGTGCTGAGCATTAATACAGCCATGGGAACAAAAGCAAATGTTCTCACGGCTGTGTTGCTGCAAGGAGGTGGAGGGGTGGTTGATACTGGTGCTGCACAGGAAGCACAATCTGGGCTGGGGGAGTGGAAATTGGCTGATACTGGGATTGGGGGTTGGGACTGGGAATTGGCTGATACTGGAATTGGCGAGCTGGGATTGGCAGTTGGATGAAATTGGGACTGGAAGGACTGGAAATTTGCTGATATAGGGACTCATGCAGGGGTTGGGAGGCTGACTGATACTGACAATGGGCTGATATTGGGAATGGATGCTGGGACTGGAAATGAGCTGATACTGGGGCTGGGACTCGAAATGGACTGATATTGGGGCTAGGAGGACTAGAAATGGGCTGATACTAGGTCTGGAGAGCTGGGACTGGAAAGGAACTAATTCTAGGGCTGGAGTTCTGGAATCAAAGGGGGCTGATGCTGGCAAATGCTAGGGTCAGAGTAGGAAAAAGAGGAAGATGCTGGGGGGAGTGAGAAGGGAAAGGATTACAGATATTGTGGGGGAATGGGAAAGAAGCAAAGTCAACCAAGGGAAGGTTAGAGGGAGGGACATAAGAACGCATGCTGGGATAACAAGGAGAAAAGACAAGATGGTTGAATATTTGCAAAGGGAATAAATGGGTGGATTCTAGGGAAGGGGAGTTGGAGGCAGCAGGGCAGGTACCAGGGGCTATAGGATGTGGGAAGGCAGGGACTCTGACAGGTGCAGACTCTAAGATTGGGTGAGAAAACAGAAGAAAGACTCCAAGATAAACTCCCAATGCCCAGCCTAAGTGGGGACTCGGGGCTTGGGTGGGACTGTGAGTGGGAATTTGGAATTGCTTGGGGGGCTAGTGGGGACTAAGAAATTGACCAGAGATTAAGAGGACAGTGGGGAAAAGTGATCGGATGAAGGGTATGAGTAGGGCCGTGAGACCAAGTGCAGAAATTTGGGGAGGGGGTTTGGAGCAATTGAAAAGGACATAGTGCTATGAAGTGGATGAGAGCCACAGGAAGGGGTCTTCCTTGAAGCAGGTGAAAGAGGGTAGAAATAGGAGAAATGGGAAAATGGAAGCCTGGATGGGGGTAAGACATAAGAAAGGGCCTGGAGATGGAGAGATAAGCGTTTGGGAATGAACTGGAGCTGGTAAAGGGATGAAAAGCAGAAGGTGGTAGATGAGAGAGGGGAGGAGGTAAGTATAGAGGGAGGAACTGGCGGACTAGAAAGTGGGTGAAAGACTTGGTGAGGGAGGAGGATGCTGGCAAAGGAAGGAGACGTGGATTGGAAGGACTACGGAAGTAATATTAGGAAATGGAAAGCTGTTAAGTAAGTGAATGGTGAAAAGAGGAAGACTGAAGATTGTAGAAAGGAGAAAGAGGAATGGAATGAAGCTATAATTAGGTAAAAGGCAATTGAAAGAAACAGAAGGATCAATGTCAGAGATGTAGCGAAAGAAAGGACAAAGAAGACAGGGAGTGTGAAGAAACAGAAACTGGAAATGGGATCTTGGAAACAGACTTAAGAAAACCAACAAGAGGAGAAAATGTACATTTCTTATAGTTCATTACAGGAGAAAATGTATTTCTGTTCCTTTTTCTTACATGTTTCACAGCTTGGTGTCTGATTTTGGGTTTTTCATTTTTTTGTCTTTTGTAGTTTCTTATTCTTTAATTGGTGGTGGTCTGTTTTTTCCATGTGCAGCTGAGATAAGGGAATCTAGCTGTAGAGGGAATTAATGGTGTTGTCACTGATGTAAGACTAGAATTTGAATAGAATTTTTTTGTATGTTGAGATGTAACGTGAAACACCCTACTGCTCTGCATCTATTGGGAGAGTTTTATGAATGAATAATTATGCCCTATTAGACTGATATTCAAAGGCAATTAAGCATTCCCATGGTCCGTGACATTGCAGTTTCTTGACACACAGTTAAATTTTAAGGCACATATTCAAAAACTTTTTAAAGCAGCTTATTATAAATTGCATTTGCTTAAATGATTAAAACCGTTTTTGTCTGCCACAAATTTTTGCACCACACTTCAGACTTTAGTACTGTCACCATTAGATTATTGTAACAATATCTTTCTTGGTCTTCCTGCTGGTACACTCCGTCCTCTGCAGTCCGTTCTGAATGCGGCAGCACTTTTGGTAACTGGTTGTAATCGATCTGCAGATATCTCACAGCAACTGTTCAATTTGCACTGGCTTCCAATACAGTTCCGGATTTTATACAAAGTGATTATTATCACCTTTAAATGTATCCATCAGCAAGCGCCACTGAGTCTCTCAGCTTTTCTGCGTTTATACTGTCCTGCAAGGTCTCTTCGTTCCCAGGACTCTAATCTTCTTGATGATCCGCCTTTTGAAAGGATTCATTTTCAAATTCTGTGTAATAGGTTATTTTCCATGAGTGCTCCTGCTCTTTGGAATTTGTTACCAACAAAACTGTGCTTAATTTCTGATTTGTTATTATTTTAGCGAAAGCTAAAAACATATCTTTTTTTTGGCAAGCTTTTCCAATGTTATATAGTTAGACCTATTTGTTAATTGTACAACAGCCAGCTTAAGAATTATTATTTTCTCCAGTTTCTTTTTTAAATTTATTTTTTAAATTAATTTGTGCTTTAATTTGTAAATATTTTTATCTATGTTCATTTAATTATGTATGTACTTTTGTAATCTGCCAAGGAATTTGTGCTGAATATAAATGTTTTTAAATAAATACGTTAGCCTAACCGTGTATTTTCAAAAAAATATACAGATAAATCGGCATTTGACACTGTTTGTCACACAACCTTACTAACCAGACTACAAGAGGTAGGACTACACAGCACCACCTTGAGCTGGTTCACATCATACCTCACCAACAGACAGCTACAAGTCAAATGTGGCGCAGACACTTCTCAACCTCTGAAAGCCACACAGGGCGTCCCACAAGGCTCAGCACTCTCTGCCCTGCTCTTCAATCTATACATACAACCCATCTGCGCCATCATCAAGGTGCACAAGATTCAATACACCATATACGCAGACGACATAATGATATTCACACCAATCAAATTGGACAACCCAGACTACTCCAGCATAGCCAACTGCTTCCAACAAATGGCAACTTTGCTTCAGGAAAACAATCTTTCAATAAACTACAACAAAACTGAAGCTCTATTCATCACAAGGAACCCCACATTTTCACCCTCAACTACCATCAAACTGAATCACATCACAATTCCAGTAAGACAAGAAGTAAAATACCTGGGGGTAACACTCGACAAGGACCTTAGCCTTCAATCCCACATTGCCAAAACCACAAAGAGCGCCTACATCAAGATGAGAGCCATCAGAAGGCTCAAACACATCCTCTCACAGGAGCATTTTCGAACAGTCTGTCAAGCCCTTATCATTCATCATTCCCACACTAGACTACTGTAACCCCATCTATCAGGGGCTACCAAAACAGACTAAGACCTCTACAGCTAGCACAGAACACTGCCACATGCATCATAACAGACTGCACAGGTCACGACCACATTACTCTCATACTGTACCACCTGCACTGGCTCCCAATCAGCTCTCGAATCCGCTTCAAAGTACTTATAAACATTTTCAAAATAATACACAACCTCTCAGCTAACAGCCTACAACCAATCATTAAAACCGACCACAGCACAAGACCAAGAAGAAAAGGAACCTCAGACACCATCAGCACACCAAAGGAATTCGCCAAAACAAATCAGGCCACATCAAGAAGGGCACTCTCTCTGGCAGCGCCCGCACTATGGATCTCTCTCCCCGACCACCTAAGATCAAACAAAGACCTCAAGGACTTCAGAAAGCTACTTAAAACAACTCTATTTACAGAATACTACAAGGACTTCACCTGAACTGGCTCCTATGTGCAGTATCTACAACGCTATACAGGTCCGGATCTTAGATCACCTTTACACGTGGCTCTAATCTTGTATATATGTATATTGCTCACTTTGTATATAGCTCACCGATAAAATCTAGCACTCTGCACCCCACATCACTCTTCTTGATCTCCCACTGCATGCTACTGACCACACAATTACCTCGATTGTTTGATGTGCTAAACCGCTTTGATTTAATGATAAAGCGGTATACTAAATCAGTCTAAATAAATAAATAAAATAAGATAATATCAGGCTTTTAAATTGCAGAATGGCCAGATATTATCTGTAGGTGAAAAAGAGGGCAGGTCACACCACACCGTAGGATGTTACGGGGATCTTTATTAGTATCTTTGAGGTCACCCTACCCCCACCCACCTTCCCTTCCTCTCCTCCCCTTCCTCCCCCTACCTTTCTTCCTTCCCCCTCCCTCTCTTTTCCCATCTCCCCCTCCCCTTCCCCTTCCTCCCTTCCCCCTCCGCCTTCCTCCCTTCCCCCTCCCCCTTCGCACATCCCCCTTCTCCCTTCTCTCTCCTCCCCCCTTTTTTGTTTTTTTGTTACTTTTGAGCTCCTTTTTTTAAAAAAAGATTTTAGTTTCACCTATTAGCATATATGTTTTTAATCTATTTATTTACTTATTTATTTTTTTATTTATCTTTTTATATATACAATTTTTATTATTTAATTTGTATACATAATCTTATGGTTTTTATGGTTCCTTAATGAACTATCGCCAAGCATGGTTGTTTTTTTTCTTACAAATGTATTTTATGAGTACACTACGTTTGTCGATATGTATATGCAAGCCCTTAAAAGTCCTTTTTTTTGGTCAGGGTCCTTAACAGCACTCATATCCTTCTGTGGTGGGTACGAACACTGATGTTCTTAGGTAATTTTAAATTGAACAGGCATTTGTTTTGGTTCCCTTTGAAGCATTTTTTACCAATGTTTCTTACTGATATTTTCTAACGTCAGGCTCCACCATGGCAATATGCTATGTTGGGTCATCAGGACGAATCCTTTTGACAAGCATCTATACAAAGTTGTTGTCATAATACGAGGCCGTAAGATCAGTGTTTATGCTATCCCTACAGATTCTTTCAATTTTGCAAAATACATGAGACTCTTTTCTTCTCAAAGGGCTCTCCCTGATGCCATGCTACAATTTGGCAACAGGACAATAGGTCTGCGATTATCATATGTAGTTACATGAATACTGTCCTCTTACCTCTGCTAGTGATTATTTTGATTCATTTATTTGATCAGCTGTAGATTTCCCCCTTTTTTGTGCAACATTGAATAAAGATGTTTGGATTGAAAAATATTATAAAGTGTTCTTTAAATTCACCCTTCCCTGGGCACTTTGTCCCACAAAAGACTCCTCCGGTTCTATAACTCATGACACCAATGTGATGGTG
The DNA here is from genome assembly GCA_033557465.1 of Ichthyophis bannanicus. Taxonomy (NCBI): domain Eukaryota; kingdom Metazoa; phylum Chordata; class Amphibia; order Gymnophiona; family Ichthyophiidae; genus Ichthyophis; species Ichthyophis bannanicus. The sequence continues at coordinate 218,092,928 of CM066039.1, read as the reverse complement.
TGGTGATGTCATTAGCCTCCTTTTAAAACTTAGGTTTTGGCACCAAACGTCTTTTTTGATTTGATTCCACTGCTTCATTTGGTTCCACTGTGATCCTGGCGTTCGAGGTAAGAGAGTCTTTTATGGCAATAATACTGGCTCTTTTTTGGGGCAACTTAAATATATAACAAAGTATCATAGTCTGTTAACTTTAACGTGACTTTATACACATCGGTGAAGTAATATGCGACTACTTTCATTTTCAAAAGCTTATCTCCCCAATCGCTGAATGTTCTATCTTGGACAAATATTTTGTTTCGGCCCATCAGTGTATAAGTGGTATGGTGATCTGTTACACACAGTTCTTTCAAGATATAACAGTTGACTATTCACCACGATGTGCAATACAATTTCCAATAATACAGTCCCTATATTAGGCTCTGGTAGAATTAATAAAATGTACAGAAATATGTGGTCTAGCTTCTTAAGAGACTATACATTTTTATTTTCTTATGGTCAATCAGTCATTTATAGCATTTGTTCACACATGAGTAAGTTTTGAAGTTTGGGGTTCGATGATGCCCATCTTCCCTTGCATAAATGCCCACAAATCTGATAATGTTTAGTACATAGGAAGTCATACATTTACTTATTTTAGGTTTATTTATATATTTCAGCTCTGTACAGTCGGGAGGCTGAGTTAACACTGTCAGTCCCCCTATATACATAGTTTCAGAAGGGATACAATTATTAATTTGCTGGATATTATTACTAACTTATCACCTTTTAATTTAATTGTATAAGGTGCTCCAGTGTTATTTCTCAAGAACCAGTAAATTGAAACTATACAGTCCTTATGCCTAACCCCAGTTGCATCCAATTCCACCTGCAGGTTTGAGAACTGCTCATAGTCAGTCAGGTGAGTATACCTGCAGTATCAGTGCTGTGGGTGAGTTACTATTTGTCACATCTGGATTTGTAAAATGTCCTCCATCTCACACGGCTTCCAACTCCTAGTATTTGATTTAAAAAAAAATTATATTTGAATTTTATTATTTAGTTCTGCTCCTTGTTGTTCTCTCTTAACTTGTTTTTAGTACTTTCTTAATAGTACTTTTTTACTATTGTTCTTTTATTATTGTTTCATATTTTACGTCTCATATTTAATAGTGTCTTTACAATATGTTTAAAAGATGTCTATTAATGTTACTATTAATGATTTTGTAATGCTCTTGGTAATTTGGGGTTTATATTGTTTTATTGTTCTATTTATTTGCTTTACATGATTCAGTGCCTTATGATTTTACTTTTGATAATTTGGCAATATACATGCTTGTTAATGTACTTTTTATGTTCTTATACAATGTTTTGTTATATAGAGGTCAGTATCCCCTGAGGAAGGCTTCTGGTCAAAACACATGTAGGGTGACCTCAAGGATACTAATAAAGCTCCTTGTTACATCCTATGGCATGGGGTGACCTGCCCTCTTTTGTACCTATAGTCACTGCAGGTGGGGTAGTCCTTTCTGTGTTTTGCAAATATTATCTATATACTTGTGGGGAATGTTAGGGAAGGAGCCAAGGGTAGGCCAGAAAATTATCCAGATAGTAGCAATATTCAGCCACTACTTAGGTAATTAACACATTTAGTTTAGGCCTGCAGAATATAAGGCCTAGCCTAAACAGATAATACAATGACCACACCATCACACTCTGTATTTTCAGTGCACTATCTATTATGGATAGTGACAACTAATACACAGATGAGGTTAAATGGGAGGATGGTATTTAACAAGCTGATGGGCTGAAAATGTACCCCTATTTGCACAGTGTGCACTGCAAGATTGGACCCAAGGGGGGACCAAAAGCAAAATTGGCTCAGGGTGCTACAATCCTTGGGCTAGCCCTAATCACATGTAAGTAGCACCCACTGGAACCCTACCAGAGCAATGTATTTCTAGTACATTGGGCACATTATAGTTAGTTGGCTGAACCATTTTGCTATGACAAGCTGTGGGTAGTATTTCAATGGATAATGGCAATAAATAGTACAAGAACATAAGATCTACCATATTGGGTCAGACCAAAGGTTCATGAAACCCAGTGTATACTGCCCCCTTGAGACTTCCAGAAGCAGTGGAGGCAGAATAGTGCTTACTTCTCCCATCCCCTCCTCAGCAAGAATCTGCAGGAATAGCACTGCTAGTGTTGGAGCTATTGCGTGCTGTTCAGAAGAGCTACTGACCCAAAGGAAAGGGGTAATGACCTGTTTTGACTTTTACTCTTTTTCAGACTACCATTTTTTCCACCCTTTGATTGGGAATCATGTTAAGATCAAGTGTTTAAGTGAAGGAGTATTGCAAGGTAGCTTTTTGTTCCACCATGGGGCTTCTAGTTCTTTGTTGAAGAGAGTCCTGTTTCCATCCTGCGTGATTTTCAAATTTTTGTGCCTCTGTTACCTTCCCAATAAGCATTGGAAATCTTTAGTCTTACCTCAAGGATTTGCTCATTCAGTGTTTTCCCCCATGCCAATATAATAGAATTAGGAGGAAAGTGCAATGCGATACCATGCAGACTCCTGGTGAGCCAGCACCTCCTGGATTTTCTTGGCAGTGTGACCAGAAATAGATGGGCAAGTCATTTAACCCTCCAAGGCAATGGAGGGTTAAATGACTTGCCCAAGGCTACAAGGCATGCAAGTGGGAATTGAATCCCGGTCTCTTAGTTCCAAGCCAGTGCTGTAACCATTAGGCGGCTCCTCTATTCCAGGAGGAAAGTAGGCCCATCCAATACAACAGCAGAGAAGAAAGGTATGTGTGCCTATTCGGTTCAAACGAGCCGGGGAGAGAGGTCAAGGGGAGAAAGGAAAGCATGTACAAACATGGTCTTTACCCTTAGAGCAAGTCGTGGAGCAAAGCCAGAGGTAGGGAAAAAGCCTATGGGACACTAAGGGATTGTGTTTTGTAAACTGTGGGTTGTAAACATGGTTTCCTCTACAAAGAATAAATGTATAATATGTGAAATTAGTCACATTCAAGACATTGACTTTTAAGTGAAATCTATTATTGTTGTATGCCAATTGTTGGCGTGAGAGACTATCTAACCACCTAAAGACCCTGAAGTTAAGTCCCCCCCCCTCCCCACTTCCCCGTTCAGTACAGAACTAGGGCTGCAGCTAGTGTGCAGAGTGGGTCCAGATTTAGTCAGCCTCCATCTTGTATCACCCTCCTTAGTAAGGACAGAACCCCTAAAAGTTCTATAAGGAATAATCCGTCCTAAAACCAGGGTTACACAAACTTGTAAGATAATCATGGAGCCCCTTCCCCTCCTAAGTGAATGGACTGCTATTAGTTATCCTGCATATATCGAGGCCTAGTGTAATTTTGTTTAGACGAAGGTTAAATTAACTTGAATGTGGCTGTGTCTCATTGTTTCAGTTTGGATATAACCGTTAGATCACTTTTGCAGTGTCATTGGCCACAGGGAAAGTGGTTTGCATGGTAATATTGATTACGCTTGAATGACCCACATCTGTCTTCATACAGCACTACATTGCACTACCTCAAGTTACAAAAAGCACACATCTTTGTAATGGTTCCAGGAAGTTTATTTAAGTCTTTTTCTGTGAATTTCATACTTTTAGAAAAAGCCGCCCCTATAAAACCACAAGCTGGACATGTTAAGATATAATACATCCTTTAAGGGTTCTTCATTTGTGCCGTCAAGTACATGCTGACTCCCAGCTGCCTCGGGGTTTTCTTGGCAGTGTATCACTGGAAGTAGATTGCCAGGCCTTGTCTTCCAAGGCAATGGAGAGTAAAGTGACTTGCCCAAAGTCACAAGGAGTGCCAGTGAGAATCAAACCCTTGATTTTCTGGGTACCAGGCAGTTGTTGTAACCACTAGGCTACTCCTCCATTCTTTACCAGGTTATTATTGTTTTCCTATAGTGCTGTACAGACACATACAACAGAGAGTCACTGTTTTATGGAGCTTATATTGTGGTCTGGATAATGGAATGTGGCACGAATGGGCTTTGAGTGAATTTTTGGGTTAAGCAGTGTGTACATTTTTGTAAAAATAGAGAATGCTAGAATTAAGGTTTCAGCACCCAGAGGCAGGACCAAAGGGTGAGGGCAAGAATCCTCCCTTGGAGCTTATTGAGCTGAGGGGAATCCCATGGACACTGAAAAGCAGAAATGGGGATGCCAGTAAGCGGCCCTTAAGAAAGTGGGGAAAGGCCCCTTCTGGCCTGGATATTTGGCAAGGGCCAGTGCTACCATTAGGCAAACTAGATGGTCACATAGAGTATCGAACTTTGGGGGCGTGGATGCCCCAGAAAGTGCCCCGAGATGGCCTCCAACCTTCTGCCCCCACCCCCATCGTTACCATTGCTGATACATCGCTCCGAGACCAGCAATGGTAAGCACAGCATGGCGGGAAGCTTCTGAAGCCCTGCAGGCTGCCCTGCCCCTCCAATGCAGACTTCCTGTTTGCGGCAGGCTGGGACTGACTGCACTTCCAGTAAGCTGCTCTCCATGCTGCGCTTCTGTTGTGTTCTTAATGCTAATGTCGCTGCTGCCGGTCCTGAAGAGATGTGGTAGGGGCAGCAGCGGAAAAGCTAAGGGAGAAGATGGCAGCAGGGCAGTAGGAATGGGAGCGGCTTAGGGCACCAAATTACTATGCATCAGTCCTGAATTTGCCATCTTCAATAACTGGTGGCCAAGGCAGTTGCCTGTGTAGCTGATGCCTAAATCTGGGCCTGTAAATAGAGAAGAAGCCCAGTGGGCGAGTCCCTTCCAGCCACTTGAGCAGTGCACTGAAATTAATAAACAAGGCTCACCTTGTTATAGCACCTCCACCTCTACACCTTTCTCCCTTAACCAAGGATCCTCACTCTCCTCTCTCTTATTCAGTTTATACATCCAACCACTCTGTGAAATCATCAAAAACATTGGCGTCAATTGCTTAATATATGCAGATATTATGATTGTCACTCCATTCTCCACCAACTCGCCAGACCACACAAAAATCCCCAACTGTTTCACAGCAATCAGTACTGGGCTCAAAGTTCACAACCTCAAAATCAACTTCACCAAATCTGAGCACTGCACATTACCCGAAACAAGAATTTCCTCCCTCCATCTACGATCACACTAAACAATATATCAGTTGAAGTCAAAACTCAAATAAATTACATGGGATTCACACGACCAGGAGCTCACCTTCCAGGCCTCAAATCAGCCGAATCACCAAAGCAGCCTTTTACCAGCTCCGCGTACTAAGGAACCTATGCAAGCTCCTTTTCCTATTAGATTTCCGTTCAGTCTGTCAAACAGTTATCACACCATTATTTGACTACTGCAATGCCATATACAGGGGTTACCAATGACCACGCTATACATCCTACAACTGGCACAGAACACCACAGTCGGAACTATTTTAGCCAAATCTCAAGAAACTCGCATCGCCTCATTCCTCAAACAGCTTCACTGGCTGCTCATAGCAAGCAGGATCAGATACAAGATTATCCTAACCACACAAAATTTTAAATCAGGAATCCATGGACAGCCTCACTCCACTTTTAGCAAACAACTGCTCCAACAGACCCAAAAGATCTCAGTCCCTACGGACAAACCCTCGAGCAGTCAAAGAGCCAGCAACAGGGCTTTTTCCCTGTACGCCCCCTCATGGAACTCACTATCACCTCACATAAGATCCACTCAACTGATCAAGGATTTCCATAAATGCTTAAAAACGCTTCTGTTCATAGAACATTATGGAGCAGACACAGATCAGATAATAACTCCCTGAGCATCATCAGCAACCATAGAACGCAATGTAAATAGTTATTAGTTAAACTACTTGATGTTAACTATATGTTAAACTACGCATGACCTGTAATGCACACTCTATCTCTTAAAGTTCTTTGTTTGATGCACTGAGTTATCTGGAAACCATCTTGACTGGTAGAAAAATGGTATAAAAAAGATGTTAAATAAATGGCACTTATGAAATAGTCTACTTTTGAAGCTTTCAAATACCAATTTAAACACTTCCCATCCTCAAAATGTTGGGGGTGGGAGGGTTTTTCCCACTGCCTCAGTAGTGCAAGAAGGTGTGATAGCACCAGCCACTATTGAAGCCAGCAAGCTATTGATTAATGCCTCAGAATTCTGTTTATAGCATTGCAAGGTCGCATGATGCTGCCTGACACATCTCATTTCTTGATTTTTTTTTTCTCAACCAGTTTATGAATATAGACAGTGTGCATCTGTCTATGCACGGTATATGGACTACCCTGTATGTGTATCCTGGGTTTTTAGAATGGCATTGGAATGAATTATTGTAACAAAAAGAATCCGATAAGAGTTTGAGCCTTCCACCTGTGTTTCAGCTAAAAAATAATTTACTGGCCATTAATGACTATGGCCACCTTCAGCCATCTCCGTCTGACACTACCAGGTGACTAGTAGTTTGTTTGAGTGCACACAAAGGCCTGAGTGTTCCTGCTTTCATTCTGTGCCATCAGACCTGCCCGCTCCTGTCATATAACCTTTGAAGGCCAGGAAGGGGGTTGGCACAGAGACAGAGCACTCCAAGCACAATCAAGCTTGCCTGCCTGCTGAGCTGAGAGATCTTCCTTGAAACGCAGCCACAGATTCCCTTGTCATCTTCTCTGTTCTGAATGGATCTTTATCCCATAAACACACTGAAAAGTTCTTGGTAGTTGCTGGCCAGAAGTGAGCCTGAAAAGAGGAGGATTTCCATTCATTGTCTTGTCATTCTAGTTCCATGTTTCTATGAATCCCGCTTTCCATGCTCCCCATCCCAACGTGTGCTTTTAAAGCTGGATAAAGAACCAGAATCACTAGAACAGGAGCGATAAAACTGGACTTCAGCAAACCCAAACCTTTGTCCAATAGCTTACGTAGGACTAGGAGCTTTACAGAATATTACAGCAAATTACATACAACCATAATGAGCCTCTGTCCCAGGAGGCTTATAACAGAAAGTAGCAGAAGCAGGATTCGAACCCAGATCTAGTTTCCAGTCCATTATTCTACCCACTAACATAACTTCTTCCTGAAAGTAGTTCTCCATTGGGCTTTGGTGAGAGAGGATTCCTGTTTCCGGAGCTTACAGACACGTTCTGGGTTATTCCAGGCACAAATAGCAGGATGGTTGACCCGTTGGGACGTCCAACCCCGCTATTTGGGCCTACCCGATCCAGTCTACCTTCCCCAGGCAGGAAAAGGAATGGACTGGGGGTGGGGAGTGGGCGGTTGTCTTCCCCGGACGTACAGGGCTGATTCCAATGTCGGCCCTGTACGTCTGGGGACGGCAGCTTGCATGGGGAGCTTATTCCACCTCGGAGGTGAAATAAGTTCCCTAGTTGGCAGAGGATGGAAGGCTCAGATGGCTGGGAAGTGGCAGGAGGGGGCAGAGGAGATTCCCTGCAGCCCGACCCTGGTCTTGGGAGGCCAGATCGGGGGTTGGGCTGCGGGGAAAGCACCTTTGCGGCCAGGGATCACGGATCTTCAATGGAGCAACGGTGCCATGGCAACCAGACACCATGGTGCTGCTGCTCCATTAAACATCCCTGACTGAGTTAGCCAGGGAAGGCCTGTATGTGCAGGCTGGATGGAATTGGGGTCCCGGCCTGCACATACAGGCTTGTTCACGATTCTTATCCTGCGGGGCTAGATGTGCACCGCGGGATCAGAATCACAGCTGCCACTGTGCGTCCAGTTCTGGCTGGGCACACAGAGGGTCCAGACGTCCAGGATGGAATTGGGCCCACTGTGTTAGAGTTTGTCGGTACCCAGCAATGGTACAAACCTAATGTTCTATCAACAGGATTTCTGGCTCAGTCCCAGCTTTCTAAAATATACCCCAATGCATTATTAAAGTAGACTAAGACCACAATACAGTGGAGTGTAGTTACAAAACTGGGAGCGAATTCAGATCTGATGTAGACAAGGAGTTAACTGCTACAGCAAAATGGAAAGATCGTAATACAGTGTTTCTCAAATTTTCCTCTAATATTACCCTGTTTTAATAACTGAAAATTCATCATACTCCAGATGATCATGAAAACAAAATAGCAAGTCCTACACCTACCTTCCACTCCCTCACTTCCTCCTTCCCCCAATCATCCACAGCAGCAGCAGTGAGTTCAGGGCCTGTGATTGTGTGCACTCAAGACCCTAGTACTCTGTGTGGGGTTCCAGTCTAACAGGCAGGGCCAGTGCAAAGAGATGAGGCACCCTAAGTGAACCTCATCCATTGTGCCTCTCCCTCGCCGGCCCCCTTTGCTGCCGCTGCTGCCCCTCCCCGGAACCTACAGCAGTAGCAATGTCTCGAAGCAGCTCTATGGCTCTTACCTTTAAACCTCAGCATTGTTGGACTCTTTGCTTCCATCCCCACCAACACCCAGTGCCACAAGCCTCTCAGAACCCCCTTGACTGAAGTCAAGAGTTCCCAATTATGTCTTAAATTGTAAATAGTTACCCTGTTATCCAAGTTGCATTACCTGTTCAACTGTAAACACAAAGTACCATCGGAAATGTGTATTTTATTGTTCATTGTAAACCGCACTGATGCTGAATAGCGCGGTATAAAAGAGACTCTAATAATAAAAAAAAACAACTTCCTGTTTGTGGCATTGGTCATTGGTGAGGGCGGAAGCAAACAGCCCCGTGGTGCAAACGTTTAAAGGTAAACGCCATGGGGCTGTTTCAGGCCATTGCCATCACTGTAGATCCCGGGAGGGACGGCAGTGGGGGCAATGGGCACCCTCAGAAGTTTAGCATCTGCCTAGTTCACATAATGGTAGCGCCAGCCCTGCTAACAGGAAGCCCACACAGGAGAATGAAGCAAAGTCTGTGAACAATAGTGACTCACGGGTCCTATGCTGACTGCTTCAACTTAGGCATAGCTTACAATGGACTCCCAGAGAGAAGGGGAGTGGTCCTGTCTCTGCCTCTCCATCCATTGATGACTTCACCCCATTTGGAGTCCCCATCCACAGTTTTGGAACCACTGCCATAATGCTTTGGAATATAACCATTCGATGCAGAAAGCTGGCGCTGAAGTCGCGCTCTATCAACTTTTTATGCCTATTTGCAGCACTCCAATAGCATGCAACTTCAGCACATGCATGCAGAAAGGGGCTCATATGCAACTGAGCCATGTGTTAAACTGTGCATTGGGGAAAGCCCCCGAAGCCATCAAAATACGGTCGAGAGCTGGTGCCCCTGAAAGAAAGCAAAGCCCTGGTGGCTCAGCGGCCCCGATTTTCCCCACCTCCCCCACCTGCCCAAGTAAAAATAACGCTGGTGGCCCAGTGGCCCTGAACAACCGCCCCCCCTTCCTCCTAGTTCCTTTAGAAATGAGTGGGAGTGCTTCCCCCACATGCTCCCGCTGTTGCCTTGCTATCTTGAAAAACTGTAAATCAGATCACATAAAAAGAGAGACAACTACACAAACAAACAAACAATGAACAATATTAAATGTAGGAATGTCCGCCAGGTCAGGGGACGAAAAACCCCCTTCGAATAACGGACCTCTCCCTTTAATCTTTTTTATTCACAGTGTGCAACAGTCCAAAATCAAAATCAATAAAACAACTAGACCCCCAAAGCCACAGTGCCAAGTATCAAAAACAATTTAAAAGTTTGAAGATCAAATCTTTACTTAGCTGGCAGTTGGGTCCATTATACAATCCGTCAATTGAAAACGGGAGGACTCCTCCACTCTTCTGCAACAGTAGAAATAGGAAAACACATTTCTCAATGTAGAAAGGAAAATATGTATCATAAGGCTTCAAAAAACCATGACCCAGCGCTGTGTTTCGGATCTTCTGATCCTGCCTCAGATGGAAATGTGAAAAAGCAAGATGTTATATTTCCTTTTCAGCTCAAAGAATACGTTGCATGCTTCAGAGAAACCAGTCTCCTCTTCTGTGGCGTCTGACGTCAGCCCTAACAGCCGAGAGTCTTTATAGCCAATCATAAAACTAGAAACTCTAAGAGACAACTGACGACATCAGGTGGGTAAAATTCTCCACCAATCCAACTCCTGGTTAAGTCCATTAGGAACCACAGTCTTCAGCAAGAAGATCCAGCGCTGCTGCAAAAGTTGCAGATGTTGTTCACGATCTCCCACACGCAGTCCGGCAGGTATATAATCCAAAATACACCAGACAAAATCCAAAAAAGTATGATTAGCTTGAAGACAATGAGACACCAAAGGAGCCGTAATTGTCTTAGTGTGTATCCGGGATTTGTGTTCCGATAAAAGTTTCTTTATGGGACAAATCGTACGGCCTATATAATGAAGACCACAGGGGCAAGTCAAAACATATACACCATAAGAAGAGCAATCAGTGCGCCACTTCAAAGGATAAATCCGTTGAGTAGTCCCATGGGTCCATGTAAGACCGGTTTGTGATTGTGAACAGTATCTGCATCTGGGGGAAAGACAAGAAAAATGTCCCAGTGTTGAATGATGTTGTAATTGGCGATCTGCTCCTACGGTAGAATGCACCACCATGTCTCTAATGTTAGTGCCACGTTGATAGGCAATTAAAAGTTCATGTTGAAAAATAGGACTCAATTGTAAAATATGCCAATATTTATGCAATATCAAAACCACTTGAGATGCCTCAATCATATATGGTAGAACCCCAATTATTTTTTGATCAGTCCGAACCAGAAGGGGTTTATCGGTCAGCTGGGTCATTGTAGGTCCTTCTGCAGAAAGATTATCTGTATGATCAACAGGACAATCAGTCGGATGCAACAGCCAATCCCGATGCGCATTCTTAGCTTTCTTATAGGCTCTATGAATGACATGAGCAGGATAGCCCCGAGAAGACAAACGCTGACATAAATCCCTTGCATGGATCCGAACTTCTTCCTTAGTAGTACAATTTCGTTTTATCCGAAAAAATTGTCCAAGTGGAAGGGTTCTCCGAAGGGGGCCCGGATGGTAGCTCTGAAATTGTAACAAGATGTTCCGTTGCACCGGCTTTCGATAAAGTGTAGTACAAATGGCAGAACCAGATTTGTATACACGGACATCCAGAAAATCAATTGTGTTACGATCATATTTAGCCGTAAAACCAAGATTTTGTTTCCTGGAATTAAGCCAGTCTAAAAATGCAAGCAAAGAAGGTTCATCCGCTGTCCAGACAAAGAAAATGTCATCAAGGAAGCGCACCCAAAAAGGTATGTTCAAAAACCAGTCGGAAGTGTAAAGAAAACGCTCTTCAAATGCAGCCAAATATAAAGTCGCAATATTTAATATTGTTCATTGTTTGTTTGTTTGTGTAGTTGTCTCTCTTTTTATGTGATCTGATTGACTATTTGAGTTTTTGATGCAGATCAAGAATCTGGCATTTATTTTGATCTTGAAAAACTGTGGCACCTGGCCCAGCATGGTGCATCCTGGGATGCACCTGGCAGATTCAGACTGCCATATAATGCATATTCTACCTTATATGGAAATTCTGACTTCACCCAGTGCATTTCAAGATGCACTACGGGGGGCCAGGCGCTGCCATTTTTCAAGATGATGGGGCAAAAGTGGGAGTGAATGAACAGCACTCCCGCTTGTTTCTTAAGGTACCGGGAGGGGGTTCAGGGCCGCTGGACCACCAGAGTTATTTTTGGTTGGGTAGGGGAGACAGCCAACATCGCTTTAGACAAGGAACAGCTTGTCTTACTAATCTGTTATGGTTTTTTGAAGGTGTGAATAAACAGGTAGACAAAGGTGAGTCGGTTGATACAGTGTATCTGGACTTTCAGAAAGCCTTTGACAAGGTCCCTCATCAGAGACTCTTGGCAAAACTAAAAGAGTCATAGGATAGGAGCCAGTGTACTATTGTGGATCAGGAACTGGTTAAAAGATAGAAAGCAGAGTGTAGGGCTAAATGGCCAATTTTCCCAATGGAGAAAGGTGAATAGTGGAGTACCCCAGGGATCTGTGCTGGATCCGCTGCTTTTTGACATATTCATAAATTACCTGGAAATGGGAATAACGAGTGAGATTATCAAATTTGCAAATGAGACAAAACTATTTAAAGTTGCTAAAACATAAGAGGATTGTGGAAAATTGTAAGAGGATCTTGATAAATTGGAAACCTGGGCATCCAAATGGCAGTGAAATTTAATGTGGACAAGTGCAAAGTTATGCACCTAGGGAAGAACAACCCAAACTATGGTTACACGATGCAAGGTTCCCCATTGGGAACCACCACCCAGGAAAAAGATTTAGGAGTCATCGTGGATATAGTGTATCTGGACTTTCAGAAAGCCTTTGACAAGGTCCCTCATCAGAGACTTTTGGCAAAACTAAAAAGTCATGGGATAGGAGGCAGTGTACTATTATGGATCAGGAACTGGTTAAAAGACAGAAAGCAGAGGGTAGGGCTAAAGTTAGCAAAGTGAAAGAGTGATTAAAGTTCTAATTGGCCTTTTTCTTTAATTGATATAGTTGCCAAGTATCCCTCCCATAGAATTTGTTAAGAGTATAGAGGTGTCGACAATGTCAGAAGAGCTTTGAAGCTTGTATATCAAGCAGGTCTTGAAAGTACAAGCCTTCCTGGCTCCTCTCCCTTACTGATGAAAAGGGGTGAGCACCGTAAGAGTTTGTCATCATAGCTGGGAAGGGTGCACTTTGGCCTTGGGTTTCCACATTGCCTGTGGCTGCTATACAAGGCAGCATGTGCCAGATTGAAGATCAACAGGGCTCTTGCCATTTCTCACTGTTTGGGTACTGGCAGAAAGCAGGGTTTTTCCTCATCTTTTCTCTTCTCTACCACTTCTCTAGAGTCTTTGGTATGAATGATGAGAAGCTGCCTCAGTTATATCATGGATTGAGGTGAGGAAAATCATAAAATAGTAAACATGCTAACTCAGGGGATGCACCTGATTCTGCTCCCGTGGGAGCTAGATGGCCTTGTGGGAACAGAATCGTGACATAGTGGCTGGACTTCCAGGATGTGCCCCAATTCAGCCACATCCCCAGCTAGCTCAGGTTGGCTCCTGCATGGAGCCGCAGTGCCATGGCACCGTGGCTCCATGTAGGAGCCATGTTCCCAGTGCCAACAGCAGACTCTGCGTTCCCCGTAGCCCGACCCCTAGGCACTCCCTGCACCCTCTCACCTGTTCTCTGCGCCCCAGCTCCGGCAGCCCCCTATATCCAGGGGGACATTCCACCTCCAAGGTGGAATAAGTCGCCCTTTTAAGTGGCCGACCCCGGACGTACAGGGCCGACCTTGGACTTGGCCCAGTACGTCAGGGCAGGCATCATACCCTCGGCCCACCCCTTCTCACCCCTGTACAGAGCTCCTCGCACATCTCTATTGTTCGTACGGGGAGCTCTATGAATGGAATCACCACCCAAGCTTTTAGCAGGGATGGATGTTCGAACTGGACATCCATCCCTGCTAAACGCTGCTCAGAATCTACCCCATAGCTTCGAAAATGACCTCCAGTAGCACACAAATTTCCTTGCACAAATTTTGCTTAAAGTTTATGTACTTATGTATGCTGTGTTAAATAGTTAAAAGAAATTACACACATTTTATAAGAAATGCAGATTGAAACTTCGCGCCAGCTCTGCCCAAACTATGCTCCTGGGAATGCCCCATGCGGATTGCATAAACATAGGTGCGCCCTTGTTGACATCTAGTTTTTACACCTGCAAGATCCTATTTCTCCATGTAGAACAAGCTGACATGTGGAAAAAGCTTTATAAAACTACCTTCATTATGTATATTACTATGGAACAAAGTTAAATATTTAAAAGTATGACGTCTAATTATACATCTTTACAGGATCGTTCTAGGAAGCTCAGTGTTGGAATAATCATAAATGTTGAGTTCAATTATCAAAATTTTTAAGGGGGAGGAGACAAAGCTGAAAGTTTGGTTAGGGTGCGTAATTACAATAGAATGACTATTTAAAACTTGCTAAACAGTAAAACATGTTCTAAAGCTGATGGAGAAATTATGAGCTTTTCCACAAAAACGTAGAAAAATCTGCATACGAACTGGAAGAAAGAAGAGGAAAAACTCTAGCAGCAAAAAGCCTCCTATCCAGAAACAGAATTTAACCAAAATCAAGGAAGTGTCTTTGTTATCAGTCTTTCTGTATTTGTAATGTTATTTTATTGTACAATTATATATATCCTTTTGTCTTTTACTTTGCAGCCACTTTTTGTAGTACTTTTGCAAGTCTCGTGTCCAGGTTGTTAGGTGAGTAACGTTTCTGGTCTTTCTGCTTTCTGTGCTTTGGGTGGCATGATTATGAGCAGGACAGGTCTTGCTCTTCAGTCATCTGGGGTTTGGTATTCCAGTGAGCTCCTTGGAGACCTCAGAGAGAGAGATTCTTTGTCTGCCCAGTCAGGTGACAGTTCCCTTGTTCTGTGAGAGGAATTGGTGATGGCCTGGAATAATTAGAGCCCTGGAATCGCAGCCTTGCACAGGCCCCTTTGTGTGCGCATGGGATCCGATGCCCTAAATCTTCCATTGTTTTACCACAGGAGCACTGATTTTTATCGATGAGAAAGCAGAAAGAAATTGCTGATTTAGGTCTGAGTGCTGGCATAGTTCTGTGAATTATTTTACATTGATTCTAAAACTAAAGCCCTTCCGTAACCGGGCGCCTTGAGAAAATGGTGGGAATCGGGGAGCAAGGGGTTCCTCCATGAGTTATGGAGTATTAATACTTTTGTGAGGGAAAAGATTTAAGTTGTGCTGATCTCTTATGTAAAGGAAAGAATGCTGGTCGTAGATTGTAATACATTAAGGGGCCTGTTTACTAAAGTGCAGTAAGTTTTTATATTTACCGAATAATAGGTGCAAACATTAATACACGGTGGGGCATGTCTAAATTGTGCTACCCCCAGGAAGCATGGGGTTTGGCATGCAGTTTAGGCACCATACTAAAAAAATCATAGGATGGTGCGCAGTGGAGTGGGGACTTGTTGCACCAGGAGTGGCATGGAGGTATTGACAGCAAGTTGCGGCTAGCGTAGGCGTTGGTAGCTTGCACGAACTGCGCTTGCTGCTCTTAGCACAGGCGCACTTAACATCGCCTTGCTGGATGGTGGTAAATGCGCCCATGTGCCAGCTTCTGCGGTGCTGCATCTTAGGCTCGTGCTAAATGCAGGGGCATGGACGCATATATCACGTGAAATTAGTGTGGGCCCCTCGCGCTAGTAACAGCCCACATGTATGTTACCGGCGTGGGCTTTGGGAAACATGCCATAAGTACAGAGTCTGTGTGCTAACTCTTTGGGGTGTGGCCAGCATCTGCCCTGCATTTACTGCACCGGCGGACACTTACTGCATAGTTCATACAAGTTGGAGAAGGGAACGATTCTCTCCTCTCTAGGTATTGCCTGCTCTTGTTGGACATTAATTGGCTTTCTTGTGTGCTTTTTCTCTGATTAATTTGTGATTGGTAAATCAGTATTAATAATTATTTTAAATGCTCTAAGGTCTTTTAACCAGACTCCTGACGACAGTATGCATTTTATATTATATATTATGTTCTCATTTGAGCTATGTACACATTCACATCTTAGTAGTATAAATAGGCCCGTGTTTCTCAAGCTAGTCCTGTTGTATCTGCGAGCTAGTCTGGCTTTCAGGATATCCACAATGAATATGCATGAGATAGATTTGCATGCACTGCCCCCGTTGTATGTAAATCTATCTCGGGCATGTTCATTGTGGGTATCCTGAAAACCAGACTAGCTAGAAGGAACACCAGGACCGGCTTGTGAAACTCTGATAGCATTTTTAAAATTGTTTTTTATTTTGTTATTTTTATTGATCCGGTTCAGACATCCATCCCCGCTAAACGCTTGGGTGGCGATTCCACCCACAGAGCTCCCCGCATATACAGCAGAGATGTGCGGGAAGCTCTATATGGGGGCAGGCCAAGGGAGGCGTGAGTCGAGATGTGATGCCTACCCTGGACATACAGGGACGATTCCGGGGTCGGCCATTTGGACGGGGTACTTATTCCATTTTGAAAATAGAATAAGTCCCCTTGGACAGCGCAATATGCGGGATGCAGGCCTGGGAAAATAGGTAAGGGGTGCAGGGGGTTTCCCACAGCCTGACCAATGCCATAACAGATCCGATCAGGGGTTGGGCAGTGGGGAAATGCTCATTTTGTGGTCTGCTGGGGATTGTGGCTCCCACATGGAGGCATGGTGCCATGGCAACAGGACTCCACGACAACATGGCTTCATACAGGAGCCTGGCTGGGCTAGTTGGGTATGTGGCTGTACGTCTGGGGGCCCAGAATTGGGGCATGGCTGGCTCGTCCAGGCTAGGTGAGCTCAATTCTGAGGATCCCACAGGGATGTCTCATCCCCACGGGGATGTCTCGCCCCCACGGGATCAGAATCGGGGGCAGTTCCAGCCCATCCAGATTCCGGACTTCCAGAGGCACCCAATTCTGAATTGGCCTCAATTTGTGCATATTAAATTGTATGTGTTTTTAGAGTACATAAGAATATTTTCTATGATTTATTGAGTGTATAAACATGTCTTTTTATTTCCCTTTTCCTTTTCCTTCCTCCTTCACCCTTCCTTTGCATCCTCCTTTTTTAGTTTCTTTCTGTATATTTAGATCAATTTTTATGTACTTTGTACAATATTTAGTATATTTTGTATGTATTTTTAAATGTTTTAAAAATCTTTATATTTCTTATGTATATTTGATTTTTTTTTGTATTTTTTTGATTTACTGTTCTTGTAATCCTCCTGAGCTAGCTCCTACAAAAAACAAAATCATACCTTAACTACTGTACCTGCTGATCATTTTGGTGACATTGGCTTAACTCTCATATTATGAGTTTTGACTCCTCCCCCTCTTGATACAAGTCCCTCTCAATTAGATACTTCTACTGATCCCCAATTAAGCAGCTCTTTTTTTTTTTTTTTTTTTTAATACTTTATTTAAAGTCACCACAAAATCCAAACAACACATCAACAGACGGCACCACGGGGAGGGTTTGTTCTTCTCCCCCCCGGGGGCCAACAGAAAGATAATACAATAGGTGGTCTTTTTACATTATATCCCAACCCCCCGTCTCCCACCCCTCGCCCCTCGCCCCTCACCCACCAGCCCACCCTCACTCCATTACCAACTTCGTAAACCAAATATCATCTAGAGCTGTAAAGCAGCTACCTCCTACCCACTCCTCAAGCCCACATCATTCATTAAACTCCCCCCTTGGAGGGTTGCATTACGGCTATGGGGCCCCAACTGTTGAATATATGGCTCCCAGACCGACAGAAAGACTGTCCAACGCTTGGCACTGCCCCGCGCCATCCAACGCTCCGTTAGCATTAATTGATGAAAGTTATTTCGCCATTCACTGAAGGTGGGCAGTTGGCGTTCCCTCCATAATCGAAGAATCGGCCCTTTACCCACCAGACAGGCCTTCCGCACAAGCAAACTCTCACCAGCTTTCACAGGTCCAGGGGTCGGCAACTGGTCAAGTGCTACAAATAGGCCCGTCCAATGGAGCCTCCGCTGGAGCAGTGTGCAGAGGAAGCTGCATATCCGTGCCCAATATGCCCGTATTCCCCGACAACCCCACCACATATGAAGAAGAGTAGCCAAGGACTCCGAACAGCGTGGGCAGGAGCCATCAGTGTCCAGACGACTGCGCAGTGCCCGCCTCGTCGAAAATGAGCCCTAGTTACGCACTTAAATTGGATCTCACGCCAGCGCACTCCCTGTACCAGTCGGCGAATCCGTTTCAATGCCGTCAGTACCAATCCCGGCTGTACGTCTTCACCCAATTCGGTCGCCCAAGCTCTTTCGACTCCACTGTAATCAGGGAGGGGGCGGTAGCACTCCAAACTACGTTTCAAATTGGAAATTGACGGCGGGCGCTCCTCTCCCAGCTGAAAAAATTCTAAAATACGGGCTGAACGCTCAGCCTGCAGCGCAGCGCGCGGCAGTGTGGCCACATAATGGGAGGTTTGTATATAGGCAAAACAATGCGTGTTGGGGAGATCGTATTCCCGACTGAGCGTTCGGAATGATTTACAGCTTCCCGCTTGGTCTACCAAGTGCCCTACCATCCGGATGCCACGTAGCCACCAGTCCCGAAACACCGCAGTCTCGGACCCTGGAGTGAATTGGGCATTGCCCTGTAGTGGCAACCAACAAGACACCTTCCACGTTTCCTGCCAATATTTGTTGAGGTGTTGCCAGGTGCGTCGGGCCGAGTCCACTAACGGACTCTGCCGACTAGAATCTGTGAGGACCGTACGTGTGCCGTGCAAAGTCGCCAGGAGATTCGCAGGAGCCACCAAACACTCCTCTAAAGACCTAGGTGTATATATTTCCGTCCCCCCTAGCCAATCTCCCAGGTGTCGGGCTTGACAGGCCAGTGCGTAGGTCCTCAAGTCTGGCAGGCCCATACCTCCCTCTCGCCATTTTCCCATTAGGCGATTCCACGGGACCCGCGCCCGCTGCCCCCGCCAAAGAAAGCGCTTAAGCAAACCCTCCATTCTATTCAGGTCACGTCGAAGCAACCAGACTGGTAGGGTCTGCAGCCAGTACAAGATTCTGGGTAAGACTATCATCTGTACTGCCGCTATCCTCCCTGCCAGAGACAGCGGGAGAGGCGCCCATGCACTTAACTGCACTGCCAAATGCCGCAATATCCGGTCTAGGTTACGCCGGTATAAATCCTGGGGGTTTCCGGTCAATATTATACCCAAATAGATGAATTCTTTGTCTGCCCACCGTAACGGGAAGGGTCCCCTCCAAGAACAACGGAAGTGCCCCAAGACATCCACTACCTCAGACTTATCTTTATTAATGCGTAAGCCTGCAATTGCTCCAAACCGCTGGAACTCGTCTAAAAGCGGTTGTAAGGAGGTGGCCAGAGACGTCAGATGGACCAACAAGTCATCAGCGAAGGCCGAGATAAGAAAAGTTTGCGACCGTAGCCGCACTCCCTGTATCCCCCCCGAGTTTACGATGGTGCGAATCAGCGGGTCCATTAAGCAGCTCTTTATCCTGAGCATCCCTTACAAACTTCTTCCCTGTGGTTACACTTGTTTGTCTTGAAGAGACCATTGCAACAATGGACCTTAGTTCTCCGGCAGACTCTGTTCCTGCCAGATTAATAAAAGATCTGCATCCTTATTTCTTGGATCATTTGCTTGACCTGCTTAATTTCAGCTATGAACAAGATTAGGTTCCCCTCAACTGGAAGAAAGCCATCATTTGACCTCTTATGAAATATAATAAAGTCAGCCCTGATGATCTAACAGACTACAGACTCATTTCCAATCTTCCTTTTGTTCTTAAAGTAGCTGAGAAACTGGTCTTTCACCAACTTCTTTCCTTCATTGAAACCGATTCACTTCATTCCCAACAGTCTGGCTTTAGGCAATTTCATAGCACAGAAATCCTGCTCTTAGCCTCATGAAATGAGATCATGACACACTTAGATGATGGAAGGGAGGTAATAATAATTATTCAACTTGACATTCCCACTGCCTTTAATTTGGTGAACCATCAACTGCTCATATCTAGGCTGAGGGAGATTGGGATTGCGGGAACTGTGTCTGCCTGGATTCAGTCCTTTCTCTCCATTTGTACCTTTGTAGTAATAATGGACAAACCACTTCTTCGATATATTCATTCCCCTGTGGAGTCCCTCACGCTTTGCTCTCTGGCTCTCCAAGCGCTCCTCAGTTTGCAAATATGTCCCTCGCTTCACTGATAATTCTATCTTAATCAGAACACTATCACTTCTCTTGGTTTCATATTAGACAATCGGTTATTGTTTGGCCCTCGCATTGCATCCTTGATTAAGAAACGGCACTTTCTGAACTCAAGAGCCCTAAAATCCATCATTTATTCACTTATACTAAACCACTTGGATTATATCGCCTCTCAAATGATTTCAAAATACAGCTATTAAATGAATGCATAATGCCAAAAACTCTGACCATGTCATAACTCTACTGACTGATCAACATTGGTTTCCCATTCTCAGATGGATCCGGTTCAAAATTCTCCTACTTTCACACCAAACTTTCTATGGTCTTCCATGTCGCCTGTTTCCTCATTTAATTCCTTATTCTCCTAAGTGACTTTTACATTCCTCTCAGATGCATCTCTTAGTAGTTCCCTCCCACCATAAGTTTAAACTGGTTTGGACCAGAGCATTTGGTTTTCCTACCAAGCCCAAGTTGCATGGAATTCTCTGCCCCTTGACATCAGAGCTGAAACAAGGACATTTAAAGAAGCTGTTAAAAAGCTGGTTCTTCAGTCAGTCTTATGCCGAGTCTCTCTGACTTACCTTTCCTCCTGCACAGTTATGCCCTGGGCTTCCGTGGGTTCGTGCACAGCTCTCTGCTCACTCTACCTTTAATTTCTCTGTTACGCCACTCCGTCTAAGGTACCAACTGTTGTTCTATATTCCACCCGCCTCCTTTTGTCTCCTTACCATGTTTTTGATACATGTTTGTCATGTGCTTTGAATGTGTTGCTTTACTGTCTGCCTCCCATAACATTTTAGTTGTGAACTGCCATGATATTAATATAATATTTCTGAATGGTGGTATAACAAATGCCCTGTAAACAAATTACATAATATTTCAGAGTTGCAGATACCCCCGATGCATGGCGTTGTGCATCGAAACACTGCCAAGTTGGTGTTTGTTTTTTCTTCGTTTTAATTAATCATTTTTAGATCCGTTATAATTTGTTGGAGATCACTTCAGTTGGAGTTTCTTTCCGGTTTGCCCTCTTTGATTGCTCTTTTGTCTTCTGCTTGATTGTGGGGGCTTTTCTCTCATGTTTTGTTTTCTTTCAAACAAATTTGACAGCGGGCAGGACAGTGCTTTTCATTCTTATTATGATTCCTAAAATCTTAGGGCCTGATAGTCGAAGAGATGAATATAGATAACAGAGCCGCTAACCGTGTTAATCCCCCAGACTGGGAGATTCAGCAGCGTTAACAGAGTTAATGCCAATGAATATTTGTGGGTGCCGTCGCTGCATACCCCGGTGCTAACCAGTTGGCATTGGGGCTTTCCGGGGAGTGGAGCAGGGGTGGCACCCAGCAATAACCAGGCAGCGGCGATACCAAGCCACTGCCCGGTTCTTGCAAAGTGGCACAGGTCAGGTGCAGCGCAGGCTGGCCTAATTTTCTCCGCTGGAGCTAACAGGGCAGCAGCTGACTATCGCTGCTGCTCAGTCCGCTTCATCGCTATCTGGGCAACCCAGATATTCAATGCGGGGCTCGGATATAGCCCTGGCATGGGTCTGAGTCTAATGTTCAGCAGCGGCGGCTTGCCACTTTAGCAGCGCTAAACGCCAGCACTGAATATCAGGCCCTTAGATTGTAAAATACCCATTGTAGCCAAGGCTGGTGCTACCATTAGGTGAACTACAGCACCAGCCTTCAGGGAGGGAACCCATTGCTGCCACTGCCACCCTTCTCTGGGATCAGCAGAAGGGGCAACGGCAAGGGAAGCACAACACAAGGCTTACTTAAGGCTCTGCCACCACATCACAGTTCCTGCCTGCTGTTATCTGCCGCCATACATCCCCCCCCCCTCTAACACAAACTGGCAGGCAGGAACCATGAAGCAGCACCAGAACCTTGGGTGAGCGGTACCTCGCCGTGCCTTGCCGCCTCCGATCCTTGTGGCCCTGACTCTACCTGAATGTAGCTCGCCTTGAGCTATTCCTGTAAAAGGTGTGAACTAAATCCAAATTCCCTTTTAGTTGGGGAGTACAGCCCATGCTAGGAAATTTGTCACCTCTCCGCCCCTCCCCCCCACAATGATCAGTGGCAGCTGCTGGAATACAGCGTAGATCACGTGACAAGTACAGTTTGTCCCTTTCTCTATCAGTCAGTAGTCCTGTCCACCCTTCCTCCAACCACTTTTTTCTTATCTACTTCCTCTGTCATTTTTCTCAGTTATCTGTTTGCATCTCGGCTTAAATTGCTTTTGGTTCTGAGCAGTCACTGCCAGTTAAACATTTGGGGGGTCATTCTGAACCGCATTTAGCAGGTCTGGACGGCTGATCCAGTTGTCCAGACCCACTAAATGCCCGGGAGCCATATTCCCACTCCAAAGCTCCCCGCACATATATGTGAGAGTGCGGGGAGCTCTGGACAGGAGCAGAAGGAATTGCCATATTGGGTCAGATCAAAGATATATCAAGCCCAGCATCCTGTTTCCCAATAGTGGCCAATCCAGGTCACAAGTGGCTGGATCCCAAAATGTAGCCAGATTCCATGCTGCTTACCCCCAGAGATAAGCAGTGACTTTTGCTAAGTCTATCTTAATAACAGTTTATGTACTTTTCCTCCAGGAACATGTCCAAACATTTTTAAACCCAGTTACCTACTTTAACTATATCCTCCAGCAAAGAATTCCAGATCTTAACTATGCACTGAGTGAAAAAATAGTTTCTCTGATTTGTTTTAAATGTATTGTTTGTGGACAGTTTGAATATTATCCCTATATTTTTAACCCTATATTCCAACAAGGACTGAGTTTGTTAAATGTACTTAAGTTGTAGCCCAATCAGCTTAAAATGTTTGGGATTTGGCATGGAGGAGTAGCCTAGTGGTTAAAGCAATGGCTTGGTAACCAAGAGACCAGTATTGGATTCCCACTAGCATTCCTTGTGGCCTTGGGCAAGTCACTTGACCCTCCTCCATTGCCTGAGAAGAAAGGTCTGGCAATCTACTTCTGCTCATGCTGCTGGGTCATGGGATGGATTCATCCTGCTGTTTGATTCATTCCACCACTGTGAATTTTTAATATGTATTAAAGTGTTCTCCAATAGCTGACATAACTAAGGTGGCACTTTGTTTTGCTCTGTGTTGGGGGAATCTTGTGTCTGTGTGAATTAATTCTTGTCTTTAATGTTTGGCCTGTCTCTCCAAGGTGTCACTGCTGTTACCTCAACGGTTGGAGAGCATGTCTCACTACCAGACCGCAGCATCAATGATTTTAGGATGAAAGTTCCAATCACTCCAATAATATAAAACTTTTGAAAGGAAGATAAGACACTTTCAATTTGACCAGACAGGACTTAAAGACATAAGCTTTCTATCGCATTATAAACTATAAATATTTACAGCCTTGTCTCCCTCTTGTCAGCCATCCCTCCCCCCTCGCTCCCTCCCACTTCCACTCCCCTCTTTCCCATACACACACATACCCTCTTCCCCCGAGACTGTCAATAGAACACTTTAGTGATTCACTTAGATATAGCTTTGTCATCTTCAGGTCAGGACAGTATGAAAAACAGATGGTGGTTTTAACCTTCGAAAGCTATTAAGTTAGTTAAATAAAAAAGTATCATCTTATTTTCCTTTTTAGTTTTCTCTTTTTGTTTTAAGATCACACACAACTCCAGTGGAAAAAGCCTGCTGGTACCAGCCACTGATCTAGTCCGCCAGCAGTGACCACTATCGGCAGGTTTTTTCCACTGAAGAAGCTGTGTGTGATTCTAGCACTGATTGACTCAACAGCACAATTTAAGTACAACGATAGTAATCGGAATTAAAATAATAAGTAGGAACAAGACAGAATAAAATTCAATAAATTATCTGAAAAAGCCCCTGATAGCCCTCACTGAGACAGACAGCTAAATCATAGGCTAGACCAATCTATAGCAGTGTATCTTTAGCAGTGATTATAGGGAGAGTAAACTCTAATTTTCATAAAGGTATAACATAGATAAATAAATGTATTTCCACCAATAGAACCAGAAATATCAGAAAAATACTTAAAATGAAGGTTCCTATCTGCTTAGGGAAGGGATTTTGAATTTAGCTCATGTATTTTCAAGTGGTAGCTCAAAGGAAGTTACATTTAGGTACAGAAGGTATTTTCCTGTCCTCAGAGAACTTACAATCTCAGCTGATACCTGAGGCATGGGAGGATTAAATTCATTGCCCAAGAACTCAAGGAGCAGGAATAGGATTTGAAACTATGGAATTCGTTGCCATGCCCAGAGTATGTAGTAAAAGCTATTAGTATAGCTGGTTTAAAAGAGGTTTGGACAAGTTCCTGGAGGAAAAGTTCATAAACCATTATTAAAGAGGACTGGGATAAGCAACATGGAATCTGTCTACCTTTAGGGAACTTGACAGGTACTTGGGACCTAGATTGGCCACTGTTGGAAAAAGGATACTAACCATGAACTAAAGACCTGCTCAATTTAAATATGCCACATCTCCCCCCCCCCCCCCCCAGTTACCTCAGACCTAAAGGGACATTTCCCTAGATGATTTCATCCCTCCTCGTTAGCATCATACTACCCCTAAATATGTTATCTCACTTCCTTTAGTTAATGTCAAAGCCTTTACGTCACCTAGATTTTATTCCCAACCTATGTTAAAGATGTTTTCTGTAAACCTCAAGTTTTACACATGTTCTCTGTTCCTTGTAACTTGTTTTCCATGTAAACCGCTTTGATTTTGGATAAAGCGGTATATAAGATCACATAAATAAAAAAAATGATGGACCTTTGGTCTGACCCAGTATCGCATATCTTATATTCGTATTTGTTGAGCCCTGACGCAGGCGTGTTTGCCGAAAGTTGGCCAAGTCTGTAAGACGCTTTGGCTGTAGCCCCTCTCTGCTTTTCTTCTGTGGTACTTGTTTGCAGAGGTTTTCCTCTTCTCTGTTTCCCCTTCTCTTTTTATCTAACTACCGTTAAAGTTGACGCACTACATTACCCATATAAAGGAGCATTCCCTACTAATCCAGTCCCCCAACAATTCTACCAAAGCACCCCTGCTTTTCCTCTACTGTCCCCATTCATGGCTCTGCCACATGAGCCCGAGGCCTCCAAATTTGCATCATTCAGTACTTAAGTTGTTCAGATCTCTGGAACTGAACTGTCCCTGCATTCTCTCTTGGCCTCACCTTTTCCTTCTCACCTCTTTCTGGTCTGTTTAACTTCAGTAACCCATGTCTTTTTTCTTTCATGGTGCAGGTCACCTACAAAATTGTCTTTGGAACATGGAACAAAAGCACATTGATAAGGAGCCAGAGGTGAACATCCAGAAGGTGAAACTCCCGCAGCCTGCATGCTGTAAAGGCACAGCCGTTCGCCGCCGCCTCCTCCTCCTCCTCCTCGCCAGTATCACAATTAGTGTCTTCCTGGGCCTCCTAACAAGTGAGTCACTTGGGCACAGATACTGATGATCAGTCTGTCTGCAGGGTGGACTGAAGAGAGCTTTGTGTGAAGAACCCAGGCCAGGTGACTGCTGATCACTGCAAAAGTAAAATCATCCCAGCAAAGGTAGATATAAAATCATTAAGGAACTGATTTGGCAGAAAGTCTTAATTATGAGCAATATTAGGACAAACCCTAAAAGCCCCAGATGCAGAGATTTAGGGTAGAAAGGAAAGCCAAGTCTTCCTCTGCTTCTGAGATGCTGTGCAGTTACACAATTCTTTTTTTGGGGGGGGGGGGGGGATGAGGATTGAAATTAAATTAGAGTGAGTCTCCTTTAAAATGGCAGCATTTATAACCATGAATTAAGCTAAGAAGTGGAGGGCAAGAATCCTAAACAGACCTGACCTACGTAAGGATTTATGCAAAAGGCTGGTGGCAGAACTGGGATCAGAACTGAGATATAGGGAGATAAAGTGACTTGTCCAAGGTCACACAGAAAGGAGATTTGGATTTAGTAGCTCAAGGTGAGTTACATTCAGTGCAGTAGGTATTTCCCTGTTCCCAGAGAGTTTAGAATCTAAAGGGGCTGATAACAAAGCTATGGCAAAATTGCAGCTTCATTTACCCCAAAAGAGTCACTAAACCTGCGGAAACTGAGTACCCATGGTTAAGGAATAATGCAGTTGTATTCAGATTTGTAAGTTGTGTTATTTCAAGGGAAATGTAATTTCAGCTCAAAGCCGGTGTTATTTTTCCAGTTGGGAACAATGGGCCACAAGCACATGGCCTGATGCTCCTAGTCACCACCTTAAAGGAGTCTGTGTGGTGGTAACATCATGAAGACCTCTTCCCCCAACCCCCCCCCCAACTGACCTTCCATACCCCTCTCACCATCCCCTGAGAAAAAGAAACCCCAACCTAGATGCTTCCGAAGAATACTGCCCCCCCCTCACAGACCTCCATCCCATGTAGCAACCCCCTGGGTCTAACTTTAACAATCCCTGGTGGTCTAGGACGTTGGGGGTATCCCAATCACTCCTGCCCTCTCCCGTGCTGCGCCACTTTCAAAATAGCACCACTTGAACCCTGGAGATAGTTCCCTTATATGGCAACTTGACCCCTAGCAATAATACCATGAGGCTACTGCCAAGGTTCAAGTGGTGCCTATTTGAACCTGGTGCCAGAAGGCACAGGAGTGACTGAGGCTTGCTCCTGCTGCTGACACCTTAGACCACCAGGGATTGTTTGGTTAACTTTTTTATTTTAGAAGTTTTCAATTGACAATGCAATCCAAAAGCATCATATAGAAATTATGTACGACAGAGCAAAGAAAATTATAATGAAGCAGTAAATCAAACGCACAATGTGCGCTTACCAGCCCGCTTAATGGAGAAAGGAGCCATCTTAACAAAAAAGAAAAACTGATATCAAAGAGGATAATTACTCTCCCATAAAAAGAGGCATTTAATCCTACATGCCCCTTAAAAACAACCCCACCACACACGACTTCTAGAAATATTATGATCAATCAAAAACTTCTCAACATGCATAAGCTCAGTAAATACATAACTCACATTTTGATAAGTAACAAGGCACATACATGGAAATTTCAGAGAGAAAGATCCATCCGCAGCTAAAATGTTAGCATGATATGTGAGTAAGGATTTCCTTTTAACCTGGGTGGTGCGAGCCACATCAGGAAACAAGGAGACCCACTGCTCACAGAAAAACATGCCTTTCTTTTTTTTTTTTTTTTTTCAAAATCTGTTTATTAATGACATAACATACAGTAATAAGCAAAATAACCAAACAATAGCCAGTCATATACAGTCATCATATATCATGGCACCTCCCGGGTAGGGCTGCCTCTTATCCACCACCCTGGGAGTAACCCAACAAACAATTTGAAGATGCACATTACCGTATCAAATGCACCCAGATACCCCCCCACCCCCCCCCACCCTGAAGTCACCACCGCGTCCCAAATGGGGGGACGCCCCCCCACCACCCCCACTATACAACCTTGAGCACCTCACTACGGGTTTTAGGTCCCAGTGTGTATATGTAAGGCATCCAGACTAGCAAAAAGGTAGCCCATCGCCGAGGATGTCGCCGCGCACTCCTCCGTTCCAGGAGCATGAACTGATGCAGGCTGTTACGCCATTCCCAGAACGTAGGGCCGGTGGGTTCCCTCCACCGGTGTAGAATAGGACCCTTACCCACCAGACAGGCCTTCCGCACCAATAAACCTTCCCATCTGCCCTTAGGGTGAAGTGGTCCCGTCTGATCCAAAATCACGGACACCCCCGACCAGCAAATCTGCTGCTGTAACAAGCCGCCCAGGTACTTTCCAATTCGCAACCAATACCGGCAAATAACGGGGCACCCCCACCACATATGGCCCAAATCCGCCAAAGCACAGCTACATTTGGGACATCCCCCATAGGTTGTGATACAGCTCCTCAGCGCTCTCCGCGGCGAGAAGTGGGCTCGTATAATGCATTTGAACTGAATCTCACGCCACCGGGCCCCCTCCACCAGGTCCGCAATCCGACCCAGTGCGCCCTGTACAGAGCCCTCAGGGATCTCCCGGTCCAACTCTCTTGCCCATGAACTTTCCACCACCGCATAATCCGAGGGCGGGTCCAGTAGATCCAACTTTCTCTTAAACAGAGCAATAGTTGGTGGCGATGCCTGCCCCAGGGCAAAAAATTCAAGAATCCGCGCCGAGTGCTCTATGTGTAATTCTCGCCCTGACAGCGTTCCCACGTAATGGGCCAATTGCATATATGCAAAAATGGACTTCCCAGGGCTCAGACCATATTCCCCACAAAGGACATCCAAAGCCTTACATCTCCCCTCTGAGTCCACCACATGACCCAAACGCCTAATCCCCGACTGCTCCCAAGTCTGAAAAGGCACCGAATCTGAGCCCGGAGTAAAACAAGCATTTCCCCGCAGTGGCAGCCAGCTAGAGACCGCCGGATTGCACCCCCAATATCTATTTAGCTGTTGCCACGAGCGCCGGGTTGCCTGTAGCAGAACACTGCTCGTCAGGCGAGCCGGCAAAACCCCCCTCTTTAAATGCAATACCGCATCGAGGGAGTGTGGCGCCACAAAGGCCTCCTCTAAGGCTCGGGGAGTATAAACCTCAGTGTCCCCCAACCAATCAGCGAGATGTCTGGCTTGACAAGCCAAGGCATATTTCCAAATGTCTGGAACCCCCACCCCTCCGGACTTCCACCCTCCTCTCATCCGGGCCAGTGGTATATGCGCTCTTGCACCCTTCCAAAGGAACCCCCGAATTTCCCTGTCAAGACGCCGCAAATCCCGTTTCATCAGCCAGACCGGGAGAGTTTGCAGCCAATAAAGCACCCTAGGGAGAACCACCATCCCCAAGGCGGCTACCCGCCCCAGAAGGGATAAGGGAAGTGGTGCCCAAGCCTATAACTGTCCTCTAACCTTGGAAAAATTCGCTCGAAGTTCGCTTTATACATCTGAGAGGGTACTCGGGTTAGTAAAATACCAAGGTAGACAAAAGACTCTGCGGCCCATCGAAGCGGAAAAATCCCAGGCCAGCTGTCTTTCAAACTCCCACCCACATCCAGTGCCTCCGATTTATCCAAGTTAAGCCTGAGGCCTGCAAATCTGCCGTAGAGAGAAAACTCCTCCAACAGCCGGGGCAATGATTGTCGGGGCTTCGTAAGGTGAACTAGTAGGTCATCTGCAAAAGCCGCCACTTTAAACCCGTATGGTCCAATACGTACCCCGGTGATAGTAGGAGACTCCTCTATTCGCCGTATCAGCGGATCTAAGGTCAGCACAAAGAGCAGGGGGGAAAAGGGGGCATCCCTGACGCGTGCCCCTCTCCAGGCTAAAGTCTTCTGACAACACCCCATTACACAAGATGCCAGCCATAGGGTTTGCATACAATAACTCCACCATCTTACAAAAGGAGTCACCGAGCCCGTAGCATGGCAGAAGGCCCTTCAAGTAGTCCCAGTGTACTTGGTCAAACGCCTTTTCTGCGTCAAAACTGACTAACAACGACGGCAAATTACGCTCATGCACCCACTCAAGAGATGTCACGATTTTTCGCAGATTTCGCACGGCATATCTCCCCCTAACAAAGCCAACTTGGGAGTCGTGCACCAGGTCCCCCAACACCGAAGCCAGTCGATCTGCCAAAACTTTAGCCAGTACTTTAAGGTCAAAGTTCAACAGGGAAATCGGCCGGTAAGATGACGCCTGAGTGGGATCTTTGCCAGGCTTCGGTATTAGAGTAATATAGGCGTGATTAAGGCCCCATTCAAATCTGCCCTGTGCTACTCTATGGTGGTATGCAGCCACTAGGGTTGGGGGCACAAGATCCCCCAATATTTTATAATACTCTGCCCCGAAACCGTCGGGGCCCGGTGCCTTACAGCATGCAGCTGTCTGTATAACTCTACGGACTTCCTCCACTGTTATCGGGGCATCCAGGTACGCCCGCTGTTCTGCCCCCACTTTCGGTAGGTGAAGTTCTCGTAAGTAGTTCTGCATAGCGGTAGGAGACCCCTCACGTCGCGCATAGAGCTGCTGGAAAAAAGACCTAAACGAGTGGGCTATGGCCCTTTTATCTCTCTGCAAAACCCCCTGCTCATCCCGAAGTGCTGCGATCAGTCGGGACGCCCGGCTGCCTCGCAGGCAGCGTGCCAGAAGCTTCCCCGGTTTGTCCCCATAACGGTAGAGTTGGTAACGATAGTACATATGGGACTTCTTCGCCCTCTGGTGCAACAGCTCATTGAGAGACGTTTGCAGCTCCCAAAGTCTACGCTTATGAGCTCCACTGGGATCCCCCGCACATCGTCTTCGGGCACGAACTACTTGTTTTTCTAACTGAACGATTTATGCCGCCAGCAATTTACGCTTCCGCGTGACGTATTCAATAATATTTCCCCGCAACACCACCTTGGCTGTCTCCCACAGTAATTCCGGTTCTGCCTTATGCTGCTCATTATAAGTCATGAAATCCTGCCAGCACTGCCCGAGGTGGGTTCGGAAATTAGCGTCATAGTACAGGTCTAAGGGAAACCGCCAGATACGCGCGGATGTGACCGAGCCCCCCCGTCGGAATTCCACCCAGACCGGGGCATGATCAGATACTGCCGAGGGGGCTATTTGCGCCTCCGCTACCCTTTCAAACAAGCCCTCTGATACCAAAATGTAATCAATGCGCGCGCTGGAGCCGTGTGCCCGCGACTGATGAGTGAAATCTTTGTCCAATGGATGCAGCAAGCGCCAGGGGTCCACCGTCCCCAGACGACGACACAACTCCCGCAGCACTTTAGTAGTCGGGGCGCGCGTTCTCACGTTTCCAGCTCCGCACGTATCCAATTCCATATCCAACACCCCATTTAAATCCCCAGACAAAATCAGAGGAACATCCGGCAGCTGTTCCACCCGAGAGGCCAGTCGGGCGTAGAACGCCCGATCCACTACATTGGGCCCATACACATTGCCCAGCACAATGGGTCGGCCTTCCAAATAGCCATATAACAAGATATATCTGCCCTCTGGGTCTGAGTACTGCTGCTCCATCTCAAAACGAACCTGCGTACTGAGCAGAATGACCACTCCACCCTTTTTCCCCCCGTTGCCGGGGCACCCCAACTCTGCCCCACCCACATTTTCTGTAGTTTGGCGTGCTCATCGGCCGTCTGGTGGGTCTCCTGTAGCATAGCGACATCGCATTTCAGTCTGGCTAAAGCCTGCAACACTTTATATCTCTTAATGGGATTCCCTATACCACACACATTCCAGGAGACTACCTTCAGGGTGGGTCATATTCATACAGGCGATATTTCTCCAGTATACTGTTGGAATAGGGCAGGACCCCCCCAGCCTGAAGTCCCCCCTTCGGTGAGGAGGTGCTCCCTCCACCCAGTAGTGTGATCAACCCAGGTAGCCATGGCGACTTCTGACCCCCACCTCCCTCAACACTTACCCTCCCCCAACTCCCCCCCCCTCCTCCCACTCCCCCCCCCTCCAAGGACCCC
The DNA here is from genome assembly GCA_033557465.1 of Ichthyophis bannanicus. NCBI lineage: Eukaryota > Metazoa > Chordata > Amphibia > Gymnophiona > Ichthyophiidae > Ichthyophis > Ichthyophis bannanicus. The sequence continues at coordinate 218,061,692 of CM066039.1, read as the reverse complement.
CCTCAGAAAGTTCCTCATGCTCCAAAGGATTTGCCATACGTACCAAAACCACTCTGTCCCCCATGGAGACACAACAGATCCCTTCACAGCTCTATCGGGCCATTCACTACGCCCGCCAACATCATAACCTTCCTGCTGGGCCGCGGCCACCCTCCCCCCCCTTGTCTAACCCTACTCCCCCCCCTCGTGATACCCCAAACCCTATGTCCTCCTCCCCCTCCTCCCTAGGGAGTCTATTAAGGTCCCACTAAGTGCCCTTTACCGCCACCCCCTACCCCAGCCCCGTAACTGTCCCCTATGCCCTCAGCAGACCTTACTTTCCTAAGGGCTAGCCAAGTCCCACAGCCCTGCTATATACAACGTCCCCCTCACACAATCAAACCCCCCCTCCTGCACCATCATTCCACCCTGTTCAACCACTCGCCGAGCTCCCCGAATCCCACCCAAGCAGTGGGGCAAAGAGAAAAATAAAGTATATAAAAAATAAAAATAAAAAGTAAAAATAAAAATAAAAATAAGAGCAAAAACAAAAAAGAGAGGGGGAGGGGGGAGAAAAGCGGGGGGGGGGGGGGACCCCATTATCGGGGTGCCCCCCCGGCTTACCTCGCCGATGAATGCCATGCCCCATGGGCCCCGACCAGGGTCGCAACCACGGGGAATCTCCCATCTCCCTGCAGGGGAGAGCCCACTACCCCTCCTACCCGGGAAGCGGCTGACCAAGCTCCCCAGAGAAAAACAAAACCGAATAACAGTAACACAGCACAAGAACAATTGTAACAAAAGGAGCAACAAAGTAGCAAGGAAGGGAGATGCCAAGTCCCGATCAGGTGTACATTCTCCGGCCACGCTCCACACCCCCGGGGAGCAGGCAGTTCGCTTCAGATGTCAAAATAGGGTATGCTACCCACCCACAGTATAAAAAGAAGAAAAATACATCTCCAAATCTTCAGGTTGTTGAGGGAGGTAGGCGATCTACTCGCTCCCGCGTAGCTATCTGCTCCACATATGTTTGCGCGGCCGCAGCAGAGTCGAAGGCACGATGGACACCCTCGTGTGTCACATGCAGGCGGGCAGGATACTGAACTGTGAAGCGGATCTTAGCCTTTATAAGTTGCTCACAGAGCGGCGCATATTCCCTACGCCTCTGACTAAGAGCAACGGAGTAATCCTGCGCGATCCGCAGTTTGGTATTATTGTGTACAATCTCTCCAGTCAGCCGGGCCGCCCGCAGTAGCCGCTCTTTCTCTGGGAAACGCAGAAACTTCACCAGCACGATCCGGGGCCGTCCGTCTCGGGCCTGAACTCGGCCTACCCGATGAGCCCGCTCAATCTGCATCGGCTCTGCCTGGCCTGAGTCCTTCAACAGCAATGCCATCAGGGATTCCAGGTAATGGTGAAGATCTTTGTCTGCCACCGACTCCGGAACCCCCATTATCCGAAGGTTATTTCGTCTAGATCTGTTTTCTATGTCGTCAAGTTTTGCGTTCTGCGATTCTACTTGGGACTTCAGGCCGGCCACCTCTCGGGACAGCGTCTCCACCCTATCCTCTGTCTGGCCCAGTCTGTCTTCCGCCTCCCTCAGTCGGCTCCCCAGGGCATCAACGGAGCTCTGTAGCCCATCCATTTTATCATGGAGGGCTGAAAATTGGGAGGACAGGGCTGCTGCTACAGCTGCTGACACCTCATCGAGGTATGCCGGGGTTTTCGGAGAGCTTGGCGCCCCCGACGGCTCCGCCATCTTGCCGGTCCCCACCATGCGCTCTCTGTCTCTGCGGGTGGTCTTTACCGCCGTCGCCATGCCCCTTACTTCCACTCGGAGGTCGGCTACCAAGGCAGTGAAAGCTCCGGTACACTCCTCGCTAGGGCAGGGCTCGGACGCGCTGCTTTTTTCCGATTTAAATCGCCGGTTTGGGCTAGGGGGCTGCGGAGCGCACCTAGGATGCGACCACTACTCTGCCCGCATCACGTGACCTCTCACATGCCTTTCTTTTTAAAGTAACTTTTGAGAATCTTGCTTTTATCTAATTCATTTATGAAGGCGACCATAAGGTAACTCGAGAGGCAAAATTGGGTCAGATTTACAGGAGAAGCAGGAACAAGTTCAAGGTCACACTACGAACTCTGTGGGGAAATGTAGTATAAAGTAGAAATAATTATGTCCTCCGAGTTCAGAAGAGCAAGAACTGTGAAATATTTTCTCATAAGTATTTCAGGGGAAAGCAGTCGAGACATAGGAAACTTAATGAAACGTAAGATTTTTGACTTATAAACATTCTCCGTAGCCTCCAACCTGTTCTGTAGTAGCAAACTATCTGAAACTGAAGAGGCCACAGCGGACTATAAAGACTGATCCAAAGGTTCCAGCTTAGCAGTGCGTTGTAATAAATTGTCAAGCTGATCATCAACGTTAGAAAATTTCAAAACATCCTGTGAGAATAGTCACAGTTTAGGAATAGTATCCTTTAGCAAAGATCCAGTTCTAGCAATCACCTTCCAGATATCCATTAAATAAACATCAGTAGGAGGGGGAAGAACAGAAGAGGAAGAAACATCAGCTAAAGTAACCTTGGGCTGGAGGGCCAAGGGTTCGAATCCCACTAGAGGACAGCAACCTTGGGCCGGAAGGACTGGGGTTTCTAGTCCCACAGGTGCTTCTTGTGGCTTTGGGCAAGCCACTTAACCCTCTGTTGCCTCAAGTACAAAAACATAAACTGTGAGCCCTTCGGGGACAAGGGAAAAATATATATACAGTACCTGAATGTACACTGCTTTGACTGGTAGAAAAAAAGTGGTATATAAGCCTAGCTAAATAAATAAAATCAACAGCTGTGGGGGTCACAGAAACAGACAAAAAATTGTGTGAAGCGTCCAAGGTGTCCAGAAGAGAATATCCTGCCCACTGTTGGGAGGGGGCAATGATTGGAAGAGCTAAGAGATGCTCCATTCAGAGATAAGTCAGAAGTGGGTAGTACCTTGCACCACAGCTGGAACCAGGTGCTTATCCATTGGACCAGTAATCTTCGGGGTGGAAGAGGACATCTGCTTCCTTTTGGCCTTGAATTTCCCCTTCGCCATGTAACAAAAAAGAAACAACAAGGAAAACAACTTTGCAGTAAGGAGGCAAATCAACAAACCCCACCTCAGTGCTCCTCCATACTCCAAAGAGGCCAGACCTGCCACTCTGGTCAAACCAGAGCACACCCACAGCCGTGCATCACTGGGCTCAAGAATTTTTAAAGAGCCTAGAGGATCTCACTGGTAGGCTCAGCTGATGACGATGCAACTGTAGACAGGCCCCCAGGTATCACACAGGCATTTGACTCTCTGCCCGATCTTCCGCCTCACACAGTGCAACTCTTTTCCCAGCAAGGAGTGGAACTGCGGATCTTTTAGAAAGCCCCAGCAGCTCTCACTGGTAGGCTCGGCTGATGCCGTCGCAGTTGTAAACAGGCCCCCTGGTTCTGCACAGGCATCTGAATCTCTGCCCGATCTTCTGCCTCACACAGTGCACTCTTTTCCTCCAACTGGAATTGTTAATGATAGTTCTGGGGGACAATACGGAGGAGGTGAGGTGGACAGTTTTCTTCAGGGGACAGGTCAGGTTGGGGGTCATTTTCAGGGGGTGAAGAGAGGGGCCTTAATGGTTATTTTGGGGGAGTCTGGACTGGGGGTTCTTTGTAAAGTTATTATCACACTGGCCCCTTTAAGAAGGCAACCAGAAGCATCGGGCTGCATGTTAGTGGCCCAATGCTCCTGGCCAGAAATCTAACGCCAGCTTTTAGCTATTCAACAAATATAATAATGAGGTGGTCTGCAGGCATTTACATAGTTTGCATTCATTATTAGGCAATGTGCATTATTTATTTTATTTATTTATTTTATTTATTTAGCATACATTTGTATACCACTACTTCCAGCGATCAGTAGCGGTTTTATTACAAGTTGGACCATGTCAAATCATGACATAAAATTTCGAGGTATAAATACATTGATTTGGAGAGAAAGCACATTACACATCACACGGTAAATAGGTTTTGAAAAGGGGAGCAATAATTTACATATGTACATTTTTACATGACTGTAACCCTGATTCATTAGGTGGCATATTGTAGACCACTGGGATTTAAATCAAATTGTACTGACATTGGAATAGATATGTCTTAAGGTTTTTTCTGAATTCCATTAGATCTTTGCTAGCTCGTAGCTCGGGCGGTAGTTGGTTCCAGAGTGTCGGGGCTGTGTAGGACTATGCTCGGTGGCTAGTACTGGTTTTGACAGATCTGATATCGGTTGGAACCTGGAGTAGGTTTGAGTTGATGGTTCTCCTGCTTCTGTTGGGAGGTTGTATGCTGATTAGGGTGGATAAAAAGGATGGTGCTATGTTCTGCATGATTTTGAATGTGGTTATTAGAGTCTTATATTTTATCCGAGCTGTAATGGGGAGCCAATGCAGCTCGATCAACACAGGTGTAATGTGTTCAGCGAGGTTTTTTTCTCAAGATGATCCTAGCTGCTACATTTTGCGCCATTTGTAGAATGTTAAGGCTTTTCTTTGGTAGACCCAGTAAGATGGCGTTGCAGTAGTCAAAGTGTGGCATAATGAGTGCTTGAGCAACAGACCGGAAGTCATGAGGTTCAATAATGCTCCGTAGTGGTTGTAGGACTCTAAGTTTGTGGAAAACGGCCTTGTTGGTTTTGCGGAGGTGTTTTTCCATCTTTAGGTCGCTATCAAATGTAACTCCCAGATATTTTATTTCATTTTTTGTGTTGTACGTTGTCACGGGGTTCCCGGTGACACAAAGATTTTACGCCACTATGTAGAGACGTTAATGATCAAAGAGACCAGGTGGTGGGTAATAAAGGCTTTTATTCCCCGTTTAAAGCAAGGTTCAACTAAGAGATAATTCCAGATAACAGAAACAGTCCTTTGTCTTAAAAGGTACCAATATTCACTGAGCTCTTAACTGTTACTTCACAGTTAAGGCAAGTTTTTCCATAGTAGCATTCAATATAAGAAACATTAAATTATATTTCACTTATTCTTCTGGGGTATGTGGAGCATACAGATTTTGGAGCATAGGCAGTGCACCAATCACATTCCATTAACTCTGGTATAGGTGAGGGAACAGTGCTGGGATAATCCACTTCCATAGATTCTTCTCCCCTGTACTCATTCAAGGAGCGTTCACTGTCCCTGTCTATCTCAGTATGGTAGTTTAAAACTTGGGAGTCTGGCTTCCTATAGCCAGGGATTCTCAGGGCTGGTGGTAGTTTACTAAACCAGTCTTGATTCTTGTATCTCATAGAAGGAATACTTGTTTTAGTAGAGCTTTTAGTAGCACAATTATCACAGTCAATATTTAATGCCTCATACCTTGGCTTTGGTGAGATAAAATCCACAGTGCTTCTTTTTCCTGCACCTCTCCCTTGGTAGCTGCACTTCTGCCTGCCAACCGGATACCGAGGTGTGCTTCTAGGCAGTGGAATAAAACTGCTGTTGGATTCTCCTCTCACTCTGGGTAAAAACTTCTGTTGCCTATAAAAGTGCTTTTCCCTCTGAACAGGTGAAACTGGGTAATGATCCTCTAGAGATAATAAGCTTCTGTCAGAACCTTTCTCTCTGGTTTTTGGCTTTCCTCTCTCTATTCTAACTTCAGGCAGAGTATAGGAACTAGACGTGGCAGATGCTCTCAACTTGGGGTAACTTCCACCAAACTCCCCTTGTACCACAGGATCAGTTTGGGCCTTCTGGCTTCCCACCTTGTGAGGTCTGTTTCTCCTCCAGCTCCCAGCTTTGCTTCCTTCACAGCAATCAGGCTTCTCTCCTTGGTAGCCTCCAGGCTTCTCTGCTGTTTCTCCTTCTCCTTCTCCTTCTTCTACTACCAGCTCTACTCCTTCCCTGTTCTCTTCTCCTTTCTCCTTCTCTTTCTTCTCCTCTTTCTGTCCAGAAGCATTCTGCTCTGGCTTATAAAGTGAACGGTTACTGATGACTTCCTGGTTCCCTTTCAGCTGCAGGTCATCAGAGAGCCTAGGTTCATTAAGTGCGGCATGTCTGTTCCTGCTCCCTCTAGCTGTGCCTGGGGGTAACTGCACATCTAGTTCCTCTAAAGAAACAGGATTTCTTTTCTTCAAAACAACTTTATCAGTGCCCACATCATGACAACATATTGTTACACAGAGTGATTGTTGCAGGCAGGTCAAAATTTTGTTTTCTGGAGATATACATCACCTCGGTTTTCTTATGGTTGATTGCCATGTTGTTTTGCTGTAACCATGTTATCATTTCGCTTAGGCATGTTTCCAGCTGGTTATAGTTAGGGTTATCAATATCAAGTTGTGTGTACAGCATAATATCGTCCGCATAGATGTGGTAGTTGATTCTGTGCTGACGGAAGATTTCACAAAGGGGTTGCATATAGACGTTGAAAAGCAGTGCGGAGAGAGCAGAGCCCTGAGGTATGCCTTGAGTTTGTGGGAATGCCTCTGTTTTTTTGCTGTTGAATTGAACCTGTTGCATTCTGTTTGATATGTATGAAGAGAACCATTTTAGGGGGGTTCCCAGTATGCGTATTGATTCAATCCTGTTTAAGAGGATTCCATGGTGGACTGTATCGAAAGCGGCAGAGATGTCGATGAAGATGAGGATGAACATTTTCTTTGTGTCTTCTAGGCCTTTGAGGAGGTTGTTAAGCAGTGCTAGTAAAAGGGTTTCAACCCCGTGGTGTTGTCTGAAACCGTATTGTTGCTCATCAAGGGTTTCATGGTCATCCAGGTGGTCTTGTAGTTGTAGTAGGACTGCTTTTTCAATGATCTTTGCTAGGGAAGATATGCTGGAAATAGGGCGGTAGGATGCTGGGTCGTCCTTGTTGAGTGCTTTGTTTTTTAGAATCGGTCTTATAGATTTCTTAAGTTGTGTGGGCATGATGCCTTGCTGTAGTGATAGGTTTACTATATGTGAGACTTGGTGAGCAATGTCTTGTTTCACCGCCTTGACTCAAGCAGCTGGGCAGGGATCTAGCGGGGAGGTGGTGGTATTGATGTTTGTTATTATGTTAATAATTTGCTGATCATCAATGTTGTGGAAATTGCTCCATGTCTGATCCTGGTCCGCACTGTTCGCCATGTTGGGATGGTGTGCCGGATGGGTTGCACTCATACAGTGAGTGGGTTTGGTTGCAGTACGTTTGCTTGCGTAGTGGTCAGCCAGTGTTTGGGGCTGGATTATGTTATCATAGTGGTCGTCCTGAGATGTTTTGGTCAGTGACTTGACTAGTTCGAATAATTCGCGAGGCTTATTGATGGCTTTGTTTAATAAGTTGGTGTGGTGCGTTCTTTTCGCGGCAAACAAAGGTGTATCATGGTAAAGTAATGTACGCTTTTGCTCTTTAATGCTCGATAAGAGGAAAAATGGAACATTATTTCTTTAATGCATGTTAGTTACTGCACCTCTTGTACCTGAGCCACTGCTGGGATATGATCATGTGCCCTCTCCTCCCTCCTCCAGGGGCTCTTCTAACTTTGTAGATCAAATTTATTTTCACAAAGCCTGCTGGAGAACCCAGGTCACTGGCAATAGTCATCCCCAGCCCCAGTGAAATTAGTGCATGCAGATCCATTTGTTGGGAGCTGTGACCCCTTTGTCTTTATAAGAAATGGCGGCAGTTCTCAGAGCATGGTGCCAAGACACGTTTTAGAAAGGCTGTTTAGGTGCCCCCTGGGACGTACAAGTCAAAATGGGAGAGACAGCAGAGAAGGTGGGCACATGTCAATGCATTAGGAAATTGACCTATCTCCATCCAAAAAGATAAACTTCTCTGTTAACATACAAGGAAACGGGAATGTGCAGAATAAAGCCCCAGACACGTGCAGGGAAATGGGTGATTTTAGAATCATGCTCATGTGAAATATGGATGTTGGCGGAGCCAGCAATATAGACGTGTCTGTTCAGCGCATCCCAGAATGTGCATGTGGCTATGTTGCCATATACATGTCCGAGCTTGCCAATTTGTTAACAGAGACATGCAGCACTGTGACAGTATAGAAAGGGGTCTTGATATTCACCTATTATCCTTCTATGAGGGGGAGAAAATTAACATGGTGATAAGAGAGAATGCCCATGTCGTCCCTACTGTTGAGAGTTCGCCAAAACGAACACTTTTGAAATGCCTATTTGTGCCGAGGAGCAGGTCTAAATATTGATGTGTTCACTGACAGGCTTAAATGTGGAGCACTGTTGTGAAATCGGACGTGCATGTGGTTCTATTTGTTGTTACCCCAGACAAGCCTCCACCACATGTCCATGCGACATGGACATGATTGCACTGGACATGTGCAAATCTGGGTCTTTTTAAAATGGCTCTTGGGATATGGAGGTGATTTGCACATCTGAATAGGTGTTTTCAGATACGCAAATCATGATAGAGCTTCTAAAATGACCTCTGTACCCTAATTTCTTAGCATTTTGTCCTAGTTTCTAAAACCTATGCGGAAAGCACTCTAGTTACAGAAGAGTCAGTAGGGTTGCTATTGCATTCTGGTCAACCTAAGGAGCAACTAGGATGGCTAGAATCAATGTTCAGAATGTGCCTTTAGAATATGGTTATTCTATTAAATGCAATTTAAAAAGCATCCCCTCTCCCCACATACATTGTATTTTCTATTAGTCATAATCTGCTCTGGAGAAAGCAGTAATTCATTAATTTATAGGCTCACTTACTAATCTGTGTTAGCTGTTTAAGGCAGAAATTACTGTATGCTAACAGTTTACAGTTAAAGCACAGTGATTCTCACGTTAAACAGCTAGCTCAGAAGGGGGTGTGGGCTGGATGGGGATTGAGTATTACAGTTAATGTGGAGGTTGATGCTTGTTAATGTAGCAGATAATGCGAGCAATTAACATCATTACAAGAAGTGTAGCTAAATGCATCATGCAGAGGTTTTGCAGTTACAGCATGTTGATTTTGGCAATTAACCATGTAATAACTGTAAAATCTTAGCACAGCTTAGGAAATGGGGCCCTTCATGTTGAGTGCTCAATATATTTCTTCTGTGTTGGAATATATTTATATGAAAACATCTTGCAAACCTTGATTGTATGGCATGTGCAAGGAAAACACAGATGGAACTTCAGACACTGATTTCACTCTGCAGAAGTTCTCAAAAGTGAAGTTGATGACCATTTTGGTGAGTTACTCTGCTTGGGGCCTTACATCATGCTTTTCCTTTGCAGCATTTCTAGCGACAAAAGAGCTAGTGGTCGAGCACACGGTGGAAATGAAAGGCATTCAGTATGAAAGCAGCTTGCAAAACACCACCTCCGAGTACTACAGAACTTTAACCAATGCTCTGCACAGCCTGGTATGTGTTAATTGCACAATGAGTCACCTTCACAGCAGCCTCCACTGCTGCAGCACTAACTGTCCTGGGGGAGGCGGTCTTCACTATCTTTAGGAATGGGACTTGGCCAGTGCCTTGCGGGTAACCCCTTGCTCTGATAGCTGCCTGAGAATCCACAAATTTCAAACATTTGAAAGCAGGAGACTAGAATATGCATGAAATAAGAAAGACCCTTCATGAAGTCGCAAGTAAAGTGCTAGATTTAGGCTTTGCATTCCCTTGGCCCTATCTATGCTGTAGCCTGCATTCACTCTATATTTTCAAACAATTTTGGAGGCCTTGGTAATCATTTTAGATTATTGCAATATGCTTTACTTAGGCTTGCCAAAGGGATCTGGCCATGCCCTTCCGTTGGTTCAAAATTCCGCTTCCAGAGTGATAACCGGTACTAGTTGATTTGATCACATCTCACCAGTATTTTTCATGCTACATAGGCTTCCCAGTCTTCTAGAGGTTACATTTTAAGATCATAATTTTAATTCATAAGATATTATATTATGAAGCCCCAGTCTGTCTTATGGCTATTTTGAAATTATACTATCCATCCCATGTGTTAAGAGTAGATGGCTTTGGATTTCTGAGTGTACCAACTTTTCATCAAGTGTATCTTGATGAGCTCTGGTTGCGAGCATTCTCAATAGCAGGCTTGTCTTTATGGAATCCACTACCTGCTCCACTGAGAATGCTCAAAGATTTTTTGGCTTTTAGAAAGAGGCTGAAAGCCTATTTATTTAGGAAATTTTCTCAGATCTGCGCTAAGTGTTCAATGGATTCAGTGATCTTCTAGGCTACTACAGGAGAGAGAACTAAGGGGTATGTTTACTAAACTGCACTAAGGTACCTTAGCGCACGCTAATGATGCGTTACGGGGCACAAATGTGCCCCGCACAGGTGCGCGGCGCACTAAAGTGCACGCTCATGTGTGCGGCGTGCTAATGTGCGATAAAGGCGTGGAAAGGCTCCCGGAGGGCGGAGGAAGGCTCCCCAGGGGCAGAGAGAAGGGGTCAATGGGTGGAGAGTGGGAGGGGAGAGGCTCCCCGCACACGAGCGGGGCTGAAATACAAGGCAAAAAATACTGCGAGTGAAAACCTCGCGGTAGAGCCGATTTAAAGGGAAGAGAAACCATTTCTGTCAGCAATGTACAGCAAAACCAAGGAAACCTACAAAACAGTGATAAGTGTGATACATGTGCACGGAACAAAAGTGCAAATAAACGTGGAAAATGACCCCAACAAAATAAAATAAAATTATATTCAAGCTGGGCAATAGGGATAGTAATGGGAAACATCAAAAAACACTCCCAAGAAAGCCTCAAAAAATAAATATGAATTTTAGAAGGGGCTACGCTCCGTCCCCATACAAGGTGAATGATCCCACAGTGAAACAGCACTGATCAGGGTTTCCCTCTCCATTGGACAGGTTACCTATGGCATGCACATTTCCACAACAGCAGGGCAGGCAGGTCGGAATGGGCAACTGGACAGATGCTGGGAAAGGGGATACAGAGGGCTGCAGGCGGCACATGCTGTGGTGCAGCTGGGGCACAGTGCGGATTAGGCAGATGCCTAGATGGCACTTAGGAATGCTGAAACTGAACAGCAGCCAGACAGCAACTGATGAGGGCCCAACATGGGCACGAGAGTGTTTAGCACAGTGTCACAGGGGATAGTACCCAGCAGGTACCCCCAAGGACACAGAACATTGGCAGGCGGTGATTGGGGGATGTGCGGACAGATATGCAGGCACCCCTACCCCAGAACACGCACCATAGGCAGCCGCCTACCCGCACACAGGATGGCCTGAGACTGCGTACCACCAGCACCACCAGCATAAGGGCATGTCAGCATGGTGGCACAGGGGTACTGGAGGTGGAGGGGGGCAGTGGCAGCTGCCCAGAGCAGACCATGGCCTAGCCCTGTGTAGGTGGGTGCAATGCACTGCAACAGACAGGCCCTGCTGGACAAACAGTCATGTTATCATCAGGGAATGCACTGTCTCTGTGGCAACACGGTGGTGCAGTGCACACAACCAGCGTGTTTGGAGACAGAAGGTCACAGGTTCAAGCCCCAGCTGGGGCTCCTGCCAATCCAGTCCCCATATTTTACCCACAACTAAATCGTGATAGTAAAGACGAACCTTTATTGCAGAGAACACAAGCATGGCTCAAACACCTCTATTTTACCCTACAGAGCACAGACACCAGAAACATGCACATTACCTAGAGCAGATTCCCCCAAATGCAGTCCTGGAGGGCCACAAATCCTTCAGGTTTTATGCTGTCTCCAATCTAAGGATGGAGCGGTACTGGTGGTGGAGATGGCAGCAGCTGGTGGCCACAGCAGACCATGGCCTACCCCTGTCCAGGTGGGTGCCGTGCACTGCAACAAACAGGCCTTGTCGGATGTACAGTCATGGACTCCCCAGGGAATGCAGCATATCTGTGGCAACACAGTGGTGCCATGCACACAGACAGTGTGTGCAAGAACAGAAGGTCACAGGTTCAAAGCCCAGCTGGGGCTACTGCCAATCCAGTCCACATATTTTTCCCACAACTAAATCATGATAGTAAGGACAAAACTTTATTGCAGAGAACATACGCATGGTTAATACGCCTATATTTTACCCCACCGAGCACAGACACCATAAACAGGCGCATTACCTAGAGCAGAGTCTCCCAAATGCAGTCTTGGAGGGCCAAACACCATTCAGGTTCCATGCTGCCTCTAATAAAGATACCTGTGCTGCATATCTATGCACCACCCCCATGGTATGCAGATGTATCTCATGCATATTCATGAGGGACAGCATGAAAACCCGAACAGTGTTTGACACACCAGGACTGGAGTTGGGAACCTCTGCCGTAAAGCAGCAGCCAACAGGGGCAGACACATCCACACCCACATCCACAGGCCCCATTAGCCAATGCCTCCTGGAGAGGCAGTCTTAGTAGGTCATTGCTTCTGAGTAATATAACTGTTGAGCCATTAAAATCCAATTACTCCAATCAATAAATATTTCCCTTAAAATGATTAGCTTATTCTGAATCTTGAAACCGGGTCTCAGACTATTGGGGAGCTGTTGTGATATAAAAACCACTTATTGCTCCTTATTTGCATCAATGATCCATTTTATAATTTTAATTCCCTTAGTGCTTTTCAAATAACTTTTCCAGATAAACATTAGAGTAATATGCAAGTCAGGCTTATCTTTTCATTAGTATCCAAATAAGGAGCAATAAGTGGTTTTTATATCACAACAGCTCCCCAATAGTCTGAGACCCGGTTTCAAGATTCAGAATAAGCTAATCATTGTGAATTATTGTAAGGGAAATATTTATTGATTGGAGTAATTGGATTTTAATGTCTCCTGGAGAGGCAGGACATTGGGCCCTGCATGCATCTCCCAATACTAGCACTTGCATACCTTAGCAATGCCACCCTACACCTGGGTATACGGTACACAGCTATCAAACGTTTGCTATGATTACTAGCAGATAGCAATTCCTACGTTAAGCACAGTTTGCTGATTGAGCTCCATCATAACAATCTTTCTGATGTCTGTGGTGTGTGCTTCAGGTCTGGTCTCTGACAATGTTTACCACCCTGGGGAGTGACCCCCAACAGTATTGCGTACCAAATCCATGCCTGTACTGTGCCCAGGACTGCTAAACTCCTCTATAGTAGCACAATGCTGGCATAGGTGGTGGTGGGGGGGGGGGTGTCTGTCTATCCAGTGTGTGGTGGCTGCAAACACCCTCCACAGCCCACACTGCCAGCACTGTTGCCAGTATTGGCCTGCCAATGTGCATAATGAGGAGCAAGGTACCATGGGTATAGCCCGGACAGGGTGGCCTGGCCAGGATGCATCTGCACAGGGCATAGGGCACTGGCTGGGACATTTTAGTGCCCGGCCACCACCTACACAGACAGGGTGGCCTCAGCATGTCCTGCTGGGAGATCACTCTCACCCTGATTTTGCAGTGACCACAGCATGGCTAGGCACCCCCATAGTGCTATATAGTATTTCTTTCATGTGATATTTATGGGTTTCCTTTTGGGGCCCAGTCACTGACTTATCTGCTTGTTGTGTATGCTGACATCCCCGTTCTGGGTGCACGCATTTCCACCAGGAACATGCACTATGGACTAGCTAGCAGACTGCAGCTAGTATGTGTCTTGATGGAGCGCCTTGCAGGGTGCAGCGGCTGAAGGCTTGCTGCAGGAGAATATCAGATAGTGGTGGGGTGCAGCTTAGCATATCCAGGCCTAATGTCTGTCTGCTATTGCGTTATGGATGTGTACAGAGCTGCATTGACTGCCCTGTAGGGTGTCTGTTCCCCAGCAGGACCGGGGTTGATGGTCCCCTCTACTGCCACCATTGCAGGGAGGTAGAATGTGGATCTGTTGATGGGAGACCCTGTTTACCACCCTCAGCCCTGGAGGAGGAGGGTGGTGGTACATAATCCTCCTAGGGGTCCATAGGGGCTACACCTGACTGAGACAGACAGATATATCCAAGGTGTTTCTGCAGAAACTACCTATCTCACACAGCACTGCTGGGGACCTGCAGCATGGCCTATTTCTGCCATGGAAGGTGCTGTGGACCTGGTGCTGGGCGCCCCACCGCACACTCAGGGTGAGCACAATGTGACGGTGTGTAGCTACTCTGTGCCAGTAACACACATGGTCAGTTCCCCCTACCAGGCCGAGGTGCTGTGGGGGTGCATACCCCATCTTGTGTTCATCTGTAGACAGCTGATTTGCATGTGCAGTGCATCATGGGTATGGGTGGGCTAACCCTATCCTGGTGACCACAGCAGACTGTCTGTGTGGTGACGTGCAGTCCCCCTGCAGCCAGCCAGGGGCTTGCTAGCAGCTATAGAGCTGTAGCCCACTGGTTACTTCACTGCCTGTGGAGCCAGAGGTCATGGGTTCAAACCCACAGTGGGGTTATTTGATAGGGCTGCCCAAAGCATTATCTCTTTTTAATGTACATTATTGCTGCCAGCAAAAACACCCTCAGCGTACTGTACCCATAAAGTGCCTCAGAGGGCGCTTTATAGGGCGCCCTATAGGGCACCTTATGGTTACCGTCCATATAAGGTGCACTATACGTTATCCTGTGGAGCGACTTATAGGGTGCCCTATAGGGGACATTATAGGGTGCCGTAGCGGACAGTGCACTTTATAATGTGCCCTATGGAGTGCCTTATAGGGTGCCTTATGCGGCACCTTCAGTTACGGCACGTGAGGGCGTGTTTGCTGGCAGCAATTAATAAAATACAAATAAAGTGCTGCAGGAAACAATACGTACATGTCAAAGCTGATGCCTCAGCCAGCCTTATGTATTAGGCACACTGGGGATCAAACTCATGACCCCTGTATCAGCAGTCAATGCCTTAACCATTGTGCTACACTGCTGTTCCTCCTTGCATGTCAGCGCACCTACTTCAGATTTCCATGCGTTTAAATGCACAGTGCTGCCATCAAACACAGTGCTATGACCTTGCTGTGCCTCATAGGGCACCCTATATGGCGCCCTATAGGCCACCCTTTCAGCAACATTGTAGAGTGCCATGGCGGACAGTGCACTTTAAAATGTGCCCTCTGGGGTACCCTATGAGGCGCCTTATGCAGCACCTTATGTTACAATACTTTGAGGGTGTGTTTGCTGGCAGCACTAATTAAAATAAAAATAAAATGCCTCCTACAGCAATATTATCTATAACAGGTAATGCCTCAGCCAGCCTTCTTCATTAGGCACAGTGGGGGATTGAACCCATGACTCCTGTATCATTGGTCAGTGTCTTAACCATTGTGCTACACTGCTGCTCCTCCTTGCATGTCAGCGCACCTACTTATGATTTTCATTCCTTAAACTGCACAGTGCTGCCATCACAAACACTGCTGTGACCTTGCGGTACCTCATATGGCACCCTATAAAGCGCCCTATAAGCAACATTCTAGGGTGCCTTGGCGGACAGTGCACTCCAAAATGTGCCCTCTGGGGTACCTTATGGGGCGCCTTATGTTACAGTGCTTTCAGAGTGCGTTTGCTAGTAGCAGTAATTAAAATAAAATTAATATGCCTCAGACTGCAATATTACCTTTAACAGGTAATGCCTCAGCCAGCCTTCTTCATTGGGCACAGGGGGGGATTGAACCCATGATCCCTGCACCATCGGTCAGTATCTTCACCATTGTACTGTGGCTCTGTTCCTGTGCTTGCACATCACCGCGCCACTTATGCTTCCCGCGCAAGTTTCTCATGCGCTAATGTGCGCGGCACACATGAGCGCATAGCGCACATTAGCGCATGATTAATCCCGGTTTGCTTTTTCAGACTGAAACGCCCACTCCTTATATGGCATCCCGCACACTAGCGCGGCGCGCACCTAACGGGGTTTTAGTAAACATACCCCTAAGTATACATGTTGTTTTAGGCTGCAAAAGCATATCATGCTTTCTATTATTTTATTATTATGTTACTGATGTTAGCTTCTATTTTTTTGTCATATGATTTCACTGTAGGATGTAGTTTGATTAAGTTGCAGCATTCTATTTATGTACTAATTATGGGCCTGATTTTTAAAGGCCTTTACATGGGTAACTTCCTAATTATCTGTGTAAATGCCTTATCCAGGATTTTTGAAGGGCACCCAAAAATCCCGAATATGTCCCTAACGTGCCTAGATGCTATCCACATAACAATGAGGTGTGTTTAGGGGCATTCTGGGGTGGAGTGGAGGCGGGCCATGGCACTACCCATGTAGCACCAATTTTGTATGCTACATAAGAACATAAGATATGCCATAGTGGGTCAGACCAAGGTCCATCAAGCCCAGTATCCTGTTTCCAACAGTGGCCAATCTAGGTCATACGTACCTAGCAGTTTCCACAAAAGACACAGGTTCCGCAATGCTTGTACTGGGTCAAGCAGTGATATCCTGGGTCCCTTCTAACAGTACATGGTTAGTACTGTACGCCTTAAAGATAGGCGCAGGAAAAGCTTGCCTATCTTTAAGGCACTGGGGCTAACCATGTACTGTAACATCAAAAATTGGTGCTACATGGGTAGCTCCTGCAGCTTCCTGTCTGTGCGGAGACACCCACATTTTCGATTCCAGGGCCACATATGATCCTGGCATGGAAAATCCAGGTTAGATGGGAGGTGGGCAGGCTATGCACAGACGCGGCGCATAGCACTGCCCAGCTCAAATTCGGAACCTATGTACATATTTTTGGAACTCATTTAGACTTTATAAGAACATAAGAACATAAGATATGCCATACTGGGTCAGACCAAGGTCCATCAAGCCCAGTATCCTGTTTCCAACAGTGGCCAATCTAGGTCATATGTACCTAGCAGTTTCCCCAAAAGACACAGGTTCCACAATGCTTGTACTGGGTCAAGCATTGATATCCTGGGTCCCTTCGTAATAATGGTTTATGGACCTTTCCTCCAGGAATTTGTCCAAACCTTTTTTAAACCCAGCTACACTAACAGCCTTTACTACATCCTCTGGTAACAAATTCCAGAGTTGATTACACGTTGAGTGAAAAAATATTTTCTCTTATTTGTCTTAAATAGTTTACCCTGTAGCTTCATGACATGTCCCTTAGTCTTTCTATATTATGATAGCATAAACAATTGATCTATGTTTACCTGTTCCACACCATTCATTAATTTATAGACCTCTATCATATCTCCCCTCAGCCGTCTCTTTTTCAGGTTGAAGAGCCCTAACCTTTGTAGCCTCTCTTCATAGGAGTATCCTTCCATCCCCTTTACCATTTTGGTGGCTCTTCTCTGTACCTTTTCTAATAACGCTATATCCTTTTTAAGATACACGACCAGAATTGCACACAATATTCAAGGTGCGGTCGTACCATGGAACGAAACAGAGGCATTATAATATCCTTTGTTTTATTTTCTATCCCTTTCCTTATGATACCTAGCATTCTATTTGCTTTCTTGGCCGCCGCTGCACACTGGGCGGAGGGTTTTAACATGTTATCCACGATGACGCCTAAATCTTTTTTCCAGGGTGGTGGTTCCCAATGTGGAACCTTGCATTGTGTAACCATAGTGTGGGTTGTTCTTTCCTAGGTGCATAACTTTGCACTTGTCCACATTAAATTTCATCTGCCATTTGGATGCCCAGTCTTCCAATTAATCCAGATCCTCCTGCAGTTTTCCGCAATCCCCTTGGGTTTTAACAACTCTAAGTTTTGTGTCATCTGCAAATTTGATAACCTCACTAGTTATTCCCTTTTCCAGGTCATTTATGAATATGTGAAAAAGCAGCGGACCCAGTACAGATTCCTGGGGTACTCCACTATTCACCTTTTTCCAGTGGGAAAATTGGCCATTTAGCCCTACCCTCTGCTTTCTATCTTTTAACCAGTTCCCGATCCACAGTAGTACACTGCCTCCTATCCCATGACTTTATAGTTTTGCAAAATGTCTCTGATGAGGGACCTTGTCAAAAGCTTTCTGAAAGTCCAGATACACTATATCAACCGACTCACCTTTGTCTACCTGTTTATTCACATCTTCAAAAAAACATAACAGATTAGTATGACAAGATCTTCCTTCTCTAAAGCCATGTTGGCTGTCTCCCATTAGGCCATGACTATCTACATGCTGAATAATTTTGTTTTTTATGATGGTTTTTACCATTTATCCCGGTACTGACATCAGGCTCACCGGTCTGTAGTTTCCCGGATCACCCCGGAACCCTTTTTAAAAATTGGCGTTACATTGGCGATTCTCCAATCTTCAGATATTACAGATGATTTTAATGAAAGTTCACAGATTACTAATAGCAGGTCTGCAATCTCATATTTCAGTTCTTTCAACACCCTTGGATGTATGCCATCTGGTCCAGGTGATTTGCTACTATTTAGTTTATCAAATAGTTGTAATACATCTTCCCGGTGTAGCGATATTTCTCTCTATTCCTCTGCAGTATCACCTTTAAATACCACTTCAGTCTTGGGTAACATCCCTACATCTTCCTCAGTAAAGACCGAAGCAAAGAATTCATTCAGTCTCTCCGCTATAGCCTTGTCTCCTCTTACTGCCCCCTTTACCCCTCTATCATCTAACGGTCCAATTGACTCTCTCACAGGCTTTTTGCTACGAATGTACTTGAAAAAGTCTTTATTTCGCGTTTTTGTTTCCATAGCAAGTTTCTTCTCAAATTCTTGCTTTGCCTGCCTTATCAATGCTTTGCATTTAACTTGCCAGTGCTTGTGCTGTTTCCAGTTTTCGTCGTTCGGCTCTTTTTCCATTTCCTGAAAGATGCTTTTTTGGCAGCAACAGCCTCTTTGACCTCACCTTTAAACCATGCTGGCAGTTTTTTGGACTTTCTTCGACTTTTCTCTTTTTTTTTTTTTTTAATTTAAATTTTTAAGATTTACAAAAATAAATCAAGAGTACATTCTTGAACGGAAATAGAAATGGATCTCATAATGTCAAGAAGAAAAACAATGTGTTGATTCTGTTCTGGTTGAGTGATTTATATATCTCACTGCTTAGCTCCTCCTGTTTCTTCGTAATATAATGGTTTGGATTATTGCAACATTATCGTATCCTCCTATTTTCGAGGGCTAGAGGGAGGTGGATTAGTGTTATTTCCTTTTGGGGACAATTGTGTTAAACTGTACACATTGTTTTTCTTCTTGATCTTCGACTTTTCTTAATTTATTTATTTATTTATTTATTTATTTATTTATTACAAGTTCTTATATACCGCACTATTCGGCATCAGCGCGGTTTACATTATAACATAAAGACCATAACAACAAGCTGTTTGGTTTACATCGAACAATTAATGCATGGAATATAGCTGGTCTGGACTTCCAGGATAGTATTTTTAAACAACACCCAAGCTTGATGTACGTCTTTAACCTTTGCAACTGCTCCTTTTAGTTTTTTCTTAACTATTTTCCTCATTTTATCATAGTCTCCCTTTCAAAAGTTAAAAGGTAGTACTGTGGATTTCCTTACTATCCCTCCTCCACTAATTAAATCAAATGCGATCATGCTATGATCACTATTGCCAAGTGGCCCCAACACCCTTATCTCCTGCACCAGATCTGGTGTTCCACTAAGGACTAGGTCCAAAATGGCTTCCCCTCTGGTCGGTTCATGAACCAGCTGCTCCAAGAAGCAGTCATTTATTTCATCTAGGAACGTTATCTCCCTAGCATGTCCTGCCATAACACTGACCCAGTCTATACCGGGGTAATTGAAATCACCCATTATTATTACTGTGCTGTGACTTTTGTTAGCTTCCTTGATTTCTTTGAGCATTTCATCATCCATTTGTTCATTCTGGCCAGGCGGTCGATAGTACACCCCCACTGCCATCACCTTCCCCTTCATACATGGAATTTCAATCCATAGAGATTCTACAGCAAATTTTGTTTCCTGCAAAACTTTAATCCTTTCTGACTCAATGCCCTCTCTGACATAGAGCGCAACCCCTCCACCAATTTGATCAGTTCTACCATTACGATATATTGTGTACCCAGGTATCACAGTGTCCCACTGGTTATCCTCCTTCCACCATGTCTCTGAGATTCCAACCATATCTAACCTCTCATTTAGTGCTATATATTCTAACTCTCCATCTTATTGTTTAGACTTCTAGTATTTGCATGCAAGCATTTTAGAGACTGTATTTTATTAATATTAATCTGGCTATTGGTAGGCATGGGTAATTTGGAATCTTTACTCTCTGTCTGCAGCATACTCATGGGCATTTGGACTACTTTACTCTTTTTTTGGAACCTCTCTGCTTTTTGTAGTATCCTTCAAGGATACCTTCTTCCGAGCCATTCGCTCTTGGGCGACTGTCGGCTTTCCCCTATTTTCTAGTTTAAAAGCTTCTCTATCTCCTTTTTTTTTTTTTTTTTTTGAATTTTTATTAATTTTTCAACAAGCCAGTTACATCAGGCAAGGTACATCATATTACATTCAGCAATGATCAACAACCATGAATTAACCTATAACCTTTACCCCCAAAGTTGCCCATTGCATCTTCTCTTTCCTCCCCTTACCTATATCCCTCCACTCATTACCCCACTTCCAGACTCCCCCCTCCCTTCCTTCCCTTCCGCTAACCCCTACCCTCCCCCTATTATGTATTTCCACTCCTACCCCTACCTTAATTCTGACCCCACTCCCTCCCCCTGCCCCTCCCCTCCACTCCACCTCCCCCACTGCTCCTTCCTTCCACATATTCTCTCTCAGCCACCTCCATACGCCCTCCCACCTTTTCTCCATTTGTCCCCCCCGTACCCTTCTTCTCCCCCGTTATTGTATACATAAGATAAATATCCGACATTCTTTTAGCATAACTATCCATAGATGGTAGAATCGTTTTATTCCAGTGCCAGGCTATTTCACATCTGGCCACCGTGACACAAAACCAAACCTTTACCATTTTGGTGGCTCTTCTCTGTACCTTTTCTACTAACACTATATCCTTTTTAAGATACGGTGACCAGAACTGCACACAATATTCAAGATGTGGTCGCACTATGGAACGATGCAGAGGCATTAAAATATCCTTTGCTTTTTATTCTCCATTCCTTTCCTTATGATACCTAGCATTCTATTTGCTCTCTAGGCCATCACTGCACACTGGTCAAAGGGTTTTAACATGTTATCCATGATGACACCTAAATCCTTTTCCTGGGTGGTGGTTCCTAATGTGGAACCTTGCATCGTGTAACCATAGTTTGGGTTTTTCTTCCCTAGGTGCATAACTTTGCATTGGTCCACATTAAATTTCATCTGCCATTTGGATGCCCAGTCTTCCAATTTATCAAGATCCTCTTGCAATTTTCCACAATCCTCATGGGTTTTAACAACTTTGAATAGTTTTGTCTCATCTGCCATTTGATAACCTCACTCATTATTCCCATTTCCAGGTCATTTATGAAAATGTTAAAAAGCAGCGGACCCAGCACAGATCCATGCGGTTCTCCACTATTCACCTTTCTCCATTGGGAAAATTGGCCATTTAGCCCTACCCTCTGATTTCTATCTTTTAACAAGTTCCTGATCCACAATAGTACACTGCCTCCTATCCCATGACTTTTTAATTTTGCCAAAAGTCTCTCGTGAGGGGCCTTGTCAAAGGCTTTCTGAAAGTCCAGATACACTATATTAAGTGACTCACTTTTGTCTGCCTGTTTATTCACACTTTCAAAAAAACATAACAGATTAGTAAGACAAGACCTTCCTTGGCTAAAGCCATATTGGTTGTCTCTCATTAAACCCATGACTACATGTTCAGTAATTTTGTTCTTTATGATGATTTCTACTATTTTTCCAAGTATTGACATCAGGCTCACCGGTCTGTAGTTTCCCGGATCACCCCTGGAACCCTTTTTAAAAATTGGCATTACATTGGCCATCCTCCTGTCTTCAGGTATTACAGATGATTTTAATGAAAGTTCACAGATTACTAATAGCAGGTCTGCAATCTCATATTTCAGTTCTTTCAACACCCTTGGATGTATACCATCTGGTCCAGGTGATTTGCTACTCTTCAGTTTATCAAATAGTTGTAATATATCTTCCCATTGTATTGATATTTCTTTCAATTCTTCCACAGCATCTCCTTTAAATACCATTTCAGTCATGGGTAACATTCCTACATCTTCCTTAGTAAAGACCAAAGCAAAGAATTCATTCAATCTCTCCGCTATGGCCTTGTCCACTCTTAGTGTCCCTTTTATCTCTCTATCATCTAATGGTCAAACTGACTCTCACAGGTTTTTTGCTACGAATGTACTTGAGAAAGTCTTTATTATGTGTTTTTGCTTCTACAGCAAGCTTCTTCTCAAATTCTCTCTTTGCCTGCCTTATCAATGACTTGCATCTAACTTGTCAGTGCTTGCGTTGTTTCCAGTTTTCATCATTTGGCTCCTTTTTCCATTTCCTGAAAGATGCTTTATTGCAACAGCCTTTCTGACCTCACCTTTAAACCATGCTGACAGTTTTTTTGGACTTCCTTCCACTTTTCTTAAAGCATGGAATACAGCTGATCTGGGCTTCAAAGATAGTATTTTTAAATAACTCCCAAGCTTGATGTAAATCTTTAACCTTTGCAACTGCTCCTTTTAGTTTTTTCTTAACTATTTTTCTCATTTTATCATAGTCTCCCTTTTGAAAATTAAAAGATAGTATTGTGGATTTCCTTACCCTCCCTCCTCCATTTATTAAATCAAACGTGATCATGTTATGATCACTATTGCCCAGTGGCCCCATCACCCTTATCTCTTGCACCAGATCTTGTGTTCCACTAAGGACTAGGTCCAAAATGGCTTCCCCTCTGATCAGTTCTTGAACCAGCTGCTCCAAGAAGCAGTCATTTATTTCATCTAGAAACTTTATCTCTCTATCATGTCCTGCCATGACACTGATTAGGTCAATACCAGGGTAATTGAAATCACCCATTATTATTACTGTGTTGTAACTTTTGTTAGCTTCCCTGATTTCTTTGAGCATTTCATTATCCATTTGTTCATTCTGGCAAGGCGGTCGACATCCACTGCCATCGCCTTCCCCTTCCCCTTTTTACATGTAACTTCAATCCATAGGGATTCTACAGTGTATTTTGTTTCCTGCAAAACATTAATACTTTGTGACTCAGTGCCCTCTCTAACATAGAGCGCAACCCCTCCACCATTATGATATAGTTTGTACCCAGGTATCACAGTGTCCCACTGGTTGTCCTCCTTCCACCATGTCTCTGAGATACCAATCATACAGTATCTAACCTCTCATTTAGTGCTATATATTCTAACTCTTCCATCTTATTTTTTAGACTTCTAGCATTTGCATACAAGCATTTTAGAGACTGAATTTTATTCATATTAATCTGGCTATCAGTAGGCAAGGGTAATTTGGAATCTTTAAGCTCTGTCTGCTCTGTACTCAAGAGCATTTGGGCTACTTTTGTCTTTACTAGGGCATATCAGCAGAAAGGTTCCAACTTCAATCTTTTGCTAGTACTGTATCCTTAAAGGATACATTGTTCCAAACCATGTGCTCTTGGGCCACTACCAGCTTTCCCCTATTATTTAATTTAAAAGCTACTCTCTCTCCTTTTTAAAGTTTAATGCCAGCAGCCTGGTTCCATCCTGGTTAAGGTGGAGCCCTCATTTCGGAAGAGTCCCTCCTTTCCCCAGAATGGGAGAGGCCAAAGGGGGTGTACCTTGTACTAGTAGTGTTTGTTGATGATGCGGCAGCGCAGGAAGTTCCTGTGTGCTGGGTAGATAGGAATGTGTGTGTAGGCATCCTGCAGGTACAGCAAGGCAGCCAGTCATTCTGTTGCAGGAGGGATAAGATGCATCCCAACGAGTACATCCTGAAGTGTTCTTTGTGGATGAATTTGTTGAGATGACGTAGGTTGAGGATAAGGCATTTCCCTCCAGACTTCTTGGAAATCAGGAAGTAGCTGGAGTAGAAGCCTTGTCCTATTTCTCCCTCGGATACATGCTTTATTGCCTGGGCATCCAGGAGGGTCTTGATTTATAGGGATGCAGTGTCGCGCAAGTTGTCTGGTGTGTGACTGAGGGGAATGGATTTCTATTTTGGGGTTGTCATGAATCTGATGTGGTAGCCTTGGTCGATCATTTGTAGCACCCACTTGTTGGTTGTGATGTTTTGCCACGTCTCTTTGAAGAAGACAATGTGTTCTCCTACCTGCAGGAGTGTGGGTGCCATGCTGTCAAAAGGACGGTGTGTTCTTCCCTGCAGAGGTCATTGCTTGCTTCTGCTGCCTGTGCTCCTTTTGATGTGGTTTTTGGCTGTATGGCTGGTAGGCCAGCTGGTAAGGTTGGTATTTGGAACATTGCGATTGCCATTTGTGCTGTGGCTGGTACCATTTGGACTGGTAGGGCTTTTGGTAGGAGGACCCTTGCGACTTACTGGAGCTGGAGCTTCTGTTGAGACCTTCGGAAGCTAGTATCTGCAGAGTGTTGAAGTGCTCCTTCATAACATTCACTGTCTCTTTAACCTTTACTCCGAAGAGTTGTCGCCAGGGCAAGGTGCATCCACCAGGCGCTCATGGGTGTCCTCCCATAGACTGGAAGCCCAAACCCAGGCTGTGCATTTGGCAGTGATTGTTGTTGCAGCCCCTCTGGATGTGGCATCAAAAGCATCAAAGGTGGAGCGTATAAGATGCTTGCTGCACTCAATCAGGTCCCCCAAGAGGGGTGAGAAGGTGGCCTTGGACTCAGCCGACAGTCCCTCTGTGACTTTTTTAAGGCTATCCAGGATGGTGTTGAGGTATAGCACCTGCTGAAAGTGATGAGCAGCAATCTTCGCGCTCAGCATGGTCGCCTGGTAGGTCTTCTCCCATTGTTGTCTAGGAGCTAGTGGTCCTTTCCAGGAGGTGCATTAGTATGCATGCGGGAGCTCTTTGCCTGTTTTAGGGCAGACTCCATGATGATAGATTGGTGCAGCAGCTGGGTTCTGTTGAACCCCGGAATTGGTTGTCCTTGATATTTAGCGTCCTATCTGTGTGATGTGGCAAGGATGGATGCAGGTGTCTGCCAGTTGCAGTTGAGGGTGTCCAGCAGGAGGAGGTGGATTGTAATGGAGATCACCGATCTGGGTGCGATGAGGTATTTCAAGAGTCCCAGACCTCGCTCCTGTGGTCCGGGGTATCTGGGGGGGGGGGGTGAGAGCCAGGTGTGAGGATAATTTTTGCAGGAACTTGGGATAAGTTAAGTTCTCCAGGGGTGATGGTGGAAGAAGTGGTGGAGGAGAGGGCTCCAAGGGGGTCTCCTTGTCAGCTGGAGGGGAGGAGCTGTGCATGGAGGCTAGTTCCACTGCCTCCTCTGCCTCTCTATATGTGGAGAAGGGAACCGGGGAGAATTTGGCCGATGCAGGTGACGTGTCCGAGGGGTTGAAGCTGGTGGCTGTGGTGGCTGAAGCATCTGGTGCTTTGTGTGGGGCGGTTCTATGCCAAGAAGGTCCTCCAGAGGTCCATGATGACCACAGGTGGGGTCAAGAGCTGCAGAGAAGGCCTCGGGCACTAGCCTGTGGTGCATGTGGCTGGAGATCTCCCTCCATTGATTCTTCCAGGGAGGGGTATATGAGGTCAGGGAAAGGCTGCTGGAGAGACTTGTCCCGTCAGCGCCTGTGTCATCTCTTACTCCTTCAACTGCTGCTGTCACTGCCTGATATTCTGCCGGTGCGGTAGTGTGTGGCACCAGCGCTGGGGAGAGGGAGACTGCACGAAGCGAAGGGGGTTGGCCCAGGTGATCTCCTGATCAGAGCGATGCCGGCCAATCACGTGATATGGAGGCAGAGTCAGAGTCCTTGTCTGGAGGTCGGTGCCGGAGCCGGGAGGCCCTCGGGAGCCCTTGGTCCTCTCTTCTGTTGTGGTAGAAGTCTTGGCCAGAGTTGGCGCATGAGGAGGTGTTGCTGCAGCCTGGCCAGAGATGGAGGGCCTGGAGGCACATCCCTGGTCGTGGCCTGAGGAGACCCAGTGTGCTGGATAACGGTGGCCATATTGGATGCAGCCAAGTGGTTGCTTCCCTCATCTTCTTTGGACTGCTGCTTCTTCGTTCGAGCACTGGACTGAGTTGTGGCAGAAGGGGCTGAAGGTAAGGCCTCAGGATTTGAATCTTGCTCAGAGAATAATGTGTGGCTGTGTGATCTGCAGGCCCTGGGGGACATGCGGGTGTAATGAAGGCAGTCTTCCATGCGGTGATCCTTCCCCAGGCAGTGCACACAGCGGTCTTGGGCATCTGTAGAGTTCCTTTTCTTTGTGTATTTTGGGCATTTCTTGAATCCAGGTTTGGTGGTTTCTCACGATTTTCTTTGGATTTCTTTCTTTGTTTCTCTTTATCCATGTTTAATTGTTTGATGAAGGAGAGCTGGTATTCTGTCCAAATGGCAGGGCGGAAGAACAAGAACTGAGCCAGGTAGGGGCGGGCCCAGTGGTGGGGCAACCAGCACGTGCTCAGAAAGGTTTGCCTTTCTGAGCTCTAGGAGAGCACCTCCGTATCCATGGCACAGTCGGATGATGTCACTAGGTATGGCCGACTCATCCTGCTTGTCCCAGGAGAACCAACTTTACCTGACAGCTCACAGCAATATCCTCCTCTGCACAGGCTATTTCTTATCTGTTAATGCTCTCTGAAGTTTACAGGCCCGTAACTCCACCACAGGCTTTGAACTCCTTCACACAGGGTAGCATTGACCAATGCTCTCCCATTCTAGGGATGAGAACATGGATTCATTTCAGACCACTACATGCTTTATAATCTTGGAAACTGAAGCATAATAATTTTTTAGAGGATCTTTTCATCCCACAGATGGTCTAGAATGGTCAGACTACAGCTGTCCTCTGTTTAACAGGATAACTACGCACAACATAAGAGGTGGGGTTAGGAATCAAATAATGTTAAGAGTTGGTTGGCTGATGAGCTTTATGATTTGTAGATGTGAAAGGTTCTCAAGTAAAGATCATGCTGAGTCATCTCCTCCAGACCTTAATCTGGGGATTTTTTTTTAAATTACAGATTAACTCTAGTTTCAAGCATACGAGGCTAGAGGGCAGCTATGCTAACAGCTCCATCCTACACATCTGGTGAGTGTCTTATTTACCTACCTTGCTACCACAGTTGTCCTGCATAATCACTGTTTCTTCCCCAGCTTTTTGCCCCCCTGTCTGCTTGCTAATCTCACTCTGTATCATTCTCCTTGCTACTGCCGGGGATAGGGGAAAGATTCTTCCTAAAGGATGCACACTATTTTCCCAGCATGGCAATGCCCCCGTTTCAAGCTGGTAAGATTGCTGAGGGTTCAGACTGGCAGAGGATGAGCTGCTCTGGAGATAGACGGACTATTAGACCAAGCCTGCAAGGGTACCTGGTGCATGTCTGTTTTCAAAGAAATGAGATGGGTCAATCTCTTAAACTGAAGCTTGAAATTTGGAGGGTTTAGTCCATGCTCTGGAATGACTTCATTATTACACATCCTTAGTCATGCCTGATTTTGCAACAGCTGCATTTATCCTTTGGTGTGTGCTTGGGTAATGGATTTTTCCTGGACTGACACACCTTTTATTGAACCCTTCCTCCTGTACTCTTTTCTCCTCTCTCTCCTGACATCTCTTCTCCTCTTTTCTTTATTCTTTTCCTCCTTGGCCTGTCTGTTGCCTCTCTCTGATGCCCGATGCTGATTTCCAAGTCAACATCAGGCGTCAGAGAGGGGCAGAAGCAAACAGCCCCATGGTGCCAGAGCTTTAAAGTAAGTGCGGTGGGGCTGTTTGTGCCTATTGTCGTCGCCGCTGCAGGTCCCAGAGAGGGGAAACAGCAACAGCAATGGGCATTGCGGAGGAAGGGATGCAAGGGATAAGGTTTATCTAGGGCATCTCAACTTCTTGCACCAGCCCTGCTGGCACTTTGTCATGAGGTGGATCAAATAGTACCTATGGAAATAGGAAAAACTGAGCAGAGCAGTTCTAATAGTGACAGGTTAGAGCAGCACATGGACCAGGGTTGCTATGGGCAACGAACACAAACTGAAGTACCAGGTGTAAGAGCACGCCCAGGCAGTAGATTACCTCATAGCCCATTAGGTAATGAGGGACAGCTGGGGAGAGGCGAGGCTCAGAGAAACACCAAGAGTGACGCAGTTAAAAATCACTCACCAGAGGTCAGAGTTAGAGCCGATGGGAGAGCTGGTTGGAGAGCCTATGGGAGAGCCGAGGAAGGAGCTGGTTGGGGAGTTGACCAGAGAGTTGGACACGAGGTCAGAGCTTCACACGGAGACTCACACAGAATTCTACAGGAAGAAGCCCAGGAGAGAATACCAGGGATTTGTTTCAGGGAGCAGTGCAAGACTGAACAAAAGCCCAGTGGTCTGAGCCACGGAGGTATTTCTGAAGGCAAGCTGAGAAAAGCTGTGGGAAAGAATCTTCCTAAGAACAGGTACCAAGAGGGCAAAAGCTTTTATCAGGAGGATACTTTTGTGCCCAAAGAGAAGTGGAAAGAGAAAGGCAGTGAGAGGCTTTCATTTGAGAAAAGCTCCGTTAAGTTTCCTGTGCCTAGAAGCTCCGTGAAAACTAAGCCAGAAGGTAGGCTTATTCCTCATAATAGAAGGGAAGCTGAAAGTCAGAGTTTTTCCTACACTTACCCAAGAGTGTGTGGCTCTCAGGAAGGAAACTCTGCAGTGTGTGGTAACCTCCCATTATACTCCGGTAGAGAGGAGGAGGGGAGCCCTCTTAACAGAGAAGAGGGATTGTTTAAAAGTATCCTGAGTTATAATCCTATAGAAGATAGCTCCGGGGAAACATGTGAGGATATGCAATGTGATTTTTGTGATGAAACACCTGCTGAAGCCTATATGGATTGTACACTAATAATTTCAGATGATATTTCTTAACTGTGCTGAACTGACCAGAGAGAGAATCTGTTTAAGGAAACAGAAGTGAAGAAACGTGCTTGTTTTAAGAATAAGGACTGTTTTGCATTACCTTTGTTTTGTCAGGCTGAAGATACAAGCATTCATTTTTGTTATAGTAGTTTGCCTTTATTTCATACCAGAAGTATGGTTTTTGTCCTTTGTTCATATGTGCTAAAATTCACCCGGGAAGGGTAAATAAAAAGACCTCTTTTGAAGCCTTGCTACTCGACTGCAACTACACTCTTAGATTAGCTTGTGGGACTATAAATCCCAGGGGGCATTTCAATACCTGCTTGAGACACCCTCGCTGTTTAAGAAGAGGCCCCACTGTAGCTCCCATGCTTTATGCCTCTGGGAACCTATAGGTGGGTGACAACTTATAAGTAGAAGTTGCAAAATCGACACTTTGCGGATAAGTGCTGCACTTGTACATGTTAGCTGCAAGCTAATGCTGCTCTTTTTGTGCAAATGTAAATTTGTAAAATGGCTGCTCCCGCGGCAAGTGCCAGAAAATACACATGTACTTCTGCATATCCTTTTATGTATTTTACAGAGGCTCTGCATTTGGCAGAGCCTTTTGTAAAATAATGCCAGAACTGCGAACATTCTGACCTGGACGTTCCAATGTCTATCTCAACGCTCTATGCAAAATGGGCCGTAAAGCTTCTTATGTGATGGCCATTGAGTTAGTGTACACTGTAGAACAAATATACTTGTCGTTTTTTATGGGTAGGAATGGAAATGGGAGTGTTGTAGCCTGGTGTCGCTTACAATTACACCATCCATCATCATCCTGGAGCCCCGCCCTCATTGAAGCCACCCTCCGCCAGGGTTTGAGCTCAACCCTGAGGGACCACAGCATCTCTCTCGAACATCATGGGAACATCTCATCTGCCTCTCTTGGAAGTAAGTAGAAAGCCCATAGTTGGTCATCTGCCAAGGGGACAGGAAACTTGGGAGTGCTGATGAAGAGTAGCCCGATAACCCAAGCCCCCAGGGGAGTTGTGAGCTGTATGTCATTGCCACTAGCAGGCAGAACTTCCTTAAGGAGAAGAAAGAGAGAGATAATTATAAGCCGACTTTAATTTCTTTGAAGTACAGTAAGGTCATTGAAAGGATATCAGCAAGAAAATACATACAGTGTATCAGGGGCGGCCCAAGGGGGGTGCGGGGCCATGTGCGGAGACTCGGTGCGGGGCCTCATTTGCATAAGTGGTCTTATTTGCATAAATATTTGCATAATGTTACCATTCACTAACTTTTAGTAAACATGTCTCTTAATGAGTGTATGGATAAAGAAAGACTAAAAGATTTCTACATTACTATAATCCAGTGCCAACCGCCAGGCACATTAGGAACTACTACAAACGCTGCCCATTTAGAACCCATAGCAAACCTGCTGTATCCTGATAGCATTACCAGCAATGTTCCCTCTAATTTACTGTAGGCTGTGTGCGCATAAAATATCAGCTGTGCAACTTTTGAAGGAAGGTTAAATGTTTGTGTGCCACATAATGACACTCGGAGTTACATACTTTAAAATTTGACTACACGTCAGAATACAGTATGTACACCACATTGATTGCACTAGAAAATATTGTAGAACTTGTAAAAACCATAAATACACAACAACTTTTCAATTTTAAGAACATCTGTGTTGTTTTCTATCAGAATCAGAACCGTAATTTTTGTGCGCTCTGTTGTAAAGTATGTGCGCTCACTCGGCAAGGTGTGTGCGCGCGCACACGCGCACAGCTTAGAGGGAACAGTGATTGGGAGAGTAAGTGGGGATTGAGGATGGAGGGGTAAAATTTGTGTGGATGAAATAAGAATGAGGAAAGAGCAAAAGGAGAAAGATTAGTATGTTAAAGCAGATGTAGAGAGAGAGGATGGAAAGAAAACTAGAAGAGAGAAGAAAGGACAAATGGACAGCAGACGATGGAGAGTTAGCAGAAAACATGAAGAAACCAGAAGAAAGTGGCTGGAGCAATTGCAACTGAAAAAAAATGCACCAAAGGTAGAAAGATATCTCTTTATTTTGAATTTATTAACTGGAATATGAAAGCTCTGGGAAATGTGCATCATTAACGTATGCGCTTTGTTTGGTACAAGAGGAAATTGATTTATAGTTTTATTTCTACAGTGTTGTTGTACATTCCAAGTTTGGCTTTTGGGGTTCCCAGTTTAATTATTGCCTTCCTGTTTCTAAATTGCGATTCCTTGTTTGGTGATGGTCTATGTTCTGCATGTGTAACTGAGCTGAGGTATTCTGTTTATGTAATTGCTATTTGACATTGCCACTTGTTCTCTTTCCCCAGTATTCTCTGAAATGTACTGGTTTAATATTTGCAGTGTTTCCTTTTGATAGGTAGGGTCTGGTGCTTTGTGAGTCCTGGTAATTTACCAGGACTCACAAAGCACCAGACCCTACCTATCAAAAGGAAACACTGCAAATATTAAACCAGTACATTTCAGAGAATACTGGGGAAAGAGAACAAGTGGCAATGTCAAATAGCAATTACATAAACAGAATACCTCAGCTCAGTTACACATGCAGAACATAGACCATCACCAAACAAGGAATCGCAATTTAGAAACAGGAAGGCAATAATTAAACTGGGAACCCCAAAAGCCAAACTTGGAATGTACAACAACACTGTAGAAATAAAACTATAAATCAATTTCCTCTTGTACCAAACAAAGCGCATACGTTAATGATGCACATTTCCCAGAGCTTTCATATTCCAGTTAATAAATTCAAAATAAAGAGATATCTTTCTACCTTTGGTGCATTTTTTTTCAGTTGCAATTGCTCCAGCCACTTTCTTCTGGTTTCTTCATGTTTTCTGCTAACTCTCCATCGTCTGCTGTCCATTTGTCCTTTCTTCTCTCTTCTAGTTTTCTTTCCATCCTCTCTCTCTACATCTGCTTTAACATACTAATCTTTCTCCTTTTGCTCTTTCCTCATTCTTATTTCATCCACACAAATTTTACCCCTCCATCCTCAATCCCCACTTACTCTCCCAATCACTGTTCCCTCTAAGCTGTGCGCGTGTGCGCGCGCACACACCTTGCCGAGTGAGCGCACATACTTTACAACAGAGCGCACAAAAATTACGGTTCTGATTCTGATAGAAAACAACACAGATGTTCTTAAAATTGAAAAGTTGTTGTGTATTTATGGTTTTTACAAGTTCTACAATATTTTCTAGTGCAATCAATGTGGTGTACATACTGTATTCTGACGTGTAGTCAAATTTTAAAGTATGTAACTCCGAGTGTCATTATGTGGCACACAAACATTTAACCTTCCTTCAAAAGTTGCACAGCTGATATTTTATGCGCACACAGCCTACAGAAAATTAGAGGGAACATTGCTCCCAATAACCGGCCAATTGTAGATTTTTCATCCCTCCCACACAAAATATTTTTCCCCTCTCCATTTTACTCTCCCAGCCCCATCCCATTCTAATCCTCCCCCAACATCAGCTCCCTTCTAGTTCCAGTCTCACCCAGCATCCATTCCCTTCTAGTCCCTGCATCAGCCCATTTCCAGTCCTAGCCCCCCATCAACCCATTTCCAGTCCTAGCTCCCCCATCCATTTTCAGTCTGAGTGCCTTCATCAGCTCATTTCCAATCCTAGCCCCCCATCAGCCCATTTCTAGTCATTTCCTAGCCCCACCATCAGCCCATGTCAAATCCTAGCTCCCCTCCACTCAGCCCAATTCCAGTCCAAGCCCCCCCATGAGCCTACTTCCAGTTCTAGCCCCTCCATGAGTCCATTTCAATTCAAGCCCCCACCACAGCCCATTTCCAATCTTAGCTCCCCCCCAACAGCCCATTTCCAGTCCTATCCTAGCTGCTCCATCAGCCCATTTTCAGTCCTAGCTCCCTTCCCTCACAGCCCATTTCCATTCCAAGCTCCCTCCCCATCAGCTATTTGCAGTTCAAGCCTCCCCGTCCACTCAGTCCATTTCCAGTCATAGCAATCCCCCAACCCATTACCAGTCCTAGCCCCCCATCAACCCATTTTCAGTTTAAGCCCCCCCTATAACCCATTACCAGTTCTAACCCCCCCATCAGCCCACTTCCAGTCTTAACCCCATCAGCCCATTTCCAGTCAGCCCCCCATAGCCCATTGCCAGTCCTAACCCCCCCATCAGCCCACAGCCCATTACCAGTCTTAACCACATCAGCCCACCTCGTCCTAACCCCTCCCCATCAGCCCATTTCCTGTCCTAGCGCCCCCATAGCCCATTAGCAGTCCTAACCCCCCCATAGCCCATTAGCAATCCTAACCCCCCATCACCCTATTTCCAGACAGCCCCCATCAGCCCACAGCCCATTACCAGTCTTAACCACCCCCCCAGCCCATTTCCAGTCCTAACCCCCCATCACCCCATTTCCAGTCAGCCTCCATCAACCCCCAGCCCATTACCAGTCTTAACCCCCCCTAGCCCATTTCCAGTCCTAACCCCCCCACCCCATTTCCAGTCAGCCTCCATCAGCCCCAGCCCATTAGCAGTCTTAACCCCCCCCCCAGCCCATTTCCAGTCCTAACCCCCCCAGCCCATTTCCAGACAGCCTCCATCAGCCCCAGCCCATTAGCAGTCCTAACCCCCCCCAGCCCATTTTCAGTCCTAACCCCCATCACCCCCATTTCCAGACAGCCTCCATCACCCCCCCAGCCCATTACCAGTATTAAACCCCCCCCCTCCCTTCCCTTCCCTTCTGGCAAATAAAAAAAAAAAAAAACCTGGCTCTAGCTGCTGCCGCTGCCGCGTCCGTCGCAGCAGAGGCAGAATGGAGTGTCCCGCGGGGCCCCCTCTCCTCGTTGAGCCCTCTGCAAGGGCTTTCAGATTCGCGAAGGGAGAGTGCTCCCTCGCGTCTCTGTAAAGCCCGCAGGGGCTAATGGGAAATTTCCCATCTGCCCCTTTAGACGCGAGGGGCTGATGGGAAATTTCCCATTAGCCCCTGCGGGCTTTACAGAGACGCGAGGGAGCACTCTCCCTTCACGAATCTGAAAGCCCTTGCAGAGGGCTCTACGAGGAGAAGGGGCCCCGCGGGACACTCCATTCTGCCGCTGCTGCGACGGACGCGGCAGCGGCAGCAGCCAGAGACAGGGTTTTTTTAAAAATGTAATTTAAAAAAAAAAAAAGCAGAATGTTCTTTGCGTGGGGCCCCCTGAAACGCGGGGCCCTGTGCAAAAAACATTCTTGCTCAATGGACGGGCCGGCCCTGCAGTGTATTCATCCATAGAGAGCAGTGATGTGTTAATAGCTTCTTATCAAGGGCCTGTTGCCAGTTTTGCTCCATTTGGCGAGATGCTCCGTTGTTTCATAAACTAATTATAATGTGGAGCTCCTGGAAAACCTCTCCAGCTAGGGGTGGCCCGGGGGGAAGGGGGGGTGCGGACCATGTGTGGAGACTCATTGCGGGTCCTCATTTGCATAACAGACATCATTTGCATAATGTTAACATGCACTAACCTTTAGCAAACATGCCTCTTATTAAGTATCTGGATAAAGGAAGACTACCAGATTTCTACATTACTATATTCCAATGCCAACTGCCAGGCACATTAGGAAGCACTATAAACACTGCCCATTTAGAACCCATAGCAAACCTGTTGTATCATAACAGCACTACCAGGACACACAAAGCACCATACCCTGCCTATCAAAAGGCAACACTGCAAATATTAAACCAATACATCTCAGAGAATACCAATACATCTCCTACTGGGGAAAGAGAACAAGTGGCACTGTCAAATAGAAACTACATGAACAGAATACCTCAGCTCGGTTACACATGCAGAACATAGGCCGTCACCAAACAAAGAACAAGGGATCACAATTTGGAAATAGGAAGACAATAATTAAACTGGGAACCCCAAAAGCCAAACTTGGAATGCCCAACAACACTGGAGAAATAAAACCATAAATTAATTTCCTCTTGTGCTAAACAAAACACAAAGATGTTAGTGATGCACATTTCCCAGAGCTGACGTATTCCACTTAATAAATTCAAAATAAAAAAGTATTTTTCTACCTTTCTACCTGTAGAAACTGGGTGAAAGTCTTATGTAAATCAAGTTCACAGCTGCAGACTGAAGGAACAGTGTTATCTGAAGCAGTCAGTTCTTTACTGGTTCTCTGTAACACCTCCATGCCTTCCAGGTTGTCCCAGTGACAGCTCCTGAAACTATGAAAAGAGAGGTTACTTATCTGTAATTGCAGTTCTCTACAGACAGCAAGATAAGTCAACCACACCTGGTGACAACATCCAATGGTGCCATCCGGATGGAAGTGCTCTCTCAGAACTCAGAAAGGTAAACCTTTCTAAGCATGTATCAATATAGCCCTATCCTCTGCCCACTCCTACCTGGACCAGCCTATACCAGCTGAGATCCACAGGTAGGGAGGCAGGCATTCTGGAGCGAATGCTGTCCTTTCATCCTAGGGGAGGTGGACGGGAATGTGTGGCTGACTTATCCTACTGTTCACGGAGAACCACCATTATAGGTAAGTAACCTCGCTTTCTCCATGGACTAGCAGGATGCATCATCCACACCTGGTGACTCCATAGCTGCAGCTGTTCAACTGGATGGTGCAGCAGTAGAATGAAGTGGAAGCTGGAGGCCAGTTTTCTGAGGCTTTGCTATGGTTTATTTGAACTTATAGGTGATGCAGGCAGAACATGAACATATTTGTGTTGAAAAAAGAACAGTGAATGCAGTAGAAACAATGAAAAGCAGCAACATGAAACAACCAATGGGACCCATGGTCCCATTAAGTCAGGGTCTGCTTGGCGCCAGGTTAGGGTCGTCCATGCCCTGGGCCCCGACTGGTGCAGTGTCAGCCATACTGAGGAGGAGCGGCTGAAGGCACTATCCATGTGAGCCAGGGAGTCCAGGCAGTAGTGTTTCTGGAACGTGCTGATGGAGGCCCATGTGGCTGTCCTGGAAACGTTTTGTACCGTACTGCCTTGAGGTTCACCAGGGTGGCTGCAGTAGCCCAGAGTTGCTGGGTGCGGATGTTTCTTGGCGGTTGTGATCCGGCTTGCGTGTAGCAGAAGGCAATGATACTGAGATCCACTTTGAGAACGTCATTTTTGTGACTGGTCAGCCTGTTCTGTTGGGGTTGAATGATACAAACAGTTGTATTCCGTGTCTTGGGGAGGGGGAGTTTTGAGGTAGATCTGCAGGGCCTGGATGCAGTCGAGGGTGACAAGACATTGTTCTGGCATGGAGTACAGCCTTGTGTAGAAGGTGGGTAGCACGGTGGGCTGGTTCATGTGGAACAGGGACGCCACTTTTAGGAGTAATCTGGGATGGGTACAGAGTACCACTCAGTCTGGGTAGATCTGTGTGTATGGCATGTGGGCGAACGATGCCTATAGCTCACTGATTTGCTGGGCCAAAGTGATGGTTATGAGAAAGGGAGTCTTCCAGATTACATACTTGAGTGGTGAGTTCCCCATCAGCTCAAAGGGGTCTTGTGTGAGCTATCGCAAGTCAAAGTCAAGGTCTTGGGGTGGCACTGATTGCCGGACTGGGAGTTGCAGGTTGGCAAGGCCTTTCATGAAACTGGAGACCAGAGGGTGAGAGGAGATGGGTTGGTTGTCAGAGTGGTCATGGAAGGCTGTGATGACTTTGAGGTGTACGTGGATGGAGGGTGTCTTGAACCAAGCATTGGTAAGTGTGGTGAGGTATTGAAGGACCATCAGGATGGGAAAGGAGAAGGGGTCCTGGCCCAATGACATGCACCAGGCGTTGAAGCCCTTCCATTTGAGGTTGTAGGATTTCCATGTGGAGTCTCGAAGGGCAATGAGGATGAACCGTTGCACCTCTGTGGTGAGATGGGGGGAGGAGAGCCTCTTCCTTTCAAATTCCAAGCCATCAGTGTGAGAGTTTCCAGGTTGGAGTGAAGCATCTTGCTCCTGTTCTGGGAGAGGAGATCTGATGTCCGGGGAAGGGGGAGTGGTGGGCAGACTGAGAGGTGTTGGAGGTATGGGAACCACATTTGACTTGGCCAGTGGGGGGCGATGTGGATGATCAAGGCTTGGTCGTTGATGATTTTCTGGATTGTCCTGGAGATGAGTGGAGTGGGGGGTACACATAGAAGAGGTGCGTGCCCTACTGGAGGTCGAGTGTGTCGGATGCTGCTTGGAGCAGAACTGGGCACATTTGTTGTTGGTCTCGTCTGTGAAGAGGTTGATTTGGGGGTGTCCCTATCACTGGAAGAGTGTGTGCATGATTTCAGTCTTGAGGGACCACTCGTGGGGTTGGAGCTGGTGACTGAGGCTGTCTGCCAGTTGGTTGTGTTTGCCCGGCAAGTAGGATGCTTGCAGGAAACAGCCTCTGGATGTGGAAAAGGATCATATCCTGAGGGCCTCCCTACATAGTGGGAGGGAGCCCATGCACTCTTGTTTGTTGATATAGATCATCGTGACTTGGTTGTTGGTCAGTATTAACACGACCTTGTCCGTGATCCAGGAGAAGGCCTTGAGGGCGTATCAGATGGTGCAGGGCTTGAGGAGGTTGATATGCTAAGTCCTCTCCCTTACAGTCCAGGCTTCCCTGTATGTGGAGGTGGAGTAGGTGGGCTCCCCAGCCGGTTGTGGACTAGACTGTGCTGAGGTGGTTGTAAGAGCTGTCCCCTGGTGAGGTTACTCCGTCACATCCATCATGAGAGTCCCGTCCTTGTCTTGGGGTCTATGCTGATTCTGCACAATAGGGGTTGGGAGTGCTGAGCCCAGTTGTGGCAGAGGTGCCACTAAAGGGCACACACGCATAGTTTGGTGAGGGGGATGATCAGCATGTTTGCTGCCATATGTCCCAGGATTTGTAGGAGTGTTTGGGCTGAAGTGGTGCAGCAGGACACTACTGTCCGAGCGAGGGTGATGATTCCTGCCCACCCAATGGGCAGATGCAGTGCCATTCACTGGAGGGTTCGGATATCTGCTTCTATGAATTACAGGCATTAGGTGGGTTGCAGGATGAACTTTTTGTTGTTGATGACGAAGCCAAGTGAGGAAAGGAGAGTTATGGTGCATCGGATGGCCCCAGCCATCTCCCATTCAGAAGGCACAGAGATTAGATAGTTGTCCAGGTAGGGGAAGACACAAATGCCCTCCCTGCAGAGGTGTGTGGCAGCCACTGCAATACACTTGGTGTAGACCTTGGGGACTGAGGAAAGGGTGAATGGGAGCACTTTGTATTGATAATGGTTGCCCGAGATGTGGAATTTGTAGGTACCTGTGGTGAGTTGGATGGATGGGAATGCATGTAAGTGTCCTGAAGATCAAGGGATGCAAGCCAGTCATTGCTTTGTACGAGTGGGAGAATGGATCCCAGGGAATACATATGGAATTTCTCTTTGTATATAAATTTGTTGAGGCAGCGGAGTTCAAGGATGGAGCGGACTCTACACGATTTCTTGGGGATGAGGAAGTATCTTGAGTAGAAGCCCCGGTTGGCTTCTGTGGCAGAAACCTGTTCTATGGATCCCGAGACCAGCAGAGATTGCAGCTCCAAGGCCATGGTGGAGGTTACAATTACACTACCCATTGCCATTCTGGAGCCCTGCCCTCATTGAAACCACCCTCCACCAGGGCGTATGGCTGGTGGGAATGCGGCACTGTTGAGAGGTTTTCCAGAAGGTGATGTGGTACCCCTCTCAGATAATCTGTGAGATCCACTTGCTGAAGTAAAGGAACTCCATGCATATCCAAAGAGGGATAGGCGGTCCCCCACAGGGGCCATGTTAGAATCAAAAAGAGAGACTGCTCTTCCCCAGTGACGGTGGCCCTTGCTTCTGTTGGCAGCATTCCTTTGGACACTGTTTGTGTAGGACTGGCTGTACATTTGGTGTGTTGGTTGCTGTGGCTGCCACCTGTGGTACGGGTGGTAGTGTCCTGGGGTGGAGTAGGACTTCTTGTGGTAGGACCCTTGCTACTTTCGCTGGTTAGAGGAGTGTTCAAGGCCCACGAAGGTTAGGGTTTGGAGCATGATGCAGTGCTTCTTCAGGTCATTGACTATGTCTTTCGCTTTCTCCCCGAATACCTGTGCAAGGGGCATTGACAAGTCATTCGTGGGTATCCTCCCTAAGGCCTGAGGCCCTAAGCCAAACTGTCTATCTAGCTGTGATTGCCGAGGCTGTGGTGTGGGATGTGGTGTCGAAGGTGTCGAAAGCTTATCGGATTAGATGCTTTCTGCATTCCTGATGTCGCCCGGGATGGGGAAGAGGGCGTCCTTGGCTTCTTGCAGAAGTTTGTCAGTGATGCTCTGTTGACTGGCCAGGAGTGGGTTCTGGTAGAAGACCTGCTGGAATTGGTGCGAGGCTATTTTAGCCATGAGCATCGCCACTTGGTAGAACTTCTTCCCAAACTAATTGAGGACTTTGTGGTCCTTTCCTGGGGAAGTATTGGCATGGGTCAGGGAACCTTTGGCCTCCTTGAGTGCAGATTCAACCAAAATGGACTGGTGGAGTAACTGCACCTTGTCAAAGCATAGTGCTAGTTGTACTTGGTACTTCGAGTCAAGTTTCCTGGATGTGGTGGGCCCTAAGGCAGGTGTCTGTCATACCTTCTGAAGACTGTCAAGGAGGAGTTTGTGGACCGGAATGGATACCAGGGACCTGGGAGTGTCCACGTACTTGAGGAGACTGAGGACTTCATTCCTTGGGTCTGGTGCATCTGCTTGAGATAGAGAGAAACATGGGCCAGTTTCTGGAGGAATTTGTGATACATGAGGTCTTTGGATGGGGAGGGGGATGGAGTTGGAGTCAGTGGAGTTGTTAATGTTTGTGGGGAGTCTGTCTGGTCAGTGTGGTGGTGAGAACTTTCTGGGGAGTTCTGGACACAGCTTTCTCAGCATTGCTATTTATCAAAAGCGATTCTGGAGAGAAACCCATGGGTGAGGGGGATCTTCACAGTGATGGCATGTGCGTGGCCCTTGGTGAGATGGGCAGCAATGCCTGAGGGCTCTGTTTTGCCTGGGAGCATAGTTCCTTTGTTTGCTGTGCTGTATGCTGCACAAGGAATTGTGCTAGGAGGTCGAGTATGTTGGCTGCCCCTGCCGTAGTGACTGACCTGCCCTGGGCTGAACTGCCATGACTGTGCGATGGTTTGCGCTTGTGGTGTGTCAAGGGTAGGCTGGCAGAGGAGTAGAGGCTGTCCAGGCTCATGTCTGTGCTTCTGCCCCTGTTCCTCTTTCTGTGATCCCAGCTGCTGTAGGGAGTGCTGCTGCTCATTGAGCCTCTGCTGCGCCAGTGAGGTGATCTCCTGTGCCTCCTTCGGCGGTCCATGGCAATGGGAAATGGTATGGCATTCTCTGAGGTGCTGCGGAGGGGGGGGGGGGGAACCCCAGCGCCAGTTAATCATTTTATTTTATTTATTTTATTTAGCATACATTTGTATACCGCTACTTCCAGCGATCAGTAGCGGTTTGATTAACGAAAAACGGGTTTGTACAATCATGTCAAAATTTAGA
The DNA here is from genome assembly GCA_033557465.1 of Ichthyophis bannanicus. NCBI lineage: Eukaryota > Metazoa > Chordata > Amphibia > Gymnophiona > Ichthyophiidae > Ichthyophis > Ichthyophis bannanicus. The sequence continues at coordinate 218,021,352 of CM066039.1, read as the reverse complement.
AATATACACACATTGATTTGGAGGAGAAAGCACAGCACATGTGGGGAGGACATACGGGGATGATTCAGACATTACATATTTACATATTTACTTATTTACATAAACTGCCACCATGTTTCATTGGGTGGTATCATTTCAATCCCCGGGATTATAACAGACTGTATTGGCACTGGAAAAGATGTGTCTTGAGCTTCTTTCTGAATTCCATAAGGTCTTTGACAGCTTGTAGCTCCGGTGGTAGTTGGTTCCAGATGGACGGGGCCGCGTAGGAGAATGCTCGTTGGCTAGTAGTGGTATTTACGGATCTGATATCCGGGGGAACATGGAGTGTATTTGAGTGGACTGTTCGCCTGCTTCTGTTGGGTGGTTGCGTGCTGATAAGGGTGGAAAGAAAGGATGGTGCTATGTTATGAATCAGTTTGAAGGTGGTTACTAGTATTTTATATTTTACCCGGGCTGCAATGGGGAGCCAGTGAAGCTCGATTAGTACAGGGGTAATGTCATGGAGGGCGTTCCCTGTCAGCGTGGTAATATGATGAGGGATGCTGCCGGTGCGGGCGAATCAGGTTGGAGGCAGGCATGGTTTGGACAGCGCCTTGGCCAATGGCGCTGATTGTGGGCAGAGCTTTCGGCGACCGGAGAGGCAGCATGGGAAGAACCTCTAAGTTGCGGGAGTCTGTAGCTCTTGTGCCAGATGGATTTTGGCAGCGATCAGGGACTGAAGCGCTGGATGTCTGCTTTTGGGCCTGCAGGCTTGGGATGGAGGCCTTGCGGGGCACATGCTGTGCCATGGGGGCTGCTCTCACCAGCAGTGCTGGCAACCATGTGTTTTTCTTTGCAGCTCTTCTAGGCCACATGGGAGGCCCGTTGATCAGTGAAGCAGTGGTCTGGTGCCTCAGCAAGGAAGTCTTGCAGCATATGGCTCTTGGATCATCTGGCTCTTGGGGACATGCGGGCGCAGTGGAGGCAATCCTCCATGTGGTGAGCAGCCCCGAAGTAATGGATGCAATGATCATGGGTATCCGTGGAGTTCATCTTCTGCTGCACTTAGGACCCTTCTTGAAGCCAGGTTTGGTCATTTTGTAGTCTTGAAGCTTCTTTTCTTCTGCTTTCTTCTTCTTCTTTTGTATGTTTAAGTGGACAGCTGAGTATTCCGTCCTTCTTGGCAAGGTGGAAGAAAGAGACTGGCATAGGTAAGGGCAGGCAGAATGTAGGGCTACACTGGTGCATGCTCAGAAAGGTTTACTTTTCTGAGCTCTGGGAGAGCACTTACATCCGGATGGCACAGTCGGATGATGTCACCAGGTGTGGCTGACACATCCTGCTTGTCCATGGAGAACTAAGAAATCAGCCACTTTCTCTTATTGGTTCCCAACAATGGTAAACGCACAGCCTTACTGAATAACAAATTCCATAATGTAGCCTGATACCAAGCTAAAGTTTCGTTAAAACAAGATATTGCACTCTTCCTACACCCCATGTTTCAAATATCTGTAAGACTTGTTCTCAGACTGAGTTTTATTTTTAAAGTGATGGCATCTTGACACTGTCTGCACTTTCCTGTAATCCATCTGATATTCCTGAGATGGACCTTATTTAGCAAGAGCTGTAGATGGAAGGAGAGACTGATGGATCACAGATAGCATAGAGCATCTCTAGTAGATTGGATGGTCATTTCTGACAATTTCCTGAGCATGATGGGAGGCACCACAGGGACTGAACTATAAGGATTTCCAAATCTGACTGACTTGACTGAGGGCATATCATAGCTCATCTCACCTGGCTCTAAAACACAGGGCTGCTGGTTGTCTTTCTAAATTCAGTTGCATTGCTGGCTTTGTAGTTGTTTTATTGGAGTTCTTTTAACATTCCATGCAATCATATTGTTCAAATGATATTTAAACATCTCAATCATATCACCTCTATCCCGCCTTTCTTTTAAGGTGTACATATTAAGATCCTTAAATCTGTCCTCATATGCTTTATAATGAAGACCACTAACCATTTTAGTAGCCACCCTCTGTACTGACTCCATCCTGTTTATATCCTTTTGAAGGTGCGGTCTCCAGAATTGCACACTATACTCCAAATGAGGTCACACCAAAGACTTATACAGAGGCACTATCACCTCCTTTTTTTCTGCTAGCCATTCCTCTCCGTATGCACCCAAGCATCCTTCTAGCTTTTGCTGTCGCCTTTTCTACCTGTTTAACTACTTTAAGATCATCAGACACAACTACGCCTAGGTCCCGCTCTTCTTTAGTGGACAAAAGTACTTCACCCCCTGTAGTATATTGCTCCCTTGGATTTCTGCAGCCCAAATGCATGACCTTACATTTTTTAATATTAAATCCCAGCTGCCAAATTCTAGACTATTCTTCAAGCTCCCTCCTCATGTTATCTACATCTTCCTGGGTGTCTACTCTATTGCAGATTTTGGTATCATCTGCAAAGAGGCAAACCTTACCCGACAGCCCTTCTGCTATATCACTAACAAAGATGTTAAAAAGAATCGGACCAAGGAAGATCCCTGGGGCACACCATTGGTAACATCCTTCTCCTCAGAGTGAGCTCCATTTACCTGTACTCTTTGTCGCCTCCCACCCAACCAATTTCTAACCCAGGCAGTAACTTTAGGGTCCATCCCTAGGGTGCTCAGTTTATTTATGTGAGGAACAGTGTCAAAGGCTTTACTGAAATCTAAATACACCACATCTAGGGCTCTCCCTCAGTCCAACTCCCTGGTCACCCAGTCAAAGAAATCAATCAGATTTGTCTGACAAGACCTGCCTCTAGTGAATCCATGCTGCCTCGGATCCTGTAATCTGCTGGACTCCAGAAACCTCACTATTTTCTCTTTCATCAGCGTTTCCAATAATTTACTCACCACCAAAGTTAAACAAACCGGCCTGTAGTTTTCAACCACATCCTTACTTCCGCTTTTGTGTAAAGGCACCACATGAGCCTCTCTCTAGTCCTTTGGCACCACTCCCGACTCCAATGAGGCATTGAAAAGGTCAGTTAGTGGAGCTGCTAAACTGTGGTAAAGGAGCAAGTGTGTCAGCGCACGCGCTATCGGCACACCTGCACCCTTAGCATGTCTAAAACACTGCTTTAGTGCACGCTAACTGTACCAGCAGTGTAAAGCGCCCTATGGGCGAAGAGTGGGGGGTCAATGGGTAGGGAGTGGGCTTGAACAAGGCGTGCTCCCTCAATTCCGATTGCGCAACCTGCTGAAAGATGCCTTAACGCCGGGAACTCTAATGCATATCAAAACCTCGCAGAAAGGGTGTATTTTGAGGGGAGAGAGCCTATTTTAACATCTGCAATGTGATGCACAGACAGGTGAACCCAAGATAGTGATAGTAGTGCTCCATTGGCAGCTACAGCATAGTGCCCAAGTATGAAAGGGCAATATGTTGATGGTGCAAATGGGGCAAAGGAGGGTCATGCAGTGGGGGGGTGGTGGTGCACAGGGCGGACCAGACAGTCGCCTAGGTGGCACATAAGAACATAGGATCTGAGAATATACCGTACTGTGCAGACCAAGGTCCATCATGCCCAGTATCCTGTGTGCAACAGTGGCCAATCTAGGTCAAGTACCTAGCGGTCTCCCCAAAAGACACACAGAATCCACCATGCATGTATTGGGGCAAGCAAGGGATATATTGGGCTCCTCTTCAGTAATGGTTTATGGATCATTCCCCAGGAACCTGTCCATACCTTTTGGAAACCCAGCTACACTAACAGCCTTTACGACATCCTCTGGAAATGAATTCCAGAGTTTGAATACGCGTTAACTAAGAAACCATTCTCTCCCAGTAGTTGTCAATGGGTTATGCTATAGCCTCACTGCATGTCCCCTAGTCCTACTACATTTGATGGTGTAAATAAGGGAGGTAGGGGAGGCAGGGGAGTTATTTTCTGTGGACTGATGGTACTGTTCGATACCCAATTTTGGTGTAAGTGAGCGGAGTAATGTAACTGTCGGTGGTACTGTTTCATGTATCTTTGTTGTTGGGAGTGGAAATGTTTGATAACAATAAAAAGGATTTTCCATATTTACCTGTTCCACTCCAGTCAATAGTTTATAGACCTCTATCATAACACCCCTTGGTCATCTTTACCCCAGGTTGAAGAGACATAACAGTGGCAGACAGTGATGGGGTCCCTGCAGAGTCAGATGGTTGTGGGGGGGATGTGTGACTCTCCATGTATGCCTCTGCCCCCCCCCCACACACACACATCCAGACCCTGCGCCCTAGGCACCCGCCAACCCACATTTTGGATGGCATGTCAGCATGGTATAGAGGGTGTTGGCAGAGGGGGCAGCAGCACCCGCCTGCAGCAGACCAAAGCAATGCCCTGGTCTAGCACACAGTGCAACATGTTCCAAGTGCAACATGTTGTAACTGTGGCAGCACTGTGGCACACTACATACAGTTGGTGTGTATACGAGCGGAGGGTCACAGGTTCAGGTCCTGGCTGTGGATCATGCAGTACATGTCCCTGTGGCTAAACGTTAGCCCACAATGCAGGTACAACACCAACATGTGCAACCCCCAACGAATCAGCCAGCAAGAATACAAACACCGATCAGCCACACAAACAGGCTCCACTATCCACAGCTGGATAAAGAGTCAGGCTGACAGCACTGGCACACTGAGTGGGCATTAACAGCAGAGTGTACTACTATTTCCTGCATAATGAGCACACATTAGCAATGCTCGAGCTGATATCAGGACCAAGGTGGCAGACAGGAATGCCAACCATCCCCATTTTTGCACAGCATATCGATATGAGTTTGTGTGTGTGTGTATGTCTATAAATTGTTTTGTGGCTTTCTACTCCTCACTGAGCCTTGCGGTGCATAAGCTGTTTCCAGCATTAATCTGCAAATATGCAAGTGGAGAGCAAGTATTGAGGGTATGGCCTGAAACAGGGCGGATTGGCCAGGATGTGTCTGCATCGGAGGTAGGGTCCATGACTGAGACGTTGTAATGCTTGACTGCCACAAGCATGGACCGGGTGGCCACAGCATGTCATGCTGGGAGGGCACTCTCACTCTGACCAAGCAGTGACCATGGCACGGCTATGTATCCACATAGTGCTATATAGTGTCTGGTTCCAGTGATGTGGGTGCACATCCTGTCCTGGGGGCCCGATCACTGAACCGAATGCTGAGTGTCCATGCTGTATATCCCAAGTCTGGGTGCACATGGTCACACCGTGCACATGCAATGTGTACTGACCAGCGGACTGTCCGCCGTTTGTATATGTATGGCTGGAAAACCCAGTGGTGGGCAGCAGGTGCAGTCTGATTGTGCTTGCTGTGGGTGATTGTTAGACCTAGGTGGTTGGGATGTGAGGTGTTTGAGGTCTACTCCGTGTGGTAATGGTAGGGCCAGCAGGACTCTAGAATAGGGGGTGACGGATGTGGAAGGTCAAGATCTACAAGCCACTCCCTGCAAAAGCAGAACAACATCAGAAACAGCCACACTTTTAAACCACACATCAAAAACAAGTGGGAAGAAGTGGGGAGAACAAAATCAATGCAAAATACACACAAGTCAGGTAAATGCTGGAAAGCAATGAGCACAAATGCTCGAAGCTTAGCCAACAAAGTTCCGGACTTGGAAGCCCTAATGGTGGAAATGGATTTTGACATTGTGGCCATTACAGAAACATGGTTTAATGAATTGCATGAATGGGATATAGCCATAGTTGGCTATAATCTATTCAGAAGAGACAGAGAAAATGGAAAAGGAAGAGGAAGAGGAGTAGCCTTGTATGTCAAAAGCAATATTAAAGCTACTGAAATGCAGGGGACATGGGGAAAAGAAGAAGCGCTTTGGATTGCATTGGAAAGAGGAGATGGCACTGTCATCCATACTGCTATAGTCTAAAGACCTCCGACTCAAATTGAAGAGAGAGATAACAAATTGATTATAGATATTGCCAAGATAGCCACAAAGGGGGAAGTGATCATATTGGGTGACTTTAATCTACCTGTTGTGGATTGGAGTACTCCTTCTGCACATCTGGAAAGAAGCAAAAAAATTGTGGATGCTCTCCAAGATGCATTACTTAGACAAATGGTGATGGAACCAACCAGGGAAAGCTCAACGCTGGATTTAGTGCTCATCAACGGTGATAGCATGTCGAATGTCTGCGTGAGTGCCCCTGTGAGCAACAGTGATCATCACACGGTGTGGTTTGAGATAAAAGCCATGGTACAGGCCAATCATAGCAAGCTCAAAGTCCTAAACTTCAAAAACACTGACTTCAATAAAATGGCTGAGTACCTAAAAGAGGAGATGATGGGTGGAGATAAGGGAAGTGGAATTGCAATGGTCTAAACTAAAGGTGGCAATAAAAGGGGCAACAGATAAATATTTAAGAGAAGTAAATAAAAACAAGAGGAGAAGGAAACCTATTTGGTTTTCCAAAGAAGTGGCTGCTCAAATAAAGGCAAAAAACACAGCTTTCGCAAAATTCATAAGCTTGCAAACAGAAGAACACAGAAATGAATACAGGATCAAACTCAAAGAGTCAAAAAGAGAAATAAGGAAAGCAAAATCAAAGGCAGAGGAAAAGATGGCTAAAGATATTAAGGGCGGCGACAAAACTTTCTTCAGGTATATTCGGGAAAGGAAGAAGATCAGAGTTGGAATTGCAGGACTCAGAAGTGCTGGGAAAGGACTCGTGGAAAGTGACATTGAAAAAGCGAAATTGCTAAACAAATACTTCTGCTCTGCTTTTACTAAAGAAAATCCTGGTGATGGATCAGCTGAGACTCCCAAATATAAAAATGGGAATGAATTAGATACCACACCATTCACAGAAGATGAGGTGTTAGAAAAACTTGCTAAACTGAAAGTGGACAAAGCCATGGGACCGGATGGGATACATCCCAGGATACTGAAAGAGCTCAGAGAGGTTCTTGTAGGACCATTAAAGGATGTCTTCAACAGATCCTTGGAAACAGGAGAGGTTCCTCAGGACTGGAGAATGGCTGATGTCGTACCTTTACACAAAAGTGGTGACAGGGAAGAAGTGACAAACTACAGGGCCGTGAGCCTTACCTCGGTGGCGGGAAAAGTAATGGAGGTACTCCTGAAAGAGCGAATAGTGAACTTTCTCAAAAACAACAGGTTGCAAGATCTGAGGCAACATGGTTTTACTGAAGGAAGATCTTGCCAAACAAATCTGATTGAATTCTTTGGCTGGGTGACCAGAGAACTAGATCAGGGGGATGCGATGGATGTCATCTACCTGGATTTCAGCAAAGCCTTTGATACTGTTTCTCATAGGAGGCTTGTCAAACTCAGTAGCTTGGGGATGGGTCCCAAGATGGTAAACTGGATTAGAAATTGGTTGACTGACAGACAACAGAAGGTGATGGTACATGGAGCTCACTCGGATGAAAGTAAGGTGATTAGCAGGGTGCCCCAGGGTTCGGTCCTGGCCCGGCACTGTTCAATGTATTTGTGAGTGATATTTCTGAAGGACTGAAGGGAAAAGTCTGTCTTTTTGCAGATGACACAAAAATTTGCAACAGAGTGGACTCCCCCGAGGGAGTGGTTAACATGAGGAAAGATCTACAAAAGCTGGAGGAATGGTCTAATGCTTGGCAACTACGATTTAATGCAGAAAAGTGCAGTGTCATGCACTTGGGTAGCAGAAATCCAAGGGAAATGTATGCGATAGAGGGCAATAGGTTGGTGTGCACGGTTCAGGAGAAAGACCTTGGTGTGATTATCTCTGATGATTTCAAGGTGGCAAAACAGTGCGACAAGGCGGTGGCAAAAGCCAGGAGGATGTTGGGCTGCATACAAAGAGGGATTACCAGTAGAAGGGAAGAGGTACTTATGCCACTGTACAAGTCACTGGTGAGGCCTCACTTGTAATACTGTGTTTAGTTTTGGAGACCATATCTTGCAAAAGATGTAAAAAAACTGGAAAGTGTTCAGAGGAAGGCGACCAAAATGATTTGGAGCCTATGTAAGAAGCCTTAGGAGAAGAGACTTGAAGACCTAAATATGTACACTTTGGAGGAGAGGAGGGATAGGGGAGATATGATTCAGACCTTTAAATACTTAACGAGAAATAATGAACAAACAAACCTCTTCCAAAGATGGGGAAGCTGTAAAACTAGAGGGCATAACATGAAGCTGCAAGGTGGTAAATTGAAAGGCAATGTCAGGAAATATTTTTTCACTGAAAGGGTGGTAGATGCTTGGAATGCCCTCCCAATGGAAGTGGTGGGGGCAAACACGGTGACGGAATTCAAAACGGCATGGGACAGACAGTGGATCCCTTTACAGCAATAGGATAAAAACAAAATAAACTGAAGCATATAACTTCTGAACCATCTAACGTCTCAACAAATAGGGGTGTCCCACATGGAGTGGTGGGTTCACCCCTAAACAAAGACATGGGGAGGGGTGGCCTGCACCTACTCTTGCCATCTTGCTGGGCAGACTAGATGGACCATGCTGGTCTTTATCTGTCGTCATCTACTATGTTACTATGCCTAGATGCCCCCTCCCCTCCCCCGGTAGTTGGCATCCATGGCATCAGCAGTTCAACAGTGGGTATTGACATGCACAGTTCTTGGAGGGCGCCTGTCCAACAGGGGCAGATCCCAGGGCCAGATGTGATTGGCACATATAGCATGCTGCAATTCTGCAGGAACAAGGTGACTAGCATATCACACTGCAGACAATACCTGCCATGCACTGGCGGTGATGGGGATCCGCCGCACAAGCGGCAGAGACCATCTCTAGCACTGCAGGTACTGGGGATCTGGTGCTGCGCACGCATCCTCCCTCTCAGGGTGACCGCGGGAACTGCTCTGAAGCACGGTTTGTAGCTGCTCTGTGCTTGTATCACTTACTGCCAGTGCATCTTACTGAGTTGTAGTGATGGATAAGTGCATTCTCCATTTGGTGATCAGCTGTAGACTGCTGTTCTGCATGTGCACTGCATCATGGGTTCTGGTGGGGGCTACCCTATACCGGCACATACAGCAGATATTTTAGGCAGTGACCTGTAGTCTCTTTGTATCCAGCCATTGCAATGCAGAGAGGTGTGGAGGTGTAGCCTACTCATCAGTGCAATGTCTCTATAAGCAGGGGACAGGGATTCAATCCCTACTTGTTCTTTTTGTGATTGTGCTGCTCAGATCATTTCCATGCCTGCAACAGTCAGGGATCTGCACATCAGTGCTGGCAGACATACCACCTCTCCTCAGCTGCCATCCATCCTTCAGCTCATATATCTGCCTCTGTTGGCTGTGTATAGTCATATCTTCCTCTGCAGGCTGCTACTCCATGACCTACACTAGTACGCTTTTCCATATTTTGGCTCTTTGCGCTCACCTTTCCTGTGCCTGTTCTGGACATCTCCACTACTATTCTGTCCTCCTGTAGCTGCAAACATCCTACCACTTCTGGCTCTGCTGGGGAACATGTCTCCCCCATCCTATGCCACACACTGACATTGCAGCACTTTACATTGACATCACCTTGTGCATCAGTACAGCTGCCTCCCACATGCTTGTCCACTTTACTAGCTGCCACGTAGGGTGCCCACCAATATGGCAGGTCAATCAGCTCCCACCTTTCTTTCCTTCAATCACTTTTACATTGACATTCCTTGGTGCTCGCAGCTCTATCCAACATTTGGGTTACAGCCGTTTTCGTGCCTTGAGGTGCATGCTTTGCACCTTAGGATACCTTGTCACCTTACAGTGTAGGCTTTGCACCTTAGGACACCTTGTCATCTTACTGTGCCTTACAGTGTATGCTTTGCACCTTAGGGCACTTTCTTATTGTGCCTTAAAGTGCATGCTTGTCACCTTACCACGCATTGTCCTGTTAGCGCACATTAAATGGCCCAAGACGCCCTAACGCCAGGTTGCCCCCTACCCACCCAATGCCTTATATGGCTTCAGGCACCTTAATGCTGCCATTAACACCTGTGACTTTACCACGGTTTATTAAACATACCTCTAGAAGGAACTATGTGCAGCAGCTGGCCAGGGATGCATGTATGGGTTACGCAAGAGGCAGAATACCGCAATCCAGACTGAAACTGCTACATGGACTGGCAAATCTGCCAAACATCCCATCCTAATCCTGACTTGCTGTACTACAGCTGATGGAAGCAGGGGCCATTAAGACTTCTGCTTCTATAATGTTGTAAGGTCTTAAAGGAACATGGTGAGCACTGAGGAACAGTCTCCCAGCAGAGGTGTTGGTAAACACATTTCTGTAACATAAGACATGTGACAAGACCCTAAATAATGGGAAGCCAAGGTGTAGATGAAGTTGGGTTTGTAATGCTGCAACAGGAAGATGAAATGGTCAGACAGTGGCTGGATTTGGAGATCATGTTCTAAAATATGTCCATATATTAGGAACCTGAAAATGAAGTCATAGTGGTAATTTCTTCCAATGGGTTAGTTTTGCATGTCTGCTAAAAAAAAAAAAATTGCAGGAAAAAAACAACATCACCAGACTACACAAAATCAAAAAAGCAACTAGTCCATAGACAAAAATTATAATAATCATCATCAAAACTGAATAACATTTGAATTATTCAATAAAGGGGATCAAAGGTCCACACACCTTCAACCCAATTGTACACCACCACTCAAAATTTATATGCTAACAAATGAATCTTGGAGGTAAAAAAGTTTTTTGTGGAGAAGGAAGGATGGCTCAAAATAAGTACAGAAAGTCTCTGACTTATATAAGTAGATCGTTCCGCAACCTTATGCGTAAGTCAATATTTAGGTGATTCGGAGCCTTGTTTGTAATTATTAATAATAATTAATAAAAAACATGCTCTCTTATGTGGGCAGCATCTTTGACGATGGTGTTGATTGTAGATGGTGCGTAGCAAATTCTCGAGCAGTGGAGGTGATGGTTTGGCCACCTGAATGCTTATGGATGATTTTCATTTTGGTATCCAAATTGATCATATGATGCTTGCGAGAAGGCTCTCCCTTTCTGTCACATGAACTTTTTCCATCGGTCATTGTTAATGGAATTAGCTTCAAGTTACCATGCGCTGCAATTTAATGTGTTTTCCAGGAATTGGCGGCATTTTATGTTAACAGTTTGTTCCGTTAATTCCATAGATTTTTTTGTGCATGTTGGAAATTTTTTACATAAGTCCAGATCAACGTATGTAGGTCGGGATCCTTCTGTGCTCACATCATCATCGCCATCCAACCAACCCTCCTATATCATTTTTTATAGAATACTAGTGTGACATTGGCGTGCCAGCAGCAATGCCTCTGCCCACTTCAATCCCTACATAAAGCATGTTGTGCAACCTTGGACAAAGTCAGGATTAGGGATTTGTTTAGGGCATTTTGGCTGTTTTTCAGATAAGTGATCACTTTCTTATTGTTTTTTTGGGGTGTGTTTTCATTTTGTTACTATGCAAATATTTAAATTTCTATAAAAAATGATATAGGAGGGTTGGTTGGATGGTGATGATGTTAATACTAGGGTTGGTTACCCAATGATATTTTGAGCCATGCTTCCTTCTGCACAAAAAATGATTTCACCTCCAAGGTTGGTTTGTCAAGTTTTGAGCAGTGGTGTGCAATTGGGTTGAAGGTGTGTGGGCTTTGTTCCCCTTTATTGAATTTTTTTTGAATAAGTGTTATTCAGTTTTGATTATTATAATTTTTGTCTATGAGCTATTCTTTTTGTGTTTGGTTTTTTTTCAATTTTGTACATGCCATGACAGCAATGAACGTCACTCATAAACCAGGGTATGTGGAGTATGATCTCAATCTCTCAAATTTACTGCTAACACTCACTGTAGTACTTGGATTCTGCCAAAAATAGCTTCCTTCTGGGGTTCATAATATGTAACATGTATAAACAACTTGTCAAGGTGCAAATGGAAATTCCTCTTAATCAGGCCCATGGAATTCCTCTTAATAGCATAGCTTTGATATATACGTCGTTTTGTCCCTTTTTTCATTTGCTAGATGTCATGTGAGTAATCTGTATTGTATATGGTGTCTGTGGTTCAAGATCTGTGAGTAGCAGGATCTCTGCTGCTTCTCCTGACATCACATGGTGCATCAAAGCACTAGATTGATTTCCAATGATGAGTTTTTAAATTCTATGCTAAATCAGGATTTTTCGTTTACTGCAGATGCCAATGGACTCTCATTCTATACTAAAGAACTGAAATCAGGTGAGGGGTTCAACCACCATCCTTTATCTATGTTTTATGTTTAGTTCAATAGAAAGTTCATGCTACTTGGTGCCTCTCTAAATGGTTGAAGGTGTATTGCAGATGTGTTCCAGTCAGGGCCGGCTTAGCTATTAGACAAGAGAAGGTGGTCACCTAGGGCAGTAGCTTCTTGGGGAGCAACAAAAAACAGCTGCAGTTAAAGCAAAACAAACTGAAAGCACCATCAGCGTGTACTTTACCTGCAGGAATGGTGGACAGTTTTCAAGTAGCCTGTTTACCAGGGTAAATAGCTTTTAAAATTGTCCTCATTATGTGTGCATGCATATCCAAGACTTTTTTTGATGGGCTTTGGAGTACTGATACCTTTTTTATTTTCTGCTAAAATTGACCCATGATCCCTCATGTATTAATGAAAGAGCCCCCATAGAGTCGGGAGTGGGTAATTAGCATGACTATTGCCTACCTCGGATGAGGTAGTTGTTTCTTAGCCTCTCCAAAATCAAACCCTGATTCCCCATTACCCGTGGTCATCATAGTAGGTGCAGAAAGTACCATTGAAAGTTGACAAGGGCAGACATCCAAATTTATCATCGCCATCACAGGGACATGCAATTGACCCGAGGTTATCTAGCGTCGCCAAAGAGTCAGGGTAATTTGCACACCTGCTACCTTCTTTGGATGTGGAAGTCCTATCAACTTTTGATAGCACTTTGTGCGCCTACCATGGTGACCATGGGCAATGGGGAATAAAGGTTCGATTCTGGAGAAGGAGCCTGAGAAACGGCTACCATATTCAAGGTAGGCAGCAGGCAAGCAAATTACCCGTGACAGATTCTTTGGTGACTCTATAACCTCAGGCCGATAACATGTCCCCATGATGGTGAAGATACATTCAGATGTCTGCCCTATCATCTTTAATGATGGGTCCCTGCGTATGAGTACAGGCACCCTTTTTCTAGAAAAAATGCACTGCGAAAATCTATATCTAATTCTATATGTATAATATCTATGTATACAAAATATTTTAATATTTAACAGTGTAGGGCCGATATTCGAAAGGCATTTACACAGTTTACAGCCAAGTAAACAGTGTAAATGCTTTAAACAAGGATATTCAATGGCACCTACTGTGACGAGGAGAGCTGCCAGGAGCAGATGGAAATAGAAGAAAACAATGTTTGTACCTTTAAAATGAGTGACAGACCAGCTTTGCACAGACTTTGCAAGGCAAGCATGGAAAACAATCCTGTCTCTGCTGAGGCTAAGCCACACCCAAGCTCTGACATGGGGGCAGGCTTGGGCACTGATTGTAAACACCTGTGCAGAGGCAAGGGAGTGGCAGGCAAGAAACGGTTTTTAAAACCTGAATCAGACCAGAAAGAGAGATCCTGGGGAGAGGAGAAAGCCTTCAAGGATTCCAGGAGAGATTCCAGGAAGGAAGGAGTGGAGAAAGGCATAGGAAGGCTGACTTCCAGCTGCTGAATGAGGCCAGTAAGAAAGGAAGCAGTCTGTGTCTGAAAAATGCTCCTACACTTGAAGCTAGCAGACGGTTAGCTGGAAAGTTTACAGACGGGGTGGAACAGGTTGCAGTACCTAGTGTTCAAGAGCCACTGCCGAGGACTTCAACTGCTAGAAGGTGGGTGGATACGCTTGTCTGGGGAAAGAGCCAGAACTCACCTGAGAGCAGAGAAGCTGAACCTAAAACACTAGAGACGTTAAGGCAAGTGTTCCCAGGGAAGAAAGCTCACTTTCTCAATATAATTGATCCTTATCAGAAAGAAAGCTATGGAGCGAATTTCAGAAGTTCTTACAGGACAGGAAGCCTGAAGAAGTTTTTGGAACCGTAGAAAGGGATAAGCATTCTGTTGCCCAAGAGGATATGCAGATCGATTCCTTTGAGCCAGAGTCTAACCTGGGGGAGTCCCCAATGGATTGCTCTTTTTGTTTGAAAGAAAAATAGACGCTGGTAAACGGCTCAAAAAGAAAAGCAAAACGTGATGAGAAGCAATGTTTGCCTAACTCTGTAACTGATAAGAGTTTCTTCTGAAGCAAAGAAGGTTTTGTTGTTTAACCAAGAGTTTTGAAAAGTAAAGCAGCAGTTGTTAGAAGAAGAAGTTTACCTTTTGTTTGAATGAACACAAGAGACTATGACGTGCATGTTAACTTGTTTGATGAGAACAGCTGCCAGGGTTAGAAAGACTTTTGTTCATCTTTCTTCAGTTTCAGTTGTACATGTTTTTCTGTTATGTTTGGAGAAGTATCCTAATGCCTGCGTTCTGAATTTAATGCTTATGGAAATCCCACAAAAATAAATATTGTTGTTTGCCTTAACCCACGGTTTCACACTACTTTTGTCCTTGGATAAGAAAGCCAAACTACAAGTCCCAGAATTCCTTACTGGAGACAGACACAGTAAAGCTTTATATAAGGACATAACAAGGCAGCCCTATGCCTGTAAGCCCTAGGGCCCAGGCTAGGGTATCACACTACACAGTTAGTGCCATTGAATACCCCCGACTATGTCCCCTACATGCCCCAATGCTATCCGGTTAACATTGCATTATGTTGGGGGTGTTCCAGGGTGGAGCAGAGGTGGCAACTGCTGCTAACCATGTAGTGGAAATATTGGACTGCTATACAGTTAGCGGTCTGTGGCTAAAACTGTAAGTGTGGGTAATTCCTTTCCCAGCACTATATACCACTTACCCTCAGGCCGAGCCCCTGGGCCGAGAAATCACCTTACCTTCTCTGTCTGGAATTCCAGGGGAACAAACACACACTCGCATATAAGTAGTATGTAAGTTTATTCCACAGATTAGAGGGGCTGTCTGTCTTTTATACATTAACAGAAACATATACATACGTCATCAACTCATCCCCTGAGGCCCACCACAGCTTATCAGTAACTTCACAGATGTTAGTCGTCTCCGTGTAGAACAATCGATTTGTCTTAGCACAGCACATTCCTTTCCATATATAGATATGTACTAGCTTACATGGGACAGTAACAGTCTTAGTAGTAACATGGAAATAGAAACATTGAACAATTGTCAGCATATAATAAATAAAGATAAGAACATCTAAGAAGTGTGAGGAGCTTGTTAGGTGTGGGAGGAAAAGGCGGGGTGGGGTGGGCTGGGGAGGGGTTGGGGAGGTAACTGGGGGATAATTTGGGATGGCTAGGCTGGCGGAACATTGGCTAAGTATTCTCATTGGTGAAATACAGATGAGATTTTAGGCTTCTCTTGAAGTCTGTGTGATTATTCACAGTGCAGAGATAGTCTGGTAATGCATTCCATACTGCTGGTGCGAAGAGGGAGAAGGACCTTTTGGATGTGGTGAAGTTGTATTTTTGCATTTAAAAATGGTATGTGGAGTGTGTTGAAGGAGTTGGTTCTTCTGGATCTGTTGTTAGAAGTTTTCAGTATTAATAATTGGAGGTGATTTTACCCAGGAAACTAAGTAGTTACCCAGGTAAAAATGGGGTTTAAAATTTCCTTCCCCTTCTGTGGGTACTTCTACCTTTGCTGCAAAGAAGCGAGCCCAGGGTGATTGGAGGGCAGGGCTGGTAATACTCCCATAGTTAAGGCGAGCCCCTGAATAGTCAAATAGAAATTCTGCAGGGCATTTCCTGATGAAATTTGTTGCAAGCCCCAGGGGTATGCAACAAATGTACTGTCATGGTGGCAGCCCCTAGTGGCCAAGGGCGGTAAGGGCATGTTCCACAATATATTTATTTTCCAGGAGCGTGGGGTTTATGTAAGGCAAAAATGGAGATTGGCCTTAGGTATTTCAGCTCCTGGTGTGAACTCGATAATCGAGCCAAGAGTGTAGGGAAACAAGGCTTTTATTTCCCCTCTGTGCAAGGGTTCATTAAGACACTAGAAAATTAAAGAATGTCCTTTGTTTGTAAAGGTGCCAGTATTAAACAGGTTAACTAATTGTTAGTATCTTCACAATTAGTGCCAAGGTTAACTGGAGGAATTCACTTCATTCCAAAGCAACATCAATTAAACAAGTTTCTTCTTTTTTTATACAGTGGCTATAGATTCTAGACTGGTGGCCATGCACAAACCACAATCCATATCTTCTGCCTGAGGAATGGGGATAGCATTTATATCTTCAATTTCCATAGATTCTGCTCCACTACATTCCCCCTCTGAGTAAATACTGTCCCTGGCTGTTACAGCTCTACGTGGACTGTCTCTAGGCTCTTGCCTCCAATAAGACTGTGTTTTAAGTTCTCTTGGTATTTTCTGAAACCATTCTAGTTTCTTCCTTCTTACAAACTGAATACTTGTTTTAGCAGTGCTTCTAGGAGTTAAGCATTCTTTATCAGGAATAAAGCTTTCATACCTTGAGTTTCTGTAGTTTGAATCCCTGGAGCTTTCTCTCCCAAGAACGTCTCTCTTGCAACAGGTTCTCTGCCGGTAGCCTCTGAGCAGGGCTGTGCTTTCTGGCAGCTTAGTAAAACCTGGTATGGATTCAACTCTATGCTTCAGTGATAAAGTAGCCTTGCTAAAAACTCCTTTTCCTCGAGTACCTGGTAAAACTTGTCTAGCAGGTCCCAGTGACTGCAGGTCTTCCTCCAAACCTGGTTCTCTGGATACGTCTCTCAGCTTTGGACTCAGGAACGTTGCTTGAGCAGGGAGTAGCACACTCTCCAGCCTGACTGCTTTCCCCAGCAGACTCCCTCTGAACAGCTGCTCTCATAGCTTGGCCCCTCTGAACTCCACCTCTGTGAACTCTGTTCCTTTGGGCTTGCTCAAGGAGGATTCCTTCCCTCAGGTCTCTCCTTCTTTCCTTAGCCGTGCTCCTTGTTCCTTCTCCAAGTCCTTCTCCTTCTCTTAGAGTTGCTCCTTCCCTCAGAGCTGTTCCTCTTTCTCCTGCCCTTGGAGCTGTTCCTCCTTCTCCTGCCCTTGGAGCTCTTTCCTCTCCTCAGAGCTGTTCCTCCTTTGCTAGCATTCAGCTTCTGCTTATAAAGGAATCTTTCCTTTGAATCTCCCGGGCTCATTTCCAGGTGCAAGTAGTTAGCTCTCTTAGCCTCATTAGCTCCTGTATGATCACTCCTGCCCCCTCTAGCTGTGCTTTGCGGTAATTGCACATCTAGATCTCTCTTAGAAACAGGGTTTCTTTTCAACTTTGCATCTTTATTGATACCAGCCTCATGACAGTACTTACATACAGACATACTACATGTGATAGGCTGCATGCATGTGGCACTTCTGTTCCTGCTTTCTAGCTCCTATAGCAATCCATCTATAAAACATGAATGTACTGAGCCTCAGTATAACACAGGCTGTATGTGTTGTATGTGTAATATTCACTGTACAGTTCAAGCTGTGTCCACTGTATGTACAGAGCAGATAAAAAATACCTATGGTGAAGAGAACCTGATGGGTAGTTTTTATTCATGATAATAAAGGAAAATGTATGGATACATATTTGTGCTTGCTTTTCATGCAGTTTTACACACACACACAATTTTAATTAAGGTAAAACTGAGTATGTGCGATCCAACACCAACTTGGGAGCAACACCTCAGTCCCATGGGAAAAGGTCCATACGTTGTTGCTATAGGCAAAACTTATATCCATGTATAGATCAGGCAATAATTACTCCATTTATCCTTTGCCCATGGAAAGAGCTTTGATTATTGTGCTCTTCGTGTTCTCTTGTATAAGAATATAAGAAATACCAGACCGGGTCAGACCAAGGTCCATCAAGCCCAGTATCCTCTTTCCAACAGTGGCCAATCCAGGTCACAAGTACCTAGCAGGTACCCAAAGTCCACAGCTTCCACAGTGCTTGTCCTGGGGTAAGCAGTGGATTTCCCGGCTTCTCTTTAATAATGGTTTATGGACCTTTCCTCCAGGAACTTGTCCAAACCTTTTTTAAACCCAGCTACACTAACAGCTTTTACGACATCCTCCGGTAACGAATTCCAAAATCGGTTATGCATTGAATGAAAAAATATTTTCTCTTGTTAGTCTTAAATGGGTTACAATGTAGCTTCATTGCATGTCCCCTAGTCTTTCTACTTTTTGATGGTGTAAACAACCAATCTACGTTAACCCATTCCACTCCATTCATTAATTTACAGACTTCTATCATATCTCCTTTCAGCCTTCTCTTTTCCAAGTTGAAGAGCCCTAACCTTTTAAGCCTTTCCTCATAGGGGTATCCTTCCATCCCCTTTACCATTTTGGTGGCTCTTCTCTGTACCTTTTCTAATTCCGCTATATCCCTTTTAAGATACGGCGACAAGAATTGCACACAATATTCAAGGTACAGTTGCACCATAGAACAATACAGAGGCATCATAATATCCTTGGTTTTATTCTCCATTCCTTTCCTTATGATTCCTAGCATTCTATTTGCTTTCTTGGCTGCCACTGCACACTGGTCGATGACGCCTAAATCTTTCTCCTGCGTGGTCATTCCTAATGTGGAACCTCGCATCGTATAACCAAAGTTTGGGTTGTTCTTTCCTAGGTGCATAACTTTGCACTTGCCCACATTAAATTTCATCTGCCATTTGGACACCCAGTCTTCTAATTTATCAAGGTCCTCTTGCAATTTTTCACAATCCTCTTAGGTTTTAACAACTTTGGAGAATTTTGTGCTATCTGCAGATTTGATCACCTTACTCATTATTCCCATTTCCAGGTCATTTATGGATGAATATGTTAAAAAGCAGCGGGCCCAGCACAGATCAGATTATGCTTATTCCATGTACTGTTGCAAAGTTAAGAGCATGTGCGGTATGTACTGCATTAGGATGTGCACAGACAAGAACAGTTTTGTTAGCTTTGCTATCCTGAATGAGCATGATCTTGGCTGATCTCAGAAGTTAAGCAGGGGTCTGCCGGACTAGTACTTGGATGGGTGAACACATTGGAATACTAGGAGCTATAGACTTACTGTGTGGAAGAAAGGACTGGCAATTTACTTCTGGCAGGAGTCAGCAATTTAATTTAATGTGCACTATACCTTTTAAGGCACACTAGCAAGCTGAACGTGCACTAATGAATGCACACCCCTACACTGCATGTATAATAATGTATAATTTGAGCTATGTATATTTCATGTGCTGCTGCAAAATAAGGTTTAAGGTTAAGGTTTAATCATCTGATAAAAACCGCCTTTCTGTAACAATCAAGGTGGTGTACAATAATAAAATACATTAAAAAATTTTTGGCCAAAGCCAGAGAAGGAAAGGAAATATACAAATTTATAAAGGACAGAAGATAAAATTATAGGAGATACAAGACAGGATACAAGAGGCCAATAAATAGACTAAGGGTAAACTCATACAAAAGGGGAAGGAACGTTAAATGCTAGGGAGAATAGATGGGTTTTGAGGTTTTGTTTGAAAATGGTATATTGTGATTCCAGGCGGAGAGAGGAGGGGAGAGAATTCCAATGAGCAGGACCGGCAAAGTAGAACGCAGAAAGACGAGTAAGCTGCAGATGGGCACGGGAAGGGGAAGGAAGGGCAAGACGGTTAAGATGGAAAGAGCGGGGTGTATACCAAGGGGAATGGAGAGAAAGAAGATCAGTCAGATAGGATGGAGTGCTGGTGTGGTAGACTTTCTGTAGCAGGGTCAATAACTTAAACTGAAAGCGAAACGGAACTGGCAACCAATGAAGATGGAAGAGTAAAGGAGTGACATGATCCCGAAGGGTGGAGTGTGTGACAAGACGTGCAGCAGTATTCTGTATTCTTTGAAGCCTAGCTACCTGATTTTTGGAAAGACTGAGAAACAGTGCATTGGAAAAATCAACCCGTGACATAACTAAGGATAGCACCAGTGTGGACAGAGCAGAGGAAGAGAGAAAAGGGCAAATTGAGCGAATTTGATGAAGAAAAAAGAAAGAAGCTTTAGTAATGTGAGAAATATGAGGACGAAAAGAAAGATCTGAATCAAAGTGAACACCTAGATACCGAAATGTGAAAACTAGTGGGACTGGGGAATCAGAGAAAGAAGGGGCTAGGGAGGAGGAGGGATCACCATGAGTAAACCAAATAGCAAGAGTCTTAGTAAGATTGAGGTGAAGAAAGTTAGTGGTGAGCCAGTTCGCAACAGATGAGAGACAAGAATTCAAAGGGGTGAGATCAGGACAGGAAAGAGAGGTGTGATGAAGTAAGAGAATATCGTCAGCATAGAAGAAAGCTGAAATACCTGACTGCTGTAAGAGAAGAGCAAGGGGAGCCAGAAAGAGGTTGAAAAGAAGGGGGGCGAGAACAGAGCCCTGTGGAACCCCACAAGAAAGGTGCTGTGGATCAGAAGAGGGAAGAGCGGGTGAGGAGGGGAGGACTGCACAAGAACGAGAGGAGAGAAAAGAGTGAAACCAGTGGTGGACAGTGCTACAGAGACCAGCTTCCCGAAGCCGATGAAGAAGAAGAAAGTGATCAACTAAGTCGAAAGCAGCTGAAAGATCCAAAGCAACCGCCACCGAAATGTCACCGCGATCGTGAGCTACGTGCAATGCATTAGTGAAGACCAGAAGAACGGTGTCGACACTATGCCCAGAACAGAAACCTGATTGGCGAGGGTGAAGAAAATTAATAGAATCTAGGTAATGGGAAAGTTGTGCGAAAACAAACTTCTCCAGAAGCTTAGACAAGAAAGGGAGGTTGGAAACAGGACGATAGTTGGAAGGAAGTGAAGGATCAAGGGAATATGCTGTGTGCCTACATGCATACTAGTCAGACAGCTCTGGCTATGCACATTGCATATCAGCCACACGCTGGTGCTCTCCTAGAACTCAGAAAGGCTAGGAAGATCTTTCTGAACATGTGCCAGGTAACCCTATATATCCCAGTGCCCACCCTGCCTCCACTACAGGAAGTCCCCAGCTATAGCACCCTTTATTTGTTCGTTCTTTTTTTTTTTTTTTTTGTTCAGCTGTAGAGGAGGTGAGCAGATTTGTGTGCCTATCTTATCCTGTTGTCCACATAGAACCCCTGTTTCAGCAATGTAACCTTGTTCTCTCCATGAACAAGAAGGGTGAGTCAGCCACACACTGGTGACTAGCTGAGGGCTGCAGGGTGTCCTGCAATGTTGTCTGTTCGCTCCCTGCAGCCCATGTACAGGCTGTGGCAGAATGAAGGTGCATCCGTTTTTCACCCTCCCCACAGCTAGTTAGTGATAAGCAAGTACTGCTGGATTGTGTGTGAACATGGTTTGGCTTTATTGAGACCAGGCAAAGGACCGGTGTGGGGTGTCATGGGTATATTTTTTTTCAGTTGTCCTTGGAGTTTGGACATAACTTAAGAAAATTTCTTTTTTTTTCTTGGATAGCAAACAAAAAACAAACCACACAAAACAAGCAATGGCAAAACAAAAGAAGCAATGAACAAGGCAATGCCTTGCAGATCATTTCAATGAAGTGACTATTCATAGTGGGGCACCCATATGTGGTGTCTGCCATGTCTGGTGGAGGATCGCAGTCTGTGACTAGAGTGTGTGTTTTAAAGGTTTTAATTTTGTTTTTATGTTACTCATTTTGATTTTGATTTTCTGTTCGTATTTAATTTTAATATTCTTGGTGTATTTTACTGTATTTTTGATTGCTTTTATCTTATTTATATTTATTGTTATAATATTATTTATTTTTTTTATGAGACTATACCCCCCTGAGGAAGGCACATGCTGAAATGTGTTGGGGTAGTACTGCAATAAAGCTTGAACCTGCTACCATATACTCTCCACTGGTTTGTCATCCATATCAACCAGACCATCATGCTGCCCCCAGGACAGGAAGTGCACCCACATCACTGGAACCAGACACTATATAGCACTGTGCAATGGTCACTGCTCGGGCAGAGACAGAGTGCCCTCCCAGCTTGACATGCTGTGGCCACCCAGTCCATGCACATAGAAAGACAGGCACTACGACGTCTCAGCCATTGATCCTACCTCCAATGCAGACACATCCTGGCCAATCTGCCCTGTTTCAGGCCATACCCACAATACTTTGCTCCTCATCATGCACATTTGCAGACTAACGCTGGAAACAGCTTAGGCACTGTGAGGCTCAGTGAAGTGTAGAAAGCCACAAAACAATGGATAGACATTCACACACATGCACTCACACACACACACACACACACTCATATCGACATGCTGTGCAAAAATGGGGATGGTTGGCATTCCTGCATGCCACCTTGGTCCTGCTATCAACTCAAGCATTGTTAATGTGTGCTCATTGTGCAGTAGCTAGTAGCATGCTCTGATGT
Organism: Ichthyophis bannanicus; assembly: GCA_033557465.1. Lineage (NCBI taxonomy): Eukaryota > Metazoa > Chordata > Amphibia > Gymnophiona > Ichthyophiidae > Ichthyophis > Ichthyophis bannanicus. Next base: position 217,998,878 of record CM066039.1, on the reverse strand, counting down.
TTACACCCCCTCAGTGTGCAGGTGCGATCAGCATGACTCTTTATCCAGTTGTGGATAATGGAGCCTGTCTATGTGGCTAATGGGTGTTTGTACCCTTGCTGGCCAATTCACTGGGGGTTGCACATGTTGGTGTTGTACCTATACTGTGGGCTAAAGTTTAGTCACAGGGACATACAATGCATGATCCAGAGCCAGGATCCAAACCTGTGACCCTCCGCTCATATACACACCATCTGTGTGCACTGAGCCACAGTGCAGTCATATGGTTACAACACTCCCTGGGGCTGACATGCTTTGCATCAGACAGACCTTGGCACCTGCTGCAATGCGCATGGCACACAGGACCAGGGCATGGCTTTGGTCTGCTGCAGGTGGGTGCTGCTGCCCCCTCCGCCAACACTCCCACATCATGCTGACATGCCCATGTGCTGTCCATATTGGTGGTGCACAGTCCAAGCCCATCCAACATGTGGGTTGGCGGGTGCCTAGGGCACAATGTCCAGATGGGGGGGCAGAGACTTTCATGGACAGCCACACAGCTCCCCCCCAACCATCTGCCTCTTCAGGGACCCAATCACCATCTGCCAATGATACATCTTGGGGAAAGATGACAACCACTGCTGTGGTAGTCCCCTGGGCACTTGCATGTTGCAGCTACCTGAAGGGCTACAGCCGCTGGCACTATCTGCCTCTTCTCCCACAGCTGGGTTCAGCAGGGGAGGGGTCCAACTGGGATCTTTGCCTGGGATGCCAGGACACCTGGACCGCCCCATTAGGCATATCTCCTTTCCACAGCAGTAACATGTCTGTGTGCCGCCACTGTCACTATGGGATCATGACATCACAGATGGTAATGCAGATGGCAGGATATTCCTTTGTGGAGAGGCTAAAAAGGTTGGGGCACTTCAACCTGGGGAAGAGACGGCTGAGGAGAAGATATGATAGAGATCTCTAAATTATTGACTGGACTGGAGTGGAATGGGTAAATGTAGGTCGATGGTTTATGCCATCAGAATGTAGAAAGACTAGCGGACATGCATTGCGGCTACAGTGTAACCCATTTAAGACTACTAGGCAAAAATATTTCTTCAGTCAATGCGTAATCAAACCTTGCAATTCATTACCAGTGGATATAGTAAAAGCTGTTGGTGTAGTTGGGTTGAAAAATGTTTGGACAGGTTCCTGGGGAAAGGTCCTTAAACCATTGTTAAAGAGGACCCGGGATATGCACTGCGTGCCCCATTATATGCATTGTGGATCCTGTGTGTCTTTTGGGGAAACTGCTAGGTACTTGTGACCTAGATTGGCCACTGTTGGACACAGGATACTGGGCATGATGGTCCTTGGTCTGACACAGTCTGGCATATTTTCTAATCTTGTGTTCTTATGTGCCACCTATGCAGCTGCCTGGTCTGCCCTGTGTACCAGCAACCCCCGCTGCATGATCCATATGCTGCTACCTCCATCAACATAGTGCCCTTTCATACCTGGGCACTATGCTGTTGCTGTTAATGGAGCACTACTATCACTGTCTTGGGCTCCCTTGTCTGTGCATCACATTGCAGACATTAAAATAGGCGCTCTCTCTTCAAAATACACCCTTTCCATGTGGTTTTACTCTGCGTTAGGGTTCCCAGCATTAAGGCGCTTTAGGACACATTTGCGCAAGGCATGTTAAGGGTACACACATTGTTAATGCCCTCTCTCTACCCCGTTAATGCCCACTCTCTGCCTACAAGGCGCTTTATGCTGCTGGAGCCTTTAACACACATTAAAGCAGTATTTTAGACACATTAAGGGTGCAAGTGTACCAATAATGTATGTTAACGGCACCCTGACTCCCTTAACGTCCTTTAGTAAACATACCCCTAAGAATGAAAGGGCCGGCATGAAGTGTATGGGTCATATAAGATAACACGGTGAAGATCCAAACAAATGAAGGAAAATAATGTGTGCATAACAGATCCAAACCCATAGAGTATCAAAAATATTGACAAGTGAGAAAAAAGGGAGAAGGGAAGGGAAAGGGGGGAGGGAGGAAGGAGAGGGAAGAGTGGAGGGCGGAAGGAAAGAAGAGGGGGTAACAACCAGCGTAAAATGCCGACACCTTCACGTAACCGTTATGTAGTCCATAATCAGATGTGTTAAATAAATGGGACTCTGAAGAAAAACAAAGAGATAAATTAATAATTAAATTACAGAAAAATAAGGGGGAGATGTAAAACAAAACTGAAAAACTATCTGACATACGTGGGCCATATGATAAATAAACAGAGAAGAAAAAAACATCCAAATAATTACTAAAAGTAGTAATGGAACAAATAACTATAAAACAATAAAAATATAAAACAACAATAGTGTGGATAAAACACCTATATAAGCCAGAGAGTACTACGAAATAAAACCAGCCAGATGTAAAATCCCTAAAAGCAGAAATAAAACATATGTGAAACAAATGTAGAGAGGTTATAAAACAAGGGGCATCTGGGCAGGATGCTATGACGTGCCATAAAAAGGGGTGTAAAAAAAAAGCACATTAGATAAAACTGTAACTAAAAATATAGAGTAGGGGAATCCACAACCATAAAAACGCCAAAGAATAAAATAATAAGTGAACCACCAACCAGAAAAGATAATATTGAACAAAAAATAAATAATTGTGTCCATGATCGGGGGGTGTGGGGGCAGCATAGGAAAACTCCAGCTGCCAAAAGTATAAACGTTATTTGGAATGTCTGTGTGTAAAAAAACAGAGTGGTGAACACAACAGAGTGTTTAAAAAAAAAAAAACCAACATATCTGAATAGATAAATAAAACTGAATAAAACATCAAAATAGTACTGATAAAACATTAGAGATAAAAAAGGTAAAATTAAAATCACATGTATACTGGGGAATGTGAAAACCAAAAAATCTGAGGGTATCACAAGAAAACTGATAAGTTTTTTTCAATATTTGATCCATGTGGCGATATTGTGTTGAAGGTAAAAATGAGCCTCTGTTCCAGTCTGAGTAAACTTTTGTCAGTCTATCACCCCTCCAATGTGAATGTACTGTTTTCAATACTAGAAATCTAAGATCCTTCAGGGAATGGCCTTGAGCTTCCCAATGTGAGACCAAAGGTTCGTCTGGTAACTTTCTACTTATGCAACTCTTACGGTCGACAATCCGGGTACAGATGATTCTCTTCATTTTCCCTATATATAAAAGCTTGCAGGGGCAGGAAAATAAATAAATCACATGTGTAGATTCACAATTGGAGTATCCCTCCAAAGGGAATTTATCTTGGGTGAAGAGGTGCACAAAAAACTCCTTGGTGATGCCTGCATTCTCATGCACTGAGCATTTCCTGCGTTTGAAGTGTCCTTTAATCTTTGGTATGATCGTAGGCTTACTGAGGGCTGATGGCACCAAAATATTTGCTAAATTGTGATTACTCTTGTAAGCAACCATCAGGGGACGGTTACGGAAGACTGGTAGTGTAGCTAGGAAGTGCCATTCTTTCTTCAGAATATGTGTGATGTCATGAGACAAGGACGAGAAGGTAAGTGCCCATACCATCCTACTGAACTTAGTTTTGAGGCCATGGTTCCTTTCAATAAATCCTCCCTCTGTCAGAGTTTCTGGCTCTGGAATAGGCATCCTGAATACATTTCTTTGGATAACCTCTTTCTTGAAAGCGCAGTTTCATCTGTGTGCGCATAATACTCTAAATCGTGGTCTTTGGTACAAATTCTCCATATCCTTAGGAACTGTCCAGTAGGTAAATTAGACTTCAATGGCTTATTATGAAAACTATCAACCCATAGCAGTGAATTCCTGTCTGTTGGCTTGCAATACAAACTGGTAACGAAACCACCATGGTCCTTCCTGATCATGATGTCCAGATAAGATACACAATCCAAACTAAAATGGCTCTGGAAGCATAAATTACAGTCCAACGAGTTAAGCCACTGGAGAAATTATTGGAGAAGATCTTCATCCCCATCCCAAATCATGAATATATTGTCTATATGTTTGCCACATTTTTATATTGGATGTAAAAGCATTCCTGGTTAAAAATTTCTTTTCAAAATGTGCAACGTATAGATTGGTCACGTTTGGTGCCATAGAAGAGCCTATGGCTACCCCCTTGATCTGCTTATAAAAAGCTTCCCTAAAACAGAAAAAAATATCTCTCATCACCAAAGTATCTAATTGTGTAAGAAAACTGGTAGGTGTACAAACCGGACATGTTCTCCTAGTTAGTGTGTCCTTAATATTTGTATAGCAGCATCCTGAGGTATATTGTTATACAAGGACTCGATGTCCAGAGCCACCATTATCAATTGATCATTATAATCTGTGAATTATTTGAGTAGCTGAATCATGTTAGATGAATCCCTCATGTAAGAGGGTGTCTTAGAGAAAAAAGGTCTTAGAAAGGTGTCCAAATATTTGGATATTGGTTTGAAAAGGGAACCTATGGCAGAAATAATGGGCTGGTCTGGAGGGTTCTGTAGTGATTTGTGGATTTTGGGAAGTATGTATATCGTGGGCGTGACTGGATAATCCATGGTAAGAAATTCATGTTCTTTAGGCATCAAATACCCTGCTTCTGACCCAAAGAATAACAGTGTATCTATTCTATTTTTAAGAGCTATTGTAGGATCTATGTACCCTTTCTGATAAAAAAAAAGTGTTATCATTAATTTGTCTATATAGATTTCATCAATACAGTCTTGTCGATCCATTATAACTAAAGCTCCCCCCTTGTCAATGGGTTTTATAATGATCTCGCTGCTTTTCAAAACCTCTAATGCACGTTTCTCAGCTATCGTCAGATTAAAATATATTCTGTTTCTCTTTTTGTAAATTCCCTATCCTATGTGTGACTACCATTTCAAAGGCTTCTATAAGGGCATGCCATGAATTGGGAGGCACCCAAGACGATGTTTTTTTGTAACTGTGGAATCTATAGGGGTTTCTGGTCAGTTTTCAAAGAAATGTGCAATGCGTAACTTGCAAAAGAATTTGTATAATTCTATGAGTCAAATATGGATCATATTTAGTAGTTGGGACAAATGATGATCCTTGTTTAAGAACTTATTTTTCTAAATCTGAATACTCCCTGTCCGACTCGTTCCTTTAAGTAACTCCTCTCCCCCTGACCCATCCCCTTTGTGGGTAATGAGAGTTGTGATATTCTACATGTTTCTTGGGTTTGTGAATTGTCTGTTTGTATCCTCCCCCCTTCCACAGAGCATCCATTTGAAAACCCTGTTGCTGGTTCTCTAGTAATGTGGAAGAAAAAAGAGAGGCTATCGAAGAAGTCCTCTATTTGGTTCCGACTCTGTTTCTTCTGGGGTTCTGTCTCTATTTCTGTAGACCGTTGCCTAATTTTAGCCTTAGAAGCAGATTCCATTCTGGAGGATTCATCTTTGCTCCTTCGTGATTCACTCCTAGGTGCTTGCTGATTGTTCATCCACTAATATACAGTACCTGTTTTGTAGTCCTCCTCATCCCTCTTGTATTTCTTTACCTTCCTTTCTTTAATCAGTTTCTTATAATCTGCCACGTTGGTATCAAAATGTTTTTTATGATTCTCAAATTGATTATCCTTTTGTTTCAGAGTATCTAATATAGTGTCAACGTCCATGATTGTAGCCTTGCTTTTAGAGGTATTAATCAATAAGATCATTAGATCAAGAGAGCATTTATTTAAAATCGTGATCCAATCAGCCATAAAAACTTTGTCTTAGTATGCATCCAAGGGACTTTATTCATACGCAGACCCCACAAGATAATTTTGTTGCAACAATATTCCAAAAGTGAGGAGGCATGCATATCTTCACATATCAACTTCTGAGTAGAACGCACCACCTCACCCGCCATCTTCTATATCAGTAGTGCTACCTTCTGTAGTGAAGAAGGGGTCATTGGGTAGCATTTGTTGAAGATCATTCTCATCATAACTTAGGTCATCCTTCCATTTTTCAGATATGTTAGTGAGAAGAGGAAGGGCAAAAGTATTGTCAGACTCAAGGGTGAAGGGAAGTAATATGTAGAAACTGATGAGGAGAAAGTGGAATTGCTTAACAAATATTTCTGTTATGTGTTCACAGATGAAGAACCAGAAGCAGGACCTCAGAAAACACCCACAAAAGGAACAGAAGTGAGGGGTATCTTAAACAATTTTCAGAAGACTGTGTTCTTGAGAAACTAGCTCAACTTAAAGTAGACAAAGCGATGGGACCGGATGGGATACACCCTAGAATACTGAGGGAAGTTGGGGACGTTCTAGCAGCTCCACTGACTGACCTTTTCAATGCCTCATTGGAGTCTGGAGTGGTGCCAAAGGACTGGAGAAGGGCTCATGTGGTCCCTTTACACAACAGCGGAAGTAAAGGATGTGGTTGAAAACTGTAGGCTGGTTAGTTTAACTTTAGTGGTGAGTAAATTATTGGAAGCACTGCTGAAAGAGAAAATAGTGAGGTTTCTGGAGTCCAGCAGATTACAGGATCCGAGGCAGCATGGATTCACCGGAGGCAGGACTTGTCAGACAAATCTGATTGATTTCTTTGACTGGGTGACCAGGGAGATGGATCGAGGGAGAGCCCAAGATGATGTGTATTTAGATTTCAGTAAAGCCTTTGACACCGTTCCTCACGGGCAACTTATAAACATACTAAGCACCCTAGGGATCGGCCCTAAAGTTACTGCTTGGGTTAGAAATTGGTTGAGTGGGAGGCGACAAAGGGTACAGGTAAATGGAGCTCACTCTGAGGAGAAGAGGTTACCAGTGGTGTGCCCCAGGGATCTGTCCTTGGTCCGATTCTTTTTAACATCTTTGCTAGTGATATAGCGGAAGACTGTCGGGTAAGGTTTGCCTCTTTGCGGATGATACCAAAATTTGCAATAGAGTAGACACCCAGGAAGGTACAGATAACATGAGGAGGGATCTAGCTAAGCTTAAAGAATGGTCTAGAATTTAGCAGCTGAGATTTAATGTTAAAAAATGCAAGGTCATGCATTTGGGCTGCAGCAATCCAAGGGAGCAATATAGTATAGGGGGGTGAAGTACTTTTGTCCACTAAAGAAGAGCGGGACCTAGGCGTGATTGTGTCTGATGATCTTAAAGTAAGTAAACAGATAGAAAAGGCTACTGCAAAAGCTAGAAGGATGCTTGGGTGTATAGGGAGAGGAATGGCCAGCAGAAGAAGGGAGGTGATAGTGCCTCTATACGAGATAAGTCCTTGGTGCAACCTCATTTGGAGTATTGTGCGCAGTTCTGGAGACCACACCTTCAAAAGGATATAAGCAGATTGGAGTCAGTGCAGAGGGTGGCTACTAAAATGGTTAGTGATCTTCATTATAAAGCATATGAGGACAGACTTAACGATCTTAATATGTACACCTTAGAGGAAAGAAGGGATAGAGATGATTATGATTGGGATGTTTAAGTACCTCCGTTGCATAAATGCACAGAAGAGCCTCTTTCAATTGAAAGCAAACTCTGCTATGAGGGGACATGGGATGAGGGTGGAAGAGGATAGAGTCAGGAGTGATATGCAGAAATATTTCTTTACGAAAAGAGTGGTGGATCCGTGGAATAGTCTCCCAGTGGAGGTGGTGAAGTTGAGGACAGTATCTGAATTCAAAAGCATGGGAAAAACACAGAGGATCTCTAAAGGAAAAAAGGAGATTGTTGTAGTTGTTGATATGGAAGGACAGACTAGATAGGCCATGTGGTCTCTTTCTGTCATCATGTTTCTATGTTTCTATAGAAGCAGAAGTCCAAAAGAGAGCAAACCTCTCTTGCAAAAAACACAGCAGACAAAAAAGTGGAGAGTATATGGCAGCAGGTTCAACCTTTTATTGCAGTACTAAACCAATGGCTTATATGGGTCTTTTATCCACACTATGGTTGTTTTATATATTTATTGTTTTATACTTATATATTTGTTCCCTTGCCGCTTTTAATAATTATTTGGGTGTTTTTCTTCTCTATTTATTTATCATATGGCCCACATATATCATATAGTTTTTCAGTTTTGTTTTACATCTACCCGTTATTTATCTCTAATCAGATTATTAATTTATCTCTTTGTTTTTCTTCATAGTCCTGTTTCTTTAACGCACCTGATTATGGACTACATAACAGGTACATGAAGGTGTCGGCATTTTACGCTGGTTGTGTTTCTCCCTCTTCTTTCCTTCCACCCTCCACTTTCTTCCCTCTCCTTCCTTCCTTCCCTCCCCTCCCCTCCCCTCCCCTTCTCCCTTTTTCCTTGTTTTCATTATTTTTGATACTCTTTGGGTTTGGATCTGTTATGCACACATTATTTTCCTTCGTTTGTTTGGCTCTTCACCGTGTTATCTTATATGACCCATACATTTCAAGCCGGCCCTTTATATTTTTACTCCAAATGACCTTGATAATTGCAATCAGAAAATAGCTATTTCAATATGCTCTTGATAAGCCTAACCCAAGAAGGTTTTGTGCCTGTCTCGGAGACCTTTAGGTAATTTGAAGGATAAGTTTTATTTTGTTTCACCATTACATTTAGAAGCAAGTGTAAGAATCCACAAGAATGAATCCTTCACCAGAGTTCACTTTTTGCTCTTTACTAAAATGATGGCGATCTCTCCTTTTTTTTTACTCTGTCTGCTTTGCCAGCTTCCTTGACTTTTGATCCTTTTCTCTGGCATGAAGATTGGTGTCCTTAAAAGCACAATCCGGTATAGGTCGGTCTTTTCACTACAGCACTGTTGCAGGTTGTAGAATCATTCACCCAGGCAAGTTTTTTTGTTTGGCTTTACTCATATCAATTTAGGACTTTTGTTCCTCTTTTTGATTCTTAACAGATAGACTATGCTCATATGTTTTTTCCCTCCCCAATACTTTATAGGCTCATTTGAGTGCTGGATGCTTTCAAGGTTTAAGTTTTGAACTGCGACTCTTTTAAACAAAGATCGCTCACTTCAAGGCAAGTAAACTTATTTTCTGTAGGATACTAAATTACTGTGTGTGTGTATGTATATATATATATATATATATATGTTTTTGACAATCGCCTTAGAAGTTTTGAAGGTTTATTGTCCCTTTAATAGGTTCTTCTCTTTTACGCATTGTAGGTTTTGGCACTACATTTAACGTCATGCAGGAGCACTCTTATTGCTATAAGAGTAAGTGCCTACCGTTTTGGCTACTTTCTTTAGTCTTTTTTTTTTTAGATGTGCTGCTTTTTGATCTTGTGGAATGCTTTACAACCAGTATGAAGTATCTTTCAGGTTTATATACCAACTAGGGTTATACTCCACATCTCTGCTCCTAAAACATATTTAGGACACGTAGCTGTTCACACAGGCAATGTACCGATGTCATCCTCATCCTACCTTTCCCTTTGGTGAGAACAGCTCTATATTACATGGAAGTGAGTAAGCACATGTTAGATGGTGAGACAGTCCAACATTGCCCTTTTGCACTTGGTTTTTACAACACTAGTGCTAGTCAATGCCTGCTCTTCCATTCCTTTGCTTATATTATTTCTTTATTAAGGCACAATATGGCATATTTTTAGAGGAGTTGTTATATGTATCTTTTAACTCAACCAGTTTTTTGCTTTTATGTTGAACATTGCTCATTTTTATTTTCTGTTCGTATTTAATTTTAATGTTCTTAATGTATTTTACTGTACTTTTGATTGCTTTTTTCTTATATTTATTGTTATAATACTATTTATGTTTTTATGAGGCTATACCCTCTGAGGAAGGCATATGCTGAAACGTGTTGGGGCAGTACTGCAATAAAGGTTGAACCTACTGCCATATACTCTCTGCTGGTTTGTCTGCTGTTTTTTGTGAGAGGTTTGCTCTCTATTGGTATTCTTAAAAGGAGGGAGTGGTGGTCTAGTGGTTAGGACAATGTACTTCAGGCCGGAGGGCCGGGGGTTCAAGTCCCACCTGGGGACAGCAATCTCAGGCTGGAGGGACTGGGATTTCTAGTCCTATAGGCACTCCTTGTGGTCTTGGGCAAGCCACTTAACCCTCCATTGCCCATGTTCCCTGTAAGTATTAGCGTATGTGTCTCATATCCCCTCATGTTAAATGTATCCCCCAATTGACCGCTTTGACCCGGTGAAAAGCGGGATATAAATACAGCTATATAAATAAAATAAATTCTGGTTGATATGGGATACAGAGGCTACTTTGGGTAGGAACCTTAGGTGTGCCCAGTATGTAGCACAATCATTGTAGATCTAGGTGTGGAGGGGGGTAAGTAACCAGTGCCTGCAACTTGCTTATGTGTCTTGCAGAGGTGATTGTGATGAGGAAGAGGATTTTCCACATATTGAACTTTAGTAGTGCCTCCTGCAGGGGTCAAAAGGGACTTAGTGTGAGCTGGTGCAGGATGATGTTAAGAGCCCATGGTGGAACAAGTTGGCGGACCAGAGGGCAGAGGTTCTTCACCAACCATTTCATGAACCAGGAGATCAACGGATGGGTTGATATTGGTTTTTTCTCTTTCTGTTTGTGATAGACTGCTATGGCGATCAGGTGTACTGTTATGGAGGTGGTCTTGAAGCGTGCCAGAATGAGGATAGTGAGATACTGGGGGACAAGTGGGACCATGTAGGATAAAGGGGTCAGTTTTACAGAGGTGCAACAGGTGTAAAATCTTTTCCACTTGAAACTGTATGATCTTCTTGTTAATTGATTATCTTCTCAGGGCAGTTTCTCCAAATGGATTAGTTTTGTGCAACAAAAAACACTGCACTAAGGAGTACTATATCAATCTTAAAAACACCAACAGACCCTTAGATAATCTTTGGGAACTTTTCTTGAATCTGTCTAAAAGGAGTGTGTGGCTAGAACTTCACAGCCTCACTCTGGCAGAATATTGTCGGAAAGAAATAATACCGAAAGGTTTGAGGATGTGGAAAGAACCAAGGATGTTTTTAGACAATGAAGTCTTCATTCAAAAATTGAATCAAATACTAAATAAATGCTCTTTAGATCTAATGTTGTTGGTGATTAAAACAGCTTGTGCAAAAAGTGAGGTGCTTACTAAGGACTTAGAAGATTTGTCTAAATTGAAAACACTGGAGGATTTTGCTACCCGTCATGCTGATATTGTTAACCAACTTGAGCAGTATAAAAATGATTTAAAAGCTATGAAAATAAAAAAAAATTCTGAAAGATGAAAAAATAATGAGGGAAGGTTCCATCTACAACTGGCCCTCAATGCGTAATCAGTCCAAGGGACCAGCGCGGAAAGGAGGTAATTCAGAAGCATCAACAAATTCATGATTAGAGTATGGATGAAGGTCAATATACTATACCTCCAGCTAGTTTTGGTCGCAGGAGAGGGGAACACAATCGGGAAAGAGAGCGTAGTCGGGAGAACCAACAGGAAAAACTTTCCACCAAACAGATCACGCCACAAGAAAGAGCATGCAAGTTTTTGATAGATAACACTGTGGTTAATCTTTCAAGCATAGAGCTTACGTCTGAACAGCAGGTGGTGTTATCACAAGGCTTGTCTTTTATCAATGGTCCTTTTTATGATGGATTTCAAAGTCTGGTAGCTACTGAGCGTTTGGTTAGATCATTACAATTGAAGTTATTCTTTTTCGAGGAGACAATGATTCAAGATGGGTCGGTAGTTCGTCCGAAGTCAAGTTGGGTCCCTCGAGGCCCATTAGATCATATTCTGTATACCTTTAAGCAATTGCTTTTATCTCGTTTAATAGGTTATGAACAGAACTATAAGTCCTTCTCTAGCAATTTGACATCAGGCGAACTTCAAGCTTTAAAAGAACTTCGTGAAAGAAATAATATCACCATTAAGCAGGCAGATAAAGGAGGAGCTACCATCATTTTGAATACAGTGGACTATGAAGGAGAGATCTATAATCATTTATATAATGTGAATTATTACCAACGCTTAATTATTGACCCTACTCCTGAATTTCAACATGTTGTTGTTGTTAAGTGCCGTCGAGTCGGAGTTGACTCATGGCGACCCTCTGGATAGCTATCCTAAATTGTGTTCGGTCTTGAGTCAGGCGGCTCATTGTTGACAGACTGGTACCCATAGCTGCTGTTATTGTCTTGATCCATCTCATTGCTGGCCTTCCTCTTTTGCGTTGACCTTCTATCTTGCCAAGCATGATGTCTTTCTCTAATGATCTCTCTCTTCGCATGATGTGTCCAAAGTATGAAAGGCGAAGTCTTGTCATCTGAGCTTCTAAAGAAAGCTTAGGTTTGATCTCCTCTAGTACCGACTGGTTTGTTCTTCGGGCAGTCCATGGTATACACAGTATTCGCCGCCAGCACCATAATTCAAAGGCATCAATTTTCTTCCTGTCTATCTTCTTCACTGTCCAGCTTTTGCATCCATAACATATACTTGAGAAAATAAATACTGAGGGTAACCAAGGCAGGTCGGACCCCGTGGCACCCCGCTTTCCCCCCCCCCTTTCTCCCCCCCCCCTTTCTCCCCCCCCCCCTTTTTCCTTCCCACCATACCCCGTCCCCATAAGAAATACATATACACTGATCTTTGGCTCAAAATGGTCGCAGCTTTATTAACTTTATACAATCCAAACATTGTTTTCAACATCCAACTTCTTAATATATCATACTAACTCCCGAGCGGAATGAGACCTCAACCGCCATACCACTAGCAAGGTGAGCTCATTCCACTCCTGCCGCGGCTGAGCCAGCGGCAAATCCAACCCCCCCTTTTCCCCGGCCTCGCCATACTACTAGCAAAGACCGGCAAGGGGTCACCCGGGTTGGGGGCACCCGCCCCCACCCCAATTCCAGCTTAAGGCTCCGGACCCCGGAAACCTCCGGGATCCCGCCTCCCCCCCCACCAGCTGCGAAAACCCCTCCCCCATAGCCTAATGCAGGGCGGGCGGGCGGGAAGATGCAGCCCTCTTCCTTGGTTGCCGGTCTCGCCAAGAGACCGTCGCCGCCGCGCGCTCCGCTTAAAAACCCCCCCTTTTGCCCGCTTTCTTCATTGGCTCGCACCCGAATCCATCATCGGGGCGAGCCAATGGATTCAAAAAATGCTCTCCAGCCCCCCGCCCCCCCCTCACAAGCCATGGGCAGGGTCCCGCACCGGGCCGCGCGCCTGGTTACCTATGGCCGCTAGGGACCCTGCCCTGCGGCCTCGCCAATATGATTTAGGGTTTTAAACAGCAAAGGAAAGGAAGTTCTTGACTCCTCCATTCCCAAAGATACCAGCTTTTTATATTTTGCCAAAAATTCACAAAGCTCTGATTGATTCCCCTGGGAGACCAATATTATCTAGCAATGATTCAATGTTAAAGTGAGTAGGAATCTATCTAGATATGTTTTTGAAAAATGAAATTCCGAAAATATCTTCTTACATTAAAGACATTACTCATTTTTTCCAAATGTTACAGGCCTTCACTTGCAGTAGAAATGTTAAGTCGTTGGTTACACTAGATGTAGCAACTTTGTGTACTTCAATTCTACAAGATGAGGCTCTTGTCAGTTTTAGAGTCTGTGATTTCAGCCACATAAGGTGCCAACATCCTTACTTCTACACTTAGCAGAGTTGGTGCTTAAGAGAAATTATTTTGTATATAAGCAGAGATTTTTTTCAACAACTTTCGGGTATGGCAATGGGGACTACTTGTGCTCCTTCATTAGCAAATCTTTATAATGCACTACTTTGAAATACAATGGGTATACTCTTCGAGATACAGTTGCCATATTTTAAAATGGCAACGATACATTGATGACATTTTTTTTGTTGTGGGGAGGTTCATATGCCCAACTTTTGGCTTTTTTTAAATATTTGAATCAGTGTAACTCTAACATTAAATTTGAAATGAATAGTCATGAGACATTAAGTCGTTTTTTTTGGATGTTGAAGTGCAGAAGATGGATGTTGGGTTTTCCACCACTGTATTTTCAAAACTGACCGATAACTTGAATAGTCTAACAGAGTATTCTTATCATCCTGTCCATTTAAAAAATAGTCGCCCTTATTCACAATTGTTGCATTGCCATCATATTTGTTCATCAGACTGAGTTTAAAATGCAAGCAGAGAAGATGTTAAGGAAATTCCATAACTGTGGCTAGCCAGACTCGTTGTTAAAGAAGGCTTACAAAAGAGCCCAATTCAATCATTGAGAATGGTTGCTGTCACCAGCCTATAGTATGCAGTTGAAAGGAGTTACATCATCAGCAGCAATGGTGACATGTAAGCTTCAGTACTGGGGTCTATCATAACATTTAGCTATGTCTATTTGATAGCGATGGAAAATTTTCTCAGCTCACCCAAGATTAAAACATCAACTATGTATTTATTTATTTATTTATTTATTTAACATTTCTTATATACCGCGCTATTAAGATCAGTGCGGTTTACATTGAACAAAATATACAACAATGTATGCAAGTAACATTGAGTTTACATAGAACATGGGAATATATAACATGGATTAACAGGGAAAACTATGTACAGTCAAGTAGAGGTAGAAATGTATAGTAGAGGTAGAAATGTTAGAGATCAGTTATGTTCAGTTGGCAGTCAGATGAAACTTATGCAGATAAGTGAATTTGTTGGTTTAAGATCCGTGGTTTAAAACTGGAGTACAGTATAGTCATTTGGCTATTTGTTCTGTTGCAGGGACAGATTCTAAGTCGGCTGACTGTACTTATGAAGGAGAAATGGCACTTTATTAATTGAATTGAAGATATGTCAGACCTTTTTATTAAAAATAAATTATTAAGAAAAATTGAGATAAATTATAAAGAAAATTCTAATGATTCTTAGAAAAGTACTTTTTTGAGATGAATATAATAAAGTAAGTCAGCCGTGTTGGGCTTTGTTTTGGAAGGGAGTTTTTTGAGACCTGTAATGTACAAGCTTTGCATTCCCATACAATAGTCTAGAGCAGTGTTTTTCAACCTTTTTTGTGCAAAGGCACACTTTTTTCATGAAAAAAATCACGAGGCACACCACCATTAGAAAATGTTAAAAAAATTTACCTCTGTGCCTATATTGACTATATATAAAGTAATTCTCTTGAATAGGAATCAAACACTCACACCAACCCCCCTCCCCTGCTGGTTCACACCAACCCCCCTCCCCTGCTGGTTCACTCACCCACCCCCCTGTCACTTACTCACCCCTCCTGCTGGGTCACTCACTCACTTACCCCCCCTCCCCTGCTGGTTCACTCACACCATCGCCCCCCCCCCCTTGCTGGTTCACTCACACCACACCCCCCCCCCTCCACTGCTGGTTCACTCACACTCCCCCCCCCCTTGCTGGTTCACTCACACACACACACACCCCCCCCTCTGCCCAAGCCGCTGCTTCTGCTTTGTACAGAGCAGCGGCTGCACTACACTTACATTGAAAAGTAAAGAGAAACTGTGTCAGGAGCCCTCCGGTCATCGCAGAGCCCGAGGAAGTGATGTCATGGGGGCGGGCTCCTCACAGGCTGTCTTTCCTTTTCAAATTAACTTTATTGCAGCTAAAGTTAATTTGAAAAGGAAAGACAGCCTGTGAGGAGCCCGCCCCCATGACATCACTTCCTCGGGCTCTGCATGATCGGAGGGCTCCTGACACAGTTTCTCTTTACTTTTCAATGTAAGTGTAGTGCAGCCGCTGCTCTGTACAAAGCAGAACCAGCGGCTGCACTGCTATAGGGAATCGCGATCGTGTTCGCGCCGCGGACTTCGGCACAAAAGCCGGTTTTTTGCTCTGGCCGCTCCCGATCTTGCGGCCAGAGCAAAAAAACCGGATTTTCAATGGCCGGTTTTACAACTGTGCTGGCAGCCGGCCTGGCCATGGAAAAACCGGCCAGGCCGGCTGAAAACCGGCCGGTTGGCAACCCTAATTTGTGAGCCGAGGCCACATGTTACGGATGAAATTGGAATTTTTTCCACGGCACACCAGACAATATCTCACGGCACACTAGTGTGCCGCGGCACAGTGGTTGAAAAACGCTGGTCTAGAGCAGCAGTTCTCAACCTGTGGGTCGCGACCCCCACGGGGGTCGCCACAGGATTTAGCGAGGGTCACCTCGCCTCACCTCACTCTGCCGTTAAAAAAAAAAAAGCACCCAAGTTGCTGCCGCTGCCAAGTCCGCTTCTCAGCATTGTCCCGCCTTTACCACTTCCTTTGGAGGCGGGACAATGCTGCACGGAGCCCGTCGAGAGACGGGAAGGCTCCGCAACGGTTTTACAGGTATAGCCGCGGTTCCCTAAGAGACAGGGAGCCGCAGCTGTAGAAGAACAGCAGGGCAGCAGCAGGCAGACAGGGAGAGGGGAGGAAGGGGCAGGGAACCTGTAACGGGGTTGACATGGAGGGAGGGATGGATGGAGGGAGGGAGGGGTCTGACATGGACAGGGGGGCTGACATGGAGAGAAGGGGGGCTTACATGAATGGAGGGAGGGAGGGAGGGGGCTGACATGGACAGGGGGGCTGACATGGAGAGAAGGGGGGCTTACATGAATGGAGGGAGGGAGGGAGGGGGCTGACATTGATGGATGGAGGGAGGGGGCTGACATGGACAGAGGGGGGCTGACATGGAGAGGGAGGGCTGACATGGATAGGGGGGCTGACATGGAGGGAGGGCTGACATGGAGAGAGGGGAGGCTGACATGGATGGAGGGAAGGAGGGAGGGGAGGGCTGACATGGAGAGAGGGAGGGAGGGGTGGCTGACATTGATGGATGGATGGATGGAGGGGGGCTGACATGGAGGGAGGGGGGCTGACATGGATGGATGGAGGGAGGGGGGCAGACATGGACAAAGGGAAGAGACAGGGGGACATACTGTACAGATGGGCAATAAATGCTGGACAGAGGGGAGAGACAGTGCAGGTTAGGATTATAATGGGCAGATGGGGGGGCTAGGACTGGTAATGGGTTGATTAGGGAAGGCTAGGACTGGGAATGGACTGATCAAGGGGGTTTGGGACTGGTAATGTGCTGATAGGGGGGTAGGACTGGTAATGGACTGAAGGGGGCTAGCACTGGAAATGAGCTGATCGGGGAGGTTAGGACTGGAAATGGGCTGATGGGGGGGGGGTAGGACTGGTAATGGGCTGATTAGGGGAGCCTAGCACTGGTAATGGGGTTGAGGAGGGACTAGCACTGGAAATGAGCTGATTAGGGGAGGCTAGCACTGGTAATGGGGTTGAGGAGGGACTAGCACTGGAAATGAGCTGATTAGGGGAGGCTAGCACTGGTAATGGGGTTGAGGAGGGACTAGCACTGGAAATGAGCTGATTAGGGGAGGCTAGGACTGGTAATGAGCTGATGGGGGGTGGTAGGACTGGTAATGAGCTGATGGGGGGTGGTAGGACTGGTATTGGGCTGATTAGGGGAGGCTAGCACTGGTAATGGGGTTGAGGGGGGACTAGCACAGGAAGCGAGCTGATTGGGGGGTTTCGAATGGGTATGTGCTGATTGTGGGGAGGGGAGGATAGAGCTGCTGGCCCTGGAAGAAAACTGGGGGCTAAGGCTACAAATGGGCTGATATGAGGGGATGGGAGAATGGAACTGGAAGAGAGTGGATCTGAGAGGGGCTGCCATGGTATTTGTACTAGAAGGGACTGGTCAGTGGGGAAGGAGGGGGACTGGAAGGGAATGGATACCAGTGGCAGTCATGGGAATGCAAGTTGACATTGGAAGGTGTACTGAGAGTGAGGACTGGAAAGGGGCTGATACTGGGGATGGTTACTGGGACTAGAAACAGGCTGATGGAAAGAAGTGAAGAAAACGAAAGAAGAGATAAGAAATGGCAGATGGACCATAGACCACAGAAAGAGAGCTAAGAGAAGACAGGAAAGCAGAAGCCTCAGATCGGGACCAGCATGATCAGAGAATAAATTGGTCAGACAACAAAGGTAGAAAAAATAATTTTATTTCGTATTAGTGATTTGACTACAAAATCATCATAATTTTGAAATCAAATATTGTTACTTGTTTAAGGTTTATTAACTTAATATACCGCTAAACACAATGTACATCATAGCGGTTTACAGAGTTCAAATCGACACAGTCACCAAAAGGTGGGAAGAGAAAGGAAAAGAAGTTACATCAATTGATAGGAAAGCAAACTAGGCAGATTCATACAACAGGACAGTAGAAAGGAAAGTGAGGGGAGGGGAAGGGGAAGACAAATCATGTGGGAGGTTCGGGAAGGTCGAAGGCAAGGGTAAAGAGGTGAGTTTTAAGGCGGGTCTTAAAGGTGGGATGGTCCTGTTCGAGGCGGATAGAAGAGGGGAGAGAGTTCCACAGGGCGGGAGCAAGGAAGAAGAACGCAGAGGAACGGGTGGATTGGAGGCGAGCACAAGTGGGTGAGGGGAGATGCAGACGATTTAGGTGAAAGGAGCGTAGGGAACGGGTTGGGTTATGGAAGTGAACCAGGTCGGCTAGATACTGAGGGGAGTGGGTGTGGAGGACACGGTGGAGAAGGACCAGAATCTTGAAGTGACTGCGGAACTTGACAGGGAGCCAGTGGAGACGGATGAGGAGAGGAGTGATATGATCACGGATAGATGCATGAAAGATGAGCCGGGCAGCTGTGTTTTGGATGCGTTGGAGGCGTTGTAGTTGGGAGGCAGGGAGACCAGACATGACGGAATTGCAAAAATCAATGCGAGATATAACCAGGGAGAGAAGGAGGGTAGAAAGAGCCTGTGGAGAGAGAAAGGGACGAATAGCACGGATCTGACGTAGAAAGTAGAATGAGGTCTTAGAGATGTGAACGATGTGATCCCGAAAGGTGAGGCCAGGGTCAAAAAGGACACCCAAGTAACGGAAGGAGGAGAATAAGGGAATGGGGGAGCCAGAAAAGGAGGGGGAAACCAAGGGAGGGGTACCGTCACGTGAGAACCAGATGGCCAGAGTCTTTGCAAGATTAAGATATAAGCAGTGAGCGGTGAGCCAGTGGGCTACAGCTGTGAGACAGGTGTTCAGTGGGGAGAGGTCAGGGGAAAGGGGAGAGGTATGGTAAAGAAGAAGGAGGTCGTCAGCGTAGTAGAAGGCAGAAATCCCGTGCTGTTGAATCAGTAGAGAAAGGGGGGTAAGGAAAACATTGAAGAGGAGGGGAGCCAGAACAGAGCCCTGGGGAACGCCGCAAAGCAGGGGAGTAGGTGTAGAGGTGGTTGGGAGGGTAGAGGCAGAGAGAACTGAAAAGGACCTAGAGGAGAGAAAAGAGTGAAACCAGTGTAGAACGGTGCTGCAGAGGCCCGCTTCGCGAAGACGGGCTAAGAGGAGGGAGTGGTCTACAAGATCAAAGGCAGTGGAGAGGTCAAGAGAAACTGCCACCGAAAGATCGCTATATTGTGATTAATTGTGGTTTAAATAAGTAAATTTTATAAATAAAAACATATTGCAAAGGCCTATAATATATTAATAATTCAACAAATGATTACAGTTACAATCCGTTAACGGTAAAGGAAGAGAGACGTATTTGATTTTATCATTGCGGGTCACCACAAGTTGACCAATGGTAAAAGGGGTCACGGTACAAAAAAGGTTGAGAACCACTGGTCTAGAGGTCTATAAATTAATGAATGGAGTGAAACGGGTAAACGTAGATCGATTGTTTACATCATCAGAATATAAAAAGACTAGGGGACATGCAATGAAGCTACAAGGTGACCTATTTAAGACTAATAAGAGAAAATATTTTTTCACTCAACGTGTAATCAAACTCTGGAATTTGTTACCGGAGGATGTAGTAAAAGCTGTTAGTATAGCTTGGTTTAAAAAAGGTTTGGACAAGTTCCTGGAGGAAAGGTCCATAAACCATTATTAAAAGGGACCCCAGGATATCACTGCTTGACCCAGTATATACATTGAGGAACCTGTGTCTTTTGAGGAGACTGCTAGGTACTTATGACCTAGCTTGGCCACTGTTGGAAACAGGATACTGGGCTTGATGGACCTTGGTCTGACTCAGTATGGCATATCTTATGTTCTTATGTTCTAAGTTTGCCACATAGAGGGAGTATAGCCGTTCTGAGGTCTTTTTCTCCCTTTAGTAAGTATATTCGATATTAATTTGACTGTAGCCCTATATGGTAGGTTTGGGAGTGTGTTGCAATATGTTGAAGGGTTAGTTTTGTGCAAACCATGACAGTCATGAGCCTCTTTCCTAAGCCAGGGTTTGTGGAGTATGATCTCAGTCTCTCAAATTTACTGCTAATGCTCGGCATAGTACTTGCATTGTGCCAAAGAGAGCTTCCTCTGGAGTTCGTAAGATGTTACATGTATGAGTAGTTTGTCAAGAAGTGCTTGGAAATTATCAGGCCTATGACTCCCAATACGATGGGAAATATTTCTGTATCTTTCTGCCACATTTTTTTTATCTCTGTCTACATATCTTAGTATTTTAGGATGTGCTGCCTCTCCATGTGATTACTAGCATAATCACTTGGAACAAACACTTCTATGCCGTACTGATGTTTTTCTCCTTTGTCACTATGTCTGGCATCCAGTTTCCTAGCCGTTGGAATGGGAATGTCCTAGGTGATCATAACCTCTTCATTCTCTGTAATTCTCTTAGGGTCATGATCTCAGTGTTTTTCAGGCACAGTGTGATGTTGTGTTTACAGAGTTTCCAATGGATTTATTTATTTATTTATTTATTTAGCTGTATTTATATCCCGCTTTTCACTGGGTCAAAGCAGTCAATTGGGGGATACATTTAACATGAGGGGATATGAGACACATACGCTAATACTTACAGGGAACATGGGCAATGGAGGGTGAAGTGGCTTGCCCAAGACCACAAGGAGTGCCTATAGGCAGTGGCGTAGCGTGAGTTGTCAGCACCCGGGGCAAGGCAAGTAATTTGCGCCCCCTAACCTGATTTTAGCCGCCGGGGAGCTTCTTTGCGCGGGGGAGCCGACCGTGATCCTACCCCGGGAGGGAGCGATCGTCAGCACTGACCTTGCTGAGCCGGAGTCCAGGGAAACGAACAGCACAGCAGCAAGAGCCCGACAAGCATGGTTAAACGCCCAACAGCAGGGAAGAGGAGGAGATCCAGAACCAGAAACTCGCGATGCCGCCCTGCAGCTCCGCCTTCTCGAGCGCACAGGGCGATCCGATCCCAACCCCAGCTTTACATTGAGATCGAGGGGCGACGACGCGATAAACAGTCCCCCTCCCACCCCGCCCCGGCAGCTTGTGTGAAATAGCTACCTAGAGGGGGTCAATCGCATCGCCTGCGCTTTGTTGCTGAGGGTTTGCCAAGAACAATGCGACTCCCAGGACTGCGGGCTCGAGGGCTATAGCGCAAACCTCTTTGCAGTGCCACCACCAGATGGTGTACGCGCCAACATGTATCATAGGGACCTGCCTTTCCCCCTCATCGGCAACAGAGAGCTGCGAGTGCGAGCGCCCCCCCCCATGTTGCGCCCGGTGCGGCCGGCCCCCCCTGCACCCCCCACGCTACGCCTCTGCCTATAGGACTAGAAATCCCAGTCCCTCCGGCCTGAGATTGCTGTCCCCAGGTGGGACTTGAACCCACGGCCCTCCAGCCTGAAGTACCTTGTCCTAACCACTAGACCACTCCTCCCATTGATGATGTGTGCTACTTTGTTGTGCTTTTCTGTATAGAAATTTTGCTACCATCAGAACTTCACAGCCAGCTATGAGGTGATTCACTGTTTTCAGGTCTTTCTTACAGACGCGACATATGTCTGTATTTCCAGTTCTTTCAATGCTCTCTGTAAAGTATCTCGTCCATAATTCACTGTCCTGGGCTGCAACTATCAATCTCTCATTCTTTGGTTTCAGTTCACCTCTCCTTAACCATTCATGTGTCTGTTCTTGATCAACAAAAAGTTCCTGGAGTAACACTTTGTATTTCCCACTGTATTTGTGCATTTGCCACTTGTTTTTCCTCGTTTGCTGATCTAATTCTTTGAAGAATTTTTTTCTCTTGTTTTGCAAATTCTGTTGCTTCCTTTCCTGTGTGTGCTTGTGGATTCTTGCTCATTCCTTCTAGTCGTCGGAACACTTGCCCAAGTTTGACAATATAGACATATTCTGGACATTTACTGCATATTTCAGCAATTTTTGCGTATTTGGATCTGATGATGCTGTTAGGTAGGCATGGAGGCCTTTGATAGTAGCTACCACTACTAATCATTTGTATAGTGCTACAAAGTATATGTACAGTGCTACAAGGTGTATGTACAGTAGCTCTGTATGTGTAATCAATCTATGAGGCCTACTCTCCTTCAACTCTAGAAATATACAGTCTTGGCATACACTGATTCTTGTAAATAGCATCATGGGCATGGTAGAGTTTTGTTGTTCACACATACAGTTTTTCAAGATCTTTAAGAGGCTGGTCTATAATCCCAAAACTGTATAGGAATTGCCACCTGATTTGATGGCACGTATCTTATTCTGTGCTGTTAAAGCACTTTTCAACAATGATTTTAATCTTCTATAATATTCTTTACTGATCTCTTCTCTCAATAATTTCTGCTTGAGTGTCGTTCCTTCCTCTACTCTGAGATATTTATATACATCTTGCTGTTCAAGTTTCTTGATGTCACAACTCTCAGCCATGGATATGTTTTCTGTTTTGCTCAATTTTCCTCTTAAAAAAAAGTTGCCTTAGCAACTTCACTGTTAGGAGGGCTCTGTGTCCTCTGAGGAGAAATGGAGGGTGGATAGGGTTATCCTTTTAACATTCGGGCTGTTAGGGCAAGGGCTGATAGGTTGCAGTGGAGGGTGTGGCCCCCGTCTTGGGTAGAGAGGTCTGGGATATCTGGGCAGGTACTAGTTGAGATGCTGTAGGGATGAGAACCTTACCTGTCTCGGCCAATGGTAAATGATTAGGATGTCAGTCGCATATTATTTTCTGGATTGTCTTGGAAATGAGTGGAGTGGGGTGGGGTGGGGTGGGTATGCATATAGCAGGTTGCAGCCACAAAGGATTTTGAAGGCATCCAATGCCAACGTTTGTGGAGATGGACATTTAGAGCAGAAGGTTGGGCATTTTGCATTGTTTTCACTGGCAAAAAGATCCTTTGCTGGCGTGCCCCACCTCTAAAACAGCAAGGATGCAATGTGGGGGTAGAGAGACCATTTGTGATGACTGGGGCTGCCTGCTAGTTGATTCTGTTCACCCATAGGTATGACACTTATAATAGGCACCTCATCGATATGGTGTTCATCCAGGTCTTGTTCATCCTGAAGAGTCTGAGGGAGCCCATGCCTCCTTGCTTGTTAACATAGAACATGGTATCATGGTTGTCATTTGGATCTGGAATACTCTGTCCGCAATTTAGGTTCTGAATGTTTTGAGTGTGTATCTAATAGCTCTGAGTTCCAAGAAGCTGATATGATGCCATTTCTTGCTGGGGGAGCACATGCCCTTTGTACAAACATTTAAGAGATAGGCCCCCACCTTCCTTAGAGGCATCAGTGGTGATGGTCAGGAGGAGCTGAGGTTGCTGGAACAGCCTGCCCTGGAACAGATTGTCCTGGTCCATCCACCAGGTAAGGGCATTACAGGTGGACAAGTTGATAGTGATCTTGTGAAATAGTGTGTTTTTTATGTTAGTTCCATTGTTTGCATAGGTATCACAGCAGGGGGTACATGTGCAGTTTAGCTAGCCAGACCAACAAGATGGCTGCAGCTAGGTGGCCAAGGAGGCAGTGGAAGGTCTTTGTTGGTAGATGAGGTGCTGGGCCATTGAGGCTATAGTGTTTACCTGTTGCATGAGGATATCCATCCCAATGAATTCTAGCAATTGCAAAGGTTGGAAGTGTGACGTCTTGTCAATGATGATGAAACTGAACGATCACAAGAACGTGGTTGCTTGTCAGATGGAGGCTTGGGGGGATGACCACTATAAGCCAGTCATCCAGCTGGGGAAGACACCATTCCCTCCTTGTGGAGGTGTGCTGCTGTGAACCCCCCCCCCCCCCCAACCCCCATGCACTTGGCAAAGACTCTTAGGAAGGATGACAGGCTGAAGGGTAGAACCCTGTACTGGTAGTGTGCCAGGAGGATCAGTATGTGGGTGTATGCATCCTGGGGGTTCAGTGAGATAAGCCAATCATCTGTTTGCAGAAAATAAGAGGCGGGTTCCCAGTAAGTACATGTAGACTTTCTCCTTGAGTATGAACTTGTTGAGCTTCTGTGGCCACAGGATGTGACAGAGGCCTTCTGTTTCTTTGAATTTCAAGAAGTATTGGGAATAGAAACCTTGGTTTGTTTCCTCAAAGGGAATGGATTCTATGGCCTTTGCGCTTAGAACAGACTGGATCTCTGTGAGTAGGGTAGGAATCAAGTGTGTTGGGGTCCTATGAGAAGATGGTGCACAATGAGGCAGAGTTGAGGAGATTCTGATGTGGTACCCCTTGTGGATGATTTCTATGACCCACTTGTCAGTCGGGATCTTCTCCTAGGTCTCCTTGAAGAATGTAAGGTGGCATACAATGGGGAGATTCTTAATGGGGATAGTTAAAAGGAAGGGGGGCTTCTTGTTGACGATGGGGCCAATTGTTTTTGTTGGTTGCTCTCCCTTGTTTGTATGAGTGGTATGAGTGTCTTTGTTTAGGGCACTGGGGTTGCCACTTTTGGTAATTGTTGAAGCTCCATGAGAGAGGGTAGGATTTTTGGAGCTGAGAGCCCACCAACTTCCGGTGGCTGGAGAAACATTCCAAACACTCAGAAGCTAGGATTTGGAGCATTGTGCAGTGATCCTTGTTGACATTCATGGTGTCTTTAACCTTGTCGCTGAAGGTTTTCTCCTGTGCAGGCTGCATCCATTAGTCATTTGTGGAAATCCTCTGAGGCCAAATATCCTCAGCCATGCTGTGCATCTTGCTGTAATGACACCTCTGGCTGTGTAGGCAGTAGTGTTCTTTATTCTGTTCGGTAGCAAGTTGTGGCACGATATGTGTTGGAATTTGTGCGTGGCGATCCTTGCCTTAAGTATGGAGCCCTGGATGAACATTTTGCCGCCGTCATCAAGGATTTTATGATCCTTCCCTGTTGGTGCCTTGGAGTGGGAGCAGGAGCTCTGGGTGTGCTTCATGGCGGATTCAACGATAACTGATTGTTGGGGCAGTTTTTATTTTATTTTTATTTGCATATTAAACAAATTACAAGTATAATACTTGAAAAGCAATGTGATTAAGCATCAAAATGTACAGGAAAAACAAGTTAATATAAAGAAAACAAATTTAGCATTGTCAGCCCCCAGTTAGGGAGATGCCAAGGTTCCAAGAGGAAAACAAAAAGAAATATGTAACAAATTTAACCAGTCAAAATAGAGAGAGTTCGGCTTATATAAATTTAAACGTCCCTCATTTCACTGTTGTAGATGTCTGAGCAAGCGGTTTTCTTGAATCAAGAAAAAAATCTAAGTTGGGAAGATTCAAACATAAGAACATAAGATATGCCATACTGGGTCAGACCAAGGTCCATCAAGCCCAGTATTCTGTTTCCAACAGTGGCCAATCTAGGTCATATGTACCTAGCAGTTTCCCCAAAAGGCACAGGTTCCACAAGAACATATACTTAACATTATTCACCCTAAACAAACATTTGAAACAACCAAAGCAACTAAATTCTGGAATTCCTTATACATAAAAAGAAACTTCCTCCTCCTATCTTGAATAGACCTGCAGAGATCTGGGAATATCCATACTTCTCTAAAGAGGTAAATAACATGATTCCTCTTTTGTCCAAAGTTTATTATCTGGGCTTCAAAACCTCTTTCAAACACTTTTAAAGAATAGACTGTGCAGACAGCAATGGAGTTTTTGGAAAACTGATAAACCGTAAATTAAGAGCTCTAATAGAATTTTCCAAACTCTCAACTTTCCTAGCAGTTGCAATCTTATCTTGTATAAGTGTGATCTGAGTCTCTCCCAGCTTCACTAATGCATCTTCTACTTTCTTAATCCTTTGATCCATCTCAGAATATTTGAGATCTAGAATGAATGTCTAAAGCATTGCTATAGCTGAAATCAATTTAGCCATCGAGGCTATGGCCTACCAAACACTAGGGAGCTATTCCATTAGAGATTTGTTCACAGTACTAGTCCCTGCTGACTGCACTTCATTAATCTGTGCAAGTTCTTCATCACTCAGCTCGGGACTCCCTGAAGTGGCCTCCGTGGTTCTCCTACCTCTGCCAGCCCCTGTTCTAACACTCTCAATGATGCTCTTCTGGATCAGAGATCATTCAACTCTGGAGCATCTCCACTGACCTACAAAGGCTGCTCACCACTTTGGTCTGCCTGCCTGTCACTGTGCAGGAGGATATCCGATACATGCTGCAGGGAGATGAAGGGTCTGCTGCCGGGACTCAAAGATGCCTCAGGGCCAGATTCAGGGTGTTATTCTGCCTGTTCTGTCGCAGTGGCTGTAACCTCCAATGCTAAGTGTGCCTGAGTGGTGGGAAGCTCAGGAATCTTCTCCCATCACACTAGAGGTTTTTGGCACTGGGGTGGAGACTTCATCCCTACTTTTCCTTCCTCTTGCCCATAGGAAAAAGGCAAATTGCAAGGCAAGGAGGAAGCTGCTAGCATGTCCTCTCTCTAAGGTGCCATCTTGCTTCTCCGGACCAGTTGTGGTCTTTTGAATCCTAGAGTGGGTTGCACCTGATACTTGATTTTGAGTCTTAGACCCACAGGACAGAGTCTTCCATATTTTGTCACAATTGTTTTGTGCACTGGTACTGACTTAGGTGTGTTCAGATACCTCAGCACTCCCAGAACTTCATTCCTGGGGTCTAGAGTGCCCGTTAGTGAAAGCGATAGTTGTGCTGTCAGCATCTGGGGGTTTTAGGGTAGATGAGGTCCTCCAAGGGGAGAGGACGGCTGCAGCGGTGGTGGAGATGGTTCAGACAGGATGCTTGGAGATTCCAAGTAGCCCGGCCTGGGAAACCGACCGAACGGAACAGTCAGGTTCCCAGAATGGGCTTCAGGAGGCTGCTTCTTCACTGTCCCATTCTGTTGATCTGGGTTCTGATGAGAAGATAGGTCGAGGGGAGTGTAAGAGTGGTGGAGACAGTGAGTGCTCTTCCTCTCCTAGTGGTCGTTGTGAAGAGATGCTCAGGGAAGGAGATTTACTGGCATTGCTGACCTTGGTTGTAGTGCCTTGGGCAAGGCTGGCCCACCCAAGGGTTTCTGCTGCCCTAGACAGAAACCCCAGCCTTGTTCCCTGCCATGCTGATGCCCCCCCCCCCAGCTGCTGTTGCCGCCCACCCAGCTGCTGCCAATTCCATCTCAGGAGGTGGGCAGCATAAGTATTTCCATGGTGCTTCCCGCCTCTCCCCCAAATGGAATCAGTGGCAGCTCGGGGGGGGGGGGGGGCGGCCCCCCATATGTACTGCTGCTGCTGCCGCCCACCCGGGCTGGCTGCTCTAGGTGGTTGCCTTGCATGCCTAGTAGATGGACTGGCCCTGGCGTAGGGTCAGCAATGTCAGTGTTGTGTCATGAGTTATGTGAAGAGGTCCAGGAATGTGATGGATGAGGCTGCATTGGTAGGTTTGAGTGTTGATGGAAGAGAGATCCTTCCTTGTGGCTGTGGGTAGAGAATCTCTTGCATTTGGAAGAAGTTCAGAGAGGGTGTTTTTGTTATGCTATGGTTATGCTGGTGGTAGCGCCTTGATGTGTGTCAGTGCATGGTTCAGTGAGGTCAGATGGAGCCACTGTGTTCCCCACTGGAGTTATGTCTGCACCTCTTGTGTCTCTCTATGCTGAGACAGTAAACTGAGGTGGGGCTTCCCCAGGGCTGTTTAGGTGGTCTTGTTTAGCAGCAAGGCTTTCCCCATTGCTATGGTGATTCAATGAGCTTGGCCTTAGAGGGGGGGGGGGATTTCCCTGATGCCCTTAAGCTGGCCAATTGTTGGGGACATAAGCGGGGTCTTCCTCCTCTGATTAAATGCCACATCATGGTGACCATCTGAAAAGAAGGCTGGGGGCATAGCCAGTACATCTAGGGATGTGCAGAGGTAGGCTAAGTCCTGAGGCCTAGAGGGCTGGCTGCTGGGAGCTGGAACCAGAGCAAGCAACAGGCCCAGGGATGGTGGCCACGGGGGTAGAGGGCGAACATCCAGGGTTGCAAATGCAGCATTTTTGAGCTGGAGGAGAGTCAGTCCTGATGCCCTTGTCCAGTGGAAATTGGTTGGAGGCAGCAGCATGCTTGCCATTGGGAGCATGACCAAGGGGTAGAGGTGACCTTACTGGAGGATTTCCCAGAGGAGGTGTCTCTAGAAAGATAATCTTGGAGAGCATGGTTTCAGAGCCTGGGGGATGGAGAAGTGGGAAACACGTTTGTACAGTTCAGGCAGTCCTCCACTTGGTGAGAGAAGCTCAAGTACCGGACAGAGCGGTTTGGAGAATTTGTGCTGTTAATCTTCTTTCTTAAAGCCAGATTTTGAGGCCATGATGATTCTGTTGCTTTCTTGGGTTTGGAGTCATTGGAGTCATTGTGAGGGAGGAGTGGTCTAGTGGTTAGGACAAGGTACTTCAGGCCGGAAGGCCGGGAGTTCAAGTCCCACCTGGGGACAGCAATCTCAGGCCGGAGGGTCTGGGATTTCTAGTCCTATAGGCACTCCTTGTGGTCTTGGGCAAGCCACTTAACCCTCCATTGCCCATGTTCCCTGTAAGTATTAGCGTATGTGTGTCATATCCCCTCGTGTTAAATGTATCCCCCAATTGACCGCTTTGACCCGGTGAAAAGCGGGATATAAATACAGCTAAATAAATAAATAAATAAATTTCTTCTGAGCTGGTTGAGCCTGCGAGACCTTGGTGATGGAATATGTATTCAGTAGAGGTGAGCCAAGATTACATCCTTGTGGTAAAACAGCAGACATGAAGCTGGAATGGAGTCGGGTGGGCAATGGCATATAGGGCTACCTGGAACATACTCAGAAAGCTCTTCCTAGCCTTTCTGAGCTCTAGGCGAGCACTTCAGTCCATGGTGCCATCTGATGATGTCACCAGTGTGGGGCTCTCTTCATGGAGAAACCAATGTCTATTGAAACTTTTCTCGTCAGTTTCTAAGTATTTTTAATCATTTTAATTTCAAACATTTTTATATCTTGTATATTCTTGAAATTTGCTTTTTGTACTTTTATTGTGAGGCCACTAAGGGAGCAATAAGAAGTGCACATTGACTGAGTTGTCATTCTGTTTTTCTCTGTAAGAGTTTATAATGTATCTGAAGGTTGATACATGCTCTCAGCTTTTGGCTTGTTTCTCCAGTGTAGCATCCCTCTACACATTTTTTTTTCATTGGATCAAATATACTACGGGCCCGATTTTCGAAGGCATTTACATGGGTAACTGCCCTAGTTACCCATGTAGATGTCTTTTATCTGGGATTTTCGAAGGGCACCTACACGGGTAGTGCCCTTTGAAAATCCGGATAAGTCCTTAACATGCCCAGATGCTATGCAGTTATGTTCCGGGTGTAGCAGGGGCAGAGGAAAGAGCTAACCGGGTAGCACCGATTTTTGATGCTACCCGTTTAGCTCTCTGTGCCTGAAAGACAGGCAAGGTGCTACCTGGCTAGCTCCTGAAGCTTCCAGGTTGTGTGGTGAGACCTGGATTTTCATGTTGGGGCCACATATGACCCCGGCATTGAAAATCCGGGTTAGGCGGAAGGGGGGCATGCTGTGCGCCGATGCGGCGCATAGCACCGCCCAGTTCAAAATCAGGCCCTAGATTCATAGAGGAGCAGAAATCTGAAGCTCCTCCATTTTTCACCGAACTACAATTGACACATGCAGTTAAACTCAGATTAGGCAGTATCTCTGTATTATAAATTGACACCATCCCCCATCCTCTTGCATTTGAAATGTCATGACATAAGCCTAGATGAGTTTGCATTATTTAAACTCTGTAATCTGATGAAGAAAGAATAACTCTTGAAAGCTTGTCAAAGATACATTAATTTAGTCCATTTAAAAGATATTACCTACAACTTGTTGGTTGACTTTTATTTGCACATATCCAAGTGGACTAACACGGCAATACAATTCTCCTCTTCTTAAAACTTAAACAAACCTACAGTAAATTTTAACTGATTTAGGATTCTGCTGCATTCCATTCTGATTCCGTTATTATTTTAAATGATTCCAAAGAGGGCTGGTCTGGTCGGTCAGAGGCAGTGCTTATGGAATAACCTAAGTTCAATTCCCAGCTTCAATCTTCTGCTCTCCTAGTTGTCTAGGAGGCAACACTCACAACTCCTGTTAGAAGGGTGTCCTAGTCATCATGCAATGGCAATGACTAATGGGTCAGACAATACTCATATTGCAAGATTCCAGTAGCAGCCCTGGTGCATAGCCTCTGCTAGCCAAGTATTGGTGCTGCAATGACCAGGCTATGTGAGATAGGAGGGTATATAAAATGGGGGGGGGGGGAGGAATCCCTGGCTAGTTGTGGGCAGAGGCTCATGTTGCCATAGCCCTCTTGAGACCAATTTTAATTGAACTGGATGTCCAAATGAGCCTTGGAATGCTGCTGAGCCAAATCCATAAATGGATTCTAAGTACATGCATAGGTATTGCACATTTGCTTAATGACTGGCGCATAGGCGGCACTGGTTCACTTGATTATTCTTGTCTGCACAGGTAACTGTCCAGGAAAGAGCTTTGCATGTCATAGTGGCCAGTGTATAAGCAAGGAGAATCCTGAGTGTGACAGCACTACAGACTGCTTGGACGTGTCGGACGAGGCAGACTGTGGTAGGTGAAATCTGAGGGACCCTACTCATACATCTTCCAGAGTGCACCTACTCCCTAGCAGCCTTCAGACACTGACACAATCTATTGCTATTTTGCTGGAGGATTACTATGACCGACATTCTGTCCTGCGAATAGTGGGTTTGGATGTCCAAGTTGGACATCCAACCCACACTCAGCCCCAGAATGTGATTCTGTTTCCAGCGCTCCCTGCACATACACAGGGTTTGAGCAGGGAGTGCTGGATGTGGGTGTGCCACTGTTACATGCCTGGCTTATTCCATCCCACAGGATGCAGCCCCCCATACCCTAGGCCACTGCTGCAGGATAGCACCCGCCACCTGATCCAGGCTTTGGGGGCCCCCACAGAGGATTTTGATGGTGGTGTGTTGAGGCCCGCTCTGGGACAAGCCATTTTGCAACACAGGCTGGACGTGCCGGTGCCATGGTGACAGGACGCTACTGCATCAGCACACCAGCCAGAGCATTGTGCAGGCTGGACGTGCCGGTGCCATGGTGACAGAACGCCACTGCATCAGCACACCAGCCGGAGCGTTGTGCAGGCTGGATGTGCCGGTGCCATGGTGACAGGACACCACTGCATCAGCACACCAGCCGGAGCGTTGTGCAGGCTGGATGGACAGATTTCAAGATGACTCCCACCATGGAATCAGGTGCACACCATCGAAGTGCCCAATTTTGCAATCAGAGGTACATATAGATCCTGTGGTTGCGGAATTGGGTACAACTTGATCCCGTCCAAGTTTTAGGGGTCCCGACGGCCCGGCCATGCACCATTTGGAATTGGCCTCCATGTATTTGACATTCAAATGTGGTAAATGACAAAGACTCTAGCAAAGTGCAGATAGTGCAGCGGCTGAAAATGTCGGAGACACCAGCAGAATGCAAGCAGTGCAGGGAATGGAAATGCCAGAGGAAACATCAGCAGAACTAGGGTGCTATGAATGCAGTAGACTCTGAAAAGATGAATATGCAGTGTAGCATTGGAGCACTTTAAGTTCTTGGAAGGTTGATCATTTTCAATGGACTCTTTGTTTTTCAGATTGTGGTGACAGGCCTGCAATGCAGAGAGGAAACCGCATTGTAGGCGGTTCAGATGCTTCCAGAGGGGAGTTCCCCTGGCAAGTCAGCCTGAGAGAAAATGATGAACATTTCTGTGGGGCAGCCATCCTCAATGAGCTGTGGCTAGTGTCTGCAGCACACTGCTTCAACGAGTAAGCACCAAATGTAGCAGCCTTCCCAAGGAATACCAACCAATTACAGGTCTCTATTCCCTTTTGTGCATGCTGGGCCTTTATAGAAACATGATGGCAGCATAAGACCATATGGCCTATCTAGTCTGCCCTTCCATGTCAACTACAATAGTCCCCTTTTTACTTTTAGAAATCCTCTGTTTGTCTCATGTTTTTGTGAATTCAGATACTATCCATGCCTCCACCATCTCCACTGGGAGACTATTCCATGCATATACCACTCTTTCCATAAAGAAATATTTCTGCATGTTACTCCTGAGTCTTTCCGCTTTCACCCTCATCCTATGTCCCCTCATAGCAGAGTTTGCATTCAATCGAAAGAGACTCTCCTTCTGTGCAATTATGCCACAGAGGAACTTAAATATCTCTATCATAGAAACAAGATGGCAAAAACAGACCACATGGCCCACTTAGTCTGCCCTTCCATATCAACTACAATATTCCTCTTTTTACCTTTAGAGATCCTTTGTGTTTGTCCCATGCTTTTTTGAATTCAGATACTGCCCTCGTGTCCACCATCTCCACTGGGAGACAATTCTGGACTTTCAGAACGCCTTTGACAAGGTCCCTCATCAGAGACTTTTGGCAAAACTAAAAAGTCATGGGATAGGAGGTAGTGTACTATTGTGGATCAGAAACTGGTTAAAAGGTAGAAAGTAGAGGGTAGGGCTAAATGGCCAATTTTCCCAATGGAAAAAGGTGAATAGTGGAGTACCACAGGGATCTGTGCTGGGTCCGCTGCTTTTTGACATATTCATTAATGATCTGGAAATGGGAATAACGAGTGAGGTTATCAAATTTGCAGATGACACAAAACTATTTAAAGTTGTTAAAACCCAAGAGGATTGTGGAAAATTGCAAGAGGATCTTAATAAATTGGAAGACTGGGCATCCAAATGGCAGATGAAATTTAATGTGGACAAGTGCAAAGTTATGCACCTAGGAAAGAACAACCCAAACTATGGTTACACGATGCAAGGTTCCACATTGGGAACCACCACCCAGGAAAAAGATTTAGGCATCATCGTGGATAACATGTTAAAACCCTCCACCCAGTGTGCAGTGGCGGCCAAGAGAGCAAATAGAATGCTAGGTATCATAAGGGAGGGAGGAGTGGCTCAGAGGTTGGGACAGGTTACCTCAGGCCGGAAGGCTTGGGGGTTCAATTCCCCCATGGGGACAAGCAACCTCAGGCCAGAGGGACTGGGGTCTCTAGTCCCATGGCCACTCCTTGTGGCCTTGGGCAAGCCACTTTAACCCTTCATTGCTGCAGGTACACTTAGATTGTGAGCCCTTCGGGGACAAGGTAATAAAAAGTACCTGTTACTTTACATGTAAACCGCACTGATTCTAAAGAGCGTGGTATAAAAAAGAAAGAAAGAAAAAAATAAGGAAAGGAATGCAAAATAAAACAAAGGATATTATAATGCCTCTGTATCGTTCCATGGTGCGACTGCACCTTGAATATTGTGTACAATTTTGGTCGCCGTATCTTAAAAAGGATATAGCGTTATTAGAAAAGGTACAGAGAAGAGCCACCAAAATGGTAAAGGGGATGGAAAGCTACTCCTATGAGGAAAGGCTACAAAGGGTTAAGGCTCTTCAACCTGGAAAAGAGATGGCTGAGGGGAGATATGATAGAGGTCTATAAATTAATGAATGGAGTGGAACGGGTAAACGTAGATCGATTGTTTACGTTATTAGAATATAGAAAGACTAGGGGATATGCAATGAAGCTACAGGGTAAACTATTTAAGACAAATAAGAGAAAATATTTTTTCACTCAACGTGTAATCAAACTCTGGAATTTGTTACCAGAGGATATAGTAAAGGCTGTTAGTGTAGCTGGGTTTAAAAAAGGTTTGGACAAGTTCCTGGAGGAAAGGTCCATAAACCATTATTAAAAAGAGACCCAGGATATCAATGCTTGACCCAATACAAGCATTGTGGAACCTGTGTCTTTTGGGGAAACTGCTAGGTACGTATGACCTAGATTGGCCACTGTTGGAAACAGGATACTGGGCTTGATGGACCTTGGTCTGACCCAGTATGGCATATCTTATGTTCTTATTCCACACATCTACCACTCTTTCCGTAAATAAATATTTTTACATATTACTCCTGAGTCTATCCCCTTTCATTCTCATGCTATGCTCCTCATAGTAGAGCTTGCCGTCGATTGAAACAGACTCTCCTGTGCATTTATGCCATGGAGGTATTTAAATGTATCTGTCATACCGCCCCTATCCTGCCTTTCCTCTACATATTAAAATCTTTGAGTCTGTTCTCATATGCTTCATAATGAAGACGATTAACCATTTTAGTAGCCACCCTCTGCACCATCTCCAACTTGCTTATATCCTTTTGGAGGTGTGGTCTCCAGAATTACACAAAATATTCCAAATGAGGTCGCACCAGAGACTTATACAGAGGCATTATCATCTCCTTTTTCTGCTGGCCATTCCTCTCTCTATACACCAAAGCATCCTTCTGGCTTTCACCGTCACCTTTACTGTCCGTTTAGCTACTTTAAGATGATCAAACACAATTACACCCAGGTCCTGCTCTTCTTTTGTGGACAGAAGTACTTCGCCCCCTACACTGTATCACTCCCTTGGATTTTTGCAGCCCAAATGCATGACCCTGCCTTTTCAGCATTAAATTTCAACTGCCAAATTCTAGACCATTCTTCAAGCTTAGCTAGATCCCTCTTCTTGTTATCTACTCCTTCCTGGGTGTCTACTCTATTTCAGATTTTGGTATCATCCGCAAACAAACAAACCTTAGCCGACAGCCCTTCTGCAATATCACTAACAAAGATGTTAAAAAGAATCAGACCGAACTCGCCACGTGATGCGTGAGTGAGCAAGACGTGTTCTTGTTCGCTCCGGGGTTGCCTTGAGTAATAATCTGCAAATCTTGGCCTTTATCCCCTCTAAACTTCTTTTGTGCGACTGCCGCAGCTAGTATTGCCTCCCCGATGAAGCGAACTTTGCGAGCGGGTGGAGAAACGCCAAATGCGATGAAGGAGAAAGAGAAACCGGGCAAGGCAGAGGCCTCTAATACCAACATGGCGATGCCGACCTCCCCCGGGGCACTGAGTATGGACTCGGCAGCGGCAGATCTAGCCAGAGAAGTAGCAGGTCTCCTTGAGCCCAAATTTGATCAAGTTATGCAAAAACTGGACATTTTGAATGATTCGTTTGCGGATATGGGCCGAAGAATGGATGAGATAGAGCAGCGTGTCTCCAGCGTGGAAAAAGAATCAGACCAATGACAGATCCTTGCGGCACACCACTGGTAACTTCCTCCTCCTCAGAGTGAGCTTCATTTACCTGCACCCTTTGTTACCTCCCACTCAACCAATTTCTAACCCGATCAAAACTTTAGGGTTCATCCCTAGTGCACTCAGTTTCTTTATAAGTCGACTGTGCAGAATGGTGTCAAAGGCTTTACTGAAATCTAAATACACCACATCTAGGGCTCTCCCTCAGTCCAACTTCCTGGTCACCCAGTCAAAGAAATCAATCAGATTTATCTGACAAGACCTGCCTCTGTTGAATCCATGCTGCCTCGGATCCTGCAAGCCATTGGACTCCAGAAACCTCACTATTCTCTCTTTTAGTAGCCTTTCCAATAATTTACTAACCACAGAGGTTAGACTAACCGGCCTGTAGCTCTCAAAGTGATCCTCACATCTGCTTTTGTGTATAGGGACCACGTGTGCCTTTCTCCAGTCCTCTGGCACTACTCTACATAGTCAGAAGGTCAGCCGCTGCCAACGCACTGAACATCCCCAGCAAGATCACGAAGTGCTCACAAGCAACAAGAAACAGGGCCTTCGTGTACTACGCACCCACATGCTGGAATGCCCTCCCACCCGACGTCCGCTCCATAACTGACCTCGCCCAATTCAGAAAGGCTCTGAAACACCACCTGTTTCTCCAGTACTACTCCCACAACGGAGATTCACAACATCCAGCCTCACGCAACCACCAACACAGCACCCCAGACCCAACAACAACACGCAATCACACCCCCGCCCAGTAACGCAGCCAGACACCTGATATGCAATTGTATATAGTACACAACCTCGTATATAGCACACAATCTTGTATATAGCACACAAGCTTGTAAATAGCCACCAAGCAGTCATGTCGCCACCCTCCATCGCTGACCTGACTGTTTTGCCTGTATATAGTTATTTAACTGAGTAGCCTGCTACTAAGTAGCCTGTACATAGTTACCACAGTTAGCCAAGTTGTAAACCCTGTTCCTTGTAA
This sequence comes from Ichthyophis bannanicus, assembly GCA_033557465.1. NCBI lineage: Eukaryota > Metazoa > Chordata > Amphibia > Gymnophiona > Ichthyophiidae > Ichthyophis > Ichthyophis bannanicus. The sequence goes on along the minus strand of CM066039.1, from coordinate 217,962,593 downwards.
GTACAGTGCGGATGCCGCCTGCACTGTACAAATTTGTTCTAATTGTAAACTGAGCTGATTTTAAAGAGCGCGGAATAAAAAACCTAAAGTAAATAAATAAATAAATACTCCCGACTCCAAAGAGGCATTGAAAAGGTCAGATAGTGGAGCCGCTAGAACGTCCCCAAGTTCCCTCAGTATTGTCTACTTTTAGTTTAGCTAGTTCAAATAGTTTGAGATCCACATCACTTCTGTTCCTGTTTGTGTGTGTTTTCTGAGGTCCTGCTCCTAGTCTTTCATCTGTGAACATAGAACAGAAATATTTGTTAAGCAATTCTGCTTTATCCTTATCAGTTTCTGCATATTCCTCCCTTGCACCCTTGAGTCTGACAATACCACTTTTGCCCATCCTCCTCTCACTAACATATCTGAAAAATGTCTTAGACCCGCATTTTATTGCATTGGCTATTTCTTCTTCTTTTCATACCTTTGCTTTCCTGACTACTTTTCTAGCTTCTCTAAGTTTTTCAAAAAATATAGATCCCTATCTTCCTCTCTCTGTGATCTTTTGTATTCTAAAGACCTCCATCTTTTTCTTCACCTTTTCAGCTATTTCTTTTGAGAACCATAGCAGCCTCCTTTTCCTTTTACATTTAATTACCTTTCTAGCAAAAAACTTTGTTGCCCTTAAAATATCCCCTTTCAGTTTTGCCCACTGTTTTTCTGCTACCCCCAACTGTTCCCATCCCACATGACTCCTTGAGGTATTGTCCCATTTTGGCAAAGTTAGTTTTCCTAAAATCTAAGACCCTTGCTTTTGAATGGATTTTATCAGCCCTGGTTCTAATACTGAACCATACCATCTGGTGATCATTGGATGCAAGATGATGTCCCACTGTAACAGCACAAACATTTTCCCCATTGGTAAGCACTAAGTCCAATATGGCCCCACATGTGTGGGTTCTGTTACCAGTTGCCTGAATAGTTTTCCCTGTAGAGAATCCAGGATCTCCTTACTTCTAGATGACACCGCAGCAGGGATGTGCCGATCCACATCTGGCATATTGAAATCACCTATCAGTAGCACTTCTTCTTTCATGGCAATACTGTGCATGTCTTCTATTAATTCCATGCCACTTCTACTCCCTGTGAGGGGGGATCTATATATAACTCCAATGCAAATTGATTCCCCTTTCCCTCTTTCTAGTTTAACCCACAGTGCCTCCTCTCTTCCTTTTAAGCCCTGCAATTCTATAGTTTTAATATGATTTTTTTACATAGAGTGCCACTCCACCACCCTTTCTTTTTACCTTGTCCTTCCTGAATAAAGTATAGCTTGGTATAATTACATCCCAGTCATGGTTGTCCATAAACCATGTCTCTGTAACCGCCACTATCATTTCTCCTCTATCCCACATTTCCTCTGAAGTATACATATTAAGATCTTTAAGTCTGTCCTTATATGCTTTCTAACCATTTTAGTAGCCACCCTCTGCACTGACTCTAACCTGTTTATATTCTTTTGAAGCTGTGGTCTCCAGAATTGCACACAATATTCCAAATGAGATCGCACCAGAAACTTATACAGAGACACTATCACCTCCTTTTTTCTGCTGGCCATTCCTCTCTCTATGCACCCAAGGATCCTTCTGGCTTTTGCTATTATCTTTTTTACTTGTTTAGCTACTTTAAAATCATCAGACATAATCACGCCCAGATTCCGTTCTTCTTTTGTAGACAGAAGTACTTCATCCCCTACAATATACTGCTCACTTGGATTTTTGCAGCTGAAACGGATGACCCTGCATTTTTTAGCATTAAATCTCAGCAGCCAAATTCTAGACCATTCTTCAAGCTTAGCCAGATCCCTCCTCATGTTATCTACTCTTTCCTGGGTGTCTATGCTATTGCAGATTTTGGTATCATCCTCAAACAGGCAAATCTTACCTGACAGCCATTCTGCAATATCACTAACAAAGATGTTAAAATTAATCAGACTAAGAATAGATCCCTACAGCACACCACTGATAACCTCCTCCTCCTCAAAATGAGCTCCACTTATTTGTACCCTTTGCCGCCTCCCATTCAACCAATTTCTAACCCAATTAGTAACTTTACGGTCCATCCCTAGAGTACTCAGTTTGTTTATAAGTCACCTGTGTGGAATGGTGCCAAAGGCTTTACTGAAATCTAAGTACACCACATCTAGGGATCTCCCTCGGTCCAACTCTCTGGTCACCCAGTCATATATAAAGACATGACATAGGTCAGCCTGAAGATACACAAGATTGCGATGAATCACAGTCACTATGGGGTCTATTCTGTACTGTCAATAGTGGGGATGGACGTCTCATTGGGATGTCCATCCCCACTATTCACCCCCCTTCTGCCCCTGGGAAAGGTCTCCCCATACAAACAAGGAGTTTGTACAGGGAGGCTTAGATGGGGGTGGGAGGGGGCATTGGAGAGGCAGAGTGAGGGCGGTCAGTGGGCAGTTCAAGGCCCCAGATGTACAGGCCAATTCTGAAGTCAGCCTTCTATGCCCAGGGCCTTGGATCTAGAAGGGGGATGGCAGGCCCGGGCAGCAGCAGAGAGGTGAGGAGGTGCAGGGGGTCGGGCTGCGGGGAACGAAGATTGTGGTCAGCGGCCGGGGATCGCGGCTCCTGAATGAAGCCTTGGTGCCATGGCACTGCGGCTCCATTCAGAAGCTTGAGTGAGTTAGCTGGGTAGGGGTCTGTACGTGCAGGCTGATCTGAATTGGGTCCTGGCCTGCACATACAAGCCAAGACCCAATTCTGATCCCTCAGGGCACGTCTAGCCCCCGTGGGATCAGAATTGGGGCTGCCTCTGTGCATCCCGATTCTGATCGGACGCACAGGAGCCTGAATGCACACATTAGAATGTGCCTCTATGTCCCCGGTTTACTGGAAGCACAGCCAGAGGTTGTTCCACTGTGTGTTAAAGGGAAGTTCACCCTTTCCAAATCAAGTCAGCAGAAGATCAGGCAGCCAGGCTGACTCAAGTGGGCCCTGAGCTATGTTGTTGACCCTTTACACTTTATGTGAATCAGAATTAACCTGCAAATGATCCCAGGAATCCACAGCAAGCCAGATATTTTGCCACTATTGAGTGATGAGTTTTGGGACTGTATGCCTCAATGGGAACTCACGTGTCATAATACACATTTCTATTTCTGCATCAGCATAAGAATAGTCTCCTGCTGCTGCTGAGAATAACCCTTCTGCACTGCAGCGACAGAGCACAGATGTTGTCATGTCCCTCCCAGCCATGGAACTTGGAGAACTAGCCGCCATATGCATCTGCCCTTTTGCTGCCAGTAGCAGAGGCTCATAAGAACATAAGACATGCCATACTGGGTCAGACCGAGGTCCATCAAGCCCAGTATCCTGTTTCCAACAGTGGCCAATCTAGGTTATACGTACCTAGCAATATCCCCAAAAGACACAGGTTCCACAATGCTTGTACTGGGTCAAGCATTGATATCCTGGGTCCCTTTTTAATAGTGGTTTATGGACCTTTCCTCCAGGAACTTGTCCAAACCTTTTTTAAACCCAGCTATACTAACAGCCCTTACTACATCCTCCGGTAACAGATTCCAGAGTTTGATTACACGTTGAGTGAAAAAATATTTTCTCTTATTTGTCTTAAATAGTTTACCCTGTAGCTTTATTACATGTCCACTAGTCTTTCTATACTCTGATAGCGTAAACAATTGATCCACGTTTATCCGTTCCACTCCATTCATTAATTTATAGACCTCTATCATATCTCCCCTCAGCCGTCTCTTCTCCAGGCTAAAGAGCCCTAAACTTCTTAGCCTCTCTTCATAGGAGTAGCCTTCCATCCCCTTCACCAATTTGGTGGCTCTTCTCTGTACTTTTTCTAATAACGCTATGTCCTTTTTAAGATACGGTGACCAGAATTGCACACAATATTCAAGGTGCGGTCGTACCATGGAGCGATACAGAGGCATTATAATATCCTTTGTTTTGTTCTCCATCCCTTTCCTTATGATACCTAGCATTCTATTTGCTTTCTTGGCCGCCGCTGCACACTGGGTGGAGGGTTTTAACATGTTATCCACAATGACTCCTAAATCTTTTTCCTGGGTGGTGGTTTCTAATGTGGAGCCTTGCATCGTGTAACTATAGTGTGGGTTGTTCTTTCCTAGGTGCATAACTTTGCACTTGTCCACATTAAATTTCATCTGCCATTTGGATGCCCAGTCTTCCAATTTATCCAGACTCAGACCTCCTCTGAGGTGGAAGCACCTCCTTATGGAACCCACCAAAGCTTTTAATTTAAAAAATATTTTATACTACTGATATTTAGCACCTCCTTGGGGAACCTTTAAGTATCACTGATTTTTGTCCTTTTGTCATGACCCAAACAGTACTGACTCTAAAATATTGGCATGGCCATGGTTAAAACACAACCCTTAATGAACCTGGAGAGGCTGTATGTTTTGAACAATGGCTTTGATAGCTCTGTAGATCATTAGAAAACTTGGTAATCATCCTGGAAGGGGATCTGGGTGCTGGATTTAGTGTTGGCATTATAAAAACCATAGAGGAAGATGTAAAGAGCTGCAATTGCCTTCCAATAATAGATTCTGGGCACTCTTATCTGGTTGGGTACTGACATAGAAGGCAGTGGGGGAAAGAGTTTGAAAGTTCAGGTAAATGGCATGGCAGGTGGGAAGCTGGTGTTGGGTACAGTATAGGAATTTATATGCTGATCTACTGGGCAAACTGGATAAGCCAGTTTGGTCTTTTCTGTCATTGTGTGTTATTTTACTATGTAAAGGACATAGTTTCCCCACCGTGCTGCAGGCAGATGGAGAATCTGTTTCTGGGCAGGGTGACTGCTGGCAGTGGAGCGAATCCCTTTTAAGGATTCTCATTCTGGGGGCTTTTCCTGCTTCTCCTTGATGCTCTGGTTTCTCCTCATGGAAGACCACAACAACTTTCTTGTACAGAGAGTATCATGCCAGCAGTGCGTGACCCAGTACAAGAAGAATGTTAGGGACACAGGACATCGGTACTTGGTGCAGTTTGTCAGAAGAGTGGTGGTGGATCGTGGTGAATTTTGAATTTGCTAACTTTCATTTCCAAATCTAAGCTTAAGTTACATTCAAGTACAGTATGTATTTCTCTACTCCAGAGGGCTCATAATCTAAGCTTAGTACCTGAGGAATGGAGGGTAATGTGACTTGCCCAAGGTCAAAAGGAGTATTTATCCAAGTTATCAATGACCCTGATTAATGTACATTACCAAGCTTAAGTTTGATTTTTAAAGAATGATAAAGCTGTATAAAAAAGTGTTAAATAAACCTGTTAAATTTGAAACTTGACTTCCCCAGTTCACGGACCTTGGTGCTGTGGATTCCAGTTTGAAAAGCTGTCTTGGAACTAGCTAGAAGTATTCCAATAAGCAGAATGATTTGCTTGGGAAGATATATGATAAGAACATAAGAACTGTTATACTGGGTCAGATGGAAAGTCCATCAAGCCCAGTCTCCTGTTTCTAATAATGGCCAATTCAAGTCACAAGTATCCAGCAGGATCCTAAAAAGTAGCCAGACTGCATGCTACTTACCTCCAGGAATAAATAGTGACTTTCCCAAGGTCTACCTTAATAAGTTGATTGACTTTTTTTTCCATGAACTTACCCAACTTTTTTAACCCAGTTCGCTAACAGTTTTTACTACGTTTTCCAGCAATAAATTTCAGATCCTTAATTATGCATTGAGTGAAAAAATATTTTCTCTGATTTGTTTTAAAAGTACTATGTAGTAGCTTCATTGTATGTCCCCTAATCTTTGTAATTTTTGAAGGAGCAAACAACTGACTCACATTTGCTCATTCCACTTTACTCATTATTTTATAGACCTCTATCATATCTCTCCTAAGCCATCTCTTCTCCAAGCTGAAGAGCCCTATTTTCCTCATAGGAGTATCCATCCATCCCCTTTATCATTTTGGTTGCTTTTCTCTGTACCTTTTCTAATGCTGCTATATATTTTTTTAGATGTGGCAACCAAACCTGCACACAATATTCACCATGGAGCAATACAGAGGCATTATGATATCCTTTGGTTTATTCTCCATTCCTTGTTTCCTTATAATTCCTTGCATTATATTAGTTTTCTTTGCCACCACTGCACCCTAAGCAAGGATTTCAACATATTATCCATAATGACACCTAGATACTTTTTCTGGGCGGTGACTCCTAATGTGAAACCTTGCATCATGCAGTTGTAGTTTGACTTGTTCTTCCCTAAATGCATAACTGTACACTTGTCCACGTTAAATTTCATCTGCCATTTGGATGCCAGTCTTTCAATTTCTGAAGGTCCTCTTGGAAGTTTTCACAATCCTCTTATGATATAACCGCTTTGAATAATTTTGTGTCATCTGCAAATTTGATCACCTCACTCGTTATTCCCATTTCCAGGTCATTTATGAAGATGTAACAAGCAGAGGGCCAGTACATATTTCTGCAGGACTCTTCTAGTCCCCTTTTTCCATTGAGAACATTAATCATTTAGCCCTATTCTCTGTTTTCTGTGTTTTGATCAGTTCCCCATCCACCAATTCACAGACAGGAAATCACCTGCAGAAAAATTCAACTGACCACAGTGATAAAAGAGAAAATCAAATGGGGATAATGAACATCTCTAACTACTAATCACAGCATGAGATCTCAGTGCTATCTAAAGGATTTTCATTTGTCTTCCAGTGAACTTGATGCAATTTAACTATATTGAGATCTTGAAGAATGTTATTTAAGAAACTCCATCTGAAAGTACATTTCCACAAAAGAGGCAACATTTCTAAGACACTGGATTCCAATATTAAACAAAAGAATACATATTTCACCACACAAGATGGATAAAGCAATAAATTAGACAGCTATATAGAGTTTCAGATACAGGGTGAAATCACAACTCCCCATTAGAAAGAACTGCCATAAGAAATGTACAGAATAACCAAAACATTATCATCAAGCCTGCAGACTAAGGAGGAGCTATAGTAATCGTAGATACACAAAAGTACAGAGAAAAGGATCAGAGACCGCTCTCGAACAGTACATATTACAGACAGCAATAGTGTAAAGATATGAGACGCCGTAGGCGAACCTTAACCCTGACGCCCCGCTCTGCTCTTGTCCCTGCTTCCATTGCCGTTGCTGCTACCCCATTCTGGGACCAGCAGTGGCTGCAATGGTTTTAAACAGCCCACATGCAAACAGGAAGGCTGCATCGGAGGAAGTGGAAGTAGGTTTGCCAACTGGCTCCAGATGCACCCGACAGGCTTGCTCCAGTACTGGGTTTACCCCATTGCATGCAGTTACTTGTAGTTTTCCTTTTCTTATGGAGTGCAATGGAGAAATCAGAACTACATATCCCTGCATGCAATGAGATAAACCCAGGACTGGATCGAACCTGTCGGGCGCATCTGGAGCCAGTTGGCAAACCTAAGTGGAAGCCAGAAGAGTACTGCTGTGCTGAAGGTTTACATAAGCGCTGTGGTGATGTTTAAAACCATTGCAGCCGCTGCTGATCCCAGAGAGCGGTGAAAGTGGCAGCAGTGGGCCCCCCTCGCACCAATGGCATGCGAGGCAGCTGCCTGGTTCACCTAATGGAAGCGCTGGACCTGATAACAGGAAACTAGCTGAGGAACCTGCAGCAACTAACAGAGCTTATCAAGACGTTTCTTAGACAAGCACAGTCACATCTGAAAAACCTCTTACCAACCCATCCTTCTGTGAGCATTTTCTACATGCTACCTAAAATCCACATACCAGGAAATGTTGGAAGAACAGTTGTATCTGGCATTGGCACGCTCACAGAGGAGATATATGGACTCATAAAAAGGATTCTCAAACCCTAGTACACAGAACAAACAGCTCCTTACAAGACACCACAGATTTTCTGAACAAGCTAAAAAACATTGAGCAACTACTGTCTGGTACCTCCCTGGTCACAATGGATGTGGAATCACTATACAGCAATATTCGTCACATGTGACATATCCCTAAAGGCATCTACTTTGGACCATTAATACATATCAGAAGCTTACAAAATTAATCAAATTCATCCTAACCTAGAACTACTTCAGTGTTAATAATATCTGTCTACATTCCTTGAAAGGTGGGATATATACCTTTAATACACCTTTCAATCAGTCCATCCAACCCTGGGGATTCTCCCTGAAAGATTACCTGTGATCTGGTCACAATACCTCGGCTCTTTCGGTCTCCTCTGGTCCCTCAAATAGCAAGAAATAAGCAGAAACAAACACAGGACACAAATGCTCTAACACAAAGTTCCTTTTTGAGCCCACAGGGAAGCCAACGGAAGGTCTGTGGACCCAGACCAGTTCTACTTCTGTTGGATTCAAAGTCTTCCTCCCTTGAAGCCTTTTTCATTGTAGTACAAAAGAGTCATTAATCATAAACATGAAATAACTCAAGGTGTCGCTAGAATTCGTTTACAGAGTAAGAGCTGATTACAATGTATTAGATGAAATTTACTTGATTATGACAAAATTATTTATAACTGCAGAATTGCAGATATTACGCTGTGCCAGAGGTGACCTATAGTTGACTGTACAATGGTTGTACAGTTCATAGCCTGTGTTTATTCTTTATGCTTGCATTAACAGTATTCTTAAGTTATTTTAGAACAGTTACACAGAACTCGTGATCATGATATCTAATTTTATTTAAAAGAAGTAGGTGAAAAGATAAACTTGTGAGTGAGTCATTGTTAGCAAAATTCTTCTATCAGCACATTTTAGAACTCTGTATCAAGAAATTCATCTATTTTCAATTACATATTGGGGATTCTGGTATCCCTTTATCTGACCATTCCTACACCTCCGCCTCCTCCCCCCCCCCCCCCCCCGCCCTCTAATAGCTTTCAGTTCTCTCCAGGCTTGTCTGGATTAGCACTATAGAATTTGTTTTTTTCTGAGCATACAACTGAGAGGTCAAAAGCTTTCCAGCCTGGCTCCCATATTCAAAATAACTGCTGTTGGGCCATCTGCATCTAATATTGGGCCTTGTCCATAAGACAGTCTCTCACTTTAATTCATAGCCTACCCACCTCTTTTCCCAAAGCCTCCGAGGGGGAGCACATACTGTATTTCCTGATCTTTCTCCTTAATCTCTCTTAGTAAATCATGAAGAATTTTTTCTCTCTCCCTCTTTTTTAATAGAGGCCCATATAAGCAACCATCCTCTAAGTGTTGTCTTAAAAGCATCCCAGAACATTGCTATGTTACCTGGCTTGCATTGTTTATTTCAAAATATTCTTTAATGTCTCCCTCAACCCCTGCACCTTATCCTGGCTATCCAAGATGGAATCATTTATTTTTTTTAACAGATTTTTTAATACTGCTTTATAATTTCAATCAAAGCGGTTTATATTGTAACTTAAACTTCATAATGAACATTAAACACCATATCACAGTCTACAGACCCAATTCCTCCCAACTATCTGCTCCCCGGCATTCCTTCCCCAATCCAACTTAACACCCTTTCACCCAGTCAGATAAACCATCCCAAGATCATACTCCTCCCCAGATCCTCTCTTTTCATTAATAGTCCCTCTGATATGGACCTTCCCCAGACTATGCATCCTTTAACCCACTCCCCAAAATAAATACTCGCACTGTATATACCATTTGCTGCATTAATGTTACCCACTGCGATTAGACATGTAAATTATTTGTAACCCCATATAATCATCCTGAGGCAGCCATGAGGTTTAACTGTGGGTAACCCTTCCCCCAAGCCATGAGGTTTTACATAGTGATCAGCTTGCTAAGAGAAGACATAAAGGTTTCAGTAGGCACCCTTCCCCCCGCCTCCAGGCCTGAGCACAATACCCCCTTGCCCAGAAATCAGCAGACCAGAGCATACCGGTTTGGACAGGTCACCCAGGCACCTTCCCCTAGGGGCTGCTGATTGGTGGACAGGAAATACCTTAGACGAATGAGATTGTAGAATGAGTTTGAAAATGTACTGTATATAACCCAATGTAGGACGTCCTTCGGGGCTCAGATTTTTTGTGGAGGGTGCTGGCTCTCTGTCTGGGCCTGTGTGCACATTAAAAGATCCTGTTTGCATTCCAACCTGTCTGTGTGTTTCCTTCTGTGGGTGAGAGAGAGAATGAGAACATTTTCAGCTGCTTGGCTGCAACATTTGGCACCCCAGATGGGACTCTATTAAATTAAACAAAAAGCCTCTCTCATCACACCCACGGTGGGAAGACTTCTGCTCTTGCAGCATCGGGCCTCCACCGCTCAGGGACCGGCCCCTCCAGGTGATTAACGGTCCTTGGCGCCACCGGGCCCCTTTTGTGCTCCGGAAGGACACCTTGACTTGTGTGATCGGTCGGTCCCTGCGGCCGACCCCCCCCCTGATTGAAAACCGGCTGGATAGACTGGCATCCAAACTCTCTCTGATCAGAGGTCTGGTGAGTACTACTGCCTTACTGTTTTACTCTTTTGGGTAGTTCTGTATTTCTGTATCTGGAAATTCTGGTAAAATCTGGTAAATCTGGTAAATTCTGTGAACCTGTAGGGCCTGATCACCCACACGAGCAGTCTGAGTAAGGGCCCCAGAGGGCCTGAAACCACTGCTCGTCCAGTCTGTAGGGAAAAGGGGGGGGCGCTTGCAAGCGCCAAAAATGGTTGCAGTAACCTTGGGTACCTTAAAGCATTTTAAAGCGCTGCCAAAACTTCTTAAAATGACCAAAAACATTAGCACTTGACCCCCTTAAGTGTGCCTTTCAAGCTGTTTATTAATAATTGCGCTGATCGCAATTCTCCGATGATCGGGGCGATTTATTTAGAGCCTACACACGCTGTCTCTAATGAAGCATACTTGGGGCTTCTTTTGTGGTGCCATGTGCTGCTAGTGTTGGGGGCTTCTTTTGTGTTGCCATGTGCTCCTAGTGTTGGGGGTTTCTTTTGTGTTGCCATGTGCTCCTAGTGTTGGGGGCTTCTTTTGTGTTGCCATGTGCTCCTAGTGTTGGGGGTTTCTTTTGTGTTGCCATGTGCTCCTAGTGTTGGGGGTTTCTTTTGTGCTGCCATGTGCTCCTAGTGTTAGTTCTCCTTAAGGTTAGAACGCATAGGATCCACGTTTAAGAATTCCCTACACTGAGGTACTAAACAGAAGAAACAGCACGTAAAGTGATCCTGGAGCTCCATTTAGTGGACATTAGAAAAATAGCTAGCTATATTTCTCATATTACTATTATCCTCATGGTAAAAGTTAAATTCTATGCTACAGCTAGAGAGAGTGTGTGTAATGTGTATTTGTAATGGCTGCTACTGAGGAAAGAGAGTGTATGAGTATGCGCTGCTGAGACGTCTCTGTTTTCTGTTTTCCCTCTTTCTTTTTCCCTTTGTGGTACTGTGTGTTTTGTGCAACAAAACTCTGCCTGTTACCTGGATTATATTGTATATTGTATTCCCAGACGTGAGATTAGAAACTTTATACTGTATATTGCATTCCCTGAAATGAGATTAGAAGATTTACACTGAATATTGCATTCCTTGAATTGAGATTAGAAGATTTATATTGTATATTGCATTCCTTGGAGTGAGATTAGAAGATTCACATTGTATATTGCATTTAGTCATTGAACTGGGATTAGAGCATGTGGTCGGGAAAATCAAAGGTGCAAACACCCCTGCAGTGCATGCTTCGTAATTTTAAATCTGGGTTTGGGGAGGATTACAGGGTACCCCTCTCTGCCTCAAGATTGTCTGTTCTATGTGAGCGGGAGTGGCCAGCCTTAGTTAAGCTGTGGCCTCCCGAGGGGTGCACTGATCTGCCCACTGTGTTTTTAGTCCATCAAATTGTAGCGAAAGAGCACCCGGACCAGTTTCCCTATATTGATTCATGGTTGGCCATTTGCCAGCACAGGCCAAAATGGCTCCAGCGCTGCCACGAGGATCAGTGTAGAATAATGGTGGCGGCCGTGGGTCGCCGAAAGGGGCGAACGCCCGCCCCCATCTACCGGGGGTGGGACTCTCCAGATATTCCTCCACGCCCTCTCTCTCTGCTTCACCCCTTGCCCCATCCACACCACTGCAGGATCCGCCCATAGTTGAAGGGTCAGGAGAACCTCCTCTTGGGGTGGGTGGTGCCAGAGTTAGGGAAGATTCTGCAGATTCCAGTCCCTCTTCACATAGGGATACACCCCTCCAGACCCCTCCAACATCCTCCACCCCTCCCACTCCTGGTACCACCTCCAGTGCCACCATCTCGTCCCCTGAGAGCACTTTGGCTGAGCTTGGACCGTCCACCCCACTGGCCCACCGCCTGCGGTCGCATGATCTCCAAATGCCACTATGACAAGTATAGGGACTCCCGTACCTTGATGCTGCTGGGCTTGTGGCAGTGGGACCATCCAGTCTGATTTATGTCCCCTTCTCCACCACGGACCTGTTGAATTGGAAAACCCACTATGCCTCCTATACTGAAGAGCCTCAAGAACTGACAGATCTTATGACCAGTATTATGCAAACACACCAGCCTACCTGGTCGGACACTAGGCAACTGTTTCCTACTTTATTCAGCCCAGAAGAACGAGCGCGCATTGTGCGGGCCACCCTCGCGTGGTTGGAGGCGCATCCTGCAGATGCTAGTTATAGATCCTTGGCAGCAGGCAGCGGTGGATTTCCCGAATGAAGCACATTGGAAGCATGAGTGTCCAAATCATAACACAAGACGAGGGAGATACCCATCCCCAAGGGGCGCGAGAGCACCTGTACATACTACACGGGAGCAGGACCAGTATGATGCTTTCCCGCCTCCACCGGGACCAGCCATTGAAGGCCTTGCAACTATGGAACATTATGACTCAGATGACTACTAGGCCAGACCGGGCTCCAAGTTTCTGTTGGGTCCCCAGGAGCCTATGGTCAACATGAATTTAGGGGACTGGAAAATGCAATTCATGATCGATACCGGAGCAACACACTCGGTGGTCACCCAGCAAGTGGCCCCGATCTCCTCCCAATCAGTAACTATTGTGGGAGCCACGGGGGAGAGGGCCCAGAGACTTTTTTTTCTGCAAAAACCGCACGTGCCAGTCGGGGGGACGGACCATCACTCACCAGTTCCTGTATATGCCTGAATGTCCTATACCCCTGCTGGGTCGGGATGTTCTGGCAAAACTCCAGGCCCAAATCTCATTCGGGCCTGAGGGCCAGGCTGAGCTAAAAATACCCAGCCTGGGCCCAGCGGCAGGGCCGGATTTACCTATACGCCAACTACGCCGTGGCGTAGGGCCCACAGCTGACAAGGGGCCCACAAAAATTGAAAAAATTGAAACCTTCTTAAAATTAAATTTAAAAAAAAAAACGCTGGCTGCCGCCGCGGCAGCATGGACTGTCCCGCGGGGCCCCCTCTGCTGCCGCGGCAGCATGGACTGTCCCGCGGGGCCCCCTCTGCCTGGCTGAATCCGTCCGTCCGTCCCTCCGTCCCTCCCTCCCTCCGTGCCGGCTTTGAGAGGCGCGACAACTGCACAGGCTGATCCATCCTGATTTTGCCTCACTGCATGCAGGGAGTTGTGGTTCTGATGTTCTTAGTGCAAGCCACGTTAACCTCAGAACTACAACTCCCTGCATGCACTGATCGAATCCAGGACTTGCTCAGCCTATGTTGTTGACCTGGGCTGAAGTGGCAACCCTGTTCTTAGAAGCCATTAACACAGCAGGAAACTCCCTTTCGTGTCCTGCCTTTCAAGAGATGTGAAGGGGTAAGTAGGAAGCGATAGTGGAGGTTCTTATTGATACTGCATATGCTGACAGACATCTTGGGTGACCGCTATGGCTAATGCTTGTCCCATCTCCCAGGTGCAGACATGACATCAGGGCAGAGCCAGCAGTCATCACGCTGATGGCATCACGGTTATCTCCCCCTCCAGCAGTGATGTCATTCTTCCGTTTCGGGTCTACAGCCTTTAGTGGTGAAATCACAGCAGGTCGGTGAAATCAGACTTAGATTTCATAAGACTCCGGAGGACCAGTTCCCAAACTATCAGTGAATAGCGTCCTAAAAAGTGAATCTTCACTTCGATTGGCAGTGGCAGTCAAATCAGGGCCTATGAGCTGGCGCATGTTTACAGGCTCAACCACGCCCCTCCCCCCCTTCTGCATGGCATGCGGAGGGCTGCGGTCAGTCGTTGCATTCTGACTCACAGGCCCTGAGCTGACTCCAGCTGCCGTTGATGCCACTGCTGTTGGGATGGGAGGCTTGAAACACTGATTGGTGTCGCGCTTTGAATCATACGACTCCTTCACTGAATTTGAAGATCTGGTATAGTTGTCTGGGACAGTTTCGATTATTTCCACGTGGGTTCTGTTATGGTTCCTTTGTTGGGCCATTATCATCACACAGTGGCCATCTTGAAAGCCTTAAGATGAGTAATTTGGCATCTTCCTTATTCCAGATAATGAATTAAGGGCTCAAGAATAATTTGGGAAACGCCTTTTGAATACACTTTGGTTCTCGCAGTGCAGGAGCAATGGCTGGTTGTGCTGTGCACCTGAAATAATGACCTGTGATGGGCCATTTTAATTATATTTTCGAATAAAATGGGGAGCTCACTTCGAGACTGGTGAAATTTCCATTCATCGGTGAGCAATCCGACAAAAATTAAATATTTCAGTACACATAGGTTTAGGTGGGCATACACAGTACTGTTCTGGCGTGTTTTTTGGTTATCAAGTAGTTTCATGGGATTCAGTTAGGTTGATTCCATTGGGTGTATTGTTTGTTTAGATGGGTTCTAAATGGGCAGTGTTTGTAGAAGTTCCTAATGTGTCTGGCGGTTGGCACTGGATTATAGTAATGTAGAAATCTTTTAGTCTTTCTTTATCCATACACTCATTAAGAGGCACGTTTACTAAAAGTTAGTATATGGTAACATTATGCAAATATTTATGCAAATGAGGCCCCTTATGCAAATGAGGCCCCACACCCCCCTTGGGCCGCCTCTGCTGGGGGCCCACAATTTTTGTTGGCGTAGGGCCTCAGTCAAGGTAAATCCGGCCCTGCCCAGCGGTTTTGATACTGTCCATCCCCCGAGAAGAAGAATGGCCGTTATATGAGGACAGACCCAAATCTGATGTGGCTGCCCTGGATACATGGGATTCAGTGCCCTCTGGAGTATGGGCTGAAGGAAACCCCCCCCCCTGGAATGGCCATCAACATCCCTCCCGTATGCATTGAAATGAAGCCGGGAGCCTCCCCTTTGCATGTGCGACAATACCTGCTGCCGCAGGCAGCTGTGGAAGGAATTCATCATCATCTGGTGCAGCTACTACAGCATGGTATCCTGCGGCCCTCTCAATCGGCATGGAACACTCCCTAGCTCTCAGTCCGAAAACCGTGAACCACTGACTACCAACCTGTTCAGGATCTCCGTCATGTTAATGAGGCCACTGTGACTCTGCATCCAGTAGTACCAAACCCTTATACACTGTTGGGCCTCATCCCGGCAACTGCTTCACATTCTCAGTACTGGACCTAAAAGATGTTTTTTTTTTTTGTATACGCCTGGCTACTGCAAGCCAGCACCTGTTTGCCTTCGAGAAAGAGGATCCTGCTACTGGCAGAAAGTCCCAAATTACCTGGACTCGCTTACCACAGGGATTCAAGAACTCCCCTACCATTTTCAGCTCAGCATTGGCCCAAGACCTCGCTAGTTTCCCCCCGGGAGAGCCCAGCAGACGAGTACTTCTGCAGTATGTCGATGACCTGCTAAATCGCTGCTGACTCTGAGGCTGAATGTATACTGGCAACCACAGAGCTTCTCCAACTCTTGTACAATGCGGGTTACTGAGCTTCAAGGAAAAAGGCTCAGTTATGCTAGTTGGAAGTGAAGTATCTGGGATTCCATCTGTCAAAAGGAAGCCAACGGTTGGGGAGTGAGAGGAAGGAAGCAGTGTGCCGGATCCCTGTGCCAACAACCCGCAAGCAAGTACGCGCTTTTTCTCAGGGCAGCTGGGTACTGTCGTATCTGGATTCCCAGCTTCGCAAAGATTGCGAAGCCCCTCTATGAATCCACAAAGGGCCCAGAGAAGAGCCCCCTTGAATGGGGTCGAGACCAACAGGAGGCCTTCGAACATTTGAAAAGGGCATTACTGTCATCACCAGCCCTAGGCCTTCCGGATGTTACCAAGCCTTTCACCCTCTATGTACACGAAGCAGCAGGAACAGCTTTGGGGGTCTTGACCCAACAACTGGGGTCTTGGCTGCGGCCAGTCGCCTACCTGTCTAAACTACTGGATCCAGTGGCCAAGGGATGGCCACCTTGCCTGAGAGCAATAGCAGCAACAGCCTTGTTGGTGGAAGAGTCTGATAAACTATCCATGGGCCAAGACTTTTTAGTCACCGTCCCACATTCAGTCCAAACATTACTGGAGCATAAAAGAAGTCACTGGTTCACCAGCTCCCGGATGTTGAAATACCAGAGCATGTTATGGGGAAATCCCAGAGTGCAGATAACTACCAGCCAAGCCTTAAACCCTGCTACATTCCTGCCTGTTGGCCCGGGACCACCTGATCACGACTGCCTGGAAGTAATGGATACAATCTTCTCCAGTCGCCCCGATCTGACAGATGTGCCGTTAATCAATCCGGATGAGACCTACTTCATAGATTTATTTATTTATTTAGACAGATTTGTATGGATGGAAGCAGTCTGGTGTTGGAGGGCCACAGGTGTGCGGGGTACGCGGTGGTGACGATGGAAGTAATAGCAGAAGCTCAGCCTTTGCCCCCTGGAACTTCCGCACAGAAGGCGGAACTCATGGCCCTGACCCAATACACCCCTCTGCGGCTTGCCTCCAGTAATACTGCCCTCTACTGCCCCTAGCGGTTGAGGTCTCACTTAAAAAGGGGGGAGTGAGGCAGCCATGAGGTTTAGCTGTGGGTAACCCTTCCCCCAAGCCATGAGGTTTTACATAGTGATCAGCTTGCTAAGAGAAGACATAAAGGTTTCAGTAGGTACCCTTCCCCCCCTCCAGGGCTGAGCACAATACCCCCTTGCCCAGAAATCAGCAGACCAGAGCATACCGGTTTGGACAGGTCACCCAGGCACCTTCCCCCAGGGGCTGCTGATTGGTGGACAGGAAATACCTGAGACGAATGAGATTGTAGAATGAGTTTGAAAATGTACTGTATATAAGACAATGTAGGACGTCGTTCGGGGCTCAGATTTTTTGTGGAGGGTGCCGGCTCTCTGTCTGGGCCTGTGTGCACATTAAAAGATCCTGTTTGCATTCCAGCCTGTCTGTGTGTTTCCTTCTGTGGGTGAGAGAGAGAATGAGAGCATTTTAAGCTGCTTGGCTGCAACATTCCAAGTTTAGTGTCCTTGTTCAATGTATACAATTACTTCTTATCGGTTCATGTTATATGTAAACCGCTCTGAATCCTATGATAGGGCAGTATAAAAAAACCTGTTAAATAAAATAAATATATTAAACAGGGACATTAATAACTTGGATTTTCCTGAGGCAATGGAGGGTTAAGTGTCTTGCTGAAGGCCACAAGGAGTGCTAGTGGGAAATGAACCCTAGTCTCTTGATTCCTAGGCCAGTGCTCTAACCATTAGGCCACTCCTCTACTCCAAAAATGTAAGGCTTCCATTCTGGGCTCAACTTTAAATCCTACTCAAACTGGAGCATGATCAGAACAGGAAATAGCCTCTATATTAGCCTTACTAAATGTCAGCAATTGGCCCTTTGTCTACTAGCAGGAGGTCAATTCTTGAGTAAGTTATGAGAGGGTGAGTAAAAGGAATAAAATATTGTAGATGGGAAACAGCATTTGCTAGACATAGAGTAGTTACTCACCTGTAACAGGTGTTCTCCAGGAGCAGCAGGGATCAGTCCTCACATATGAGTGACGTCGGCGCCGACGGAGCCCTGTGCGGAGCATTTCCCCAGCTTTCATAGAAAGACTTTGGGAATGCAGCGCGCATGCGTGGTCCCCTTCCCGCCCAAGGGTGCCATCGTGCTCAGTCTGATGACATAGCTAAAAGACAGCAAAAATAGCAAAAAAAATAAATCATATGACTGCAACTCCAAGGGAAGGAGGGAGGGTTGTGAGGATTGATTCCTGCTGCTCCTGGAGAACACCTGTTACAAGTGAGTAACTACTCTTTCTCCAGAACCAAGCAGGAAGTCAGTCCTCACATATGGGACTCCCTAGCTTAGGGCTACCAGAGGCCCCAAACTGAAAAATGAGCTCCCTCTAGAGCCTCAGCATGCAAGAACAGAATCTTCTCTGATAACGCCCCCGACAGGTATGCCAACACCAGGGCCGGAGGGTAGGAGTTGCCTAGACCCCAAAGAGATTATGCAGTACCGCTTGCCTGAAAGCACTCCCTCTCAAGGCAGTAATGGGCCGCAAAAGTCTGGCTTGAAGACCAAATAGCAGCCCGGCAGATGTCTACCAATGGAACAGAGCGGAGATGAGCCACTGACGCAGCCTTCGCCCTGACACGGTGAGCCGTAACTCAACCCTGCAACAAGAGGCCAGCTGCCCTGTAAGCCCAGGCGATGCAGTCAGCTACCCATATGGACAAAGTATGCTTGGAGACAGCCAACCCCAACTTATTGGGGTCATAAGAGACGAAGAGCTGAACTGCCCTCCGGTGCTCTCGCATACGGTCAAGGTAGAAGGACAATGCCCTCCTACAGTCCATGGTATGCAAGACCATCTCAGCCAGGCTACCATGAGGCCTGGGAAAGAAAGTCGGAAGAACCACCTCCTGATTGAGGTGTGTGGTGATGAAGGGGCGTCAGAGCCCATGGAAATAGCTGGAAAACAAACTTTTACCTGCAAGCAGAGAGATAGTTCAGAGAGCAGGGAGTTTGAAACTGCAGCCAAATTAAAAAACACACACACAGAACTGCTGAGTCCAGGCCACGCCCAAGCTCCATGGCAACACAGGAAGGGAATAGGAAGCACCTGTGAAAGGAGTTGGAACGGGGAGAGCAGCTACACACATTTAAGCTCCAGAGAACAGAAAGAAGGGAGCCTGCCAAGAGAAAGGAGCCTACCAAGAGAAAGGAGGGAGAAGAACTCCTGAGGCAAACTGAAGGGAAAGGATCGAGAGAGGTTTTCCAGAGACAGCCGCAGAAGGGAGTCCCAAAACAGCCAGCACACTGGGGACTACGGTCCAGGGAGAAGCCCATGCTGTGAAGGCATTGCAGCACGGTCTGGAGACCGGAGAGTCTATCCTGAGAAAGTTGCTGACTATAGTCCAGGTACGGGAGCAGCCCTGCATAAGTCTGTGAGAGAAATTTTACCTCTGGAAAGGTCTGTGAAGAGAAGGGTCATGAAAGACAAGGTGAGCCAGTTAGAAGCCTTGTCTAGCTTGTTAAGAGATAAGGGTCTCTACAGCCATTCTAAAAACCCTGAGCACAGAGAGAAGTCCCAATGGGAGAAAGTCTTAAAACTCTTAGAGGAGATTAAGCCTACGTCCCCTCAGCCCGAGTTAAGCCAGGAGACAGCAGAGTCTGACTATGAAGATATGCAGACAGAGCCTTGTGATATGGAACAAGACTCCTCAGACTCCTTGATGGATTGTTCTTATTGTATGAAGACAGAATGAAGAGGCTGTAGGGTTTTTTTTAAGTTGAGAAAAAAAGCCAGAAGCCCTTTTACCTGAATGTCTTATGTCTTGAATGCTGGAAATGTTTAAAAGGAGAATTGCTGGTGTTTAGAGCTGAGAGGAAATGATTCAAGATTGATTTGAATGATTAAGAAACAGCTAGAAGTAAAATAAGTTTTGTTTAAAGTTTTACTCAGCTTGGAAAGGCTGATACCTTTGCTGGAAGTTAGCTGCAGCCAGCTAAGCTGTTTTTCTAACTGTTGGACTTTGAGAAGAAACACTTTTGGTGTAACAAGCTGCTTGAAGCAATTGTAACATGTATCACTGCCAGAATCCTGTTTGACTGGAAGTTCTTTTTGTTGGAGAGCGCATCCTATTTTTGTTAACGTGTGTTGAGCTTCAAATAAAGTTCTTTGCAAAGGAACAGACACAAATAAAATTCCCAGCAGCATTAGCTCTGGAGCCCATATTTAAAAGGGACATTAGATGGCACGCCCCTGCCTATAGGCAACCGCCTAGACAGTAGGGAGCACCACAGGTGGAAGGAGGAGACAACCTTTGGGAAGAACTTAGGGTGAGTCCATAAGACTACCCTGTTCCTATAGAACCTAGTATAAGGTGCTTCTGAGACTAGGGCCTGAAGCTCACTCACTCGCCTAGCTGAGGTAAGAGCTACCAGAAACAGCGTTTTCCAGGACAGAAAATGCAGAGGGCAAGTAGCCATAGGTTCAAATGGTGGGCAAGTAAGCCGTTGCAAGACCACATCTAAATCCCAGTCAGGGGCAGATGGATGCACTGGAGGCTTTAGCAAAAGCAGGCCTCTGAGGAAGCGAGCAACCAAAGGATGACTGGAGAGAGACTGACCCTCCACCTGTGAATGGTGTGCTAAAGGAGCACTAAGATGAACTCTAACAGAATTAGATTTAAGCCTAGGTTGGACAGGTGAAGCAAATACTGCAGCACCACCGGTACCAGGCATGAGAAGGGATTCTCGTTGTGTTGAGTACACCAGGAAGAGAATCTACGCCACTTAAGGGCATAAGACTTTCTGGTGGACTGCCTCCTAGAGGCCAAGATTACGTCCTCCACTTCCCTAGGCAGTAGTAAAGGCACTAGGACTACCCTTTCAGCAGCCAGGCCATCAAATTGAGGGACTGGAGATTGGGGTGCAAGAGAGATCCCTGCTCCTGAGACAGGAGATCAGGTTGCATCCCCAGAGGAAGAACCAGGGTTGCCTTGGCCACCTGGGGGCCACCAGAATCACTGAGGCCTTGTCCCGGATCACCTTGAATAGTGTCTTGGACACTAGAGGCGTGGGAGGAAACGCATATAGGAGGCATGTAGACCATGGAATGAGAAACGCATCCGCTGCTACTCTGAGAGGGTGCGGTTGTCTGGAGCAGAACCTGGGAAGTTGATGGTTCAGAGGACTGGCAAAGAGATCTATGGTTGGAAGACCCCATCTCAGGAAGATCTGTTGAACCATTAAAGGGTTCAACTGCCATTCGTGCGGCTGCAGGATCCTGCTCAATCTGTCCGCCAGGTAATTCTCCTGACCTGGGAGGTAGACTGCTTTGAGAAGAATGCCATGATCGACTGCCCAGGAGCACAGTTTCTGCGCCTCCTGACAGAGAAGACGGGACCCTGTGCCCCCTTATTTGTTCACATAAGAACATAGCCACTTGATTGTTTGTCTGAACTAAGACGGACTGGTGAGAGATGAGATGAGAGAAAGTTCTCAGGGCTAAGTGGATAGCTCTCAGTTCTAAGAGATTGATCTGCTGTGCGGCCTCCCAAGGAGTCCACAGGCCTTGAGTACATGCCCCTTTGGCAATGTGCACCCCAACCTTGTAGAGAAGCATCGGTTGTCAGCATCTGAGAGTGTGGAGGTGCCTGAAAAGGCACCCCTTGTACTAGATTCGGAAGATGAAGCCACCATTGCAGAGAAGACTGTAGTAGGCTGGACACCCTCACTGTGTCCGTGAGGCTTCCTGTGGCTTGGTGCCACTGATTCCTGAGGCTCCACTGAGCTGGTCTCATGTGTACACGGGCATTTGGAGTCACATGAACCGTGGATGCCATGTGGCCTAAGAGCCTCAGGAATTGTCTGGCGGAGACCAGAGAATTGCTGTGGAATAGCCTGGCTAGAGCCATCAATCTGTGGGCCCTGTTCTGGGAGGGATGCAAACTGGACTTTGCGAAGTTTATGACAAACCCCAGGTGCTGAAGCAGAGCGACAGTGCGAAGGGTGGCTTGATTTGCCTCTTGCGGGGACTGACCCCTGATGAACCAGACATCCAAATATGGAAAGACAAAGAGGCCCTGAACCCTGAGGTAGGCCGCCACCACCGTCAGGCACTTGGTGAATACCCTGGGGGCGGAAGTAAGGCCAAAAGGCAGTACTCTGTACTGATAATGGTTTCCTCCCACTACAAATCTGAGATATTGTTTGTGGTCTGGATGAATAAGGATGTGAGTATAAGCATCCTTTAGATCTAAGGAGCATAACCAATCTCCCTGCTGGAGGTAAGGCAGCAGGATTCCAAGGGTAAGCATCTTGAACGTTTCGCTCTCCAGGAACTTGTTCATGTTTCGCAAGTGTAGGATGGGTCTGACGCCTCCTGTTCTCTTTGGTACCAGGAAGTACCTAGAATAGAAACCGTGATCTCTCAGGTTGTGGGGCACCGGTTCCACTGCCTGTTCCTTTAGAAGACCTGTAAACTCCTGCAGGAGTAAGTCCCTGTGCAGAGGGAGTCTGGGAGGCTCCCATGGGAAAATAGGAGGGGAGTACCTGGTGGAAGTGGAGGAGATAGCCCTTCTGGACTATACTTAGAACCCAGGTATCCCTTGTGACGGCTGACCACCTGTGGGCGAACAGGGCCAGCCTGCCTCCAGTGCTGATGGGAGCCAGCTGAGGAGGAGAGGCTATGCCAATGCAGTCAAAATCCACCTCCCTGCTGAGCAAGAGCCGGAGTAGGAGGCTTGGGGGCCTTCTGCCTACGGGGCCCATGACCCTGCCCCTGCCCCTTGGCCTGCTGACCCTGTTGGGGAGCTACAGAGGCCTGATAATGAGGGTACTGTTTATAGGCAGATGACTTCCTTGGGTAAAAGGTCTTTTTCCCCGAGCCCTCCTTCTTCTGAGAAGGGGCAGAGGTTTTTCTGGACAGCTTGTCCGGGTAAGAGTCTCGGTCTCAAGTTCGTCAGCCATGGGCTTGCCAAAGAGGTTTTCACCTCGGCAGGGGACATCGACCAACTTGTCCTGCACCCATAGCTCGAGGTCTGATTACTGTAGCCAAGCCTGACGGCATGCACCGATGCCGGCCGCGGCTACTCGGGCCGAGGCCTCGAAGCCATCATAGGCTGCTCGAGATATAAACTTCGAGCACTCATGAATACCCGAGTACAAAGCATTGAACGTCTGCAAAGGTTCCTCGGAGAGACCAGCAGAGAACCCGGCAATCTCCTTCGCCAGGTCTCGAAGGTACATGCCCATGTACAGCTGGTAGGTCTGGACACGGCAAGCAAGCATAGAGCCCTGGAAGCACTTCTTACCGAGGGCATCCAGGTTGCGGGCCTCCTGGCCAGGAGGCCCCAAGGAGTGCATCTTCTGACTCTTCAGACGATGCATGGCCGATTCCGCAACCATGGAGTGGTGCGGTAATTGTGCCTTTTGGAACCCGAGGCTCTTGCGGACTCGAAAGATGGAATCGACCTGCTTGCTCAAAACCAGCGTCAAGGCCGGCGCCTCCCACATGCGGAAGAGCAACCATTCCAGCATCGGAGGAACCGGAACAGTAAAGGCCTCCTTCGGAGGAGAGTCATTCTGTAGGGCCTCGAGCTCCTCGGCTCGAGGCTCCTCCTCGGGATCCACGGGGAATGTCAAAGCCTTGGCCATGTCCCACACGAAATCCGAGAACCGGGTATCCTCCGGGGGGGACCGTCTCCGAGGCTCGGACCCAGGCGAGTCCGAAAGGTGTCTGGCGACTCCTCATCCTCCATCTCCCAGCCGGACTCCTCGGAGGAGGAATTGAGCGGCTCCGGTCGGGCAGGCATCGATGCCATCCGCCCCGACGCCGAGGGTACCGGCGTCGACGACCTCAGTCCCGAACGGGAGGCCGAGGGGGACCTTGGCCGAGGATTGACTCAAGCTCGCATGGACTCGAGGATCGGCTTCACCTCCAGGGTCGACTTGGACGTCGATGTCCCAGTGGTCGGGGCAGATGCACCGGTGAGACCGGCGATCACTGCCCGCTGCTGTTCCATGAAGGCAGCCAAGCTGCTCTCCAAGGCCGTCAACCTAAGTCCGAGCTCAGGAGACTCAGCAGCCCCCAACTCGGGCCCCAGCGGCGCCAGGCCCGACGTCGGCTCTCCTGGAGGTGAGTCCACGAGGACTACAGTACTCACGTGACCCGGGGACTCCATCTCCACACGAGGTTGTTTTGCAGGCCTCTCCGACTCCGAAGACCCGGGACGGCGTTTGGGGCTATGCGACTTGGCCCTCGAGGAGCCAAGTGCGTCCACCGATGCCGCCCTCGCGGGATTTTTCTTCTTACGATGCTCCCACGAGGGAGATCCCCTTTCAGAGGAGCCTCGATGCTGCTCGGGGCCAGAGTCCCTAGATGTCGAGGCCTCTGACGAGGTCCGGGTCCGACCGGACGCAGAGTCAGAGAAGATTCTTTCTTTTTGGTGCTGCCGACTCCGTAACACCTTAGAGAACATTTTCCCACACAGACCACAGATCATCGGGTCCGAGACACCGGAGGCAGCAGTCATGTGTGTCGGTGAGAGACATAAGTTTCTTGCACCGATCACACTTTTTAAACCCGCTGGCAGCCATCCGGGGAAAAAGGGCCCCTGCAAGGTCAAAAGACAGGGCTGCTAGTGAAAAAAGAAAAAATGGAGCGAACGCTAGTCACTAAGGACAAAAACCAAAAAAGAGATCCGGGCTCGATACTGACGTATCGGGCCCAGGTGGGAACGGGAAACCGGCGTCGAACCGAAGAAAAACAGGTTAACGCAACTTCTTCCTCGGTTGAAACGAATATACATCCGTCGGGCTCATCGGAAAAAAGACTGAGCAAGATGGCACCCTTGGGTGGGAAGGGGACTGCGCATGCACGCTGCATTCCCAAAGGCTTTCTATGAAAGCTGGGGAAATGCTCCACACGGGGGCTCTGTCAGCGCCGACGTCACCCATATGTGAGGACTGACTTCCTGCTTGGTCCTGGAGAACCACCCATTCCAAATCCCTTATCTCTCTCAATATCTTCCTATCTCTTCCTCTATATCCTTTTGTGGCAGAATTATCTTTCCCCGGGTCCAAAGTGTAATTAAAATCTCTCCCAACCACCCAATTACCATCAGCCTATCACCTTTCTAAAGAAGGACCCCTGCCCCCTGCTCAGTATTAGTTGCATATACATTGACTAGATTCCAAGTTTTGTCATCCAAATTTATTCTCAGAATTAAAAATCTTCCCTAAGGGTCTGCATACTGATAAAGTAGGACCAGTTGAAGCTCTTTGGAAAATAGAATTGATACCCCGGCCTTCTTTCTAACTTTAAAATCAGAAGCCATTATCGCAAGCGGAAACTGAGGAGAATTAAGCAATCTTTCATCTCTCTTCAGGAGGTGAGTTTCTTGAATAAAAGCTATGGAAATGCCAAGACAATGGAACTTTAATCTTTTAGATTATGAATTGAGCCCTTTAACCCTGTACATCATAACTTTAGATTTTGTAAACACCATTACACCCCAAAATAAGTAACAAGCTCAATAACATATCATGCAAAATATGGCAGCAGGGTTCTGATCATATCTCTGACAATTACAATTTTCTCACACATCAAACTGGTGCTGATTCACTCACCTGCCCCCCTCTCTCTCTTAATATCAGGCTAATAATCCCATTGCAGCCCTCCTTTGAGTCATTAGCGTCCAGCTGATCCTACTGCTGGGCTCCCCATTACTGATGGTGCAGTATACCCTTGCCTTGATCCCCACACTGCCACATCACCACTAGCTTCCTCTGTGTATACGGGGTCAATGATGAAGTCCTCCATACCGGCAATGCCCATCTCCCTTAAAGCTTCCACTGCATCCACTCTGGATTGAGCCTTAGACATTTTATTTTATTTAACATTTCTTCTATACTGCTCTTCTACTAGTCAAAGCAGTTTACAAAGAATGGAGAACAAAAATGGTTTACAAGGAATGGTTCAGAACTAAAAAGGAAACATGAGATAGCATAAATTAAAGTATATTTAACACAAAGTCATATTAACATAGCGGTTGACAAGGCCTGTTTACCGGAAATGCTTGGAGAGAACTAGAGGACTTTATCCCATTCTTTGTCATGGTCACTATGAAAGGGAACATCCATCGAAATTTAATCTCCTCCATTCTCAATTTTTAAGTGACACACTTCAACTCATGCCACTTGCACAACGTAAGTGGTGAAAGGTCTTCAAAAACTTCAATCCATTGTAAGTCGCATATGAAGTCCTTCAATTTCTTTGCCTTAGCAGCCACCTTCTCAATGAGGGAATAGTGGTGGAAACAAACAATAATATCACAGGGAAGGTTTTGCCTTGAAGACCCTAAGGACCTATGTGCTCAATCAAGTTTTATTAAAGGTTCCTCCCTTATCTCATTGCCTTCCTCTAAGATCTGTTTCAATATCTTTCCAATTACCTCAAAACAGCCTTGGTTTGAGGCCTCTTCAGAAACTCTCCTGAAGTGCAAGTTGTTCCATCTTGAGCAATTCTCAAGATATTCAGCTTTGTCTGCCAGATTCCAGTTAGTTTGTTCCAAGTTAACAATGTGCTCATTGTGATCTATCTTTGCTTCACCATATTCATCGATTCAAGCCTTGGCATCCTCCACTCTTTGTCCAATCATTGCAGAGCTCATAGACCAAGGCTGCAGTTTCAGTACGCACAGACACCATCTCTGATTTGAGCTCTAAATCAATACCGAAATTCTCCCAACAAAAGTTTCTCTTCATTTCCAGACTCTGTGTCACTCTGTCTTCCTCCTCACTGCCGCCTTTACGATGCAATGGTTCTGTGGATGCCATTTTGTCTCCTCTCCTTAGAGTGAATGCACCCAGGTAGGAAAATCCCTGCAGATCAACAGTTTACTTTTTGCCCACCATCAGGAGGTCTCATATTTTCAGTGTATTCTGTATCTTTTCCCATGCACAAATGGGGTAGGTATAAAGAGAGAAACTCACTTTTAGATGCGAGCCGTACGAAGTTATTACTTCTCAGTAATTTTGTTCTTTATAATAGTTTCTACCATTTTGCCTGATACTGACACCAGGCTCAACTGTCTGTAGTTTTCCAGATCACCCCTGAAACCTTTTTTAAAAATTGACATTATGTTGGCAACCCTCCAATCTTCAGGTACTGTAGATGATTTTTTAATGATATTGTACAATTTACTAAAAGTATATCTGCAATTTCATTTTTGAGTTCTTTCAACACTCTGAGATGTATACCATCTGGTTCAGGTGATTTGCTGCTCTTTACTTTGTCTGTTTGGCCTATTATATCTTTCAGGTTCACTGAGATTTGCTTTAGTTCCTCCAAATCATCAACATTAATATGTTGTTTTGAGTTTTTGCCTCTACAGCAAACTTCTTTTCAAATTCCCTTTTTGCCTACCTTATCAATGCTTTCCATTTAATTTGCCAGTCCTAATACTGTTGGGGCCAGATCCAAGTGAAATAGTCAGTTGCCTGATGGGAGGTATGACTGCTGCTTTGGTGCTGTGGCAGGCCTTAAGGCAGTGACGTACGTACAGGCAGTCACAGTGTGCCATTCCTGCCCCCCCTCTGACAGGAAGTTGCTTTGGAGGGGAGCAGGAGCAGCAGCAGCAGGAAACTGAGCACATGTATGGCTCACCATGGTGCTGAAGATGCTGCTGCAAAGAAGGGAGGAATCGCCATGCTGCCCTCATCTCCCAGGTGAGATGATGGATGCCAGATGGGGGAGCAACACAGCAGCAGCAGCAACACAGTGGGCTGGCAGCATAGTGGCGGCAGTGCAGTTGGCAGCACAGGAGGGGCTGTCTAAGATGGCAGAAACCTTTGAATCATTTTTTCAAAGATGTTCTTTTGGCTATAATAACCTCTTTCATCTCACTTTCTAACCATGCTAGCTGCTGTTTGGCTCCCCCCCCCCCACCCCTTCCTCTTTGAAAACATGAACTAACAAACTCGGTGCTCGTTATTTGATTTGTATTTACACAGGTCATAAATAAATGACAACAAGCCAAATATATAAAATGATACAGTTTTTGGACTAACTGCATTTCTTAACTAATATTTTGGAGTGTGTTACTCCCTTTCTAGTTTCATATAGGAAAGGAGCATTAGGGTGATCACTAGACAGCGAACACAGGCAGACAACTTGACTTGAGATAGGGAGGGGATAGGGAGGGGAAATCTTTAACCTCACACCCTTCTCCACATCATGCCTTTGCGGTCCTGACAGGCCTCTCTTCAAAGGCTCCCTTTGCAATATTGTTCCCAGTTCAAAGCTTAGTTTCCAAATTCTTCAAGGTCTGTCCTCCCCGTTATCCATTACCCATGCCTTACCTCTTCTCCTTCCTCTCATGCTACTCACCTGCCTGCTTCCTCTAAATTGTCATGATGTCATACCCTCCCCATCTCACATGAAGCATGCCATTTCTTCTTTCCCCACTGGCTTGCTTCCTGTGAAATAAATATATTATCACCCTGACATGTAGGGCTCATCCTCTTGTCTCACTTTTTGGTTTCTAGCAAAGAATCATTTCTTTCAATTTTCCCCTTAATTTGCATGTTTTCAGTTTTTTGCTCTTGTGGGATCACCTTATTTCACTTTGCTTCTGTTTTACTTTGATTCCTTATTGAGCACTCACTACACATCCCCAAATATATAACACAAAGAAATATTTCTTCATGGAAAAGATGGTGGAGATATGAAGTGGTTTTAATAGGGGTAGTTTCTCCAAATGGGTTAGTTTTGTGCATTCCATGGCAATCGTGAACCTCGCTTCTAAGCCAGGGTATGTGGAATAGGATCTTAATCTCTCAAATTTACTGCTAATGCTCGGCGTAATACTTGCATCGTGCCAAAGAGAGCCTCCTGCTGGAGTTCATAAGATGTAACATATATGGGTAGTTTGTCAAGATGTGCTGGAAATTCTTCTTTATTAGGCCTGTGGCTTCCAGTACAATGGGAAATATTTCTGTACCTTTCTGCCACATTTTCTTGGTCTCTGATTGTATTTCTTGATACTTTAAGATCTTCTCCCTCTCCATGTGATTCACAGAATAATCACTCGGTACCAACACTTCTATTATCAATGCTGCTCTAGTGTTCTTCTCCTTTACCACTGTCAGGTTTCCTGTCATCCAGTTTCTTATACATCAATATGGGAATGTCCCCAAGTGATCATAACTTCTTCATGTGGTAGTTTCCAGTGGAGGAGGTGTGCTACTTTGTTGTGCCTTCCTGTATAGAAATTTTCTGCCATCAGAACTTCACAGCCTGCTATTAGGTGAGTCACTGTTTCCAGCTCTTTCTTACAGAATTGGCATATGTCTGTTGTGCCAGTTTTTTCAATACTCGCCATAAACCATCTCATCCGTAATCCACTGTCCTGGGCTGCAACTATCAATCTTTCATCCTTAAGTTTCGGTCTACCTCTCCTCAACCATTCGTGTGTCCGTTCTTGATCGACAAAAGGTTCTTGGAGTAACACTCTGTATTTTCCAATGTATTTGTACATTTGCCACTTGTTTTTCCTCACCTGCTGATCTAATTCTTTGAAGAGTTTTTTTTGTTTTGTTTTTCAAATTCTGTTACTTCCTTTCCCATGCATGCCTCTGATTCTCACTCATTCCTTCTAATCTTCGGAATGCTTGTCCAAGTTTGATAATGGAGACAGATTCTAGACGTTTACTTTCATATTTCAGCATTTTATGTGTATTTGGATCCGATGATGCTATCAGATAGGCTTGGAGGCCTATGATAGTAGCTCTGTAGGTGAAGTCAATCTCTTTAAGTCCTAGCCCTCCATCAGCTCTAGGGATGTACAGTCTTGGCATACACTGATTCTTGTAAATTACTTCATGAGCATGGAGGAGTTTTCTTGTTTGCACATCCAGTCTCTGAGAGATTGGTGGTGGAGAGATTTATTGATTGGATGTTTTGTTGTTTTATGTTTGCCATTGATCATTGTTTTCGAAACAGCAGAATAGAAATGTTATAGAACAAATAAAATGAAAATAGTAACAGAATTCAAGAAAATCTGGGACATGTATACATTTGATTCTAAAAGGAAGGGAGAGAGTAAAGCTGAAGATCAGATGGGGGTCATCAGTAGGAAGGGAAATTGAGGAGAAGAACTAAACATTTCAGTTATTATCTGATGTAATTTTAAGACAGCTGGTGTGCAAGGGGGAATCTCTTTAGTTCAAGTGGGGTTCAAATCCTACTGACACTCCTTGTGGCCTTTGGCAAGCCACTTAACCCTCCATTGCCCCAGGTACAAACTGCCCTCTGGGAACAGGGAAATAAATACTGTACGTGAATATAACTTGCCTTGATCATCTACTAGAAAGGCATGAGCAAAATACTAATACAATAAATAAAGAGGCCTTTCTCTTGAATGGAGTGGGAAGAGGAGACCCAAGCTGAGAAGGAGGAGGCTGTTCTAGGCCTGAATTGTGAAGGTCAATATCCCCCTTAAGGCATCATAGGAGCCTTCTGCCAACCTTATTGGTGCAGGGAAACCAGTGGAAGCTTTAGAAAAAGCTATGTGAGAGCTGGTCTTGTCTTGCAGGAGAACTAAGTTTGATTCTGGACCTGGCTCTTGGTCTTGACTAGATTGGGCCATGGAGGCTCTTCCTCTGGCTTACTTCTCTCTATGCTTTTCCACTGCCAACTCCAGACTTCAATCCTTTCACCTTGCTGCTCCTTATGCCTGGAACAAACTACCTGTGTCTGTACATCAGGTTTCATCTCTCCCCTATTCAAATACATGCTAAAGGCTCACACCTCTTAGAGGCTGCTTTTGGATCCTAACCCCTTGTTCTCCTTAGCTTTCCCTATTTGTAGCCTTGTTCTCATCTATTGTACTGTCTGTCTTGATTCGATTGTAAGTTCTAATGAGCGGGGACTGTCTTTTATATGTATCTGTACAGCTCTGTATACGCCTTGTAGCACTATATAAGTGATTAATAGTAGTAGTAGTAGTAGTAGTCCATAGGCCCTTGGGGAAGGTAGATGCCATGGCTATCACCCTGCAGGGACACCTAAGGGTTACTGTGCTAGTCTTGTAATGCTTCTGATCTGCAATGTGCTCTTCTAGTTTTCTAGATCCTGCTGTATGGGTGGCATATCTGGGCACCAGTGCCCTCAGTGGCACTGACAGCAGCACAGTGAGAGCCAACATCAAGGAGATAATTAAGCACCCATCGTATAATGTGGATACAGCAGACTACGACGTGGTAGTATTGCAGCTGGAAAAGCCCCTCACATTTAACAAGTACCTTCGGCCTATCTGCCTTCCTTCAGCCACGCACACTTTCCCTGTGGGCAAGAAATGCATCATCTCAGGATGGGGCTACCTCAGGGAGGACAACCGTAAGCAAAGCCTGGGGCTAAAGGGCATGCATCAAGGTGGAAAGTGAGGACTGCAACTTTTTGGTCTGAGATGGGGCTAGGGCTAGGGATGGCAAAGCACTGAGCTTATCTAGACGGGGCTGGGAGGGGGCTGCATGTCCTCAAATTGAGACTGAACAACTGAGACTGGGACTGGGACTTTCAGGGTTATCCCCAGAGTAATTCCTTTCTTGCTTTTCATGGTTTTCTATAAGTTACTCCTTATATAGTAGTTATACTGTATATCTATGTAATAACTCGCAGGTTTTGTCTTGTCATTGTAGATGCAGCATTTTCAAAGAGCCATTGTCTGTGGAAGATGTATCCTTATGTAGGATAATGCAAATTTGCTAAGTTACCCAGTGAGATTTATAAGCCAGTCCTGGATTTCTGACAATCTCATCCTGGTGCATTATGGGACCTGCAGCACTAATTTCAATGGGTAAAATCAGGGACCGCAAATACCATACTGCATTGGAATGAGGGGCGGCCCAAGGGGGGTGTGGGGCCATGTGTGAAGACTCATTGCGGGGCCTCATTTACATAAATATTTACATAATGTTAACATGCACTAACCTTTAGTAAACATGCCTCTTAATGAGTGTCTGGATAAAGAAAGACTACCGGATTTCTACATTACTATACTCCAGTGCCAAACGCAGGCACATTAGGACATACTATAAACACTGTTGCTCCACTGGGATTAAATTTGGAACTTGATTGGCACAGTCTCCTGTGAATTTTAGCCAATTGGTCAGGCGTCAGCATGGTTGCTTTCACCTGTCCATTGGCTTAGCAGTAATTAATCAGTAGTTGTGATGTCACACACCGGTCTGTTTTAAAATGGGTTCCGCTGGGAGTGTTTGTTCTTCCAGGGTCATTTGAATTTTGTGGGGAAATCTTGCCTGACACAGGGTCTCCTGAATGGTTGTAGACCCGAAACACAGTGCTGTGTTGCACCCCGTTTCTTCTTTTTTGTCTCTGGATATGTGGACTCTGCCCTTGATGTAAGGTTGGACAAATTTCAAATCACAAGATGGAGAAATGATAAGTTAAGCATTTGTTTTCTTTTTCAATTTACTGCACATTTGATTAAAATGGACACAGGTTGAGGTTCAGTCCTCACACAGACAACTCAGACAAAAATTATTAATCACACGTTTCTGATAGCCAGTGTGAACTTCTGTGGGATTAGGTCTTTTATTTGTTGAGGAAAAGGTTAAAGGGCATTTCTCGGCACTCGCGCGCTTCATGGTAACACAGCCACCAGCATGAGGGAAAACACTGCTCTTCATGCTGGCGACTGTGCAGAGGTGAGCCGGGACCTCGCGTGGGCTTCAGTGGTTCATTGTGTGCGAATGAAGTTCGTGCGGGGCCCCCTGAAGCACGGGGCCCTGTGCAAACAACATTCTCGCACAATGGACAGGCCAGCCCTGATTGGAATGCAAATTTAAAACTAGAACTGGCCAAAAAGTCTCACTTCTAAAACTGGGTAACTTGGGAACTCTGATAATGTAGTACCAGTGAAGCTCAGCACCCTTTTGAAGAAGTGCCAAGTTGCCCAGTTCCAGGAGTGAGACTTTTTGCCACTTCTGGTTTTAAATTTACATTGCAATGCAGTATGGTATTTGTACCCTGAATTTACTCACTGGAATAAGTTCAGCAGGTCCCATAATGCATCAAAATGGGATTGTCAGAAATCCAGGACTGGCTTAAAATTTCACTCCTAAAACTAGGTAACTTGGCAACTCTGCTTTTGTTACTGCAGTAGGAGCTTTTATATTTTAGATAGAGCAGAAAGAGCATCCAATTGACCCAGAACCAGCCTCTTCATTTTGTGTATCTATCATTGCCAAATGAACTACCAATCAGTACTATATGATCCTCCTGTCAAAATTTATGTAGCCTAAATGATTTCTTATTGATAAAAGCTGCAAATTTTGAGCCAAGATGCACAGCTGTAAGCTTTTCCTATTTTTTTTTTATTTCTTCAGTGGTGAAACCAGAGGTTTTACAGAAGGCCACAGTGGTGTTGCTGGACCAGACGCTGTGTAGAGGCCTGTATAGCAATGCAGTGACTGAGAGAATGGTGTGTGCTGGCTACCTGGAGGGGAAAATCGATTCATGTCAAGTAAGCCAGGAACCTTGGGGAATGTACGCTTAGCGAAAGATAATGTTTTGAGCATAAAAGTCTATAAAGCGGGCAGTGAAAGGAATCCTTAACCTGGTACACTGTAAAATATGGCAGTATGGTGTCCCATGCAAAATAGGGTTGCCAGCTGGCACCAGATACATCCAAGAGGCTTGATCCAGTCCTGGATTTACCCCATTGCATGCAGGGGCTTGTTGCTTTCCTTTTCGTATGGGGTACAACGGCGAAATCAGAATGACATGCCCCTGCATGCAATGGGGAAAGCCCAGGACTGGATCGAGTCTGTCAAGCACATCTGGAGTCAGTTGGCAAACCTAAATTAAAATGAGGCTGACAAAAAGGGAAGTGGCTTGAGGGCAAGGAGTATGAAAGAGTGATAATAGTGGATGAACCCATTATCCCAGATGAGGTCCTACAAAGACCTGTGCATTACTGTCTTTTTCAGACTGCTGTAAATGTTAGACTGAGCAAATCCCAAAAGTTCATAGGTATGCTTGAAAGAATTAGATTGCCCTCATAAGAATTATGACCTGTATTATTACTTCTTTAGGTCCCCTTTTTATTTTGTCAAAGTTGATTATACTGAAGTCTTACAACTATCATGTATGTCATCTTAGGGTGGTTTAATTCTTCTTCTGGACATATTGGCTCCAGCCTTTTTTTGCACAACGAAACTTCTATATATTCATTGCTGCTGTGGTCTGCCTTCTGCCACTGCTTAGGCCAGCCTCAGAGGTCTTACTTTGCTTTGACAGGGGGACTCAGGGGGCCCAATGGTTTGTGAAGAGCCTTCAGGCAGGTTCTTCCTCACTGGCATTGTCAGTTGGGGCATTGGCTGTGCTGAAGCCAGGAAACCAGGGGTCTATGTCCGAGTGACCAAAGTCAGAAACTGGATTCTGGATGTCATCTCATCCTCAGCCACCCTCACAATGGTGACCTTTCCTGCAATGAATACTACCAGAAGCAGCAAAGGGACAACAAGAACTCAAAGTACAATCACCACCAGCAAACCAAGACAGTCACCCAGCATCTTCACAAGCAAGCCTGTCATCAGCACCTCTCTGATCCAAGCAAGCAGCAGACCGCTCAGTACCTCAAAGCCACAAGGTATGATCACACTGACTATTCAGCTGAGGTCACCAGATGACTCCAAGCTACTACAGGCTTGTAACGCTGATTTACCTAAGAAAAGTGCACTTGCAATGTCATATACAGGAATGACATTCTAAAAGCACAACTGGCTCATACTTCTCTTAATAATAATGAAAGACATGTCACCATTTGAATTCAGCCTGCAGTGATAGAGACTAGGGCAGATGATGATGCAGATTGAGGAAGAGGTAGAGGATAACATGATATTATTTAATCTGGTGAGCTCTGGTAGGACCTGGAGATAAGTGTTGGTCAACACACATTGCTCTGTTATTCACAGGAAGTGGCTAGTTTGCCAGTAAAAGTGGCAGAGTCTGTAATGAAACTAAATGTTGACTAGTCTTTTTTTAAAAAAAAAAAATCCTTCTGTTTTATTCTCTCACACTTCCAATGTGTAACCAGGAGACACATGCTCTTGCCTGTTAAATAGTCTACTCCGAGAGTAATTCTCTATGCTACTCCATCAGCCTACAGTGGGTTGCTATTGTAGTGACAGCTATCTGCCCTCCCTCTTCAGTGTTCATGATCCTGGCCAACCCTGTTAGGACAGGAGACTCAGATTCAGGTCTCCTGTATCATAGCATACAGCACTAAAACCCAAGCCACAAGGCTGGCCTGTGGATTTCTCACTTCATAGAAGCAGCAGAAATGTTCATTCATCAAAGGTGTATCTTTTTCACAGTGTGCCTGAGACTTATGAGAATCCAAAAGCATTAAGACTGCAAGAAGCTCCATGCTCCCTCATTGTAGGGCTTCCCAAACCTGTCCTGGGGATCCCAGGATTTCAGATATCCACAATGAATATGCTTGAGAAACATTTACATATACTGAATTTCCACTATACGTGCATTTTACTCCTGCCTACTTCTTGTAGATATCCTGAAAATCCAACTGGCTGTAGGCAATGTTCCCTCTAATTTTCTGTAGGCTGTGTGCGCATAAAATATCAGCTGTGCAGCGTTTGATGGAAGATTAAATTTTTGTGCACCACATAATGACACTCGGAGTTATATACTTTAAAATTTGACTACACGTCAGAATACAGTATGTATACCACATTGATTGCACTAGAAAATATTGTAGAACTTGTGAAAACCGTAAATACACAACAACTTTTAAATTTTAAGACATCTGTGTTTTCTATTAGAATCAGAACCAAAATTTTTGTGCGCTCTGTTGTAAAGTATGTGCGCTCGCTCGGCGAGGTGTGTGCGCGCGCGCGCACAGCTTAGAGGGAACAGTGGCTGTAGGCTAGCAGTACAAGTTGGGGAAGTCCTGTATAAGTATATATGACAGAATAGTGTAGTTACTCACCTGTAACAGGTGATCTCTGGGAACAGCAGGAATTTAGTCTTCGTATATGGGTATCGTCGGTATCGACGGAGCCTGTGCGGGAACGCTCCCCAGCGTCCAATAGGAACGCTTTTGGGAGCATCCCTCAGCACATGCGCGCTGCCTTCCCGCCTTTCCAACTGTCCCTCTTCAGTTAAGTTTGTAGCTGAGTGAAAGGATAGAGGGAGAGAGGAAAGAGATAGAGAGACAACTCCCAGGGGAGGTGAGTGGGTTGTGAAGACTAAATTCCTGCTGTTCCTGGAGATCACCTGTTACAGGTGAGTAACTATGCTATCTCTAGGAACAAGCAGGAATGTAGTCTTCACCTATGAGGACTCCCTAGCTGAAGATGCCAGGGAGATAGCCCCAGGAAGGTGCCAACCCAGAAAGATAGGCATCCTTCCTCCCATGGATCTCTGGCATTCCATCAGGGTTGGTGGGTAGGAGTTGAACTGGTCTGAAAGAGATTTAGAAGAACAGCTTGGCCAAAGAAGGCATCCCAATGGGAGGCTTTATCCAGGCAGTAATGGGCTGTGAAGGTGTGTACTGAAGCCCATGTGGCTGCTCAACAAATGTCATCGATAGACAGAGTGGAGATTAGCCATAGAAGTAGCCATGGCTCTCACATTATGAGCTGTGACATGGTCCTGAAGAGGAAGACCCTTACTCTCATAAGCAAAGGATATGCATTGGGCAATCCATTTAGATAAAGTTCTTTTGGAGACTGGAAGTCCCAAATGACTAGGGTCAAAAGCTATAAAAAGTTGTGAGGACTTTCTATGTTGCTGTGTTCTTTGTATGTAAAAGGCCCTTTTACAATCCAAAGTATGAAGGTTTCTTTCTGCATTAGAGGCATGAGGCCTCGGAAAAAATACAGGAAGATAAATTGATTGATTTTCAAATGAAAAGGCGAAACCACCTTTGGCATAAAGTGTGGATGAGTTCTAAGAACAACCTTATCATGATGAAACCTAGTATAAGGAGGATCAGCCACTAAAACTTGCAATTCACTAATGCGACGTGCAGAAGTGATTGCAATTAGGAAAATGACTTTCCAGGTCAAAAACCTAAGGGTTGTAGTGGCTAAAGGCTCAAAAGGCGGCTTCATAAGCTGCCCGAGAACTAGGTTTAGATCCCATGCCACCGGAGGTGGCTTGATGGGAGGTTTGGCTAATAGAAGGCCTCTCATAAATCTTGATATGAGTGGATGAGAGGAAATTGGTTGTCCATTCAGAGGCTTATAAGAAGCTGCAATTGCACTAAGATGGACTTTTACTGAATTGGTCTTTAGACCAGAATTTGATAAGTGAAGGAGATACTCAATTCCAAGGGTATACCAAGGGGGTTTAATCCCTTCTTGCAGCACCATATCGTAAAACATTTCCACTTAAAGGCATAAGATCTTCTTGTGGAAAGTTTCCTAGAAGCCTGAAAGATATCTTTTACCTGTTGGGACAGATTGAGATCCTGGAGGTCTAAGCCTTCAGCAACCAGGCCATGAGGTGCAGGGACTGGGGATTCGGGTGCCAAAGCACCCCGTTCTCTTGAGAAAGGAGATCTGGAGCATGCCCTAACTCCAGAAGTGCTGCTTGAGAGAGGTGTAGAAGCAGGGGATACCACGTTTGGCGTGGTCATTGTGGTGCCATGAGAATCATGCGACCCCCGTCTCTCTGAAGCTTGAAGAGTGTTTTGGGGATGAGGGGAATGGGTGGGAAGGCATAAAGGAAGTCCTGGCCCCAGTGAAGGAGGAAGGCATCCCTTGCCTGACAATTGTGAGCCGGAAACCTGGAACAGAACCGGGGAAGTTTGGCATTCAGTGGACTTGCAAAGAGGTCTATGTTTGGAGTGCCCCAGAGATAAAATATCTTTGCCACCTGGTCTAAGTGGAGGGACCACTCGTGAGGCAGCAGTACTTGACTGAGTCTGTCCGCCCAAAGGTTTTGAATGCCTGGAAGATATACCACTAGAAGGTGAATTTGATGCTCTCTGGCAAGGGCCCACAGTCGTAAAGCTTTGTTGCATAACGACAGAGAGCCTGTTCCGCCCTGCTTGTTCACATAGAACATGGCTACTTGATTGTCCGTCTGGACTAGGACTGTCTTGTAGCTGAGCTGGGTGTGGAATACTTGAAGAGCTAAATAGAGTGCTCTTAATTCCAGGAGGTTTATGTGTAAACCAGCCTCCTGTGGAGTCCAGGTTCCCTGGGTAGAGAGATGATTCAGGTGTGCTCCCCAACCCAACTGTGATGCATCTGTCGTCAGGGTGGCCTGAAAAAGGGGTTGATGAAAGGGAGACCCCACTGTCAGGTTTTCTAGTGATTGCCACCATTGGAGGGACAAAATTAGACGTTGAGAGTTTATTATTTTGTCCGACAAATGACCTGTGGCCTGTGTCCACTGTGTGAAAGGGTCCACTGAGCTGCTCGAATGTGGAGGCGAGCATATGGGACTACATGAACTGTGGATGCCATATGTCCCAGTAACTGCAGTAGCTCTCGAGCAGTGAGGGAGGATTTGCCTGCTGCTTGAGAAGCTAGTTGCATTATGCGAAGACACCGGGCCTGTGGAAGGAAAGCCCTTGCCTGTCTGGTATCTAGACAGGCTCCTTTGAATTCTAGGTATTGGGAAGGAACTAGTTGAGATTTTGGGAAGTTTATTACCAACCCCAAGTATTGGAGGATTCGCATTGTGTGAGACAGTGCAGTGCTGGCCTCTGCAACTGTAGGGGCTCGAATGAGCCAGTCGTCTAAGTAAGGGAAGACAAATATCCCCAGGGTTCGTAGAAATGCAGCTACTACTGCCATGCATTTCGTGAATACCCTTGGTGCTGAAGCCAGACCAAAGGGAAGAACCCTGTACTGGAAATGTTTCCCCTGAAAAGGAATCGCAAGAATTTCCTGTGATCTGGATGGATCAGAATGTGAGTGTATGCATCCTTTAAGTCTAGAGAGCAAAGCCAATCCTGGCTTTGAAGGTATGGCAGAAGAGTTCCTAGAGAAATCATTTTGAATTTCTCTCGAAACAGGCATTTGTTCAAATCTCTAAGGTCTAAAATGGGTCTGTGTCCTGTTTTCTTTGGAATAAGAAAATAGGGGGAGTAGAACCCTGCACCCCGTTGAAGAATGGGTACCTCCTCTGTTTCCCCTTGGGCAAGAAGTGTTGAGACCTCATGATCTAGCAGATTGTCTGCGGAGGTTTGAGAATTGAATTGCTTTAGAATTGTAGGAGGGGGCATGCTGTGAAAATGAAGCTTGTACCCTTCTCCTACAATGGACAAAGACCAATCTTCTGCTGTTATCTGATGCCATCTGTTGGCAAAGTGGCATAGCTTGCTCGGAAAATTGGGGGGGGGGGGGTTGGGGACCCCTCAGAGGCAGGAAGGCAAAGCTCTCTAGGAAGGAGTCAAAGCCCTTGAGGGGGCTGAACCTGGAGAGCTGGTTGGGCTCTCGGGCCTTTTGGTTTCTTTTGCTGTCTGGTTTGTCCCTTTTGGGCAACCTGACCTTGAGTATGACTCTGCTGGGTATAGGAAGGATGAAACTTCCTCTTTTTGCTGAAATAGGGTTTTTTATAAGGCTTTTTTTGGCTGGAGTGGCTGTAGACTTTGACAATCTAAAGTAGTATTGTCAGCCTCTAACTCGTTAGCCTTTTCCTGCCAGTTCTTACCGAAGAGATTCTCCCCCGTGCAAGGAATGTTGCCTAACTTTTCCTGTACCCAAGTCTCCAAGTCTGATGCCTGTAGCCAGGCAATCCGTCGTGCGCCAATGGCAATAGCAGAGGTTCTGCTGATGCATTCAAAGCTGTCAAAGGCTGCACGATTAACAAACTTGGAGACATCTTGAGCATGCTTAACTAGAGCAAGAAAATCTTATCTCTTGTCATCTGGGAGAAATGGGCTCATAAGTTCCAAGTCTCCTGTAACTTCCTTGAGGAACATTCCCATATATAGGATATATGAACTGATCCTAGCTGAAAGCATGGAAGCTTGAAATGTTCTGCATCCAAAAGCATCCAGAGTCCTGCATTCACGACCTGGAGGATTGGATGCATGCCTCTTTGCACTTTTCATCCTACGCATGGCTGATTCCACTACCACTGAATGGTGTGGCAACTGAGTTTTCTGAAATCCAGGACATGGCGGAACTCTATACATAGTATCAAGTCTCCTAGAGTGAGGAGAAGTAGTCAGAGGTGTCTCCCACATTCTGAGCATCAAGTTATGCAGAATTTCATGGATAGGCAGGGTGGCTGCCTCCTTAGGAGCTTTAGGATATTGGAGAATTTCCAATTGCTTTGCTCTGGGTTCCTCTTCAGGAACTACTGTGATTGAAAGACCTTTGGCCATATCATGGATGAAATCCTGAAAAGACATGTCCTCTGGAGGTGACATTCTGTGTTGGGGAGAAGAGGGATCTTCTGGGAGAAAACCTCTAATGCCAGCAGAATTGTCAGAGTCTTCGGAATCGGAAGAATCGAAGTATTCCTGACCCTGATGCTCCTGCAAAGCACGGTCCTGGTACTGATTGAAGTCGATATGAATCTTGGCTTCCTGCTTCTCAGTACAGATAGACATGGCTTGGGAGAAAACAGAAAGGTCAGTAAGGGATGCAAGTAGTGTTGTAGAGTGAGCTTGTCCAAGATACTCAGGAATCTGAAACAGGATTTAATTTGCTATAGAGGGCTTCCATCTTGTTACAGTTTCAGAGCACAAGTGAGTAGAATCTCCTTGGAAAAAAACATTGAGAATAGGAACTGAACAGAAAGCAACTAACACAAAGTACGCAAAATCCTTCAAACAGGACTGCTAAATGATAGCCTTATAATAGGTTACAATAGTCTTTGATGTTATATATAGTATCTCAAGAGTAAGGACGTGTGATCCTGAAAACCTGACTGGATAGTTATGTCCTGAGGACTGGTTTGAGAAATCCTGATCTAGTGGTTTTATGGT
The DNA here is from genome assembly GCA_033557465.1 of Ichthyophis bannanicus. Classification (NCBI taxonomy): domain Eukaryota; kingdom Metazoa; phylum Chordata; class Amphibia; order Gymnophiona; family Ichthyophiidae; genus Ichthyophis; species Ichthyophis bannanicus. The sequence continues at coordinate 217,921,702 of CM066039.1, read as the reverse complement.
TGAATCCTGCGAGGAGCAGGCAGTTGGAAGTGCTGAAAACAGGAGAACCATTGTTAGGGCAACAAGAAATTCACAGCTAATGAAGGGTCATCTTGTCTTTCAGAGTGTGGCAGCAGGCCTGGGCTGGCCAAACCCAACAAAATTGTAGGGGGGTTGGATGCTTCCAGAGAAGAGGTGCCCTGGCAAGTCAGTCTGAAGGATGGGTCCCGGCACTTCTGTGGCGCCACAATTATTGGGCAACGTTGGTTGGTGTCTGCTGCTCACTGTTTCAATCTGTAAGCACTTCATCGCTTATGTTTTTCCTGTAAGTATATACAGGGTGGCCCAAAACAAGTGAGAACATCTCATAGCATATAAGTTATTCAAAAATTCAAAAAGACAGATGTAAACGATTGACAAATTTTAAAAAAAAGATGGCGACCAGACATTGTTGAAATAAAGACATTTTATAGCTAAAAAAGGTAAATAAGTAAACTATTTAAGCTTTTAATTTACGAGATGTTCTCACTTTTTTTGTGCCAGCCTGTATGTATGTGTGTATATATATTATATAATTCTTAGATCACTTATATTGCATTTCAAAGCTTCCACTGCTCCTATTTAATCTTCACCCCTGAAAAACTGTTCTACGTCCTCTAGGCTGCTATAGTGTGTATAATGGGAGGAAGGGGACAGACAGTTCACATTTGGCATTTGTGGCCAGTGTTCGCTGTAGCTCACTTTTACTTCTCCATGACCTTTAGCCAAAAGGGAGGGAGGAGTGGCCTAGTGGTTAGGGCACATTACCTCAGGCCAGAAGGTCAGGTTCAAATCCCACTAGAGGATAGCAACCTTGGACCAGAAGGACTGGGGTTTCTAGTCCCACAGGTGCTCCTTGTGGTCATGGGTAAGCCACTCAACCCTCCATTGCCTATGTTCCTCATTAAATAGTTATCTCCAAGTTATAATGCCCTGTTCAATGTAATTTCAGTTTGTTCAATGTAAACTACCTTGATATCTTGAAAGGAAGTATATAAGAAATGTTAAATAAATAAAAGAGCAGGACCCAGCTTCTGCAAGAGGCATTCAATGTTGCTTTGGCTGGACAGCAAGCAATGCTCAGAAGACAGCAACAAACTCTGTCTCCCCCTCCCCCAGGGGCTATGAGCCTTTGGCTTCTGAGCCACCTCTCTGAAAAATGGCAAGATTAGAAGACTGAATCTAGTGTCTTTAATCAGACATGATGACAGCACTACCTATGGCCAATCAGCTGTCTTTGCTAGTGTACCTCAGCATGACAGTGACTTTCCTCTTCTTTTATTTTTTGTTAACAGTACAAAAGAAGAATACATCACCGCCTATTTGGGCACAACCTCACTGAGTGGAGCAGGTGCTGGAACTGTGAAGGTTGGCATTAAGAGGCTGGTGCGGCACCCCAGCTATAACCCTGTGACCCTAGACTTCGATGCAGCTGTCCTGGAGCTCCAGCGGCCTCTTACCTTCAATAGATACATTCAACCCATCTGTCTGCCCTCTACCCTGCAGAAGTTCCCCACTGGTTGGAAGTGTATGATCTCAGGATGGGGCAATATCAAAGAGGGAAATGGTGAGGAGAGAAATGGGAGAGGGCTCTACTCCTCACCCAAATACCTCCTTGGAAGACTGTTAAAAGAATACCGAAACATGTGAAAAAGGCAAAACTTTCATGCATGCATGTTTTTGCAGAGAAAGCTGATAATCTGAATGTCAGTTTGACTCGTTAAGCAAATTGTTCAGGGTTTTTTTTTTTTAACATAATCCTGATTTGAAATGAGAATATCCCCCCCCCCCCCACTTACTTACTTTAATTTATAAATTAAATATTATTCTTTATAGCTTAATAGCAGCCCATGTTGAGTGCAAAGTCTCCAAAAGTCTATTCAACAGAACTGTGGGTAGAGAGGCCAGAACCTCTCTTAACCAACTCTTATTCCACCAGGTATCCTGCCTTGTCCCACTGCTGTACCTTGTTTTCAATTTTGCTCATTCCTCACAAATTCTCTCCTCTGAAACATAAGTGGTACCTATTTAAATCAGTGGTTCCAAAACTTGGGGTTGGGACCCAAAATGGAGTCACCTTATCATGGGGAAATACAAGCAAGATTGATGATTGCTAAGTTTGAACAACGTGGTTACCCTTTGCCTTTGTTAAAGAAAGCTTATAAGCGCGCTAAGTATAACCATAGAGACTGGTTACTATATCCCTCCAGTGGACATTCTGGTTCTGTAGACCAGTTGACACCGATTACATGTGTTTTACCACATTCTACTCTTTCGCATTGTGTGGCAGCCTCTATACATAAGCATTGGAAAATGTTTTCAAGGCACTCTGTATTGTCTACTTACCCGGTCCGTATGGCTTATCAAAGAGGTAGGAATTTTCGGGATCGATTGTGTCCTGCAGTTGCTAGATCGGTAAATCTTCCGATTGCTGTACATCATCAATGTGGACATTGCATATATTGTACGATGATGGTCGATTCATTATGTTTTGAGCTTAAGTATAAAACTCGTTTTAAACAACCAACGAACTGTGATTCTTCATATGTGGTCTATGCGTTGAGGTGTCCTTGCACCTTGCTTTATATCGGCAAAACCACAAGACCTCTGCGTACACGCTTAGCTGAACATAAATATAATGTAGTGAGAGCATGGATAGAATCTCCCTTGGTCCAACATTGTGTTGCCATGAATCATAAGTTTCAAGATCTACAATGTACTGTCATTGAACAAGTTCTTCCTGATATTCGTAGAGGGGATAAGGGTCGCCTACTTCTTCAAAGAGAACAGTATTGGATTGACACTTTACACACTTTAGCCCCTACTGGTCTGAATGATAAGATCGAATGGGCATTGTTTTTCTAATATATTTCCAAGGTATAATTTTTGATGGATTTTTTTGTCCTATAGGTTAGACTAAATGGGAGTTCCAGCTCTGCTTTTTCTTTTGGTTTTTTAAAGTGGGTGTATATGAGTTCTGATCTAGGTGTTCTGATATGTGTATATTCCGCATAGGAGTGGAGTTATGGCTAGTTATATTTAATATAGCGATTTAAGTGTAGTGAATGTGATGACAGTGTTTGTATGTCTGTGGGTTGTGTTTGTGTTTTTAATAAAGTTGAGTATTGCTTGGAAGGGAGATGACGTAAGATTCTTCCAGCGTATCAGCTTGATGTGTGATTGAATTTAAGGGCAGTGATGTCAGACGCTGTTTTAGTAGCTGAAGCGCTTTAGTCACTCTATTTTAATGGTGTAATCGTTACTTGGGCATAACGTTGGATCCCTGAGGAAGCCCGGCAGGGTGAAACAGAAGCTTTTGTCGGATCTGGAACGTTTCCGCTGCCCAGTTTAAGCTCGTGGTTTTGCTTGCCAGCGGCGGCGAACCATGAGGCGTTTTGAGTATCTTTGAAGGAACTATGTTGGGAGCTGATTGTTCAGATAAGTGGAGTATTACTACATGATTAAGAGATTGAAACTGGTTGTTTATAACGTTTCTTTTCTCTTTAATTTTTCAGATGTTTGCTGGTCTTTGTAAGAGACTTAATTGTATTTCTCCATATGAAAGAGGTGTTCATCCCTCTGATTTAATTTAGATTCCAAGTAACTGATACGCTTTAGTTATTGAATTGATTTATAAGAACGATTGTTTGAGTGAATCCTCTAAAAGTACTTTTTTAGGATAAAACTTTTATGGAGTATTGTCAATTAAAGGTGTAGGTAGGGAGGGTAAGGCCTATGATGTGGAAGTTTTTCAGCTCTGTCCTATGGTGACTCTGTTCACCAATGATTGTATGAGCGATAACTGAGGCCTTTCGACCTTGATTCAATTTAATTCGGTTATAGTGTTGAGATATAGTTTATTGAAGAAAAAGGTGAGATAGGAGGCGATAAAGGGTGGTTCTGTTTATGTGGTTATTTGATACCCTTCAGGTGGTTGTTTTTGTGAGATTATCTAGTCACAGAAACATGGCCATTATGTTTCTTTGAAGGTGTGCATAAACAGGTAGACAAAGGTGAGTCGGTTGATAGTGTATCTGGACTTCCAGAAAGCTTTTGACAAGGTCCCCCATCAGAGACTTTTGGCAAAGCTAAAAAGTCATGGGATAGGAGGCAGTGTACTATTGTGGATCGGGAACTGGTTAAAAGATAGAAAGCAGAGGGTAGGGCTAAATGGCCAATATTCCCAATGGAAAAAAGTGAATAGTGGAGTACCCCAGGGATCTGTACTGGGTCCGCTACTTTTTGACATATTCATAAATGACCTGGAAAAGGGAATAACTAGTCAGGTTATCAAATTTGCAGATGACACAAAACTGTTTAAAGTTGTTAAAACCCAAGAGGATTGTGGAAAACTGCAGGAGGATCTGGATAAATTGGAAGACTGGGCATCCAAATGGCAGATGAAATTTAATGTGGACAAATGCAAAGTTATGCACCTAGGAAAGAACAACCCACACTATAGTTACACGATGCAAGGCTCCACATTAGAAACCACCACCCAGGAAAAGGACTTAGGAGTCATCGTGGATAACATGTTAAAACCCTCCGCCCAGTGTGCAGCGGCGGCCAAGAAAGCAAATAGAATGCTAGGTATCATAAAGAAAGGGATGGAGAATAAAACAAAGGATATTATAATTTATTTATTTATTATTTTATTACAGTTTCTTATATACCGCGCTATTTAGAATCAGCGCGGTTTACATCATAACAAAACGACCATAACGACAAACTGTCAGGTTTTACATTGAACAGGAGTACAAACTTGGATAACTGGGTTAACTATATACATAAACTATCTACTGCCTCTGTATCGCTCCATGGTACGACCGCACCTTGAATATTGTGTGCAATTCTGGTCACCGTATCTTAAAAAGGACATAGCGTTATTAGAAAACGTTCAGAGAAGAGCCACCAAATTGGTGAAGGGGATGGAAGGCTACTCCTATGAAGAGAGGCTAAAAAGGTTAGGGCTCTTTAACCTGGAAAAGAGACGGCTGAGGGGAGATATGATAGAGGTCTATAAATTAATGAATGGAGTGGAACGGATAAACGTGGATCAATTGTTTACGCTATCAGAATATAGAAAGACTAGGGGACATGTAATGAAGCTACAGGGTAAACTATTTAAGACAAATAAGAGAAAATATTTTTCACTCAACGTGTAATCAAACTCTGGAATCTGTTACCGGAGGATGTAGTAAGGGCTGTTAGTATAGCTGGGTTTAAAAAAAGGTTTGGACAAGTTCCTGGAGGAAAGGTCCATAAACCACTATTAAAAAGGGACCCAGGATATCAATGCTTGACCCAGTACAAGCATTGTGGAACCTGTGTCTTTTGGGGATATTGCTAGGTACGTAGGACCTAGATTGGCCACTGTTGGAAACAGGATACTGGGCTTGATGGACCTCGGTCTGACCCAGTATGGCATGTCTTATGTTCTTATTTTCCCATCTCTCTGGGCTTTCACTGTGACTTATGCCAAGTCTTCCAGTCATCATGTAGCCTGTGAGACAGTAAATATTCATAGGCCCTTGTCCTCTCTTGGGTAAGCTTCCTGTTAGACTGGAAAGTGAAGTTACTTACCGTAATGGGGGTTCTCTGTGTACAGCAGGATGAGTAAGCCACACATAGGTGTCATCAAGCTAGAAATGCACCCTGTGTAACTCATGAACCTGGTGCCCACACCCTTCGCCAGAGACATGCAAAACACTCACTCTCTTTCAACTTCCTGGAAGACAAGTGATGATATCAACACCCCTTCCATGCCTGCACCCTGTGCGATCACACCTCTTGCACAGCCCTTGGCACAGTCCTGATGTCATCATCCAACAGCATCAGGAATGGATTAGTTCTCCCATAGCTCAGAGGAGTCCCCACCCCCCACACTTTTTTTTGGAGGATTCCTCTGAGCATGCTCCAATCCCTTCCTCCTCACATCCATCCCCTTCCTGCCTCAGTTTTTTTCCAGCCCCAGCGGGCTTATCCAAAGGGGATGGTGGGTGTGGCTGACTCATCCTGCTGTCCACGGAGAACCCCCATTATAGTAAGAAACTTTGCATTCTCCATGGACAAACAATCTAAGTCAACCACGCATAGGTGACTCCCAAGCAGGGATGTGGAGGGGTACCCGTGCAGGCTAGGTGAGGAGCATGCTCCTCCTCACATCCTAGGGTTGCTATGGTAGGATAAGGCTGAATTGCCCCAATGTAAGAAAGATTCAAGAAGACACGGGGTCATGCTTATTGTGAGAACACAGGTGCACAAGTTTATTTGGGGCCCCTGGAGCTATAAATAGCACACAACAACTCAACTGAGGAAAAACCATAACAAGTGGTCAAAAAAAAAAAAAGAGTATCTATTGGTTGCCCTGACATGGACTTGGTCGGTGCATTGTCTTTCATCTGGATGTACCAGTCTAGCAGGTTTACCCTGTAATCCCCCCTACTTGCTTAAAGAAATCAGGGAAGCTAACAAAAGGTACAGCACAGTAATAATAATGGGCAATTTTAATTACCGCAGTATCGACTTGGTCATTGTCACTGCAGGACATGTTAGGAAGATAAAGTTTCTAGATTAAATAAATGACAGCTTCTTGGAGCAGCTGGGTCATGAACCAACCAGAGGGGAAGCCATTTTGGACCTAGTCCTTAGTGGAACACCAGCTCTGGTGCAAGAGATAAGAGTGTTGGGGCCACTTGGCAATAGTGATCATAGCATGATCGCGTTTGATTTAATAAATGGAGGAGGGAGGGTAAGGAAAGCCACAGTAATACCTTTTAACTTTCAAAAGGGAGACTATGATAAAAAGAGGAAAATAGTTAAGAAAAAACTAAAAGGAGCAGTTGCAAAGGTTAAAGATTTACATCAAGCTTGGGTGTTTAAAAATACCATCTTGGAAACCCAGATTAGCTGTATTTCATGCTTTAAGAAAAGTGGAAGGAAGTCCAAAAAAACTGCCAGAATGTTTTAAAGGTAAGGTCAGAGAAGCTGTTGCCAAAAAAGCATTTTTCAGGAAATGGAAAAAGGAGCCAAATAATGAAAACTGGAAACAATACAAGCACTGGCAAGTTAGATGCAAAGCATTGATAAGGCAGGCACAAAGAGAATTTGAGAAGAAGCTTGCTGTGGAAGCAAAAACACATAATAGAGACTTTTTCAAGTACATTTGTAGCAAAAGAACAGTGAGTGTGTCAGTTGGACCATTAGATGATAGAGGGATAAAGGGGACAAGGGCATAGTAGAGAGACTGAATGAATTCTTTGCTTTGGTCTTTACTAAGGAAGATGTAGGGATGTTACCCATGACTGACGTGGTATTTAAAGGTGATACCACAGAAGACTTGAAAGAAATATTGATACACCAGGAAGATGTATTACAACTATTTGATAAACTGAAGAATAGCAAATCCCATGGACCAGATGGTATACATCCAAGGGTGTTGAAAGAACTGAAATATGAGATTGCAGACCTACTATTAGTAGTCTGTGAACTATTGTTAAAATCATCTGTAATGCCTGAAGATTGGTGGATGGCCAATGTAACACTAGTTTTTAAAAAGAGTTTCCAGGAGTGATCCAGGAAACTACAGACTGGTGAGCCTGATGTCAGTACTGGGAAAAATGGTAGAAACCATAAAGAACAAAATTACTGAACATGTAGATGGCTGTCTTCCATTAAGCCATGACTAACATGGTTTTAGCCAAGGAAGGTCTTGTGTTACTAATCTGTTATGTTTTATTTTAAGGTATGAATAAACAGGTAAACAAAGGTGAGTCGGTTGATATAGTGTATCTGGACTTTCAGAAAGCCTTTGACAAGGTTCCTTATGAGAGACCTTTGGCAAAATTAAAAAGTCATGGGATAGGAGGCAATGTACTATTGTGGATCAGGAACTGGTTAAAAGATAGAAAGCAGAGGGTAGGACTAAATGTCTAATTTTCTCAATGGAGAAAGGTTAATAGTGGAGTACCTAAAGGATCTGTGCTGGGTCCATGGTTTTTAACATATTCATAAATGACCTGGAAATGGGAATAAGTGAGGTTATCAAATTTGCAGATGACGCACAACTCTTCAACATTGTTAAAACCCATGAGAATTGTGGAGAATTGCAAGAGGATCTTGATAAAATGGAAGACTGGGCATCCAAATGGCAGATGAAATTTAATGTGGACAAGTGCAAAGTTATGCATCTAGGAAAGAAAACCCCAAAACTATGGTTACACAATGCAAGGTTCCACATTAGGAACCACCACCCAGAAAAAAGATGTAGGCGTTATCGTGAATCACATGTTAAAACCCTCCACCCTGTGTGCCATGGCAGCCAAGAGAGCAAATAGAATGCTAGATATCACAAGGAAAGGAATGGAGAATAAAACAAAGGTTATTATAATGCCTCTGTATCCTTCCATGCTGTGACCACACCTTAAATATTGTGTGCAGTTCTAGTCACCGTTTCTTAAAAAGGATATAGTGTTATTAGAAAAGGTATAGAGAAGAGCCACCAAAATGATAAAGAGGAGGGAAGGATACCCCTATGAAGAGAGGCTAAAAAGATTAGGGCTCTTCATCCTGGAAAAGAGACTGCTGAGGGGAGATATGATAGAGGTCTATAAATTAATGAATGGAGTGGAATGGGTAAACATAGATCGATTGTTTACACCATCAAACTTTAGAAAGACTAGGAGGCATGCTATGAAGCTACAGGGTAACCTATTTAAAACTAATAAGAGAAAATATTTTTTTCACTCAACGTGAAATCAAACTCTGGAACTCGCTACCGGAGGTTGTAGTAAAGGTTTAGTGTAGCGGGTTTAAAAAAAGGTTTGGACAAGTTCCTGGGAGGAAAGGCCATAAAGAGGACTCAGAATTTCCACTGCTTGACCCAATACAAGCTTCGTGGAATCTTTATCTTTTGGGGACAGTGCTAGGTACTTGTGACCTAGATTGGTCACTGCTGGAAACAGGATACTGGGCTTGATGGACCTTGTTCTGACCCAGTATGGTATATGTTATGTTCTTAAATTACTTGTAACAAGATACAAAGGACAAGGTGCATTCCCTGGAACAAGAAGGATGTTTCTTGGTTTTGGACTCGTGGAACCTGACTCTGAAAGGCGCACATCTGGGCCATCTGGACAGCCCCAGGCAGGATGGGCCTGTTAGGATCCCATTCTGTACTGCGGGAACAAAATGTTCCCATGGCATAGAGAGTCGGGCCCAAGGACAGCGCGGCATGCCCCTGCATACTTGTGTGGACATCTTCCCCGGAGGCTCCCCTGGCTCCTGCAGCACAGACCTCCTCCTTCCCTGCCCCCCAACCTATGGCTGATTAGCCTGGTCCTGGATTGGACAGCAGAGACCCCCATTCACCTGGCCCCAGTGGGGGATCTCCAACCCCGATCGCACCATTTGTGCTGCTTATACCATTTTTGAGGTGGAATAAGCAGCACGTCCCCATTGACCTCACAGGATGTACAGGGCCGTGACTGGAATCAGCCCTGTACGTCCTGCCTCTTCAGCCCGCCCCTGCTCTGTCCCACCCAGACCCTGCCAGCTCTCCTCATCCTGCTGCTCTAGCTGTGCAGGTAGAGCCAGAAGTAGAATAGGGGCAGGACAGCCTGTGGGGCTGCACGACCCGTCTCAGAATTGGGCCCAAAGTGCCATACAAAGGCAATTTTCATTACAGCTTATGGGAGGCAAAAGCATTTTACCTGCATTAATTGGCTATCTGAAAACTGGATTTCCTCAACAGCTAAAATTCTGCATGTTGTGGAATAACATTGAAAGAAGGCATGCCCTGAGGATATCTTTAGATCAGGGGAAGAAGTAAAGTTCTTGATATATTATCAAAATGAAGATGCAGATCCCAATGTATATTTTACCCATGTTAAGTTTCAATGCAAAAGTAAACCTGTACTCACTCTCTTAAAATTGGTACAAAGATCACAGATTAAAAGTATCTCTGGACTTTAGAGCAATGTGTGCATTTTTGAAAATTACCCTAACGTATCATGCAGTAAGTGAGATTTGAAAATAAATTGGTTCTCCAGGACCAAGCAGGAAGTCAGTCCTCACATATGGGTGTCATCGGCGCCGATGAAGCCCCAGCGGAGCATTTCCCCAGCTTTCCATGAAAGCCTTTGGGAATGCTGGCACGCATGTGCGGTTCCCTTCCTGCCTAAAGGTGCCATCTTACCTCAGTCTCTTTTTCCGAGAAGCCCATCGGACGTGTGTCTTCGCCCAGATAAAAGTGATTTTTTTCTTTGGCGATTTTCGCTATTTTTTCTCCAGTTCGACGCCGGTTCCCCTCCCGCCGGGTTCGGTACACCGGTATCGAGCCCGTTTTCTTCATTTTTCGGTTTTTGCCCTTCGTGGCTGGCGTTCGCGCCCTTTTTTCATTTTTCACTGGAAGGCCGGTCTTTTGACCTCGCTGGGGCTATTTTTTCCCCGATGGCTTCCAGTGGTTTCAAAAAGTGTGATCGGTGTAAGAAAATTATGTCTCTCACCAACACACGACTGCTGCCTTCGGTGCCTCGGCCCTGACCACGACCCAAAGTCGTGTGGGCCATGTGGGAAGATGTCTTCCAAGGCACTAAAGAGTCGACAGCATTAAAAGGAAAGGTTTTTCTCGGACTCTGCCTCCGGCTGGGCCCGGACCTCGTCTGAGGCCTCGACATCTGAGCGCCATCGAAGCTCCTCGGACAGGGGGTCCCCCGACTGGGAACGTAAGAGGAAGAAGCGGCTCACAAGAACGGTGTCGGAGGAGGTCCCTGGCCCCTCGAGGGCCAGGTCTAAGACCCCCGACCGCCGTCCCGGGCCCGTGGACCAAGAGAAGCCTGCCAAAGTTCCTCACGTGGAGCCGGAGTCTGCTGGACACGTAAGCACCGTAGTCCTCGTGGACTCTCCTCCCAGAGAGCCGCCGCCAGGGCCCGAGTCGGTGGCTGCTGCGTCTCCCGAGCTGAGTCTCAGGCTGACAGCCTTGGAGTGCAGACTGTCTGCCTTCATGGAGCAGCAGCGGGCACTGATGGCCAGCCTGTCTGGTGCATCTGCCCCGACCACCGGGACGTCGACTTCGAAGTCAACCCCGGAGACCGTGCCGATACTCGAGACCCTCGTGGCTCGAAGTCGTCCTCGGTCGAGGTCTCCCTCGACCTCCCGTTCGGGACCGAGGGTGTCGACGCCGGTGCCCCCAGTGTCGGGGCAGGTGCCTCGGGGCCCCACGGGGTCGGACCCTGACTCCTCCTCGGACGAGTCCGCCTGGGCGACGGAGGACAAGGAGTCTCCCGATACTTTTAAGACTCTGTGCGTCCCGTCGGACTCACCGCAGTCTGATCCCCGGAGTAGATCCCCTCCGGAGGACACTAGGTTCTCGGAGTTCGTCCGGGATATGGCCGCTGCCTTGGCTATCCCTGCCGATCCCGAGGAAGAGCCTCGAGCCGAGGAGCTCGATGCTCTACAGTACGACTCTCCTCCAAAGGAGGCCTTTACTGTCCCAGTTCCTCCGATGCTGGAACGGCTCCTCTTCCGAATGTGGGAGGCCCCGGCCTCGGCGCTGGTTCTAAGTAAGCGAGTCGATTCCATTTATCGACTCCGCAAAAGCCCTGGTTTCCAGAAAGCACAGCTACCACACCACACCATTCCATGGTTGTGGAATCGGCCATGCATCGTCTGAAGAGCCAGAAGATGCACTCTGCGGTGCCCCCCGGCAGGGAGGCCCGCAACCTCGATGGCGTCAGTAGGAAGTGCTTCCAGGGGTCGATGCTTGCTTGCCGTGTCCAGTCTTACCCAGCTGTACATGGGCATGTACTTGCGGGACCTGGCCAAAGAACTGGCCGGCTTCTCTGCTGGTCTCTCCGGGGAACCCTTGCAGAGATTTCAGACCTTGTCCTCGGGGATTCGGGAATGCTCGAAGTTCATTTACAGCGCCGCCTACGATGGCTTCGAGACTTCGGCCCAAGTAGCGGCTGCCGGCATCGCGGCTCGACGCCAGGCGTGGCTGCAGTCATCGGACATCAAGCCATGGGTTCAGGACAAGTTGGTCGATGTCCCCTGCCGAGGTAAGAACCTTTTTGGCAAACCCGTGACCGAGAAGGCCGCTCAACTCGAGACAGAGCACCTTACCAGGACAAGGCTGTCGAGGAAGACCTCTGCCCCTTCACATAAGAAGAAGGGCTCGGGTAAAAAGTCCTTTTACCCGAGGAAGGTGACTGCCTACAAACAGTACCCTCAGTATCAGGCTGCCCAAGCTGCCCCCCAGGGTCAGCAAGCCAAGGGCCAGGGTAATGGGCCCCGTAGGCAGAGGACCCCCAAGCTTCCGGCCCCTGCTCCAACTCAGCAGGGTGGGGGTTTTTGACTCCTTGAGCGTAGCCTCTCCTCCACTGCTCTCCCCACCCTGCACAGGAGGTCGTCTCGCCCTCTTTGCCCACCAGTGGCCCCTTATCACCGGGGACAGTTGGGTGCTGGACATAGTCCACAATGGCTATGGCCCTCCATTTTCACCAACTGCCTCCACCATATTTTCCAGGGGAGCCTCCAAGGCCTCCCCTGCACACAGACCTCCTTCTAAAAGAGCTTTATGGTCTGTTTGTGGACAGGGCGGTGGAGCCTGTGCCTCCCCACTTGCAAGGTCACGGATTCTACTCCAGGTATTTCCTGATACCCAAACGAACCGGTGGCCTTTGACCCATTCTGGACCTCAGAAACCTCAACAAGTTCCTAGAGAAAGAGAAGTTCAAGATGCTTACTCTTGGAACACTTCTGCCCTACCTCCAGCAGGGAGATTGGCTATGCTCCTTAGATCTAAAAGGATGCGTACACTCACATCCTCATTCATCCAGATCACAGAAAGTACCTCAGGTTCATTGTGGGAGGGAACCATTATCAGTACAGAGTACTACCTTTTGGCCTATCCTCCGCTCCCAGGGTCTTTACCAAGTGCCTGGCAGTGGTTGCGGCCTACCTAAGAAATCAAGGCATCTTTGTCTTTCCCTATCTGGACTGGCTCATCAGGGGTCAGACGTCCCTGGAGGCAAGACAAGCCACCCTCAACACCATTGCTCTGCTTCAAAAGGTGGGCTTTGTCAAACTTCGCAAAGTCCACTTTGCTCCCATCCCAGAACTTGGAGTTCATAGGGGCAAGGTTAGATTCTCAACTGGCAAAGGCATTCTTGCCAGAAGACAGGGCTCAAAGGCTGATGGACGTGGCAAAGCAGTTTCTGAGCAAGTCCCTGGTCTCCGCCAGACTCTGCCTCAGGCTTCTGGGTCCATGGCTTCGACAGTACATGTGACTCCCAATGCCAGGCTCCATATGAGGCCTGCACAGTGGTGCCTTCGGACTCAGTGGTCTCAAGCCATAGGCCACTTACGAGACAAGATAAATGTGTCCAAACCCCTTTTGGCCTCCCTCAGCTGGTGGCTACATCCACCCAATCTACTCAAAGGAATGCCCTTCCAAATGCCAGAATACTCAGTGGTCCTCACCACCGACATCTCTCTGAAGGGCTGGGGTGCTCATTGTCTGGACAAGTGCACCCAAGGCCTCTGGTCTCCCTGGGGGAGTCAGCCCAACAGATCAATCTGCTGGAACTTTGAGCTATCCGCTTGGCTCTCAGAGTTTTTTCTCCAGCCCTGGCTCACCGCTCAGTCTTGATTCAAACAGACAACCAGGTGGCCATGTTTTATGTGAACAAGCAGGGCGGCACTGGGTCCCAGATCCTTTGTCGAGAGGCTCAGGACCTTTGTTCCTTTGCCCTGAAGCACCACATGCTTCTCAAGGCGGTGTACCTCCCAGGCCAGGAGAACTGCCTGGCCGACCGGTTGAGCAGGATTCTGCAGCCCCACGAGTGACAGCTGCATCCCTTGGTGGTTCAAAAGATCTTCCTGAAGTGGGGTCTCCCTTGGATAGATCTCTTTGCCAGTCCACTAAACAAGCAGCTACCCCAGTTCTGCTCCAGGAAACCACATCCTTTGAGGATCACACCAGATACTTTTCTGATGTCCTGGTCTCAGGGCCTCCTGTATGAGTTTCCTCCCACGCCCTTGGTGGCCCGAACTCTGTTCAAGATTCTTCGGGACAAGGCCTCAGTCCTGCTGGTAGCTCCCAGATGGCCGAGACAGCCTTGGTTTCCTCTTCTGCTTCAACTGGCGGTGGATCCCCCACTACCTCTGGGGTTGCAACCCAACCTTCTCTCTCAAGAGCAGGGTTCCTTACTACACCCCAATCTCAAGACTCTCAATTTGATGGCCTGGAGGCTGCAAGGGTAGTCTTGGCTCCCTGGGGCCTGCCTCAGGAAGTTGAGGAGGTTGTCCGAACCTCTAGAAAACAGTCCACTAGGAAAGCCTATGCTCTCAAATGGAAGAGGTTTTCTGTGTGGTGTCAGCTACGTACAGAGGATCCTTTCTCCTGTACTGTGCCAGTAGTGCTTCAGTACTTACTGCACTTATCAAATCAGGGACTTAAGTCCAATTCTGTTCGGGTCCACCTCTCAGCTTTAGCAGCTCACCACTCACTAGTGGAGGGACATTCTTTGTCAGGTCACCCCCTTGGTGTCCTGCTTTCTCAGGGGCTTGCTTTTACTCAAGCCCCCCATCTGTCCTCCTGCTCCTGAGTGGGAGCTGAATGTGGTCTTGCAGCAACTGACTCGCCCACCCTTTGAGCCGATGGCTACTTGTCCACTGCGCTTCCTATCCTGGAAGACACTCTTCCTGATAGCCCTTACCTCGGCTAGGTGAGTGAGTGAGCTTCAGGCCCTGGTCTGTGATAGGCCTTTCACCAGGATTTATAGGAACAGGGTAGTCCTCAGGACTCATCCCATGTTCCTCTCTAAGGTTGTCTCCTCTTTCCACCTCAATCAGGAGGTGGTTCTTCCAACATTCTTCCCTAGGCCTCATGCAAGCCAGGCTGAAGCAGTCCTGCATACCCTGGACTGTAGGAGGGCCTTATCCTTCTACCTTGACCGTACGCAGGGGCATAGAAGGGCTACTCAGCTCTTCGTATCCTTTGACCCCAATAAGTTGGGGCTAGCTGTGTCCAAGCATACCTTGTCTATATGGGTGGCTGACTGTATCACCTGGGCTTACAAGGCGGCTGACCTTCCTTTGCAGGGTAGGGTCACGGCCCATCGTGTCAGGGCAATGGCTGCCTCAGTGGTTCATCTCCGCTCTGTGCCCTTGGTAGCCATCTGCAGGGCTGCAACTTGGTCTTCAAGCCAGACTTTTGCAGCCCATTACTGTCTGGAAAGGGAGTCCCGTAGGGACAGTGCTTTTGGCCAAGCAGTACTCTGGAATCTCTGAGGTTTAGGCAACTCCTGCCCTCTGTTGGGCTACCGGTGGAGGTTGTGTCCTTGAAAAGCCTTTCTTTGCTGCTGGGACTAGAAGGAGTTCTCTTGTTCAGCCTGGGTTCCTCAGTAGCCCAGAGCTAGGGAGTCACCCATATGTGAGGACTGACTTCCTGCTTGGTCCTGGAGAAAGAGTAGTTACTCACCTGTAACAGGTGTTCTCCAGGAGCAGCAGGAATCAGTCCTCACAACCCTCCCTCCTCCCCTTGGAGTTGCAGTTGTACATAGTTTGTGTTTTTACATTTTTGTGTGCTCTTCTTAGCTATGTCATTTGACTGAGGTAAGATGGCACCTTTAGGCGGGAAGGGAACCGCACATGCGTGCCAGCATTCCCAAAGGCTTTCATGGAAAGCTGGGGAAATGCTCCGCTGGGGCTTCATCGGCGCTGATGACACCCATATGTGAGGACTGATTCCTGCTGCTCCTGGAGAACACCTGTTACAGGTAAGTAACTACTCTTTCTGTTTCCTATTTAGTGTTTGTTAGGTGGGTAACTGAAGGCAAAACAATTGGCAGCATTTGGATTTAGTTTTGATTACTCACCTTTCCAAACCTAAGTGCAAGGTGTGGTGCTCACGGGTATAGTAGGCAGTTACCTTCCCTAGAGGTCTTGCAATCTAAGTTGTGTACCTGAGGCAACGAAAGGTGAAGTGACTTGCCTAGTAGAAGCAGCACGATTTGAACCCTGGTTTTCCTGGTTCAGTTCATTGTTCTAAGTACACAACCACCACTAGCTGGCTCCTGGTAGTGTACTGACCACGTGACGATGGCTTCAGTACTGGCAGATGTGTTGATGTGAGGTGTATACACAGTTTTGCTCTCTGGATTTATTCTTTCAGGTATTAGGTGCACAGCACATCTAATGTTACTTCTTTTATTGCAGCCAGTAAGCCTGAAACCCTGCAAAAAGCTGCTGTGAGAATCATTGATCAGAAAATCTGCAGCGTCTTCTATAACTTTTCCATCACGGAGCGTATGATCTGTGCTGGCTTCTTAGATGGGAAGGTAGATTCATGTCAGGTAAGACAGATTACATAAGAACAGAGGCATTCCCTTCTGTCTCTGTAACTTCCTAGGCTCTGCCCCCTTCTCATCCCTATACTGTAACATTAGAGGAGTTCTCCTGTGTCCTTGTAACGTATTTATCAGCAGTTTTATAAACTGCCATTCAAAACCTTAGTGGTATACAACTTAAAACACAGATATCTAAACTACATATAAAACTTATTAAAAACATACAGGTTGCATAAATACATACAAAATTCATCATCATTACAATAACAAATGACTAAGTTAGGTTAAATTGACTAAAACATACAAATTATAAAAACATATGTGTTGTGGTTTTAATCAGGTCGTCATCATCATCAGGCTTCTATAAAAATTTTAAATACTGGACTAGACTGCATAGGTGAGCACTAAATAGTTTAGAAAAATACTTAAATATTTCTAAATCCCTTTTCAGTCATACCTCATTTGGTAAAACATTTTACAGCCTTGGACCCTTAATAGAGGGCACAATTTCTAGTAAAACTCTTTCTTGCTACCTATAGGGAGTTATAAGGAGTTCCAGTAATAAACTGTAATGCTTTACTTATAGATACTGGTACTATGCACTTGCTCATTCATACTTATGAGTTGTAGATGTGCATGTTTGTGTTTTCTTTAGTGCAGAGGTTGGGTGCCTTGTAAAATACTGATGTTTTGCTGTGCTTTCAGGGTGATTCTGGCGGGCCCTTGGCATGTGAAGAGACGCCTGGAGTTTTTTTTCTGGCTGGCATTGTGAGCTGGGGTATCGGTTGTGCTCAGGCTAAGAAGCCAGGTGTATATTCTAGAGTCATCAAACTCAAGGACTGGATCCAGGACACCATTTTGCCTGTCTCAAGGAGCACAGATAGCCTACTGCCACTGCTCAGATCCTCACCTACAGCCAGACCACATACAACTACAAGCAAAGCAACCACCAGCAAACCTACAACAAGCACAACCAAAACCACATCCACTACCACAAGAAGCACAAGCACAACCAAAACCAAATCCACTACCACAAGAAGCACAACCAAAACTACACCTACTATGACAAGAACTACAACAAACCTATCTCATACTACTCAGCCAGTGAAGTACACACAGTCAATGGGTAATGCAGTAAGAAAGAGCACCTGTGATGGTGGCATTTCAGCAAAGATGCCTTCCAACCAAGGGCTGGCTACCTCACTCATTTCCTGCACAATAACGATGGAATAAAAACCTTGGGAGGAGCATTTCTTCCACCCCAAACTGTGCCACCAATGTTGGCATCAGGTCCAATAAGAGCATGCATTTTCTGTGTATAAAAGATGTTTTACATGAGGAAAAAGCATAATTACTCATCTGTAAGAGGTGTTCTCCAGGGACAGCAGGAATCAGTCCTCACTTATGGTGACATCAGCACCAACAGAGCCCGCATGGAGCAATACCCCAGCTTTTAAAGAAAGCCTTTGAGATTGCTACCACACCTGCATGGTCCCTCTTCCCACCCCAGGGTGCCATCTTGCTCAGTCAGGTCCGTTAGCTCAAGCCCTACCAAGCAGATGGCAAGGGAAGAACAAAAATTCAGCAACTCATCAGGGGAGAGGAGGTGGGAGGGTAGTGAGGACTGATTCCTGCTGTCCCTGGAGAACACCTGTTACAGGTGAGTAACTATGCTTTTTCCAGGAACAAGCAGGAAGTCGGTCCTCACTTACGGAACTCCCTAGCTACAGGCTACCAAATCTGTAACCAAAAGAAGAAGGAAAAAAAAACCCACACCTCCATGAGGCTGTAAGCAGAAGGCGAAGCCCGAAGGAGCCCGAGTCCTCGGGGCGAAGCCTGCAGTAGCCGTGAAGAAGGGTCAGAGTTGCTTATACCCCGAACAGATTACAGAGTACAGCCTGGCCGAAGGCACTGTGCTGGCGGGGCTCCCTCTCCAGGCAGTAGTGGATGGCAAAGGTATTCATAGAAGACCAGGTTGCCGCCCGGCAGATGTCCATCATGGGCATGGAGTGCACTGAAGCCACCTTAGCTCGAACCCCATGTGCAGTGACTCAACGATCCAGAGGGACACCCACCTTCGCATGGGCAAACACGATGCGGTCTGCCACCCAAATAGAGAAGGTGTGCTTGGTGACTGCTTGCTCCTGTCTATTGGGGGTCGTAGGTCAAGAAGAGCCGGTCAGACTTGCGATGAGTCTGGATACACTGCAAGTAGAAGGCGAGGGCTTGCTTGCAGTTGAGGGTGTGGAAATTTGCTGACGCCTGATCAGCATGGGGCCTTGGGAAGAAGGTCGGGAGTACTATCTCTTGGTTGAGATGAAAAGCTGACATGACCTTGGGTAAGAACTTAGGGTGCATCCGGAGGACTACCCTGTTCCGATAAAACCTGGTGTAAGGGGCACCAGCCATGAGCACCTGAAGCTCACTGACTTGGCAAGCCAAGGTCAGCGCCACCAGGAAGGCCACCTTCCAGGAAAAGTGCCAGAGCGAACAGGTCGCCATCAGCTTGAAGTGTGGACGAGTGAGCTGAGTGAGCACCACGTTCAAGTCCCATTCCACCGGAGGGGAACAGTTGGGCGGCTTAGATAACAGAAGGCCTCGCATGAGACTAGTGGCTGCCCTGGGAGAGGTTTTCCCTTGATGGGGAGATGATTAGCCGATATGGCGCTCAAATGAACCCTAACAGAGTTCAACTTCAGCCCTTCCTTCAAGAGGTGGAGAAGATACTGTAGAACCCACCGAACCGTGCAGGAGGGGGGGGGGTCGATCTGGTGTTCTGAGCACCAGATGGAGCAGCACTTCCACTTAAAGGCATAAACCCGCCTGGTGGAGTCCTTCCTCGTGGCAAGGAGGATTTCCTCGACCTCCTCTGGTAGGGCCAGAGAGGCTAGAGAGACCTGTTCAGCCGCCAGGCCATGAGGGATAGGGAGGGTAAGTTCGGGTGCAGCACCCAACCCTCCTCCTGCGTCAGCAAGTCCGTGGCAGAGCCCAGGGGAATCGGAGGCTCCTCCAACAGCTGGAGCTGGAGCTGGAGCAGGAGCAGGAACCAAGGCTGCTGAGGCCATGAGGAGGCCACAAGAATCAGCGATGCTTTGAACAGAGTCCTCGCAATGAGGGGGAAAGGAGGGAATACATATAGGAGACTGGACGACCAGTCCAGGAGAAATGCATCGGGGACCTCCCTGCCCAGGTGCGGTACTAGGCCGTAGAAGCGAGGGAGCTGAGTGTTCCAGGGGCTGGCGAAGAGGTCCATCGCTGGAGTGCCCCAGCACAGAAACAGCCAGCCTGCCACTCTGGAATCCAGGCGCCACTCGTGGGGGGCAAAGAATTCTGCTGAGCCTGTCCACCAGGCCGTTCTCCTAACCCAGGAGGTATATCGCCTTGAGGAACATCCTCCGCCAGGTGGTAAAAGAGCAGACGAGGACTGCTTCCCTGCAGAGGGAGCGTGACCCCGTGTCCCCCTCCTTGTTGATGTAAAACATCACTACTCATTTGCCGGTCTGCACCAGGACCGACTTCCCACTGAGGACATCCTCAAAGGCCCTCAAGGCCCACCGGACAGCCCGGAACTCGAGCAGGTTTATCTGCTGTTGAGCTTCCACAGACAACCACTGCCCCTGCGTACAGAGAGACCCACAATGGGCTCCCCACCCTAGCAGGGAGGCATATGTGGTCAGCATCACATTGTGCTGTGGGGCCTGGAAGGGCGATCAACGCATGAGGTTACGGGGGCTCTGCCACCAGTTCAGGTACAAACGGAGGTCAGGAAGAACCCTGACAGAGTTCCTGAGGTGTCCGAGGGATTGGCTCCATTGGGACACCACTGGGCCGTCCGCATGTGCAGGCGGGAATGAGGAACCACATGCACGGTCGAGGCCATGTGGCCCAAGAGACGTAGCATGGACCAAGCAGTGACCTGGCAGGAGCATTGGATGCAAGCGGCCAGAGCCCAGAGGTGGGTGGAGCGATCCACCGGCAAGAAGGCCATGTCCTGCCGAGTATCAAGGGGTGCCCCGATAAACTGGAGAGCCTGTGCTGGCTCAAGGTGAGACTTGGGGTAGTTGACCAAGAACCCCAAGCTCTCCAAGAGGAGGACAGTGCGCGACATCGCTTGCCAGGCCTCCTTGATGGAGGAGCCCGTAACGAGCCAGTCATCGAGGTAAGGGAACACCAGCATGCCCTGATGCCGAAGGTGAGCGGTGGCCACGACCAATGTTCCCGCTAAACTGTGCTGGGTCCGCCACCAACATTCCTGCCTGTAGGGGGAGATGCAGAGCGATCGATGCTCTGCCCCTCCTCCCACCGGCAGAAATGCCGGTGGAGGACCCGGCACAGATTAAAGAGAACATTTCGAGGGTGCTGCGGCATCGCTCTGCACCTCCCCCCACCGGCAGGAATGTTGGCGGCAGACCCAGCACAGCTTAGCGGGACCATTGGCCACGACGAGGCACTTCGTGAAGACCCGAGGGGCGGATGCAAGACCGAAGGGAAGCACTCTGTACTGGAAGTGCTCTCCATGCACCCTGAAACGCAGGTACTGCCTATGTTGGGGGCGGATCAAGATATGGATGTAAGCGTCCTTTAGATCCAAGGAGCATAGCCAGTCACCATGCCGGAGGAAGGGCAGCAGCACACCAAGAGATAACATCTTGAATTTCTCCCACACCAGAAATTTGTTTAGCCTGCGGAGGTCGAGGATGGGCTGCAGACCTCCCCGGTCTTTTTCGGGACGAGGAAGTTTCGGGAATAAAAGCCCCGACCTCGAAGGTGGGGAGGGAGCTTCTTGATTGCCCATTGGGCAAGGAAGGAGTGAAAGTCCCGCTGCAGCAAAAGCTGGTGCGCGGGGAGTTTAGGAGGCTCCGCTGGGGAGAAAGGGGGTGGAAGCCAGTTGAAGTGAAGGCAATAACCCTCCCGGATGACCTGGAGGACCCAGGTGTCCAAGGTGATCAGCGCCCATGATGGGGCGAAGCAGGACAGGTGTCCCCCCCAGGGGCTGCCGTATTGCCGGAGGGTGAGGGATTATGCCGCTGGCGTCAAAACTCCTGAGAGGGTTGAGGGAGGGGCTGGCATCTGGGCCTTCGGGCCCTTTGGTTTACAATAACTTTGACCGGGCTTCCCCTGCGCAGGAGTGGTCAGCGTGGGAGTAGCCAGGTACGGCGGGTAGCCATAATACTGGAGGCCTTTCCTGGGAAAGAAGGGCTTCTTGGCACGCTGCTTCTTCCGAGGCAGGGGAGAGGTCTTGTGGGAGAGTTGGGTCATCGTGACATACTCCGTTTCGATCTCCGCAGCCTTCTCCTCCATCGGCTTACCAAAAGGTTGTTCGCTGAGGCAGGGCATGTCCAGGAGCTATTCCTGCACCCACTGCTCCAAATCCAAAGATTGAAGCCAAGTCTGGCGGCGGGCTCCAATGCCCGCAGCCACCACCCGAGCCGATGTCTCAAAGCCATCGTAGGAGGCTCGAGAGATATACTTGGAGCAATCAGCCACGGATTTCAACAGGGTGCGGAACCTGTCGAGGGACTCTCCCTTGAGGCCCGCGGCCAAACCTCCCAGTTCTTTTGCCAAGTCGCGGAGGAACATACCAATATATAGTTGGTATGACTAGATGCGACAAGAGAGCATGGAACCTTGATAGGCCTTGCGGCCCAGGAAATCGAGGGCTCTCGATTCTCGGCCCGGCAGGACCGATGAGTGGGACTTCAGGCTTTTCTGCTTCCTCATGGCTGATTCCACTACCATCAAGGTGTGTGGAAGTTGGGTCTTTCGGAAGCCAGGCCCCCGCTGCACCTTGTACATTGTGTCAAGGCGCTTGTTCACAATGGGAACCGAGGCTGGTGCCTCCCACTTGTGGAGCAACAGTCGGAAGAGGATTGGCGGCATTGGGACGGTGAGGGATTCCCTGGGCGGGGCCTCGTACTGAAGAATATTGAGTTCTTCAGCACGAGGGTTCTCCTCGGCCTGGGTGATCAGATTGAGGGACCAAACCATGTCCCAAATGAACACCAAAAAGGAGGGGTCCTCGGGCGGTGTATACCACTGAACACCAGGTGGTGAGGGGTCCAATGGAAAATCCCGGTGGGTGCGGGTCTCCGGGGAAGTGTCCCCATCGGATTCCCAATCCGAGAAGTCAGTCGAGGGATCCGAGCCGGGCGGTTCACCCTGTCCGATGGCTTGGAGCTGGAGACCCTGGATGATCTCGCCCCCGAAGAACAGGAAAGTGAGCAAGACAGACGTTGAGGATCTGCAAGAGGCCCGTGGCTCTCGAGGGTTTCCTGGATGGATTTGGCTGTCCCACAAGAGGGACCCGCAGTCTCCAGGCGTAGGTCAGCAAAGCTGGCTGTGAGTGCCTGCTGGGAAGCAATGAATGCAGAAACACTGCGATCCAGTGCCAGCATATGGGATTCCCACGCGGGCGTGGGGCCCTGGAACGCCATCACCGGGTCAGGCATTGAGGAGGAGAGGGGGTCCTCACCAGGACAGCCCTCAGGAGACTGGGCGCCTTCACCGGAGTCCTCCGTTTCTCTGCGAGGTACCTTACGGGGCCGCTCCTTGTCCGACTCTTGGGAACGCCGAAGGGGGCTAAGCGACCGGGAGCACTCGCGCTTGTCGGGGGCCCCAGACAGCGACTTTGAGGCCGCCTTCTTTTTGCACCGTTCCACCTCCAGGGACCCCTGGTCCGAATGCCATCTGAAACGTGGTGCCGCAGGGAGAGAACCCACCGGAGACTCCGAAGCGGCCTTTTGAAAAATGTCTTTGGACTGCTTACGGCTGAGCAGGGCCGTAGTGGGCATTTTCTTACAGAGCTCTGGGTTATGGTTGGCTCCCAGACACCTAAGACAATAGTCATGAGTGTCCGTAAGCGACATGTTCCTAGAGCATCTATCACATTTTTTAAACCCGGTGGCCATGGGGGCAAACACAGCCCCTGCGAGGTTGAAGACCCACACGGCCAGCGGTTAGGAAGAAAAAAAGGGGAGCGAAGCCCGGGAGAAAAATTCTTAGAAAAGGTATCCTCGTAAGCTCCAAAAGAGAGCAAGGGAAGGACGGGTAGAGGACCGGTGCAACCGGAAAAAAGAAATGAGAGCCTGTTAAGGCGAGGAAAATAAAACTTTTTTCGGAGGGATGAGGACGTGCGTCCGAAGGGCTCCGCAGAAAAAGGGAGACTGAGCAAGATGGCAACCTTGGGTGGGAAGAGGACCACACATGCATTGTAGCAATCCCAAAGGCTTTCTTTGAAAGCTGGGAAATTGATCTGCGCGGGCTCCGTTGGTGCCGACGTCACCCATAAGTGAGGACTGACTTCCTACTTGTTCCTGGAGAATGGCTCTTATATGTACATATTCAGCCATGCAGTTTTATAAGGATGTATGCTGACAAAATGCCATATATTTGATTTATATATTACCTCCCTTTTACAACATCTCCCCCTTCCCCTCTTTAATCCCTTACAATAATAGTAACCTTATTGTGTTTGTGAGGAGCTAGCTAAACTAAAAGTGAACAAAGCGATGGGGCTGGATGGGATTTATCTGAAAATATTGAAAGAACTTCAAATTTGGGAGTGATCCTGGAGGAATAGGCAAATGTTTTTGCACACAAAAGCGAAAGAAAGGTAGAGGATGGTAACTACTGACCAGTTAATTTACTCACCATAGAGGTGAAACTAAAACAAAGAATGGTGCGGTTTCTGGAATCCAATGGATTACAAGATCCAATACAGCATGTCTTTACTAGAGGTAGGTCTTTGTCAGACAAAATACTGATTTCTTTGACAGGCTAACCAGAGAATTGTATCAGGGGAGAGAGCTAGATATAGTATACTTAGATTTTAGCAAGGCTTTTGACAACATTCTTAATTGGTGACAGCGTAGTTACTCACCTGTAACAAGTGCTCTCCAGGAACAACAGGAATCAGTCCTCACTTACGGGTGATGTCAACACCGATGAAGCCCACGCAGAGCAATTCCTCAGCTTTCAAAGAAAGCCTTTGGGATTGCTACCACGCATGCGTGGTCCTCTTCCGGCACATGGGTGCCATCTTGCTCAGTCAGGTCCCTTAGCTTGAGCCCTACCAAGCACATGGCAGGGGAAGGATAAAAATCCAGCAACTCATCAGGAGAGGTGGAAGGGTAGTGAGGACTGATTCCTGCTGTCCCTGGAGCACACCGGTTACAGGTGAGTAACTACGCTTTCTCCAGGAGCAAGCAGGAAGTCAGTCCTCACTTATGGAACTCCCCAGCTAAAGGCTATCGAACCTGTAATCAAAAAACACCTCCACGCAGTCATGAGCAGAAGCCGATGCCCGCAGGAGCCCGATTCCTCGAGGCGAAGCCCTCGGTATTCGTGAAGGAGGGTCGGAGGGCAGGAGTTGATTACACCCTGAACAGATTACAGAGTACGGCCTGGCCAAATGCGCTGTCCCAACAGGACTCCCTCTCCAAGCAGTAGCGTGCAGCGAAGGTGTTCGCTGAAGACCAGGTCGCCGCATGGAAGATGTCCTGTAGGGGCACTGAACACAGCGAGGCTAACGAAGCTGCCTTGGCTCAGACACCATATGCGGGGACTCAATCCAAAGGGGCACCCGCCTTCGTATGGGCGAAAGCGATGCAGTCCGCCACCCAAATAGAGAGGGTGCATTTAGTGACTGCCTGCCCCAGTCGATTGGGATCATAAGTCACAAAGAGTCGGCCAGATTTGCAATAAGCCTGGGTGCACTGTAAATAAAAGGCAAGAGCCCTCTTGCAGTTGATTATATGCAAAGCCGCCGATACTTGGTCGGCATGGGGTCTCGGGAAGAAGGTCAGTAAGACTATCTCCTGATTGAGATGGAAATCCGAGACAACTTTTGGCAGGAATTTGGGGTGGGTACAGAGGACCACCCTATTCCTATAGAATCTAGTATAAGGGGCTTCAGCCATGAGAGCCTGCAGCTCACTGACTCGGTGGGCCGAGGTCAGAGCCATTAGGAAGACCACCTTCCAGGATAGGTGGCGAAGCGAACACGTCGCCATTGGCTCGAAGGGCAAACGCGTAAGCTGCATGAGCACTATGTTCAGGTCTCATTCTGCTGGGCGCAGTCGAATGGGCGGTTTGGACAGTAAGAGACCCCGCATTAAGTGGGAGACCAATGGCTTCCCCAAGAGGGACTTTCCCTCGACGGGGAGATGATTCGCCGGGATAGCGCTCAGATGCACCCTGACGGAGTTAGACTTCAGACCTTCCTTCGAGAGATGGAGGAGATACTGAAGGACCCACTGAGTGGAGCAGGTGAATGGGTCAATCTGGAGCCCTGAGCACCAGACCGAGAAACACCGCCACTTGAAGGTGTAAGCTCGCCTAGTTGAGGTCTTCCTCAATGCGAGGAGAACCTCCTCGACCTCCGGGAGACCCAGCGGGGGCTAGAGAAACCCATTCAGCCACCAAGCTGTGAAGGATAATGAGGCCAGGTTCAGGTGCCACACCCATCCATCCTCCTGCATTAGCAGGCCCAGGACACAACCCAGGGGTACTGGAGGCTCCGTCAACAGCGGGAACCAGGGCTGTTGAGGCCATGAGGGAGCTACAAGGATCATCGATGCCCAGTCCCACTGAGCCTTAAGGAGGGTCCTCGCAATGAGAGGAGTGGGAGGGAATGCATAGAGCAGGCCAGAGGACCAGCTCAGAAGGAATGCATCCGGGCCTTCCCTGCTCGGGTGCGGCACCAGCCCGCAGAAGCAGGGGAGCTGTGCGTTCAGCGGACTGGCAAATAGGTCCATAGCCGGAGTACCCCACCGAAGGAACAGCCAGCCGGCCACCCCCAGATCCAGCCACCATTTGTGAGGGCAGAGGACTCTCCTGGCCCGGGAGGTAGACTGTCCTGCGAGTCATCCCCCAGAGGGAGGCGAAGGAGCAGGACGACGACCACTTCCTGGCAGAGGGAGCATGATCCGGTCCCCCCTTCCTTGTTGACGTAGAACATCGCCACACAATTGTCTGTCTGTACAAGCACCAACCTCCCCTTGAGGTGGTCCTCGAAGGCCCTCAGGGCCCACCGAATCGCCCAGAGCTCGAGCAAGTTTATCTGCTGCTGCGACTCCTCAGGCAACCACTGCCCCTGCATGCATGATGCACCACAGTGGGCACCCCACCTCAGCAGGGAGGCATACGTTGTCAGCACAATGTCCTGCTGTGGGGTTTGGAAGGGCAACCCCTGGAGAAGGTTGCGGGGGTTTTGCCACCAACCCAGGGACAGATGAAGGCTGTGGGAGACCCTTACAGGGTCCCTCAGGTGGCCAAAGTACAGACTCCACTGGGTGCTGAGACACCACTGAGCTGTCCGCATGTGCAGATGGGCGTGGAGAACCACATGGACGGTGGAGGCCATGTGGCCCAGGAGGCCCAGCATAGTTTGGGCCATGATCCAGAGGGTGCTCTGGACTTGAGCCACAGGGTTCGGAGGCGGTTGGCATGATCCACTGGTAGAAACACGATCGCCCGCTGAGTATCGAGGTGTGCCCCGATGAACTCTAAAGCCTGCACCGGCTCGAGATGGGACTTGGGATAGTTGACCAACAAACCCAGGCCCTCGAGCAGAAGAATCGTGCGCAACGCCGCCCGGCGAGTCTCTTTGACCAAGGATCCCATGACAAGCCAGTCGTCGAGGTAGGGGAAGACTGGTATGCCCTGACGCCTGAGACCGCGAAGAGGCATTTTGTGAAGACCCGCAGGGCAGATGCGAGGCTGAAGGGGAGCACTCTGTACTGGAAGTTCTCTCTCTGCACCCTGAAGTGCAGGTGAATCAAAATGTGGATATAAGTGTCCTTTAGATCCAAGGAGCATAGCCAGTCATCCTGCCGGAGGAAGGGCAGTAGAATGCCAAGGGATAACATCTTGGACTTCTCCCGCACCAAGAACTTGTTTAACTTTCAGATGTCAAGGAAGGGCCGCAGACCCCACGTCCTCTTTGGGATGAGGAAGTACTGGGAATAGAAGCCCCGACCTCGGAGGTGCGACGGCACCTTCTCGACCACCCATTGGGCGAGGAGGTTGACTAATTCCCGCTGCAGGAAGGCCTGGTGCACAGGGAGTCAAGGAAGCTCCGCCAGGGAGAAGGGAGGGGGAAGCCTGTCCAAGTGGCGACGATAGCCATTCCGGATGATCCGGAGGACCCAAGCGTCCGAGGTGATGGAAGCCCACTGAGGTGCGAAAGAGGACATGCGTCCTCCCACCGGCTGCTGAGTCGCCAGAGGGTGAGAGGCTATGCAGCTGGTGTCAAAACCCCTGTGTGGGTTGCGGCAGAGCCAGGGTCTGGGTTTTTGGGCCCTTTCAGCTTGCGGTGACCCTGGCTGGACTTCCCTTGCGCCAGAGTGGTCGGTGTTGGGGTGGTCGGGTACAGCGGGTAGCCACGGTAAGGAAGGCCTTTCCTCAGGAAGAAAGACTTCTTGACCTGTTACTTCTCCCAAGGGAGGGTGGAGGTCTTGCGTGAGAGACGGGTTCTAGTGATAAACTCAGTCTCTATCTCCGTGGCCTTATCTTCAATTGGCTTGCTTAAGAGCTGCTCGCCGAGGCAAGGTACGTCCAGAAGCTTCTCCTGCACCCACTGCTCCAAGTCTGAGGATTGGAGTCATGCCTGGTGACAGGTCCCGATACCTACAGCCGCTACCCAGCCTAGGACTCAAAACCATCGTAGATGGCATGGTAGAGGTATTTTGAGCAGTCCGCAACAGACCTCAGCAGGGTACTGAACCTATTAAGAGGTTCGCCCATGGAGAAACCTCCGAGCTCCTTGGCCAGGACGCACAAGAACATGCCTATGTATAATTGGTATGCTTGAATGCAACAGGAGAGCATAGACCCCTGGTAGGCCTTGCGGCCTAGGGTGTCAAGAGCTCTCGACTCCCGGCCCGGGGGGACCGAAGAGTGTGATTTTGGGCTCTTTTGCTTTTTCATGGCCGATTCCACCACCATGGAACTGTGGGGGAGTTGGGTCTTTCTGAACCCAGGGCCACACTGTACCTTGTACATGGTGTTGAGGCGCTTACTCATGATGGGGACCGAGACAGGTGCCTCCTACATGTGGAGCAGCAGCCTAGACAGGATAGGAGGGACCAGGACAGTCAGACTCTTTAGGTGGGGACTCGTACTGGAGGATGTCAAGCTCTTCAGCTCAAGGATCCTCCTCAGCCTGGGTGGTCAAGTTAAGAGCCCGTGCCATGTCCCAAATGAACAACAGGAAGGTGGTGTCCGGTGGCGAGCACTGTTGAGGTGCAGGCGGGGATTGGTCCGACAGAAGGTCCCGGTGAGTACAGATTTCTGGGGAGGTGTCCCCATCGGACTCCCAGTCCGAGAACTCAGATGAGGAATCCAAGCCGGACAGGTTGTCCTGTCCAGTGGCCAAGGCCCGCTTGGAGCCAGAGGCCCTGGATGATCTCGCCCCTGAGGAATGGGAAGGCGAACGAGACTGACGTCGAGGACCCTCACGAGGCCCGTGGCACTCGGGGGTTTCCTCGATAGATTTCAGCATCCCACACAAGGGAGCCACGGTCTCTGGGCGCGAGTTAACAAAGCTGGCTCTGAGCACCTGCTGGGAAGCGATAAATGCAGAAACGCTGCATTCCAGCGCCAGCATGTGGGATTCCCACGTGGGCATGGGACCCTGTGATGCCAACCCCGAGGCCCTCAGGAGACCGGGCGCCTTCGCCGGAGGCCTCAGTATCTGTGCGAGGTACCTTGTGGGGCCACTCCTTGTCAGACTCTCGGGAACGCCGAAGGGGGCTGAGCGACTGAGCACGGGAACACTTGTTCTTGTCGGGAGCCCACGACAGCGACTTCGAGACCGCCTTCTTCTTGCGCCACTCCACTTCAGGGGACCCCTGGTCGGAGTGCCGCCGAGGTGGGGGATCCCACCTGAGGAGAGATGACTGAGAGCATCACCTGGGACTCCAAGGCGGCCTTTCTGAAAATGTCTTTGGACTTCTGCTTATGACTGAGCAGGGCTTTAGAGAACATTTTCTTACAGAGCAAACAAAGCTCCGGATTGTGATCAACCCCAAGACACCTCAGGCAATAGTCATGGGTGTCCGTAAGAGACATGTTCTTAGAGCATCCATCACATTTTTTGAATCCGGTGGCCATGGGGCAAACAAATGGCCCCTGTGAGGTCGAAGACCCATGCAGCCAGCGGTTGAAAAAAAAAAGGGCGCGAAGCCCGTTAGGCAAAAAGGTGAAGAAAACTGTGCCTTAATAGCTCTAAAAAGGTAGAGCAGGGGAAGGATGGGTAGAGGACTGTTGCAACCAGAAAAGGCCAGCAGGCCAAAAATGAAACACTTTTTCTGAGGGACAAGGATGTGCGTCCGAAGGGCTCCGCGGAATATGGGAGACTGAGCAAGATGGCACCCTTGAGCAGGAAGAGGACCACACATGTGTGGTAGCAATCCCAAAGGCTTTCTTTGAAAGCTGGGGAATTGCTCCGTGTGGGCTTAGTCGGTGCCGACGTCACCCATAAGTGAGGACTGACTTCCTGCTTGTTCCTAGAGAACCATAAATAAACTGAGTGCCTTGGGTAAGAAACTGGTTGAGTGGGAAGCATCAGAGGTTAGTAGTAAATGGAGTTCTCTGAAGATAGGAGTATTATCAAGGGCATGCTCAGGGATCGGTCCTCGGTCCTGTTCTTTTTAACATTTTTGTAAGCGATATTGCAGAAAGTCTGAGGGAAAGATATGCCTCTTTGCAGATGATACCAAAATCTGCAATGGGGCAAACAACCTGGAAAGTGTGAAAAGCGTGAGAAGAAATCTAGTGAAGCTTGAAGAATGGTTGAGAATTTAGCAGCCAAGATTTAATGCTAAAAATGATGTGTCCCTGGAGCAGTCTATTGTTGGCTCAGCTTAATCTAATGGAGGACTAGCCTAGTAGTTAGGGCAGCAGCCTGGACCTGGAAAGACCAAGATTCAAATCCCACTGATGCTCCTTGTGGCCTTGGGCAAGCTACTTAACCCTCCACTGCCTCAGGTACAAACTTAGATTGTAAACCCGCTGGGGACAGGGAAATGACTCTTGTACTTGTATGTAACTCGCCTTGAACTGCCACTGGAAAGGTGCGAGCTACATACTACTAAATAAATAATGCAATATAAAAATGCAATGTGTGCCGTTGAGTCAGTGCTGACTCTTGGCAACCGCTAGGTTTTTTTGGCAAGGTGTGACCAGAAGTAGATTGCCAGGCCTTTCTTCCAAAACAATGGAGGGTTAGGTGACTTGCCCAAGGCCATAGAGTGCCCTTGGGAATCAAATCCTGGTCGTCTGGTTATCAGGCTACTGCTTTAACTACTACTCCACAACTTAATCTAGCCTACTAGTACATTTTGGAAGTTAGATTTAGCTATAGTGAGAGATGTAACTTTCACTACCCAGGATCTAATTGGATTGCTCCTTAAGTTACTCCACTCTATTCCTGGAATATGATGTGCATTTTTCCTGAACCCATTTAGATATGTTCTTTAAAAACTCACTTCACAAAAGCTGTGAGGTGGATAGTCCTTACGTCTTTCTGCCAGCACTGCAAAATAATACAATGGTTACTGAAACACTGTATGTCTGTCTTTAAAATCAGTTTATTCTATATGTGGTAAGTTCTTGAGTGTAGGTGGAAATCATGTCAACTTTCTTATCCAATAATGGACTTTCATGCTAGTTCATCCTCACTGATTTCTCCATCCACACATGCCACAGAACTAGCCAAAGAGGCGGAGGCGCCTTCATCCTAGTAAAGACAGAGCTCCAATTCCAGCTGCAATCCTTCAATAGCACAGCCAACATGGAAGCAATCACCATAGCCAACGAGCATTTCACAATCAACCTTATCTATAGGTCACCATCCTCCTCTCCAGATGACTTGTCGACAATAATCGACCTTGCCTACAACCCCAAGAGCGCACGCCTACCGAACTGGGTAATGGGTGACCTTAACCTGCCAGCTCTCCAACCCACCAAGGTCGAAGCCTTCCTCGAAGCTCTCAACAAGTTAGGATATGAGCAAGTAATTGACGCCCCTACCCACACAAAAGGAAACATACTGGACCTGATCTTCATGCCACCACCTACTATAAGCCCAACCTACAACCTCAAATTATCCATCATGCCAGTACCTTGGTCCGACCACAGCCTAATTAAATTTCAGATACCCACGAACCAAGATAACTTTCCATGCAGGAAAGATGAGATTCCCTTAGCACCTGCAAGGCGATTCCGACTCTTTGATAAAGAAGATCATCAAAAATGTACTACCCAACCTCATCCTGACATCACCCAGCCTCGACAAAACGATATCCAAATGGAACAAAGGTCTAAGCTCTGCAGCACACCTACCTACCTCAAACACACCACCAAAAAGAAGAAAAGCGGCGCCATGGTATTCTGCCGAAATTCGATCTTTACTACTTCACCTTAGGAAGCTCGAGAGGTGATGGAGGTGCTCCCGATCCAAAGATGACCTGGCAGTCTACACCTCCTCCCTGGACTTACACCGAGAAACAATCTCAAAGAAACAGAAAGAACACCATACCTAACTCTTGCGACGTTCCCTAAATAAACCCCATGATCTGTTCAACATTGTGAGGTCCCTGACGAAGGAGCCTTCTCCCCCCAACCAAGCTTACTTGACACCCAGGAATTCGCTGACTACATACAAGCCCCAAGTCCAGCCAAATCAACGCCACCATAACCCAAGATACAGAGCCCAAGCAGCACCACCAAACAATGCTGACAGCGTTCACACCCCCATCTACGAAAAGAACAGAAGAGACCATCATATCTATAAACACCACCACAACCCCCAAAGACCCCTGTCCAGCATTCTGGATAAAATCACTGCGCACTGAATTAATCCCATTCCTAACCAGGATCATGGACCTATCCTTCTCAACAGGTGTATTCCTGTCAACCCTAAAACAGACCTCCATCTGACCCCTCCTTAAAAACAACAAGCTCGACCCTAAAAAAGCAGAATCCTACCATCCAATCTCCAGTATTCCCCTACTGGCCAAGATAATACAGAAGGACGTGCAACGACAAATCCAACACCACATTGATACCACCGCACCACTTGACCCATGTCAACACGGATTTAGAGAATCCCATGGCATGGAGACCCTCCTCACCACTCTGCTCAATACCCTAATTACAGGGATTGATAACAGCAGTAAAGGATACGCATTAATCTTCATGGACATTGCTGCCACATTTGACTCTTAACCACGAGATGCTTCTGTCACAACTCCAAGAGAAGGGTATCCACGGCTCAGCCCTGAGTTGGTGCAAGTCATACCTGACAGATAGATGGCAGCAAGTAAGAACAGACTCAGGGACCTTCAAGCCGTTTAAACAAACACAAAGTGGTCCCCTAAGGATCATCACTCTCAGCCCTCCTATTTAACATATACATGCAACCCATCTGCACAGTCATCCATTCCTTCAAGG
Source organism: Ichthyophis bannanicus (assembly GCA_033557465.1). Taxonomy (NCBI): domain Eukaryota; kingdom Metazoa; phylum Chordata; class Amphibia; order Gymnophiona; family Ichthyophiidae; genus Ichthyophis; species Ichthyophis bannanicus. The sequence continues at coordinate 217,888,880 of CM066039.1, read as the reverse complement.
TCTCCTGCCTAGTATATGCTGACGATGTGCTACTCTTCTCTCTGTTCTCAATCAACCAATCCGATTTCTCATCCCTGACAAAGTGCTTCAAGGCTGTCACAGATTGGCTCCACACACAGAGCCTCAGAATTAATTTCAAGAAAACTGATGTCCTCTTCATCACGAGGAATCACTCCTTCTCCCCACCAACATCAATAAGAGTAAGAGACACGGGCTCCTGAGCAAGCTCACCATCCGCTACCTGGGAATCACCCTCGACCAACATCTCGATTTGAAAGCACACATAAGCAATACAGTCAGAGCAATCTATCAAAAGATACAAACCATCCGCCACCTGTGACCTTTATTAGAACCAGACGATTTCTGGACAATTTTCCAAGCCTTGGTAACCCCGCATTTCAACTACGCCAACGCTATTTTACAAGGACTCCCCAAGAACACCCAGAATCCCCTGCAGCTGGCGATGAACACAGCAGCCAGAGTTCTGCATGGGGCCTCCAGAAGGGACCACATAACCTCGGTCCTGAAACACCTCCACTGGTTGCCCATACACTGCAGACTCACTTTTAAAGTGTTACTAATGACATTCAAGGCGGACTTCCGGTTTGGGCAATGAGCTGATCGGACGGCTCACGATCAGCTCCGGGCAATTGCCCCACAAACCTGCTACAAAACATTTTAAAACTCCTTTTTATACAACCTGCATTGACTCTCCCCTCACGGGGCTTTGAACCTCTGACGCTGCAGAGACTCGCGGCCGTCCTTGTTTGATTGAGGCAGATAATTAACCACATCAGAGGACGTGCTGGGGCCAAATCGGGCACTTCCCCCACCGCCACCATCAGTTCTCCCTTTGCGGAGTATTGTGCTTGAAGCAGCGGAGGGACCTGCGGCCATTCTTGCCCGAGCGGAGAGGATCTTTTTCTGTCTAGCCAGTAAGCCGGGGCACGATCGGGCATTTCCTCTACTGCCAGCCTCCGTTTTATCCTCACGTGGTGTTATATGTCCGGCGGGAACAGGCCTGCGGCCCCCATGCACGATCTGGGCAGGCAACTTTCTTTCACAAGAAACGCGAGGAGGTGCGACCGGCCATTCCCCCGCCACTATTAGCAGCTTTACATCCACGGAGGGCTGAACCCCCAGCGGTGGAGAGACCTGTGGCTGCCTTGTCCGGCCAGGACACGAGAGGAAGAGCATCGGGACGCGTTGGAGCACCCCCCTCGCTGCTGCGGCTGGTTCTTCCCTTAGGGGGTATTGTTTCTCCAGCGGACTGGGGGCCGGTGACTATCCCTGCCTGATCGGGGCGGGCAGCTGTCGATAAAGGCAAGAGCGCTCCAGTGCTTCCTTCGTTGCCGGCAACAACGCTCTCCTCATTTGATGAAGTGCCTCAGGCGGTAAGGAGATCTGCGGCCATCCCTACCTAGCAGAGGCGGGCAATTGCATACAAAAGTTACAGCGGCTTTAAACCCTTGCAGCTGTGGTCTTTAATCGCTCACTTTTACCTCTGCTATCCCACGGGAATAGTACCCAACGTGGGACATGGTGTATCTCCCACATCTAGCCCGATGGCATCAAAAACTTTGCGAAAAGAAAAACCCCGCGCCACGGAGGGCAAAATGGCGGAGGGCTCACCACCTAGTCCGAAACCGGGCGGCCCGCCAGACTTAGTGGCTGAGGTCAGTGCCGCAGTAGTGCAGGCGCTCAGCGCACGTTTCCAGGACCTGGTGGAGCAAATTCAGTCGCTCGGACAACGTTTTACGGTGGTGGAGGAGCGTCTGGAGCAGGTTGAGACAAGAGTGTCCGATGTGGAAGACACACAACAATCGGTGGTGGCCAAGGTGGCTGCTCTAGAGACTTTGGTAAAACAGCAAGGGGACAAAATCGATGAACTGGAGAACCGAGGCCGGCGAAAAAACTTGCACTTCATCGGCATTCCTGAAAGTGTCGCTGATAATGCCCTACTTGAATACTTACAATCCTGGATTGGGAGCCTCCTGCCAAACCTGAGAGAAGACTCTCTCAAACTAGAGCGGGTACATCGGCTAGGCCAAAGAAGAGAACAGGCCAGGAGACCACGTGCAGTGATTGCCCGATTTCTCGATTACAGACAGAAAGAGGAGGTGCTGAAAGTGGCAAGGGGCCGACGGCGACATCAACAGGACTCCGAGCCGATCTTAGTATTCCAGGACTATTCGGTGATCGTTAGCCAACAGCGCAAGGCTTTCTCCGGGGTCTGTACCCAGCTGTTTAACCGCGGCATTCGCTTCTCACTCCTCTACCCGGCCCGGCTGCGGATCGACCATCAAGGACACACTCACGTTCTGGCGACCCTGGAAGAGGCGGCTACCTTTCTGGACTCTCTGCCTGCTCCATCGGCCTCCTGACTGTTGAACGATTGACTGGGAGTGGGGTGCACCTCCCCATGTGTAGTAAGGAGGCCCAGAGCCCCCAGGGGCCGAACGGTTCCTGACGGCCTCCCTGCAGCTTCCACTGTCATGGGAGAACTCTTGGTTTTGTTTTTCATGTGGTGTGCTATGCTGAGATACAGCGTCTCACTGACTTGGTAAAGTATGCTATGCCAAGGGAGACATTGTATACTTGTTATTTTGTTACAATTGCTATTTTGTTGCACTTGCTTCTGCTCTGCTAGTTCCTTGTTTATCTTCCTCCCTGCCTTGTTTCTGCCCCCGTGTTCCCGATTGACCCTCTCCCTTCCCTCCCTTTCTTTGCCTCTTTACAGGTGGGGCCTCGGCATGCTGTATTGGGGGTAGGGGGTAGGCGGCGATCAATTTGGGGGAACCCTGGGGTTGTATCGGCTAAGGATGCATGGCTAGCCTTGTTAAAACACCTCTAATAATTTTTATTTTAGGTTTAGCGCCTTGTCTGCACCATTTTTAGATAGCGCGCTGTACAAGCTTATTGTTTCGGTGCTGATATCCCTGGCAGTCTGCATTGGCTGAGTGATTGGGGGGGACGGAAGCCCCTAGGGGGGGAGGGGTGGGAGCAGACTATGGCCGACACGTTCCTTAGAACCATCGGCGAGGCCTGCTTGGGACCCACTTTCACTGAGACCCCCTCACTTAGTGTTGAGGAGGCGTGAGACCTTGGTGCTATCACACCCCTCGGATGCCCTTACGGCGACGGAAACCCACTTTCCTTCTGAGGCCTAGACGGAGGCAGGACTGGGGGTTGATTGCAGCAATGGCTGGAGAGCTTAATAGCGCGTACAGTTGGTTGACCGCGTCTAGAACAGGCCCTAGGCCATTGACCCTAGGCCATTCTTTTTAACATCTTTGTTAGTGATATAGCGGAAGGGCTGTCGGGTAAGGTTTGCCTCTTTGCGGATGATACCAAAATCTGCAATAAAGTAGACACCCAGGAAGGTGTAGATAACATGAGGAGGGATCTGGCTAAGCTTGAAGAATGGTCTAGAATTTGGCAGCTGGGATTTAATGTTAAAAAATGTAAGGTCATGCATTTGGGCTGCAGCAATCCAAGGGAGCAATACAGTATAGGAGGTGAAGTACTTTTGTCCACTAAAGAAGAGCGGGACCTAGGCGTAGTTGTGTCCGATGATCTTAAAGTAGCTAAACAGGTAGAAAAGGCGACGGCAAAAGCTAGAAGGATGCTAGGGTGCATACGGAGAGGAATGGCTAGCAGAAAAAAGGAGGTGATAATGCCTCTGTATAAGTCTTTGGTGCGACCTCATTTGGAGTATGGTGTGCAATTCTGGAGACCGCACCTTCAAAAGGATGTGAACAGGATGGAGTCGGTGCAGAAGGTTGCTACTAAGATGATTAGTGGTCTTCATTATAAAGCATATGAGGACAGACTTAAGGATCTTAATATGTACACCTTAGAGGAAAGGCGGGATAGAGGTGATATGATTGAGATGTTTAAATACCTCCGTGGCATAAATGTTCAGGGAGAGAGCCTCTTTCAATTGAAAGCAAGTTCTGCGACGAGGGGACATGGGATGAGGGTGAAGGGAGATAGATTCAGGAGTGATATGCGGAAATATTTCTTTACGGAAAGAGTAGTGGATCCGTGGAATAGTCTCCCAGTGGCGGTGGTAGAGATGAGGACAGTAACTGAATTCAAAAAAGCCTGGGACCAACACAGAGGATCTCTAAAGGTAAAAAGTGGACTGTTGTAGTTGTTATGGAAGGACAGACTAGATGGGCCTTGTGGTCTTTTTCTGTCATCATGTTTCTATGTTTCTATGACCCCTGGGAGCGGCTGGGGTGTAGGGGCGACTTGAGTTTGATGCAGGGGGGAGAGAGGGCTGGCCTCGATAAAGCAGATGTGCCCGTATCTGGTGGGGGGGAGGGCAGATGAGTTGGGAGGTAATTTGGGTGGACGCGGATGGAGACAACATGAGAGTGGGCGAGTGGAGGGCGGCAGAGCCGACGGGGGAAAGCTTACCACAGCGGTTATTAATGGAGGTTTGTGTTTTTTTTCTTTTCTTTAATTTAATTGCTAGGGAGGGTGTGGGGTTGAAGGGGCGAACCCGTCTGCCACAGGAAGTTGTCCAGGCTATGGCTGGACGTGAGAGCTTGGGGAAGAGGGGGAATGGGGGGGGGGAGGAGAGGGGAAGGATGGGAGGGGGAGGGAGAGGCAGGGGGAGGGGATGGGGTACACTCCATTGAATATTAGTGGCTGGGATAATTGCCTGCTTATGGTTGGGGGGGGGCGCAAGGCTGGGGGCATCCCTCTGAAATACTTGGTAATGATTATGAGGTGGCATCTTGGCACTGCCCCGGCGCTTTGAAAATAATTACTTGGAATGTCTGTGGGCTTGGAAACCCTATTAAGAGACATAAGGTGTTGCAAGCACTGGCTCGACATAAGTGTGACATTGCGTTTCTCCAGGAAACCCACCAGACGGCCGTTGAGCATAGCAAACTATGTCGGAACTGGGTGGGCCAAGTGTGGGGCTCCCCCACCCAGGGGCATAAGGGAGGAGTAGCGATTCTAATTCATAAACGTATACGATTCGTAGAGGAGACGGTCCTTGCTGATAATATTGGTAGATCCCTGTTGTTATATGGTCATTTAGACGGTAAACCGGTAGTTCTGGGAAATCTCTATGGTCCCAACGTGGCTGACCCGGGTTTTTACAATGGTCTGGCATCAAGGGTGGAGCAGCTTCCGGAGTGCCCGGTGATTTTGGGAGGGGACTTTAATGGAGTCCTGGATGTGGATCTGGATACTTCTAGGAGAGGGGGTGGGCGGGAGAGGGTGGCGCCCTCCCAGATGTTGTTGCGGTTCTGTCGGAGACTAGGTATAATTGATCCTTGGCGGGTACTGCACCCTTCCGAAAGAGACTATACCCATCAGTCTCGGGCACACGGCACTAGTGCCCGTATAGACTACGTAATGATCTCGGGGACCTTGTTTACGCACACCGAGGACACACAGATTGGTCCTTCAGAAATCTCCGACCACGCGATGGTATGGCTTGACTTACATTGGGGGCGGGACACGACTCGGTCACGCCTGTGGAGGTTTCCCCTAGAGCTTTACTCGGATGGGCAATTTCGCCAGTTTCTACGCCAGAGATGGGCGGAATTTCTTGGCGATCACCACGTCCATACCGACGATCCCGAATTAGTCTGGGAGATGGCGAAGGTGGTTCTTCGAGGGGACATCATAGGGTACGCCGCGAGACGGCACCGGCTGATGGCAAAACGTATCATCTTACTTGAGCGTCGAGTCACTACACTACGGCAGAGATGTGCCCATATGCCAACGATGTCCAATAAGAAGTTGCTGTGGGAAACCCAGACCGAGCTCAACGAGTTATTACATCAGCGAGCGAAGAAATCGGTTCTGTTTTATCGGTTTCGCTTGCATTGCTATGGTGACAAACCTGGCAAGCTGTTGGCGCGATGTCTACGGGCCCGACGGAGTCCTGCCCACGTAACGGCATTAAAAGACGGCCAGGGACATGTTTATAAAGAGAATAAGGAAATTGCAGAGATCTTTCGTACCTTTTTTCAAAGCTTGTACACAACCGCAACTGGTGCTCCTGAGGGGTTGCAGAACTACCTTGAGGCCTTGGAGTTGCCTCAACTCACTGCGGCTCAGAGGGAGGCTCTAGATTTACCTATTACCCCACAGGAAATACAATCTGTAATATCTGCGGCCCAGTGTTATAAAACGCCAGGGCCAGACGGACTCGGGGCCGAAGTTTACAAAATCCTAGGGGACGGCGTGAGTCCATTATTGCGAGAGGTCTTTGCCACCAGAACAGAGAAGGGGGCGTTTCGCTGGGGGCGCAATCACGCTTACATCACCCTGATCCCGAAGCCGGGTAAAGACCCGATGCAGGCGGCTTCATATCGACCTATATCCCTGCTGAACTTCGATCTTAAACTCTTTGCGAAAGTTCTAGCTGACCGCTTGGCAGGGGTATTAGGCCACTTAATCCATGACGCACAAGTGGGCTTTGTGAAGGGCCGCCACGCCGTGCGAAACCTTCGGAAGATTCTGGCCTCCTTGGAGTGGGTGCATGCTCATAATATTCCGTCATTATTGATTAGCTTCGATGCGGAAAAAGCTTTCGACAGGGTGGACTGGCACTATCTTTGGAGGCTGCTCCCGCACTACGGCATAGGGGCGGACTTTTGTAAAATGGTACAAAGCTTGTACATTACACCGACAGCAGGCATACTGTGCAATGGCCTCATCTCAGACGACTTTACGTTGGGAAGAGGTACGAGGCAGGGCTGTCCTTTATCGCCCTTGCTCTTTGTTCTTTCTTTGGACCCGCTGATTCGCACCCTCGTAACTTCGGGGAAGATACAGGGAGTGCGGCTACGGTCGCAAAACTTCCTTATCTCGGCCTTTGCTGACGACTTGTTAGTCCATCTGACGTCTCCGGCCACCTCCTTACAACCGCTTTTAGACGAGTTTCCAGCGGTTCGGAGCAATTGCCGGCTTGCGCATTAATAAAGATAAGTCTGAAGTAGTGGATGTCTTAGGACATCTCTGTAGTTCTTGGAGAGGACCCTTCCCTTTACGGTGGGCGGATAAAGAATTCATCTATTTGGGCATAACACTGACCGGGAATCCCCAGGATTTATATCGGCGCAACCTGGACCGGATACTGCGGCATCTGGCAGTACAGCTAAACGCATGGGAACCTCTCCCGCTGTCTCTAGCAGGGAGGATAGCGGCAGTACAGATGATAATCTTACCTAGAATCTTGTACTGGCTGCAGACCCTACCAGTCTGGTTGCTCCGCCGTGACTTGAGTAAAGTGGAGGTTTTGCTTAAGCGATTTCTTTGGCGGGGGAAGCGGGCGCGGGTCCCGTGGAACCGCCTGCTTGGAAAATGGCGAGAGGGAGGTATGGGCCTACCCAACCTGAAGACTTACGCATTGGCCTGTCAAGCCAGACATTTGGGAGATTGGCTAGGGGGGACAGAAATATATACGCCTAGGTCTTTAGAGGAGTGTTTGGTGGCTCCTGCGACTCTCCTGGGGACTTTGCACGGCACACATAAGATCTACCCAGACTCCAGTCGGCAGAGTCCGTTAGTGGACTCGGCCCGGCACACCTGGCAACAACTTAACAAATATTGGCATAAAACTTGGAAGGTGTCCTGTTGGTTGCCGCTGCAGGGCAATGCCCAATTTACTCCAGGGTCCGAGACTACGGTGTTTCGGGACTGGTGGCTACGGGGCATCCGGACGGTAGGGCACTTGGTTGATCATGCGGGAAGCTGTAAATCCTTCCGAACGCTCAGTCGGGAATATGATCTCCCTGACACGCATTGTTTTGCCTATATACAAATCTCCCACTATGTGGCCGCCCTGCCGCGAGCCGCGTTGCAGGTTGCACGCTCAGCCCGTATTTTGGAATTTTTTCAGCTAGGAGAGGAGCGCCCACCGTCGATCTCCAATTTGAAACTTAGTTTGGAGCGCTATCGCCCTCTCCCCGACTATAGTGGAGTCGAAAGAGCTTGGGCGACCGAATTGGGAGCAGATGTGCAGCCGGGGTTAGTACTGACAGCATTGAAACGGATTAGACGGCTGGTACAAGGAGTGCGCTGGCATGAGATCCAGTTTAAATGCGTGACTAGGGCTCATTTTTCGCCGAGGCGGGCACTGCGCAGTCGTCTAGACACTGATGGCTCCTGCCCACGCTGTTCAGAGTCCTTGGCCACTCTCCTACATATGTGGTGGGGTTGTCGGGGAATACGGGCATATTGGGCACGGATATGCAACTTTCTCAGCACATTGCTTCAGCGGAGGCTCCGATGGACGGGTTTATTTGTAGCACTTGACCAGTTGCCGACCCCTGGACCTGCGAAAGCTGGTGAGAGTTTGCTTGTGCGGAAGGCCTGTCTGGTGGGTAAAGGGCCGATTCTTCGATTATGGAGGGAACGCCAGCTGCCCACTTTTAGTGAATGGCGGAACAGCTTCCATCAATTAATGCTAACGGAGCATTGGATGGCGCAGGGCAGTGCCAAGCGTTGGACAGTTTTTTTGTCGGTCTGGGAGCCATATATTCAGCAGTTAGGGCCCCACAGCCGCAATGCAACCCTCCAATGGGGGAGTTGAATGAGTATGGTCTCGAGGAGTGGGTAGGAGGTAGCTGCCTTACTGTTCTAGATAATACTGGTTTACGAAACTGGAAATGGAGTGTGGGTGTGGGGAGAGAGGTGGGAAAAGGGGGGTCAGGATATAATGTAAAATGACCACCTGACGGTATTTTCTTTCTGTTGGCTCCCGGGGGGGAGAAGAATAAACCCTCCCCGTGGTGTCGTCTGTTGATGTGTTGTTTGGATTTCATGGTGGATTTAAATAAAGTTTTAAAAAAATGACATTCAAGGTCATCAACAACCCATCCCCCATCTCCCTAACAGACCTTATCCACCCCATACCTGCTAATAGGGCCAGAAGATCATGCGCTTTAAACAAACTCGTGATCCCCGGAGCAATAACAAAATGCTCCCAGACAGCAAGGAATAGAGCATTTGTATATTATGCACTGACACTCTGGAATGCCCTCCCAACCTCCATCCGGGCAATGACTGACCTCGCCCAATTTCGAAAGGCCCTGAAGCACCATTTATTCCTCCTTCATTACTCCCTGCCCAGTGAAACAACACAGCCAAGCTTATCCCCCAACCACCAAATGACACCACCGCTACACCCAGGGCACGACAATATATCAACGGTATAAATACGACTGCCCAAAGAGTGCCTGTGACAGATATGTTGACGCACAGCTCAGTGGTACATAGTGTATAATAGTTGCCCCGTTGAATCCAAGTTGTAAAAACCTGATCTCTGGAATGTACACCGCATGCTTGCTGCTTTGTACAATTTTTTTGTGTCATGTAAACCACGCTGATTTTAAGAGTGTGGTATAGAAATAATATAAATAAATAAGTCCTCATAGTTTCTGAGAAAATAGTGAGTGCAGCTATATGACACAAAAAATATATATATTTTCTTAACCATATATGCCAACATTCAAAGCTTTCATTGTATTTTGGAATGAAATTCTGCACAATTTGCATACACAAGACGCTGTTGCATATGAAGATCAGGCCTTCAGGTTGCCTCTGTATAGCTGCCTTGTCACTTACCACTAATATTTGGGACAATATTTAAAGGGAATTATCCAGATGTCAGCCATTATCCAGATCATTACCCTAGGCAGTACCATCTGTATAGTGCTGCTGGAAATCCTAACAGACAACCTCGGCATTATCTTAACAGTTAGAGGGTGGAAAGCAGCAATATTCAGCCTCTTATTTAGATAAATTTAAAACAGCAAATAAGCCATCCTAAATTTTATCCCAATAGTGGATGTAATATCATCGCTATCCAGATAGCTCTGGTGCCGACTCCGCTACATGTATATTCAGCATAACTTGCTCTCTGGCTATCGGCGCTGAATATATGCACTTCATTTAAACACCAACCACAGAGTTTAAATGTTAACCTGACTGTGTACACTGCATTGCTTAGTTCTTTTTGCCTTTTGTTACTATACAGTGAGAATAGATGCTGAAGCTCAAGAAGTTTTTTTTCCTGGTGCCAATGTCATCACATAATAGCTAACAGTGTTAGACAAAGACCATTCTATCTTCATGCTGGCATTACCTACAGAAAGAGCACATCCTTTGCTGTGCAAAAGGGAGGTAGAACCTGCAGCACCCAATCATTTGACAAAAAAAAGGGGGGAGTCAGTCCACAGAGACTCCTTAGCAGAGGGTCATGTTGTCAGATAAAAGTGAATTCTGCTCCCTCAGTTGAAGCCATGATGCCCACAAGTGATGAATGCATTAATGTGTTATATTTTCACGTTTTCCCCCCTTTTTTCACAGTGCCTTGTACTAGCCTCACTTATAAATGTTCCAATAAAGTGTGCATCAGCAAATCAAACCCAGAATGTGACGGAGTTCAGGACTGCACCTCTGGCACCGATGAGCACAACTGTGGTGAGTGTGCAGTGCCTCCAGTAGAGTTTATGGCTGGGCACAGAAAAGACTTGCAATGACAGGAAATGCACCCACAAAGCACTATATGTATGCAACATACCTACAGATGCACGTATGTAGTGTTCCTCTCAGGGTAATGTCTCCAAATGGATTACTTTTGCACACACCCTGATAGGAATGAACACTACTCTCAAATCATGTATGATGTGCGTCTCTCAGATTGACAGATTGTGCTCTTAACACTTACAGTGTGCCAGAGAACCTCCTCTAGGTGGTCATATGGCATAAAACATGAAGACAACATGGCAAGATGAACAGGAAATGTTTTTCTTAAATTAAACTGGTACTACTTCTGTATCGGTCTGACACACTTTCTTGGTCTCTAATAAAATTTTTTAATAGTTGAATATCTTCTCCATATGTAATACAGACTAGTTGTTCACGGACATATTGGGTTTCAAATAATGTGTTTTTCTCCTTAACTACTGTCTGCTTCTCTTACATCAAACTTATCGGTGGGAATGGCAGTGTCCAGCATGGTCACATCTTCATTCTCTACAATTCGATCAGGGTCATGATCTCGGTGTTTTTCTGTGATGTGATGATATAGTATGTACTTTGGGAATCTCAGATAAATGCAGCACACTTAATGAGGGCAGCATGAGTAGCTTTCACTACAAGGAAAGCAGACAAGGCTGGGGTGGATACATGCAATTTCATGTCGAAATCCACAGCTCTAATTCGGCTGCCTCCTCCCCCACCCCCACATACTTCTGGTTCTGCAAAGAAAAGCCATCCTACAACCAGGGTTAGTGAGGAAAATGCTATGGAGGCTTCCAGTGGATGCCCAGTTTGTTCCTTCAGCAGTTAGCGGTGTCCCCAAGAGAATGTTGTCAGAGGAAGGTGCTATCAGGTAGGGGTACATGGGTGATCATGGATTGTCCTGCCTCACTGTCTTCTCTGCTTCTTTCAGACTGTGGCACTGGCCCCACCTTTGGCTTTAACAAAATTGTGGGTGGAACTGGAGCCTCCCGTGGAGAGTGGCCATGGCAGGTCAGTCTATGGCTGCGACGGAAAGAGCACAAGTGTGGGGCTGTGCTGATAGCAGATAAATGGCTGCTCTCAGCAGCTCACTGCTTTGATATGTAAGTTATATATCTAACATTTTATTAATATGAACATGCCTTTACTAATATCACATTAGATATAGCATAGCTACTTACCTGTAACAGGTGTTCTCCGGGAACAGCAGGACTCAGTCCTCACGTATGAGTGATGTCAGTGCTGACAGAGCCCACATGGAGCATTTCACCAGCTTTCAAAGAAAGCCTTTAGGAATGCTACCACGTATGCGTGGTCCCCTTCCCATCCAAGGATGCCATCTTGATCCGTCAGATGACATAGTGAAAATGAAACAAGGTTGGGAAGCAACTCCAAGTGGAGGAGGGAGGGTTGTGAGGATCGATTCCTGCTGTTCCCAGAGAACACCCATTACAGGTGAGTAACTATGCTTTCTCCAGGAACAAGCAGGAAGTCAGTGCTCACATATAGGACGCCCTAGCTCCAAGCTGCCAAGGACCGAACCACAACACAGACAGCGACCAATCGGCAGTCATGAGTTACAGAAAGTGAGTTCCCACTGAGAGACTGCAAAACCCTGGTATCCAGCAACACTATTACTCCAGTAGCCTGAACAGAAGGGTTGGAGGGCAGGAGTTCCCTACACCCCCAAAATATTACAGAGCACTGCTTGCCCAAAGACAATGTCCCTGCAGGACTCAATCTCCAGGCAGTAATGAGCTACAAACGTATCAATCGAAGACCATATGGCAGCCCTGTAGATTTCCATCACCGGCACTGAGTGGAGGTTGGCAACAAATATGGCCATAACCTGCACGCGATGTGCAGTGATCTGGTGCTTAAGGGAGAGGCCCGCTCGCTCGCTCGCAGGCCAGGGCAATGCAGTCTGCCACCCAAGTGAACAGAGTTTACTTCATTACAGGGAGCCCCGGGTCTACTGGGGTCATATGACACAAAAAGCTCAGGGGATTTGCGATAGGCCTGGGTCCTCTGCAGATAGAAGGACAGGGCCCACTTATAGTCTAGCATATGCAATATGATCTCCTCCATGCCAGCATGTGGCTGTGGAAAAAAGGTGGTAAGGACCACCTCCTGGTGGAGGTGGAAGGAAGATACCACCTCAGGGAGGAATTTGTGTTAGTATGCAGAGCACTACCCTGTAGAACCTTGTAAATGGCGGATCAGCCACCAAAGCCTGAAGTTTGCTCATTCTCCGAGCGGACGTGATGGCCACTAGAAAAAACACTTTCCAGGAGAGGTATCTCAAACGGCGGTCTAGTGAGCTGGGAGAGCACCACATTAAGGTCCCATTCCATCACAGGAGACCAGAGAGGAGGCTTCAAGAGCAAGAGTCCCCAGAGGAACCTGGAGACCAGGGGCTGGTTTGAGAGAGGGTTTCCCCTTTATAGGATGATGGTGAGCGGCTATAGCACTCAGGTACACCCTCACCGAATTATATTGCTGACCGGCATGCGGTAAGTACCTTAGCACTAGTTGCATGCAGCAGGAGAAAGGGTTCTCTCCTCAGTCTGCACACCAGATGGAGAAACTTCTCCATTTGAAGGCATACGCTCGCCTGGTGGAGGATTTTCAGAAGGCCAAGAGGATCTCCTTGACCTCTCTCGGGAGACTGAAGGGAGCTAAGGCTACCCTTTCAGCAGGCATGCCGTCAATGCTAGGGACTGGGAGTGCCACCGACAAGGAGAGCATCAGAGGGAAGCAGGGTTGTTGGGCCCATCTGGGGGTCATCAGAATTACTGATGCCTGCTCGCTCTGGACCTTGAAGAGGATCTTGGCCACCAGCAGTGTCTGTGGGAAGGCATAGAGGAGGCCCTCGGACCACAGGATCAGGAAGGCATCCGCCGCCACCACCCTCCCTGGCTGCAGCTGGCAGAAGCGGGGCATCTGCAGGTTGTCTGGGGAGGCAAACAGATCCATCACGGGCCTGCCCCAGAGGTGGAAAAGTCTCTGCACCACCAGGGGGTTCAGACGCCATTCGTATGGGTGGAGGACTCTGCTGAGTTTGTCCGCTAAGCAAATGTCCTGACCTGGAAGGTATACTGCACACAGGAGCATTCTGTGGCGTATCGCAAAGGAGAGGAGAACCACCACCTCTTGGCAGAGGGGGTAGGAACCTGCGACTCCCTGCTTGTTCACATAGAACATGGCAACCTGGTTGTCTGTCTGGATCAGCACTGGGCGGTTGCACAGGAGGTGATGGAACACCCGCAAGGCCAGGGAGATGGCCTTGAGATCCAGGAAGTTGATCCAAAGGAGCGACGAATCCTGCAACCAGCTGCCTAGAGTGCAGAGGTCTCTGCAGCATGCCCCCATCCCAGGAGGGAGGCATCTGTGGTCAGGACTCTCTGTGATGCAGGTGCCTGGAAGGACATACCTGCCTGGAGGTTGCATAGCGACTGCCACCAGCTTAGGGAGTTTGCCAGATGGCAGGTGACCATGACCCTGTCGCACAACCTGCCCGTGACCACTGGGCTGCCCGCATATGTAAGTGGGCTAGGGACATGATGTGGACTATGGGGGCCATGTGACTCAGTAGGCAGAGGCGGTACGAACCGGTAAGCCTGCACCTCTCCCGCTAGCTGCACGAGGCGATAGACTCTTTCCTTTAGGAGGAAGGCCTTTACCTGTAGTGTGTGCAGCTGGGCACTTATGAACTCCAGGGTTTGCACCCGGGAGAGGTGGGATTTTGGGTAGCTAACGACAAGCCCCAGGTGCTGCAGGAGGTGGATTGTGTGCCCTCTGATGAGCCAGTTATCCAGATAGGGGAAGACGAAGGCCCCGTGTAGGCGCATGTGGGCAGCTATGACTGCTAGGCACTTTGTAAAGACTCTTGGCGAGGAGGCCAGGCCTAAAGGAAGCACCCTGTACTGGTAATGCTCTCCTCCCATCACAAACGTTAGGTATTTTCAGTGGAAAGGGTGGAGCAGGATGCGAGTATATGCATCATCTAAGTCTAAGGAGCACAGCCAATCTCCTTATTGGAGGTAGGGCAGCAGAGTTCCAAGGGAGAGTATCTTGAACTTCTCCCTCACCAGAAACTTGCTTAGGTTCTGCAGGTCCAGTATGGGCCCGAGGCCCCTAGTTCTTTTGGAGACAAAGAAATAGCTGGAGTACAACCCCTTTCCCCACAAATATATGTCTGGGTACAGGTTCTAACCACCCCGTCCTTGAATAAGCCTGCAAGCTCTGAGAGGAGCAAGGTCTGGTAAAGGAGAGGCTGCACTGGCTCTCCTGGGAAGAACCCTGGAGGTGTTTGTTGGAACCTGAGGAGATAGCCCTTCTTTATCAGTCGCAGACCCAGTGGTCCATGGTGACCCCAGCCCACCTGTGGGTGAAGAACACCAGGCAGCCCCCTGTGGGCTGGGGAGGGTCTCCCGGGGGAGAGGAGGCCCTGCCCAGGGAGACAGAAGCTCCCCCCAGGCTGGGGGGGAGCTGGTGGCTGAGGCTTCTGAGCCTTTGGCTTCCTCTGCCCATGGCCTTGGCTCTTGGGCTGGGACCACTGTTGCAGTTGCCCCAAGCAGGGTTGGTACTGGCCCTGGTGGAAGGACCCTTGTTTTCCTTGTGAAAAGTGGTCTTTTTCCCCGACTGTTTCTTCTGGGACAGGTCGAGATTTTCCTTGAGCCTCTGCCCGGTCATGACCTCAGCCGCCTTGTCAGCCATCGGCTTACTGAACAAGTTTTCCCCGGTGCAGGGGACATACAGCAGTTTTTCTTGCACCCAGTGCTCGAGGTCAGAAGTCTGCAACCAGGCCTGGCACCAGGCTCCTATGCCTGCTGCTGCTATTCGGGTTGCACATTCAAAGTCATTGTAGGTGTCACGGGAAAGGAATTTCAAGTAGTCCCGGATCCCAGAGCTCAGGGCTTATAACCTCTGGAGGGGTTCCTTGGTGAGGCCTGCAGAGAAGCCTACCAGTTCTTGGACGAGGCCCTTAAGGTACATGCCTATGTATAATTTGTAGGCCTGTATCCAACAGCTCAGCATGGATCCCTGGAAGCACTTGCGCCCAAGGGCATCAAGGGCTCATGCCTCCCTGCCCAGGGGAACAAAAGAGTAGTTCTTCTGACACTTCAGCTTTTGCATAGTGGACTCCATGACCATGGAGTTATGCGGAAGTTTGGACTTTTGGAAAACAGGGCCCTTCTTGATGGCATCGAGGCATCGGCTGACCACCGGTACTGAGGTCAGGGTCTCCCACATCTTCAGAAGCAGATGTGGCTGTACCGGCACCATGAGTCTCTCCTTTGGCAGGGACACATACTGGAGAATCTCCAGTTATTTGGTGCGCGGGTCCTCCTCTGACTCTGCCGTGAACGAAAGGGCCCAGGCCGTGTCCTGGACAAAGTCGTGGAAGACCACGTCCTCGTGGCGAGAATGACACCAGGGCTCTGGGGGAGACAGCTCCAAAGGAATGTCTCGGTGTCGAAAGGTCTTAGGCGAGGCCTTGACGTTGGTCTCTCAATCAGAGCCGGAAGGTGTCAAGGACTCAGAGGCTCTGGACTCCCGCGCCTCAAGGCCAGCCCTGAGGAACCGGGGTTTCTGGTGGATCTCAGGTCGGACTCCTGGAAACTGGCCAGGGAGGACAGCATACCCAATGATCGGGACAGAGATCTCAATCGCTGCCAGTGGCGCTTGGGACCTGGCTTGATGCCCATGGACTCCCCCGCAGACGGGGGCCCGGTTATCAGGGCAGATGATGCATTCGAACCTGACATCATTGCCTGCTGCAAGGCCAGGATGGCACAGATACTCTGCTCCAGGGCTGCCATTCTGGATTCAATGCCAGAAGCTCCAAAGCTGTTGACGTGGGCACCAAGGACATCGGGCCTGATGCTTGCACTCTCATGAATGTGTCAACAAGGAGCCTTGCACGGTCACCACTGGATGAAGATGCCTTAGAGACCTTAGGGGGCGCTGTTTGGAGTTACCCTAGTCCCTCTGCAGGACCTTACCAGGTTTCACCGGTGGAACCTCAACTGCCCTTGAGGTTTTTTTTTCTTTCTGGGGTCCAGGGTCTTCATGGAGGAGCCGCCACAGTGGGACTCCGAAGATGCCTGGGCCTCGCAGGAGGTGCTCGGCTTGGAGCTCAGCATCGGGGAAGCCAGGGCCGAGTCGGACCACGGAAACATCCTCTCTTGCAACTCCGACCTTTTCTTGTTGGTTTTTGGAGTCGTGGCCTGGCACAGGTGTTACTGTCATGGTCTGGGCCAAGGCAGCATAAGCAGCAGTCATAGGTGTCTGTAACAGACATGGTGTGACTGCAGTGGTCACACTTTTTAAAACCGGTGGGAGATACTTGGCCGGGGTTGAAGACCCCCAGGCGAAAAAAGGCCCGAACACCAGTTGAGGCAAAGCCTTGTCAAAAATAAGGGGGAGCTGGGATGGCGCCGGCTCGAGGCAGGAAGAGGATCCAGTACGCAAACCAGAAAAACACAACTGTTAAGGATAATTTTTTTAGGATTTTTCCAGGGAAAAAAACGGGACTAGCCTTTGTTGGGCTCCGTGGAAAAAATGAGACTAATCAAGATGGCACCTTTGGGTGGGAAGGGGACCACGCATGCGTCATAGCATTCCCAAAGGTTTTCTTTGAAAGCTGGGGACATGCTCCATGCCCATATGTGAGGACTGACTTCCTGCTTTTTCCTGGAGAAAATTTATATGCACCTCTTCCATTGTGAATAATAATTCAAGTATATCTACTATTGTTATAGCCTTTCATCCTTCGCACCAGGGCTTCTAACCTTGCTGTCACCTAGGAACCCTCATTCAGGTTTCTCTCTGTACTCCTTCCCACCAGTGCATTGCTGTGTGGTCAAAGAGTGATGGAGGGAGGAGAGGAAAGAAGAGGTATATAAAACACACCTGTTTTTCATGGCACCAGGGTCTTTGCAAGTTGGCTTCACTAATGTATTGAAACTACACATCTGAGGTTGATAACATGTACTCTAATTTAGAACCCATTCAGCTGCCCCTAACCAGGAAGTTAACATTTACACACTAGCTGCAACACACTGTTTATAAAGCCTCTCTTGATGAATGTCAACATCCTCGAGTAGCAGGCAACTGGTAATTTGGTTTGGCTATGCATCACACACAAGAATCAGGCTCATCTTTTCATGGTGCTGCTTCAGACATTGGGGTAGAACATGCATCCGACTGTTCATCTACATCTACAGCCTTCTCTTGACCAGAGGGCTATGAAAAGGTTCAAATATAGCCAAGTCTTCATGGATAGTTCAGTTAGTCCTCATTCATCAATATAATAGCATAAATATGCTAAATACTCCAACTCTTCTCCCCCCCCCCTCCCTAAAAAAAGGCTTTTTCATCTTCAGATGGCAGCAGGCTATTGCGAGAGTGCATAAAACTTCTTGCGAGGGCTCAGTTAACTCCCCTTCTAATCCACTTAGAACCAAGGTATTGTCAAAGTCAAAAGGATACTTTGTAATCTGGCTACAAGTGTGTCTATGAGCTATTGAAGTAATCACACTGTTATGCCAAATTGTAGGTCATGATCTTAAATTTGGCCACAAAATCAGTTGATAGGGTCAGAAGAAACAAGGCTAGTCTCCCTGGTCCTTATAAAGACATCTACTACTTCCACTCTAACTGGAGTGGAAGTAGTAGATGCTCTAACTGGAGCATCAGACATCAAAAATTTTCAATGGAATTAATTTGCGAGATCAAAAGGAAGGAGACAGAGGAGCAAAGCCAAGTAAGAACAAGAACAAAAAAAAAAGGCTACTTGAATAGGTTGAGACTACTATAAGTAGTATAGCCACTTTAAGAAAAACAGTGCAAAATCACAGCACATACTGAAAGAACACAATCCTGAGTTTAAGGCTGAATTGAGTAAAAAAAAAAAAAGTTTAAGTATTTGACTTGGATAATGATGATGTTAAGAGTGCTGTCTGGATTTCAGTAATGATTAAAACATAAAAAATGATGGCAGAAAAAGAGCACATGGCCTATGTAGTCTGTCCTTCCATATCCACTACAGTAGTCCCTTTTTATCCTTGTATGCTCTGTGATCAATTTTTTTTGTTTGGAATTGATGACTTAACATTCCTTTATTTGATTTGTCTTAGTTTTATAGTTATTTAATATTGCTTGTTTTATTATATTGTGCTATTTATACTTGCTTTTATTGGTTGTTGATTTTCTTCAAAAGGAGTTTAAGTAAAATGCTCAGTGGCTCAAGGCCCATGCTGTTCCACCTCGTGTTTGTTCTTTGCTGGAATGGGGAAGAGTGAATGATTAATTTATTTTTCACTCTTCCTATCCCAGAGAAACTGGGCAATTAAGGGCCTGTGAGCCCTCCCATCAGGTCTAAGAACATAAGCACAGGAGTGAAGGGAAAATCTACACTTTCTAAACTAGTACTGCTAGCATAGTTGGTATATTCCCTCTTTCAATCACCACAAGGCATTCTCATCCAAATAAACTTCAGTTACAGTGACCCAAAGATGTGGGCAGCCTACATGGGAACCCCATTCTTGAATAGCATTGAGGGACGAGTGGAGAAGATCTACCACATCCACCGACACCCATTTTACAATGGTTATACCTTGGATAATGATGTGGCTCTCTTGGAACTACTGGTGCCACTCACCTACAGCACAGTCATCAAACCCATCTGCCTCCCAGATACAACTCACATTTTCTCTGAAGGGACCAAGTGCTTCATCACAGGCTGGGGATCCACCAAGGAAGGAGGTAAAGGGCTAGCAGATGGGGGAGGGGACAGGGTTACCAACAAGATAGTAAAGAGCCTGGAGACAACCAAATGATGGATGTAAGAGGTCAGTGCAGGCCATGTTTCTACAATAGGAAGGAGATAAGAGGTCAACAGATTGGGATTCCCCATCATGGAAAGAAGAAAGGAAAGAAGGAGAAACTATTCCATACATGCTAACTTTTCCTTTCTTGAATCCTGCTAGACCACTCCAGATGGGTGATTTGCACCCTAAACAGCAGCTGGAAGCAGACCAGAGTAGCTTTTGATTATGTCGTCACACACACACACACACACACACACACACACATACATAAACATACATACACACACACATATACTGTATGTATATATGCCAGTGAAGCAAAAAGCAAGAGAGAAAGACTCAGAGACAATGTATGACTCTGTATAAATGTTTGACTCTCTTATCATACTTGACTCTGAATTGGTTATGGATACTAAATATACAGTTAAAAGGCAGCAGGGCTCCCAAACCTAAAGAAATAGTCTTCCAGGGCAGACCCTAGCCTGGTCTAGCAAGATTCAAGGAAAGTAAATTAGCAGGTATTGAAAATTTGCCCATCCTTATCATTCTGCTAGACCAGTCCCAATGAGTGGGATGTACCCAAGCAGTTGGGCATCATCCTCCTCCCCCTCTGGGTCCTAAGACAGAAATGCTCTGCTAAAGGTGCCATCTAGTTCCCACATGCAACTTGCAATGCTTCACAAAAAAATGCCCAGAAATAATGCAGCTGCCTTACAGTTGTCCTCCAGAGACACCAAGGCAAACTCCACTCTGGAGGCAGCTGTGCTCTAGTGGCTTGAGTTCTGACTCCCTTCAGCACACATTTCTTCACACAAGATAGGCTGAACTAATGGTCTCCTTAATCCAGTGGGTAATTAAGGATTTGACCACTACCTGTCCTTTCCTTGGAGCACTAAACAGGACAAAGAGATGGTCCCACCAACGAAAGGAATTAGTAAGCTCCAGATATCTCATGTCCAACAGACACAGTGAGAGGAAGACCTTCAGATGGACCTCTGAGGAGGAGGGTAGAATCACAGACTGATTAAAATGAAAAGACAGTACTTTTGGGTGAAAGGATGTTACCATCTTCAAGGACACTGTGTTGAGATGACCAGAAAAGGCTCCCTACAGGACAAGGGCTGTAACTCAAACACAACAGCTATCAAGAATACCACCCTTCAGGATGAAATCTTTAAGAAAGGCTATCCAAAGGGGCTTAAAGGGGGGACTTTTCATCCCCTTCAACATGAGAGGATGACTCCACCAAAGTACAAGTGGACAGATCTATTTCACCACCTTGAGGAAGGACACATCAGTGTATGCCGCTAAGGACACTTTCTGAACATATTCCCAGCAGCACACACGGGCCACTGCCTGAACCTTGAGAGAGTTCAGAGCTAAACCCTGGTCCAACCTAGACTGTAAGAAGAACAAAACAGTAACTATTCCCACCTTCCTGGAATACAGAGCCTGAGAGGAACACCACCTCTCAAAGACCCTCCAAACCCTCACATAGGCCAAGGATGTAGAGTCCTTTGGGCCTTAAGGATGCCAACTACCTCTCTAGAGTGTCCTTTCTTAGACAGCCCTTCTTGGATTGCCTATGCCTTTCAAGAGCCAGGCTCTAAATGAGAAGGGAATGGGATCCTCCATGACCAGGGGAATTCTGCTAGAGGTCCCCTCTCCTGAAGTAGCCATAGGGGCCATCTTGCTAGCATGTTCAAGAGATCTGCATACTTGGGCCTGTATGGCAGTCTGTTGCCACTAGAATGACCAAGCCTGGTTAAGACTGAATTCTGCACAGAGGTCAGCCACTCCTGAAGATGGGCATCCAAGCCCACTGCCTGCGGATCATTCTTGTGGCTAAAAACATTTTTCATCTTGGCATTCACCTGGGTGGCCATCAAATCAAAAACACTGGCAAGTCCCACGTCTGCACGATGAAGTCAAACACATGAGAGCTTAGCTACCACTTGCCGGGATCTACAGTGTTCCAACTCAAAAAGTTGGCTTACATGTTTGTTGACATCAGCTATGTGGGCCACAGCCAGAGCCACCAAAATAAGCCTCCACCCAACAAGATTTCTATCAGCTTTCTGGCTATTGCTGCTCTGGAAGGGTCACCTTACTTGTTGATGTCTGCCATTGCTGTGGCATTGTCAGAGCACACTAACTGCTTTTTCTATCAGGAGGGGCCAAAACCTTAAAGTCAGCATATTACCCTTTCCTCTACTCTACTGATTGACCAGTGTGCCCCTGAACAAGCTAACCCAGACAATGCATCTGCCAGCCCAGCAGACTGGTATCTGTGGCGACTATCGCCCAAGCTGGTGCCTCCAAATGCATCCTGCCTATCAGAGGGCGAATTTGTAGCTACTTAGTCAAGTCCCCTTTGTTCTTCTGGCAAAGAGGTAGGTGTGGTTCAAACAAATGGGAGCAGAGAGACCAGCGGGTCAGGTGTCATTGCAAAGGGTGCATGTGCACCTTGACCCAGTCTCAGAGTTGACGCCACTGATTCCAGGAGCAGTAGATAATCCCAGGCCCTGGGAGCTGGCTGAGTGCAAAAAACAGCTGGTCCAATCTATCCAGGGTGAGAAACACCCTGCTCAATTGAGTGTCCTAATGGACACCCAGATACTCCCAAGTCCTTGGAGAGAAGTAGACTGCTCTTGGGGTAGTTGATTACCAATCTAAGCTTTTCCAACCACCAGATCATCTGTTTAGCGTCTGCTCTGGATTTCTAGATGGAGTTGGACCAAATCAGCTAGTTGTCCAGGTATGGGTGAACTTGGATTCCTTGCTTGGACAGGAAGGCCACCATCACTGCCACCACCAGGACTTTCAAGAAGGTAAGGGCAAGGTGCCATGGCCAGACCAAAAGGTAGGGCATGAAACTGAAAATGGAAACCCAAGACACAGAAGTGGAGGAACTACTTATGTTGCTCCTGGATTGGAATATGAATGTATGCTTTGGAAAGATCCAAGGAAGTTAGAAACTCCCCTTTTGTAGAAACTTGAGGGGCTCCATGAGGAAGTGGGGCACTCTTGGCTAGGCACCGAATACTTTCAGGTAGAATGGATTAAACAGATCCACCTTTTTTGGGCACCATGAAGTAAATGGAATACCACCCTTGACTTTGTACACATGCCCTCTGCAGAATGATAGCCTGCAACTGTAGGAGGTGCTGAAGATTTTCCTCAACCGCCACTTTGTTGGTTAAAGAGCCACCAGGAGACTTTGTAAAGGCATCCTGAAGAGGCACCACAAACTCCAGCACATGCCTTTTTTCAAGGACCTATTGATCTATCATGATGTGGGTCCCTTCTAAGTAAAACAGCCAGAGATGGCCTCTGACTACCTATCCCTCACAAGGGACCTAAGGATCTCATTGAAAGGGCTAACTGGCTCCCCAGGAGGCACATTGCTGAGTCCCGAGATCGCTGGGATCCCTAAAAGGACCAACTCTTCTTGGGTTTAGATCCATAGGAGGAACAAACCAAGACTTTTTTTTTCTGTCCCTAAACCACCCCCATACTCCCCACTGAGCCCTACAGGAGAAATCCCTGGAACATTTCAGCCTATCTTCCGGTAGCTTCTGTAAAGCCGTTTCACCAGCTTCTCCCCAAACAGCAGCCTGCCAATGAAGGGGAGCTTGTCTAGCCACAGCATCAGTATACCAGTTCCAGCACCCAAGTCACTTCTGGGCCATCACAGCTGCTACCAAGGAATTAGAAGAGATCCTGATCAAGTCAAACAGGATATCTACCACAAACGCACTGGATTCCAATCTCGCTATCTCTGAGCTCTCCAGCAATTTCCGGATCCTGCATAAAAGCATTCAGATCACCATGCCTGCACTAATCACTGCCTGAGTATGCAAGGTTGAAGCTGTGATGGCATTCGTGAGGAGGGCTTCCACTCTCCTAATCATGATTCTCCTTCAGTGCAGTGCTGCCTTCCACTGGAATGATCATGCACTTCGTTACCACAATGACCAGGACATCTAACTTAGGGACTCCATAAAGCTCTTCCATCTCCCTTTGAGGTAGAGGATACAGCAGAGTTAGGACCTTAGTAACCCCTCATCCATAGTTACGGTGTCTCCCACTGACAAACACAAGATTTTGGGAGAGGAAAGAAGCCAGAGAGACACTGCAATCCCTGTAAGGAAGGGGGTTTCAACCCAATCCTTATGATATACCTCAACACTCAGTTTTTCAGGATAACCAGCCTGCATATGCATGAGAGATTTGCATACAATGGAGACAGTGCATGCAAATTTCTCTCATGCATATTCATGGTGGTTATCCTGAAAACCTAACTGGCTAGGTGTGTCCCAAGAACTAGGTTGAGAACCACTGCTCTGGGACAGGATCCACTGGTGAAATCTTCACTTGGGGGGGGGGGGGGCTCTGAAATGAGCAGCTATCATGGCATCCTGAAAAAGGATGGAACATTCCTCCTTGTAAAAAAAAAAGGATGGATCACTGATGGATCCTCTCCCGCTGCCAGGGGAAGCTCCCCTTTCTTTGTGACTCAACTGTTGCAGACAGCTAGGCCCACCATGCCACTGCCCACACATCTACCACTCTTTCCATAAAGAAATATTTCTGCATATTACTACTGAGTCTATACCCTTTAACCCTCATCCCTCATGTAATGAGAATGAAGAGGGGCCCCGATCGCAAACTTACCTACACCCCTCAAGTGTCCTGTAGGGGTCCTCTGTGTCCACACACTCTGGCCCACAAGGGCTGAAACCCATGTGACAGAGCAACCGTCAACTTGTGGAGACAACAGGCATGGCCAAGGTCTCAAACAGACAGACCATCAAGACTGATCTGGACCAGGAAAGACAGGCCTATCTGCACTACTGCACCAGTCCACACAACTTGCCACCAGCTGGAGGTAAACAATACTGGCTTCACTCTGCTGCATCAGACTATATACACAAGTGATGACATCACTGAAAGTTGCTTTATTCTGCCCCCAACGGCTGGCTGGGGTGTATAACCCACTTGTCTAGAGCAGTCTAGAAGGATGATAAGGAATGGGCCATTAAGAAAGATACAGACAGATACATTTATAGAAAAATTATCCTGCTTGGACAAGAGCTGCATCCAGGGTCCTCTCTTCCCCCATCAAAGAGTTAATCAGCCACTGAAGCCAGTATCTCCTTGCTCTACAGTGGGCATACATTTCTACAGTACACAGAGACCCTAGCACTCTTTAAGCAGAACAAAGACACTGATGTAAGGATGCATGAGTAACTGTAGCATTTACTGGTAGATTTGACATGTTCCAAATTGAAGCACGTGCCCAGTAGCCTGATGTCTGCTTACAATATAACATACTTTTAGTTTGGTATGTCCTGATGTATGTTTTCCGTGGTTAGTACCTTCAGTGAGTGTTTTTCATCTCTAACATCTTCCATGCTGCTCCTGTGATGAATCCCCTCTCTCACCTCTGACCCACTGTCTCCCTGCAGGATCCATGTCCAAGCAACTGCAGAAGGTCGGAGTCACTATCATTGGAGATCAGACCTGCAAAAAGATGTACCCGGTACAGATCAGCAGCAGAATGATTTGTGCAGGAGTCCTGCATGGAGGCGCTGACAGCTGCTCAGTAAGTCCCCCCTTCCCCCCCCACCAGCACTCCTAGGCGATTAGTCAGTTTAGTTTTAACCAGCATATGGCATGACAAGATTTGAAGAGATCTTTGAAAAAAGCTGTGCAAGAAGGCCCTGTCCTGTATTAATACTCATGCTGCTCTGTCACCTATTACTCACTACACCCATGCCCTGTGCTATTGTTTAGTTATTTTTATTTAGCTGGGTTTATTTCTCACCTTTCCAGTGGATGCTCAAGAAGTTATTGCAAAAAATAAGTATTATAATTACAATTAAAGCCAATAAATAGGCAGTTAAAATCACCAGTAATTTGCTTACTACATCAATTAGAGGTAGACATTCCAAAGAGAGTTAGTGGAGTGATACATCATTGTATAGTAGCTGCCAGAAGTGAAATACCACAGCTCTGGCAGGGGAAATCCATGCCACAAACGGCAGGCTTTGTGAGAAGACTGGCAGAGATTTTTATTTATTTATTTAACAGTATTTCTAAACCGCCTTATCTTATTAATCAAGGTGGTATCACAGCAAACAATCGGGTAAAGTGAGTGTGTTAAACATGCAGTGAGGGAGAAATTTAGTTGAGTGTGTGTTGTATTGTGTGCTAGATTGGGTTGAGCTATGTACAAGGTGTGTTTGTATTGTGTGCTAGAATGGTTTGAGCTATGTACAGTGTGGGCTATGTACAGTGGTGCTACAAGACATTTTCTATACAGGCGGTATCATGTGCTGTTATACATTCTCTTAGGTTATGTGATGTGTCCATAGTGTTCTATGAACAGCATGGTTTTTAGCTGTTTTCTAAAGTCTTTGAGGTCTGTAGTTGCCCTCAAGTCATCTGGTAGTTTGTTCCATATTGTTGGAGCAGCCATGGAGAGTGCTCTGTCTGTTGTGTCCTTGCGTGTGTGTTTGAATTCACTTGGGGTGCTGACTCGGTTGTGTGTTTGTTTTCTTCTAGGACGAGTGCTGGTGTCTGGTTGAATGAGGGTGTGTAGGCTGTTGGCTGATGTGTGCTGATTTATCTTAAATAGGTTTATGATAGTTTTGTATCTGATGCGTGCACCGATTGGGAGCCAGTGTAAGTCCTTTAAGGTAGATGTGATGTGGTCCTGTCTTGGCAGTACCGGATATTATTCGTGCTGCAATGTTTTGTGCTAGCTGGAGTGGTTTGAGGGCTTGTTTCGGTAGTCCAAGGTATATCGGATTGCAGAAGTCCAGTATTGGGGTTATCAGTGCTTGACAGACGGTACGAAAGTGTTCTGGGGCAAGGAGTGGTTTCAGTCTCCTGATGATTCGCATCTTGTAGTAGACTTTTTGGATTGTTTTGTCTATGTGTGGTTTGAGGTTTAGTTTATTGTCCAGAGTAACTCTGAGGTATCTCACTTCTGATCTTATTGGTATAGTAGTGTTTTGTATCTTGATATTTGGCGGGTGTATGAAGCTTTGGTTCTGAGTGATGATTAAAGCTTCGGTCTTGTTGTAGTTTATTGCGAGGTTGTTGTTTTGACACCAACTCGTCATTTGGGTAAGGCAGTCTGTTATCTTGGAGAAGTCCGGGTTGTCGATTGATATCGGGGTGTATATCATGATGTCATCTGCATATATTGTGTATTGAATGTTGTTCTCTTTCATGATGTTGCATATCGGTTGGATGTAGATGTTAAATAGGAGTGCTGAGAGTGCGGATCCTTGAGGTACTCCTTGACAGACATTTATGGGTCGGGAGGTGTTGTGTCCCACCTTGACCTGTAGCTGTCTTTCGGATAGGTATGAGTGGAACCATTTCAATGTGATACCGTGTATACCAGTGTTCTTTAGTCTTTCCAGGAGTGTGTTGTGGTCCACTGTGTCGAAGGCTGAGGAGATGTCGATGAAGATCATTATGATTCCCTTCCTGGTGTTGTCAATTATTCTTAGGATGCTGTCGAAGAGGTAGATCAGTAGCGTTTCGACTCCATGGTTGGGACGAAAGCCGTGTTTGGTTGTCGTCGAGTGTTTCATGTTTGTCGATGTGTTCCTGTAGTTGTACCGTTTTTTCGATGATTTTTGCCAGGAAGAGTATGCTGGAGATTGGTCGGTATGCTGATGGATCTTTTTTGTCGAGAGTTGTTTTCTTTGTGATTGGTCTTACTGAGGCAAGCTTTAGTTGCTTTGGCATGAGTCCTTGAGTGAGTGAGTTGTGTACTATTTTATGTATGGTGTGAATGAAGTTTGATTTGGTGGCTTTGACCCATGATACTGGGCATGGGTCTGTAGGAGC
The DNA here is from genome assembly GCA_033557465.1 of Ichthyophis bannanicus. Taxonomy (NCBI): domain Eukaryota; kingdom Metazoa; phylum Chordata; class Amphibia; order Gymnophiona; family Ichthyophiidae; genus Ichthyophis; species Ichthyophis bannanicus. The sequence goes on along the minus strand of CM066039.1, from coordinate 217,861,668 downwards.
AGTGCTTGTGTTGATTGTAGAGATGATGTGGGATATCTGCTCTGTTGAGGGTGAGTAGAATGTGCCCCAGGTTTTGGTGTGTATGTCTGTCCTGGTGGTCCCACTGGGTGTTGTACGCTCTGTGGAGTGAAATTTGTCTTTGATGTGGTCGGCGAATTCTTGTGGATCAACTTGTACTTCCCCTTCTGTTTGCTCTTTTGTGAGGATCTTGACTATTTCGAAAAGCTCTCTGGGTTTGTTGATGGAAGTAATCATCATGTTTGTGTGGAATTCCCTCTTTGATTGGTTGATGTGTTCATTGTATTGTTTTTGTTTTGTTAGGTAAAGATGTTGGTCGGCTGTTGTTTTGTTTTTTCTCCATCTCCGTTCAATCTTCCTGAGCTCCCTCTTTTCCTGTCGTATTTTTGCTGAGTACCATGGTTTGTTTTGTCTCCTGTTGTGGTGGTGTTTCTCGTGCCCGACACCAGATGGTTTGGCGGCGTTAGCTAAGATGCTGTTCCAGATGGAAACTTGTTCCTCCTGGTCATCTGTAGTAATGTTCAAGTGTTGTGTTGTGTCCTGTATGAATTCGTCCGTGTCGAAATGCTTGAATCGTCTTTGTGTGTGGGAGATGTTTGTTCTTTCATTTGTCTGGTCCTCTTGAGATCGCAGCTTTGTCTCAATTAAGTAATGGTCAAACCATGGCACTGGGGTAATGGTGGGTGGGGAAATTAGGTCTCTTGATGTTAGGTAATTGGATGCGAAGATGAGGTCTGGAGATGATCCATGTCTGTGCGTTGGAGCATTGATTATCTGTGTGAATTGAAGTGAGGTCATTGCTTGAAGGAAGGCCTCTGCATCTTTGGCATTGGTGGACTTGAGGTTGAAGTCTCCAATCAGTAGATGTGTTTGATGCCTAGATTGACAGAGATGCGGCGTGGGATAGGAGGGAAAGCAGAAGAACAATGGAAGAGTGTGTGTAAGTGGTTGGAAAAATGGAAGGAACAAAGAGAGGGAGTGATAAAGTAAAATATTAGAGGGATTTTAAATAAAATTTAACTAAAATTTAACAGGAAGGATAAATGGTGATTGGGTGAAAAAGAGAGTATATTAATTCAGTAATGGATGAGATTAGATGGGATGGGGAGAGGGAGGTGAGAAAGGGAATGATATAAAGAGAGTTTAGAGAAATATTATATGAATAAATAGAATATATAATTGTTAATATATGTAAATGTTAAGTGAAGTTTGCTACATGTAAAGTGAAGTTTGCAATGATAGTAGTGATTGTAGTGTAAATGATCTACTAAATACTTAATAAAATGATCAAATGGAAAAAAAAAATCACCAGTAATTTAAAAACATCCCAAAAGTGATAAATAAAAATTTAAACTATAAAATTAAAACTTACAGAAATAATTCATCATCATCATAAATATAATCATTTGGCAGCAAGTAAAGGGAAAAGCTCAGTCCAAATATACCTACTATAGCCTCCCTCAACTCACCAAAACAAAAGTTTTGTACAAGGTATCAAACCCCTAAAATTACTTTACCAAGCAAATCTTTTGATTCTAGAGGCATGGGGCGACAGAGATTCACATGTATTACCATCTTTGGGGAGGGCTTTATGTATCCGTTATAGGACTCTCATGCTAGCAGCCAGAAGTCTCGGACTGAGGAAGGCCCCCACAGAACTGCCCCCCCTTGAAATCCTCGGGGGAGAGGTGGAAGAAGGAATATCCTCCTCTCAGCCCTGTTGTTCCCTGGATTCTCTCTGTTCCTTCTGATTTTTTTTTTCACTTCTGCCTTTAAAAACAAAAACCTGTACCTTAACAGGGGAAATAAAAGCAAACTAACTAAACCTATCGCCTTAGTTGTCTCTTCAGTGAGTCCAGCACCCTGGCTCACAACCTCCTCCAGCTGCTTGGAGACTGAGCTTACTGGGTCTGGTGGGCGGTGCCACCTGCAAACGTACACTAGGGTCATCAAAAGGATGATATGCTCAGTCTCCAAGCTGCTGGAGGAGGTGCACTACCCAGAGGTGCAGGACTGGACTGGAGGGACGATAAGGAACACTGGTTAGTCTTTTAAATAATTAAGGCCTACTTCATTGACAGTTTCTAAGGGCAAAGACAGATGTACATTTCACACAATAATGAGAAGCTAACGTAACTACTCCTCACTGCTCCTTGTTATATTAATACCCGTGATACCCTATCACATTAGTCATTGGACCCCTCTCTGTTATTGCTATTATTCATGCCATTTCATTACTTACTTACCATGCCCCACATTCTGTGGCAGTGCATGGCAAAAGCAACTTAGTTGAATTTATATTTGGCTGTTTGAAGTCTTCATGGCCCAGTCCATGTCCATAGCCTAGTTTACAGCCATATGACAGTATTTTTGTATTTGTCACCCAGGGGGATGCTGGTGGGCCACTGGCTTGCAGGGAATCCTCAGGGAGGTGGTTTCTAGCAGGAATCACCAGCTGGGGATACGGCTGTGCCCGACCTTACTTCCCAGGAGTCTACACCAGGGTCACTGCGGTCAGAAGCTGGATCGGACAGAACCTCCAGCTGTGAAGCTTCACTTCCATCTCAGGGAAGAGAGCAAGAACAGGAACAGGAACAGGAGCAATGCAGTCTTACTGGAATCTTCTATGGAATGACTGTACAGCTCATGAAGTAAAAGGGATGGGGAGAGGCAAGGAGGCCTAAAGCTGGGAAAATGCATCAATAGTGGAGAGCTGACCAGAGGGTTACACATTCTTTGGGTTTCATTTTCACTAATGCTGTGGCATTTTAGACAATTTATCATAAATAAAACATTACCTTTTTTCACTATCTGCAATATCAGATTTGTTTTGCTAAAGCCTTAGTCTACATTCTATTTCGCTTGCTCTTGATAGTGACTGGTGTTGCCTGGTTCATAGCTCCATCAAGCAACTTCAGTAATGTTTCATTGAGCTCCACCACCATCACCTTCTTACCCTCAACTCAGCCAAGAAATGTTCAGAATACCTCTAAAACATCCCTTCCCTTGACTGAGCGAGCTCCTGAACAGATTCATCAACCAGCGTTATCAGCATGAGTTCAGCATTTAAAGACAGGCACAGACCATTGGTTTTTTGGGCCTCAGAGGCTGTGATATCTCAAGTCTCAACAGGACTCTATTATAAGAAAAGTTGCATTACTACACCACATCTCAAAAATCATAATTAGAAAAAGGTAAGAGAAGGGTGCCCAAAATGATAAGAGGGAATAGAGAGGTTGGGACTCCTCAGCATTATTTGTAGTAGTAATAGTAGTATTTAGCTCACACCTTTCCAGTAGTAGTTCAAGACAAGTTACAATCAAGTAGTTCTCTGTCCCCAGAGCAATGTTCCCTCTAATGTTCTGTAGGCTGTGTGCGCATAAAATATCAGCTGTGCGCAGCTTTTGAAGGAAGGTTAAATTTTTGTGCGCCACATAACAACACTCGGAGTTATATACTTTAAAAATTTGACTACACATCAGAATACAGTATGTACACCACATTGATTTTAATCAAATTAAATGAAAATAGACGATTACTAAATGAAGCGGGAAATTTCTAGTAAATACAATAACAACTTTTAATTTTAAGACGTCTGTGTTGTTTTCTTTCAGAATCAGAGCCGTAATTTTTGTGCGCTCTGTTGTAAAGTATGTGTGCTCGCTCGGCGAGGTGTGTGCGCGCGCACACGCGCACAGCTTAGAGGGAACAGCGCCCCAGAGGGCTTACACTCTAAGTTTGTACCTGACACAATGGAGGGTTAAGTGACTTGCCCAAGGCCACAAGGAGCATCAGTGGGATTTGAATTGTAGTCTGCTGGTCACAGGTTGCTGCCCTAGCCACTAGGCGTCTACTCCTTCAGAAAACCGAGAGGAGATATGATAAAGGTCTATAAAATCATGAGTGGCATGTAATGGGTCTGTGGAAATCAATTGTTTATTCTTTAAAAACATAAAAAGACTAGGTAACATACAATGACCACATTTACAACTTGGAGAAAATATTTTTTCATTCAATCCATAATTAAGTTCTGGAATCTGTTCCAGAGGATATGGTAAAAACAATTAGTGTAACTAGGTTAAAAAAAAAAAAGCATAAGATCCTGGAGGAAATGGCCATAAACCATTATTAAAAAGGTAAGAAGCACGGAATCTGGTTACCTTTGGACTGGAAAAAGGAAACTAAACATGGCTAACCTTTGATCTGACCCAGTATGAAGGTGGTTGTTTTCATCATCCTGTGCCATGTCTGGATCCCTGCATTCTGCCAACTTGCTTCAGAACAAAGCCCAGCCTCTGAGATCACCCCAACAACTGGGCAGTAGAGGGGGAGGAACAGACAGGTTTAGACCCCAGCTGCTCACAAAATTTGGGCTGGTATGTTTAACAATGGGCCTTGGCATAGAAAACACAAACAAGAATTGGAGATAGACAACGCCAAACAATCAATTTTCAAAGCAAGAGAAATTTATTCATTCAACGACTACTGAATTTGTTGCAATGCTCAGCTTAGCAAGTTCTGTGTCCAACCTACATCTCACTTTCTAAGTTCTTTACTTCTTGTTCTTTCTTCAGTAAAGATGGAGACCAACCAGTCAATCACCATCTTCACTCTAAACCCACATATATAGACAGCTAAAACATCTACCATCACTCTCCTCTTTTCAAATGATCCTGGTGCCTATAGCAAGCAACCTCTCATCTATCTCCTGCCCAATGCTTGCAGCAAGTTGTCCATTCCCCCCTTGGCTCTGTTGGAAGCTGTCTCTGCAACCTTCTCTGCCAAGCACCTATAGAGAACCATTTATTTTCTACCTATTCTTCACTCAGAGCTTGTGTCAACAATCTCTTGCATGGTGTCATCCTTGGTGCACCCTTTCACCCTCCTCTCCCATAAACCTTTACAATATGGATGCAGAAGTTCAGTCCTCAAGGGCTGCAAAATGGCCTGGTTTTCCAGGATGTCCCTAATGACTATGCATGAGAGAGCTGCATGTCTATTACTGCCAGTTTCCAAATTTGTGTCATGAATATTCTTTACAGATATCCAGAAAACCGGGCCAGTTTGCAGCTCTCAGGAATCGAACATGTCCACTCTTGTTTTACAGGGTCACTATCAAAGCCTTTTAATTTTATTGTTCAGAGCTTCCTCCAAGTTCTCCATTTCCTTCTGAAGGAGGCGAGGCCTAAAGCAGGGTACATTCTCTCTCACTGTTCATCAGCATTAGTGAGGCCTTTGGTAAGTATTACATTTAACAGGATTTGGACCTAAATAAAGTATCCCATTATGATGTTTACTTCCTTTGTAACAGTCCAATATGTCTTACTCATGTGCAATTGAGATCTATTATAAACCACAAACCTTTCCCGCGGCACTATCGGTCTTGTAGGCATCATCCATCTTCCATGACATAGAAACACAGAAATATGACGACAGAAAGAGACTACATGGCCTATCTAGTCTGTCCTTCCATATCAACAACTACAACAGTCACCTTTTTTCCTTTAGAGATCCTCTGTGTTTGTCCCATGCTTTTTTGAATTCAGATACTGTCCTCATCTCTACCACCTCCACTGGTAGAGATAACACCTCTCTTTTCTTTACTTCCTCTCATTACACACCTTGCCAGCCAGGCTTGCATAATAACCACAATGAATATGCATGAGAGATTTGCATGCACTGCCTCCATTGTATGATAATCTCTCTCATGCATATTCATTGTGGCTATCCTGAAAACCTAACTGGCCAGGTGTGTCCCGGGGAATGGGTTGAGAAAACCTGGTCTACAGCAACAATTCTGGAGCTGCATCTGCTGTTAAACACCTTCTAAAGCACTATTCAGTGCAGCTCTTTAATTAAATCTTTTATGTAAGAGTTGTGCTAACACCAGTCCCTAGTCATTATGAAGAGCAGAAATCTCATCTAGGAATCATATATGGATCTCATGCTAAACTAAGGCCTCCCATTTCAGTTCCAAAGACCATACAGCCAACTGGGTTTTCAGAAGATCCTCAATGGACAGGCATGATATACACACAAAATGTGCATATATCCTGAAATCTTGACTGGCACTGATACAATCAATATAGTTTTATAGAAGTCCTTTACTAAATCCCTGAATGAAGTTATACATTAATAAAAAGCATAAAGGCTACAATATAAAAACACAATTTTTTTTTAATTACTATTGTTAACAGTACGCTTGAAATATAGAAAGTGAGGTCATGTTGTCCCAGTCATAGGGATCCTTCTTCCTTAGTCTGCCATTCCTGTGGCTGTGAAAAGATCTTCTCTGGTTATAAGAATCCTTCCATGGAGATTCCACACCCTGCTTCACATCTTGGCTCTCTCCTTCTGAAGTCTTGAGTTGTAGGCACGTGAGACCGTATTCCAGGCATCCATGTATCTGTCCATGCACATGGCTATACATTTCTGTATGAGAGATATGGGGGTGGGGATAGAGAAAGCAGAAACAAGATGTGAGAATACATCCCAGAACGAGGAAAAAAAAATCAGTATGTCCACCACACCTGGTCACATGGAGCAAGCACCCCGCCACGTGATAAAAACTTTCACAAGAGCTGACAGGGACCCAGAAGTGACCATTCGTTCTGTACGGCCAAAGCTACCCTCCCCCTCCCCTCAAACTCAAATAGACATCACTAAGAAAGAATTCTCCACGGGTGGGATCAAAAAGCTTTGGTAAGTATTTCACAGGAATTACTCTGATGGCATTTAAGATCATGAGAGACTCCCTTCAATTCATTCTTATTTTACAGCTACTCATGTAACTGTTTAAAAGGAGCTGAAAACAAGTGGGGAAAGCATGAGGAACATGGTTCATGGAATTATTTCCACCCCCTCTGCATGTGTATGTATCACCCAAAATATTAACAGGTGCAGTCATGGCCAAGAAAACAGACTAGAAAATATAATGAAAGGAATGGTGAATATAACAAAACAGAATATCATGTCTCAATATCACTCCATGGTGTCAAGTATTGTGCAGTTCTGATCACTGCATCTAAAAAAAAAAAAAAATAAAGATATGGAAAAATTAAGAGGGGTGGGGGGGGGGGAAAGAGGTATAGAGAAGGGCAACCAGAATGATAAAAGGTGTCCATAAACTGTTAAGGTATACCAGGAGAAAAGCACTGCTTATCCCTGACCTCCTCTGAGGATATGCCAGGTATTGTGATCCGATTGGCCACTACTGGCAAAAGGATACTGGCCATGATAGAACTTAGTCTGTCCCAGTGTGGCAATTCTTATGTAATTATGATCATGCACTTAGGGAATGCTTTTCTTGCTCAGTGGAATGCACAGCTCTGGTTTATATAATGTTTAAGGTGCCATTTTACTTACCAGATGATGTCCTTTCCTCGAATCCTGCTAGACCAGTCAAGTGGGTTGTGTTCCCCTACTAGCAGATGAGTAGAAACAGAGCCAATGAAATGTTCAGGTTCCAATGACATCACTCCCAGGCCTCTATCAGCCTGAGCTACTAGGGGCAAAAATCAGTATTCGTACCCAAGCACATGGAAAGTAATAGCAAACTTCACACAACCTCAACGAAGGTAACAATGTTCAACCAAACAGCAAAGAAACTATGTACAGGATTAGTTTGAAAAAGCGGCTAGTAGGTTATGAACCCTCAGAGCCAACCACTCAGATTATAGTCGACCAAAAAAAAGGTACCACCACATTATAGCAGATCAATACAGTTCCAGGGGCAGGTCCTGGACTGGTCTAGCAGGACTCAAGAAAAGGGCATTATCGTGTAAATTAAATGTTACTTCATATTGTTCTGCTAGACCAGTCCAGACAAGTGGGACTTACCAGAGCTGTGTCTCCACTGGGCGGGAAGATGACAGCAGCTAATAAAACCCTTGAGCCAAAAGGCCATGTCCATCTCAGTGTGGACATCCAAGCGGTAATGCTTGACAAACTGGAAAGTGATACTCTCATTGCCACCCAACAAATGTCTGAGGGGGCCACCAAGCTATGTTCAGTCCATTAGGATGCTTGTTCTCAAGTGGAATGTATGTGCAGCACCTCCAGAACCAACCAGCTCCATAACAGATATGCCAAGGCAATGGTCTCCTTGATCCAGCGCCTCAATGTAGACTTTGCACCACACCATCCTTGCGCAGCCCAGCTACCAGAACAAAAAGATGATCCAACTTACGAAAAGGAAAATAATTTGTAACCAAGTACCGGAGAAGCACCCTCAGGACATCCACAAGGTAAAGATCAGACGTCAAAGGGTTAGTGAATTGTTGTGCATCTCTTAGGGGGAGAGAATAAAGTTCCCTCCTAAAGTCTTGCCTATATTTAAATCAAGAGGGTATAAAAAGAGAATCTGCCAAAAACTGGAAGAAAAAGAAATGCTGTTGAATATTTCCCCATCGTGTGGGTGCTTAAGAGGAACTTCCAAGCAGACCTTGATAAATAACCCATACACCTAATATTTCATGAACTCCACTCTCTGGCACAATGCAAGTACTACGCCTAGCATTAGCAGTAAATCTGAAAGAGTAAGATTATACTTCACATATCCCGGGCTTAGAAGTGAGGTTCATGACTGTCATGGTATGTGCAAAACTAACCCATTTGAAGAAACTGCCCCTAAAATCTCTCGCTTTCCCTCAAAACAGGTCCTTAGAGAAGGAGAGCAGACAAAACACTTGTTTCACATGGAAGGGAGATACCACCTTGGATAAAAAGGAAGGCACAGACCGAATGAAGACAGCCTCCTCTGAGGAGGACAGATATGGATCCCGGCAAGACAGAGCTTGAAGCTCAGAAATCCACCTAGCCAAACAAATTGCGACCAAGAAAAAACAAACAAACAGTCTTGAGAGTTAAGTCCTTAAAAGCATGCTTCAAAGGCTCAAAGGGCTCCAACATCAGGGCCCTGAGCACTAGACAGAGATCCCAGGAAGGGGCAATTGACCAGAGGCAGGGAAGCAGATGTCAAACCCCTTGAAGAAAACAAGAAAGATCTGGGTAAGAGGCCAAAAGACAGTCCAGCCACTGAAATAGGACAAAAGCTGCTATCTGGACTTTTAGGGATCTAAGGGAAAGGCTCTTTTCCAGACTCTCTTAAGGAAGGCCAGCAGAGACGGCACTTTCGCTGCCTCAGGTACAAGCTTTTGTGTGCCACATCAACCCTCAAAGAGGCACCAGACCAGCACATATGCCAGGATGGTAGAACCTTTTCTGGCTTTGAGAAGAATGGAAAATACACACGGGGATAACAGCCTTTACGTGTCAGCTGACTTCTTTCAAGAACCAAGTCATAAATGAGAAGGGAGCCAGGTTTTCTAGAACCAAAAAAATCAGTCCTTGGTGCAACAGGCCCCAAAATGGGGGCAGATGAGGTGGAGGTTCTTGCAGGAGCCGCATCATGTCCCCAAACCACACTCACCTCAGCCAATCTGGCACCACCAGAATAATCCAGCCCAGATGGCACTATATGCACTGAAGCACATGTCCCACCAGCGGCCATGGAGGAAACACATACAGCAGGCACAGCCTTGGCCAGAACTGGACAAGTGCATCAATGCCCTCAGACCCTGTTTCCCATGTGGAGACTGAAGAAACAGAATGCTTTGGCACTGGATCGGGTCACCATAAAATCCACCTCTGGGTGACCCAAATGGCAGAGAATCATTTGAAATGCCTCCTGACTTAACTCCCACTCTCTGGGATCAAGAGAATGACAAATGAGGAAGTCCGCCTCCACACTGTCCACCATAACAATGTGCTGAGCCGCAAAAGCTAGGGGGTTCTTTTCCACTCAAGTGAACAAAAGAGCCATCTCTAAGGCCACTCTGGCACTTCTTCTGCTGTGGCATTGTCAGAGAACACTCGCACTGCCCTATCCTTGACCAAGGGCTGGAAACGCAAGTGGTCAACCAGATGGCCCTTGCTTCTTGACTGTTGATGGGCCATACCACCTCCCTGCGGCTCCAATTGCCCTGAGCCATTCGGTCTTGACAATGGGCTCCCCAGCCCATAAGACCATCATCCATCATCAGAAGAATCCACAAGTGATCATCCAGCGACATGCCCCTCTTCAAATGATGTGGCTGCTGCCACTACTGCAAGCTGGCTCTCATTTCCAGCTGAAGCAGAACCTGAACTTGAACTCATGAAAGCTTGGGGACCACAGAGTCAAAGACCGCTGGAGAGGCTTCATATCAGCACATGCTCATGGCACCATCTCAATCGCCACCACCATCAAGTTGAAAAGTCGCAGATAATCCAAAATCCTGGGAGCCTGTTGAGATCACCACAAGCAGTTCCAACAATCTCTGCACTCTCCCCCCTCTGGTAGGAAGACACTGCCCATTTGAGGATCAAACTGTGCTCCCTGGTCTTGGGCTTGGGAAGGCTCCAATTGACTCTTCCCCCAATTGATCACCTAGCTGAGGCTTTCTAGAAAAAGGATACCACTCGGGTCAATGACCAAGAAGCCTCCAATAAAGAATGGGCTCAGATGAGCCAGTCATCCAGATATGGATGGACACATTCCTTAATGCCACATTAGAGCAGCCATCACCATGAGCTTGGAGGAGAATGTTGTCGGGGCGGTGAAAAGGCTGATGGGAAGGATGGCAAGCTGAAAATGTGAGCCAAGAATGGCAAACACAGATCTGTTGATCCTCCCAGATCAGGATATGAAAATAAGCTTTGGACAAATCCAGATATGCTAGAAACTCCCCTCAGCACACAGCCTGAATCACGTATCTTAGAATTTCCATTAGAAGTTCAGTGCACGCAAAGTGACATTTTACTTACCAGATAATGTCCTTTTCTTGAGTCCTGCTAGACCAGACCAGTGGGTTGAGTTTCCCTACCAGCAGCTTGGTGGAGACAAAGAATGAATAGGTGAAATTAGACCTTACCTACTATTTTCTTACCTGTAGTCCCTCCAGTTCAGACACATGGGTTAAGCTCATCCACCAGCAGATGGAGAAGGAGAAAACAAAAACGAGCTGATGCAGAAAACTAGTGTTGCTTTTAAGCACAGATAACATCAATTTTAGGCACAATTTATGCCACAGACAAATGCAGAAAAAGAGACAGACGCTGGCGTAAACAGCAAAGGAAAACTGGCACACAACACCAAGAGTACTTAAATTATAGTCAAATGAGCAGGCCATAATAAAATGGCATGCCAATAATTGTCTGCGCCCGATGCAGAGAAACAAAGGATTTCATAACCAGCCTTAGCACCAGTATCTCTACCCCTGGTCTTGAGATGGCTTAAATGTTTTATACATGCCCCCCAACTGTATTTTGATGGCATCAGGGCTTCCCCCAATGCCTGGATCATATGAGGGGAAGATGATCCAGGCATTGGGGAAAGTCCCCGATGCTGTCAAAATACTGTCAGGGCACCTATGCAAATTAGCCACATGGTACCCGTTTCTCTGGGACAGCATGCCAAACTTCAACTGACTTTTGTGTGCATGTGTTTGGTTTGCTCTCCCAGTTTAACTCTGCCATTTGTGCCAAGTTTAACACGTTGCTAATTTGCATATGAGCCCCATTCTGCATGCCCGCACTATTGGTGTGCTGCAAAGAAACATATAGAGCCGATATAGCGTGACTTCTGTGCCAGCTTTCTGAAGCAGCCTGAAACTGAGATTAAAGCAGTCCCATAAAAAGTCTATGCATCCTCACTCGGCCAGTATGACCGTAACAAAGCAGACATGGAGTCCCAAACCCAAAACGCCACCAGCCTCACAGCAATAAACAAATACCAAAAACCTCCTCGGAGCAACAACCAGGAGCTCAATGAGAGCACTAACGCAATGATCATATTAAATGGAGATACTCCAGACAATTTTGTTTTTGTTTACAAACAAACCAAGCAGCTCATAGCAGTGCAATACAGCAGGTTCCTGGCAAGCAAGGCCAGTACCTGGAGCAGGCTAACCGCAAGTTATGCCAATGCCTTATCCTTCAAGTTGATGCGAAGGCACACTTCAGAAAACCACTGCAGAATCCCAGGTGGGTTCTGGACTGGAGGGACTCCAGGAAAGAAAATTAGCAGGCAAGGTCTAATTTCATATTCCTAACTGTCTCTCCAGTCCAGATGTGTGGGATGTATCAGAGCAGTACTAATGACAGGCAGGACCAAAAACACCAATATGCAAAATCCGAGCACCAAAAGCAATGTCTTGCGGGCCTGCAAATTCCAGTCAATAGTGATGCGCAAAGAAATGAAGAGAAGACCAAGTTGTAGCCCCCTACAAATCTCCTGAAATAAAGCAAGGTCAACTTCCGCAAACCAGCCAGGACAGAACGGCCCTTCACCATGTATGCTGACATAATGGCCTCCTGGATTCAGCATCAAAAAGAGGCCTTGGAGGCTGCATCACCCTTCTGCAAACCTCCAAAAACAAAGGAGTCAGTAAGACTTCCTGAACTCATGCGCAACCCTCAAGTACAGTCTGAGGGCCCTGCACACATCCAGCAAATGCAGGACCTGCAAATAGAGTCCTGCAGGCCGGAAAACACCATCAGGGAAACTACCTAAGATGGAAGGCTGAAACCACCTTAGGTAGAAAGGAGGGGACTGGACGAAGCACCACCTTTTCATTAGACATCACCAAATAAGACTTCCTGCAGGACAAGGCATGTAATTCAGAAATCCATCACGCTGAACAAATCGTGACCAACATACTACCTTCAGTGTTAATCCTTGAAAGAAGCATTCGGTAGGGGCTCAAAACTGAGCCCCTGCCAAGACCGACAGAATCAAATTCAGATCCCAGAATGGAACAGTTGAGCGGCAAGGAGGCCGAAGATGCTTGACCCCCCCATTGAGAAAACGCACAACATCCGCATGTGCGGCAAGGGACTGCCCCTGCATCTGGCCGCTACTGGCATCCACAAGAAACTCAAGACCAATCTCTTCTCCAGGTCTACCTGTAAAAAGGCTAAGATGTTCGGAAGAGAGGATGAAAGCGGCCATGCCCTGTGCTCTTCACACCAGGCCTTGAATATTTGCCATACATGAACATAAGCCAGGGACATAGATGCCACCGCACATGCAAAGTATCAACCACCTGCAGGGAGTAGCCTCTGCAGCTCAAATGTGCTTTCTAAAGAGATAAGTTGTGAGAATCGATAGACCGCTGGCATCAAGACTGGCGCAGAGTCAAGAGGCCCCCCTCCTTCAGGAGGGGAAAAGGGGTCCACAAGGTTGCAGAGGTCAATTCAGAACCACCAGTATCCTGAATCCTGGATGTGCTTCCACCCTCTGAAGCACCCTACCAATCAACAGCCAGGGTGGAAACACAGTGTAGTCTGGTGATGGACCAGGGGGTCGATTCCTTCTGACATGTGCTCTCTATTTTATTTATTTATTTATTTATTTAACATTTCTTATATACCGCACTATTATCATCAGCGCGGTTTACATGGAACCAAACATATACATACAGAAAAACTGTAGTGCATTTTACAAGTAACAGGAATTTGAACTTGGTAATAAAGGGAAACTATGTACATTATGTAACTATATACAGTAGTCTATACACATTAGTCACAGTTGAAGTTGTCTTGACCTGAGTATGGATGTAGTATTTCTCTTGTGCAAAACTAAATTGGGAAATAGCTTAAGAAGAGGTGGTGTTTGAGACTTTTTCTGAATTGTGTTAGGCTGGTTAAGGCTCGCAGTTCTGGTGGGAGTGCATTCCAAGCTATTGGGGCATGAATGCTGAAGGCTCTTTTAGATGTTTCCTTAGTGTATCTGATTGTTTGTCTTGGGATTGTTAATGAGTTTATAGCAGTTGATCTTCTGGATCTATTGGGAGTCTGTGTGTGTAAAAGGTTGGTGATCGTTGATGGTGCTTGATTGTTTAGGGCTTTGAAAGTAATGACTAGTATCTTGTAGTGGATTCTTGCGTTGGTTGGTAACCAGTGGAGGCTTTTTAGAATTGGGGTTATGTGGTCTGTCTTTGATATTCCTTCGAGAACTCTAGCAGCGGTGTTCATCGCCAATTGTAGGGGATTTAAAGTTGATTGCGGGAGACCATGTAGAATTGCATTTGCGAAGTCAAGATGAGGCATTACCAAGGCTTGGTAGACAGTTCTGAAATCTGTGGGTTCAAGTAAAGGTCTTAAGTGGCGTAGTGTGCGTATCTTGTGATATATTAGTTTTGTTATGTTTTTTATGTGGGTCTTCATATTAAGGCGCTGGTCAAGGGTAATACCTAGGTATCGTATCGTAGGTTTTACTGTCAATTCCTAAACCAGCAGAAGAAGAGAGATGCCTTGGCATTGGCCAAGGTCACCATCATTTTCAACAAATGTGTTCCCCAATGCTGCATGATCAGCCGGAACACTGACTCCAAGAGAAACCACTCCCCCGGGTCCAACAAATATCCGCTCAGGAAATCTGCTTGAACATTCTTTTACACATGGACTGCCGAGAGCACCAAAAGGTGAAGTTTTGCCCAATGAAGAAGCAGAAATAACTCTGCCGAACTCCTCGTGCCCCCATGACGATTATAAGCAAACATTATCGCATTGTTGGGACAGGACTCTTACTGCCCTGCCATGCCCTGCCCAAGGGGAAGGCAGGCCTGCAGAGCCCAAGACACTGCCTGCATCTCCAACCAGTTGATGGACCACCGGCCCAAGCCAACTGCGTTTGACAGTGGCCCCCCAGCCCACCAAACTGGCATCCATGGTCACCTCCACCCAATATGGTGGCTCGAGTGACACACCTACCATAAGCTAGGCTGGGTCCAGCCATCAATGGAGGCTTGCACTGGCCACTCCCCGCAGTGTCACTCGTATCTCTTATGGACTGAGTCTACAGAGACCAACGCGATGAGCGCAGACTGCAAGGGAAGCATTTGCAATTCTGGCCAAGGAACAAGCTCCAAGGTCACAGCCATTGAGCCCAGGACCTGCAGATAATCTCACACAAGCCTGGACCTGAGCCTGTAGCTTCATGACCCTGCCTTCCGGCAAGTACACCATGCCACTCTGCATGTCGGAACGGGCCCCCAGATACTCCAGAGACTACAAGGGATCATCCTGCTTGTCACAAAATTGATCACCCAGCCCAGCTACTGCAGGCACTGGACAACAAACTCGTTAGCCTCTCAACTTTCCTGTGAGGACTTCATTCGAATCAACCAGTCGTCCAGATATGGGTGGACCAAGACCCCTTGTTTCTGCAGAGTGGCCGCCACTACTACCATAACTTTGGTAAACACCCGGGGGGGGGGGGGGATGAAACTGGGAAATGCCCCATTGGGACCGTAAAATGCAGGAAAATCTTGATAGTCTGTACAAATGGGGATATGAAAGGTAGACCTCTGTGAGGTCTAAGGAAGGAAGATATTCCACCTTTCAAACAGCCACTATTACCGAATGCAGGGTCTCCATATAGACATGGGGGACCTTCAAAGCCCTGTTGACACCTCCGAGGTCAAGGATGGGCTGCCAGGTTCCCTACTTCTTGGAAACCACAAAATAAATGGAGTACTAGCCGGAACCCCAGTCAGACTTTGGCACCAGTATGACAGCCTCAAGCTGGCAAAGCTGCTCCAGAGTGGCCCGGACCACCCTTGTTTTGTCAGGAGCTTGACAGGGGGAAAACATAAAAGGTGTATGCAAGGGAACGCTTGAACTCAAGTGCATAGCATTCCTCAATGATCTCCAACACCCAAGCATCAGAAGTAATTTGGGCCCAGGCAGACTTAATGCTGTAAATGGCTGCCTATCGGCAGCACGCCTACTGGAGTCCCAAAACCTTAATTAGGATGATCCTCTGGAAGCAGAGGCACCTTTGACTCACCAAGGTCCCTGACCAGCCGGTCCAAGTCCACACCAAATAGCAACTGTTCCACAAAGGGGAGTTTGCTGAGCTGTGTCAGAGACATCAGCTGACCAATTATTTATTTTATTTATTTCTTAGACCTTATATACCGCCACTTCCAAAGATCAGTGGCGGTTTACAGAGAACAAAACTGGAAATTTGCATTATAACTTTGAAAAACTTAGTTATGCAAATTGTTAAGCTGTACTATGTACAATATGGAGATGTTGTATAGCATATTTGAAAGTGCGTGAAAGGGAAGGTATAGGGAAGCAAGGGCTATCAAGGATGGTGGGAGGTTTAGGGGAGATTGTTATTGGTGGAGGGACCATAGTACTCAACAAATAGGTGGGTTTTGAGCTCTTTCCGGAAAGTTTGGAGGTCTTTGATGGCTCCGAGGTTGTCTGGTAATGCATTCCAAATGGAAGGGGCTACATAAGAAAAGGCTCTATTGCTGACAGTTTTGTTGGCATCGTGGATGTGGGTGGGATTATTAGTGTATTTTGGGAGCAGGTCCTCCTGGTTCTTGAGTTGCTGAGTGGGCTAAGGAGTGAGTTGAGGAAGGATGGGGCAATTTTATTATACAATTTGAAGGTAATTATGAGGTATTTGAATTTGACCCTCATTGGAATGGGCAGCCAGTGGAGGAGCGGCATGATGCGGTCGGAGTAGTTAGCCTTGTGTATAATGCGTGTGGCTAGATTTTGAGCTAATTGGAGTTGATGGATGGTGTTTTTGGGTAGGCCATACAGAATACTGTTGCAATAATTAAAGCGGGGTTGTTATCAGTGCTTGAAGGACTGATCTAAAGTCTTGACTGTTTAGTAAGGGATGGAGATGCTGTAACATTTTTAGTTTGAGATATATGTTTTTTTGCGGTGGCTTTAATGTGGGGGACCATGGAAAGGGATTAATCTAGGATGATTCCTAGGCATTTGAATTATTGCATAGGAGTAGTTTTGAGATGGGGGGAGGGGGGGTTGAAGTTTTGATTCCGGGTGTTGAATAAAAACGTCTGTTGTTTTTTTATGTTAATTTTAAAGTTGTGTACAGTGGTGTGCAAAAGTCTGGAATCACTTGTGAGTTTTGCGGTTTTTGTACTTTAACTTTTTTTTAAATTTTGCGTTAGCCCAGCATATTCATCTTTCTACCACGTTAAAAGGGATACATTTGGCTATTAGAGTTGACTTTTTTTGCATTCCTTACTTACAATTTAAATACTTTACAGACACTGGGAGATAGCTACTGCGATTTTTGTAGATCCTGCGTCAAAACAGGATCGCGATTATCCAATATGCACACGTTATTTCTGACCAATCAGGAGGCTGGTTTTACTAACCAATCACAATGCAGATATCTAGCCAACAGTGCAGCTATAAAAACGCGTGGAATTTTTGAATTTCACACGCTTTCTGGATCGACCATGAAGATGATTC
Source organism: Ichthyophis bannanicus (assembly GCA_033557465.1). NCBI lineage: Eukaryota > Metazoa > Chordata > Amphibia > Gymnophiona > Ichthyophiidae > Ichthyophis > Ichthyophis bannanicus. Next base: position 217,844,361 of record CM066039.1, on the reverse strand, counting down.
GGACCCTGACGTTGGAGGAGCATGTTCATGTGTCCTTTATGAGCGAGGAAGGATTTTCAAGCTGTCAGATAGCCAGTAAAGTTGGCTGCAGTCAGAGCGCTGTTGCTAAGATTGTACAGAAGAAGAAAGAAATGGGTTCAGTGGTGGACAAGCCTCGTTCAGGTCGTCCATGTGCATCAACATCACACCAGGACCGCGCACTATGACGCATTTCACCTCTCCTCAGCTACTTCGAGAGTGGTCAGACAAGAGTGAGGTCAGTATCAGCTCATCAACAGTTCGTCGCCGGTGCCTGCAGTTTGGTCTCCGAGGCTGCAAAGCACGGAATAAGCCACTGATGACTGACATACAAAGGCACAACCAGATCGTGTGGGCGAGAAAGCACTCAATCTGGTCGAATTAAATGTGGGAAAAGGTGCTATTCAGCGATGAAAGCACCTTCTGCCTGTTTGGTAACCAGGACATCTATGTGAGGAGATTTCCTGGAGAGGAATTCAAGCCTGAGTGTCTCAACCTCGCTGTGAAGCATCCTTTGAAGATCATGGTCTGGGGCTGTATGGTTGCCAGTGGTGTTGGACGTCTTCACATCATCAATGGAACAACAGGGCCAAGTATATCACCATACTGCAAAAGTGCATGGTGCCATCAGCACACCAGCTGTTTCCTGGCCAGTTCCTGTTCGAAGATGACAATGCACCTACCATCGCTCCAGACAGGTGATCAGCTGGAAGCAGTGGAACAGCATCAAGTCAATGGACTGGCCTGCCCAGTCTCCAGATCTGAATCCAATCGAGAACCTGTGGCACAAGGTGGCCTTGGAAATATCCAAGAGACATCTGACATCAAAGCATGAGCTGACTGAGTCACTCATTTCAGCTTGGAACCGCGTTGTCACCAACGATCACCTTGTCAGACTGGTTCATTCAATGCCGACAAGGTGCAGTCAGGTGATCAAGAACAAAAGGGTGGCCTATCAAATACTGAGTGTCCACCAAGAAACAGCAAAGTACCACGTGGGCAACAGGAACCAGTCAGAAAACGTGGCAGGAGGTTCAAAAGTAACCTTTATTGATCCACGGATAAGGTGCGCCAAACCCAACACAGGCCGTGTTTCGTACACCACTTCCTCAGGGGTTATAGGCTCACTACAAAATATACATACATGTGAAACCAACAGCAAACAGAAATTGTTGTGTAAACATGAATACAAAAAGACAAATCATGTTATACCACATTAAATAATTAAAATACTGAGATAAATCATTAAAAAAATATTAAATAAACTGATTATAAAAAATAATAATTAAAAAACTTTAATAATAAACAATAAATACATTAAAAATTAATTAAACACATGTAAACACTCATAATGCGATAACTCACTTGATAAAACTATAAAAATACGTCACATTAAGAATATATATATAGTGGTATTAATAATAACGGTGATAACAAAAATGAAATATAATAATAATAATTTTAAAAAAAAAACTAGGTGTCAAATGTATGTATATATTCATAAAACCTCTCTTGATTATAACCACAAAAACAGGAGAAAAAGGAGGAGGACTTGAAGAACAAAATTATATAAATTGTTAATGCCAATGTCCAAAATGAAATAAAACTAATTATAAAATAAAGATTAAAAAATAATAAATGTAAAAAATAAAAAGTAAAAATTAAAAGTAAAAAATATTAGAATTAAAATAAAGATAAAAATTAAACAATTTTGTAAAAAATAAATAATTAAAAATTAAAAATTGTATTAAAATATTAAAAAATAAATAAAAATATAAATAAAAAAATTTGTAAAAAGAAAAAATTATTAAAATGTATATATATACATATATACAATAAATATACAAAAAATTATATTATAAAAAGGCATAAAAACAAAACACAATAGGAAATTGTATAAACATAAAAACAGTAATTATTAAATATTACTAAAATAAAATTTAGCATAACCATAAAAATAAAAAAGTTAAAAATAATAATACAACCTACCACTGCACCAAGCCAAATTCAGAAAACCTTTTGCTGAGCAGAGGCACGGATCCCACCTGCCTCTAGTGCGCGATGCAATTATGATTGTGTGTGAAAAAAACTAAACAAATAAATAAACAAATAAAATCAATGAATGATTTAAACATTGGCAAAGACAACATAGGGTAAAATTTATCTTTCAGAGGAATCGTAAACATGAGGAGCATCATAAAATGGGGAGAGCCCAGTGTGTAGATTATATACAACCCATTACGTGCTGTGATTCAAAATCCTGTATTTTGCTCTCCTTAAAGAGACTTGTGATTGTGAAGCGAAAGGTGTAAAATATATCCTAATTAAATGCTGTACTAATTTTCTAAATTTGAACCAAAAAAATGGATATCTTAAACCGTGCAAACCGCTATTGGCATGTTGCCAACACTTTAAAACCCAAAAAAAAGGGAGAAGAGGAAAAGAAAAAGTTCGTCATCCTTATACTGTATTTATTAAAGGCTAACCTATATTGATATTGTTGGCACTAAGTACTACTAGAATGAAAATATGTATGTAAATTGACTTCTGCTGTGAAGAGTACAGGACCGTGAAAACAACGACGGAGTGCAGTAAAAAACAAATGAATGTCAGAAGCCTAATGCTCTTATACATTTCTCAAATATTCAGGCAAAACAAAATGTTAAACCTGCTTAATCTTGTAGAATCATTGTTCTTGCGACTAAGTACTACTAGAATGAAAATATGTATGTAAATTGACTTCTGCTGTGAAGAGTACAGGACCATGAAACCAACGGCGGAGTGCAGTAAAAAAACAGATGAATGTCAGAAGCCAAATGCTCTCATACATTTCTCAAATATTCAAGCAGAACAAAATGTTAAACCTGCTCAATCTTGTAGAGTCATTATTCTTGCGACAGGAAGAAAAAATGAAGAGAAAATATGTGTTTAGTGAAAATCAAAAACTTTGTGTACCGGAGACAGTGAGCGACTAGCCGCCATGTACTTCTAGCATAATTGTAGATATTAATGAAAACGTTTGCTTGCCCCGTATACCCGTTGCTTTTGGGGAACAGTGAAAATCAAAAAACACTCTTGAACAAATGTGAGATACCCCTGTAGCCCATAAAAATGCCGCATCTGATAAATTGTTCAACCTGAGAATCACTCGATACCGCTGTGAACCGGGCACCCCGCGCTGATAATGACATCACCGTCAACTGCACATACGTGCTTCTTTTAAAGCGCCGTTTTTGGCGGGAAAAACAGAGGCATTCAAACCCCAGACTGTCACCACATTAGGAGTACTGTTAAAAATGTTTTGCTACAACAAATAGTATTTTAATTTCTTTGAAATTTTTTTAAAAAACGGAGGATGGCATGTGAATAATAATAACAGTAATAATGAAACATAAAATAGTTAAAATTCAAAAAAAGTTTTTTATATACCGAAGACAGTGATCAACTAACCGCCGCACACTAGCATAGGTGTAAATGTGAAATGAAACGCGTACTAGCCCCGTGTACATGTTGCTTTTAAGAGACCAAATAAAATCTGTAATACATTAACAAATGTGAGAAACCCCTGTAGCCCCTAAAAACATACCGCATGTGATAGATGATCCGAACTTGAAGACCACTCGATACCACCATGAAACCAGGCACCTCGCACTGATTATGACATTGCAGTCAACTGCACATGCGTGCTTCTTTTAAAGCGCCATTTTTGGCGGTGAGAAGGCATTTAAAACCCAACCTGTCAGCTGTTTGCTGTTTAAGAGATTTGTGCTGCCCCAAAAAATGATGTAATTTCTGAAATCGGGGGATGACATATGAATAAAATTATAAATAATAATATTATGGAACCCTAAAGACAACAACTAAAACAAAATGACTACTTAAAATATTAACTAATTGAAATATAATATAAATATTAATAATACTTAAAAAATATATTATATAAAAATTATTTTATAAAAAAACGGTTAAAACCAAACCTAAGATGCGGGTCCATTGGTTGTTGGAAGGTCTGTCAGACGTTGCTTATTAGAAAAATTGCAAAAACCCAAAGGAGGGAACAAAAATAAATACCTAACCCTACTACAGAAACACTGATAAATCTTGATCCATGTTTAATCCATGTGGTACCATGGAATTTAGCAAGAAAATGTATTTTTGTTCTAACCTGGCTGTAGTTTTGACTAAATCTCCCCCTCTCCAGTTCAATTGTATTTTTTTCAAAACGAAGAATTTTATGTCAGCCAAAGTGTGTCCCATATCTAGCCAATGTTGTACAATGGGTTTATCGGTTAATTTTCTTCGTACGCAACTTTTATGTTCCACTATACGTGTCCGTATGCAACGGTTGGTCCTGCCTACATAAAGTTTACCACAAAGGCACTGTATCACGTATATTACATTTGCTGTTGCGCAGTTTGAAAAATCATTAATGTAAAACTTTTTTTGAGTACCTGGATGCATAAAAAAACCCCTCACGGGCAAAACATTAAGACATACCGAGCAGTGACCACACTGAAACTGGCCCTTAAATTTAGATAATCTCTTACGTTCGGTAAAAGCTGACGGAACCAATAAATTCCTAAGGTTAACATTTCTTTTGTGGGCGACAATGAGAGAGGTGTCACAAAAACCAGGGAGCGACTAGATAAGATGCCATTCTTTTTTGAGGATATGTACTATCCTCCGCGACTGTAGGGAATATAAAAGGGGACAAACCAGTGTAGATTGTTGGTTAACCTTTCGTGTTTTAAGTAATTTGTCACGCGGCTCTCGTCGTGCTCTCGTGTAGGCATCTTCAATGCAACGGGACGGATATTGTCGTATCTTAAAGCGCTGGGACAAATCTTGCGCGTGCCGTTCAAAGTCTTGTGCAGTAGAGCATACTCTTTTGACTCGGAGAAATTGCCCCACAGGTAAATTGGTCTTAAGAGAGGGATTGTGGAAACTTGTGTAATGAAGAAATTGATTTTTATCTGTAGGTTTTCTATACAACGTTGTGGTGAGCGAGCCTTCATCTTTTTGAACAAGGAGGTCTAGGAATGGGATGCGAGAAGGGTCATATGTGAGCTGGAACCTAAGGTTGTTGTCTAGGCTATTAATCCAATCATTGAAAGCGAATTAACCGAGCCCTTCCACAGAATAAAGATATCATCAATGTACCTGATCCAGAGCAGTACCTCATTCTTAAATGGGTGTTGCCTCAAAAAAAAATTTTCAAACTGATACATGTAGAGATTGGCGATATCAGGAGCCATGGAGGACCCCATGGCTACCCCCTTTATTTGCTGATAAAAAAGATCTCTGAAACAAAAATAATTTTTACACATTGCAAGTTCAGCAAGTAATAGAAGAAAACTAGTAGGGATACGTTTGTGATCTTGTCTAACCATTAAAAAGTGCTCAATAACCTTTAAGGCCCCATCTTGTGGGATATTTGTGTACAATGATTCCACGTCTAGTGTAACCAAAAATACGTCATCTCCCAGACCACTAAAGGAGGAGAAAATCTCTATAGCATGGGAGGAATCACATATGTATGACTCCATTTGCATAACAAAGGGCCGCAAAATGACATCAATTAACTGTGAAAGCGGTTCCAAAAGAGAACCTATTGCGGACACAATAGGTCTACCAGGAGGTTTTTCTAAAGATTTATGTATTTTCGGGATAATGTGTATTGTAGGGATCACTGGTTTATCCACTATGAGAAACTCTCTCTCTTTTTTAGTAATGTGCCCTACTTCATATGCGTTAAGAACCAAATTGTCAATATAGTGTTTAAGTACCTCTGTAGGATCATCATCTAACCTCTGGTAGAATTTTCTGTCACTAAGTTGTCTATTAACTTCTTCCACGTACATATCTTTATCCAAAACCACTATGGCGCCTCCTTTATCAGCCGGTTTTATAATTATAGTGGAATTTTCTTTTAAGGATTTAATGGCTCGCTTTTCGCCTACTGTTAGGTTATGGTATGGTAACTTCCTGTTCTCATCTATTGCTTCTATTTGTTGCAAAACAACTCGTTCGAAAGCTTCAATAAGAGGGTCTGTTTGGGGGGGTGGAACCCATTTCGATTTCTTAGTGATGACAGATATATCTGCAGAGGGTGTTTGAGTGCTGAAAAAATACTGAATACGTATTTTCCTGAAAAATTTGTATAAATCTACACGTGTTTCAAATGGGTCGTATCTTTTAGTGGGAACAAATGATAAGCCCTTATTTAAAACTGATACTTCATCTGTTGACAATTGGTATTTTGAAATATTGACCACTATATCATCTGTCAAAAGTCTCTCGTATGAGTAGTCCCCTCTCCACTGGCCTCTCCCTCGTCCGCGACCCCGCCCGCGGCCGCGACCTCTGTGAACAAAACCTGACTTGTCTGAAAACGGATCCCGTCCTTGGTCTTGATTCGGAAGGGAGGGCAGGCGATTCCGGGAGGAATCCCGGCCGCCTCCCTTCCAAAGCTGGTTGATGTTCAAAAAATGTGTATTAGTATGGTTTTTCTTTTCTTTACATTTTCCTTTGGGTTGCTCACTTTTATCTCTTGGGTCAGAGGCATTAGAAGTAGAGGCCCTACTGTCATCTCCTGATTCACTTCTAATCCTTTTCTTCTTTTGCCCAACCGGGGAGCCCTCCTCTGATACCTCTAAGGGACTATCTTTTGGTCAAAAAATGTAGATTTCCTTTGGACCCAAACTCTATCATTTTCTACTCGTTTACACCAATGGTAAACATAGCCACTCCTATAATCCTCCTCATCTCTCCGAAACTTCTCCATTTTCTTAAACTTCACATCCTTCCTAAATTGTACCATATTTTTGTCATGATCAACATAAATTTTATCGAATGAGTTATCACATTTCTTTAATTCATTCAATTTTTCGTCCATTTCTGTCTTATGTAGTTCAGATTTTCTATTTGCTGTAGTGATTAAAAGTATCATAAGGTCCAGTGAACATTTATTTAATATTGCATTCCAGCAATTAACAAATCCCTGTTCACTCTGATACAGGCCAGGGGCCTTATTCATCCTTAATCCTCGTGGGATTATCTTAGACTTACAACACTCAAGGAGATAGGCCGCATGTAATTCTTCCTTGACCAACCGCTGCGAAAGTCGAACGACATCTTCCCAAAGTGTTTGTGTTTGGTCAACTTCATGTTCCTCTTCAGGATTGGTCAGGGACTCTAGGGAGATAAGTTTCTCTAAAACATCATCACCAAAACTCAAGACGTCTCTCCACGGTGTGAACATGCTGCAAGACTCAGGGTCCACCAAGAAACAGCAAAGTACCACGTGGGCAACAGGAACCAGTCAGAAAACGTGGCAGGAGGTTCAAAAGTAACACGGGGCTAGTACGCGTTTCATTTCACATTTACACCTATGCTAGTGTGCGGCGGTTAGTTGATCACTGTCTTCGGTATATAAAAAACGTTTTTTGAATTTTAACTATTTTATGTTTCATTATTACTGTTATTATTCACATGCCATCCTCCGTTTTTTAAAAAAATTTCAAAGAAATTAAAATACTATTTGTTGTAGCAAAACATTTTTAACAGTACTCCTAATGTGGTGACAGTCTGGGGTTTGAATGCCTCTGTTTTTCCCGCCAAAAACGGCGCTTTAAAAGAAGCATGTATGTGCAATTGACGGTGATGTCATTATCAGCGCGGGGTGCCCGGTTCACAGCGGTATCGAGTGATTCTCAGGTTGGACAATTTATCAGATGCGGCATTTTTATGGGCTACAGGGGTATCTCACATTTGTTCAAGAGTGTTTTTTGATTTTCACTGTTCCCCAAAAGCAACGGGTATACGGGGCAAGCAAACGTTTTCATTAATATCTACAATTATGCTAGAAGTACATGGCGGCTAGTCGCTCACTGTCTCCGGTACACAAAGTTTTTGATTTTCACTAAACACATATTTTCTCTTCATTTTTTCTTCCTGTCGCAAGAACAATGATTCTACAAGATTAAGCAGGTTTAACATTTTGTTTTGCCTGAATATTTGAGAAATGTATGAGAGCATTAGGCTTCTGACATTCATTTGTTTTTTACTGCACTCCGTCGTTGTTTTCACGGTCCTGTACTCTTCACAGCAGAAGTCAATTTACATACATATTTTCATTCTAGTAGTACTTAGTGCCAACAATATCAATATAGGTTAGCCTTTAATAAATACAGTATAAGGATGACAAACTTTTTCTTTTCCTCTTCTCCCTTTTTTTTGGGTTTTAAAGTGCTGGCAACATGCCAATAGCGGTTTGCACGGTTTAAGATATCCATTTTTTTGGTTCAAATTTAGAAAATTAGTACAGCATTTAATTAGGATATATTTTACACCTTTCGCTTCACAATCACAAGTCTCTTTAAGGAGAGCAAAATACAGGATTTTGAATCACAGCACGTAATGGGTTGTATATAATCTACACACTGGGCTCTCCCCATTTTATGATGCTCCTCATGTTTACGATTCCTCTGAAAGATAAATTTTACCCTATGTTGTCTTTGCCAATGTTTAAATCATTCATTGATTTTATTTGTTTATTTATTTGTTTAGTTTTTTTCACACACAATCATAATTGCATCGCGCACTAGAGGCAGGTGGGATCCGTGCCTCTGCTCAGCAAAAGGTTTTTCTGAATTTGGCTTGGTGCAGTGGTAGGTTGTATTATTATTTTTAACTTTTTTATTTTTATGGTTATGCTAAATTTTATTTTAGTAATATTTAATAATTACTGTTTTTATGTTTATACAATTTCCTATTGTGTTGTTTTGTTTTTATGCCTTTTTATAATATAATTTTATTGTGTATATACATATATATACATATATATATATACACATATATATATACACATATATATATATACATACATACATACATACATATTTTAATAATTTTTTCTTTTTTAAAAATTTTTTATTTATATTTTTATTTATTTATTTATTTTTTAATATATTTATTATTTTAATACAATTTTTAATTTTTATTTATTTTTTACAAAATTGTTTAATTTTTATATTTTAATTCTAATATTTTTTACTTTTAATTTTTACTTTTTATTTTTTACATTTATTATTTTTTAATCTTTATTTTATAATTAGTTTTATTTCATTTTGGACATTGGCATTAACAATTTATATAATTTTGTTCTTCAAGTCCTCCTCCTTTTTCTCCGGTTTTCTCCGTTTTCTCCTGTTTTTGTGGTTATAATCAAGAGAGGTTTTATGAATATATACATACATTTGACACATCTAGTTTTTTGTTTTTTTTTATTATATTTCATTTTTATTGTTGTTATCACCGTTATTATTAATACCACTATATATATTCTTAATGTGACATATTTTTTATAGTTTTATCGAGTTATCGCATTATGAGTGTTTACATGTTTTTAATTAATTTTTAATTTATTTATTTGTTTATTATTAAAGTTTTTTAATTATTATTATTTTTTATAATCAGTTTATTTAATATTTTTTTAATGATTTATCTCAGTATTTTAATTATTTAATGTGGTATAACATGATTTGTCTTTTTGTATTCATGTTTACACAACAATTTCTGTTTGCTGTTGGTTTCACATGTATGTATATTTTGTAGTGAGCCTATAACCCCTGAGGAAGTGGTGTACGAAACACGGCCTGTGTTGGGTTTGGCGCACCTTATCCGTGGATCAATAAAGGTTACTTTTGAACCTCCTGCCACGTTTTCTGACTGGTTCCTATCAAATACTGAGCCATCACTGACACATAAAAATGGCCTTTTTCAAGGCCATATACATTAATTTGAAGGAAACCTGGCATGCGTCCATAATATTTTAAAGCATACTTACAATAATATATCATTGGCCAATGATGTACATTACGCGATTTTCACAGAAAATCTATCAACAGGACAACTATGGGGAACAAACTCAGAAAATAAGGGCCAAACCAATACTAAAAGTTGGCCCTAATAGCCAAATCTATCACTTATCATGAGATACACAGAAAAAGTCACCGGGAGGAAAAATAAATTAAGATATAAGGTCACAAAGTTGAAAAAACATCAAATTTACAAGTGATTCCAGACTTTTGCACACCACTGTAAGTTGAGCCAGGTGGATCAGTCAGTCAGGCATTCTTGGATTTGAGGGCAGATGGGGTTGGGGATGTCTACTGGATGATACAGCATGATGCCATCCGCGTAGAGGTGATAGTATACATTGTGTTTTTTGAAAATGTAGCATATTGGTTGCATGTACAGGGTGAATAGAAGTGAGGATAGGGAGGAGCCTTGGGGGGACACCTTGGCTTTGTTTGAAAGTTGAGGAGGCTATTGTGCCTATTTGGACCTCTAGGGTGCTGACAGAATGATAGGATTTGAACCATTCTAGGACAAAGCCTTGAAGGCAGAGTTGTTGTAGTCTTGTGATTAAAATGTGGTGGCTGATGCTGTCGAAGGTGGCAGCTATGTCAAGAAAGACAAGTATGGTTTGTTTGGTATGGTTTAGTCCGCGGTGCAATTTGTCCATTAGGGTGAGTAATAAGGTTTCTACGCTGTGGAAAGGTCTAAAGCCATGCTGTTGATCGTCTGGTGGAGCATTCAGGTCTATGAAGTCTTGTAATTTGATTTGGACAGTTTTTCAATAATTTTTGCAGGCTGGGAATGTTTGAGAAGGTGTTGGAGTGAGTATTCATATGATTGTTATTGTTGTTTAGGGATTGAGTTTTTCATTAGGAAATTTGCCAGAATTTGAGGTTCTATAGGGGGAAGTTCAGTGTTGTGAATGAGAGATTTAGTTAAGGATTTGACAATTGAGAACAACTCTCTAGGTCTGTTAAGGTATTTTATAAGGAGCTTGGTGTGGTATTCTTTTTTTTATTGTATTATTGACGGTTTCTTTATATGCTTTGAGAGTGGACATGTAGAGCAGATTGTCAGCTTTTGCCCTTGTGATTCTCCATTTGGTTTCCAGTTTTCTAAGTTGCTGTTTTAACTTTTAGTTCAGCGGTATACCAAGGTTTGGACTCTGTTTATATGGGTGGAGGGGTACAGTGGTCTGTGCGGCCTTGGCAATGGTCAAGTTCCAGTTATCGATGAGGTCGTTTAGTTCCATCGTAGAAGGGTTTATATTTGGAATGGTGTGATTTAAAAAGGATTCTTTGTCAAATGATTTGAATTTATTTTTAAAAACTGTTAATTTCCTTGGTTTCGAGGGCGGCGTGGTAGAGGTGATGGCAAATTTTTTTTTTTTTTTTTAAATTTCCAAAATTTATTTCAAAATGAAACAAAAATTACAAAGAAAACATTACATAACTGTAATATCCAGTCCACATCAAGGAGCAGCTTCACACATTTGCAGTCAAATTTAAAAGGAAACCTGAGAAAACCAATAAGCTCAATATACTAAATCAAGTGATACACTATATTCCCCCTATAATTACACCAAGTTATACCAGTTCCCTCTCACTCAACAAGCTAACTAATTGATCAGGTTCAGAAAATATATATCGCTTACCTTGAAAGGTAATCTGACATTTACAGGGAAATTTAAGATAAATAAACCCCCCAAAGCAAGAACACGTGGACGGAGAGCTAAGAAAGCCTTACGGCGTTCTTGTGTGATTTTAGCCACATCTGGAAATATCTGAATAACTTGACCACAGAACTGTTCGGTTTTCTTCTGAAAGTAAACCGTCAAAACCCTATCCTTATCCATCTCCCGAACAAAGGAAACTAATAAGGTATCTCTTGTAGGAATATCATCTGTGGAAGATTCAAGAAAGCCAGATAGATCCAGAGTGGAAGAAGCCAGCTTTCCACTTTGAATATTCCCTGACATGTCACCATCCAAATCTTTTTTAACTCTAGGTATATAATACAATTTCAAAATTAAAATATCCGAAGCATCTTTAAACATCAGAATTTCCTTAAAGTATTTTTGCAACAACAAGGGGGATAAGTAATGTGTCCTAGGAAAATTTAGAAAACGTAAATTTTTTGACCGATATACATTTTCTCGAAATTCATCCTGTCGTTGCAAAGAACTAAAACCCTGGGAAAATTTCAAATTAACTTCACTTTGAGAGGAAACAAATTGCTCAGTAGAATTAACAAGCCTTTCCACAGATGTCAGCCGAGCTTCATGATCAGTTAGTTTATCAACCGTCTCTTTCGAGAAAACGGATATCTTCTGCAATGAAGCACTTAACGCTGTTTCCATCCGTGAAACAACAAGCCAGACATCTTTCAAAGAAACATGTTCAGGAGGGGAACATCGTTCAGCAAAACCCGGAAAGGAAATCACCGATGGTAGCGGTAATGACAATGGTAGATTAGAAGAAGTTACTTGCAAAAACGAATCTGGAAGTAAAGCTGGAGAAACATCCAAGCCCTTCGTATCCACAGGAGAAGAAACGGCACAACTATCAAGAACAGTTATCTCTTGATCGGGCTGAACTAAACCCGTAGCAGAAGCAGAGGTGGATGAGGAGGCGGTACTCACAGTTGATGAGTCCAGCGAATCCGATGGGAAGGAACCCAATAGTGCTGGAGAGTTCTCCACACGTACGTGGGCATCCATGGGGCCAATAATCTTAACCGCCTTCGATTGCACTGGCTGAGAGTGCCGTTTCCTCTGCTTCCCCATAACCTGAATACCACCAATGCACCTCGTGCACCGAAGGGACACCAAAGGGACGTGTCCTGCCCCTTTGGTCACGCCCCTTCGGTCACGGAACTGCGGGAACGTGCCCGCTTAACACGTCCCGCGTAGGGGCCGGTCTTTAATGGCCCTCCTCCAGTCCAGCAGCCCAATGAGGAGCTAGGCAGGCAGGAACCTCAGGTAAGCAATCAGGAAATCAAAAGAAGCAGCTCACTGTTCCACCTGAGAGCTGGTCTTTAATGGCCCTCCTCCAGTGATGGCAAATTCTATAAGAAAGTGATCTGTCCATGGGAGAGGCAGCGTTTGGGGGGGGAGGGGGAGGGTGGAGAAGTGGATGTCTTGTAGCATGCTGCTTGGAAGAAAAGATGACGTCAAGCATGTTGCCTCGCTTGCGAGTGGGGGGTTTGGACAAGTTGTTGAAATCCTAAATCCTGTAGGGCGTTCAGGAAAAGGGTGGAGTGGGGGGGGGGGGAGTGATGGGAGGCTGAAGTCGCCAATCTAGGTCATAAGTACCTAGCAGTTTCCCCAAAAGACACAGGTTCCTCAATGCTTGTATTGGGTCAAGCAGTGATATCCCGGGTCCCTTTTAAATGGTTTATGGACCTTCCCTCTAGGAACTTGTCCAAACCTTTTTTAAACCCAACTACACTAACAGCTCTTACTACATCCTCCGGTAACAAATTCCAGAGTTTGATTACACGTTGAGTGAAAAAATATTTTCTCTTATTAGTTTTAAATAGGTTACCCTGTAGCTTCATTGCATGTCCCCTAGTCTTTTTATATTCTGACGACGTGTAAAAAAATAAATAAATAAATAAATAAATAAATCGATCTACGTTTACCCGTTCCACTCCATTCATTAATTTATAGACCTCTATCATATCTCCCCTCAGCCATCTTTTCCAGGTTGAAGAGCCCTAACCTTTTTAGCCTCTCTTCATAGAGGTATCCTTCCATTCCCTTTACCATTTTGGTGGCTCTTCTCTATACCTTTTCTAATAACAACGCTATATCCTTTTTAAGATACGGCGACCAGAATTGCACACAGTATTCAAGATGCAGTCACACCATGGGACGATACAGAGCTACCTTTGCCTTTATTGGAACCTCTCTGCTGATATGCACTAACTTTATTTTTTGGGTAGTATCCTTCCAGGATACATTGTTCCGAACCATGCGCTCTTGGGTGACTGTCGGCTCTCCCCTATTATCTAGTTTAAAAGCTGCACTCTCTCCTTTTTAAAGGTTAATGCCAGCAGCCCGGTTCCATCCCAGTTAATATGAAGCCCATCCCTTCGGAAGAGACCCTCTTTCCCCAGAATGTTCCCCAGTTCCTAACAAATCCAAAACCCTCCTCCTTGCACCATTGTCTCATCCAAGCATTGAGACTCCAGAGCTCTGCCTGCCTTTTGGGTCCTGCACGTGGAACGGGAAGCATTTCGGAGAAAGCTACCCTGGAAGTTCTGGATTTCAACTTCCTACCTAAAAGCCTAAATGTAGCCTCCAGAACCTCCCTACCACATTTTCCTATGTCACTGGTACTGACATGTACCAAGACAGCAGACTCCTCCCCAGCACTATCTAAGACCTTGTCTAGGTGGCACGTGAGGTCCGCTACCTTCGCACCAGGCAGGCATGTTACCAAGCGATCCTCACGTCCACCAACCACCCAGCTATCTACATGCCTAATGATTGAATCACCAAACTATAACGGCTGTCCTAAGCCTTCCCTCATGGGCACTTGGCCCTGGAGAAACCTCCTTGGTGCGAGAGGGTTTTACATCACCTGGAGGACAGGTCCTAGCTATAGGATCACTTCCTGCCACACCAAGGTGATGCTTTCCTGTCACGTGACCTCTCTCCTCCATGGCAACAGGGATGCTGCCAGACTGAAGGTGGGACTTCAGGTCTATATCCCTGTAGGTCTCATCTATGTACCTCTCTGTCTTCCAAGTCTGCTACTCTTGCCTCCAGAGATCGGACTCGTTCCCTGAGAGCAAAGAGCTCCTTGCACCTTGTGCACACGGAAGACCCCTCACCAACTGGGAGAAAATCATACATGTGACACTCAATGCAAAAGACTAGGAAGCCCCCATCTCGCTGCTGGACTGTGTCTGCATCTTTGTTTTAAGGTTGTGTTTAGATATTTAAGTTCTTTACTTACCAAGGGTTGCTGGGGATATGTATACTAATAAAACTATACCTAATACGATTAATGTAGTTTGTTCACCTGAAATTTAATCTCAAAGGACTGCTTGAGCAGGGTCTCCATGTAGCGATCCTGTGGTCCTTTAAGGCAGCCCCACCTTCCACAGGAATGGCGGTCTTCCTAGTGACTGCCACCACTAAGGCATCTACCCATGCCAGACACAACGTCCCCTTCTCATCCAAGATAGGACAGGATACATCCTTGCCATAGTTCTGCCAATGCATAACCGCGCGTTGGGAACCTTCCACTCTGTCTCAATGAGTTCTTTCATGGCACTGTGGAAAAGAAAGGCCCTGGGGGCTTCTAGAGCCCCTGTAAGATCAGGTCTTCCACCATCGCAGAAGGCACTGGTCATGGCTCCTCCTCAACAGGGAAATGAGAGGGCAACTCATCCCTGTGGAAGACCTGAACCACCATCGGAGCATTACCATTGGGCGTTCGCCCTCTTCCAAATCCTCCTATGGGAGCTCCTCCAGGAGATTAAAAGGGCCTTCCAAGGTCCCTAAGGAGTACAGTGACCCCACAGAGGTCGCATCCTCCTCTACATCAAGCGGCTCAATCCAAGACCACTTTACTACTGTGGGGGAGGGCCACCAAAGAACCCCCCCATTAGCCCTGTCTTAGACAAAAGACCTGGTACAGCAGAAGTACAAATTCAGGCGAGAAAGGTGAGGGTCCCTTGTGCTGGAGCTCCTCCAGACCCCCCCAACTGCAGGGACTGACACTGGCTGTAAAACAGAGGGTCTCTGCACACAGCCTGGCCCGCAGCCGCCACATCCAATATGGCATCCGATCCTGCCAAAAGGCTGGGGCCAACATCAAAACAGTGTGACTGCGGTCATTGTGAGTGCCCTTGAGTGTCCCCTGCATAATATGGAGAAGATCCACAGCTGCAGCGCTTTCCCTTACACAGCAATGGCACAGCCCCTCCACCGAGAAGTGTGCTTGATGGCTGCTGCTGCTGCATGTCACGAACTGGTTGCAGACCTCCAGGTCAGCCTTGTGCGCTGCAGCTAATGGCACTCTGCTCCGCTGACACACCCACATTCAGTCCGGCATCAGCCCCTCTTACTGGGAACCATGCCGAAACCACATGGTTGCTGCTCGCAGACCCTCCTCGGTCTGCTTGCCTTTTTTCTTTTCTTTTTTTTTATATAAACGTTACGGACAAGGCGATGTAGTGCCTGCAAGTGCCTCAATCCTGGGATCCCTCCCAAGAGGGATATAAGGAACAGGGGAGCTCCTAGTGCAAGGGACCTGGACCAGATTCTGCACCACCAGGCCTGGGAAGGGGAAAAAAACCCTGTGGGTCCAATACCAACAAGCAAAACAATTCAAAACACAGACTAAGCTCACCCACCATCTGCTGAGACTGAGAAAAATACTGGCTGAGTGGGGGTGCACAGGCTTCTTATAGGGCTGCTTTCAGTTCAGTTTGTTTTCTCAGTCTCCATCTGCAAGTGGATGGGCATAATCCATGCACGTGGACTGCTGGAGGGATGATTAGGAAGCCCAGATTTCAATGACATCACTCCCATGTCTCTATTTGCCTCAGCCACCAGAGATCTCTTCAGTATTCGTCCCAAAGCATATGGGAACATAAGAACATAAGATATGCCATACTGGGTCAGACCAAGGTCCATCAAGCCCAGTATCCTGTTTCCAACAGTGGCCAATCTAGGTCATACGTACCTAGCAGTTTCCCCAAAAGACAGGTTCCGCAATGCTTGTACTGGGTCAAGCATTCATATCCTGGGTCCCTTCTTAATAATGGTTTATGGACCTTTCCTCCAGGAACTTGTCCAAACCTTTTTTAAACCCAGCTACACCAACAGCCTTTACTACATCCTCCGGTAATAAATTCCAGAGTTTGATTACATGTTGAGTGAAAAAATATTTTCTTTTATTAGTCTCAAATAGTTTACCCTGTAGCTTCATTGCATGTCCCCTAGTCTTTCTATATTCTGATAACGTAAACAGTCGATCTACGTTTACCTGTTCCACTCCATTCATTAATTTATAGACTTCTATCATATCTCCCCTCAGCCGTCTCTTTTCCAGGTTAAAGAGCCCCAACCTTTTTAACCTTTCTTCAAAGGGAGTATCCTTCCATCCGCTTTACCATTTTGGTGGCTCTTCTCTGAACCTTTTCCAATAACGCTATATCCTTTTTAAGATACGGCGACCAGAATTGCATACAATATTCAAGGTGTGGTCTCACCATGGAACGGTATAGAGGCATTATAATATCTTTTGTTTTATTTTCCATTCCTTTCCTTATGATACCTAGCATTCTATTTGCTCTCTTGGCTGCCGCTGCACACTGGGCCGAGGGTTTTAACATGTTATCCACAATGACGCCTAAATCTGTTTCCTGGGTGGTGGTTCCTAATGTGGAACCTTGCATCGGGTAACCATAGTTTGGGTTGTTCTTCCCTAGGTGCATAACTTTGCACTTGTCCACATTAAATTTAATCTGCCATTTTGATGCCCAGTCTTCCAAATTATCAAGATCCTCTTGCAATTTTCCACAATCCTCTTGGGTTTTAACAACTTTAAATAGTTTTGTGTCATCTGCAAATTTGATAACCTCACTCGTTATTCCACTTTCCAGGTCGTTTATGAATATGTCAAAAAGAGAACATGACAAGCCTCACACAACCTCATTGTTGGCAAAGAGTAATCAAGCAGTAGAGAACTATGTACAAGAAAGCATAAACAGAAGACTGTCAATAGAAGATGGACCTGCAGAGCCAAGTATAAGTGTCACAGACTTCAGGGTATCACCGCAGAACAGAGCCAACCGTTCCAGGGGACAGGCCCTGGACTGGTCTAGCAGGACAACATGGAAGGTGACATTTTACTTACCAGATAATGTCCTTTCCTCGAGTCCTTCTAGAACAGTCCAGACAAGTGGGACATATCAAAGCTATGCTTCCACTGGACGAGAAGATGACACAGCAGCTCGCAAAACCTTAGAGCTAAAGGCCGTGCCTGCCTGAATATGGACATCCAAGTGGTATTGCTTGACAAAAGTGGCAAGTGATGCCCATGTTGCCACCAGACAAATATCTGCAGGGGCTACTGAGCTCCGCTCCACCTATGAGAATACTTGCGCTCGGGTAGAATGGATGTGCAAACCCTCCAGAAACAGCCGGTTCCACAACAGATACGTGAGGCAATTTTTTCCTTAATCCAGCACCCAAATGTGGACTTTGCTGGCCCTCACAAAGGTGATGTGGCAGCTAACAGCACAAAAAGATGGTCAGACTTACGAAAAGGATTCAGAACCTCCAAGTACCGGAGAAACACCCTCTGGACATCCTCAAGGTGAAGATCCTTATCCTTCCCCTGACACTGCTCCTTAGAGGAGGGGGATAGGCAAACCACCTGGTTCATATGAAAAGGGAGAAATAACCTTAGGTAAGAAGGAAGGCACAGGCCAAATGGAAATGGCCTCCTTAGAAAAAAAGACAGGTAAGGATCTCGGCAAGACAGAGCCTGGAGCTTGGAAATCCGCCTTGTGGAAGAAAATCGCAACTAGGAAGACTGTTTTGAGCGTCAAATCCTGTACCTCCTATTACTTTCCTATCATGCAAATGGCGTTCTTTTCCTCTCTCTCGCAGCATTAATGTCTTATTGCAAACCGCCCTAATGCCATGGCATCAAGTGCAAAATAAAGATAAAGAAATCATAAAACATCTAGGTATAAGGCTAGCGAATTACCAACCACCAAACCTCTGAAACAGGTCAAAGATGCCACCTGGACCTTGAGGAAACTAAGGCAAAGACCCTTTGCCAGACCTTCCTGCAGAAAGGCCAGCAGAGATGACACCTTGGATGCCTCAGGAACCAGCTGCCGTGAGCCGCACCATCTCTTAAAGAGGTACCAGACCTGCATGTATGACAGGTTGGAAAACGTCCTCTGGTTTCTAAGTAATTCTCTTGTCTCCTTTCAAGAGCCAAGCCATAAGTGATACAGGAGCTGGGTCTTCCAGGACAATCAGCCCCTGATGCAAGCAAAATGTGGTGCCTTCATGAGCCGCATCAGATCACCGAACCACTCTTCTCAGCAAATCTGGCACCACCAGAATAATACTTCCTGGGTGGTGTTCCATATACCGAATCACATGCCCCACCGGAAAACACATACAGCAGGCGTTGACTTAACAAGGCTGAGCCAGTGCATCAATATCCTTGGGCCCAGTCTCCATGCAGTGACTGAAGAAGTGGCACACTTTGACATTGGAGCGGGTTGCCATCAGATCTATCTCAGAATAAACTGCCACCTGACTCAATTCCCACTCTCCCGAATCCAGAGAGAGTGCCAGCTGAGAAAGTCCACTTCCACATTGTCCACCCCAGCAATGTGCTGAGCCATCAACAATAGGAGATGGTTCTCCACCCAGGCAAACAGGAGAGCCATCTCCAGGGCTACCCTGGCACGCCTCATGTCACCTTGTTGACATCAGCCACCTCCGTGGCATTGTCTGAAAATACCTGAACCACCCATTCTTTGGCCAGGGGCCGGAAACACAGAGAAGCCAATCTGACGGCCCACACTGCCTCCGTGTGGTTCCAACAGCCCTTGACAATGGGCTCTCCAGCCCAAGAGACTGGCATCTGTCAGAAGAATCCTCAAGTAATCATCCAGCGAAATACCCTTCCTCAGATGACTAGGCTTCCGCCACCACCACAGGCTGGCCTTCATCATCATCACTGGGAGCGGGAGCCTGAGCTCTAAATCCTGAGAACTCGTGGATCAGCAAGTTAACAAGGACTCTTGAAGCAGCCGCATGTGTGCACAAGCCCACAGCACCATCAGTCCAAGGAGCTGAAAATAATTCCGGACTCTAGGAGCCTGCCTGAAACAGAACAGAGTCAGGCAATCCAACAACCTTTAGACTTTCTCCTCTGGTACTCTGGAAAGACACTGCCTACTTGAGTATCAAAATGTACTCCCAGGAACTGGGATGGTCCAAATTCCTCTGATTGATCACTCAGCTGAGGCTTTCCAAAAAGGACATCACTCGAGTCGCTACCTGAAACGCCTCTGAAAGAGAATGGGCTCAAATGACCCAGTTGTTCAGATAAAGGGGGCACACAAGTCCCTTGGTACTGTAGCGCTGCAGCCATCACCACCATGTCCTTGGGACAGTGGAGAGTTTGAATGGGAGGGCAGCAAACAAAGTAAGAACATAAGATATGCCATACTGGGTCAGACCAAGGTCCATCAAGCCCAGTATCCTGTTTCCAACAGTGGCCAATCTAGGTCATACGTACCTAGCAGTTTCCCCAAAAGACATAGGTTCCACAATGCTTGTATTGGGTCAAGCAGTGATATCCTGGGTCCCTTCTTAATAATGGTTTATGGACCTTTCCTCCAGGAACTTGTCCAAACCTTTTTTAAACCCAGCTACACTAACAGCCTTTACTACATCCTCTGGTAACAAATTCCAGAGTTTGATTACACGTTGAGTGAAAAAATATTTTCTCTTATTTGTCTTAAATAGTTTACCCTGTAGCTTCATTGCATGTCCCCTAGTCTTTCTATATTCTGATAACGTAAACAATCGATCTACGTTTACCCGTAATGAGAGCCAAGCATGGCAAAACACAGATATTTTTGCTGATCCTCCCAAATCAGGATATGAATATATTCCTCGGCCAAATCCAGAGATGTCAGGAAGTCCAAGCGGTACACCACTTGAATCACAGATCGCAATTTCCATCCAGAAGCAGAGGACTGCAAGTTCTCGTTGACATCCTTGAGGTCCAGAATGAGCCGGGACGATCTATCCTTTTTTGGCACCACAAAACAGATGGAATATCTGCCCTTGCCTCAATCGTCCGGGGGAACAAGCACAACTGCCTTCAGGAGCGGCAATTTGTCCAAGGTGATCCGCACAGTGGCGCTTTTGTTCACCGACCCAAAGGGATGACAAAAGTATCTGGGATGGAAATCTTTGCATTTCAGGATACAGCCATGCTGAATGGTGTCTAGCACCCAGCGATCCCTTGTGACCTGGGCCCATTCCTGAAAGAAGAGGCAAAGCCTGCTCCCAACCAGAGGGACCAGGAATGGGCCCCCCAAACCTGAAGAGGACAGAGTCTCTGAGCTCATGCACTCCACGAAAGGACTGAGAATGAGCCCGAAGTCCAGAAGCAGAGGAGAAGAAAGGCTTTCTAGGTCAGTAGCGATGGGAGTCCCAAGACCCCCAGGAGTCTGATCAGCATGCCCACAAGAAGCAGGTGGAGGAGCTCCTACCCGTTTCACAGGCCCCTTTGACCTGTCCTCCAGAAGGCAGTAACATTTCATCTCACCCAGGTCCTTCACCAGCTTCTTATTTTATTTTAACAGTTTTGTATACCACCTTATCCTTCAATCAAAGTGGTCACAACACAATTGGTGGATACATTTAACATGAGGGGATATGAGACACATACACTAATACTTACAGGGAACATGGGCAATGGAGGGTTAAGTGGCTTGCCCAAGACCACAAGGAGCACCTGTGGGACTAGAAACCCCAGTCCTTCCGGCCCAAGGTTGCTGTCCTCTAGTGGGATTTGAACCCCCAACCTTCCGGCCTCAGGTAACTTGCCCCAACCACTAGGCCACTCCTCCCCGCTGCTTCTCCAAAATCGGCCCCAAAAGGAAACTTCCCTTTAAAGGTCAGTTTGGACAACTGGCTTTGGAAGATATGTTTGCTGCCCAGTGTTGGAGCCAAATCCAGTGCCGTGTCACTGTCAACAGGGCACTATCCCTGGCTGCTAGGATGTACCAGGTCATACACGGCATCAGAAAAGGAAGGCCATAGCTGACTACAAACGAGGGATAGTAACATCCGGCAGAACAACGACTGAATACATTGGAGCAGGGTTCGAGACTTCAGGCCTGCAGATACCACTGGTCGCTGCAGCGAACTGGTTCTTCAACAACAAATCCACTTTCCGGTCTAGAATATCCTTTAAGGCCGATCCGCCTTCCACCGGGATGGTGGTCTACATAAGAACATAAGATATGCCATACTGGGTCAGACCAAGGTCCATCAAGCCCAGTATCCTGTTTCCAACAGTGGCCAATCTAGGTCATACGTACCTAGCAGTTTCCCCAAAAGACACAGGTTCTGCAATGCTTGTACTAGGTCAAGCATTGATAGCCTGGGTCCCTTCTTAATAATGGTTTATGGACCTTTCCTCCAGGAACTTGTCCAAAACTTTTTTAAACCCAGCTACACTAACAGCCTTAACTACATCCTCCGGTAATAAATTCCAGAGTTTGATTACACGATGAGTGAAAAAATATTTTCTTTTTTTATTAGTCTTAAATAGTTTACCCTGTAGCTTCATTAGATGTCCCCTAGTCTTTCTATATTCTGATAACGTAAAAAGTCGATCTACGTTTACCCGTTCCACTCCGTTCATTAATTTATAGACTTCTATCATATCTCCCCTCAGCTGTCTCTTTTCCAGGTTAAAGAGCCCTAACCTTTTTAGCCTTTCTTCATAGGAGTATCCCTTCCATCCCCTTTACCATTTTGGTGGCTCTTCTCTGAACCTTTTCTAATAATGCTATATCTTTTTTAAGATACGGCGACCAGAATTGCACACAATATTCAAGGTGCGGTCTCACTATGGAACGGTATAGAGGCATTATAATATCTTTTGTTTTATTTTCCATTCCTTTCCTTATGATATCTAGCATTCTATTTGCTCTCTTGGCTGCCGCTGCACACTGGGCCGAGGGTTTTAACATGTTATCCACAATGACGCCTAAATCTTTTTTCCTGGGTGGTGGTTCCTAATGTGGAACCTTGCATTGTGCAACCATAGTTTGGGTTGTTCTTCCCTAGGTGCATAACTTTGCACTTGTCCACATTAAATTTCATCTGCCATTTTGATGCCCAGTCTTCCAATTTATCAAGATCCTCTTGCAATTTTCCACAATCCTCTTGGGTTTTAACAACTTTAAATAGTTTTGTGTCATCTGCAAATTTGATAACCTCACTCGTTATTCCACTTTCCAGGTCATTTATGAATATGTCAAAAAGCAGCGGACCCAGCACAGATCCCTGGGTTACACCACTATTCACCTTTCTCCATTTGGAAAATTGGCCATTTAGCCCAACCCTCTGCTTTCTATCTTTTAACCAGTTCCTGATCCACAGTAGTACACTGCCTCCTATCCCATGACTCTTTAGTTTTGCCAAAAGACTCTGATGAGGGACCTTGTCAAAGGCTTTCTGAAAGTCCAAATACACTATATCAACCGACTCACCTTTGTCCACCTGTTTATTCACACTTTCAAAAAAACATAACAGATTAGTAAGACAAGATCTTCCTTTTCTAAAGCCATGTTGGCTGTCTCCCATTAGGCCATGACTATCAACATGCCGAGTAATTTTATTCTTTATGATGGTTTCTACCATTTTTCCCGGTACTGACGTGAGGCTCACCGGTCTGTAGTTTCCCGGATCACCCCTCGAACCCTGTCTAAAAATTGGTGTTACATTGGCGATCCGCCAATCTTCAGGTATTAGAGATGATTTTAATGATAGTTCACAGATTACTAATAGCAGGTCTGCAATCTCATATTTCAGTTCTTTCAACACCCTTGGATGTATACCATCCGGCCCAGGTGATTTGCTACTCTTCAGTTTAATAGTTGTAATACATTCCCGATGTATCGATATTTCCTTCAATTCTTCCGCACCTTTAAATACCACTTCAGTCATGGGTAACATCCCTACATCTTCCTCAGTAAAGACTTCATTCAGTCTCTCCGCTATCGCCTTGTCGCCTCTTAGTGCCCCTTTAACTCCTCTATCATCTAATGGTCCAACTGACTCTCTCACAGGTTTTTTGCTACGAATGTACTTGAAAAAATCTTTACAGATAGTCGTCGACTTACGACCTATGCGACTTATGACTGATCTACTTTACGACCGGTTTTCTGGCCACGACTGGCAGTCCGCGAGAACAAAAACGCCAGCCCTGAATCGTCCTAAGGCAAAAGGCCGGCGGAGTCCTGATCGGCGTGTGCGCTACCGGTCCAGGCAGTAAGAAAAAAAACCCCAGTGAAGATTTCACCTCGTGGCTCTGCCCGGAGCTCAGCCAGCGCTGCAGACAGTCCCTGGATCACAGCGGGTGGCTGGCAATAGCAGATCTCTCCTCCATACCGTTTAGGAGGAGAGATCTAGCAGTACTGGCTGGCTGGCTATGACTCCTCTGCAGGAACACAAAAGCAGGTCAGTGCAGACCCGGCTCCTCGATCGCCTCTCTGATCCTTTTTTTTTTTTTTTTTAAAGGCACAGCTACCTAATAAAAACTAAATCAAAGAAAGTTAAGTAGGCTGACTTACGACCACAATCGACTTACGACCGGTCTGTCGGAACCAGACGTGGTCGTAAGTCGACGACTACCTGTATTTTGCATTTTTGCTTCCGCAGCAAGCTTCTTCTCAAATTCTCTCTTTGCCTTCTTTATCAATGCCTTGCATTTATTTATTTATTTATTTAGTATACATTTGTATACCGCTACTTCCAGCGATCAGCAGCGGTTTGATTACAGATTGGAAGTTGTCAAATCATGACAGGAAATGTTTGAGGTATAAACACATTGATTAGACAGGAAAGCACAGCACCCAGAGAACTATTTTACAGGGAACATGGGCTTTGGAGGGTTAAGTGGCTTGCCCAAGACCACAAGGAGCACCTGTGGGACTAGAAACCCCAGTCCTTCCGGCCCAAGGTTGCTGTCCTCTAGTGTGATTTGAATCCCCGACCTTCCGGCCCGAAGTACCTTGCCCCAACCACTAGGCCACTCCTCCACTCCACATTTGACCTGCCAGTGCTTGTGCTGTTTCCAGGTTTCATCGTTTGGCTTTTTTCCATTTCCTGAAAGATGCTTTCTTGGCAACAACAGCCTCTCTGAGCTCACCTTTAAACCATGCTGGCAGTTTTTTGGACTTCCTTCCACTTTTCTTAAAGCGTGGAATACAGCTGGTCTGGGCTTCCAAGATAGTATTTTTCAACAACACCCAAGCTTGATGTAAGTCTTTAACCTTTGCAACTGCTCCTTTTAGTTTTTTCTTAACTATTTTCCTCATTTTATCATAGTCTCCCTTTCGAAAGTTAAAAGGTAGTACTGTGGATTTCCTTACTATCCCTCCTCCACTAATTAAATCAAAGGCGATCATGCTATGATCACTATTGCCAAGTGGCCCCAATACCCTTATCTCTTGCACTAGATCTGGTGTTCCACTAAGGACTAGGTCTAATATGGCTTCCCCTCAGGTCGGTTCATGAATCAGCTGCTCCAAGCAGCAGTCATTTATGTCATCTAGGAACTTTATCTCCCTAGCATGTACTGCCATGACACTGACCCAGTCGATACCGGGGTAATTGAAATTGCCCATTATTATCGTCTGTCTGCTAATACTGTGACTTGCGCATCTACCTAGGGAATATCAAACCACCAATGCACTCCTTCTCCGGCAGAGCGTATATTTGAGACCACAGCATGGTTGCCGGAAGCTTCGGCCAGCTGGTCATCTTTTCCCAAAGCACCATCGGCCACCCTTTGCCCTAAGGCAGGCAAGGCCAGACTAACTGCATCCCCTGGTTGAGAGGGGGAGCAAGCCCTCCAGGGATGTCTCAAAACTGCCATGCAAGAAGCGCAGCCGGAGAGGAGGTACCTTGTTTGCCAAAGGCCAAACATTGTTTCCTGGAAGAAGACAGAGTTAAGGCAAGTATCACAAAAGTTAAGGTAGTGGTGGCCCAGCAGGTGCATGTTAACAGCATTTACACAGCAATGCATATTACAGGTAGGAACAAACAAACATGATGACAGAAAAAGATCACATGGCCCATCCAGTCTGTCCCTCCACATCAACAACTACAACAGTCCCCTTTTTACCTTTAGAGATCCTCTGTTTGTCCCATGCTTTTTTGAATTCAGTTACTGTCCTCATTTCTACCACCTCCACTGGGAGACTATTCCACGGATCCACTACTCTTTCCGTAAAGAAATATTTCTGCATATCACTCCTGAATCTATCTCCCTTCACCCTCATCATTGCAACTACCTGAGCGGAACACGTGACTACCAGGTACACGATAGTAAAAACACTTAACGTGTGCAGAAAATGGCAGGAAAACCCCCACACTGCGTCAGTGATTGTCAGTGGCCCACCCCAAACTGCGTCCCAGATTGATGGAATCAGGAGCCCCCAACAAGGACAATGATAATGTCAAGCCTTGGTACTCACCTCCTGAAAGCCCCAGGCAGAGATCTGTGTCAGGTTCAGCTCTACTCCCCTGAAACAGTTTCTCTAGCTTTGCTAGCACTGCGTTTAAAGATGGCTGGCAAGCGGATTTGTCTGAGAGCCTTCTGCAATCTTCAGGAGAGACCAGGGGAGGACAGAGGAGGAGGGAAGGGCGTTAAGGTTGTGTGAGGCTGCATATCTCTTCCAATCCTTCCAGTTTTCTGACTGCTCAACAGACTCTTATAAAAAGCATGGAGCTCAACCAATTTTCCCTCCTTCTATGACTACCAAATAGCTCCACGTTACACTCAAGCGAGAGAGAGTCACTCTCAAGGTGACTGATTTAAAAGCTCATGAACAATCTTTTCCTCTCAATTATTCAGATTTTCTTCAGAGTGGAGAAAATCCATCCACTATCTGCTGGAGACAAAGAAATACTGAAGAGACCACAGGTGGCTATGGCAGATTGAAGCATGGGAGTGATGTCACTGAAACCGACATGGGAATGATTACATGAAAATGCAAGGGGGTAAACTGAAAGGCAACATCAGAAAATACTTTTTCACTGAAAGGGTGGTGGATGTTTAGAATGCCCTGCCAATAGAAGTGGTGGGGCAAATACAGTGACAGAATTCAAAATGGCATGGGACAGAAACAGTGGACCCCTTTATTACAATGGGATAAAATCAAAATAAACTTAACTCTCTCTTATATCTCAACAAATAGGGGTGACCTGAACAGAGCGGTAGGTACACCCCTAAACAAAGGCATGGGGAGGGGTGACCTGCACGGAGCGGCATGTGCACCGACTCTTGCTACCTTGCTGGACAGACTAGATGGACCATGCTGGTCTTTATCTACCATCATATACTATATTACTATGTAACCTAATCTTTTCATTGGTTCTCTGTGCCACCAATCTGCTGGTAAGGGAACACAACTCACTTGTCCGGACTGGTCTAGCAGGACGATATGGAAATGAGCATTGATCCCCTTGAGGTTGAGAACTGGACAGAAGGAATCACCTTTCTTTGGCACCATGAAGTAGATAGAATATCTGCCCGGGAACTGGCACCACCACCTTTTAAGAACAGCAACTTGTCCAATGTGACCAGTAAAGCAGCTCTTTTGTCTACCGAACCACATGGGGAGACGACAAAGGCCTCCGGGATCAGTTTGCTGCATTCTAGGACACAGACATTTTGAATGGTGTCTAGCACCCAGCGATCCTTGATAACCTGGGCCCACTCCTGAAAGAAAAAGTGAAGCTTGCCCCTAACTGGAGACATCTGGGAATGAGCCCCCAAACCTTCACTGTGTTGAATGGGAGAGGACCCCCTCTGGAAGGAAAAAAACCACAGTTCAGAACCGTGGCAGTGAAGGGGCAAGGAAAGCTTTATTAATCCTTATTAAAGGAGAAATAGGGTTATTTGGCTATTTCTCCTTTAATAAGGATTAATAAAGCTTTCCTTGCCCCTTCACTGCCACGGTTCTGGACTGTTTTTTTTTCCTACTGCTTTCGTGGCAGCTGCTGTTGTTCTTTGCTGGACCCCCTCTGGAGGGGACAGAGTCTTTGGGCCCACAAGTCCCTCAAAAGATAAGAGTATGGGTCCGAAATCCCAAAGAAGAGGAGAAGAAAGGCTTTCCAGGATGATAACGATGGGGGTCCCGAGACTGTTAAAGTGGCAGGAAGTTCAGCTCTGTGGCAGACATACCAGCTGTGCATTTTTTCTGCTGTAGCATTTGTACAGGAGTAGGGAAAGAAGGTGGGGTTTTGATAAGATTCTATTGGATTTATTTTATTTACATTCTCTTATATACCGCGCTATTCTGCATCAGTGCGGTTTACATTGAATAAACTGAAATTACATTGAACAGGGCATTATAACTTGGAGATAACTATTTTACAGGGAACATGGGCTAGGGAGGGTTAAGTGGCTTGCCCAAGAACACAAGGAGCACCTGTGGGACTAGAAACCCCAGTCCTTCCGGCCGAAGGTTGCTGTCCTCTAGTGGGATTTGAACCCCCGACCTTCCGGCCTGAAGTACCTTGCCCCAACCACTAGGCCACTCCTCCACTCAGATCAGATCTCTGGATTTTTACAACTCTTGGGTGTCAAACAGAAAAGTTTGTGATTAGAGGGTGGGTGGGTCTGGCTTTGGTACAACAAAGCAAACAAGGAGGAAATGGATAACACTCAGTGTTTTAAAAGAAAACAAGATGGTATCACCAACATCTCTCATATTATACAACATAAATCTTCTTACATGCACAGAATTAAGGAAAGTCAAGCTACCTGCTCAGAGTTATCCAGTGAGCCCCCAGGCTTCCCAATGCACTTCCGGAAACACTTGTCAGTCATTCTCTAGTGAGACACAAATGAACTCTGTTATTCCACTTCCATCAAAGTGCCTTCATGATGTCATGGATTTTTGAGACACCTCTCACATCAGATGGGCTGTTGCCTCTAGTTCCAAAGTACAGCCTGAAGCTCTAACCCAGAAGGAAATTCATTCTGTGGAGGACAAGACATTGCTGCTGTCAGCAGAGCAGCACGCCTGTGGCTGAACTGGAACATTTTCACAACAGAATACAACCCACTGTCTGCTCTTTTACTCTCTCACTTTAAGAGAGACTACATTTGTAATTCCAAGTGTTTTCTTCAAATTACACTTATCTTTTTTGGAGATAACCCACTTCTTCCCCCCCCCCCCCCGACTCATTTTTTCAGAAAATGATATGAGGAGTGAGTCTATCCTTGATTGGTGGTTTTATTCTGAAATCTTCAGGCTAACAGACAGTGGCCAGAGAGCTCCTGGTACTTCAACTGGGGGTAAATGGTTACTGTTAAATAAAGTAAGCATATCTTGTTGAGGGCTTCTCAGGGTACTGTTGGAATTGAACTTTTTTTCCTTTAAAAAATAAATAGTTTACTAGATCAGGAAATTCAGATTGACCATTTCCTGAACTTTAGCACAGTTATTCTTTTTGTAAACTACCTTGGTTAAAAGCACCAACAATTAGAGGAGCAGTATCAGATTAATACGAGGGTCATTTTTAAAGTAAGAACCGATTGCGCATCGTGTCCGTGACGTCCGTTCAAGGTCAGCCACTCTTGGCCAGTCTCTCACTACGCCGCCATTACGTTTCACGTCTCTGCCAGTGTTGGTTGTATGGTTATACTGCTTCGTTTGTCGCCATGTCAATCAGTAATCCCTCCGATTGTGAAGTGCGCTCGGTTATCCGGTTTTAATGCAAAACAAGTTCGTCCAGCATTTTCGGCACCCATCTTGCACACATTTTTTTGTAGTGCAGTTTGTCAGTAACAATGTGATAAACTACTGATCTTGAAACTTGTGAAAATGTCTGATGCAGCTCGTCTATAGTGAAGCACCTGTTTTGGCAAATTTCCTCATCAACATCTTGTGTCAGGTCTTCATTCATGACAGTATGCCGTCCAGATCTTTCTTCATCATGAACATTTGTCCTTCCTTCAACATCATTCATTACACCTTCCCCATACACTTCAACAAGCTGCCGGTGAATTTCAGCTGGACGAACTTGTTTTGCATTTAAAAAATGGATAACCGAGCGCACTTCACAATCGGAGGGATTACTGATTGACATGGCGACAAACAAAGCAGTATAACCATACAACCAACACTGGCAGAGACGTGAAACGTAATGGCGGCGTAGTGAGAGACTGGCCAAGAGTGGCTGACCTTGAACGGACGTCACTTGACAGATCGCGCGGACACGATGCGCAATCGGTTCTTACTTTAAAAATGACCCTCGTAGTGGCAGCTCCAGAGTCTTGCATTTCACAGATTCTGCAAACACTCAACAGAACCCCTTCAGCTTAGCAGTTACCATTCCATTCAAAGTCGTGAAACGGCAGACACTGAGGGAAAAATTAAAATTAAATGAAACAATCCCAGAATGGTCGGCTGCCTTCTTCCCAAGTTGCTATGGGGTTCCAACGACTGGTTTTTAGACATCAGAATTCAAAGGGGAATCCAATCCAGATTCATGCTATCACTTTTAAGAGCTGAGTTTACAGAAACCTAGCACATCCTCTCATTAAACATCAGAAGACAATAAAAGAAGTTCACAAATTACTTTTCAATATATCATTCTCTTTTGAGTCTTGCTGTCTTGGTATGTAAAAGTCCGTCACAGTAGTGAAATTCTAGGCTGATCATTATAGTACGAAGGATAGCATCTCAACTGCCATAACACCCAAAAATATCATAAATTTGCAACATACAGTTTCTGTGTCAGCACCTCTAAACTCTGGCAGGCATTTACAGAAACATAGACTGTTAGGTTTGGGATCTTCTGGTGTTTGCTAACAACGAAGTGTGATATTCTAGATAAGCACCCATGCATTTCTTTTCAAAAGGATATCAAATTCTCACCGTATCACTCACCAACTTTGAAAAGTGGAAATGTACAATGTCTCCCCCTCACCCAAGGATTTACTTCCACACAAAATCTTTGTTAGAACTAAATCTGTTTTAAATGTTATAAAGGCTGGTTTAGGTTGGGAGAAAAAAGGTCACCGAAATGCATACATCTGTTATGAAAAAAATGTAAACTTTGCTCTCTAGCCAAAATCAC
This sequence comes from Ichthyophis bannanicus, assembly GCA_033557465.1. Classification (NCBI taxonomy): domain Eukaryota; kingdom Metazoa; phylum Chordata; class Amphibia; order Gymnophiona; family Ichthyophiidae; genus Ichthyophis; species Ichthyophis bannanicus. The sequence goes on along the minus strand of CM066039.1, from coordinate 217,813,583 downwards.
AACTCTTTTTCTAAACTTTGTATTTTCACAGCAGAAAGTGGTATCAAGAAATTAACAAACGAAAATAAATGTGATAACCATCTCTGCTATATTGAGGCCCCAAAAGGGATCATACCGAGGCAATCCAATCCCAGTACCAGCTCTATACATATTAGAGAGAACTATAGTAGTATTATGATGATATTAATGTTATGAAATTTTTCTCACTTTAGCTAGAGCAACTCCTAGATACTGTCCAGCTACCTGTGAGAAGCATTAGAATTACCATTAGAGAGATAAAATTTCACCTACTTATTGGATGGATAAACGGATAACAGAATATACATATTACTAAAGGCAAAATAAATAAGAGATAGCATTTGTTAACTAACAGACTATAGTAATTATGGATGTAAACAAATCATTACGTTTATTACAAAAGTATACTAGTTATCAAGCTCCTAGATCCAATTCACAAGTGTTACTGCAAGTGAAAGGTTTGTACCACTCGTTAAACAGCCCGATGCCTCAGAAGGTAGAGGACGTAATAGAAATTACAGGGGTGCCTGAGTATCTCACTCACCTGCAACAGCTCCTGGGCATTAGCCACTGCTATCTGCACCTTCACCTGCTCCATAATGCTGCCGGTATCCACCTTCGATGAACCCGCCGAAAAGTCCGAGCCAAAACCGTCCATGGCCAAAGTAAGAGCAGCAGTCAGGTGAAAAATAGTGGTTTTCTTATGGAACACCAATTTTTCCTATCTCCTTCCTTTACTCGACACCACCTGCTCCGGCCTTCCAAACTAACTAACCCCCAACACTTCCGTCTCTAAAGACGGAAACTGACGCTACAGCTTGCCGCACTTCCGGGGCAGGGAATATCGAGAGCAGCGTCTCGCGCGGAAATTCGGAAGTCAGAATCTTGGCTCGCAGAAAAACCAAAAGCAAAACAATCACCTTAAAATTAAAGAGAGACCCCCAAGCTCTACATAATAAATGGAAGAATCGTTAAAGCTTTGACTTCACCTGAATTCTCCTCCCCCCCCCCCCCTACACTTTCAAAAATAAACCCCAAAAATTGTAAAATCATTCCTAAGAGCAAATAGCATTTGGAGGGAACGTAGACGTCATCATACCGGTCTCTATCAGACTTCCTTGACTTGCTGTGGTTGGACTGCCCGAAGAACAAACCAGTCAGTACTAGAGATCAAACCCTCAGTTTTCTTTAGAAGCTCAGATGACAAACTTCAACTTTCATACTTTGGAGACGTCATGCAAAGAGAGAGATCATTAGAAAAAGGCATGGTGCTTGGCAAGGTTGAAGGTCAATGCAAACGAGGAAGGCCAGCAATAGATAAGCAGCTATGGATTCTAATCTTATCAGCAATGAGCGACCTGACTGAAGACAGAACACAGTTTAGGACAGCTATCCAGACATTTGCTTTGAGTCGACACGACTAAACGGCACTTATCAACAACAACAGAAGTAATCACACAGGTCTTCATGAGACCACCTTGACTACTTCATGCTATTCTGGAGACCACATCTACCAAAGATCAGAGGTTGTTGGTTTTTTTTTGGGGGGGGGGGAGGGGGGTGGTATACAGTAGTACAAAGTACCAGCACCTGCTAATACTGACCAACTGTCCTCATGTATTAATGAAAGAGCCCAGCATATGAGAACCAGCACCTTTTTTATTCAAGGAAACGCACTGCCAAAGATTAAGATGGCGATAAATTCAAAGAAGCAGGATCGGCTCAACCATTAGGCAAACTAGGCAGCCACCTTGGACAGCTTCTGGGGGCAACAAAGAGAAGAGCATTCAAAGCTAAACAATAGATTCTGATCGGGGCAGGGGAGATGTAATGTTTACCTAGGGTACCAACACTTTGCACCAATGGTGGGGCCAGCCCTATAAAGGAGGGCTATCCAAAAGATACATGACCAAAGATCAAAGGATCAAAGACACAACCTCTAGAAGACAGAAGAGAAAGCACGAGACCAGGAGTCCTCTGTAGATAGGAGAATGCAGCCACAGTTGATGATGATGTCTTCCAGAGGGATCCTAGTTTGCTATGCACTCCTCTCATATAGGGAAGCTTTTCTGATGCCCTGTGCATGGGTTGGTGTTCCCACACTCACTGATACGCCTCAGTCCATCCAGAACTATTGAAGGTAGTAAAGGGCATGAAGTGGGGAAAGCAGGAGGGAAAAGTGAAGCTGCGTGCCCCTGATGTTGATGAAAAACTCCTTTTACAGCTGAGCAACTTTGCTTTCTACATTAACAAGCAGGAAAATGCAGGCACAGTTGATGGGGACTTCAGAGCCGAGGGTCGCATAACAGTCAATGGTGTTGGATTAAGCTCATTCTGCAGATGGCAGAAGCCTGACTATATGGCGAAGAGATTATGTAAAACAGATTACTCCACCACAGGTGACTTATAAACAAACTGAGCACCTTAGGGATGGACTCTGAAGTTACTGGTTGGGTTAGAAATTGGTTGAGTGGGAGGCAACAAAAAGTACAGATAAATGGAGCGCACTCTGAAGAGAAGGAAGTTACCAGTGGTGTGCCGCAGGGATCTGTCCTTGGTCCGATTCTTTCTAACATCTTTGTTAGTGATATTGTGGAAGGGCTGTTGGGTAAGGTTTGCTTGTTTACCAAAATCTGCAATAGAATAGACACCCAGGATGGAATAGATAACATGAGGAGGAATCTAACTTAAGCTTGAAGAATGGTTTAGAATCTGGCAGCTGAAATGTAATGCTAAAAAATGCAGGGTCATGCATTTGGGCTGCAAAAATCCAAAGGAGCAGTACAATGTAGGGGGTGAGGTATTTCTGTCCACAAAAGAGGAGCGGGATTTGGACATAATTGTGTCTGATGATCTTAAAGTAGCTAAACAGGTAGAAAAGGTGACTGCAAAAGCCAGAAGGATGCTTGGGTGTGTAGGGAGAGAAATGGCCAGCAGAAAAAAGGAGGTGATAATGTCTCTGTATAAGTTTGGTGCAACTTCAGTTGGAGTATTTTGTGCAGTTCTGGAGACAACCTTTTAAAAGGATATAAGCAGGATGGAGTCGGTGCAGAGGGTGGCTACTAAAATGGTTAATAGTCTTTGTTATGAATCATATGAGGACAGACTTAAAAATCTTAATATGTATACTTTTAGAGGAAAGGCAGGATAGGGGTGATATGATAGAGACATTTAAATATCTCCATGGCATAAATGCACAGGAGGGTCTATTTCAATTAAAGGCAAGCTCTGCTACGAGGAGACATAGCATGAGAGTGAAAGGGGATAAACTCAGGAGTAATATGCGGACATATTTTTTTATGGAAAGTGTTGTAGATGCATGGAATAGTCTCCCAGTGGAGGTGGTAGACACAATAACAGTATCTGAATTCAAAAAAGCATGGGGCAGACACAGAGGATCTCTAAAGGTAAAAAGAGGACTACTGTAGTTGATATGGAAGGGCAGACTAAATAGACCATGTGGTCTTTTTCTGCCATTATGTTTCTATTAGATGAATCCAGGCAATAGTGCCTGGCAAAGGAGTGGACCATGAACAAGGTAGCTGCTTGACAGATGCCATTAATAGAGTCTGAACATAGGTGCACTATAGAAGTTGCTTTTGCTTCAAGCTTATGCAGAGCGATTGGTCCTGGAGGTGGATGATGATGAGGAGGAGGAGCAGCAGCAGCAGCTGTGCAAAAACATTGATACATTTGGAAACCCACTCAGAGAGGATACACTCATTGGCTGGGAGGGCAGGATTGTTAAAATCGAAGGTAACAGTTGAGAGGTTTGACAGATAGAACTCTATTGTCTCAGAGCCATTGAGCTTATCTTTCTACAAGCAAGAAAATATAGAACAGTTTCTGCATGGCCGGAATGCGATTTAGGGAGGAAAACTGGTAACACAATGGACTAATTCAAGTAAAAAGATGATGAAATTTTTGGGAGAAACTTTGGACTTATCCTAAGGATTACATTGTTTGGAAGGAATCATGTGGAGGGAAAATAATGGACCAGAGCTTGAAGTTTGGGGACTCTACATGCCAAAGGGATAGCCATCCCAAATCAGTTTTCTAGGGGAGGAATTTAAGGCATGCTCATTCCAATGGTTCAGATGGTGAAAGTAGCAGCTGGGATAAGACAATGTCAAGGTCACACAGGCTCACGTATTAGCAACTTTGTGTGCATGAGATCTCACATCAGTTTGGATATCCATGGCTGAATGCAGATTGGTTTGTCATCCACTTTATGATGTAGGCTGAGATTGCTGTAAGGTGAGGTCATTCTGAAGTTGTCTTGAGACCACTATTAGTGAGATTTATTTTATTTATTTAACAGTTTTTCTATACCACCTATCATAGGATTCAGAGCAGTTTACATATAACATGAATCAACAATAAAATAAAAGTTTACATTGAACAAGGGTGTTAAACTTGGATGATTATATGTGGTTATAGGCAAGAACCTTCTCTAAGAAGCAAGAGAAGACATGGATGACGAGTTGAACATAAATTAGCAAAGCATCCTCAATTTATGTTATTCAGTGGATTCTTTTCTAGCTGCTAGAAATAACCTCCCTTAGCTCTCTTGAGATAGAGATATGAGATACTGTATGACTTCATACTTGGCATCCATGTCACAAGAGTTAGCAACTGTATTTGCAGATGGAGTAGACTGTACTGATGCATTAGGAGAGATAGGTGTGAGCCCACTAGTAGCAGCTGATCCATCACTAAAACGGAGTAGAAGAGGGAACCTGTTTTGGCCATCTCAGGACTAGCAGTAGGACCGTGGTCCTGTATTAGATAATTTTCTGAAAAACTCTGCAAAAAAGAAGAGAGCAAAAGAAACACACATGACGGGCACCGATTCCATGGCAAGTTAAATGCATCATGATAAAAGCAGTTGGGCACAAGCTTGAGAGAGCAATTGTTCACATTTTCCTGGGAGGTGAAGAGATTTATATCTGCTGTGCCCCATTTTTGGAACAGGTGCTGCATTACTGTGACATCCACAGACCACTCTTACAGGTCCAGCTGTCTACTAAGGGAAGCCACTGTACTGTTATCTGTATCTAGTAGGTACATTGGTTGAAGGGTACAGCCTAGTATGAGGGCTAGGGGCCATAGTCTGAGCATTTCTCAGCAGAGAGACAAGGGCCTGGATTATTCTTTCTTGTTTACATAAAACATTACTGTCTGACTGTCCATGCATATTAGGATTGAAGTTCCCTTCAGCTACAGTGCAAACATATGAGGAGCATAGAACATGGCTTTAGAAAGATGCATCAGTGGCAAGAACAGCTTGAGATTGAGAAAAACAGAAGGGGCACCCCCCCACAGAGAGGTTGGGTGTGCGCCACCACTAGGTAAGTACTTGATGCTGTGCAATATCATAACTTTTTTGAAGAGAGACTGATGTCATTGGTACCAATATGCCATTAGAGACACATCATATGCTGCTTCATAAAAGGAACTTATATGAACGGTAGCAGCCATATGGCCCAGGCGATGAAGAACAGTTCTCATAGAGACCATCTGAGATTTGGTGACACTATAAGCTAGCATGATTATAGTGTGCATCCTATTGACAGGAAAGTGTAGTTACTCACCTGTAGAAGGTGTTCTCCAGGATCATCAGAAATCCGTCCTCACTTATGGGTGATGTCACCAATGGAGTCCATATGGGAATGCTTCCCAGCTTTCATAGGAAGCTTCTTGAAGGTATGCCATGCATGCGTGCTGGTCTTCCCGCCCGAAGAACCAATCTTTACCTCAGTATGATGACATAGCTCAGTTAAAAAAGAAAAACTCCACAGGGAGGAAGGAGGGTAGTGAGGAGCGATTCCTGCTGATCCCGGAGAACACCTGCTACAAGTGAGTAACTACATTTTGTCCAGGACCAAGTAGGAAGTCAATTCTCACGTATGGGACTCCCTAGCTGCAGGCTACCAAAAATCCTGTAAAAGGCCCAATGGGGCAACCAGAAAAAAACGAACCGAGAACAAACAGCATGAGAAATTGCTGAGAGGTTCCAAGAGTCAGTGTCCAGCAGGGACATCAACATCAGATCAACTCTACGGTAGTCTAGAAGGATAAAAGGGCTGGTGGGAAGGAATTGCTTCAATTCCCAAAGAGATACCAGAGTATGGCTTGGCCGAAGTTGCTGTCACGCCAGGAATCTCCATCAAGGCAATAATGGGCTGTGAAGGTGTGGAATTAAGACAACATAGCAGCCCTACAGATCTCCACTGTGGAAACTGAGTGCAAGTTGGCCACCGAAGCAGCCATTGTGAGCTGTGACATGGCATTCCAACGCCAGCCCAGCCTGAGCGTAAGCGAAGGAGATGCAGTCCACCATCCAAATGGGCAGGGTGCGTTTTGACACTGCCACTCCCAGCTTATTGGGGGTCAAAGGAGACAAAGAGCTGGGAGGAGCAGCAATGGGCTTTCATCCTTTCCAGGTAGAAAACCAGTCCTCTCTTATGGTCTATGGTGTGCAACAAGGTCTCAGTGTTGTTGGCATGAGGTCTTGGGAAAAAGGTGGATAACATCACCAATTGAGATGAAAATCAGAAACTACCTATGGTAAGAATTTCTGGTGAGTTGAGAGAACTACCTATTCTTTTGAAACCTGGTGTACAGCAGATGTGCCACCAGCACTTGCAATTCGCTGACCCTGCACACACAAGTAAGCATCACCAGAAAAATGTTCTTCCAGGTAAGGAATTTGAGTGGGCAGGAGCTAAGCGGCTCAAACGGGGGTGGTTTAATGGAGGGTGAGATAGTAGGAGGCCCTACATAAAGCAGCTCAATAAGCGGCTACAGCACTGAGATGCACTCTGATGGAGTTGGAATTTAGACCAGCGTCAAACAGATGCAAAAGATAAGACAAAACTGACTCCACAGAGCAGAAGAAGGGATCTAGATATTTGTTCTCACACCATACAGAGAACATATGCCACTTGAAGGCATAGGCACGTCTCATTGAGTCCTAACACGAGGCAAGGGGGATGTTCTCCATGTCCTGCGGTAAGCAGAGCTCTGTGAGTACTACCCACTCAGCATCCAAACTGTTAGTCCTGTCATCCTGCGAGATCAGATCGGAGGCAGAGCCCAGTCAGAGCAGTCTCCATTGAGACAATCAGAGCTGGAGTGGAAACCAGGTTGTCTGGGCCATTGTGGCGCAGTGAGGATCATAGTAGTGCCATCCGCCTGCAACTTGAAAAGAGTTTTGGCCACCAGAGTAGTTGGTGGGTAGGCATAGAGAAGACCCTCACTCCAGTCCAGAAGAAAAGCATCGGAAGCCAAACAATTCTTGCATGGCACTCTGGAGCAACACAGAGGGAGCTGGGTGAGACAATCCACCAGGACATTGAGCTCCCTTGGCAGGTATACCGTTCTGAGGAGCATACCATGCGAGACTGCAAACGTCAAGAGGCGGACTGCCTCCCAGCAGAGGAAGTATGAACCCATGCCGCCCTGCTTGTTGAGGTAGAACATGGCCATCTGATTGTCCAGCTGTAGGAGGACAATCTGGTTAGAGAGCTGTTGCTGAAACACTCAGAAGGCATTGGCAATGGCCCAAAGCTCAAAGAAGTTGCTCTGATGGTGGCTCTTCCCTGCAGTCCAGAGGCCCTGTGTGGACAGGCCATTCAGATATGTCCCCCAACCGAGTTTGGAGGCATCATTCGTTAGGACTTGCTGGTGTGGCGGGGCCTGGAAGGGAAGCCCCGCAAGCAGTTGAGCAGGGTGCTGCCACCAGGACAGGGACATCTGGAGGAGAGGAGTCACTCTGACTTTGGTCTGAAAGATGTCTCGTTGCCTGATGTCATTGTGTGCAGAGAGTCCACTGCATCTGATGCATCTGAAGTCAGGCTGAGGGGGCAACATGGACAGTAGAGGCCATGTGGCCCAGGAGGCACAGTATCTGCCAAGCTGTGACAACCAGGCATTGATGGACGTCCTTCACCAAGATGATTAGGCATTGGGCTCTGTCTGCTGGAAGGAAAGCTCGTGCCAGTGTTGTATCAAGGATAGCCCCAGTGAACTCGAGGCATTGAGAGGGTTGTAGGTGGGACTTTGGGTAGTTGAAGACAAAGCCCAGCTGTTCCAGTACCTGAATAGTATGCTGTATGGACTGCTGGACCTCGTCTGGTGTCCCGCAACTGATCAGCCAGTCGTCCAGTTAGGGGAAGACAAAGATTCCCAGAATCCAGAGGAAGGCAGCAATGACTGCTGTACATTTGGTGAAGAACCTTGGGGCAGAGGCAAGGCTGAAGGGCAGAACCCTGAACTGATAGTGCTGTTCGCTAAGCATAAAGCAGAGGTACTGATATTGCAGGCCATGGATGAGGATGAGCGTATAGGTGTCTTTGAGTCTAAGGTGCACAGCTAATCTTCCCATTGAAGGTAGGGCAACAACGTTCCAAGGAATACCATCTTAAATAAATAAATCTTGAACTTTTCTTTCACTAGAAAGTGACTGAGATTGCAGAGATCCAGGATGAGTCAGAACCTGCCTGTTTGTTTGGGAACCAGGAAGTAGCAGGAGTAGAAACACTGTCCCGTTTGGGATGGTGGAACAAGTTCCACCACCCATTCTGCCAGAAGGGCATGGACCTCCAGTTGGAGTAGTTTGTGATAGTGATGCTTGAGAGGGTACTCCCCTGGAAAGAAGGCGGGGTTATCTAATCAAGGCACAGCAGGTAGCCCAGGCGTCGGTTATTATGCCAGGCCACTAATGGGCAAAGTGTATTTGCTGCCCCTGCCCCACCTGTGGCGGAAAGGAGGCTGGGATGGGAAGACAGGCCATGGTCTGAAGCTAGGAGTCAAAAAACCCTGCCTGGCTGTGGCACTGGTTGAGGTTTTGGGACTTTTGACTTTTGCTGCTGCGTCTGGTTTCGACCCTTAGCCTGTTGCCCTGTTGGAGCGGCTGGTATAAATAATATGGAGTGTAAGTACCATAGGCCTTTTTCTTTATAGGGTAAAAGGACTTCTTCCCTGAAGCCTTTCTTCTGGAAGGGTCCATGGTCTTTCTCGAGAGTCTGTTCATGGTGAGTTGCTCCGTTTCCAACTCTGCGGCCTTCTCTGCCATGGGTTTGCCAAAGAGGTTCTCTCCCCAGCATGGGGCATCGGCCAACTTGTCCTGAACCCATTGTTCTAAATCTGAGGACTGTACCCATATCAGGCGTGGGCACTGATGCCCACCACAGCCACCCTGGCCACAGACTCAAACCTGTTGTAGACCGCCCGGGTGATATACTTGGAGCACTCCTTCATTTTGCCCATCAGGCTCCGGAAGCACTCAAGGTGCTCTCCTAACAGACCAGCTAAGAAGCCGGCAAGATCACCTGCCAGGTCACGCAGGTACATATCCATGTATAACTGGTATACTTGAATCTGAGCCATCAGCATCAAGCCCTGATAGTACTTCCTACCAAAGCCATCCATAGTGCATCTCACTACCCCGGGGCACCAAGGATTGAGTCTTGGAACTTTTAATCCAGCGCATGGCCGATTTCACCACCATGGAATTGTGAGGGACTTGTGCTTTTTCAAACCCAGGGCTCTTGCACACTCGATACATGGAATTGAGGCATTGGCTGACTGTTGACAGTGTGATCAGTGTTTCCCACATTCTAGAGAAAAGCCGTTTGAGTATGGGGTGGATCGGAACCGTAATGGCCTCTTTAGTAGGAGTCGGGTAATGGAAGATTTCCAGCTCCTTCACCCGAGGCTCCTCCTCCACTTCAATAGTGAAGGGCAAAGCTTTCCCCATGTTCCGCATGAACGGGGGGGGGGGGAAACCTCCACTTGTATGATAGCGAGGGATCAGAGGGGAAATCGCTGTGACCGGCGGTCTTCAGAAATTCCTCAATGGTCTCCCAATCAGAGTTCGAATGGAACTCGAAATATCGCCACGAATGGTGACTGCGCTAGTGGCGCTTGGCAGAGTTGAAGGAGTCCTTGGTTCCCATCTGTCCAAACCCGATGCTCCCAGGGGGGAAACCCGCTGCACCGAGAAGGATTTTGAGCACTCATGGGAGCTGCCCAAGAGAACATGGACCTCTAGGATGGGCTGCATCTCTCTAGGTGAGGCGCCTGCCATGGACGGGACAGTCATCAGTGCCGAGGAACCCAAGGTCACAGGATTCCTGGCAGCTTGCTGGGCCATGAACGCAGCAAAGCTATACTCGAGGGCCTGCATCCTCTTTGCAAGGATAGAGGTCTGTGCTGCAACTGGAGTTGGCGCCTCAGCCTTCACTGCCGATGCTAGCTCCCTTGGTGGGGATTCCTTGATGGTCATGATCTTGAGAGTCCCACGCCAGCCTTCTGGGGCCTCAAGAGACAACTTCTTTTGCCAAGGCAGCTTGGAGGGCCATTCCTGGATCTTGTCCTCTGACTCACACCAAGGGCTCTGATGCTAATGCCCATGGACCATCGCCCTTTGACACCAACAAGGTCAAGGTCCAGTCCTTCTGGGGGGGCACTGCTTATCAAAGGAGAGCCACCGTTCCGGTGCCCTGCGACTCCTCGGCTCTGAATGGGCCCAGCCCCTACACGAAGCCTCTGTGAGAGCCTTCAAGGGTGAAATAAAGTTCAACTAAATTCCAGGGAACAGACAACGTCTAGAGGGCTCCGCGGAAAAAAGAAGACTGAGGTAAAGATGGCTCCTTCAGGCGGGAAGACTGGCATGCATGTATGGAGCACCTTCCAAAAGCTTCCTATGGAAGCTGGGAAACATTCTCACGTGGGCTGTGTTGGTGATGTCAACCATATGTGAGGACTGACTTCCTGCTTCGTCCCAGAGAAGAAAAGTTATTGCAGCAGACGTGTCTAAATTAGCACCAATTTACATCAATTTCATGTGGGCATGACTATACCAAATCCAAAGTCTTGATCATTTTATTCAAGATGTTGAGAATAGCTGCAGGTTTGCTCGCCAAGACTAGCCAATCGTTGAGGTATGGATACATGAAATGGCCCCGCTTTTCAAAGATGCACTGCTGTTACTAGTTGGTACTTGGTGAATACCTTAGGTACTGACAAACGGCTAAAGGCCAGTATATGATATTGGTAATGCTAGTCTTGGAAAGTGAACCACAGATATTGCCAGTGGTTGGGGTGGAGAGGAATAAGAGTACTGTTTATGTATCCTTGAGGCCTAGGGAGGCCTGCCAAGTACCTTGACCAATGAGGAACTGTGGCTAAGGAATTCATCTTGAACTTTCACTTCTATAAGTATACCACAGGTCCCTTAGGTCGAGGAAAGGTCGCATTCCTCAAGATTTCTTTGGAATTAAAAAGAAATTGGAATAAAACCCTTTTCTTCTTCTCTTGGAAATAGACACCCTTTTCACAGCAAGTACTTTCAGGAGAGATGTTAACTCCTCTTGTAATATGCTGGTGCAGAAATTTGTGTTGGCAAGGTAAACCTGATGTTAGTAAAAAGAAAACCCAAAAAACGATGACCTCCATTGTGTATCTTTGACACTTAATTCTGAGGAGTCAGCAGTCTGTTGTAATTGATTGCCAGGCCTCCCTGAAGTACTTGTCTGCACCCTATCAGCAGATAGTCAAAAGGCCTGGTTAGGCTTCAGTGCTGGTACCAAGGGAGCTGGCTGCTCTTTCCACTCGCATAGTCTTTGGCACTGAAGATGCTTGTACAGCCTGCCACATGGGTGAGAGTCTAGCTTAAGAATCATAGTCTCTTCTCAGATAAAGTGCTGGAAGAAATGCAAAGGGTAGTGTTTCTTGCAAAACTGCTGTTGATTCCTGTGATACTGCATTGGCTGTTTGCTAGATGGTGCTGACAGCTCGTGCATGGTGGAACAATCATCTTTGATCTGTGAGGCTGCATCTTTTACCTTATTATCAAATATTGTCTCCCCCCTCCCACACACACAAAGGACATAAACCAGACGGTTGTGTAGGTCTTCCCACAGACCAGATGCATGCCATTATGCTGTTCAGCATGCTTCTATAGCCACCACTCTGGAACTCACTCCCCAACAACCTGAGATCAACTACAGACCTCAAGGATTTCAGGAAGATGCTCAAAACGACGCTTTTCACAGAACACTATAAGGACATCACCTGATCTGACCGACGGCACTCTCTTCGCCCACCTCGATCCCTGTCCCTGCAGCCTCCCCCTCCCTGCAATATGTATATAGGTCCTGTACATACGAGATCTCATTGTATAAAGCTCACCCCACAATCATCTTCACTCACACGTACACTATCGATTCTCACTGCATGTCTGCACCCACGCACATTTTGATTTGTTGGATGTGTAAACCGCTTTGATATCAGGATAAAGCGGTATATAAATCCTTTTAAATAAATAAAAATAAATTTAAAAATTTGTGTAATGGCCTCTTTAGTAGGAACATGGGGAAATTTGTGTAATGTGGTGTCATGGGCATTATAGGTGGCTTTCAAAAGATGATAGGATCCGATCCAGCCACTTCTGAGAACTTCAGGAGAAAGTGCAATCCATAGCTTGTTGCATAAGTGAGTTATGGTAGTGAAATATCTGAAGCTAATGAGCTAGTATCTTTAGCGTGAGTATAGATCTTTGATACACCATCCATTCTACTTATCAAAGATCTTCTGATCTCTGTCTAGAGGTGCATAGCTAGTAGATTTGGCTGTGTTAGAATTCGTCAGAAATGAGTGACTGGCGAGACACATATTAATTTATTTTAAAGGTTTTATATGCTATCTTTATAACAAAATGGTTTACAAATTGAAAAACAGCCTTGAAAGCTGAAAAACAGGTAGTCATCTTGAAGAAAACAGAATACAAATAACAGCAATCTTACTATTAAAACAATTATACATAATCCACCCCATATTTCCATACTATCAATGCCAATATAAGAATGGCCTAACAATCCATACACAGAACAATAGTGTTTTAATCTCCCCCCCCCCCCGCCCCCCAGGAAATAATAATGTTTTCAAATCTTTCCTAAAGGCCATTAAATATACTTCCTCTCTCAAGAAGATATGCAGAACATTCCATTGTTCAGGACCAACCACATTAAATGATCTTGCTCTTCACATTGCCAATTGAAAATACGACATCCCAGGTATTTCCAAGACATTTCCCTGAAAGGAACAAAGCAGTCATCCTGGATTATATACTTGTAATCTGCTCTTCAAATAAAGAGGTCTATCTAATTTAAATGCTTTAAAAACAATAATGGTTGTTGCCTGGTCCCAAATTAATTTATATTTGGCTTCCAGTTATTGCAGTGGTTCCCAACCCAGGCCTTGGGTACCTCCAGGCCAGTCAGGTTTTCAGGGTATTCACAATGAATATGCACGAGAAATATCTGCATACAGTGGAAGTAGTGCATGCAGATCTATCTCATGCATATTCATTGTGGATATCCTGAAAACCTGACTGGCCTGGGAGTACCCGAGGACTGGGTTAGGAAACCTAGATTCTAGAGGTTGCTTTAACTGTAAAGGGAGTTTTCCAGGGATTAAGCTGTGTAGGTTCTAATACGTCATGCTGGGGTAGGGCTAGCACCTCTCCTTGATGGATCCTCATTGATTTCAATATGGACTCAAAATCTCTCTTTGAGGTCAGGATCTCTGAAGCACCTAGATCAGTGGTTCTCAACCCAGTCCTCTAGGACTTCCAGGCTAGTCAGGGTTTCAGGATATCCACAATGAATATGCATGAGATAAATCTGCATACAAGGGAAGCAGTGCATGCAGATCTATCTCATGCATATTCATTGTGGATACCCTGAAAACCTGACTGGCTTAGGAGTCCCAGAGGACTGGGTTGAGAACCTAGATCTTGGGACTTCGAGAGTTTCACCAGAAATTTTAGGCATGAGTTGTCCTCTTGTTGTTTCTGCTGCAAGGGTTGTGCTTGGACTGAGGTCCCTGAGGAGGTGGGGTCCTATACCAGAGATTCATCACAGCCATAGAGCTGACATCATCTGGAAAGGGAAAACCGTGGAGGATATAGCCATGCCTGCTGGTCCAGAGGCAGAATGGCTTGGGCCAGGAGGGGGCAAGTATTGATATGAGCAGAGGATGGCATGTGACCCGCCAAGTCGAAGAGTGGCTAGGCACTAATGAAGAAGCAACCTCTGAATCTCCTGCAGTGTTCTGTAATAATGCTGCCATTTCAGAAAGAAATGTATGCAGCAATTGCAGTATGGTGGATTTCTGGGTTGCAGCATCTCCTGACAGAATAATAGGAGCTGTCTCAGAGAGGAGGGCCAGTATGACCCTGTCAGGAATGGAACTGCATGCCTGGGCCTCTTGGGAAGAGGGAATTTCAAGCTCCTTACCCAAAGATGATCTTCCCTACAACAAGGGATCTGAAGATTTATGCTGTGATGTGAGGTGGAAACTGTTTAGTTTTGGCCTGTTTCTTAGCATGCACCATTAACTCCTGCATTGCTCAGGATGTCACAGAAGAGTCAGTGTGGAGGCATGGTCCAGAATGTTTTGGCCATCAGCTCTAATCACGACTGCTGCAACCAGCATGGCTGACATGTTCAGGTGAGCACAAAGCAGTCTAGAGCGTGATATTAATATGATAAGAGTCCTTTATTAAATAATTCTCAATCTTGGGGTACATGGAGCCTAACCCAACACAGCCGTGGTTTGGCACTACCTTCATCAGGGGTTAGATAGGCACTATGAAGAACATAAATAAATAATGATAATTAAGATATACCATAAAAACCATTAAGAAATAGGACAATAAAATAGTTAAAAAATTTAAAACCCAAAATAAAAAACACATGCCATCCAGAACCAATAAATTATAAAGCACTCCAATTAGAAACATGACAACAGAAAAAGACCACATGGCTTATCTAGTCTGTCCTTCCATTTCAACCGCTACAACAGTCCCCTTTAAAGTGGGATAGGATCATAATAAAATGATAATAATGATAAATAATAATAAAAATAATAATGATAATAGTAATAGTAATAAATATGCTAATAAAATGACAGAAACTAGACATAAATCATGCCATCTAATATATTAATAAAAAGAATAAACCTGAAACAAAACATTAATGGACTCTGTCAGTTTATAAAAGTAAGCATTATCATAGACACAAAATCTATTGTTGTTGTTAAGTGCTGTTGAGTTGGTGTTGACTCATGGTGATCCTCTGGATCAGTCAGGCAGTTCATTGTTGATAGAGTGGCACCAATAGCTGCTGATAATCCATCTCATTGCCGACCTTTCTCTTTTACGTTGACCTTCTACCTTGCCAAGCATTGTGTCTTTCTCCAATGATCTCTCTCCACATGATGTATCCAAAGTATGAAAGTCAAAGACTTGTCATCTGAGCTTCTAAGGAAAGCTTAGGTTTAATCTTCTCTAGTACTGACTGGTTTGTTCTTTGTGCAATCCATGATATATACAGTATTTGTCGCCAGCACTATAATTCAAAGTCATCAATTTTCTTTCTGTCTATCCTTTTCACTGTCCAATTACATAAGAACATAAGATATGCCATACTGGGTCAGACTAAGGTCCATCAAGCCCAGTATTCTGTTTCCAACAGTGGCCAATCTAGGTCATATGTACCTAGCAGTTTCCCCAAGAGACACAAGTTCCACAATGCTTGTACTGGGTCAATTTTCGCATCCATGATGTTATTGAAAACACCATGGCTTGAAGAAGTCAAATCTTTGTATGGAGACATCTCTGTTCGTGAGAATCTTGTCTAGGATCTTCATAGCCATTCTGCCAAGAGCAATGCGTCATCTGATTTCTTGACTGCTTGTCCTTTCTTTATTGATTGTTGATCCAAGTAGGTTAATGTCAACTATTTCAATTTTTTCTCCATCAATGATGAACTTATTGATTTTGCCAGTTGTCAGGATCTTTGTCTTCTTAATGTTAAGGTACAGGCCCATTTTAAGGCTATGTTCCTTGATCTTGAGAAGCAAATGTTTTAGATCATCTTCACTTTCAGCCAATAATGTGGTATCAGCATAGCGAAGGTCGTTGATGAGTCTTCCACCAATATTTACACCTCTGTTGTCTTCATACAGTCCTGCTTCTCTGATTTTATTTATTTTATTTATTTATTTATTTATTTATTTACGTTTCTTATATACTGCGCTAATAAGATCAGTGCGGTTTACAGCAAACAGAACAATAGTACAATGTAACAAACACACATTGTGCTTACAATGAACAATAAATCATTCTCTGATGATTTGTTCTGCATATATATTAATCAGGGAGGGGGAAACTATGCAGCCTTGTCGTACATCTTTGCTGATTTTAAACCATTCTGTTTCTCCTTGTTCCATTCGAACTGTTGCTTCTTGATCAATGTAAAGGTTATGTAAGAGTACTATCAGGTGTTCTGGTATACCCATGCTTCTTAATGTGGTCCAGAATTTCTCATGGTTTACACAGTCAAAAGCCTTGCTGTAGTCAATAAAACACTTATGGATATCCTTTTGGTATTCTTTTGTCTTTTCACGGATCCGTTTCACATCCGCAATGATGTCTCTTGTTTCTTGCCCTTTCCTGAACTCTGCTTGCACTTCAGACAGTTCTCGTTCCAGGTATAATTGTAGTCTCTACTGAATGATCTTGAGTAGAATTTTGCTGGCATGTGGGATCACAATGATTGTGCGATAATTTCCACAGTCAGTCGGGTCACCTTTCTTCAGTATTGGTATAAACACAGATCTTTTCCAGTCAGTTGGCCATGAATTTGTCTTCCAAATTTCCTGGTAGAGCCTTGTAATTATGGCAAAGGCTGCATCCGATCGCTGTAATACTTCAATGGGAATGCCATCAATGCCCGGTGTGTTGTTCTTTGATAAGGCTTTCACTGTTGCTTCGACTTCTTCTTTCATCACCAGTGGTTCCTGATCATAAGGTACAGATTGAAATGGCTGTTGGTCCACTTGATCTTGATGGTATAATGACTGTATTTTCTTTCCACCTTTTCTTGATCTCAGCATCGTTCAACATGGATCCTTGAGCATCTTGTAGCATTCCAGTTCTAGGCTGGTATTTTTTCTTTTATTCTCATAGCTTTAGGAAAGCTGATCTTATTGTTCCTCTAATAGTTTCTGATTCTGTTTCCTTGCATGCATCATTGTAGTATTTCTCCTTGTCTTGTCTTGCTGCATGTTGGGAATCTCTGTTGAGTTCTGTGATTGCCTCTCTTTCTCCTCTGGCTTTAGCTTCTCTGCATTTCTGGGCAATTTTCAGAGTTTCTTCAATCATCCATTTTGGGTGTTTTTGCATTTTCACCTTTTGCAGAGATTTCTCGCTTTCTTCCAACACAACCTTCTTGGTGCCATCCCATAATCTTCTGGAACTCTGTCATTTGTATCTAAAGTAGCAAATCGATTTTGCAGGCAATCTTTAAATTTCAGTGTAATATTCTCAAGGTCATATTTTACTACATTCATGATTGGCTTGCTCTTTTTCAACTTTAGCTTGAGTTTGCAGACTAGTAGTCGGTGATCTGTGCCACAGTCAGCTCCAGGCCTGGTCTTTGTTGATGTTAGCAAGCTTTTCCATTGTTGCCTTCCACAGATGAGTCAATTTGATTCCTGTACAATCCATTGGGTGAGGTCCACGTGTACAGTCACGCTTGTCTTGCTGGAAGAAGGTGTTCGAGATGAATAGATCATTGGTTTAACAGAATTCTATTAGTCTTTCTCCAGCTTCACTTCTGTTGCCAAGTCCATATTTTCCAACCACTTTGCCTTCCCTTTTGTTGCCAACCGTTTGCGTTCCAGTCACCCATGACTATCAGAATATACTGTTTGCATGTTCTGTCAATTTCAGCTTGTACTTGTTCATAGAATTCATCAATTTCATCCATTTCTGAAGCTGTTGTTGGGGCATATACCTGAATTATAGTTGTGCTGATGGGCACTTCTTGTTGACGAACAGAAATTAAGTATTTACTGACTGTACTGTATTTCATTACAGTTCTTGCAAGTTTCTTCTTAATTATAAATGCATCACCATTTCTTCTTTTTCTTTCATGTCCAGCATAGTAGACCATGTGATCATCTGATGCAAAGTGCCCCATGCCAGTCCATTTCAGTTCGCTGACACCCAACAGATCGAGTTGTACACATTCCATGTCATTCTTGACCACTTCCAACTTCCCTTGGTTTATGCTTCATACATTCCATGTCCCAATATGTAAAACATCTTTGCAACTTCTGACTCTCATTTCAAGAGCAGCTACATCAGCAGATCCAACCACATCATAAATGCTGATTTTACTCTGAGAAGTCTTCATTCAGCTCATCCCCAGTAGTCAGTTGAGTGCCTTCCGACCTGGGGTCTCATCTTCCAGCACTATAGTGCAATTTGTTTTGTGACAATCCATTGGGTTTTTGTGGCAAGATACAGAAGTAGGTTTGCCAGGATTTTCTTCTGTACAGGTAATTCTAACGTTGTTGCAGTTGTCACAGAAATGTGATCTTCTGCTGCCAACACCTTCCCATTTTGCTGCTGCCCAGAAGGGTGGTTTGTCTTAGTCTGGCACCTCAGCTGAGACCTGTCTATCTTGGGAGACCCTGCCAGTAGCTAAACTACCAGTAGCTTAGCTCTCAGCATCACTGATGCATGCATGACCTCACAGCATGACAAGCTGCAGACCAAGTAAGCAGGTATAGAAACTGAAAATAGGAAAACGATAAGGGATACATTGTACACAAACCGTAACAAAGTTGTATCTTTGTGAATTCCATTCAGGCAACCCTATGTGGAAAACAGTAACGTTAAGTAATAAAAATAGCCAAAACAGAGCAGGAGCAATACATATTGATACTAAAATTCTTAAAACTATCAAGTATAATTGCCTTTCTAAAACCATTAAGACTTTAAAAATATATATATACAGCTAACAGGTAATAAGAAAATTGCCATATTGTCATGCCAAAAAAATAGGGAATAGAGATTTAACATTTTATAAATAATAAGTTAACATTAATAAGTTAAAATTAATAAATTGATCACTTTTTTAAAAAACAGAAACAACTTATTATGAACACAGAATATATAAATCGGGGGGGGGGGGGGGCAGGCTGACAAACCTTTGTTTAGGAGCCAGTTAAAAATGAAACACAAACTTGTATAGATCCTATAAATTTTAAATACAACTTCTTATATGGAGCTGATTTTTTTTTTTTGCCTTGTTTTAAAAGAACCATTCCAAATACACTAAAAAAATCAATCAAAGGAAAACTACTAATAGGGACAATGTAGCGGAACAGGTTAACTCCGTGTAGTAACGGCAGCCTCTTTGTTCTGGCAAATTTCCAATGTGAAAGAGAGTCTGCTGCATGCTGATATTCTTTATACTGTTTTGGCACCAATCACAAGGACATGAAGAAGAGGGTTTCTTTTATTTTTTATATAACATATAATTGCTCCAAAAAGAACATATCTTATACATTAAAACCTATCATTTATTAATTCATCTTGGTGAGTAAATTGCTACAAAAGATTTTCAAAAAAGTAAAAGCACAGGTCAAAGGTGTCACCAAGATTTCTCCATGGACAAGCAGGATGAGTCAGCCACACATGTGTGACATCATCTGATGGCACCATGGATGGGATAGTTCTCCAATAGTTCAGAAGAGTCTGAAGACCCTTCTGAGCATGTACCAGCCACCCCATCACAGTGCCCACCCCCTTTCTACCTTATCCCCTATTCTATCCACCCGGCCATGCAGACGGATTCTTCTACTCTCCCTTTCTATCTACTTATTTCTGTATAATCAAAAAAAAAATTCCTTATGTCTTTCTTTACTCAAATCTTGTCCTGCTGCAATCTGTGTTTTTCTTCGACTCCAGATGTCTG
This sequence comes from Ichthyophis bannanicus, assembly GCA_033557465.1. Classification (NCBI taxonomy): domain Eukaryota; kingdom Metazoa; phylum Chordata; class Amphibia; order Gymnophiona; family Ichthyophiidae; genus Ichthyophis; species Ichthyophis bannanicus. The sequence goes on along the minus strand of CM066039.1, from coordinate 217,793,724 downwards.
CGGCGACAGAACCCCCTCTGACTACCAGCCATGTGTGTTGCCTGGGACCAAAGGACTCTGATGGCCTGACCATGGTCATCTCTAGTCCAGGGAGCTCTTCCAAGGGAACATCCACCCTTGCAGACACCCCTCCATGGTGAGACCTGGAAGGCTATGCAGTTGCACCAATCGGTTGGACACTAGGCATGCATCGATGGCAGGAAGCAAAAGGCACAGCCCAATAAAGCAGGCGAGTGCATCTAATTAGGTCATGGCCAGAGGAGATCCATCCAGCGCTCCGCTAGACTCCCAGAAGATCAACACTGCATCAAGGAGCAAGCTGTGGCACAGGATGTGCTGCTAAGGCCTCCATCCCTAGCCCAGCTCATTGGGAGGACCCTGGGGGCTGATCTGGCTGACCTGAAGACCCTCAAAACACCAGGGCCATCCCTCCTCCATTCCTCCTGGTGTAGCATCAGACTAAAGGGATCTCCATGCAGAAGACCTTCTGGCACCGAGCTCATCTCTGGATGCAGTGTGTGTCAGCATGGTGCCTCATCAGTCCCCCCCCGTGCTCCATTGCCTCGTTGGTGCCTCGTCACTCCACCCAGTGCTCCAGTGCCTCATTGGTGCCTCGTCACTCTGCCCAGTGCTCCAGCACTTCGTCTTCCCGCCTGATGCTTCGATCCCTCACTGCTTGCCCTGCACAGAGGAGAAGCTTGTGGCTGTGCCCGTGCCTCGGCGCCGAATGTCTCACTGCGCTCAACAGCAGGGCCCCCCACGCAGACTGGGCTCCAACACCTCAGCTATGCTAATGAAGGGGAAATCAATGCCTGCACTAGATTAGGCAAAGATGTGCAGGTGGCACCGCAAATGGCCAAGCTGAATCACCACAGCAGTGGAAGGCCACAGCTTTGGTGCAGCCTCCTGCACCATTTCTTTCAGGCAGCCAGATATCCAAGTTATTAGTCTCCCTGTTAGATACTGGGACTTAAGGTATGCCTCCGAGGGCAGAGGCTTGGCAATGAACACCACATTGGTCTAGCTTTCCTTGCCTATGAAGCCTCTCCCCTTTTTTTATCTCCTCCTCTGCTGAACTCCAGATGCTCCACCACCTCTGCCCTCTGTTCTGTCAAGCAGCCACACAGGTGTGACTGACCTATGCAGGATGGCAAGAGAGCAGATTCATGAACATCACTTCTTTTCCACCCTCCTCTCCTTGGAAGAGCAGCTAGTGGACTGCGGATTGGGCAAGCAGCCATGGAAGCCAGGCTTCAAAATCCACATATTCCAGTTTATCTTGGGGAAACTCTTACACCAGTGCACAGAAAGGGGGCATCGCTGAGTAGGAGCACCCCTCCACCCTGACACCTCTCTTGAGCAAGAAGAAGGGTGCTGAAGGTCACCGTGAGAATGGGTGTTACCTATGAGACCCTTCTCCTCCACATCGATGGTGCACAAGTGGAGCTAGTGGGATGTGAGCTCTGCCTATGCCCAGACATCGGCCCACCTCGAAGGCGGTGTTGAGGGCTCTTGGAGGGTAGACAGCAGTAAAACACCCACTTTTACTGGATGAGGGGCCTCTGCTGCCCCTTCTATCTGCTCCATGCTGCTCCAGTTTGGGGCAGAGGCATAGCCAAGTGGCTACAACTAAGGGCAGTGACCCCAGGTGACCAGGGCTCATTCTGCACTGTGGCGCTTCTCATCCTAGGCAATCACCTAACTTTCCCCATCATAGGCAAGTGAAAGGATAGCTTAGTGGTTAGACCTCTGACTTGAGCACCTCTGTTCGATTCCCGGATGGATCCCCCTCCTATGCAGTTCTACAGTTCATACCCAAGTGGAGATCTCCCGGGCTGAACTGCAGACTGCTAGTATGCCCCAAAAAAGAGTAATGCCTAAGACAGCAAGCTGTGACCAGAACAACTGGTTCATATACCACTTGACAGCCAACATCAAGCAGAAGGGGATAAGACCATTTTTGGAGCCTCCCTCCCATTCCGTGAGAGGGAGATGGGGTAGTTTCAGGATCTGGGGTTTTTCAACTCTCCTTGCTGCCCTTCAGAATTCATGGTCTTGTCCAAGTCTTGCATACTCTATGCGTCCCAAGGGCAGAAGATGCATGGAGCTGATCAAACTCTAATGCAGATTCACAGCACCATTCTGAGTTTCCTTTCCACTTGCTGGATAGAACATGAACAGAAACTCGCTTGCTCATCTGCGTTCCCAGGCCTCTACTAGAGGTCTGTGTAAGACGCCCATAGTGCACCACGCCACACCAGCGCTTAGAGCTAAACAGTTCTAAACAGTGCAACAAAACAAAGTGATTGTCCTATCAAGACACCAGCACAATGTGTCTACCTGCTGTACTCGACCAATGAAGCTACCAGTGCTCGCTACTGCTCACCCAGAGGGCAGCCTGAATCTAGAAATTCCATGGGATACCCTTGGGTCATTCCTTCCTAACTGGACAGTGCACTGGACCAATGTCTTTGAATACCTCGACTATCACTCCCTGGAGATCCAACTGTCCCTTTGGGATACCTGCTTCCTCATGTAAATCTAGTCCACTAAAGCCAACCCAGGTAGAAACTGCACTAAAATGCTCTACCAGGTTCCATCCCCAGGCCACAGCACCAGAGGTCAACCCTTCATAAGGGGGACCCCATAGCCGTCACAGCACCTGGCTCCCACAGCACCCAGATCCCCAAGAGCCACAGTAAGCTCTATGGTTCAGTGGTCAGACCCTGATTCCCTGGAATCCATTCTTTCTCTGAAAACCAGTCAGTGTAAAGATGGCCTAATGGTTAGAGCAGTGCATCGAAGACCATCAAAGCCAGGTTCAATTCGCTCCACTACTGCCTTCACCAGTCAATGCTTACAGACACCCTGATGGGACTTAATAGAGCAATCCATTCGGAGCTGCATCATTGGGTCCTCCACAAGAACTCCAAGCATTCTAACCCAGCTATGAGAGGTATTACTGTGGCTCTAATCGCCCACTCAGCAATGGGGTATAATGATCTCAGGCAACTGGTTACTCATCCTAATCCCAACAGCATAGTGCTACGGCAGTTCCCAGGAGCACAGCTCAATTTCAGGCCTGCAGAGGGACTGCGAAAACCATGCCTCGCACCTCTGCAACCCCTAAAATGGCACGGAGGAGGGCCTCCGAATAAACCCTTTGCCCTACTGTCCTAACCAGTTCTCAACCCATACCTCCCGGAAGGCTTATCACCCTGGACATACCTCCGCATTGATTTGATATCTGGTTCTCATATCATACCTCCCAGAGGGCTTATTGCCCTGGACGCACCTCCACAATCATGCATGCCCTGCAGAGACTACATGCTCATATCCACCAGCAGCTGGCATCCCCTAGTGCATACACCACCCATATGGACAAACAGAGGGGTGAAGGAGAATGGTACTTGGCTTCCATACCACCAGTGTCGAGAAAACCAACCATTTCCCCCTGGAATGGTAGAGATGCGGTGGCTCTAAGCTCTAGAGTGATCTAATGCGACATGCTGCCCTGACTTGGTGTACCCAGACTCGGTGTACCTTGACTCAAACCCAACAGCACAGTGACATGACAGGCTCCAGGGGCTTGGCCCAAGATCGGGCTTGCAGGATTGCCACAGCAGAATAGCACACTCTGCCGTAACTCAGGAATGTGACAAAGCTAGCCAGTGGCATAGGCAGCCAGATGAACACTGGCTTAAGGAATGTTCCCCTCAACACCATACTGACTGGTAACACTCCTAACTGTAGTGATCAAAACCTATGGATACCTGACCAGGATATGGCACTCATACCCCATACTCATATCATACTGACTATGCCTGAAGTATGAAGTACACACAGGTGACAGCGGGGCTCTTCCAGACAAGGACTACTATGGCCTAGGGCAGCAGCCCAGTGACTCAAGTAGAGCGTATAGAGAGATTTCTCCCTCTTCGGTGTTTTCCCGATCATCTGATACCTGGGAACCCCTACTGCTCATCTGCATAATACAAAAAATAAAAAAGGATCATTGGGGCAGTCCTACACCCTAGCAACCACTGCTTGCCATCTGGACCCTCACCACAGAGACAGGACATCACAGGGATTATGCCAGACCAGTCTTACATATGTCCTCCCTATGCCATACACCAAAAAGGGGTACTTCCCCAAGGGGAAGGGTGGAGGGTGAAGAGGCACAGCCCCCAGGGAGCCTGATGCTGTATCACTCTGGGCCCAACTAATGGACTACCACAAATCTACCTGGGAAAGGGGACTAGGCCAAGACATACAGGCTAGTTGCAGAGAGTGAAACTACTGGGCATCAGGGAACCTCATACTGGGGAACCCAACAATCAGTGGTCCCATTTTCAGAGTGCATCTACCTGTCCTCAGGAGAACATGCAGTCAAAAAAAAAATGGCCAGGTGGTCCCTCGTTTTGTGGGTGAGTTTCACCCAGCTCAACACAATGATCAGGTGTCTAAGTGTGTTAAAAAAAAGAGACATTCCTGTGCTCCCAGCACCCAGAACGTAGTCGCTCTGATTTAGGTGTACAGTCTCCAATTATCCCCAGAAGACTACCTTCCCCTTGGCCTTTCGGAAAACAGTCATTGGCATGCTCAGGAACACAGCCAGGGCAATCACAGCTACTTATCATCTGCAGTGATCAGTGCTACACGGTATTCAGAGTGCCGCCTACTTGGAATGCAGTCATTGATGTGCCCAGGAACACAGCCAGGACTATCACTGCTACTTAACATCCACGGTAATCAGTGCTTCAAGCACTGTTCCCTCTAAGCTGTGCGCGTGTGCGCGCGCACACACCTCGCCGAGAGAGCGCACATACTTTACAGCAGAGCGCACAAAAATTACGGCTCTGATTCTGATAGAAAACAACACAGACATCTTAAAATTTAAAAGTTATGATTGTAATTACTAGAAATGTCCCACTTCATTTAGTAATCGTCTATTTTCATTTAATTTGATTAAAATCAATGTGGTGTACATACTGTATTCTGATGTGTAGTCACATTTTAAAGTATATAACTCCGAGTGTCATGTGGTGCACAAAAATTTAACCTTCCTTCAAAAGCTGCACACAGCTGATATTTTATGCGCACACAGCCTACAGAAAATTAGAGGGAACATTGGCTGCAAGGTATTCACAGTGCCACCTATTCGGGCAAAGAGCAGTGCTGCCTAATTGGGTAAAGCAGTGCTGGAATCCAACACCTGCTTTACCAGTCCCTCACTGAAGCATGGCAGTCTCTCATGGAATCAATCTTATCATTCAACACCTACCTAGAGGCATAACAGTCTCTTACAGAGTCATGGCACACTTCCCACGGCTCACCCTAGGAAGTATAATGTCTGTGCAACACATGGCATACAACACATGGAGGGTCACTCCAGTTAGCTGGTCCAACTTGACAGTTTCATCTACCACAGCTCCATACGGGCTGTGAAACAAAAAAAACAACAACTCGGTAACAGCCCGCGGTTAGGAAGTCACCTATGTGTGGCTGACCCATCCTGCTTGTCAATGGAGAAAGTGAGGTTACTTACCTGTAACAGGGGTTCTCCATGGACAGCAGGATAAGTCAGCCACACAATCCCACCCGCCCCCCCCCCCCTCAAGGATGAATCTGTGTGCTGGGATGATTCTGCCCACAGCAGGGACACAGACTGAGGTAGAAAGGGGGTGGGCACTGTGGTGGGGTGGCTGGCACATGCTCAGAAGAGTCTTCAGACTCTTTTGAGCTATTGGAGAGCTATTCCGTCCATGGCGCCATCAGATGATGTCACCCATGTGTGGCTGACTTATCTTGCTGTTCACGGAGAACTCCTTTTACAGGTAAGTAACCTCACTTTAAGGTCATCCCGTTTAAATGAACTCACACTGATGGGAATCCAATTTTGAAATGCTTTGTCCAAAATTATTCAGATAGCCTTTTGGACTTGCTACAATGGGGAACCACTCTGAATGAGGGATTTAAACCCAGAATTGAGCAATTAAAATAATATTAAAATTGAACCATTATTTCAAAAGGCCATCTGTCCCCGACCCAAAGAGCCCCTGAGTTTAAAAAACAGGGGGGGGGGGGGAATGTAAGAAAATGTAACAAGTGTAGCTGCTGTGGATCTCCACTCGCTGTACAGAAATTGCAATATATAAATAGAACACAGAGATAAAAATATTTAAAATTAAATGAATAATGTTAAAAAATATAAAAATAAGCATAACTAAAATAAATAGATTGTGGTAAAAAAAAGTGTATGGCCATCATTTTCTATGCCACAAAAGACTTAGAGAGAAACACTGTGGAGTATGTTTACTAAACCGGGCTAACGGTTAACTCGGGCTATCTGCAACTAGGTCCCATTGAATAATATGGGACCTAGTGGCAGATAGCACGGGTTAACCGTTAGCCCAGTTTAGTAAACATACCCCTGTGAAATGCCTGCATATAGTATGCCCTTCTCCTTGAGGGTAATTAAATAATTTGGATGAAAATGTAAGCCATCAAAACAGAATAAAACCCTGAAAATAAGTAATCTGAAATAAATAGATGCTGTGAGATAATAATTTTAAAAAGTACATAAAATAAAAAAGCAAAATATGAATAAATAAAATTTTAAAAAGCAAGTTAAAAGAATTCCACTGGCAATAAGTTTAAAAAAAATGATAACTCAACTTGGCCACCAGATGGAGCTAAGAACCATACATAATAAATAGTACAAAATAAAATGAATCAAACAGATGAAAGGATAAAAGGATGAAAGGAAGTAAACCATAATCACCATGGCTTGTATATAATATCATCTGACCATCCAGTGAACATATTGTTGCAAAAATAAATAAATAAAAAATATAAATAAGTAATAGAAAAGTTAAAAAAATAGACCATAACATCTATACACAGGGAAGGAGAGAGGGGAGGAAAGGGGGGGGGGGGGCAGTGAAGGGGGAGAGAGATATGTGGGGTGGGGGACAGGAGAAGGAGGGGAGGGGAAGGACAAAAACTGCAGATTATATGGTGGCAAATTCAATACTTAAAAAGGCTTTTAGAGAAACACTGATAAATTGGTCTCTAGATTGAGGCCATTTGGGGCCATGGGGTTGAGGGCAAAAATATAGCATTGTTCCAATTGTAAAATCACTTTATTAAAATCTCCACCTCTCCAAATCTATTTCACTTTCTTGAGCACAAAAAAATGCAAATCCGAAATACTGTGTTGTTCATCTTCCCAATGTACTAATGGCTTATCGGTCAAGCCTCTCCTCAGGCAAATTCTATGTTCGATAATCCATATATGTATACTGCATATGGTCTTACCAACATAGAGTTTTTTGCATGGGCAGTGAATGACATATATCACATTATCTGTCTCATAATTTGAAAAATTATTCAAGAAAAATTGTTAGAGGAACATGAGAGGTGATATGATTAAGATGTTTAAATACCTCTGTGGCATAAATGCACAGGAGGAGAGCCTCTTTCGATTGAAAGCAAGCTCTGCTATGAGGGGACATGGGATGAGGTTAAAAGGAGATAGATGTAACACCAATTTTTAAAAAGGGTTCCAGGGGTGATCCGGGAAACTACAGACCGGTGAGCCTTACGTCCGTACCAGGAAAAATGGTAGAAACCATCATAAAGAAGACAGCCAACATGGCTTTAGACAAGGAAGATCTTGTCTTACTAATCTGTTGTGTTTTTTTGAAAGTGTGAATAAACAGGTGGACAAAGGTGAGTCGGTTGATATAGTGTATCTGGACTTTCAGAAAGCCTTTGACAAGGTCCCTCATCAGAGACTTTTGGCAAAACTAAAGAGTCATGGGATAGGTGGCAGTGTACTACTATGGATCAAGAACTGGTTAAAAGATAGAAAGCAGAGGGTAGGGCTAAATGGCCAATTTTCCCAATGGAGAAAGGTGAATAGTGGTGTACCCCAGGGATCTGTGCTGGGTCCGCTGCTTTTTGACATATTCATAAATGACCTGGAAAGTGGAATAACGAGTGAGAGTATCAAATTTGCAGATGACACAAAACTATTTAAAGTTGTTAAAACCCAAGAGGATTGTGGAAAATTGCAAGAGGATCTTGATAAATTAGAAGACTGGGCATCAAAATGGCAGATGAAATTTAATGTGGACAAGTGCAAAGTTATGCACCTAGGGAAGAACAACCCAAACTGTGGTTACACAATGGAAGGTTCCACATTAGGAACCACCACCCAGGAAAAAGATTTAGGCATCATTGTGGATAGCATGTTAAAACCCTCGGCCCAGTGTGCAGCGGCAGCCAAGAGAGCAAATAGAATGCTAGGTATCATAAGGAAAGGAATGGAAAATAAAACAAAAGATATTATAATGCCTCTATATCGTTCCATGGTGAGACTGCACCCTGAATATTGTGTGCAATTCTGGTCGCCGGATCTTAAAAAGGATATAGCGTTATTAGAAAAGGTTCAGAGAAGAGCCACCAAAATGGTAAAGGGGATGGAAGGATACTCCTATGAAGAAAGGCTAAAAAGGATAGGGCTCTTTAACCTGGAAAAGAGACGGCTGAGGGGAGATATGATAGAAGTCTATAAATTAATGAACGGAGTGTTTACATTATCAGAATATAGAAAGACTAGGGGACATGAAATGAAGCTATAGGGTAAAGTATTTAAGACTAATAAAAGAAAATATTTTTTCACTCAACGTGTAATCAAACTCTGGAATTTGTTAGCAGAGGATATAGTAAAGGCTGTTAGTGTAGCTGGGTTTAAAAAAGGTTTGGACAAGTTCCTGGAGGAAAGGTCCATAAACCATTATTAAGAAGGGACCCAGGATATCAATGCTTGACCCAGTACAAGCATTGCGGAACCTGTGTCTTTTGGGGAAACTGCTAGGTACGTATGACCTAGATTGGCCACTGTTGGAAACAGGATACTGGGCTTGAAGGAACCTTAGTCTGAGCCAGTATGGCATATCTTATGTTCTTACGGAAAGAGTGGTGGATCCGTGGAATAGTCTCCCAGTGGAGGTGGTAGAGATGAGGACAGTACCTGAATTCAAAAAGGCATGGGACAAACACAGAGGATCTCCAAAGGAAAAAAGGGGACCGTTGTAGTGGTTGATATGGAAGGGCAGACTAGATAAGCCATGTGGTCTTTTTCTGTCCTCATGTTTCTATGTTTCTATAAGATATGCCATACTGGGTCAGACCAAGGTCCATCAAGCCCAGTATCCTGTTTCCAACAGTGGCCAATCTAGGTCATACGTACCTACTGTAGCAGTTTCCCCAAAAGACACAGGTTCCACAATGCTTGTACTGGGTCAAGCATTGATATCCTGGGTCCCTTCTTAATAATGGTTTATGGACCTTTCCTCCAGGAACTTGTCCAAACCTTTTTTAAACCCAGCTACACTAACAGCCTTTACTACATCCTCTGGAAACAAATTCCAGAGTTTGATTACATGTTGAGTGAAAAAATATTTTCTTTTATTAGTCTTAAATGGTTACCCTGTAGCTTCATTGCATGCCCCCTGGTCTTTCTATATTTTGATGGCGTAAACAATTGATCTATGTTTATCTGTTCCACTCCATTCATTAATTTCTAAACCTCTATCATATCTCTCATCAGCCATCTCTTTTCGAGGTTGAAGAGCCCTAATCCTTTTAGCCTCTCTTCATAGGGGTATCCTTCCATCCGCTTTACCATTTTGGTGGCTCTTCTCTGTAGCTTTTCTAATAACGCTATATCCTTTTTAAGATACAGTGACCAGAATTGCACACAATATTCAAGGTGCAGACACACCATGGAACGATACAGAGGCATTATAATATTCTTTCTTTTATTATGAAATTTTGTCCATAATAATGATTTCTACCATTTTTTCCGGTACTGACGTCAGGCTCACTGGTCTGAAGTTTCCCAGATCACCCCTGGAATCCTTTTTAAAAATTGGTGTTTAAAAATTGTTATTTAGTGATTAGAGGTACAAAACTCCTTTTAACGCAGGTAGCGTGCACACAAATCAAGCATCAGCCACATTGGTAATGTGACAATGTCCCTTATACGTTGAAAGGTATTGTCATTCTGTAAAGGCTGAAAGAACCTACATATTTCGTAAATTTACATTTCTTTTATGGGCCACCATAAGGTTTAATTTTGTAAAGACAGATAAAGTTTCAATTATCTGCCATTCTTCCTGCAAGATCCTAGAGATGCTTTTGGAATGGTGCAAACAAAGCAAAGGACAAACCATCCTTGTTTCAACTTGTTTAGGTCTCTGTTGCAACAAAATTCCATGTTGTGTATTCTGGGCTCTGTTGTATGGTTTGTTTGTTTTTTTCAATAAAATGCTCCGGATATTATCGTGCTTGAGACCTCTGCTTCATAATATCTGCTTGAGTTTCAAAATCTTCATCTCTGGTACATACCTGTCTTGCTCTTAGGAATTGACCTATTGGAAGACTGGTCTTGAGAGATTGGTTATGGAAGCTTTTGTAGTGTAACAGTTGATTCCTATCTGTTGGTTTTCTATACAGATCCATGAGGAAACCATCTAGGCCTTTTTTGATAAGAAGATCCAAATATGGTATGTATCTTGGATCAAATGTAATTTGAAATTGTAATTTTGGGTTGAAAGCATTGATCTAACCAATGTATCCATGCTTCCATCCCAAATCACTAAAATGTCATCAATATAGTGCTTCCACAATTTAATGTTGTCTGCAAATGGATGTTGGCTTAAAATTTTCTTCTCAAAATTTGTCATATATAAATTGGCTATATCAGGAGCCATGGATGATGTCATGGCCGCTCTCTTTACCTGCTTATAAAAAAGATCTCTTCAACAAAATTAGTTCTCGGTTAAAGCCAGATGTGCAACTTGTGTTTAAAAAGCCATGGGAATCCTCTTGTGTTCTTTGCGCTTCAGAAGGACTTTTCTATAACCTCCAAGTATCCAATTGTGGAATATTTGTTAGAGGAATTCAGTGTTTAGAGTGACAAGAAGTAGATCTTGATGATACCCTTCAAAAGTAGCCAAAATCTGGATAATATGTGAGGAATCTCTCACGTATGACAAAGTATCAGATACGAATGGCCGAAGTAAACAATCCAGAAGCTGTGAAATGGGCTCAAATAGGGAATTGATTGCTGAGATGATGGGTCTTCCCAGGGAAGACTCCAATGATATATGAATCTTGGGTAAGATATAAATAGTAGGAATGATTGGGAATTCTGCAATCAAAAAGTTGCTCTCTTTTCTGATAATGTAGCCAATCTCAAAACCAGTCATTATCAAACTATTCACACTCTTTTTCAGATTCAAAGTAGGATCTCTATCTAGCACAGGAATGGGCAAACTACGGCCCGCGGGCCGTATACGGCCCGGCGGACCTTTTAATCCGGCCCGCTGTATGAGTTATCCTGGTGAACAAATGGACTGCTGCAGAGGGAGCCGGGGAAGCCCGCGCGAAGCCGCGGCTCCCTCTGCACAGCCCGCCAGCGTGAAGAGCCTTTACCTTCACGCTGGCGGCTGTTTCAATGAAGCCACGAATGCCGCGAGAGGTTAAAGGGCAATGGTGGAATCCATGTTAAAGGGCAATGGTGGAATCCATGTTGACTTATTATGTATTATAGATGATCAACCTTTTGTTCATGTACTTGTGAGAAAAAGTGCTTAATCATAACTTTTCTAAAGAATTTATACAAATCAATTTGTGTTTCAAAAGGATCATAAGTCTTTGTGGGCACAAAAGAAAGGTCTTTGTTCAATACAGAGATCTCAGTGTCATTCAAAATACATTTGGAAATATTAACTACTCCATTGTCTATTCCTGATATTGAAACCTTCTGTTGTTTGGCCTGTCCCACCCCCATCGTCCCCTGCCTCCTCTCCCTCGCCCCCTGGTGGGGAAACCCGATTTGTACTGATCCTGGACAGGGGGGCACATTCATGACTGATCGTGACCGCCCCCTTCCAGAGTTTGTATGCTTATGTACATGAATTATCGAACATAGAAATTGCCTGAATAGGGGCTTGACCGATAAGCCATTAGGACAACACTGGCAAGATGAAGAAAAAAAAATTCATATTTGCATTTTTTTGAGCTCAACAAAGTAAAATTGAATTGGAGAAGTGGAAATTTTAATAAAGTAATTTTACAATTGGAACAATGCTATATTTTTGCCCTCAAACCCATGGCTCCTAATGGCTTCAATCTAGAAACTGATTTATCAGTGTTTCTCTAAAAGCCTTTTTAAGTATCAAATTTGCCTCCATATCATCTGCAGTTTTCATCCTTCCCCTCCCCTTCTCTCCCCCCACACACACATATCCTTCTCCCACTTTCCTTCCCCCCTCCTTTCCTGTGTTTAGTTGTTATGGTCCATCTTTTTTAAAATTTTTCTTTTATTTATAATTTTTTATTATTTATCTATTTATTTTTGCAACAATCTATTCACCAGATGGCCAGGTGATATTATATAAAGGTCATGGAGATTATGGTTTACTTCCTTTTATCCTTTCATCTGTTTGATTCATTCTATTTTTTTACTATTTATCATGTATGAGCCTTAGCCACATCTGGCAGCTGAGTTGAGTTATTAATTTTTTTAAACTTTGTTTTTACTGCCGGTGGAATCCTTTTAACTTTTTTTTTCATTTTATTTATTCATAGTTTGCTTATTTATTTATCTATTATTGGGTCATAACATCTATTTATTTAAGCTTACTTATTTTCAGGGTTTTATTCTATTTTGATGGTTTACATTTTTGACCAAATTATTTTATTACCCTTAATGAGAAAGCATAGTTATTCACCTGTAACAGGTGTTCTCCAGGGACAGTAGGAATCTGTCCTCACATATGGGTGATGTCGACACTGACAGAGTCCTCGTGGAAGCATCTCCCCAGTTTTCAAAGAAAGCCTTTGGGAGATACCATCATGCATGTGTGGTCCCCTTCTCGCCCAAGGATGCCATCTTACTCAGTCAAATGACATAGATAGAGCTGACAAAGAAGATTGTACAGCAACTCTAAGGGGAGGAGGGAGGGTTGTGAGGATTGATTATCCTCCTGTCCCTGGAGAACATCTGTTACAGTTGAGTAACTATGCTTTCTCTATGAACAAGCAGAATGTCAGTCCTCACATATGGGACTCCTTAGCTACAGGCTACCGAGAATGTGTAGAAAAAACCACAGCCCAGCCATGAGCAGCCACAAGTGAATCTGAGGACAGACTGAGGACCCCAGTGTCCAGGGAGAACTATGGCTCTGTTAGCCTGAACAAGAAGGGTCAGAGGGCAGGAGTTGCCTAAACCCTGAACAGATTATGGAGTACGGCCTGGCCAGAAGCACTGTCTCATTGGGACTCCCTCTCCAGGCAGTAGTGAGCTGCAAAGGTGTGAATGGAAGACCAGGTGGCAGCCCGGCAGATGTCTGCCAAGGAATAGAGCGTAGGCTTGCCAAGGAATAGAGCGTAGGCTTGCAAAGGAAATTGCCATAGCTCTGACATTCTGCACCATGACTCAGCACTCCAGCTGTAGCCCGGGCCGGTCTTGGGTGAAAGCAATGTAGTCCGCCACCCAGATGGACAGGGTGCACTTAGTGACAGCCTCCCCCAGATGACGGTTCGTAAGAAACAAAGAGCTGTGAGGATTTACGGTGGCCCCAAGTATGCAGTAAGTAGAAGGACAAGGCCCTTTTGCAGTCCAGAGTATGTAGAACAGCTGCTGCCTTGTCAGCATGGGGCCGTGGGAAGAAGGTGAGGAGCATCACCTCTTGGTTGAGGTGGAAAGCGGACACCACCTTCAGAAGGAATTTAGGGTGGGTGCAAAGCGTGACCCTATTCTTGTAGAACCTAGTGTAAGGTGGCTTGGCCATCAAGGCTTGAAGCTTGCTGACTCTGCGGGTAGAGGTGAGAGCCACCAGGAAGACAACCTTCCAAGATAGGTACCACAGATGGCAGGTAGCCAAGGGTTCCAAAGGTGGCTTGGTAAGCTGCATCAGAAACAAATTGAGGTCCCATTCTGCCAGGGGTGGCCGGATGGGAGGCTTAGAGAGCAGCAAGCCCTGCATGAAACAGATGATGAGGGGCTGTACAGAAAGAAGCTTGCCCCTCTATGGAGTGATGATGCACAGAGAGCGTGCTCAGGTGTACTCAAACAGAATTGGACTTAAGTCTGGTCCGTGAGAAGTGAAGCAAGTATTGTAGCACCGTGTGCACCTGGCAAAAGAACGGGTCAAGCCATTGCTCCATGCACCAGATCAAAAACCTGCGCCACTTGAAGTCCTCCTAGCCTAGAGTCTTTACGAGAGGCTAAGAGGACTTCCTCCACTTCTATGGGAAGGTTGAAGGGCACTAGGGTGACCAATTCAGCTGCCACACTGTGAGAGATAGGGATCCCAGGTTGGGATAGAGAATCGAGCCCTCCTCCTGTGTCAGGAGTCCTGGGGAACTCTCCAGAGTGACCAGGGTGCTCCATCAAGAGGCAGAGCAACAGAGGGAACTAGGGCTGTCTGGGCCACTGTGGGGCCATCAGGATCATGGAAGGCCTGTCCCATTGGATCTTGAAGAGAGTCCGTCCGATGAGCAGCATGGGGGGGGAAGGCATACACCAGGCCCTCTGACCATGAGATGAGGAAGGCATCCATTGCTACCTGGTCTGGGTGCAGTTGGGACAGCAGAAGCGGGATAGCTGATCATTGGCCGGGCTGGCAAAGTGGTTCCCCATAGTCAGAACAGCCACTGCGCCACCCTGGGGTCTAGGCACCCAGCCAGTCTGTGAGGACATTGCTCTGGCCCAGAAGGTAGACTGCTCTGAGAAGCATCTCCTGCTGGATCTCGTATGAGCAGAGGGCCACAGCCTCCTGGCAGAGGCATTGAGACCCTGTGCCGCCTTGCTTGTTCAGATAGAACTTCACAACCTTAACATTCTACTGAAACGGCTCTTGCCAAAGTCTCCAGTGACTTACTCCTAGCAAAATCCAAGGGCCTTTACTCAGTCCTCATTCTTCTTGAACTCTCTGCTGCTTTTGACACTGTTGACCACAACCAACCGTCTCCTTGATACCCTGTCTTCACTTGTTTTTAAGAGCTCTATACTATCCTGGTTCTCTTCTTATTTCTCCCATTGCTCTTTCAGTGTTTCTTCTGGTGGATCCTCCTCTGCTGCTATCCCGCTCTCAGTTGGTGTATCCCAAGGATCTGTCTTAGGTCCACTCCTTTTCTCTCTCTATACTCAGTGCCTTGGTGCGCTCATCTCTTCCCATGGCTTTCATTATCATATTTATGCTGATGACCCCCAGATCTATCTCTCTACACCTGAAATCTCTCCGGCAATCCAGACCCGGATCTCTGCTTGCCTTTCTGACATTGCTGCTTTGATGTCTCACTGTCGCTTGAAATTGAACATGGCCAAAACTGAGCTTCTTATTTTCCCCCTAAAAACTCCTCTCCTCTTCCTCCTTTCTCAGTATCTATGGATAACTCTCTATTCCTTCCTGTTTCCTCAGCTCGCAACCTTGGGGTCATCTTTGACTCCTCTCTCTCCTTCTCCACACACATCCATCTGATAGCTAAGACCTGCTGTTTCTTTCTATATAACATCAACAAAATCCACCCATTCCTTTCTGAACACACTGCTAAGACATTTATCCACTCCTTAATCACCTCCTGTCTTGACTATTACAACCTACTTCTTGCTGGTCTCCCTTTGAATTATCTCTCTCCCCTTCAATCTGTTCAACACTCTGCTGCGCGGCTAATCTTCCACCAGCCTTGTCATGCTCATATGCCTCTTCTCAAGTCACTTCATTGGCTCCCTATCCATTTCTGCATCCAGTTCAAACTTCCCCTGCTGACCTATAAGTGCATTCACTCTGCAGCTCCTCACTACCTTTCCTCCCTTATCTCTCCCTACACCCCCCTTAGGAACTCCGCTCTTCTGGCAAATCACTTCTATCTGTGCCCTTCTCTTCTATTGCTAATTCCAGACTTTGCGTCTTTCACCTTGCTGCATCTTATGCCTGGAACAAACTACCTGAGTCTGTACGTCAGGCACCTTCTCTGACCCTTTTCAAATCCAGGCTGAAAACTCACCTCTTCGATGCCGCTTTTGGATCTCGACTTACCTGATCTCCTAGTGTTGTCTGTCTTGACTAGATTGTAAGCTCTGATGAACAGGACTGTCTCTTAAATGCCTGTGCAGCACTGCGTACATCTTGTAGCACTATACAAATGCTCAGTAGTAGTAGTAGTAACCTGGTTGTCCATCTGGACTAGCGCCAACTGGTGCTGCAGGCAGTGTGGGAAAACCCTGAGCACCAGAAAGATGGATCTTAGTTCCAGCAGGTTTATCTGCTGCTGGCTTTCCTTCAGAGACAAGATGCCCTGCGTGCACAGTTCTTCGCAATGGGTGCCCCAGTCCTGCAGGGAGGCATCTGTCATGAGAATCCTCTGGGAGTTTGGCTGTTGAAAGGGCATACCCTTCTGCAGATGGTCTGCATTCTGACACCAATTAAGTGACTCCGCTAGTTGACAGGACACAGAGACCCTATCCCAGAGCCTGCCTGTGGCCTGCCCACTGAAAGTGGAGGCACCACTGAGCTGCCTGCATGTGGAGGTGGGTGTTGGGGACCCAGTAAGAAACGTGGAATGCAACGAAAAGACGTGTAGAAGTAAAACGCTTTTATTCCTTTATTCCACTTCAGCCACCGGCCCGACACTGGCCGTGTTTCGTAAAAACCTTCCTCAGGGGCAATAATGGCTAAAATACATAAAATATACATTTAAAAACAAAGATACTATGAATTGAACTATTGTTAAGAGGAAATAGAGAATGAACTAAAACATATAAATGGAACTTGCCAATATAACACATAAAACAAAACAAAATAAGTACAACCAATACTTTATTTATTTTATTTTATTTATTTTACATCTCTTATATACCGCACTCTTTGTCATCAGCGCGGTTTACATCGAACAAAAATTCAGCACCATAAGCAAGCGTCTGAGTTACAGTAAACAGGGGAATAAAACTTGGATAACAGGGTAAAATCAGTAAATGTACTTGGAGCATAAACAAACAGAGAGAAGTAATAATTAACTTAAAACAGCTGACTAAAAACATAAATATCAATAAAACTATAAATATGGAATTAAAAATCAAATGCATATTACAAATATAAGTCATTCTAAAATAATAAATTATGAAACAATATAATGGAACCATAACTTTACATATAAATAAATAAATATGTGTAATAATAAAAACATGGGAAACTTGCCACATATATAAGATAAGTTTTGGTACATCAGCAATAAAAGACAATAACACATATAAATATGAAAATATACGCTTCAAAGGATGTGACCAATAGTAAAACCATAAGCAAAAATAAAGAAAAGACAAACCATACCTGTATGTTGTATGTTTCTACTACTGTAATTGCTCCTCCCTTATTATCATAGGAGAGCCTAAGATGTTGGGAAATAAACAATAATATTAACACACAAGGTAAAAAAAAAAAGGGAGGAGGAAGGATCAGAAAATGAGGGATGAGGACGAGACCCTGACCCTAAAAAAATGATGAAATTTATCAATATGGGGAACCCACTCTCAGGGCTAATAACCCAAAAGACAAAAAACTGTAACTGAAAATGGTGGGATAGGTAATACAAAAAATAGAATTACCTGAATAAAAGTGACTTTTAACCTCAGCAGTGTTTTCCTATAACGCCATAGTGCTAATCCTATGAATAAATATTGTAAAAACGCTAAAATTAGTATGTATATTCTGGAATGCATTATGAAAACCATTCAAAAACAGAAAAAATCTGTGCACGCACATAATTAATAAAAATGTATCTTAAACCAAGGATAAATTGTGCGCTATCCAACTAATACCACCAATGGGCGTTATAAATGAAGAATATCTATTAAACATAAATGTGCAACTAAAAAAACATATATCTAAAATGTATAGAAAAATATAAGACTATCTGTTGCATAACTCCCCCGAGCTAGAGCCTCTACCAAAACCACAAGTAATGAAGAACAATAAAAAGATATCGTGGTAAATAATGATAATCACGAAGGCTAAGAAAAAGCTTTGTAACATTCCTATGTTATAATAAACTACTGAATCAAAAAATGACCACATTGTACAGGTTTAAAATAAACCAAAGGGTAAAGACACCACTGTTAAACACGTATAACCTCCGTAGGAAAGGGAGGAACGCCAACGAATATACACTTGAACTATTCAGGAAAAAACGGATCTAGTAGCTTAATACTATCCATACGTTTTTTTGAGAGCTCAACACAGAGAAGAATGAATGGCAAAAGGTTAAAAACTATGTGTGTATAATACAATTGATATAATGATGATCACAAAGGCTAAGAAAAAACTTTGTAACATGCCTATGTTACAATTGATGGCCACATTATACGGGTCTAAAATAAACCAAAGGGTAAAACTACCGCCGTTAAATACATGAAACCTTCCGAGGAAGGGGAGAACCACCAACAAACACACATTTGAACCGTATAAGAAAAGACGGATCTAGTAACTAATTTCTAACTGTCCGGTTTTTAAGGCTCAACTCGGAGAGGGATGAATAGCAAAAGATATATATATATATATGATAATATAGAATTGGCATCTTATTTATAACAAACATCACCATCACGCTAAGATGGAATATAAAACCGCTATGCATCAGACACCTAACAAAATCTTTAAATAAATAATTAAATAATTAAAACCGTGGTAACAAACTAGCAGCTCCCAACTTAATTACATTATCCCATAACATACTTCTATTAAAATAACCAGACTCATAAAATCAAAAAATGTGTAAAAACACTAATAGAGCCGAAAGAACTCACGTAGTAAAAACACTGCTAACTGCATAGAAGCGGCACCGACGCGCACAAGTTGGAAATCAAAAAACGCCGACATCTGCGCACTGGGCTTCTTTAGAGGGAAACGAATCGATGACGTAACAATGTATGCAAATGCGAATCATATCTGAATACAACTAGATGTGTGTACCACCATAAGTATATATAAATGATGATGATGATTCGCAAATACACTAAATATATGTTAACTACATACAATTACTGTGTAAAAAAGAGTGTTAAGAACTAAACCCGCAAAAAGCAGTCCACCCTGAACAATAAAGCCAAAAAAGGGAGATCACATATAAATAGATTACGAAATCATATTAATAAAACATTAAACCATAAAGAAAAACGTGTAACACTAAATACAAAACTCCCCTAGAGGAACCAACAAACACTAAAAAATGATGTATTGTGAACCAAAAGTGAGGAAAATAGGAATAAAAGAAAAAAGAGAGAAGGTGGGATTTGGGGTGTTTTTTCACGAACCCCAGGTTTTGTAGCACCTGAATGGTACGGGCCGTGGCCTGCTGCATTTCTGAAACTGTGTCTCCTTTTATGAGCCAGTCCAGGTATGGAAAGATGAAGGTCCCTTGGAGACGGAGGTAGGCAGCCACCACTGCCAGGCATTTGATGAAGACTGGGTGTGGAGGCTAGGCCAAAGGGAAGTACCCTGTACTGATAGTGGTTGCCCCCAACCATGAACTGCAGGTCTGTGACTGGGATGAATAAGAATGTGGGTATAGGCATCCTTTAGGTCCAAGGAGCATAGCCAATCTTCCTGCTGAAGGTAGGGCAGCAGTGTTGCAAGAGACAGCATCTTGAACTTTTCCCGCATCAGGAATTTGTTCAGGTTTCTCAGGTCCAGGATAGGCCTTAGGCCCTCTGTTCTTTTTAGGACCAGGAAGTACCTGAAGTAGAACCCCTTCCTCCTTAAGTGAGGAGGTACAGGCTTGACAGCCCTGTCCCTGAGAGGGCCTGTGATTTCCTGCAGGAGCAGGGCCTGCTGCAGGGGAGTCCAAGAGGGCTCTCCAGAGAAAGAAGCAGGGGACTTCTGGTCCAGGTGAAGGAGGTAACCCTCCCTGACCACCTGGAGTGCCCAGGAGCTGGTGGTTATGGTAGCCCACCAGTGGGCAAAAAGGGACAGGCGCCCTCCTGTTGGTAGCTGATCGCCCATGGGTAGAGAGGCTATGCCTTGGTAGTCAAAACCCTGACCCAGTCTGGGCTGGGGCTCGTGTTTGGGGCCCTTGGGCTTACATGGGCCCTGGTCTGTCCCCTTGCCCTGGTGACCCTGTGGAGGGGTATGGGTAGCTGGGTAAGTGGGATAGCCCTGGTAAGGCTGGCCCTTTCTGTGGAAGGAAGGTCTCTTCCTGTGTGTTTTCTTCCTGGGAAGAGCAGAGGTCTTCCTCGAGAGCTGGGTTCTGGTGACATACTCGGTCTCAATTTCAGCCACCTTGTCCTCCATCAGCTTGCCGAAGAGGGTTTTCCTGAGGCAAGGGATGTTAAGGAGTTTCTCCTGGACCCATTGCTTGAGGTCCAATGTCTGGAGCCAGGCCTGGCATCGTGCACAAATGCCCATGGCCACCCTCACGCTGGACTTGAAGCTGTCGTAGGCTGCTTGAGATAGGTACTTCAAGCAGTCACCGACGGATCTCACAAGGGTCTGGAAGTGCTGGAGGTGCTCCCTGTCAAGACCTGCCGTGACATCTCTGAGTTCCTTGGTGAGGTCTTGGAGGAACATGTCAGTATACAGTTGGTAGGTCTGTATGCGGTTTGTTAGTATCGAGCCCTGGTATCATTTCCGCCTAAGTGCATCGAGGGCATGGGACTCCCTGACCAGCGGCACCGATGAGTGGGTCTTCGGGCTCTTTTGTCGGCACTTAGCCAACTCAACCATCATGGAGGTGTGAGGGAGTTGCGCCTTCCAGAACCCCAGGCCTTGTTGGACCCGATGCATGGTATCCAGGCATCAGCTGTTGATCGGCACCGATGCTGGCGTCTCCCACATCCAGAGAAGGAGTTGATCGAGAAAGCGTAGTTACTCACCTGTAACAGGTGATCTCCGGGAACAGCAGGAATAAGTCTTCACATATGGGTATCGTCGGTACCGACGGAGCCCGCGTGGGAACGCTCCCCAGCGTCCAATAGGAATGCTTTTGGGAGCGTGCATCCACGCATGCGCGCTGCCTTCCCGCCCATCTACCTCCCTCTCTTCAGTTGAGTTTAAAGCTGAGACCGAAGGAGAGAAGTAGATAAAAATAGAGAAAGAGAGAGAGAAATACAACTTCTAGGGGAGGCGGGTGGGTTGTGAAGACTTATTCCTGCTGTTCCCGGAGATCACCTGTTACAGGTGAGTAACTACGCTATCTCCAGGAACAAGCAGGAATGAGTCTTCACATATGGGGACTCCCAGCTGAAAGATGCCTAGGGAAGACCCAGCATGTAGCAAAGCTATGTAGATGGGCCATGCTTCCCCCAGGGACCTCAGGCATCCAAGTGGATGGAGGGTAGGAGTTAAACTATGAGTGGAAAAGGTGTTGCAGAACAGCTTGACCAAACAAGGCATCCCGGTGGGAGTCCTTGTCCAGACAATAATGGGCAGTGAAAGTATGTACTGAGGCCCAAGTTGCTGCTTTGCAGATTTCATCAATAGCCACTGAACGAAGGTTAGCTGTTGAGGCTGCCATGGCTCTGACATTATGAGCTGTGACATGGCCTTCCAGAGGTATTCCTTTACTTTGATATGTATAGGAAATACAATCGGCAATCCATCTAGAGAGGGTTCTCTTAGTGACAGGAAGACCTAAATGGCTAGAGTCAAAAGCCACAAAAAGCTGAGAAGACTTTCTGTGAGGCTGGGTCCTTTGCAGATAAAAAACTAGAGCTCTTTTACAGTCCAAAGTATGAAGTTTCCTTTCTGCAGAGGAGGAATGAGGCCTAGGAAAGAAAACGGGAAGATAAACTGATTGGTTTAGATGAAAAGGTGAAACCACCTTTGGAAGAAAATGAGGATGAGTCCTAAGGACCACCTTATCATGATGAAACCTCGTATAAGGTGGATCAGCCACTAAAGCCTGAAGTTCACTAATGCGTCTTGCAGAAGTGATGGCAATTAGGAAAATGAGTTTCCATGAAAGAAACTTCAGATCCGAAGTAGCCAAAGGCTCAAAAGGTGGCTCCATGAGTACCCCTAGAACAAGGTTAAGATCCCATGCCACTGGAGGTGGTTTAATGGGAGGTTTCGTTAGAAGAAGTCCTCTCATAAATCTAGAAATAAGTGGATGAGAGGAAATTGGTTGTCCATCTAAGAGCTTATGAGATGCAGCAATAGCACTAAGATGGACTCTAACAGAATTGGTCTGAAGACCAGAAGCCGACAAATGAAGGAGATACTCTAGAAGAGAGTCTACTGGTACTGAAGAGGGAGTAAGTCCTCTCTGATAACACCAGGAAGAGAACCTTCTCCACTTAAAAGCATAAGAGCATCTTGTGAAAGGCTTCCTGGTGGCCAGAAGAATGTCCTTCACTTGTTGAGACAGGTCTAGATCTTGAAAGTCTAGGCCTTGAGTAACCAGGCCTTGAGATGTAGGGACTAGGGACTGGGGACTGGGGTGTAGTAGAGATCCGTTGTCCTGGGACAGAAGATCTGGAGCACTCCCTAACTCCAGAAGGGTGGCTTGAGAGAGACGCAAGAGAAGAGGGTACCATGTTTGCCTCGGCCAGGAAGGCGCTATGAGGATCATGCGTCCTTTGTCCCTCTGGAGCTTGAATAAGGTTTTGGGGATTAGAGGAATTGGTGGAAATGCATATAGGTAATCCTGACCCCAGTGGAGCAGGAATGCATCCCTGGTTTGACAGTTCTGTGCTGGAAGTCTGGAACAAAACCGGGGAAGTTTGGCATTCTGTGGACTTGCAAAGAGGTCTATGTCTGGTGTCCCCCAGGCATGAAAAACCCGAGCAAGATGGTAGGAGTGGAGTGACCACTCGTGTGGCAGGAATACTCGACTGAGTCTGTCTGCCCAAATGTTTTGAACGCCTGGAAGATAGACTGCCAGCAGATGAATCTGATGCTCTCTGGCAAAGGCCCATAGTCGCAGAGCTTCATTACATAGTTGCAGAGAGCCTGTTCCGCCTTGTTTGTTGAGGTAAAACATGGCTACTTGATTGTCTGTTTGCACCAGAACTGTTTTGTTTATGAGCTGGGTGCAAAAGACTTGAATAGCATTGAAAATGGCTCTGAGTTCTAATAGGTTTATATGAAGAAGAGCCTCCTGTGAGGACCAAAGGCCCTGCGTTGATAGATTGCCCAAGTGGGCTCCCCAACCCATCTTGGAGGCATCTGTTGTTAGGATAGCCTGAGGTGGTGGTTACTGGAAAGGAGAGCCTATTAAAAGGTTTTCTAGAGACTGCCACCAACGGAGAGACAGAATCAGGCGTGTGGTAACTCTGATCTTGTCTGACAGGCTTCCTGAGGCCTGGGACCATTGGGAAGCTAAGGTCCACTGGGCCGCTCTCATGTGAAGACGAGCGTAAGGTATTACATGGCCTGTAGATACCATGTGACCTAGTAGGCGAAGCATCTGTCGAGCAGAAAGGAAGGTCTGCAGTGCTGCTTGAGATGCTAGCTCGATGATTCGCAGACAGCGTGGTTGGGGCAGGAAGGCCCTTGCAAGCTGTGTGTCCAAGCGAGCCCCTATAAACTTGAGGGATTGAGATGGGGTGAGCTGGGACTTTGGAAGATTTATGACCCATCCCAAATACTGGAGCATTTGTTTTGCTCGCAATAGGGCCTGATGAGCTTCTTGAGCTGAATGCGCCCGGATGAGCCAATCGTCCAAGTAAGGGAAGACAAAAATCCCCAGGGTCCTCATGAATGCTGCTACTACTGCCATGCATTTTGTGAAGACCCTTGGAGCAGAGGCCAGCCCAAAGGGAAGGACTCTGTATTGGAAATGTCTTCCCTGGACTAGGAACCGAAGAAATTTCCTGTGATCTACATGAATAAGGATATGCATGTAGGCGTCTTTTAAATCTAGAGAACATAGCCAATCTTGCCTGTGAAGGTATGGCAGAAGAGAGCCGAGGGAAAGCATTTTGAACTTCTCTCGGACTAGATATTTGTTCAGCTCTCTGAGATCTAAAATTGGCCTTGAACCCCCTGTCGTTTTTGGGAGTAAAACCCTGTACCTTGTTGGCATAGAGGAACCTCTTCTATAGCTCCTTCAGCTAGAAGAGTAGAGACCTAGCAAGAGGTCTATGCCTAGAGGTTGAGAGTTGAACTGTTTTACTACTGTGGGTGGTGGCAAGCTGAGGAAATGAAGCTTGTACCCCAGACTCACTATGGACAAAGTCCAGGCTTCTGATGTAATTTGTTGCCATCTTTTGACAAAATGGCAGATACGGCCTGGAATATTTAGAGGTTCTGGGCCTAACACAGGAAGAATGATTAAGTTCTCTAGATAAAAGTCAAAAACCCTGAGGAGGCTGAGTCTGTTGAGCCTGCTGAGGTTTGGGTTTTCTTTGTCTCATCTGTTGTTGCCCTTTTTGGGGAACATATGCCTGTTGGGTGGAAGATGGCTAGAACTTTTTCTTCTTAGAGAAAAAGGGTTTCTTAAAGGACTTTTTCTTAGCTGGGTTAGCAGAAATTTTTGACAATCTATTTAAAGTAGCATTATCAGTGTCAAGCTGATTAGCCTTAGATTGCCAATCCTTGCCAAAAAGATTTTCTCCAGTGCAAGGAATATTTCCCAGCTTTTCCTGCACCCATTCTTCCAAGTCTGAAGCTTGGAGCCAGGCAATACGTCGTGCTCCTATAGCTATGGCAGAAGTTCTGCTAATACATTCAAAACAGTCAAAGGTAGCACGATTCATGAACTTAGAGACATTCTGAGCATGTTTGACTAGTGATGAATAGTCTTCTCTTATCTTCTTGAAGGAAAGGGTTCAAAAGCTCTAAGTTTTTTGTAACCTCAAGAAACATTCCCATGTATAAAATATAGGAACTAATCCTTGCTGAAAGCATGGAGGCCTGAAAACATCTACGCCCAAAGGCATCCAGGGTTCTAGATTCACGACCTGGTGGATTAGAAGAGTGTCTCTTTGTACTCTTTTTTTTTTTTAAATTTTTTATTTATGCATTTTAAGCTTAGAATCAAGTATATACACTTGTACAGAAAAGATATACACCATGAAAATCTTTCAAAGAATACACCAAAAGAAAACAACCTCCAAGGTAATACATCATTAGTCCCCAATAAGGAGGGGTGAGAACTAAAGAAAAGAACCCTTAGGAGCGGAGATACCCCTATGGGTCACTAAACAAATCATACTCAGAAAGCCCAGAGAGCAAAAGAGAGTGAGGAGTATCAATTACAAAACACAAACCCTTATGAAGGAGATGATGTTACCATATGAGTACTGATATAGGAGGATAAATCTTGGGGTTGCAAGAAAATATATTTAGCAGACTTATGTAAAACTATACATTTACATGGAAATCTTAATAAAAAAAGACGCCCCTAATCTGAGAACTCCAGGTTTTAGTAAAAGAAAAGCTTTCCGTCTACGCTGGGTGTCCCTAGAGATATCCGGGAAGATAGAAACTCTCCCTCCCATGAATAAATTACCACGTTTCTTGAAATAGACCCTAAGGAGCCAGTCTCTATCAGATGAAAGTGCTAAAGTCACCAATAATGTAGAGACCTTCCTATCTTGCTCTGGAGGGGAACGCAGCAAGGCTGACACATCCAGCGAATCCATTTGTATACCTCCAACTACACATTCCCCCTCCTTTTTACCTATAGGCAAATAATATGCCTTCGCAACAGGAGGAAGCAACTCAGGTGAAATCATCAGAGACTCCTGCATATATTTCTTAAAAAGTTCCACCGGAGCCACCGCAGGTATAACAGGAAAATTCAAAATCCGTAAATTAGACGCTCGGGCAGCATTTTCCAGGGCCTCTATCTTCGCTTTAAACAACACGTTATCCTTCATCAACGAGTCTGATAGACCCGACATTTGAGAAAGCCTCAAATCCATAGAGACAGTTTGTTTCTTAACGTCCCCAAGTTCCATAGATAACTTATTTGTATTAGAATCCACTGCAGATAAATTAGTAGCAAACATAGCCAGTTGTTGATTCATTACCTGGGAGAGCTGACTTATAGCCTCCCAGATACTCTCCAGAGTCACCTTGGCAGGACGAACCAAAGTAATCATCGGGGTACTCACAGATAACGGGGCGCCAGGAAAAGTCATCCGCCCATCAGACGCAGCCTCCAAACTAAGGGTAGTTTGCCCCTCCAGAAGTTGTTGAACGCCGGAGCTCGTTAATCGGCACTTGGCATCGGTCCTCTGCTCCTCAGCTATCTCCTCAGTCACACCCCACTTCGGTTGACCAGAAGACGCCAACTCCGGGGTCCCTGCAAAACCTTGCTCCCGAGGGGCTGAGGATAACCCCGATACCGGCGGAGGGGTACGATCAGCTGGGGAAAGCGAAACTTCCAGGGAAGAGGCAGCCGAAATCTCCGCCGCCGGCGCCACCATTTCCCTACGGATTCCCCCTCTTTGCTCCTCCGTAAGCGACACGAATCGATCCATTGGTCCAGTAACCACAGGCTTGGGCTCTGTGGGGTAAGCCCGAGTCTTCCCTTTGCGTTTAGGCATCGCGCTCAAAATCTCTCTATCGCCATCTTGGGTTAAGCCACACCCCTCTGCAGGGTTTTGATGCCCTCTTTGTACTCTTAATCCGTCTCATGGCAGACTCCACCACCATAGAATGGTGTGGTAGCTGAGTTTTTTGAAAACCTGGACAAGGTGGCACTCTATACATAGTGTCAGGGCGTCTAGAATGTGGGGATACTGTTAAAGGAGTTTCCCACATCCTCAACATTAGATCATGTAAGATCTGATGTATCGGGAGCATCGCTGCTTCCTTTGGAGCCAAGGGTTATTGCAGAATTCTTAATTCTTCTGCCCTGGGTTCCTTTTCAGGTACCACTGTAATGGCAAGTGCCTTTGCCATATCACGCACAAAATCATGAAAAGACATGTCCTCAGGAGGGGACATTCTGCGTTGAGGAGAAGTAGTTGAATCTTTTAAAAGTTCAGCTCTGGTACCGGTGGAGTCATCTGAGTCATCGGAATCGGAAGACTCAAAGGGATGAAGCACCGGATTCTCCTTTAAAAGATGTCTTCGGTACCGCTCGAGGTCGGTACCGAAGCGAGTCGGTACCTGATCCCCCATGCTTGAGAGTGATTCTAAACTCGGCATCGGGGGAAGTAAGCCTGCCGAAGCAGGTACCAAGGGTACTGGCACCGGTACCGACAGCGATACTGGTGCTTGTGGAACGGTCTGCAGCGACTTTAGCGGTACCGAAGTAGCCAAAAGATTCGCTAGACTGCGTTCAATGGCAAGGAGTCTTTTATCCATCACCATTTCCGATGCCGGGGTATCGGTACCGATCGAAGCGGCCACAACCCCCGAGCATGGAACAGGAATGTCCATCGAGGCTGAAGCCTCGTGAACATCCTGGAGCACCGATAAAGATTTGGAGCCGGAAGACTCCTGCCGGAGCTGCTTTGCTGGTGCAGGATCCTCGAGGGCAATCTCGATACTTAGAAGGAGATCTACCTCTCGAGGGCCGGCTAGACTTAGATTTATGTTTAGTTACCTGAGATCCCTGGGAAGAAGAAGAGGCTCTGGAGGAGACTGATGCTACTGACATCGTGTCTGATGCAAACAGGGCACCGAGTTGATTTGCTCGATTCTGAAGACTTCTTTTAGTCAGCTTCCTGCAGGAGAGACACTCCGCTGGGCAATGATCAGGACCTAAACATTTAAGACACCAGTCGTAGGTGTCTGTGACAGAAATTGTGCTCCCACACTTTGAACATTTTTTGAAACCAGTAGCTGTTTTTTCCATGTTAAAAAGTAGAGGGGCCTAGTGGCTAAAATGGCGCCAAGCGCCAAGCAGGGGAAAAACCCCTGAGTGAAAAACACAAGTTCTGTGGGGTTTTTTTTTTTAGAAAGAAAGAAAGAAAGAAAAAAACACCGGTGGTGCCGGTGGGCGTCGAACTAAGGCAGGCGCGACCACAAAAAATAAGAAATAAAAGTAGAATTTTCTGCGGTGACAGGGTTCATGTCCTGTCGGCTCCGCGGAAAATGAAGAACTGAAGAGAGGGAGGTAGATGGGCAGGAAGGCAGCGCGCATGTGTGGATGCACGCTCCCAAAAGCGTTCCTATTGGACACTGGGGAGCGTTCCCGCGCGGGCTCCGTCGGTACCGACGATACCCATATGTGAAGACTCATTCCTGCTTGTTCCTGGAGATTGGGAGGAACGGGGACCGTGAGGGCCTCCTTGGGAGGGGCCTCATACTGGAGGATTTCAAGTTCCTCCATACGAGGGTCCTCCTCTGACTCTGTTGTGAGGGAGAGAGCCTTCACCATGTCTCAGACAAACTCAAGGAACGAGGAGTCCTCGGGTGAGGACCAGCATCTTGAGGCCAGTAGAGACGGGTCCAAGGGAGATCCCATGTGTCCTGGGAGATCTTGACATCTGACTCCCAGTCAGAGTAGTCAGTCGACAACTTGAGACCCAATGGTTCCAGCAACACCAGAGGGTCCAGTCTTCGATGCCTTGGGGCCGGTGCCTCGCCAGAGCCAGAGGCACTCTCCTGCAAGGACCTTGCTCCTGAGAACAAAACCATCACAGAGGATCCACTTGAGAGGTGGTTCTTGGGGATCACTTTGGTGGCCTGGGGAGTCCTCGGCATCGAGGCCCCTGCAGTCTCGGGGCATTTACCAATCAAGCCAGACAGTGATGCCTGTTGCGAGGCAAGGAACGCAGAAATGCTACATTCCAGCACCAGCATTCTAGTTTCCCACTCGGGGGTCACAGCTTTCAACACCAACCCCAGAGTGACCAGGTTGGATGTCGAGGAGGAGAGAGGATGCTCACTGGGACGGGCCTCAGTAGTCCAGGATCTATCGCCGGAAGCCTCGACGTTGGTCTTGGGTACCTTCACTGGTTGTTCCCGCTCCGACTCCTTGGATGCCCGTCGAGGGATGAGGGACCGCGCATCTGAGTTGCCATGCTTATCCTCCTCCCAGGATGAGACCCTTGAGGCCTTCTTCTTCTTCTTGTTCTCTCACTCCAGGGACTCCTGCTCGGAGTGCCTGCATGCCTGCTCGGGAACCGCAGGGGCCTTACGTGACTCTGAAGATCCATGCGGGGCCTTAGAGCATGAGGCTACCGGAGCTATCAGGGTCAAGTCTGCCCTATGGAAGATGTCGTCCTGCTTCTGTTGGTGATTTTGGATGGCTTTTGCAAACATCTTTTTACATAGGGAGCATTCCTCCAGGTTGTGGTCAGCACCCAGACAGCAGAGGCAACAATCATGTGTGTCGGGATTAGGGACTTATTTTTGGAGCAGCGATCACACTTCTTGAATCCGACGCTGCCAGCAGTTGAAAAAGGCATGAAAGGCACTGGATGGAAAAATAACCTAACAAAAAGGTTTCGAGGCCCGATGCCAGAGTAGCAGGATTTGAAGGCGGGAAAGATACTGGCACTTGCCAGAAATAGGCATGAAGTGTACGAAGAAATCAACTTTTTTCTGGGGGGACAAGATGAATGTCTGTAGGGCTCCATGGAAAAAGGGAGACTGAGCAAGATGGTACCCTTGGGCGGGAAGGGAACCATGCATGCATGGTGGCATCTCCCAAAGGCTTTCTTTGAAAGCTGGGGAGATGCTTCCATGAGAGCTCCATCGGCATCGACATCACCCACGTATGAGGACTGACTTCCTGCTTGTTCCTGGAGAAGGGCATATTATCTACAGGCATTTCACAGTGGTTCTCTCTATTTACATCTTTTGTGGCATAGAAAACGATGGCCATACACTATTTTTGCAACAATCAATTAATTTTATTTAAGAATATTTTTATCTCTGTGTTCTATTTATATATTGCAATTTCTATACAGTGAGTGAAAATCTGCGGCAGCTACATTTGTTACACTTTCTTATATTCCCCCCTTTTTAACTCAGGAGCTCTTTGGTTCAATTTTAATACTATTTTAATTATTTAATTCTTATTTTTTAAAAATTTATTTTTTTAGCATTTCCTATATACCGCCTTTCAGTGGTATCAAGGTGGCTTACATCGAACACAACTGAACAAACGTTACATGGAACATGGTTTCAACTAGCAATAGGTTACATACAATTTAATCCTTGAACAGGTAACTATTTACAGTTTCAAACTTAGTTAACAATTTACTTTCTAAGCTTTGGCTGTTAACTATTTACAGTTTGGATGATTTGGGTCAGTTCTTGGTGTATTTAGGTCATTTGGTTATGAGGAAGGATGAACATTTTTACTCATTCCAGAAAAAATGTGTGTTTTAAGCTTCTTCCTGAAGTCCTTCAGGTCAATCGTTGCTCTTAGTTTACTCAGAAAAGAATTCCATAAGGTGGGACCATATATGGAAAAAGTGTGTTGGCATGTTTCTTGCATGCTGATGGTTTTATGCCTTGGGACTTCAAGGAGGTTCATGGTTTGGTCTCTTCTTGGTCTGTTGCCTGGAGGTGTATTTTATTTATTTATATACTGTGCTCTTTAGAATCAGTGTGGTTTACATGTATACTAACAGGTACTTTTTTATTCCCTTGTCCCCAAAGGGCTCACAAGCTAAGTGTACCTGAGGCAATGGTGGGTTAAGTGGCTTGCTCAAGGCCACAAGGAGTGGCCATGGGACTAGAGACCCCAGTCCCTCCAGCCTGAGGTTGCTTGTCCCCATGTGGGAATTGAACCCCTGGCCCTCTGGCCTGAGGTAACCTGTCCCAACAACTGCACAAACTAACTGCTGTATGCACAATCTAACTGCTGACTTGCTTACGGTCCCTCATACATAAGGTATGTATGAGGGACCGTAAGCAGCTAGCAGTTAGGTTGTGCATACTCTTGAAAGTGTTCATGATTGATTGATCTGCCTTGTATTCATGCTTGGATGGGCAGCCAATGTAGCTCCTTTATTACTGGGTTGATATGTTCTTGGCTATGTGCCCATGATATGAAGCAAGCTGCAGAATATTGGGCTATTTGGAGTGGGAGGAGTGTACATTTTGGTAGACCTTGGATTATAGTCATTCACAGTGGTTCCCCATTGTAGCATTCCAAAAGGCTTTCTAAATAATTTTGGACAAATCATTTCAAAATTGGATTCCTGTTGGTGTGAGTTCATTTAAACGGGACAATCTTAAACCTTGGTGACACCTTCGACCTGTATTTTACTTTTTTTTTTTTTTTTAGCAATTTACTCACACAATGTATAAGCTATGTCTTTTGGAGCAATTTTATGCTATATAAAAAAAAAAATAAAAGAACCCCTCTTCTTCATGTCCTTGTGATTGGTGCCAAAACAGTATAAAGCATACTGACATGCAGCAGACTATCTTTCACACTGGACGTTTGCCAGATCAAAGAGGCTGCCGTTACTATATTGAGGTAACTTGTTCTGCTACAGTATCCCTGATGTCAGTGGTTTTCCTTTGACTGATTTTTTTTATAGTGGAGTGGCCTAGTGGTTGGGGCAAGGTACTTCAGGTCAGAAGGTCAGGGGTTCAAATCCCACTAGAAGACAGCAACCTTGGGCCAGAAGGACTGGGGTTTCTAGTCCCACAGGTGCTCCTTGTGGTCTTGGGCAAGCCACTTAACCCTCCATAGCCCATGTTCCCTGTAAAATAGTTATCTCCAAGTTATAATGCCCTGTTCAATGTAATTTCAGTTTGTTCAATGTAAACCACACTGATGCAGAATAGCACAGTATATGAGAATAAAAAAAAATAAATAGTGTATTTTGAATGGTTCTTTTAAAAACAAGGTAAAAAAATCAGCTCCTTATAAGAAGTTTAATTTAACATTTATAGGATCTATACAAGTTTGTGTTTCATTTTGAACTAGCTCCTAAACAAAAGTTTGTTGGACTGTGTTCATAATATATTGTTTCTGTTTTTCAAAAAAGTGTGATCAATTTATTAATTTTAACTTATTAATTTTTAATTATTATTTATAAAATGTTAAAACTCTAACTATTCCCTTTTTTGGCATTGACAATATGGCAATTTTCTTATTACCTGTTAGCTGTATATATTTCTTTTAAGTCTTAATGGTTTTAGAAAAGCAATTGTACTTGACAGTTTTAAGAATTTCATTATCAATATGTACTGCTCCTGCTCCATTTTGGCTATTTTGATTACTTATGTTACTGTTTTCCAAATAGGATTGCCTGAATGGGATTCACAAAGATACGACTTTGTTACAGTTTGTGTACAATGTATCCCTTATCTGCTCTTCCTATTTTCAGTTTATATACCTGCTTAAAAAAAATGTTGTGTCTATTATAATGTTTACTTTTATAAGCTGACAGAGTCCATTAATTGTTTTTTTTTCAGGTTTATCCTTTTTATTAATACATTGGATGGTATGGTTATATTTATGTCTAGTGCCTGTCATTTTTATTAGCATATTTATTATTGCCATTATTATTATGCATCATTATTATCATTTTATTAAGGTCCTTTAATTAGAGTATTTTATAATTTATTGGTTCAGAATGGTATGTGTTTTTTATTTTGGGTTTTAAATGTTTTTAGCTGTTTTATTGTCCTATTTCTTAATGGTTTATGGTATATTTTAATTATCATAATTTATCCATTTATGTTCTTCATAGTGCCCATCTAAACCCTGATGAAGGCAATATTGAAACATGGCTGTGTCAAGTTAGGCCCCGTGTACCCCAGGATTGAGGACTCTTATCGTATTAATACCACACACTGGACTGGTTTGTGCTCTTCTGTTTCACATATTTTTTGCTTCGTCATTGGACTGACACATCCAGGTGTTCAGACTTTTTAGTTTTATATTGAGCTGTCTCTGCTGATGGAAACCTTGCGGGAACTGAGGGAGTGAAGGAGGGAGGACTGCAACTGTTTATGCTCCTGCCCTGTAGGTCCAGAGACTGAAGGAGTGCCAGGGACTATAGGCAGTCATGCCATTTTTGCTGAGAAGTTTCTCCTATTGTTATTATTGTATTTCTGTTAGGGAAGAGGACAGCAAGCTGAATCCTTTCAGCTAGCAGAGAAAAGAGACCAAGGAGCATCAGTGAAAGCGTAGTTACTCACCTGTAACAGATGATCTCCGGGAACAGCAGGAATTTAGTCTTCACATATGGGTGACATCAGTTACCGACGCAGCCTGCACAGGAAGCTCCCCAGCTACTAATAGGAAAGCTTTTGGGAGCAATCCACCGTGCCTGCATTGGTGCCTTCCTGCTCTTCCAACATACTCTCCTCAGTTGAGTATATAGCTGAAGAAGAGAGAAGAGAGAGAACCTTACAACTCCACGGGCAGGTGGGCGGGTTGTGAAGACTAAATTCCTGCTGTTCCCAGAGATCATCTGTTAGAGGTGAGTAACTATGCTATCTCTAGGAAGAAGCAGGAATGTAGGTTTTACATATGGGACTCCCTAGCTGCCAGATCTCAGAGGACACAGTTAACGTTGGACAAGGTCGTGGATATCTGGTCAGAGTGGGCAGGGGGTAGGAGTTGTTTCTATATCCCAAAGAGATTCTGAAGGACTGTTTAGTCAAAGGCTGCATCCTGGCGGGAGTCCTTGTCCAAGCAGTAGTAGGCCGCAAAGGTATGGATGAAGGACCATGTAGCAGCTCGGCAAATCTCAACAACAGGTGCGGTACGTAAGTTGGCCACAGAGGCCGACATAGCTTGGACATGTCCCTAGAGGGAAAGTTCTGCTTTTTCATAAGAGAAAGATATGCAATCTGCTATCCAGCAGGATAGGGAGCGTTTAGTCACTAGGAGACCCAAAGGTGCTCGGTCAAGGACACAAACAGCTGTGAGGTTTTCCTGAGGTTTTGTGTTCTCTGGAGGTAGAACACCAGAGCTCTCTCGCAGTCAAGGGTATGCAGAATTGCTTCTGCATGTGACGCATGCAGCCTTGGAAAGAAGACTGGGAGGATGACAGATTGATTAATGAGGAAAGGGGAAAACACTTTCAGGAGGAAGTGGGAGTGTGTCCGTAGGACTACCTTGTTGTGGTGAAAGTGCGTATAGGGGGCATGCACCACCAAGGCTTGTAACTCGCTGATGCACCTGGCAGAGGTCAGGGCGATGAGGAAGAGCACTTTCCATGATAAGTAGCGGAGATGTGTGGTTGCTAATGGTTCAAAGGGTGGTTTGAGGATTTGAGCTACCACCACATTGAGATCCCATGCTACTGGTGGTGGGCAAGTAGGTGGCTTGGTGAGGAGTAGACACCTACTTGCCCACCACCAGTAGCATGTTAGTGTAGCTGGGTTTAAAAAAGGTTTGGACAGGTTCCTGGAGGAAAGGTCCATAAACTATTATTATTAAGGGGCCCAGGATATCAATGCTTGACCTAGTACAAGCATTGTGGAACCTGTGTCTTTTGGGGAAACTGCTAGGTATGTATGACCTAGATTGGCCACTGTTGGAAACAGGATACTGGGCTTGATGGACCTTGGTCTGACCCAGTATGGCATATCTTATGTTCTTATGGATCATGCCACGAGAGGAACTGGGGAAATGGGTTTGCCATCAACTGGGTTATGAAAGCTGAAATAGCACTAAGGTGTATTTGGACAGAGTTTGATTCAAGTCCAAGGGAGGATAAATGATAGAGGTAGTGCAACAGCATTGTAACTGATGCTTCGAATGGATTCGGAGCATTTTCAGAGCACCATGTAGCATATCTTCGCCACTTGTAGGAATAAGCCCTTCTAGTGGATGGTTTTCTGGAGGAAAGGAGGATGTCCTTGACCTCCGCAGATAGAGGAAGATCCTGAAGAACTATGCTTTAAGGAGCAAGGCTGTTAGGCAAAGGGATCGGAGATTAGAGTGGAGGAGTGCTCTGTTGTCCTGTGAGAGGAGACCTGGCTTCGATCCAAGTGGGCTTGGTAAGGCTTGTGCCCTGTGTAATAGGAGGAAAAACCATGGTTGACAAGGCCAGTGAGGGGTGATGAGTATCATGAAGCCCTTGTCTGCCCTCAATTTGAAGAGGGTTTTCGAGATTAGGGGGATGGGGGAAACGCATACAGGAGTCCCCGACCCCAATGGATCATGAATGTGTCCGATGCCAGTTTGGATGGCATTTTGGAGCAGAACAGGAGAAGTTTGGAGTGCTGCGGGGAGGCAAAGAGATCTATCCATGGAGTTCCCCAGAGATGTACAATTCTGTTGCCTTCCTCTGATCCAGAGACCATTCGTGGGGTTGCAGGATGTGACTCAGGTGGTCTGCCAGGAGATTGCTCTCTCCTGGAATGTAAACTGCACATAAGTACATGTGGTGTTGGTTGGCAAAGTCCCAGAGTTCACAGGCCTCTTGACACAGAGGGAGAGAGCCTGTTCCACCCCCTATTTGTTGATATAGAACATTGCGACCTGATTGTCTGTCTGTATGAGGACTGGACTTTTGTAGAGTTGATGTTGAAAAATATGGAGAGCTTTCGTCATTGCTCGAAGCTCTAACAGGTTTATCTGGTGTTGTTACTCTTGTGCTGCCCAGAGACCCTGTGTGCACAGAGAGTCTGTGTGTGCTCCCCAACCCTATTTGGAAGCATCGGTCATCAGCGTATGCTGAGGTTGGGACATCTGAAAAGGAGACCCTACAAGTAGATTTGCCGGGATGCACCACCACTGGAGGGAGTCGGCCATGGGAAATGTTATTTGGATCAGATCCTGTAGACTCCCTGTGGCCTGAGTCCACTGGGTTGAAAGAGTCCATTATGTCTGATGCATATGGAGTCTGGCATATGGGACTACATGCACTGTGGAGGCCATGTGGCCTAATAAGGTTAGAAAGCAGTGTGCTGAAGTCTCTTGGCTTTGTTGCATACTTGTGGCCAATGCTATTAAGCGGTCCATCAGGAGAAAAGCTTAGCATTGCTTGGTGTCTAGGATGGCACCTATGAATTCCAACCTTTGTGCTGGAACAAGGTGTGACTTTGGAAAGTTTATGACGAAGCCGAGGGATTGAAGAAGGGTTAGGGTCTTTTGCTGAGATGAGCAGAGTTCTCCAGGAGAGTCTGTTTTTATGAGCCAGTCATCTAAGTAGGGGAAAACAGATTTTGTGTTTTCAAAGATAAGCCGCCACTACGGCCATGTATTTTGTGAATATTCTTGGTGCAGATGCAGGACCGAAGGAGAGAACCCTGTATTGATAATGGGTTCCTTGACATGTGGCTTGGGTCCCTAGACCTCTTTGAGGTCTAGGGAACAAAGCCAGTCGTTTTCCTGGAGGTAGGGAAGAAGGGTCCCCAGGGAGATCATCTTGAACTTTTTCTTTTTTTTACCAGGAATTTGTTTAGATTTCTGAGGTCCAGAATTGGCTTGTGGCCTCCTGACTTCTTTGGAATGAGGAAGTAGGGGGAGTAGAAGCCTTTGAATCGTTCTTGAGGTGGAACTAGTTCTACAGCTCCTTGTGTAAGGAGAATGTTTATTTCCTGTTGGAGGAGGGTCTCCAGGGGGGTTTTGAAGGATGGTCCCCTCTGAAATAGTGTGTGTGTGTAGGGGGGGGGGGAGCTTTCGAAAGTTGAGTTGATACCCCTTCTGTATGATGCCGAGAGTCCAGTTTTCTGTGGTAATGGAATGCTATTTCTGACTGAAAAGTGAGAGTCTTCCTGGAATGGGTATCTGATCCTGCAGAATCTGCTGGGGACTGGCTATGTTCCCTATGTGGGAGTCAAAAACTCGACTGAGCAGGAGCTGGTTGAGTTTGGGATTGTGTTTTAGCAAGTCTGCGCTTCTTGGCCTGCTTGGGTCCCTGTTGCTTCTGTTGTAGCTTGGCTGGGGGAAAAAAGGGTAAAACCTTCTTTTCTTGGGGTAGAAGGCTTTCTTAGGTGGTGCCTTCTTTTTGGAGGGTTCAGATGTTTTCCTAGAGAGCAGTTTAAGGGTGGTATCATTGGTCTCTAGTTCCTCTGCCTTTTCTCACCAGTTCTTACCGAATAGGTTTTCACCCATGCAGGGAATGTTGCCAAGCTTATCTTGGACCCATTGTTCCAAATCTGAGGCCTGAAGCCAAGCCAGCCGCCTAGCCCCTTATAGCATAGAAGATGCTCTGTTGGGTGACTCGAATGCATCAAAGGTGGCTCTGTTGATAAATTTTGATACATTCTGACTATGGGAGAGGACAGCTTTGAAGGCTGGTCGTTTTTCCTCTGGGAGGAAAAGAAGGAATCCTTCCCAGTCCTTGTTCAGTTCTTTCAGGAACATCCCCATGTAGAGGATGTAGGAAATTATTCTACTAGCCAGCATCGATGCCTGAAAAGAGTGTCGGGCAAAGGAATCGAGGTTACTCGATTCTCGGCCTGGAGGGATCAAAGCATGATTCTTCCCATTCTTTATCCGGCGCATCGCCAATTTCACCACCATGGAATGGTGAGGAAGCTGTGATTTTTGAAAGTCGGGGCAGTCGGGCACTCTATACATTGTATTCAAACAACAACTTATAGGGGAGATGGTAAGAGGAGTCTCCCACATTTGTAGTATTAAATTGTGTAGAATTTGGTGCACCCAGCAGGATGGTGGCTTCTTTCAGTGCTGCGGGGTACTGGAGGATCTCCATCTCCTCCCCCCTCAGTTCTGGTTCTGATGCTGCCTGGATTGAAAGGCTCACCACCATATATCCCTGATGAATTCCTGAAAGGACATGTCCTCAGGAAGAGATTTTCTTTGGGTATTGGCCAATGGTGGTGAAGGTTCCAATGCAAAGTCCTGAAGGTCATCGGAGTCCAGCGACCGGTGATCGGAATTGGATACATCGGAATCGGACTCTGGTGAGTATCGGCAGTGCTGATGTCGAGTGCCTCTAGGTGTCCTCAGGGTTGAAACCCTGCACCATCCAGGCGGGATTCCTGGATGGTGATGGTATCGGTACCAGAACCGAAGTCTTGGTGTCTTGAGGCCTTTGCTTCGATGTCAATGGTACCATCAGGGATGGCTGCTGGATAGAGGTCGGTGCCACTAGCTGATTCTCCGGGGCTGTCGGTGTCAGTGGTATCAATGCCACCAGGAGAGCTGCTAAGGTCCTTTCCAAGGACAGCATCCGCTGGTCCAAGGATGGAGCCTGTGCCAGGTCCATGGATAGAATGGAGCTGGGAGCCACCATACCAGTGCACGGCATCAAGGGTTCCGCAGAGACTGAGGCCCCAGGTACCTCCCAAATCCCCACCGGAGCTTTGGAGGGCAAGTCCTCCTGATGGGGATGCTTGAGTCTGACAAAGTCCTGGACGATTCTTGGTGCGAATGGGAATGTTCTCTCGATTCCCAAAGCTTACCAGAGGAGTCCTTGGACTTATGGCTCAGTGCCTTCGAAGTCTCCAAGGGTTCCCGGGGTCTGGACTTATCTTTTGGAGGATGAGATGGAGAAGGTTTCTTTGATTTCTTCTCCCCATGTCTGCAGCCACACTTAACTGGTGATGTCATTGACAGAGCCAGAGTACTGAGCTCTGAGAAATCATTTTTGATTCCTCTGAGCATGCACCTGTGTTCCCAATTTCCTTAAGTCACTCCTTCTCCTACTACTACTTATCATTTGTACAGCGCTATAAGACATTCGCCTGCACTGTACAGAGACATGTAAGAGGCAGTCCCTATTCATAAGAGCTTACAATCTAGTCAAGACAGACAATACAACTGAGGACTAGGATATATATAGAGAATGGTAAGAAAACACATAGAAGGTGAACAGGAAACAGCCAAACGATGAAACCTGGAAACAGCACAAGCACTGGCAGGTCAAATGCAAGGCATTGATAAAGAAGGCAAAGAGAGAATTTGAGGAGAAGCTTGCTGTGGAAGCAAAAACGCAAAATAAAGATTTTTTCAAGTACATTCGTAGCAAAAAACCTGTGAGAGAGTCAGTTGGACCATTAGATGATAGAGGAGTTAAAGGGGCACTAAGAGGCGACAAGGCGATAGCGGAGAGACTTAATGAATTCTTTGCTTCGGTCTTTACTGAGGAAGATGTAGGGATGTTACCCATGACTGAAGTGGTATTTAAAGTTGCAAAAGAATTGAAGGAAATAGCGATACATCGGGAAGATGTATTACAACTATTAGATAAACTGAAGAGTAGCAAATCACCTGGGCCGGATGGTATACATCCAAGGGTGTTGAAAGAACTGAAATATGAGATTGCAGACCTGCTATTAGTAATCTGTGAACTATCATTAAAATCATCTCTAATACCTGTAGCACCAATTTTTAAAAAGGGTTCGAGGGGTGATCCGGGAAACTACAGACCGGTGAGCCTCATGTCAGTACCGGGAAAAATGGTAGAAACCATCATAAAGAATAAAATTACTCAACATGTAGATAGTCATGGCCTAATGGGAGACAGCCAACATGGCTTTAGACAAGGAAGATCTTGTCTTACTAATCTGTTATGTTTTTTTGAAAGTGTGAATAAACAGGTGGACAAAGGTGAGTCAGTTGATATAGTGTATCTGGACTTTCAGAAAGCCTTTGACAAGGTCCCTCATCAGAGACTTTTTGCAAAACTAAAGAGTCATGGGATAGGAGGCAGTGTACTACTGTGGATCAGGAACTGGTAAAAAGATAGAAAGCAGAGGGTTGGGCTAAATGGCCAATTTTCCCAATGGAGAAAGGTGAATAGTGGTGTACCCCAGGGATCTGTGCTGGGTCCGCTGCTTTTTGACATATTCATAAATGACCTGGAAAGTGGCATAATGAGTGAGGTTATCAAATTTGCAGATGACACAAAACTATTTAAAGTTGTTAAAACCCAAGAGGATTGTGGAAAATTACAAGAGGATCTTGATAAATTGGAAGACTGGGCAGCAAAATGGCAGATGAAATTTAATGTGAACAAGTGCAAAGTATGCACCTAGGGAAGAACAACTCAAACTATGGTTACACGATGCAAGGTTCCACATTAGGAACCACCACCCAGGAAAAAGATTTAGGCGTCATTGTGGATAACATGTTAAAACCCT
Organism: Ichthyophis bannanicus; assembly: GCA_033557465.1. Lineage (NCBI taxonomy): Eukaryota > Metazoa > Chordata > Amphibia > Gymnophiona > Ichthyophiidae > Ichthyophis > Ichthyophis bannanicus. The sequence continues at coordinate 217,753,765 of CM066039.1, read as the reverse complement.
CGGCCCAGTGTGCAGCGGCAGCCAAGAGAGCAAATAGAATGCTAGGTATCATAAGGAAAGGAATGGAAAATAAAACAAAAGATATTATAATGCCTCTATACCGTTCCATGGTGAGACCGCACCTTGAATATTGTGTGCAATTCTGGTCGCCGTATCTTAAAAAGGATATAGCGTTATTAGAGAGGGTTCAGTGAAGAGCCACCAAAATGGTAAAGGGGATGGAAGGATACTGTTATGAAGAAAGGCTAAAAAGGTTAGGGCTCTTTAACCTGGAAAAGAGACGGCTGAGGGGAGATATGATAGAAGTCTATAAATTAATGAACGGAGTGGAACAGGTAAACGTAGATCGACTGTTTACGTTATCAGAATATAGAAAGACTAGGGGACATGCAATGAAGCTACAGGGTAAACTATTTAAGACTAATAAAAGAAAATATTTTTTCACTCAACATGTAATCAAACTCTGGAATTTGTTACCGGAGGATGTAGTAAAGGCTGTTAGTGTAGCTGGGTTTAAAAAAGGTTTGGACAAGTTCCTGGTGGAAAGGTCCATAAACCATTATTAAGAAGGGACCCAGGATATCAATGCTTGACCTAGTACAAGCATTGCAGAACCTGCGTCTGTTGGGGAAACTGCTAGATACTTATGATTTAGATTGGCCACTGTTGGAAACAGGATACTGGGCTTGATGGACCTTGGTCTGACCCAGTATGGCATATCTTATGTTCTTAGGGGAATTTATTTATTTATTGTTAGCAATTACCTTCCGCTCAGGTTCGGAGGCTACACTCTTTGGACACTCACCTAGTAATTCTGAAGTGTTGGGGAATTACCTGGGATAGCCTTCCCATGCTATACCCTCCCTCCCCTCCCCTCTCAGGCACACATACACATTCTAATAAGCATACAATACCAATTATAGCAGTGCTTAACAAGAAATCTTTATTATAGAAGTTTGAGTATATTATCTAAGTACACCTAGCAAGGAGATAGCTTAAGCTCACCTAAGAGAGAGAGGTCAGTACAGCCCACCTCAGTGTTCTGTCCCACTGTACATTCCTTCTCCTACTTACTTTATAGGCCTTCGAGCATGTACCTGCGTGTGAACACACACAGTCTTATCTCTCTGCTTTCAGTTCCCAGACTTCATGTCTCATTTCTTTTTTCAATATATGTTTCTTTTTAATTAACTCATATCCTGTGTTCTTGATGTGTTACAATTAGCACTCCACTCCTGCACACTCTGCTCCTTTCTTCTGTTGCACTTTGTTTTTCTGTGTCTGAATCTATCCTTCAAGGTCAAAGACAACTGTGGTGAATTAATCACACCCTTTTTCTATTAACCTTTATGCTGATGTTATAGCAAACAGATTGGCAGGCCCTTACATTTCCCCCATCCCCTCCAGAGTGGCGAATTATTGAGCCCACTACAGACCTAGGGGTCATAAGTGCAACTAATAGCCTACATATATGATACCAAATGCTGGTATGCAGGAACCATAGATATACTTCCATCCTTCCCAATGACTGCGCAAACACCTCCCTCTGCCGTTAAAAGATAATCTAACGCTAATCTGTTCTGCAAAGTCATATGTGTGTTAGCATCAAGTGCTGTGCTCAAAACATGAAAACCCTGCTCTGTCAAATTAAGCAGCTTCATTAAATCAATGCACACTTTCTGTATCCGTTTAGCATTAGTAGCAGCCTACAATCCTGGCGTAAGAATTGAGGGAAACATAACTTCAGTGTCTGAGAACAAGCGAAATTCATAGAGTACATTATTTTCAGAAAAATATGAGGAGGATCTCTTTTGTCTATAATGGGGGCTATATTTAGACCATGCTTTTGAGATCCCAGAGAAATTTTGTAGGGGAATTGAAGCTACAGGTAATATAGCTTGCACATAGGCACAGGTACCCTCCATCCCAGTGGCAGGCATGGGTATAACCGATGGTCGCACTGATAAGTATAATTTACTTAAGGGAAGGCAGTGCCATTTTGGGGAAATGTTACTAAAGTTTTGCAAAAAGGGTTATCACCAACTTCTTTTCTGACAGTAACACTTGGTGATTTAATACAAACATCAAACTTTCCATATGCTGCTAAGCCATAGGCCTCACATGATAACGGTGTCAATTTTGCAGACAACCTAAATTCCTTCCCTCAAAATGCTTGACAAAATCTATTAGGGGTATAGCTGGAAAAAATAATGAATTTAAACAACCAGACCTTCCATCTCTTAGTTGTAGTGTTAAGACACTATATGCTGTGAAGTGGCATTGGCAACAAGTATTCCCCCTGTACAGTTAGATGTATTGGTCACAGCCGCAGACCACAAACACTGTTGGAAATCTGAAATAACAATAGAAAAGACGGCAGACATGTCTGCAGTTACAAATTTGTTTGAACATATCACACAATCCTTAGTATCCAAAGCAGCAGCAGTCTGGCTCATCAAAGAATACCAAGCATTTGTTAACAGCAAGTTTGGTGGAATAACATTCATAGAATGTTTAAAGTCTGTCAAAGAAGTATCATGACTCAGGATTCTTGACGAAATCAGTGTAAAGGTCTCCCAAAAACAAATCAGTCCGAGAAGACACAAGGGGCGGGACCGACGTCTGTGATACGGATCCATACTTCTTCCCAGATATCTGCACTGCAGTGGGCATAGATGCATGTACTGAAAATGGTCCTTCAAAGTAGGGCTGTGTCCAACCAGTCCGAGGTTTAACCCTCTTGTGCACCAAGGGGCTTGTTTACAAAGCCACGGTAGCGGTTTCCGATTGTTATCGGAGCCGCGGCCCCATTGATTTCAATGGGGCTGCCGCTCCGATAACGATCGGAAACTGCTACTGCGGCTTTGTAAACAAGCCCCTTAATCTCCTGCTTTGTACTTTACTATCGGTGGAACATGTAATGTTGTCCTAGAGTCTGGTTTACTGACAATTTGATCAATTAACTGCAAGGAGGTATACAACGCTGTAAGATAAGTGTTCAAGTCATCTGGAACCCTACCATCCTCTGGATTGATCAATGGCAATCTGCATCTCCTTACTATAAGCAACTGAAACGGAGTTAAAAGACATTTCATTCTTTCTACCAGGCCATTAGCCTGCAGTCTATACACAGAGACAAAGTGTTCTTTCACAAGTAAAGCTTTTGTCAAATCCTGCATCAACAATGTTTATTTATCTATATGGAGACCAAGATAGTTTGCAACATACTTCTATTTTGCATCTACATTCTTTATTTTTTTCTCTTTATCTATCAAATTAGGAGTGGAGGAGTAGCCTAGCAGTTAGAACACTGGCTTGGTAACCAAGCAACCAGGGTTCAGTTCCCATTAGCACTCCTTGTGGCCTTGGGCAAGTCACTTAACCCTCCATTGCCTCAGAAGAAAGGCCTGGCAATCTACTTCCGGTGACACTGCCAAGAAAACCCAGGAGCTTCTGTGTCGCCAGGAGTCAGCATGGACTCAAAGGCACACATTTCATTTTACATCTATCAAATTAAAGTTAGCATGTGACCTAATAGGCACACTTCTCTTGTCAGGTGCACAACTTACAAGGTATTGCTAATCTTATTATTTAAGGGGTGACAAACATCAAAACATAACTGACAGTTTATGGCAATTAAATTAAACTCATATCAATTGTTCACCAAAAATTCTTAGGAAGGCTCTCTATCTCAGGTAATGTTTGATTCACATTACTCTGAACATTGTCTGATTGACATAGACATCTCAGCTCACAAAGTAAGGACATCAGGTCACAAAACAAAGAAAAACAGATACATCATGGGTCATTACATAAAATTCCAAGAATTATGCTCAACAAAAGGTAATGCATTCATAACTACAAAACTTTCAAAAACAGAGAATTTAAATTCAGTTGTTCATGTTTACAACTTCTCTTTGTTAACACTTTATAAAAGATCAATTAATCTCTTGCACAGGGAAATTTATTTACACCTTGAATCTCATTCAGTAATACTAATTTAATACTTATTCCACTAGCAACAAAACATCAGTTCTTCAGGGGTCATTTCATAATAGCAAAACTGAAACACACAACATAAGAATTTAACATCCAATAGATTCTTGCAGGTGGCTTATAATAGTCGGGACATTGCTTCTCTAATCAATTGACACATATAATTAAATCAGCAGACAAATTTCTTAATCAAGATATGTTCAGATCCCTAACCTAGAAAACAAAAATGTATATATTGTTCATTAAACTTATTTACTGTACACAAATAAAGAAGTGCTTAATGTTCTTTCTTCCTCCTCTATAATACTTGTCAAATCCAGGATTCCTGTAAAATAATCTTAAAACATAATAAACTTACAATCATACGGATTTATTTCTCAATAATTCTACTGCCAATTGGAATCAAAAGTTGTTCTTATTATATATTCATGGGAGAAAAGAAAAAAATTAGCAATATGCAGACTGCGCTTTAACTATAACTACTTTTTTTTTTTACTTTTTATTTGTAATTATATAGAATATAACATCCAAGTAATACATGAATGAACAGAGAATCAATGGGTTATGACATGACACATAAAGAAAACCTTTAAATCATTAGGAAAAATTCAATATCATGTCACCCATCATTTAGACCCCAATATAAAGGAAATATAAGGGGGAGTATTAGGAAACATAACAAATAGTGCAAGATTAAACTAACCCGGCACCTTCAAGAACAAATATAATGAACAGGTAAAGACTTAAGTGTCAGCCGGATGGGATGACTTAGAAACCTCCACAACCACTTCCTCCCTAGCTATTAAGAACTCATTAAGCTGCCTAGGTTCAAAGAAAATATACCCTTTTTGTTTATAACAGCATTTAACAGGAAATTTGAGTTGAAAAGTTGCCACTAGGGCTAATACCTTGGGACGTAAAGCCAAAAAGCCTTTCCTTTTCATCTGCGTAACGTGTGATGCAGCGGACCCTCTTGCAGAAAGGAAAAAAGTTTTAAATTTTGAAAAAAACAAATTTCAGACGCAATATCCTAAAGGTCCACATAGAGGGAGCGGGAGAGCCAGCCTGGATTCAGAGGAACCACGCCTCTATGGACAGGACTTAGAATCAGTCAGTCCCGATTTAAGCAGGGACAGGCCTGAATCAAGAGGAGTAAGCTGGAGAGCAAGCCAAGGAGTAAGCTAGAGAGCAGGCCAAGAAGCAACTTGGAGAGCAGGCCGAGGAGAAGGCCAAGAAGCAACCTGGAGAGCAGGCCAAGGAGCAGGCCAAAGAGCAGGCCGGAGAGTAGGCCAGAGACAACTTGAAGGAGCAGTACTGCAGAGAGCAGTCAAGGAAGGAGGTGCTCTCCCATCCAGCTTGAGAGAAAGCCCTATCCAGGGAGAAGGGCTAAGACACAATCTGAGAGAAAGATATCCAGCTGAAAAGGATACCCAAGAAGAGAAAGGTACTTTTAAAGATTTTTATAGAAGTAACCAGAGAGAAGGGTGGAAAACTCAGAGGCCTGGTGAACAGGGAAAAGCTGAGAGGGCGCGGCCACTAGCCAACTGCCACACGAGTGGAAGCAAAGGCCGAGGGCTTCAGCTGCAGCCCTGCCTCAAAGAAGTTTCTCCACACTCTAGAGAAAGAGAGAGACGGTGGGAATATTTGAGCCAGCAAGAATTAGAAGATAATCAGGCTGGGCCTCAAGCCTTTCCTAGAAGATACTACAGAAAGCTCAAAGGTAAAACAGTTATTGCCTGTGATTGTTTGCCTAAACCCCGCCCAGGAGAAAAGCCTAAGAGAGGATTTTATCAGTATAATAATGACACTTTTAAGCAGAAAATAACAGATGATTTCCCCAGGAAGAAAACTGTTAATGCTAAAGGTTGGGACAAGAGAGCTTTTAAAACCATAGCAGATGAACAGCCAGGGTTCTATCCTATAGCCAAGAACCGACGCCCCAAGCTGACAAACAAGCATTGGAACACGGTTTGGCACGCTTTCAAAAAGCCAGCACTCAGCCCCATTGGAGCTTCCGATTCAGAGCTCTCGGACATGGAATGGCTGCCAGTGGAATCTGGGGGTGAGGAGGCGGCAGAACCCATGGACTGCGTTTATTGTACAGTAGGAAAACTATAATCTGTTTGGAGTTAAAGAATGTATGAAGTGAATACAGGATACCTTATGTTTTGAGTTACTGTGGAGATAAACAGTTGTTACTTTGACCGTTTTGTATGAGTGAACCTGATGTAAGGACTGATACAGCCCTGTTACTTTTTGAACCGTATATTTTGAACCATATTGCGCAAAGGAGAAATAAAAGCCTTTTTCCTTTTTCCCTACACTTGGCTGTGAAGTCACTTTATTGGGAAGTTGGCAACGAGGTTGGCACAAAGGTCCGCTACCTTATGACCCTCACGACAGGCCAACCCTGATACCCCTAATCTTATGCGCTCCCCAGCCCCGGTGGAAACACTACGCCGCCACCAGAGGGGGACAAACTCTAGAAACATCAGGACAGACTCACACTTGAGAGCCTAGGAAGTCTACATTTAAATTCTTAAAATATAATCGAAGTATAAAGAATTTATCTGATTCTAGCGCCAAAGTTACCAACAGAGTTGACCTATCAGTGATGACCTCCAGGGAAGACTCTAAAAACCCCGTTAGGTCACCCTTCTCAGCAGGAACAGTATGGGTACCGGGTCCACTATCTCTCAACCTTAAGGACAAGTACTGCGCCCGAACCAGAGGTGGAAACTGATCCTGGGGGAGCATAAGAACCTCCCCAAAGTACTTCCTTACCATCTCTAATGGAGACAGCAAGGGAAAACGTGGGAAATTTAGAAAACGAAGGTTACAACGTCTAACCTGGTTTTCCAAATATTCCAATTTTCTGGAGGATACATTTCTGTCCAAAACCTGGGCATTCACTAATTCGTGCAAATGCGCAACTTCTTGTTCAAGCTTAGTTAGTCTCTCGGTCTGTCCAACTTGGTCGCCAGAAAGAGTTCCACAAGTTGTCTTAACCCCAATCAATTCATTTCTCACGGCACCAAACATAACCTTGAGGGAAGAACTGAGCGAAGTCAAGCCATCCCACAGTGCCTCCAAAGTTATCACCGCTGGTTTTTCCAACAAAAGTTTCCCCAAAAGATCTTCTCCGTGAGCGACCTCATTGCCAGTCTCTCTCTCTGATGACACACCACCTTCGAGTGCTCTCCGTCACTCTACCGACATCAAAGGGGAAGAATCACCAACCGATGCTCCTCCCGAGGACCCATCCTTCAGTGTACTCGATGGCAAGCCGCTAATGGATCCAGCATCAGGCAGTGCAACACTTCCGGGTCGCGGTGGAGGGGTACGAAGCTCCGGCGAGAGCCAAATCCCTGACACACTCAACCCTGATGCCTCTGCTACCGGGGCTGCCGAAGACACAGCTTCAGCTCCAGCCACAAAGCCGCAGTCCCGCAAGGTTTGCTGTGCCGAAGAACAAGGCATGTCCACCCCAGGAGGAACCACAGCCTGCTTCCGCTTCCTCCGCCCCATCTCAGCAAGCGGAGAATATCCCGGCACCAACTCAACAGGAGAATGCAGCCTCAGAGGTCAGAGCGTCCTGTCGCCATCTTGTCACGCCCCCGATCTACTTTTTTTCTTTTAAATAAACTTCTCTAGCACAACTTGCAGTCAAGGCCTTTTCGCCAGATAACTGACAATATCTCTCGCTATAGAGTTACTGTAAACACACAAAACTCTGCCAGACTTGTTGTCTGTACTGTCTACTTCTAAGGTTCTTATTTCAGTGTACAACACATTCCAATCCCAATCCATTGACTCAGAAAATCCATTCCATACTACAGTACAAACCCATACAGATAGAACTCCCCCACACTAACTGTCTAAATACATTAACACTGCAAAATCCATCATAAAATCTTGTCTCCTTTCCATTTTCATTAAACCAACACTTTACATCACATTAGACCACCCTAATCCATTTATTGTCTATCAAAAATCCTTCTATCACTATTAATATCATATCTCACTTCACACAATACCTTCTAATCACTTGCTCATACCATCAACTACATCCTCGTACCAACTAACATACATGCATAGACCATCATAACACACTAATCCTTACAGACTAAGGGGTATGTTTACTAAACCTTCTTAATGTGCGCCCAGCGTTAGTGTGCAGGATGCCATATAAGGAGTGGGCGTTTCAGTTTAAAGTAGCAAAACGGGATTAGCGCGCGCCCTCTTGTGCGCTGCGTGCTCTTGTGCGCTGCGCACATTAGCGCACGAGTAACGCATGCGGGAAGCATAAGCAGGCGCGCTGATGTGCAAACAGAGGAACAGGGCTGCAGTACAATGGTGAAGACACTGACAGATGGTGCAGGGGTCATGGGTTCAATCCCCCACTGTGCCCAATGAATAAGGCTGGCTGAGGCACTACCATTTATGTGTAATATTGCATTATGAGGCATTTTAATTTTATTTTAATTACTGCTGCTAGCAAATGCACTCTCAAAGCGCTGTAACATAAGGTGCTGCATAAGGCACCCCATAAGGTACCCAGAGGGCACATTTTAAAGTGCACTGTCCGCCAAGGCACCCTACAATGTTGCTTTAAGGGTGGCCTATAGGGCGCCATATAGGGTGCCCTATGAGGCACGGCAAGGTCATAGCACTGTTTTTGATGGCAGCACTGTGCATTTTAACGCATGGAAATGTTAAGTAGGTGCGCTGACATGCAAGGAGAAACAGCAGTGTAGCACAATGGTTAAGACACTGACTGGTGATACAGGGGTCATGAGTTCGATCCCCCAGTGTGCCTAATACGTAAGGCTGGCTGAGGCATCAGCTTTGACATGTAAGTATTATTTCCTGAGGCATTTTATTTGTATTTTAATTATTGCTGCCAGCAAACACACCCTCATGTGCCGTAACCTAAGGTGCCGCATAAGGCACCCTATAAGGCACCCCATAGGGCACATTATAAAGTGCACTGTCTGCCACGGCACCCTATAATGTCCCCTATAGGGCACCCTATAAGGCGCTCCATAGGACACCTTATAAGGCACCTTATACGGACTGTAACCATAAGGTGCCTCGGAAGGCGCTTTATAGGGTGCCCTATAAGGCGCCTTATAGGGCGCCTTCTGAGGCACCTTATGGTTACAGTACCCTGAGGGTGTTTTGCTGGCAGCACTAATGTACATTAAAAAAAGACAATGCTTTTGACAGCCCTATCAAATAACCCCTACTGTGGGTTTTAACCCATGACCTCTGGCTCCACAAGTAGTGAAGTAACCAGTGGGCTACAGCTCCATAGCTGCTAGCAAGCCCCTGGCTGGCTGTAGAAGGACTGCACGTCACCACACAAACAGTTTGCTGTGGTCACCAGGAAAGGGTTAACCCACCCATACCCATGATGCACTGCACATGCAAATCAGCAGTCTACAGATGATCACAAGATGGGGTATGCACCCCCACAGCACCTCGGCCTGGTAGGGGGAACTGACCGTGTGTGGTACTGGCACAGAGTAGCTACACACCGTCACATTGTGCAGGTACTGCACTCACCCTGAGGGTGAGGTGGGGCGCCCAGCACCAGGTCCACAGCAGAGATAGGCCATGCTACAGGTCCCCAGCAGTGCTAATGTGTGAGATAGGTAGTTTCTGCAGACACACCTTGGATATATCTGTATGTCTCAGTCAGGTTTAGCCCCTATGGACCCCTAGGAGGATTATGTACCACCACCCTCCTCCTCCTCCAGGGCTGAGGGTGGTAAACAGGGTCTCCCACCAACAGATCCACATTCTACCTCCCTGCAATGGTGGCAGTAGAGGGGACCATCAACCCCAGTCCTGCTGGGGAACAGACACCCTACAGGGCAGTCAATGCAGCTCTGTACACATCCATAATGCAATAGCAGACAGACATTAGGCCTGGATATGCTAAGCTGCACCCCACCACTATCTGATATTCACCTGCAGCAAGCCTTCAGCCGCTGCACCCTGCAAGGCGTTCCATCAAGACACATACCAGCTGCAGACAGTCTGCTAGCTAGTCCATAGTGCATGTTCCTGATGGAAATGCGTGCACCCAGAACTAGGATGTCAGCATACACACCAAGCAGATAAGTAAGTGACTGGGCCCCAAAAGGGAACCCATAAATATCACATGAGAGAAATACTATATAGCACTATGGGGGAGCCTAGCCATGCCATGGTCACTGCTCAGTCAGGGTGAGAGTGATCTCCCAGCAGAACATGCTGTGGCCACCCTGTCTGTGCAGGTGGTGGCCGGGCACTACAATATCCCAGCCAGTGCCCTATGCCCTGTGCTGATGCATCCTGTCCAGGCCACCCTGTCCGGGCTATACCCATGGTACCTTGGCTCCTCATTATGCACATTGGCAGGCCAATACTGGCAACAGTGCTGGCAGTGTGGGCTGTGGAGGGTGTTTGCAGCCACCACACACTGGATAGACAGACACACACTCCCACACCTATGCCAGCATTGTGCTACTATAGAGGTGTTTAGCAGCCCTGGCCACCACACCAGTCCTGGGCACAGTGCAGGCATGGATATGGTACGCAATACTGGTGGGGGTCACTCCCCAGGGTGGTAAACACTGTCAGAGACCAGACCTGAAGCACACTCCACAGACATCGGAAAGGTTGCTATGATGGAGCTCAATCAGCAAACTGTGCTTAACGTAGGAATTGCTATCTGCCAGTAATCATAGCAAACTTTTGATAGCTGTGTACTGTATTCCCAGGTGTAGGGTGGCATTGCTAAGGTATGCAAGTGCTAGTATTGGGAGATGCACGCAGGGCCCAATGTCCTGCCTCTCCAGGAGGCATTGGCTAATGGAGCCTGTGGGTGTGGGTGTGTCTGCCCCTGTTGGCTGCTGCTTTATGGCAGAGGTTCCCAACTCCAGTCCTGGTGTGCCAAACACTGTTCGGGTTTTCATGCTGTCCCTCATGAATATGCATGAGATACATCTGCATACCATGGGGGTGGTGCATAGATATGCAGCACAGGCATCTTTATTAGAGGCAGCATGGAACCTGAATGGTGTTTGGCCCTCCAGGACTGCATTTGGGAGACTCTGATCTAGGTAATGCGCCTGTTTATGGTGTCTTTGCTCTGTAGGGTAAAATGTAGGTGTTTTGGGCATGTTTACGTCATCTGCAATAAAGGCTCTGTCTGTATTAGCACGTTGTAGTAGTGGGTAAAATATGGGGACTGGGTTGGCAGGCACCATAGCTGGGACTTGAACCTGTGACCTTCTGCCTCCAAACACACTGGTTGTGTGCACTGCACCACCGTGTTGCCACAGAGACAGTGCATTCCCTGGTGATACCATGACTCTTTGTCGAGCAGGGCCTGTCTGTTGCAGTGCATGGCACCCACCTACACAGGGCTAGGCCATGGTCTGCTCTGGGCAGCTGCCACTGCCCCCCTCCACTACCAGTACCCCTCTGCCACCATGCTGACATGCCCTTCGGCTGGTGGTGCTGGTGGTGTGCAGTCTCAAGCCATCCAGTGTGCAGGTAGGCGGCTGCCTATGGTGCGTGTTCTGGGGTAGGGGTGCCTGCATAGACGTCCACGCTTCCCCCCAACACCGCCTGCCAATGTTCTGTGCCCTTGGAGGTACCTGCTGGGTACTATCCCCTGTGACACTGTGATAAACACTCTCGTGCCCATGTTGGGCCCTCATCAGTTGCTGTCTGGCTGCTGTACAGTTTCAGCATTCCTAGGTGCCACCTAGGCATATGCCTAGTCCGCACTGTGCCCCAGCTGCACCACAGCATGTGCCGCCTGCAGCCCTCTGTATCCCCTTTCCCAGCATCTGTCCAGTTGCCCATTCCAACATGCCCGCCCTGCTGTTGTGGAACATGTGCATGCCATAGGAAACCTGTCCAATGGAGAGGGAAACCCTGATCAGTGCTATTTCACTGTGGGATCATTCACCTTGTATGGGGACGGAGCGTAGACCCTTCCAAAATTCATATCTTTTTTGGGGGGCTTTCTTGGGAGTGTTTTTTGATATTTCCCATTACTATCACTATTTCCCAGCTTGATTATGATTTTTTTTTATTTTGTTGGGGTCATTTTCAATGTTTATTTGCACTTTTGTTCCGTGCACATGTATCACACTTATCACTTTTTTATTGGTTTCCCTGGTTTTGCTGTACATTGCTGACAGAAATGGTTTCTTTTCCCTTTAAATCAGCTCTAACGCGAGGTTTTCACTTGCGTTAGTTTTGGCCTCGAATTTCACATCGTTAGTGTGCGGGGAGCCTCTCCCCTCCCACTCTCCACCCATTGACCCCTTCTCTCTGCCCCTGGGGAGCCTTCCTCCGCCCTCCGGGAGCCTTTCCCCGCCTTCAGTGCTTGTTTGCGCCGCTGCGCATGTGAGCGCGTGCTAAGGCACATTTGTGCCCCGTAAAGCGTCATTATCGCGCGCTAAGGTACCTTAGCGCGTGATAATTGCACAGCGCGCACGTTAAGAAGGTTTAGTAAACATACCCCTAAGACTTAAAACTTACTGTACAGAAATCACAGCACTATAATGTAGTAGCTGATAAGAATGCAATAAATAATACCCGGAGTCAGGCAAAGATTCAAGCCAATTTAATGTGCACAGACTCAGATTGCAGTAGCATTCAAAATGGTCTGAGCACAGAGCTCAGAAAAATGACAGTTTATATACTTTTCTTCTCCAGTCTAATACAGGCAAAACTCCTCATTGGCCACAGTGGCCCACTTACTCTCATTCAATAGACATCTCTGACCGGGCCCAGGACTCGCTCCTCCTGCTTGGGTCTTACTAGCCACGGGTCAGCAATTAGACATAACACTAAACATAATACTTTTACTACAGTATATTTTGCTACTTCTGCAAGGTCAGTTAGCTTGCAAAGATAGTGGAAGGCATATCAGAAGCATTCTTAACAAAAGCAAAACAAAGCGAGGCCAAACAAAGCAAGGTTAAGATGTATCTCCAGCCTTGGCTCAAAACACTAAACAATCTTCATAATGCTAGACAAAATATTCTTACACTGTTCGGCTTCTCTGCTATATTTTCATCCTAATTACGAGGTCAGTGCACAATCAGCAAAGATACAGTGGAGGACATTCCTACTAAAGCAGACATCTGGCTTACCTAAACAATAAACAGTAAAAGTTTTAATTCTCTTATCTCCAGGAGAGCAGAACATGTTATCAAACCAGAATAGAACAGTATTTCTTTCTAACAGCTAACAGCATTACGTAATTTTCCAAAATCAGCAATAACATTTTAAAGCAGGAAAAAGGGCTTCAGACCTAGCTCTGCTACATACTAGGCCATCGCCTATCACATTCCCTCCTTTTGATTATTCTCACCCGCAAGTGAGGAAGGGTGAGAATCTAATCACACAAATAGCAAAAATACTTCAGACCATAGTAGAGGGATCACTGTGTGGTATAGGGTAATAATTCCATGAGACTAATATATGTGCCGCTGCCTTGCGGTCAATAGTACTATTAATAATAGAGTTCAGCATGCGCAAGCATAAGGGCAGGAAACAGGGGATACATATGCAAATAGCCACAATCAAAAATACATTTGATACAAGTGTCTTTGTCAAATCATATAGCATGCCTAGTGTATAAGCGGAGGGGCAGGAGACATAGGAGGAACAAATGACATATATACTGTTCATCATAGCAATAGGCCTGTTCTCATTGTTCCATCGCAGTTCCCATAACAGGAGAGAAAAGATTCTGGCGGGGGGTTGAGACAAGTCCGGGTATTCCCTGTTGTGCAAATACTAGGTTTGCAGGCTGCACAGGGAAGTAGGGCAAGAGTCAATTCAAAGCACCCCAAGGCTGCCGCCAGAACAAAGCAAGAATAAGAATCCATAAAGAGCATAGTCTCTGGAAAATTGGTGGAATTGTCGGCATCCACAACAGGTAGCAGACGTAGCATTGATTGTAGGTCCTCAAGCTTCTGCCATACGTAGACCTACCAGCTTTGTGGCAGGAGTAGGGCTGTAGATTCCAAAGTATCACTGTCCTCTGGGATGTCTCAGGTTCTTAAAATATCATAGTACAGTCTCTCAGGCTATTATTGCCTCCTTAGAGCAGTTCACTTTTTAGGAGATCAAAACAGGTTTTTGTTTTTTTTTCGGAGCATTTGAACACAGTCTCATAGAAGACTCAATTTCTTAACACAACACAGTCTATTTCTGATGATTTCAGCTTTCTCCAGATGCGAGGCTTACCTTCGGATAAACAAACAGTCTTGAAATAGTGCAGTTTCCGAGGGACCAATAAGTCTCAGGTCCATGGCTGTTGTCTTAGGGTGAGGCGCAATGGAGTCTCAGGATCATTTATGGAAGTCCACGACCAAGTTCAGAAGCGGCTTCTGGAATGCAAAACTGGAGGACGTCTGTTCCCTTGACGTCCAGGAGCAGGTTGGTAAAGTTCTTACGATGACGGATCTTTTCTTTGCAGTGTGAGTCGCAACGGTGATGCAGGATTAGCGAGCCAGGTCCAGGGGCAACTCTCAGGAACTGTGGCTGGTTTCACTCGACTGTGGTGGATCCAGGAGTCGATCTCGGCCACTTTAACTGCTGTTGGGGTTGATAACAAGATGACATATGGCCCTTTCCAATACGGCGCCAGCGGTGTCTTCTTCTACTCTGTCACCCACACCGAGGCTCCAGGCTGGAAAGGATGCAGGGGCTTGGATGGGCTGGTCTCGTACTCACGCATGAAGACGCTGCAAAACAGAACTTAAAACCAATAGTGCTTATCTAGTAATTTCAGATCCTATCTGTCACACATCTCCTTTTACTCTCTATACAATAGGCTACAGAATCTCAGAATCTCAAAAGGGGAAACTCCTAAAGACTTAGCAGGGGTTAAGTATATCCTATGAAGGGCTATAGGAAGAACCTGGGGCCAGGGCTGAGGACTTAACTACTAGATCAAGGGTCACCACTGCATATTTAACACAACTATGTCCATTAATGATGACAAGACTGCTTTCATACACAAAGAAAGTTTTGTCTGGGCGGTCCAAGGGGATATCAGTTGAGTCTAGGCAACCTGAGCACACAATGTCCATTACTTCCAAGCAATCATGGTCAGGAGGGCCTGGACCGACGGGCAATAGGGTGGCTGGGTTTAGAGTTTGGCTGAGACTTAATTGCAAGTTAGGATTCTCACATAGCATACTTTGATATTTCAGCATTCGGGCATTAGTGAGCCAATGGCTTCCTTTATGTTCCATCAGGGTTAAATCAGAGTGTGGTACAGTAACTTGAAGGTTTTGTCCTAAGGTGAGCTTATCTGCTTCGCTCACTAAGAGGGCTGTGGTTGCTACAGCTCTCAGGCAAGGTGGCCAGCCTTTTGCAACAGGATCCAATTGTTTCGTCAGGTAGGCCACAGGTCGCTGCCAAGACCCAAGAGGCTGGGTCAAGACTCCCAATGCATTTCCACTTGATTCATGGACATACAGACGAAATGGTTTCTGCACATCCGGTAGGCCCAAGGCTGGGGATGACATCAATGCTGTTTTCAGTGATTCAAATGCTTTATCTTGTTCTGAGCCCCATTCCAGGGGAGATCATTCCATTCCCTGTGTGACTTGGTACAAGGGTTTCGCCATGAGCGCAAAATTTGGTATCCATATTCGGCAGTAGCCTGCAGCTCCCAAGAAAGCTCGCACCTGTTTCCTAGTAGTGGGGGTTGGGATGCGGCATACTGCTTCTTTTCGCTCAAGTCCTAATTTCCGGGTTCCTTTGGACAGGTGGAACCCTAAATATTTCACTTCTGTCTGGCACAGCTGCGTCTTGGCTCTGGAAACCTTGTAGCCAGCTTCATTCAAATGGTGCAAGAGGTCACTTGTAGCTTGTATACAATCAGATTTGTTATTGGTGGCTACATATTGGAGCAAAATTCTTTTTTCCGGAATCACAGAGTAGCTTGACAAATCTTGACTGAGGGCTGCACTGAAGATAGTGGGTGAGTTCTTAAATCCTTGTGGTAATCGAGTCCAAGTAAGTTGCCCTCACCGTCCTGTGGTAGGGTTTTCCCATTCAAATGCAAACAAAAACTGACTGGCCTCTGTCATGCGTATACAGAAAAAAAAGGCATCTTTTAAGTCCAATACAGTAAAGTGAGTGGCTTCTGCTGGAATCAGTCCTAGGAGGGTGTAAGGATTTGGTACTACTGGATGTATGGTTTCAACTGAATTGTTTACTCGACGTAAATCCTGCACTGGGCGGTAGTCACCTGTCCCAGGCTTCTTGATTGGGAGAAGGGAGGTGTTCCAGGGTGACTGGCAGTCTCTGAGAAGTCCATACTGCAATAATTTCTTCAAATGGCGATGAATGCCTTCAATTGCTGGTCTCGGGAGGGGATACTGACGCACATGCACTGGTTCTGCTCCTGGCTTAAGGGTAACAAGTACAGGAGCTATATTCTTTGCTAGGCCAGGTGGATTATTCTCTGCCCATACTCCAGGTGGGGCTGCAATGCTGGTAAGTATACAGGAACTTTGCTGGCCTGATTGGAGATGCACTATAGAACCGCTACTCTTCTTCTCGGGGAACAGTCAGCACTATCAATCCAGCTCCTTCGATTAGGAAAACTTCCTCCACATCATTCAACTAAAGTATCAGCAAGAAGAACTGCTCTCTTCTCCATCTTACATTCACTTTCTCTGTCACATTATCTCCACAATTCACAGACATTCTGAACAACTTAATCGTGCTGTATTCATGCCCGCAAATCCATCCCGTTTCTGCAAGTTCTGTTTTATATCTCCCTGGGACTGACTTGACAAAAACTGCATTTACCATGCACAAATTCTCCTGGGCTGCTGGATTTCATGGGGCATATAGTGAGGGCTGCCTGCACTATTTGGATTCCACTTCATGTTCTCGGGCGCTGACTGTGGGTGACTCTGAACTGGTAAAATGAATCCCTGCCTGCAGTGTCAGCGGTGGACTGTAGCCCCCACATGTGCTTGTCAACAGACAGAGGAACAATCTAGATAGAGTCCTTACAATAGAAAACTACACTTCTGCAACATGTTATAATAACAAATCCTAACAGAAAGAACTATAGTTCATAACATGACGACTACATAGCTGTTACGTATAACTGGAATAAAATTACTTGGCAAAAAAACTAACTGCCAGCCGTAATCAGCTTGGCTTTACAAAAGAAATTACTTTCAATTTTACAGTTTTTAGGAAGCAGAGATTCAAAAAGACATTCATTCTGGATACATTTTCCATAAAGCGGGTGGACATCTAAAATACATATACACATTTTCCTTCCTAGTTCGTAGGCTTCGTAGGGCAAAGGGAAAATACAAACATCCTTTCCTATTGAAACCTGAGCCCTACAAGATTTCTGCTCACTTGATCTGCACAGGAATTCGAGTAGGAATGTAACCCTTTCCAGGCTAAGTACAATACTATCGAGATCCACAATTCTGACTAAACATTCTTATTAAATGATATAATACATGACCATAGCAGAAGGCACATCACTATTACAAAATATTGAATAAAAACAGGTATAATTCCCTAAAATAAGCACCCATTAGCCCAGCAGCAGAACGTTGAAAACATGCCTTCATAGGGTTAAAACATTCCTCTGCACAAACACGTCTCCTGTCAGTTTCACTCTGTGCTGCAGCTGAATGAGGGAGACAGCTTCTTGCTTTTACAGTGACTCTTCTTAACTATACTTTTACTATTTCATATGCGGTAAAGTGTCACAAATTACCCAACGGAATATAATCCTACCCTTATACTAGAAGGGAAACTCGTGGTTTCAACAGATAACAAAGACAAACTCCCAACGCTTCCTCCTTTTCACAAGCATTCTTCACACAGACAAACATGCTAGCATTTTCCAAATTCCGAATTCCCGGGCTGACTGACAAACCAGAATTACTGAAACCGAAAGGGCTGATGGTTTCGCCCCGCGCACTACTTGCAGGGGTACTAGGATCGCCCGTGGAAGTTGATCAGACTTACTTTACCTGTTACTGTACCAGAAGTGTCTCGAGACTTTCCCAAAGCTATCTGACTAAGAACCAGAAAAATCAATACTCACCGGATCCGGTAGCTAATGCGCTGCGCAACCAATCCCTCCTTGGGTTGAATCCTGGACCCCCCTCGGGTTCGAGGTGTTGGTCGGCCAGAAACAGCAACCTGCAGAGGCAAGGAGGAGTCTCCTCTGATACATAAGGACCAGGGGCGCCAGAGACCCTCCTGCGGTCAGTCAGGCTCAGCTCCAGCTGGACCAAACCTGTGAGGCGAGATGTCGGGGCATATTCACTTGCATACCATCCCCCACTCGCACATTCCCGGCCCAACTAACCAGAAATATGTAGTAGCTGAGAAGAATGCAATAAATAATACCCGGAGTCAGGCAAAGATTCAAGCCAATTTAATGTGCACAGACTCAGATTGCAGTAGCATTCAAAATGGTCTGAGCACAGAGCTCAGAAAAATGACAGTTTATATACTTTTCTTCTCTAGTCTAATACAGGCAAAACTCCTCATTGGCCACAGTGGCCCACTTACTCTCATCCAATAGACATCTCTGATCGGGCCCAGGACTCGCTCCCCCTGCTTGGGTCTTACTAGCCACGGGTCAGCAATTAGACATAACACTAAACATAATACTTTTACTACAGTATATTTTGCTACTTCTGCAAGGTCAGTTAGCTTGCAAAGATAGTGGAAGGCATATCAGAAGCATTCTTAACAAAAGCAAAACAAAGCAAGGCCAAACAAAGCAAGGTTAAGATGTATCTCCAGCCTTGGCTCAAAACACTAAACAATCTTCATAATGCTAGACAAAATATTCTTACACTGTTCGGCTTCTCTGCTATATTTTCATCCTAATTACGAGGTCAGTGCACAATCAGCAAAGATACAGTGGAGGACATTCCTACTAAAGCAGACACCTGGCTTACCTAAACAATAAACAGTAAAAGTTTTAATTCTCTTATCTCCAGGAGAGCAGAACATGTTATCAAACCAGAATAGAACAGTATTTCTTTCTAACAGCTAACAGCATTACGTAATTTTCCAAAATCAGCAATAACATTTTAAAGCAGGAAAAAGGGCTTCAGACCTAGCTCTGCTACATACTAGGCCATCGCCTATCACAATAACATTTATCTATCTTTTTTTCATTCATACTGAGATCAGAAAACTATCAAAACAAAATGCACCTCTCTAGAAACCAAAATGCACAACTCAAAACAGAAAAACAATTGAAATTACCTTACCTAAGACACAAGAGTGAAACAAAACAAGAAAAATCTGTCTTTAAACATTGCTGACTAACAAAGATAAGAACACAGACATTTCAAATATCAACTTACAAGTCTGATGAAACAGCTCTGACTTACTAAGAACAAAAATCAGCATATGAGAACACAACAATTAATTACCAAGTTTCAGCCAGGCTTTTTAAATCTTTTACAACCAGAAAATGTTATATACCATTAAAACGTCACAGCTCCTCTGAAAATATCCCTCCTAAAGGACTTCACAATATCATCATATTTACAATAGGCTGTCTCTCTTAAACACTGTGGGGGTGTATTACTAATTAAAGATTTATTTGGATTTTTGGATCAGCAAAGAATATTGTACAAAGAATATTTCATGTGAGAAATATCATGCTAAGTCAGCCTGCTAGCCCAGATCAGAGCCTGGGGTTACTTTAGGTCGAGGAGTGATAATGGAGCTGAGCTTGGGGGTTACTTTAGGACAAATTCTCTGAGCAGGCAACAGCTTTGGCTGGATAAAACTGGATGAGTGACTCATACAGTGACTCAGCAGCTGACATTTTTTTTAGCTGCTGGTCACGAGCTCAAAGTTAACTCTAACCAATCCTGATTTGAGCATGCAATATGTTAACCTATGAATTACCAGATCATGCAGCAGGCATGAATCTGAATTGAGTACTTAGCAGGGGGATTTTCAGCAGGTCTCCGGGACTGCAACTGCAACTGATATACGAGGCAGATGTGTCTCTGTAGTTTTTTCCCGGATTTTCCTCCTGAGAGTGATCGCTGAACAGTCCCCCACCTGGAGTGAGCTACAATAATCCGGTGATGTATTGATGCTTAACTCTGTGCTTATAATTATTCTAAAAGGACTCAATCTAATAAAAGCATATTGTATTTGCTAAAGTGTCTGTGCCTAGTCTGTGAGCTAGTGAATGACAGGGTTAACTCATATTGTATTTGATGCATAGTCTGTAAGCTAGTGAGTGACAGAGTTAACTCATATTGTATTTGCCAGAGTGTTTATGCCTAGTCTGTGAGCTAGTGAGTGACAGGGTTAAAGGAAGTGTAAAGTTTGGCAATACAGAAATGGCGACGAGGGTGGGATGGCCTAAATTATTACATAATGGGTTGGCAGAGTCCTGGGATAATAAGCTCAAGGGAGCAGGGACCCTAGGATGACAGACCTGGGTGTTGTTAATAGCATATAGGAATCAAGCACTGGATAGAGAAAATCCAGGGCAGAGAGAGTGTAGATCTGCTTGGCCAGGCATGAAGAATCCCAGACTTCTGCAGCTTTTGGGGCTGTATGATGAGAAGTCTGGTGAAGTAAATTCAGGACAGAGAGAGAGTGGATCTGCTTGGGCAGGCATGAAGAATCCCAGACTTCTGCAGCTTTAGGGACTGCATGATGCCAGTTTGGTGAAGTAAAATTCTTTGTAAATAGCTGCACTATCTCATAACTCTTTCAGTGAAGTATTACCGGTATTCTTCTGTAATTAAGTGTGTTTAGTTATTATTCTAATTGCTTTCTAATTTTCTTTTCTGACCACTCATGTGTGACTGGGAGAGTTGCTTGCTTTTCTGAATAAATATCCTTGCTTTGTTTGTGGATAAACTGCACGTCTTAATTACAAGGTGTTAACCTTTGATGTAGTAAGATATTTGGTACCAGGAGTGGGGTTCGAGAAAAGATAATGTATTAAAAGAAAAGAGTGAA
The DNA here is from genome assembly GCA_033557465.1 of Ichthyophis bannanicus. Taxonomy (NCBI): domain Eukaryota; kingdom Metazoa; phylum Chordata; class Amphibia; order Gymnophiona; family Ichthyophiidae; genus Ichthyophis; species Ichthyophis bannanicus. Next base: position 217,732,735 of record CM066039.1, on the reverse strand, counting down.
GAATGCAAATAGTGTAAAAAATGTGAATATTGTAAATATTTAAGGCTGGCATTAAGTGTTCCTGCGGGTCAGGATTAAGTGAGAACTGGGTGTTGGTTTTAAAAGGTGAATGTCCTTACATGCTTGCAACTGTTGAAATGCTTTTGTTGCCTGCATATCATAATGTGATGCCTATCCTGTAGAGTTAGTATTAATTGTTACTTGTTTTTTTTTAAGGTCCCTGTTTAAGAGAAACTCTGATCAGATAGGTATAATGCACTTGTAAGCTTTAATTTGTTCTGTATTCAAATGTTTGTAGTAAAAAACTGTTTTTCTTTCATTACTGGCTACTCCAGTAGATTTTAAGGTCCCTGAATGCTGAAGTGACTAGATCAAACAAACAAGGCATGAAACTGTTTTTGTTTTTTTTTACCTCCAAAGTAGAGGTTGAGAACCCGGACAGGACAATGGGGCATTAAATCCTGAGTAAATAAGAAGGTAATCTTTATCATTAATATGTTATTGCATCTATTCTTTGTCTTTGACTGTATATGCTACCAAGCAAACTTAAAAGTTAAAAGAGGATTCTTATATTGTGGCAAGCACTCCAGGGGGCATAGTTAACGATAAACAGCTATAACTATAGGTTAATTGTTCAGCTAGCTTGATACCAGTTTCAGGTTAATTTAAATGTGACAAAGCACAATTTTCACCTCTTTGCAGTTTCATGTCATTTGAGAATGCCTGTTTCCTGAACTGTAAGATTCAAGATAATTACTTTGCCTTGTCACAAGCTTTATGCTGATGACTGAGGGACAAGACAGTAACATCACAGGTTTTTTTTGTTACAATATTGGATTTTAGGATAAATTCACCTGTTTTTCTGTATTTGAATTTTACGTGTTAGTGTCCAGAGAAAAAGTGTACTTTGTTCTAAAATGTTTCTATTTCAGTTTCAGTACAGTTCCTGAGAAAATAGATATATGTTGCAGAGAAAACAGATATATGTGGCAGCACTGTGAGATATTAATTTTCTTTAGTTTATACACTTGCACTTATATTACCAAATACACTTGTTGTAGTGGTACATTACGCAGAGGTCCAGTACACACACAGCAATTACCAGATGAGTAAAATATTAATAAGTTTGATGAAATTTTGGACAGAGGCTGATATGAAATTGCTTTGTTCCCAAGCATATAGAGCAAATATAGATTAAAGATGGAACTGAGTTCCCAGAAAATAATGAGAACTTGAGTTGATTGGATAAAACCAAATCTTGCTTGCCAGCAATGATCCAGGAGAGGTTTGAGAAAAAGAATAAGAGAGAGAGAGAGGCAGAAAGGTGAAGCTACGGCCTAGGCTAAGAAAATGTGCTGCTTCCAGTGTGATGATCTGGGCTACCAGAATTCTGATTGCTCTAAGACTCCTCGAGGACCCACAAGGCCTGAAGAACAGGAACCTTGCATATTTATGCCTCTGAAGAGACATGAATAGGCAGGGGGGAGAATAGGCCAAGAAGAACCCGAGGATCGTCATGCGGCCCAGCCACCAATGCCTTGTACCCTCTTAGATCTCACCTCAAAAGGATCTCTTTTTGACACCATAATTAGTGAGTGGTTTATACAAATCCTTGTGAACACTGCAATTTTAAAATCAGTCTAACAGCACTCTCACTGAGAACAGTATATACGACAGATTCTAGTTATACGTGAGAGATGAGCCATATTTCTTTCTATTGGGATTGATGTTATAAAATGCTGCAAAATGATAGTTTTATATTGTAAGGATTTTACCCAAATTGTTCCTATTTTAGAATGAGCATATGTCCACTTAGCACTGGACCAATTAAGTTGATGGGAAAGGGACACTGTTTACTCATACTGTTATGCTTATTGAGAAGAATCTAAATTTATATTCTCTGCCTATATTCTTGGCAGCCTTGCCAAATAAGGATACATTAGTATGGTATAAACAACATGAAAGGGACCTATGTATGTGATTGGTGGAATGATGCAGGTGATGAAAAAGTGTTGTGGAAAAGTGTTGTGAGGGATGAAGTGGAAGATTAAAGGAGAAACTGTGATAGACAATAAACTGATGAAGGTAATTTGAAGCGACATATCTGCCCAATGAATATGTAAACAAAAAATTATGAGCACTTTATTCAACTGTGCTGTCTCCAGAAACTTCAATTCAGGAAGTCATACTCAACAATTGGAAATAGATATTTGGAGACAGGCTAGGTGCACCTTGCACCCTGATGAGCTTTGGAAAACCCACACTGGCCATGTGGTACTTCCGGATGCTTTTTGCCTCACTTTTCCTCTGTATGTCCTGGCCAGGCATACAGAGGCAAAGGGGGATGATTTGATGACAAATTCTCACACAATTGGGTATAATTCTAAAACTTGCCAAAATTGCAGAACACGTGTGTGCAGCTTGTCTGATCTGAAAACATGTAAAGGTCAGTCAAGAGCATAATGGAATATTTCCAGTGATAGAGAGACAAGGAGTTAATCAAGCTGCGAGATAAGATTGACACCATACGAGATAGTTACTGGTAGACCACTGAAAGTTTATAAAGCAATATTTATTATTTGTAGGATATGATCTTAGTAAATATAGATGAAATTAAGTTTGTCTTATTGTGAAATCTAATCTAGAATTTTTAGTCTTTTCATTTAATATTGGTGCTGCTCTTCTGAATGAGGCCTGGAGCCATGTCACCAATTGCAGTCCAGAGAGTCCAGCAGAGGGTATTGGCCAGAGTCCAGATGGAGCAGACCATCCCGAGAAATCCGAACTACACACCGCAGAAACGTGTGAGGGAATCCCTATCTACTTCAATGTGTCACAATGAAAGAAAGGCCAAGATGTCCATCTACGAGAATGAGAGGTTCAACTGTTGAGAGAGGCCAAGCTTAAACTTCAGAGAAAGGTGAAATAACGCTACGGAGTCCTGAAAAACTGCTGAGAAGCAGGCCAAATTATCTGAAAATAGGAAAAGGACTATTGGACTTTTGTGGACTTTTGTGAATGATTTTTTTTCTTATGTATTGTTATTGTTTCCTTGGAAAGTAACTGTAATTCTAGTATCTCAGATTTTTTCTGCTGAACATCATGTGCCCAATTGCTTATGTCACCTGTTCCCCAGATTTTAGTTATTAAAGTCCATGGGGCAGATGTACAGTGGGAAAATGTTCTGAATGTGCAGGTGAAATGAGTCCCCCACTGCATGGGGAACTGATAAAGATAGCTGAGACCTACAAGCCATTTGGCTTTGACAATTGTAATGCTGGGGGGGGGGGGGAATGGGAAAATATCACCTAAATTACATTGAGACTTGTCCCCTCAAGCGTTTGCCTTAATGCTATCCACTATGTTTTAGCCCATGTTATTATTACTGTATTTCTAAATGAATTACAAAGGCAATTCAGACATTGCTTATGTACAATATCCTTGTTGATCCAAGGGTGGAATGTATTACTAATTAAAGATTTATTTGGATTTTTGGATCGGCAAAGAATATTGTACAAAGAATATTTCATGTGAGAAAAATCATGCTAAGTCAGCCTGCTAGCCCAGATCAGAGCCTGGGGTTACTTTAGGTCGAGGAGTGATAATGGAGCTGAGCTTGGGGGTTACTTTAGGACAAATTCTCTGAGCAGGCAACAGCTTTGGCTGGATAAAACTGGATGAGTGACTCATACAGTGACTCAGCAGCTGACATTTTTTTTAGCTGCTGGTCACGAGCTCAAAGTTAACTCTAACCAATCCTGATTTGAGCATGCAATATGTTAACCTATGAATTACCAGATCATGCAGCAGGCATGAATCTGAATTGAGTACTTAGCAGGGGGATTTTCAGCAGGTCTCCGGGACTGCAACTGCAACTGATATACGAGGCAGACGTGTCTCTGTAGTTTTTTCCCGGATTTTCCTCCTGAGAGTGATCGCTGAACAGTCACCCACCTGGAGTGAGCTACAATAATCCGGTGATGTATTGATGCTTAACTCTGTGCTTATTATTATTCTAAAAGGACTCAATCTAATAAAAGCATATTGTATTTGCTAAAGTGTCTGTGCCTAGTCTGTGAGCTAGTGAATGACAGGGTTAACTCATATTGTATTTGATGCATAGTCTGTAAGCTAGTGAGTGACAGAGTTAACTCATATTGTATTTGCCAGAGTGTTTATGCCTAGTCTGTGAGCTAGTGAGTGACAGGGTTAAAGGAAGTGTAAAATTTGGCAATACAGGGGGTTATTCTGCTATTCCTTGCTAATCATGCTGGCAGCAGCCCCCAACTAACTTCCCTGCCGGTTGTGGGTAAGTTAGTCGGGAACGGGGAAGAGGCGGCCCTGGGGCGGAGAGTGGGCAGGCAGTGGACGGTTGCCAACCCTGTATGTCCAGGGCTGGCAAAATGGCTGGGGAAGTTATTCCACCTCCAAGGTGGAATAACTTCCTTGGACATAGTTTTTTTTAAAAGTTGGGGCACAGAAGGGGCTGGGGGGGCCAGGGTTTCTTCCCCGTAGCCTGACCCTGGCCTAAGGAGGCCGGATCGGGGGTCAGGCTGCAGAGAAAACACCTTATTTGTTGGTGGCCGGCATTGCAGTATTTAAATGGAGCTGCGGCTCCATTTAAATGCCTGAGCTATCCGGGCAGTACCTGTACATGCAGTCCCGGCCTGCACATACATGCCTGATCGCTATTCTAGCCCCACAGGATCAGAATCGCGATCCCCTTTGTATGTACAGCTCAGACCGGACGTACAAAGGGGATAGCCATGCGGGACAGAATCAGGCCCTGTCTATACGCCAAATTCACAATCCTTTATCTTCTTTTCCTTTATTTTTTTTCCCATTCTACTTCCTTGTCATTCATCCCTTCTGCCTTCTTCCTCCAGTATCTCTCCTACCATCTCTACTATTGTTTTTCCCCAAACACCTTCTGCTTTAAACGTCACTTACTTTAGTATAAAAGGATTCCCTGCCACTTGTTTTAAAGTGGACAACCCTGCTCCTGGAGTTCCCTGATTAGCTGGATAACAATCACGTAATATCCCTAGAGGAGTGCACTCAGGAGAGGTTTTAATTTTAACAACCTATAGGTTTCTCTTTCTTAAGGATCCAAGTTACACAATAAACTATGCAAATTACTAACAGCAACAACAAAAGATATATTTATTATTTAACTTTTTTTTTAATATCGCCTTATCTAGGAATCAAGGCAGTTTACAAGGAACATGAAATCAACAGGTTTACATAGAACATTGAGGTATAACAGTACTAACGTATTAGCAGTTATAACTTATATACAGCAACACATACAGAGGAGAAGGTGGGAGCAGAGGTGAGGGGGAAGGGAGAGAGGGTGGGAGGAGTGTAGGGGAAGATATGTGAGAGTGTCCATAGGTTGGTGTAGGAGAGAATATTGCTCAGGTGTTGAAGTTTTCATTGAATAGTAATGTTTTGAGGTCATTGTGAAATTTCTTTAGCTTCTGGGTTTCCCTGAGGTTGCTGGGGAGTTCATTCCACAGGTCGGGTGTGTAAGTGGAGAAGGCTCTTTTGCAGATGTTCTGGTTTATGCATGTTATTTCCATCGGTATGTCGAGGAGGTTTGCATTACACTTTCGCCTTGTTCTGCTGGTAGTTGATGTGCAGATGAAACATTCTGGATATGTTGAAGATTGTTCATGTAATGTTTTGAAAATGAGTATGGTTGACTTATATTTGGCTCTGCTGTGTAGAGGTAGCCAGTGTAGATTTCTCAGAATTGGTATGATGTGGTCCCTCTTTTTTTGCATTTGCTAGGGTGCATGCTGTGGTGTTTTGGGCCAACTGTAGCTTGTGGAGGGCATGGTTAGGGAGTCCTTGGTATATACGGTTGCAGAAATCCAGTAGGAGGAATAGGAGTGCCTGTAGTACAGAGTGGAAGTCTGAGGTTGCTAGTATAGCTTGAAGGTTGCATAGTAATTTTATCTTGTGATATATTGCTTGTGTGGTTTGTTGATGTGGGGGTGAAGATGAGATGTTGGTCAATTGTTACACCCAGTATTTCACTTCCTGCTTGGTTTCTGGCTCAACGTTATGTATTTTGATAGTTTTGGAAGGGGGGGGGGGTCAGAGTGATTTGTTTCTGGAGATATGTAGGACATCAGTTTTCTTATGATTGATCTGCAGTCCGTGTTCGAGTAGCCATTATGAGATTTTTTTGAAGCATGAAGATATCTTGAGTAGGTTTGGATTGCAGATTTCATAGGGTGTGAACATCATGATATCCTCTGCATAAATTCTATATTGAATGTTGTGCTTGTGAAATATGGCACATATGGGTTGGATGAAAATGTTGAAGAGAAGTGAGGATATAGCGAGCCTTGTGGGGCTCAAGACCCTCAATCGATAATAAAACTGGAGGTTGAAGCTGTTGTGCAGTTTCATTTCACTAGGTCTGGTTTCCTTTTTTTTCATTTATGTGGGGATGTCAGGAGGGCAGTGTGGCTGCATATCTCTGCTCTCTATGGAGAACCCTCATTACAGATAAACAACTTCTCTTTCTCTGCAGATAAGCAGGGGGTTGCAGGCACATTTCACTGGTGAATCCACAGCTGAGGCCCAGAAAGTCAGTAGGTGGTGGTATTTTTGGTGCTGATTGAAGAGAATGATTACAAAGCAAGAGATTGTGGAGAATTGCCTACCCAGAAGGCAAATCTTGCATTGAAATATGGTCCAAACAGTAGTGTTTGGCACAAGTGTGTAGAGAAGTCCATGTGGCTGCTTTACAGATGTCTTGAAGGGAAACTGAACTGAGACTGGCAATCAATGTAGCCAGTGCCTGGAGTTGGTGCAGATCAATGCGGTGACTTGAATGTAGCAGAAAGAGATGTAATCTAATAAACAGGCAGGTTGCATTTGGAGGCACCCTTCTCCAGCTTGTTTGGATTGTATGTAACAAATAATTGGGAAGTAGGTTTCAGTCTTTAATAGTTTGAGGTAATACAGGAGCTCCCTTCTGCAATCAAAAGTATGAAGAAAATTGCTCTGGTGATGAATTGTGAGGCCCAGGAAAGAAAACCGGTGGCATTATAGATGGATTCAGATGAAATTCTGAAACTACTTTGGGGAGGAATTTCAGATACGTTTGAACTCTGTTGTGGAAGAATAGTGTATAGGGAGGATAATTAACAAGAGCTTGCAACTCACTGATCCTTCTTGCTGCGGTTATGGCCACAAGGAATATGGTCTGTCGGTGAGGTGTTTAAAGGAAGGCAAGACCTAGTGGTTTGAAGGGTTGTTTCATGAGGTGGCACTCTGAGCAGCAGTTTGTATTTATGAGGCCCTTCATGAATCTTGATATTAGTGGGTGTATTAAGACTGGTTTTCTCCCCAGATGATGATGGTAAGTCATGATAAAGCATACTCACCTGTAACAGGTGATCTCTGGGAACAGCAGGAATTTAGTCCTCACATATGGGTATCGTCAGTACCGACGGAGCCTGCGCGGGAACGCTCCCCAGCGTCCAATCAGAAAGCTTTTGGGAGCATCCCACAGCGCCTGCGTGCTGCCTTCTCACCTTTCCCAACTGCCTCTCTCCAGTTGAGTTTTAAAGCTGAGAGAAAGAGAGAGAGAGGGAAAGGAAAGAGATAGATAGAGAGATACAACTCCTAGGGGAGGTGGGTGGGGTTGTGAGGACTAAATTCCTGCTGTTCCCGGAGATCACCTGTTACAGATGAGTAACTATGCTATCTCCAGGAACAAGCAGGAATGTAGTCATCACATATGGGGACTCCCTAGCTTTAGGTGCCAGGGAGAGACCCCAGAAGTTGTGTGTCCCTGAAGAGGGCTCCACTTCCCTCCGTGGATCTCTGGCATCCTACCAGGGATGGTGGGTAGGAGTTGACTAGGTATGGAACAGGTGTTTGAGAACAGCCTGACCAAACAAGGCATCCCGGCGGGAGTCCTTGTCCAAGAAGTAATGGGCTGTAAAGGTATGAACCGAGTCCCAAGTGGCTGCTCGACAGATGTCGTCGATAGACACAGAGTGCAGATGATCTATTGAGGCTGCCATGGCTCTCACATTGTGAGCTGTGACATGGCCCTCCAGAGAAAGGTTCTTACTCTGATAGGCAAAGGAAATACACTGAGCAATCCAGTTAGACAGTGTTCTCTTGAAGAATGGAAGTTCCAAATGAGAAGGATCAAAAGCAACAAAGAGTTGAGAGGACTTTCTATGTTGCTGTGTTCTTTGTAAGTAAAAAGCTAAAGCTCTTTTACAGTCCAAGGTATGAAGATTCCTCTCTGCATTTGATGCATGAGGCCCTGGAAAAAAACACAGGTAGGTAGACCGCTTGGTTCAGATGAAAAGGCGAGACCACCTTAGGCATAAAGTGTGGATGAGTCCTAAGGACTACCTTGTCATGATGGAACCTTGTATAAGGTGGATTAGCTACTAGCGCTTGCAACTCACTAATGCGGCGTGCTGATGTGATTGCAATGAGAAAGATAACCTTCCAAGAAAGAAATTTCAAGGAGGTAGAAGCTAAAGGTTCGAAAGGTGGCTTCATGAGCTGCCCAAGAACCAGGTTTAAGTCCCATGCCACCGGTGGTGGCTTAATGGGAGGCTTAGTTAGAAGAAGGCCTCTCATAAATCTTGCTATAAGAGGATGAGAGGAAATAGGCTGTCCATTTAGAGGCCTAAGAGAAGCTGCAATAGCACTCAAATGGACTCTTACTGAATTAGTCTTAAGATCTGCATTGGATAAATGAAGGAGATACTCCAGCAGTGATGCCAGAGGTATCGCAAGGGGGTTAAGAGCCTTTTGCGAACAACATATGGTAAACCTTTTCCACTTGAAAGCATAAGAGCGTCTTGTGGAAGGTTTCCTGGAAGCAAGAAGAATATCTTTCACTTGTTGAGGGATATTAAGATCATGGAGATCTAGGCCTTCAGCAACCAAGCCCTGAGATGCAGAGACTGGGGATTGGGATGCCATAACATTCCGTCCTCCTGGGATAGGAGATCTGGAGCAGACCCTAACTCCAGGGAGGGAGCTTGAGAGAGATGTAGAAGCAGAGGGTACCACACTTGCAGTGGCCATTGTGGAGCTATGAGAATCATATGGCCTCTGTCTCTCTGAAGCTTGAACAGGGTTTTGGGAATTAGGGGAATGGGTGGAAAGGCATACAGGAAGTCTTGACCTCAGTAAAGGAGGAAAGCATCCCTGGCCTGAGCCCCCTGAGCCGGAGTTCTGGAACAGAACCGGGGAAGTTTGGCATTCCACAGACTTGCAAAAAGGTCTATATGTCTGGGGTTCCCCAAATTTGAAAAATCTTGGCCACCTGGTCTGCATGCAGAGACCACTCGTGTGGAAGCAGAACTCGACTGAGTCTGTCTGCCCAAGAGTTTTGAATGCCTGGAAGATACACTGCCAGAAGATGAATCTGATGTCCTCTGGCGAGGGCCCATAGTCGCAAAGCTTCGTTGCAAAGCGACAGAGAGCCTGTTCCCCCCTGCTTGTTCACATAGAACATGGCTACTTGATTGTCCGTATGAATGAGGACTGTCTTGTAGCTGAGCAGGGTGTGGAACACTCGCAGAACAAGAAAGATTGCTCTGAGCTCCAAGAGATTGATATGTGGATAACTCTCTTGTGGAGACCAGGTGCCCTGGGTGGAGAGGTCTTGCAGATGAGCTCCCCAATCCATTGTAGAAGCATCTGTTGTGAGAGTTGCTTGGGGTAAGGTTTGCTGAAAAGGGGACTCCAGCAACAGGTTTTGAGTGGACTTCCACCACTGGAGGGACAAAATGAGGCGACTTGTGTTTGCTATTTTGTCTGACAGGCACCCTGATGCCTGGGTCCATTGGGTGGATAAAGTCCACTGAGCTGCCCTCATGTGGAGGTGAGCATAGGGAACCACATGCACGGTGGATGCCATGTGGCCTAGTAGTTGTAACATTTCTCGAGCAGTTAGACGAGGCTTTAGCACTGCTTGAGTAGCTAACTGCACCAAGCGAAGGCAACGGGCCTGGAGGAGATAGGCCCTTGCCTTTGTGGTATCCAGGAGAGCTCCTATGAACTCTAAAGACTGAGTGGGAGTCAGACTGGATTTTGGGATGTTTATTACCAGCCCTAAATACTGTAGGATCCGCATTATGCAGGATAGAGAAATTCTGGCCTCTGACTCTGTTGGGGCTCGAATGAACCAGTCGTCCAAGTAAGGGAAGACGAATATCCCTAGAGTGCGGAGAAATACTGCTACAACAGCCATGCACCCTTCGTGCTGAGGCCAGGCCAAAAGGAAGCACCCTGTATTGGTAGTGCTTTCCCTGAAAAAGGAACCGAAGGAACCTTCTGTGAGTTGGATGGATGAGAACATGGGTGTACGCATCCTTGAGATCTAGAGAACAAAGCCAATCCTCACTCTGAAGGTATGGCAGCAGAGATCCGAGAGAAATCATTTTGAATTTCTCCTTGACAAGGAATTTGTTCAATTCTCTGAGATCTAAGATAGGTCTGTAACCCCCTGTTTTCTTTGGGATAAGAAAAGAAGGGGAATAGAACCCTGTACCCTGTTGATGAAGGGGTACTTCTTCTATTGCCCCTTGGGCAAGAAGGATAGCGACCTCCTGACCTAACAGATTGATGAGAGAGGTCGGAGAATTGAACTGCCTTACTATTGTGTGAGGGGGCATGCTTGAAAAATGAAGCTTGTACCCCTCCTTTATGATGGAGAGTGTCCAATGCTCTGCTGTTATTTGCCCCCATCTGGGGGCAAAATGACATAACCTTCCTGGAATGGTGGAAGGTTCTGGTCCCCCGAGAACCAGGAAGGCTAAGTTCTCTAGATGAGAGTCAAAGGCCCTGTGGAGGCTGGGCCGGTTGAGGCCTAGCAGCCTTTGCTTTCTTCTGTTTGGGTGGTTGCTGACCTTTCTTGGCAAGCTGACCTGCAGAACGTTCCTGCTGAACGTAAGCAGGGTAAAATCTTTTCTTTTTAGAAAAGAATGGTTTCTTGAACCATTTCTTTCTAGCAGGATCAGCAGTGGACTTGGACAATCTGTCCAAGGTGGAATTTTCAGCATCCATTTCATTGGCTTTTTCCTGCCAATCTTTACCAAACAGGTTCTCACCAGTACAAGGGATATTTCCCAATTTGTCTTGTACCCAGAGCTCTAGATCAGATGTCTGGAGCCAAGCAATTCTACGTGCCCCTATGGCAATAGCCGAGGTTCTGCTTATGCACTCAAAGCAGTCAAAGGCTGCACGGTTGGAAAATTTAGAGACATCTTGGGCATGTTTGACCCAAGTGAGAAAATCCTGTCTTTTATCTTCAGAAAGGAAAGGACTGAAAGCCTCTAAATGATCTGTGACCTCCTTCAGGAACATTCCCATGTAGAGACTATAGGAACTGATCCTGGCAGAAAGCATGGAAGCTTGGAAGACTCGACGTCCAAAAGCATTCAGGGTTCTGCACTCACATCCTGGAGGATTAGAGGCATGCCTTTTTGCACTCTTAATCCTTCTCATAGCTGACTCCACTACAATAGAGTGGTCAGGAAGCTGAGTCTTATGGAACCCAGGACAAGGAGGGACTCGATACATAGTATCTAGTCTACGAGAATGAGGAGAGGTGGTAAGAGGTGTTTCCCACATCCTCAACATGAGATCATATAAAATCTCATGAATGGGCAAGGTAGCTGCCTCCTTAGGAGTCTTAGGATATTGTAGAATTTCCAATTCCTTGGTCCTTGGCTCTGTTTCAGGGGCCACAGTAAGGGACAGGCTCCGAGCCACCTCCCTGATGAAATCTTGGAAGGAAATATCCTCAGGAGGAGACATCCTGCGTTTAGGGGAGGAGGGCTCCTTTGGGAGAAGCATCGCTGCATCGACAGAACTGTCAGAATCCTCAGATTCTTCTGAGGACTCGAAGTATCGTCTGTCTGGATGCTCTTGAAGAGCCCGATACCCGTACCGACCAAAGTCGGTACCGGGAGTAACCGATACCGGGGTATCGGTACCGATAGTCATCGGATGACTGGGTACCGGCAAAGCAGACACCGATGCCGATGTCGATGCTATCGGTACCGGTACCGATACTGAAGGCGGTGTCAGTACCGGTGGGACTGTCTGTCGCGGTTCCGAGGGCTTCGATGCCGCAAGGAGAGCCACCAGACTGCGTTCCATAGCCAGAACTCTCTGGTCTATCGACGCTGCCAATGCCTGGATGTCGGTACCGGAGGAGACCACCGATACCCCAGAGCATGGCACCAGTAGTTCTGCCGAGGTCGAGGCCTCGAGAACATCCTGGAACCCCGATAATGCTTTGGAAGCCGAAGCCTCCCGCCGGGGTAATTTTGCCGGTGCAGAATCCTCGAGGGCAACGCCAGAGGCATCTCGATGCTTAGAAGGAGATCTACCCTTCGAGGACCGGCTGGATTTATGTTTAGTTATCTGAGATCCACGGGAGGAAGAAGCAGCCCTGGAAGACGTCGATGCCACCGAAGCTGCATCAGAGGGAAACAAGGTACTGAGCTTAGCAGCTCGGTTATGTCGACCTCTTTTAGACATCATGGCGCAGGACATACAATCCGTGATGGAGTGGTCAGGACCTAAACATTTTAGACACCATTCATGGGTGTTGGTGACGGAAATGGTACCGTCACACTTGGTGCACTTTTTGAAACCTGAAGCAGGTTTCTCCATGGTAAGGAAAAACCTTTGGGCCTAAGGCCCAAAAGGGCACGTGCACCTGAAGAAAAAGAAAAAGAGAATATATGTATATATATTTTTTACAGGAATAAGAAAGAAAAGACTGGCGGTACCGGTAGAGCGTTGAGGAAGGCAGACGCGACCACAAGAAAGAAAAAAACAAGAAAGAATTCTTCTGCGGTGACAGGAACACGACCTGCTGGCTCCGCGGAAAAAGAAGAACTGGAGAGAGGCAGTTGGGAAAGGCGGGAAGGCAGCACGCAGGTGCTGTGGGATGCTCCCAAAAGCTTTCTGATTGGACGCTGTGGAGCGTTCCCGCACAGGCTTCGTCGGTACCGATGATACCCATATGTGATGACTACATTCCTGCTTGTTCCTGGAGATCTAACGATACAATAACTGACGGAACTGGTTCTCAGTCCGGATTCTGACAGGTGAAGGTGGTAAGTCAATTTTGCTGACTGAGCAAAATGGAGCCATTTGTGTCGGTAGGATTTTCTCATTGTGAGTCTTCTGGAGGCTAAAATGATTACTTCTAGATCTTCCTAGGTGTACCACAGCCGAACACCAATTTAATCCTGTTTAAATGTAAATATGTTAAATAGTTATATGTAAACCTAGTTCATATGTTTCATGTAAACCTCGCTGTTCTGTAACAGTGCGGTAAACCATGTTTATGTAAACTGCACTGATCTGTAATAGTGCGGTATAGAAAAACAAATAAATTAAATTAAATTAAATAAATAAATAAATAAATCTTGTGAGACTGGAATGTCTTAAATCAGCTATTCGGTTTCCAAGCTGGGAGGAACAAACCTCTGAGGCTGGGATACAGTGGTTGACTGTGGTTCTGTGTAAGAAGCATGGAGCGATTTCCAAATGAAATGGAGGCTCTGTTACCAGGGCAAGAAGGATACCAGATCTGTCTTAGCCATTGAGGGACCACCACGATTACTTGGGCCATATCCGTCCTTATTTTGAGCGGGCCTCAGGAAATCAAGGCAAACAGTGGGAATGTGTAAGAGAGAGCAGGACTCCATGAAAAGACAAGTACATCATGTGCCCATCTGTGGTTGCTGGCAAGATGGAATAAAACAAAGAAACATTTTGCATTTTCTATAGAAGTGAAAAGGTCCACTTTTGGGGTGCTCTATTGTTCAAAGGATTTGTAAAAGGTCTTCATAATCTATTGACCACTCATTTGGGTTTAAACAACTGCTAAGGGAGTCTGCCAACTGGTTCTGTAGATATCTTGCCTGGATCCTAAGGAGCAGGTGAAGTACCATAGTCTTGTGGCTTCTTGACACAACCAGAGGGAGCATTTTTTGCTTTATATGGCAGTCTGACCCTGCCTGGTGCATCCCAGGATGCACCGCACAGGGCCAGGCACCAAGATGGCAGTGCAGGGATGGGAGCATGTGGGCAATGCTCCTGCTCAAGACTAAAGGTGCTGGGAGAGGAGTTTAGGGGCCACCAGGGGTTTTTTTTTGTTATTGGGTAGATGGTATCAGGGCTGCTGGGCCACCAGGGATTTTTTTCTTCTTTTTATCGGGCAGGTGGGTGGGAAATCAGGGCCACAGGGGATTTGGTTTCTGTTGGGGGGCCCCCCAGACAGTATTCTGATGTCATTGAGGGTTCCCCCCCCCCCCTATGCCTAGATCATTTGAGGTGAAGTGTCAAATGTGAAGATCTGGTGTTAAAAAAACTGTGCTAAGTTTCAGAGCCGTTTTTTTTTTACATTGGGCATAATTACTTATGCAGTGATTTACATGCAAAGTGCCCTGCAATTTAGCACAGTTGCTTTATGGCATTTTTCTGGTGCTAGCTTGCTTTCTGCATCTGAGAGCAAGCCTAGCATCGTAAAAGTGCCATAAAAATGAAGGGTTAAGCTTTTCTGCATTGGCCTATAAGTACCAGCGCTTTTGAAATTTTCTGTAAAAATGTTGGAAGATTCTGGTGCCGCTTCCTCTGGGTAAGGTGTGAAACAGCTCTATCTAGTTAGTTCTGATATGACATCCTAGTGATGATAGCAGGCATCATTTTCAAAAGTAGGATGCTGGTAGAAGAGAGAGCCTGATGCTGTCTCTGTGAGTAGGGGGCATGGTTTGTTTTTATATAGCAGCACTGTCTTCAGTGAACTTCCTCAAGAGGGAAATGAGTGAACCGTTAGGGCTATTAGTTTTAGTTTAGGCAGAAATGGAGATTTAAGAAGACAAGTTGGATACGTTCTGAGAAGAGATGGAATGCTTTGCCAATTGGGAGGGAGGCTTTCCTAGAGAAGACTACACAGATATACTGGTCATTTTATGGGCTTATCCAAGCACAGAAGCAGACTCTTGATCAAAACCTTACCTTTATTGTCTTAAATATACTGTTTTTTTCCCCAGGGTCTGAATGAAACAGTGCAGGTCCTTGAGGAACATGCATTGATTTGTGACATGAAGGAGGAGATCTTTCTTTGTCAGAGGGCCTCAGGTGGATGGGAAAATGCAATGCTTTGTGAGGAGGAATAGGGGTGGAGCAGTGGTTGCGAATCTGAAGTTGTGCTTGCCACAGCTGGGAGTCTGCCTCCAGCTGCATGCCTGTGCGCACACTGCTTCTCCTGGCAGTCATATCTGGGTCTGCAAAAGTGCAGGAGGCTGGTGATTGTCACTTATGGCTGTGGAACAGAGGCAGACTTACAGCAGTGGGGAGCAGAAACAATGGGATGAGAAATTCCACAGACCACTGAGTTTAAGTTAGAAAAGATATTGCAAGGTTAGCAACATTGGTCTTATCAGTGTTTTTGTTTTTAAGTCACTGAGGCATGCTGAGTGGAGAGGGGGAGAGCAGTAGCCGGTTTTGACTGTGGAAATGAGACTGAGGAGGAGGAGGAACTTAGGGAAAGCAGGAACACAAGTGCATGCTCAGAGAAATCAAAAAAGGTTTCTCTAAATTAGGGGAAGAGCTTTAGCATGGTGCCTCTGTCAATGACATCACCAGCGAAGTAGGGCTGCATGCCCATCTGGCTGCAGAGAAAGCAGATAGATTGAAGCATGCTAAACATGTAAGTGTTCATGTTACTTAGTATCAGTTCATGCCTTTTTCAGAAGTAGTTCAAGGAAAATTACATTCAGGTACTATTAAATGAGGAAGTCAAGCCCAAGGGTGGTACCAGAATATCCAAAAGGAATATGAGAACACTTTCACAGATGCTAGATTGAGCAAAACAGAAAACATCTCCCTGGCAGAGTGCTGGGACATTAAGGAACTTGAATAAGAAGGAACACACAAGCAGAAATTACAAGCGTAAAGAATACTATAAAAGGTTAAAATCATTATTGAAAAGTGCCTTAACATCATGGAATAAGATACAAGCCATCAATCAGCTGTCAAGTTCTGTATTCTCATACAGCTTTGGGATTGTAGACTGGCCTCTTAAAGATCTTGTAAAACTGGATGTGCAAACCAGAAAACTCCTCCACGCCCAAGAGATAATTTACAAGAATCAGTGTATGCCAAGACAGTGTATGTGTTGCAGCAAATGCTGTGAAAAAGCTCTCATTCTCTCTCTCACCCACAAAAGGAAACTCACAGACAGGCTGGAATGCAAACAGGATCTTTTAATGTGCGCACAGGCTCAGACAGAGTGCCGGCAGTCTCCACAAAAATCTGAGCCCCGAAGGACGTCCTACAATGCCTTATATACAGTACAATTTTAAAACTCATTCTACAATCTCATTCGCCTCAGGTATTTTCTGTCCACCAATCAGAAGCCCCTGGGGAAGGTGCCTGGGTGACCTGTCCAAACCAGTATGCTCTGGTCTGCTGATTTCTGGGCAAGGGGGTATTGTGCTCAGACCTGGAGTGGGGGAAGGGTGCCTACTGAAATCTTTATGTCTCCTCTTAGCAAGCTGATCACTTATGTAAGAACCTCATGGCTGGGGGGAGGGGTTACCCACAGCTAAACCTTATGGCTGCCTCACTCCCCCCCTTTTTAAGTGAGACCTCAACCGCTAGAGGCGGTAGAGGGCAGTATTACTGGAGGCAAGCCGCAGAGGGGTGTATTGGGTCAGGGCCATGACAGTGGTAGCAGCCTTGCGTTCTACTTTCCCTGAGCTCTGCGGACGGTAAGCTGTATGTAGCTTCCAGTCGATCTGCAAGGCCTTGGCTACCTGCTATACCACTTGGGCCACAAATGCAAGTCCATTATCCGATCCCACCACTACTGGAAGCCCAAAACGGGGAATGATTTGATGCCGCAGCACCTTTGTCACTTCTCTGGCTTTTTCTGTGCGGACTGGGAAGGCCTCCACCCACCTCGTGAAAGTACAGACTAATACTAGCAGATACCGGTACCCATTTGCTCGGGGCATTTCTGAAAAATCAACCTGGATGTTTCCCATAGGGGTGACCCCATAAGACTGGACCCCTGGGGGTTGGTTTGGACCTTGACGGACATTGTTTTTAGCACATGTGGTGCATTGTCTAACAATTGCAGCTGCCAATGAGGATAAGCAGGAAATGAAGAAATATGGGCGGAGGGTAGTTTCCATTGCTGTCTTGCCCATATGAGTGGCCTGATGAAAGGATGATAGGAATGCTGGGGCAAGGCTGTCTGGGATGACTATCACTGGAGCTGTCCCTGTTCTAGGTAACCTTATCCAACCATCTGTGTGTAGCACCCCACCCTCCTCCTGACAGAAGAAATCTAATTCTCGTGTAGTGTACCTCTTGGCCCATTGGCTTAGTGGGACCGGAAACAGGGGGGCTTGTAGATCCTGGGAGCCCTCTGGGAAGGACTGGGACAAGGATGTGGTTGCGACCCGCTGGGCTTCTACACCAGCCCGTCTATTTCCCTTAGCTATTTCACTGTTCCCTTTCTGGTGGCCTCTGCAGTGCATAACAGCTACTGCTTTAGGATGCCAGACTGCTTCTAACAGGGCCAATACCTGGGGGCCGTTCTTTATTTCTGAGCCAGCTGCAGTAACTAACCCTCTTTCCTTGTACAGGGCCCCATGGGCATGGAGAGTGGCAAAGGCATACCGGGAGTCTGTGTATATATTCACATGACGGTTAGTCCCAAGGGATAAGGCACGGGTAAGGGCAATGAGTTCCGCCTTCTGTGCGGAAGTTCCAGGGGGCAAAGGCTGAGCTTCGACTATCTCTTCCATCGTCACCGCCGCGTACCCCGCACACCTGCGGCCCTCCAACACCAGACTGCTTCCATCTACGAAGTAGGTCTCATCCGGATTGCTTAACGGCACATCTGTCAGATCAGGGCAACTGGAGAAGATTGTATCCATCACTTCCAGGCAGTCATGATCAGGTGGCCCCGGGCCAACAGGCAGGAATGTAGCAGGGTTTAAGGCTTGGCTGGTAGTTATCTGCACTCTGGGATTTCCCCATAACATGCTCTGGTATTTCAACATCCGGGAACTGGTGAACCAGTGACTTCCTTTATGTTCTAGCAATGTTTGGATTGAATGTGGGACGGTGACTAGAAGGCCTTGGCCCATGGACAGTTTATCAGACTCTTCCACCAACAAGGCTGTTGCTGCTATTGTTCTCAGGCAAGGTGGCCATCCCTTGGCCACTGGATCCAGCAGTTTAGACAGGTAGGCGACTGGTCGCGGCCAAGACCCCAGTTGTTGGGTCAAGACCCCCAAAACTGTTCCTGCTGCTTCGTGTACATAGAGGGTGAAAGGCTTGGTAACATCCGGAAGGCCTAGGGCTGGTGATGATAGTAATGCCCTTTTCAAATGTTCGAAGGCCTCCTGTTGGTCATGACCCCATTCAAGGGGGCTCTTCTCTGGGCCCTTTGTAGACTCATAGAGGGGCTTTGCAATCTTTGTGAAGTTGGGAATCCAGATACGACAGTACCCAGCGGCCCCGAGAAAAGCGCGTACTTGCTTGCGGGTTGTTGGCACTGGGATCCGGCACACTGCTTCCTTCCTCTCGCTCCCCAACCGTCGGCTTCCTTTCGACAGATGGAATCCCAGATACTTCACTTCCAACTGGCATAACTGAGTCTTTTTTCTGGAAACTCGGTAACCCGCATCGTACAGAAGTTGGAGAAGTTCTGTGGTTGCCAGTATACATTCAGCCTCAGAGTCAGCAGCGATTAGCAGGTCATCAACGTACTGCAGAAGTACTCGTCTGCCGGGCTCCCCCAGGGGGAAACTAGCGAGATCTTGGGCCAATGTTGTGCTGAAAATGGTAGGGGAGTTCTTGAATCCCTGTGGTAAGCGAGTCCAGGTAACTTGGGACTTTCTGCCAGTAGCAGGGTCCTCTTTCTCGAAAGCAAACAGGTGCTGGCTCGCAGTAGCCAGGCGTATACAAAAGAAAGCATCTTTTAGGTCCAGTACTGAGAAGTGAGAAGCAGTCGCCGGGATGAGGCCCAACAGTGTATAAGGGTTTGGTACTACTGGATGCAGAGTCACAGTGGCCTCATTGACACGACGGAGATCCTGAACAGGTCGGTAGTCGGTGGTTCCAGGTTTTCGGACTGGCAGCAAAGGAGTGTTCCATGCCGATTAGCAGGGCCGCAGGATACCATGCTGTAGTAGCTGCACCAGATGATGATGAATTCCTTCCACAGCTGCCCGCGGCAGCGGGTATTGTCGCACATGTACTGGGGAAGCTCCCGGCTTCATTTCAATGCATACGGGAGGGATGTTGATGGCCATTCCGGGGGGGGGGTTTCCTTCAGCCCATACTCCAGGGGGCACTGATTCCCACGTATCCAGGGTAGCCACATCAGATTTGGGCCTGTTCTCATATAACCGCCATTCTTCTTCTCGGGGGACGGACAGTACCAAAACTGTTGGGCCCAGGCTGGGTATTTCGAGCTCAGCCTGGCCGTCAGGCCCGAATGAGATTTGGGCCTGGAGCTTTGCCAGAACATCCCGACCCAGCAGGGGTATGGAACTTTCAGGCATATACAGGAACTGGTGAGTGATGGTCCGTCCCCCCAACTGGCACGTGCGGTTTTGCAGAAAAGGTCTCTGGGCCCTCTCCTCCGTGACTCCCACAATAGTTACTGATTGGGAGGAGATCGGGGCCACTTGTTGGGTGACCACTGAGTGTGTTGCTCCGGTATCGACCATGAACTGCATTTTCCGGTCTCCTAAATTCATGTTGACCATAGGCTCCTGGGGACCCAACAGAAACTTGGAGCCCGGTCTGGCCTAGTAGCCATCCGAGTCATAATGTTCCATAGCTGCAAGGCCTTCGAAAGCTGGTCTCGGTGGAGGCGGGAAAGCATCATGCTGGTCTTGCTCCCGTGTAGTTCGTATGGGTGCTCTTACACCCCTTGTGGATGGATATCTCTCTCGCCTTGTGTTACGATTTGGACACTCATTCTTCCAATGTCCCTCCTCTTTGCAGTAAGCGCATTGATTGAGGCCTAGGGGGAACCTTGGCCCCCCGTATCCGCGGCCTCGTCCTCGTCCCCTATTTTCTCCTCTGGCCCAGGCTGGAACTGGTGGTCGCTCGGCTAGGGCGGCTGCTAGGAAGTCTGCTTTTTTTCTTCATCCGACGCTCCGACTCTCGCTTCTGCTCCTGGTCACGATTTACATATATTTTTTGTGCTACTTCCATCAATTGTGTTGTATTCATGCTTGCAAACCCTTCCAGTTTCTGCAGCTTCTGCCGTATATCACCTTGAGCCTGTGCCACAAAGGCAGTATTCACCATACGAAGATTCTCAGGGGCCGCTGGATCGTAGGGGGTGTATAATCGGTATGCTTCAGTCAGACGCTCATAAAATGCCGCCGGACTCTCATCAGGAAGCTGGAGAACTTCTGCGATTTTACTGATGTTCATAGCTCGTTGCCCCCCCTTCTTAAGGCCCTCAAGGAGCGCAGTCCGGAAACGAGTGAGAGCCGCTGCTCCAACAAGGTCATTCGGGTCCCAGCGGGGGTCTTCATTCGGGAAATCTGCCTCTGCCCGCTGCCATCGATTTATAACTCCCTCACGGGCAGGATGTGTCTCCAGCCACTCGAGGGTGGCCCGTACAATGCGCGCCCATTCTTCTGTACTGAATAAAGTGGAAAGCAATTGTCTAGTGTCCGACCAGGTAGGCTGGTGTGTTTGCATAATACTGGTCATAAGATCTGTCAGTTCTTGGGGCTTTTCAGTATAGGAGGCAAAGTGGGTTTTCCAGTTCAACAGGTCCGTAGTGGAGAAAGGGACATAAATCAGGCTGGATGGTCCCAGTGTCACACGCCCAGTAGCATCAAGATACGGGAGCCCCTGTACTTGTCGTAGTGGCATTTGGAGATCATGCGACGGCAGGCTACCGGGGTGGACGATCCAAGCTCAGCCTCTGTGCTCTCAGGGGAGGAGATGGTGGCACTGGAGGTGGTACCAGAAGTGGGAGGGGTGGAGGATGTGGGAGGGGAATCTGAAGATGAGGGGCCGGAATCCGCAGAATCTTCCCTAAATCTGGCATCACCCACCCCAAGAGGTCTTCCTGATCCTTCAGCTATGGGCGGATCCTGCAGTGGTGCGGATGGGACATGGGGTTGAAGCAGAGGGAGGGGGCGTGGAGGAATATCTGGAGAGTCCCGCCCCTGGTAGATAGGGGCCGGCATCCGTCCCTTTTGTGACCAATGGCTGCCACCATTATTCTACACTGATCCTCGTGGCAGCGCTGGAGCCATCTTGGTCTGAGCTGGCATATGGCCAGCCATGAATCAATATAAGGAAACTGGTCTGGGTGCTCTTTCGCTACAATTTGATGGACCAAAAACACAGTGGCCAGGGGGGAGGCCACACCTTAACTAAGGCTGGCCATTCCCTCTCACATAGAAAAGATAATCTGGAGGCGGAGAGGGGTACCCCGTAATCCTCCCTAAACCCAGATTTAAAATTGCGAAGCATGCACTGTAGGGGTGTTTGCACTTTTGACTTTCCCGACCCCATGCTCTAATTCTAGTTCAATGACTAAATGCAGTATACAACGTGGATCTTCTAATCTATTCTCAATTCTGGAATTGCAATGTACAATATGGATCTGCTGATCTAATCTCAATTCAGGAAAATGCAATTTTACAATACAGATCTTCTAATCTAATCTCAATTCAGAAAAATGCAAAATTTTACCAAATGCAATATTACAATATACACACACTCTAGCTGCAGCATGAGATTTGATTTGGATAATAGTGATATGAGAAAATATAGCTAGCTATTTTTTTTTAAATGTCCACTAGATGGAGCTCCAGGATTACTTTAACCATGAGGATAATAGTAGTATGAGAAATACAGCTAATGTCCACTAGATGGAGCTCCAGGATTACTTTAAGTGCTGTTTCTTTTATTATCTCAGTGTAGAGTAATTCTTACACGTGGTCTTCACAAAATGGCTGCCTCCTCGTGCGTTCCACACCGGTTCACTCAGCACTCGCAGATCAGGGAAAAGAAAACCGACCTCCAAGTGATCACTCCTCTCCAATGGCGCTGCGCACCGCTCAACACCGATTTCCTCGATCCTGTACTCAAAAAAGTAAGCATCGGGTCAAACAGCACCAGATTCAAAGATGAAGCAGGGGAACGCAGATCGGGACTCCTCGGGAACAGGGAGTGGTCCGGCAAAAATCCACACTAGCAGAGATAAGCGGCGGCAAGGAAAATCACTCCCTGTCCTCCACGCCCACGCTTCTAAGGTGCAGAAGCCGCCACATCTCAACTCTCCCAGTGAAAAGCCAGACGGGCAACCCCGAGCAAGCCCGAAACGGACGCTCCAGCGCGCCGAACCCCCACTCGCCGTCCAAGTGCGTGAGGCAAATAAAAAAATCAAACCAAAGGTGGAGAGCCAGCCGGGCCGCGGCGGGGGTCACGCGCTGACAACAAACGGCAGTCTTGTGCTACCCGTAGCCCGTGCGGGGCTCCAGCTGGCGTCTATGGGCAAAATGCGGTCAGTGCAAATTTTTTAATAATCAGCTTGGAGGGCACACTTAAGGGGGTTAAGTGCTAATATTTTTGGCATTTTTAATAGTTTTGGCAGCGCTGCACTTTAAATACTTCTAAGGGGCCCGAGGTGGCAGAGTTAAATTTATACTGCAGTCATCTACTAACGCTCGCAAGCGCTCCCCCCCCCCTATTCCTACCAGATTTACCAGGTACCCAACACAGACTGGACGAGCAATGGTTTCAGGGCCTCTGGGACCCTTACTCGGACTGCTCATTGCGGGTGATCATGCCGCTACAGGTTCACAGAATTTACCAGATACAGAAATACAGAACTACCCAAACAGTAAAACAGTAAGGCAGTAGTACTCACCAGACCTCTGATCAGAGAGAGTTTGGATGCCAGTCTATCCAGCCGGTTTTCAATCGGGGGGTCAGCCGCAGGGACCGACTGACCAGACAAATCAAGGTGTCCTTCCGGAGCACAAAGTGGCCCGGGGCGCCAAGGACCGTTAGTCACCTGGAGGGGCCGGTCCCTGACTGGTGGAGGCCCGATGCTGCAAAAAGCAGTAGTCTTCCCACCGTGGGTGTGATGAAAAAGGCTTTTTTATTTAATTTATAAGGGTCCCATCTGGGGTGCCAGAATGTTGCAGCAAATGCTGTGAAAAAGCTCTCATTCTCTTTCTCACCCACAAAAGGAAACTCACAGACAGGCTGGAATGCAAACAGGATCTTTTAATGTGCGCACAGGCTCAGACAGAGTGCCGGCAGTCTCCACAAAAATCTGAGCCCCGAAGGACGTCCTACAATGCCTTATATACAGTACAATTTTAAAACTCATTCTACAATCTCATTTGCCTCAGGTATTTTCTGTCCACCAATCAGTAGCCCCTGGGGAAGGTGCCTGGGTGACCTGTCCAAACCAGTATGCTCTGGTCTGCTGATTTCTGGGCAAGGGGGTATTGTGCTCAGACCTGGAGTGGGGGAAGGGTGCCTACTGAAATCTTTATGTCTCCTCTTAGCAAGCTGATCACTTATGTAAGAACCTCATGGCTGGGGGGAGGGGTTACCCACAGCTAAACCTTATGGCTAGGCCTCAGAGAGATTTTTTACACGTACAGAGCTACTATCATAGGCCTCTAGGCCTAACAGCATTATCAGATCCAAATACACAAGAAGTGCTAAAATACAAAAGTAAACATCCAGAAACTGTCTCCATCATCAAACTTGGCCAAGCATTCCAATAACTAGATGGAATGAGTAAGAATCCACAAGCCCTCACAGGAAAGGAAAATGTAGTTACTCAGCACTAGCTGTGTTCTCCGGAAACAGCAGAGATAAGTTCTCACATATGGGTGACATTACCAAGGAGCACACGTGGGAACTCTATAACCCCATCCATTCTCTCTACACTCATCCAGATCCCCCCCCCCCCCACAAACACAAGAACCAAAAGAAAATGCACTGCACTCACTTGAGATCCCAAACACATTCAGGAGAACGAAGCAAGCCACAAGCTCAAGGGCATTCACTTTCACCACCCCCCTTCCCTCTAGAACTCCTTACCTCTATCAATCTGCTCAATCAAGGATCTCCAGCAGTTTAAAAAAAAATCACTCAAAACATACCTCTTCACTGCACACTATGGAACACGAAACACCTCCAAGAACTCAAAGGCACACTAACCGCATACCCCAACTCAAAGTACAGGCAACATTCACCTTTAAACAGCATGTACATAGTTCTAAATAATATGTTAAGTTGTTAAGTGTTGCAAGTTTTTATGTAAATAGTTCTAAAAACAACTGTTCTATGTAAAATGTTAGTTATATGTAAACCTCCCCTGATTTCTGGAAGGGGCGGTATAGAAAAATGTAACAAATAAAACTCCCCAGCTTCCATAGGAAGCTTTTGGGAGCTCCATTGCGCATATGTGCCTGCCTTCCCACCCACAGGCACCATCTTATCTCAGTAGTATGACATAGCTTGAAGAGGGGGTAGGGTAGTGAGGACTTATTCCTGCTGTTTCCGGAGAACACCTGCTAGAGGTGAGTAACTACACTTTCTCCGGGAACAAGCATAAATGAAGTCCTCACATATGGGACACCCCAGTTAAAGGCTACTGAAAAAAACCCTATAAAACAAGTCCAATGGGAGAACCGAGAGAACAGTACAAGTAAGCTCTGTTAGGGTTCTATGGAGTCAGTGTCCGATGCGGACATCAAAATCAGGAAGACTACAGTAGCCTGGACGGACAGGTCAGTGGGAAGGAGCTGAATCTAAGTCACAAACAGGTACTGGAGTACAGCTTGCCCGAAGTTGCTGTCACGCCAAGAATCTCCATCCCGACAGTAACAGGCTGTGAAGATGTGGAACGAAGACCACATAGCAGCCCTACAGATCTCCACTGTAGAGGCAGTGCAAATTTTCTACAGAAGCAGCCACAGCTCAGATATTATGAGCCTTGAAATGGCATTCCAGGCTCAGACCAGCCTGAGCATAGGCAAAGGAGATGCAGATTGTGACCTAAACTGACAGGGTACGTTTGGAAACAGTCACGCCTAGCCTACTGGGATCAAGAGAGACAAAGAGCCAAGTAGAACACCGATGAGCTTTCATTCTTTCTGGCGTCTGTAGGGTGGCCTCACCTCTATTAGCATGAAATCTGGGGGGGGGGGGGGGGGTGGGGGGGGTTGGGAGGAGAAAGGTGGGCAGCAGCGCCAGATGGTTAAGGTGGAAGGATGAAACCACCTTAGGAAGGA
Organism: Ichthyophis bannanicus; assembly: GCA_033557465.1. NCBI lineage: Eukaryota > Metazoa > Chordata > Amphibia > Gymnophiona > Ichthyophiidae > Ichthyophis > Ichthyophis bannanicus. The sequence goes on along the minus strand of CM066039.1, from coordinate 217,707,392 downwards.
ACAGAGGATGCGTCCTCAGGACTACCTTGCTCTGATAGAATCTGGTGTAGAGCAGATGCACCACCAGAGCCTGCAGTTCTCTAATCCAGCAGGCTGAGGTGACCGCCACTAAAAACACTATCTTCTAGGTGAACTTGAGTGAGCAAAGAACCAATGGCTCAAAGGGGGGCAGAAAAGAGTTGCCCCAGCACCACATTTAAGTCCCACACTACTGGCAGGGGCTTGACTGGGGGCTTTGAGAGGAGGCCTCTCAAAAACCAGTCGATGAGAAGGTGCGTGTAGATGAGTTTACCATCAGAACTATGCTTAAATGAACTCTGACCAAGTTAGACTTGAGACCAGAGTTGGAAAGGTGGAGAAGATACATCAGCAATGCCTCCACCATGCAAGAGAAGGGATCTAGTGCCTTACTTGTGCACCAGGTAGAAAATCTACACCATTTGAACACATAGGAGCGGTGTGTGGAGTCTTTCCGCAAAGCGAGGAGCACATTCTCCATGTCCGTAGGGAGCTGAAGTTCCGCAAGAACTACCTGCTCAGCATCCACAGAGTCAAGGCTAGGGAGCAAACATTGGGATGAAGTAGAGTCCTGTGATCCTAGGAGACCAGATCCAGGGCACAGCCTAGTCTGAGAGACTGTCGCCGTGAGAGTCAGAGTACGAAGGGACACCACAGCTGCCTGGGCCAGTGTGGTGCGATGTGTATCATGGAAACTTATCTGCCTGGAGCTGAACAGGGTTTTGGCCATGAGTGGAATTGGTGAATACGCATAGAATAGGCCCTCGCTCCAGTCCAGAAAGGAGATGTTGGAGGCCATTCAATAGATGCTTGATGTCCTGGAGCAGAACTGAATCACCTGAGCATTGTCAGGGGTCACAAAGAGGTCGATGCATGAGGTGCCCCACATCCGGAAGATGCAGCTGGTGACCTCCCTGTTGAAGGGTCACTTGTGTAGCTGAAAGACTCTGCTGAGACAGTCTGCCAGGACACTGAGCTCCCCTTGGGCACGTACATGGCTCTGAGGTCCATGCCCTGGGAGATTTCCAGAGAGACACTTCTTCCTGACACAGGAGGTATGAACCTATGCCACCCTGTTTGTTGATGTAAAACATTGCCACTTGATTGTCCATCTGGATAAGGACATCGGGCTGGTCAATTGTGCCTGGAAGGCCCGAAGTGTGTTTGCAGTGGCTCATAAGTTCCAAAACGTTGATCTGATGCAGGCGCTCCTGTGCTGTCCAGAGGCTCTTTGGGCACAGCCCATTGAGATGGGCTCCCTAGTCCAGTTTGGCATCTGTGGTCAGCGTATGGTGATGTGAAGGGAGCTGGAAGGAGAGACCCCTGAGCAGGTTTTGTGTTGGAGCCACCAGAACAGGGATTCCTGGAGCCTTGGAGTGATCACCAACTTGTCCTTGAGGCAGCCTGTGATCTGATGCCACTGGGTGCACAAGGTCCATTGCACTTGGTGCATTCATAGACAAGCTAAGGGAGTAATATGAACCATGGAGACTATGTGGCTGAGCAAACAGAGCATCTGGCTGTGTTGGATTACACTGACTACCGTGAAGAGTTGTTGCACCTGATCCCTGAGCAAGAAGGCTCGAGCTAGGGTGGTATCAAGGCGAGCCCTAATGAACTCGAGTCGCTGAGAGGGCTAAAGGTGAGACTTCATGTAGTTGATCACAAAGTCCAGATGTTATAGGATCTGAATGATGCATCATGCCAACTGCCGAACCTCATCGGAATTGTGCCCTTTATCAGCAAGATGTCCAAACAGAGGAAGATTAACACTCCCAGGGTCCAGAGGAAGGTAGCAATAATCGCCAGGCATTTCATGAAAACTCTTGGGGCATAGGCCAGGCCAAAGTGCAGCACCTGATACTGATAGGGTTGGCCATTGAGCATGAAACGGAGGTACTGCCGATGAAGGTGGTGGATGGGGTTGCAGATTTGAGGTCCAAGGAGCAGAGCCAGTCTTCCTATTGAAAGTATGGTAGCAATGTTCCTAGGGAGACTATTTTGAACTTTTCCTTCACCAAGAATCGATTGAGGTTCTGTAGGTCCATTGTGGGCCTGAACCTGCCTGTTTTCTAGAAACCCATGTAGCAAGAATAGATCCCTTTTCCAGTCTGTACTGGCGGCACCAGCTTGATGGCGAGATCAGCCAGGAGAGTGTGATCCTCCTGCTGGAGAAGTTCTCGGTGTTGAGGATTAAGGGGGTACTCCCTTGGGAAAAACAGGGGAGGCAGTTGGGCAATGTGCAGCATGGATGATTGTCAGAACACAGGAATCAGTGGTTACGATGGGCCACCTGTGGGCAAAGTGAAACATCTGTCCCCCCACTTGCTGAGGTACTGTCCCTGTCCCTTCTGTTGCCCCTACTGAGAGCCTTGGTAGGACTGATAAGGAGGGTACCCCATGTAATATTTGAATTATGATTACCAACTTGTAATATAAACTGTAAATAGTTTTACAACAACCTCTGTTGTTGATTTGTATATAGTTACCCTTGTTACAGTCCCAAGTTCACAATCCTGTTATAATGTAAGCACAAGATCTTTTGTTCTGATGCAAAATTTTGTTATTTGTGAACCGCACTGATACTGAAAAGCACGGTATATAAGAGCCTGTAAATAAATAAAAATAAATAAAATACCTACACTTATGTGGGTAGAATTCCTTTTTTCCTGATGACTTTTCTTGGCAGGGTCCGCAGTCTTCCTGGAGAGGCAGTTCATTACTTCTCCAGCTCCCCTGCCTTGTCTTCCATAGACTTGCCAAATAAATTTTCACACTGGCAGGGGACGCCAGCAAGCTTGTCTTGTACCCACTGCTCGAGATCGGAAGACTATAGCCATGCCAGGTGATGGGTCCCAATGCCCACCATGGCTATCCTACTTACAGGCTGCTCTACTCATGTACTCTGAGCAATCCTTCCCCTTAGAAACCAGGCTATGGAACCTCTCCAGATGTTCTGGGGGCAGCAGGTCAGAGAATTTGGTGATGTCCCCCATGATGTTTGTCAAATATATCACCAGATAAAGCTGGTATGAAAGGATGTAGGCCACCAGCATCGAGCCCTGGTAGCATTTGCACTCTACCCCATCTAGAGTATGGGCTTCCCTTCCTGGAGGGACTAAGAGTGGGTCTTACAGTTTTTGATGCACCTCATAACTGACTCCACCACCATCTAACTGTGGGACTGCTGAGGCTTTTTAAATCCAGGGCTCTTCTGGACTCTATACATAAAATCCAGTGGCTAATTGGGGGCACCATCAAAGGATTCTCCCACATCCTGAAGAGGTGTTGAAGGATGCAGTGGACCAGTACAGTGACCGCCTCCTTCAGTGGTGAAGTATACTGCCGTATTTCCAATTATCAGCTTCTTGGTTCCTCTTCGGCCTTGACAGTGAATGGGAGTATCTTTGCCATGTCCCTGACAAACTCATGGAATGAGATGTTTATTTATTTATTTATTACAGTTTCTTATATACCGCGCTATTTAGAATCAGCGCGGTTTACATCATAACAAAACGACCATTACGACAAACTGTCAGGTTTTACATTGAACAGGAGTTCAATGTTCTCAGGTGAAGAGTTGCATTGCTCACAGGGTGGCAAAGAATTGGATGGAATGTCCTGATGCTGATCTGAGACCAAGGACTCCTCATCGGTCTCCCAACCCTCAGCTCCGAGTTGGTTAGAAAATCAAAGTATCAACATACTGCCTCCTGATGCCTGCAGCGCTTGAGAGGAGGATGGTATCCAGGGATTCTAATGCCTATAGTATGCAATCCTCAGACCCAGAGGCACTCACAGGAGAGATCACCATCGGCACAAACAGTGAGCCAGAGCCCTTGCCTGAGTTCTCTTCCCTGCTGGAGAGGGCATGGGTTTCTAGAAAAGGCTGCACCACCATCAGCAGGTCTTTTGCTTTCTAAGCCACCCATCCGCCCTCCCCTGGCGGAATGGGACCGGAATGTGGTAGTCATGCAGCTCACCCGTTCACCTTTGATATTGTGGGTGCCTCAGCCTGAGATGCCAGAAATACAGCTAGGTTTCTTTCCAAGGCCTGCATACACCCAGCCAAGAGTGCTATCTCTGAAACAGAGCCGGAACAGCTGTCTCAGCCTCTGATGCTAACTGTACTGGGAGACCGCCAATGGCCCACCGGAGCTTTGGGAGCAACTACTCCTACCAGTGCAGCTTGGGAAGCCGCCAGCAGCCTTCGCCCTTGGAGTCACATGGGGGGGGGGGGGGGGCTTTGATGCCAGTGCCCATGGGGTTTCCCCTGATTCTTGGCATTGTCCTTTGACGTTGACAGAGTGGAAGACTGTTCCTTCAGGAGACCTGTCTCTTCAGAAGACAGCCTCTGGCCAAGGCTACCACAGCTCCTTGGCTCCAAATGAGCTTGAGCGCCATGCTGAGCCAAAGCCTCAGCCAAACCTCTTGAGGACATTGATGCCGATGCCAATGCCACAGATTCAGATGACCCAAACAGAGACTCATTGTTTCTCTTGTTTCTTGAGGCCCTTTCGGGTCATCTGCAAACACAATGTGCAGCTGGAGAGCGCATGGTCAAGCTTGAGGCGCTGTATGCACCAGTTATGGCGGATTATCACCAAAATGGTGCAGGTACACCAGATGCATTTTTTAAAGCTGCTGGCTGGCTTTGACATGTTGGGAAGACTGTTTCCACCAAGTCAAAGGATGCCAATGATCTGACTGACTAGGAAGACATGCAGGAAGAAAAAAACTCATGTACCAAAAACCAAAAGAAAAAAGAACCAAAAAAAGACACAGCATTAAGAAACCGGCGCTTTGGCTGATGGGCAGGAAGGGCAGGTCCAAAAACAATACTGAATGACTTCAGAAAAAAATAACAAAAACCACAAGGGTTAGAAAGCATAGTTACTCACTTGTAACAGGTGTTCTCCAGGGACAGCAGGAATCAGTCCTCACTTATAGGTGACATCAGCACTGACAGAGCCCATGTGAAGCAATTCCCCAGCTTTCAAAGAAAGCCTTTGGGACTGCTGCCACGCATGTGTGGTCCTCTTCCCACCCAAGGGTGCCATCTTGCTCAGTCAGGTTCCTTAGATCAAGCCCTATCAAGCAGATGGCAAGGGAAGGACAAAACCTCAGCAACTTATCAGGGGAGGCGGGAGGGTAGTGAGGACCAATTCCTGCTGTCCCTGGAGAACACCTGTTACAGATGAGTAACTACGCTTTCTCCAGGAACAAGCAGGAAGTGAGTCCTCACTTATGGGACTCACTAGTTATAGGCTACCGAACCTGTAACCAAAAAACACCTCCACGAGGACGTGAGCAGAAGCCAAAGCCCGAAGGAGCCCAAGTCCTCGGGGCAAAGCTCTCAGTAGCTGTGAAGAAGAGATGGAGGGCAGGAGTTGCTTATACCCCAAACAGATTATGGAGTACAGCCTGGCCAAAAGGCACTGTCCTGGCAGGACTCCCTCTCCAGGCAGTAGTGAGCAGCGAAGGTATTCGTGGAAGACAAGGTCGCCGCCCGGCAGATAGCGATCAGGGGCAGGGAGCATAACGAGGCTACTGAGGCCGCTTTGGCCCGGACCCCGTGTGCGGTGACTCAATGATCCAGCGGGGTGCCTGCCTTTGCATGGGCAAAAGCGATGCAGTCCGCCACCCAGAGGATGCGTTTGGTAACTGCCTGCCCCCGGCCTATTGGGATCGTAGGTCACGAAGAGCCGGCCAGACTTGCGATGAATCTGGGTACATTGCAAGTAAAGGGCAAGAGCCTGTCTGCCATCAAGGGTATGGAGAGCCGTCAATGCCTGGTCAGCATGGGACCTCGGAAAGAAAGTCGGCAGGGCTATCTCCTGGTTAAGATGGAAATCCAAGATGACTTTAGGTAGGAATATGGGGTAGGTACAGAGAACCACCCTGTTTCGATAGTACCTGGTGTAAGGGGCGTCAGCCATGAGAGCCTGGAGCTCACTGACTCGGCAGGCCGAGGTCAGCGCCACCAGGAAGGCCAACTTCCAGGACAGGTGTCAGAGCGAGCACATCGCCATTGGCTCAAAAGGAGAATGGGTGAGCTGCATGACTACCACATTCAGGTCCCATTCCGCCAGGGGAGGGCGGATGGGTGGCTTAGAAAGCAAAAGACCCCGCATAAAGTGAGAGACTAATGACTGTCCCAAGATGGGCTTCCCCTCGATGGGGAGGCGATTAGCCGAGATGGCACTCAAGTGTATCTAACAGATTTCGACTTCAGCCCTTCCTTCAAGAGATGGAGGTGATACTGGAGGGTCCATTGAATGGGGCATGAGAACAGATCGATCTGGACCCCGAGCACCAGACCGAGAAGCACCTCCACTTGAAGGCATAGGCTCATCTAGTGGAGTCCTTTCTCGAGGAGAGGACGACTTCCTTGACCTCCTCCGGAAGAGCCAGTGAGGCTAGGGAAACCAGTTCAGCCGCCAGGCCATGAGGGATAAGGAGGCTAGGTTTGGGTGCTGCAGAGCTGAGCCCAGGGGAACAGGAGGTTCTGTCGACAGCCGAAGCAGGAGCGGGAATCAAGGCTGTTGAGGCTACAAGGATCAACGATGCCTGATCCCGCTGAACCTTGAAATGGGTCCTCGCAATGAGAGGGAAGGGCAGGCATGCATAGAACAGGCTGGATGACCAGTCCAGAAGGAATGCATTGGGGCTCTTCGTGCTCGGGTATGGTACCGGCCCACAAAAGTGGGGGAAGCTGCGTGTTCTGGGGACTGGCGAAGATGTCTATCGCTGCCGTCTCCCAGCGGAGAAACAGCCAGTCCGCTACTCCTGGATCTACCCACCATTTGCGGGGGCAAAGAATTCTGCTGAGTCTGTCCGCCAGGACATTCTCCTGACCTGGAAGGTAGGTCGCCTTGAGAGACGTCTTCCGTCGGACAGCAAAGGAGATGAGGACCGCTTCCAGGTAGAGGGAGCGCGATCCCGCGCCTCCCTCCATGTTGATGTAGAACACCGCCATCCGGTTGTTGGTCTGCATGAGAACTGACCTCCCTCTGAGGTGATCCTCGAAGGCCCTCAGGGCCCACCAAATCGCCCGGAGTTTGAGCAAGTTTAATTGTTGCTGAGACTCCTCGGGCGACCACGGCCTCTGTGTGCACAGAGGCCTGCAGTGGACTCCCCACCCTAAGAGAGAAGCATCTGTAGTTAGCACCGCATCCTGCTGCGTGGTCTGGAAGGGCAGTCCCTGTAGGAGGTTGCGGGGGTTTTGCCACCAGCTGAGGGACAGATGGAGGTCAGGAAGAACTCTGACGGGGTCCCAGAGGTGACCGAGGGACTGGCTCCATTGGACACTGAGCTGTCCGCATGTGCAGGTGGGCATGGGGGACCACATGCACGGTAGAGGCCATGTGGCCCAGAAGGTGTAGCACGAGCAGTGACACGGGGAGTGCTTTGAACGTGGGCTGCCAGAGTTCGGAGGCGCTCAGTGCGATCCGCTGGTAAGAAGGTAGTCGCCTGCTGAGTAGTGAGGTGTGCCCCGATGAACTCCAGTGCCTGCACTGGCACGAGGTGAGACTTTGGGTAGTTGACCAAGAACCCCAAGCTCTCCAACAGAAGGATGGCGCGCGACATTGTTCGCCGAGCTTCCTTGATGGAGTAGCCCTAGACAAGCCAGTCATCAAGGTAGGGAAAGATCGGCATGCCCTGATGCCAGAGATGGGCGACGACCACGACGAGACACTTTGTAAAGACTCGTGGGGCAGACGCGAGGCCAAAGGGGAGCACCCTCTACTGGAAGTGCACTCCCTGCACCCTGAAAAGCAGATACTGCCTGTGCTGTGGGTGGATTAAGATGTGGGCATAAGCATCCTTTAGATCCAAGGAGCACAGCCAGTCACTCTGCTGGAGGAAGGGCAGCAGAACGCCAAGAGATAACATCTTGAACTTCTCCCGCACCAAGAACTTGTTCAGCTTGCGGAGGTCGAGGATGGGCCGCAGACACCCCGTCTTTTACGGGACGAGGAAGCACTGGGAATAGAAGTCAAGGAGGCTCTGTCGGGGAGAAGGGAGGTGGAAGCCTGTCAAAGTGAAGGCAATAGCCGTTTCGGACGACCTGGAGAACAACCAGGTATCCGCGGTGATGGAGGACCACGATGGGGCGAAAAGGGACAGGCGTCCCCCCACTGGCTGCTGCATCGCTGGAGGACAAGGGGCTATGGCGATGGCATCAAAACCCCTGAGCGGGTTGTGGAGGTGCTGGAGTTTAGGCTTTTGGTCCTTTTGGCTTACGATGCACCTGGCCGGATTTACTCTGCGCCGGGGTGGTCGGCGCAGGGGTAGCCGGGTATAGCGGATAGCCCCAGTACTGGAGGCCCTTCCGAGGGAAAAGGATTTCTTGGCTGGTTGTTTCTTTTGGGGCAAAGTGGAGGTCTTGTGTGAGAGATGGGTTCTGATGACGAACTCCGCCTCTATCTCTGTGGCTTTATCCTCCATTGGCTTGCCGAAGAGCTGCTCGCCAAGGCAGGGCACATCTAGGAGTTTCTCCTGCACCCATTGCTCCAAATCCAAGGATTGGAGCCATGCCTGGAGGTGGGCCCCGATGCATACGGCCACCACCCGAGCTGATGATTCGAACCCATCATAAGCGGCTCGGGAGAGGTATTTAGAGTAGTCTGCAATGGATTTCAGCAGAGTGCTGAATCTGTTGAGGGGCTCATCCTCAAGGCCCGTGGAGAACCCTCTGAGCTCCTTGGCCAGATCGTGCAAGAACATACCGATGTACATTTGGTATGCTTGAATGTGACATGAGAGCATGGAGTCTTGGTAGGCCTTGCGGCCCAGGGTATCTAGGGCTCTCTACTCTCAGCTGGACGGCACCAACGAGTGCGATTTAGGGTTCTTTTGCTTCCTCATGGCCGACTCCACCACCATAGAGTGAGGGGGAGATGGGTCTTCCTGAAGCCCGGCCCACGTTGTACCTTGTAAATCGTGTCAAGGCGCTTGCTCACAATAGGGACCGAGGCAGGGGCCTCCCACATGCGGAGCAGCAGCTGAGATAAAATAGGAGGAACCGGCACAGTGAGGGATTCCCCGGGCGGGGACTCGTACTGAAGAATATCGAGTTCTTCAGCACGAGGGTCCTCCTCGGCCTGTGTGGTCAGATTAAGGGCCTGCGCCATGTCCTGAACGAACACCAGGAAGGAGGTGTCCTTGGGTGGCGAGTGCCGCTGGAACACGGGCAGGGACTGGTCCGACGGAAGATCTCGGTTTCCAGGGAGATGTCCCCATCAGATTCCCACTCCGAGAAATCAGTCGAGGAATCCGAGCCGGGTAGATCACCCTGTCCCATAGCCAGTGCCCGCTTGGAGCCGGAGGCCTTGGAAGATCTCGCGTCCGAGGAATGGGAGGTCGAGTGAGACCGACGTCGAGGACCATTACGAGGCCTGCGGCTCTCAGGGGTTTCCTGGACGCCTTTAGGTGTCCCACACGAGGGACCCTTGGTCTCTGGCGCGGGTCAGCAAAGCTGGCCGTGAGCGCCTACTGGGAAGCAATGAACGCAGAAATGCTGCATTCCAGTGCCAGCATGTGGGACTCCCACACGGGCATGGGGCCCTGCAATGCCAATCCTGGGGGGTCACCAGGTTAGGTATCGAGGAGGAGAGGTGGTCCTCACTGGGACGGGGTACCTTGCGGGGCCGCTCCCTGTCCGACTCTCAGGAATGCCGAAGGGGGCTGATCGACTGAGCGCTCACGCTTGTAGGGAGCCCCCAACAGAGACTTCAAGGCCTTTTTGCACCGCTCCACCTCAGGGGATCCCTGGTCAGAGTGCTGCCGAGAGCGCAGGGCCGCCATGGGGTGGGGGGGGGGGGCCCAGGGCAGAGATGACCGAGGGTGCCACTGGGGATTCCAATGCAGTCTTTCAGAAAATGTCTTCGGACTTCTGCTTACGATTGAGCAGGACCTTAGAGGACATTTTCTTGTAGAGCGAACAGAGCTCCGGATCATGGTTGGCTCTGAGGCACCGCAGACAACAGCAAGTTCCGAGAGCATCTATCACATTTTTTGAAGCCGGTGGCCATGGGGGTAAAAATGACCCCTGTGAGGTCGACCACCCATGCAGCCAGCGGTTAGAGAGAGGAAAAGGGCACGAAGCCCGAAACAAAAAAATGAAAAATAGACTATCCCCTAAAGCTCTAAAAACGTAGAGCAGGGGATGACGATAGAGGACCGGTGCAACCGGAAAACAGAAAGGTCTGTAGGCCCAAAAACGAGAACTTTTTCCAAGGGACGAGGACGTGCGTCTGAAGGGGTCCACGGAAAAAGGGAGACTGAGCAAGATGGCACCCTTGGGCGGGAAGAGGACCACACATACGTAGCAGCAATCCCTAAGGCTTTCTTCGAAAACTGGGGAATTGTTCTGCGTGGGCTCCGTCAGTGCCGACGTCACCCATAAGTGGTGACTTACTTCCTGCTTGTTCCTGGAGAACCATGCTTTTCCAAGGCCAAGCAAATGTCTGAGGGGCTCTGCGGAAGAGAGAAGACTGAGGTAAGATGGCTCTTGCAGGCAGGAAGGCAGTGTCACATGTGCAATGGAGCTCCCAAAAGCTTCTTGTGGAAGCTGGGGAGCATGCCTGCGTGGGCTCTGTCGGTGACATCACCCATATGTGAAGACTTCATTCCAGCTCATCCCTGGAGAAACAACAGAATTTACAAAACAAGAGAAAAAACTCTTCAAAGAATTAGATCAGCAAATGAAAGATAAGTGTCAAATGTACAAAATACAGCAGGAAATACAAAGTGTTACTACAAGAACCCTTTGCCAATCACAAATGGATACATGAATGGTTAAGGAGAGGTGTACTGAAATTGAAAGATGAGAGATTGATAGTTGCAACCCAGGACAGCGGATTAAGGATGAGATGGTTTACAGCGAGCATAGAAAAAACTGGCAACACAGACATATTGATTCTGTATGAAAGACCTGGAAACAGCGACTCGCCTCACAGCTGGCTGTGAAGTTCTGATGGCAGAAAATTTATATACAGAAAGGCACAACAAAGCAGCATGCCTCATCCATTGGAAACTCTGTAAACACTACACCATCACTGTGCCTGAGCAGCACAGGGAAACCCGACATAATGATAAAGGAGAAAAACACCAGAATGGCATTGATAACGGGGGTGTCTGTTCCATGTGACTATTCTGTGAATCGTGTGGGGAGGCAGACGTTCCTGAAGTGCCAAGAAATGCAGTCAGAGACCAAGAAAATGTGGCATAAAGCTACAGAAATATTTCCCATTGTACTGGAAGATACAGGCTTGATAAAGAGTAGTTACTCACCTGTAACAGGTGTTCTCCAGGAGCAGCAGGAATCAGTCCTCACATATGGGTGACATCGACGTCGATGGAGCCCCCGTGGAGCATTTCCCCAGCTTTCTATGAAAGCCTTTAGGAATACTGCACGCATGCGCGGTCCCCTTCCCGCCCAAAGGTGCCATCTTGCTCAGTCAAATGACATAGCTAAAAACAGCACACAAAAATGTAAGAATAAACTATGTACAACTGCCACTCCCAGGGGAGGAGGGAGGGTTGTGAGGACTGATTCCTGCTGCTCCTGGAGAACACCTGTTACAGGTAACTACTCTTTCTCCAGGACCAAGCAGGAAGTCAGTCCTCACATATGGGTGACTCCCTAGCTCTGGGCTACCAGGAACCCAGGCTGAACAAGAGAACTCCCTCTAGTCCCAGCATCAAAGAAAGGCTTTGCACTGAAAGAACCCCCACCGGTACCCCAACGGAGGGCTGGAGGGCAGGAGTTGCCTAAACCTCAAAGAGATTCCGGAGTACTGCCTGGCCAAAAGCAGTGTCCCTACAGGACTCCTTCTCCAGGCAGTAATGGGCCGCAAAAGTCTGGCTTGAGGACCAAGTTGCAGCCCTGCAGATGTCTGTCAACGGTACAGAGCGGAGATGAGCTACTGAGGCAGCCATAGCCCTTACACGGTGGGCCGTGACCCGACCCTGCAAGGGAAGGTCAGCCACCCTGTAAGCCCAGGTGATACAGTCAGCCTACCATTTTTATTATATACAATTTAATGTTCACTGTAATTTCAATTGTTTGAATAAGTTTCAATGTAATGTTCAAGTTTTTTTCTATGTAAACTGCTTTGATTTTTCTGAAAGGCGGTATATAAGACCGTTCAATAAATAAATAAAATAATAAATATGGACAAGGTACGCGTGGACACAGCTAACCCCAGATTATTAGGGTCAAAAGATATGAAGAGCTGAGTAGCCCTTCTATGTCCCTGCGTACGGTCAAGGTAGAAGGATAAGGCCCTCCTACAGTCCAGGGTATGCAGGACCGCTTCAGCCTGGCTTGCATGAGGCCTAGGGAAGAATGTTGGAAGAACCACCTCCTGGTTGAGGTGGAAAGAGGAGACAACTTTTGGGAGGAACTTTGGATGAGTCCTAAGGACTACCCTGTTCCTATAGAAGTGGGTGTAAGGCCTGTCACAGACCAGGGCCTGGAGCTCACTCACTCGTCTGGCCGAGGTTAAGGCTACCAGGAAGAGTGTCTTCCAGGAAAGGAAGTGGAGAGGACAAGTAGCCATCGGCTCAAAAGGTGGGCGAGTCAATTGGTGCAAGACCACATTCAGCTCCCACTCAGGGGCTGGAGGACGGACAGGAGGCTTGAGCAAGAGCAAACCCGAGGAACCGGGACACCAAGGGGTGAACCGACAGAGAGTGTCCCTCCTCCAGAGAGTGGTGAGCTGCCAGAGCTGAGGTGGACCCGAACAGAATTGGACTTAAGGCCCTGATTGGCAAGTGCAGCAGGTACTGAAGCACTACTGGTACAGCACAGGAGAATGGATCTTCTGTACGCAGCTGACACCACACAGAAAATCTTTTCCATTTCAGGGCATAGGTTTTTCTAGTGGACTGCATCCTAGAGGCCAGGACGACCTCTTCAACTTCTGGAGGTAGGCCCCAAGGAGCCAAAACTACCCTTGCAGCCTCCAGGCCATCAAATTGAGATATTTGGGTGCAGAAGAGAACCTTGATCCTGAGAGAGAAGGTCGGGCTGCAACCCTAGAGGCAGTGGGGGGTCCACTGCCAGTTGAAGTAGAAGTGGAAACCAAGGTTGCCTCGGCCACCTGGGAGCTACTAGTAGTACCGAGGCCTTGTCCTTCAGAACCTTGGACAGGGTTCGGGCCACCAGAGGTGTGGGAGGAAACGCATATAGGAGGCCCTGAGACCAGGAAATCAGAAAAGCATCCGCTGCCCACCTCATGGGATGCGGGTGCCTGGAGCAGAACCTGGGCAGTTGCTTGTTCAGGAGACTGGCAAAGATCTATGGATGGAAGTCCCCATTTCAGGAAAATCTTCTGAACCACAAATGGGTGGAGTTGCCATTCGTGGGGCTGCAGAACTCTGCTCAACCGGTCTGCCAGGCAATTCTCCTGGCCAGGGAGGTAAACAGCTTTGAGAAACATGTTGTGCTTGAGCACAAACAAGCAAAGGTCCTGTGCCTCCTGACAAAGGAGCCTGGACCCAGTGCCGCCCTGCTTGTTCACATAAAACATGGCTACTTGGTTGTCCGTCTGTACTAAGACAGACTGGTGAGCCAGGTTTTGAGAGAAAGTCTTGAGGGCTAAGCGAATAGCCCGGAGTTCCAGTAGGTTGATCTGTTGCGTGGCCTCCCAGGGAGACCAAAGGCCCTGGGTGCACTTACCCAGACGATGTGCGCTCCCCAGCCCTGCAGAGAGACATCGGTGGTCAACACCAGTGTGAACCCAGGAATCTGAAAAGGCACCCCTTGCAGTAGATTGGGGGGGGGGGGGGTGCAGCCACCAGCGTAGGGAGTTCAGGAATGGTCTGGACACCCTTACTCTGTCTCTGAGGCGACCTGTGGACTGTGTCCACTGAGTCCTGAGGCACCACTGTGCAGGCCTCATAAGGAGTCGGGCATTGGGAGTCACATGCACTGTCGAAGCCATGTGGCCCAGAAGCCGCAGCCAGAGTCTGGCAGAAACCAGTGGCTTGTGGAGAAACTGGTTTGCCAAGTCTATCAGTCTTTGGGCTCTGTCTTCTGGCAAGAAAGCCTTTGCCTGCAGAGAGTCCAGCCTTGCTCCTATGAACTCCAAGTTCTGGGAGGGGAGCAAAGTGGACTTTGCGAAGTTTATGACAAAACCCAGGTGTTGAAGAAGAGAAATAGTTTGAAGGGTGGCTTGTCTGGCCTCCTGGCACGTCTGACCCCTGATGAGCCAGTCGTCCAGATAGGGGAAGACAAAGATACCCTGATTTCTCAGGTAGGCCGCCACCACCGCCAGACATTTGGTAAAGACTCTGGGGGCGGAGGTGAGGCCGAAAGGCAGCACTCTGTACTGATAATGGCTTCCTCCCACAATGAACCTGAGGTACCTTCTGTGGTCTGGATGAATGAGGATGTGAGTGTACGCATCCTTTAGATCTAAGGAGCATAGCCAATCTCCCTGCTGGAGGTAGGGCAGAAGTGTTCCAAGAGTAAGCATCTTGAACTTTTCTTTCTCTAGGAACTTGTTGAGATTTCTGAGGTCGAGAATAGGCCTGAGGCCTCCGGTTCTCTTTGGTACGAGGAAGTACCTGGAGTAGAAACCGTGACCTTGGAGGTGGGGAGGCACAGGCTCCACCGCCTTGTCTCGCAACAGACCCTGAAGCTCTTGAAGGAGGTCTGTGTGTAGAGGAGGCCTTGGAGGCTCTCCAGGGAAGTAAGGAGGCGGCAGCTGATGGAAATGAAGCATGTAGCCCGTGTGGACTATGCGTAAGACCCAACTGTCTCCTGTAGTGGGTGGCCACCTGTGGGAAACAGGGTTAGTCGACCTCCTGTGCAGGGATGGGACAGCAGAGACGGAGAGGCTATGCCTTGGGAGTCAAAAACCCCCACCAAGCTGAGTGGGAGCAGGAGCCTGAGGCTTGGGGGCCTTCTGCCTACGGGGCCCATGTCCCTGCCCCTTGGCCTGCTGACCCTGTGGGGGAGCTGGGGAAGCCTGGTAAGGTGGGAACTGTTTGTAGGCAGTCACCTTCCTCGGGTAAAAGGACTTCTTACCCGAGCCCTTCTTTTTATGAGAAGGGGCAGAAGTCTTTCTAGACAGCCTTGTCCCTGTGAGGTGCTCAGTCTCGAGCTGTGCAGCCTTCTCAGCCATGGGCTTGCCAAAAAGGTTCTCACCTCGGCAAGGGACATCGACCAACTTGTCTTGAACTCATGGCTTGAGATCCGATGACTGCAGCCATGCCTGGCGTCGAGCAGCGATGCCGGCTGCTGCAACACGGGCCGAGGCCTCAAAGCCATCGTAGGCTGCGTGGGACATGAGCTTAGAGCATTCCCGAATCCCCGAGGACAAGGACTTGAACCTCTGCAAAGGTTCCCCGGAGAGACCAGCAGAGAACCCGGCAAGCTCCTTCCACAGGTCCCGCAAGTACATTCCCATGTACAGCTGGTAAGACTGGACACGGCAAGCAAGCATCGAGCCCTGGAAGCACTTTCTACCAAACGCATCCAGGTTCCGGGCCTCCCTGCTGGGGGGCACCGCGGAGTACATCTTCTGACTTTTCAGACGATGCATGGCCGATTCCACCACCATGGAATGGTGTGGTAGCTGCGCCTTTTGAAAACCAGGGCTCTTACGGAGTCGATAAATGGAATCGACCCGCTTGCTCAGAACCAGCACCCAGGCCGGTGCCTCCCACATCCGGAAGAGGAGCCGTTCCAGCATCGGAGGAACCGGCGCAGTAAAGGCCTCCTTCGGAGGAGAGTCATACTGCAGGGCCTCGAGCTCTTCGGCTCCTCCTCGGGGTCCACGGGGATCGCCAAAGCAGTGGCCATATCCCGAAAGAACTCCGAGAACCGGGTATCCTCCGGAGGGGGATCTACTCCGGGGCTCAGACTGCGGTGAGTCCGACGGGACGCACCGAGTCTTGAAGGTATCAGGGGACTCCTCATCCTCCGTCTCCCAGGCGGACTCGTCCGAAGAGGAGTCGGGCCCCGACCGTGTGGGGCCCAGCAGCACCTGCCCCGACGCCGAAGGCACCAGCGTCGACGCCCTCAGTCCCAACCAGGAGGTCGAGGGTGACCGCGACCGAGGACGACCTCGAGCCTTCATGGTCTCGAGTATCGGCTCGGTCTCCGGGGTGGACTTCGATGTCCCGGTGGTCGGGGCAGATGCGCCAGCAAGGCTGGCCATCAGTACCCGCTGCTGATCATGAAGGCAGACAGTCTGCACTCCAAGGCTGTCAGCCTGAGACCCAGCTCAGGAGACTCAACAGCCACCAACTTGGGCCCCTGGGAGGAGAGTCCTCGAGGACAACAGGACTTACGTGTCCAGCAGACTCCGGCTCCACACGAGGCACTTTTGACGGCTTCTCCTGTTCCAAGGGCCCGGGACGGTGGTCGGGGGTCCAAGACCTAGCCCTTGAGGAGCCAGGGACTTCCTCCGACGACGCCCTCGTGAGCCGCTTCTTCCTCTTTTGCTCCCGCTCGGGGGACCCCCTGTCTGAGGAACCCCGACGATGCTCGGGGTCAGACTCCCGAGACGTCGAGGCCTCAGACGAGGTCTGGGCCCGGCCGGAGGCCGAATCAGAGAAAAGCCTTTCCTTTTGATGCTGGCGACTTCGAAGTGCCTTAGTGGACATTTTGCCACACGGTACACAGATCTTAGGATCATGATCAGGACCGAGGCACCGAAGGCAGCAGTCGTGTGTGTCAGTGAGAGACATTAGTTTCTTGCACCGATCACACTTTTTAAAACCACTGGAAGCCATCAGGGAAAAAAGAGCCCCCGCGAGGTCAAAGGACCGGCCTTCCAAGGAAAAAGGGGCGCGAACGCCAGCCACGAAGGGCAAAAACCGAAAAAAGGAGAACGGGCTCGATACCGGTGTACCGAACCCAGTGGGAAGGGAACCGGCGTCGAACTGGGCAAAAAACCACGATGGAATCGCAGGAAATAGCAAGAAAAAATCGAACTGTTTTCCGGGTGAACTAGGACAGACGTCCGACGGGCTCCACGGAAAAAGAGAGACTGAGCAAGATGGCACCTTTGGGCGGGAAGGGGACCGCGCATGCGTGCAGTATTCCCAAAGGCTTTCATAGAAAGCTGGGGAAATGCTCTGCAGGGGCTCCATCGATGTCGATGTCACCCATATGTGAGGACTGACTTCCTGCTTGGTCCTGGAGAAAGAAGAATTTCCAAGCACATCTTGACAAACTATCCATACATGAACGGCGACTAGATGGACCATACTGGTCTTTATCTGCCATCATTTACTATGTTACTATGAACATAAGATATGCCATACTGGGTTAGACCAAGGTCCATCAAGCCCAGTATCCTGTTTCCAACAATGGCCAATCCAGGTCACAAGAACCTAGCAGTTTCCCAAAGACACACAGGTTTTAGCAATGCTTGTATTGGGGCAAGCAGTGGACTTCCTGGGTCCTCTTTAATAATGGTTTATGGACCTTTCCTCCAGAGACAGAGTAGTTACTCACCTGTAACAGGTGTTCTCCAGGAGCAGCAGGAATCAGTCCTCACTTATGGGTGACGTCGGCGCCGACGGAGCCCTCGCGGAGCAATTTTCCCCAGCTTTCGCAGAAAGCCTTTGGGAATTGCAGCGCGCATGCGCGGTCCCCTTCCCGCCCAAGGGTGCCATCTTGCTCAGTCTGATGACATAGCGAGAGACAGCAAAAAAGTTAGGAAAAAGAATGACTGCAACGCCAAGGGGAGGAGGGAGGGTAGTGAGGACTGATTCCTGCTGCTCCTGGAGAACACCTGTTACAGGTGAGTAACTACTCTTTCTCCAGGACCAAGCAGGAAGTCAGTCCTCACTTATGGGACTCCCGAGCTCAAGGCTACCGAAGACCTCAACCGAAAAATGAGCTCCCTCAAGCTCAACAGTACAGAAGGAAGGAATCTTCTCTGAATACAAATCTGGCCGGTAGCCCAACACCAGGGCCGGAGGGTAGGAGTTGCTTAGACCTCAAAGAGATTGTGGAGGACTGCCTGTCCGAAAGCACTGTCCCTGCGGGACTCCCTCTCCAGGCAGTAATGAGCTGCAAACGTCTGGCTTGAAGACCAAGTAGCGGCCCGGCAGATGTCCGCCAACGGAACAGAGCGGAGGTGAGCCACTGACACAGATTGCCCTGACACGGTGAGCCGTGACTCGACTCTCTAAGGAAAGGCCGGCTGCTCCATAAGCCCAGGCGATACAGTCAGCTACCCAGATGGACAAAGTATGCTTAGAGACGGATACCCCCAACCGATTGGGGTCAAAAGAGACGAAAAGCTGGACAGCTTTTCGATGCTCTCGCGTACGGTCAAGGTAGAAGGATAAGGCTCTTCTACAGTCCAGAACAGTTTCAGCTTGGCTGCTATGCGGTCTGGGAAAGAAGGTCGGAAGAACCACTTCTTGATTGATGTGAAAAGAGGAGACCACCTTCGGAAGAAACTTAGGGTGAGTCCGTAAGACCACCCTATTCTTGTAGAACCTAGTGTAAGGGGGCTCCGACACTAGGGCCTGTAGTTCACTAACGCGCATAGCGGAGGTAAGGGCTACCAAGAAGAGAGTTTTCCAGGAGAGGAAACGAAGAGGGCAGGTAGCCATGGGTTCAAAAGGTGGACAGGTAAGCCTTTGCAAGACCACATTGAGATCCCAGTCAGGAGCTGGAGGGCGCAACGGGGGCTTAAGCAGAAGGAGGCCCTGAGAAAACGTGCCACCAGGGGGTGCGCGGAAAGAGGCTGGCCCTCCACCGGCGAATGATGTGCAGGGAGCCCTGAGGTGGACCCTGACAGAGTTGGATTTGAGGCCTAGATCGGAGAGGTGAAGAAAATATTGCAGTACCACCGATACTAAGCAGGCGAAGGGGTCCTCAGAGCGCTGAGAACACCAGACCAAGAAGCGACACCATTTAAGGGCGTAAGATTTCCGGGTGGAAGGTCGCCGAGACGCCAGGACGACAGCCTCCACCTCCGGAGGAAGTAAGAGCGGAGCCAGGACTACCCTTTCAGCAGCCAGGCCATCAGATGAAGGGCCCGGAGGTTGGGGTGGAGGAGAGTACCCTGATCCTGGGTCAGGAGATCAGGCTGAAACCCCAGAGGAAGAGGGGTGTCCACCGCTAGTTGTAGGAGTAGAGGGAACCAGGGTTGTCTCAGCCACCTGGGCGCTACCAGGATCACGGAGGCCCTGTCCTGGACAATTTTGAACAGCGTCCGGGACACAAGTGGCGTGGGAGGAAAGGCATACAGTAGGCCCGTGGACCACGAGATGAGGAAAGCATCCGGCGCTACTCTGAGAGGATGCGGGTGCCGGGAGCAGAACCTGCGAAGTTGCCGGTTTAGGGGACTGGCAAAGAGATCCACGGTGGGGAGGCCCCACCGGCGGAAGATCCGTTGGACCACTACGGGGTTCAACCTCCATTCGTGCGGCTGCAGAATCCGGCTCAGTTTGTCGGCTAGGCAATTTTCCTGGCCAGGCAGGTAAACAGCCTTGAGGAGGATGTCGTGGTCGACTGCCCAAGAGCACAGTCTCCGAGCCTCCTGACATAGAAGGAGGGAGCCCGTGCCCCCCTGTTTGTTCACGTAGAACATGGTGACCTGATTGTCCGTCTGCACCAGTACAGACCGACGAGAAGTGAGGTGAGAGAAGGTCCGCAGAGCTAGGCGGATCGCCCGCAGCTCCAGGAAGTTTATCTGCTGAACAGTCTCCCAAGGTGTCCAAAGGCCTTGAGTGCATGTTCCTTGGCAATGCGCTCCCCATCCCAGGAGAGAGGCATCTGCCGTGAGCACTTGAGAAGGTGGAGGAGACTGAAAAGTCATGCCAAGTACCAGATTGGGCAGGTGAAGCCACCACTGCAGAGAGGAGACCAGGCGGTCAGAGATCTGTATTAAGTCCGTCAGTCTCCCTGTGGCCTGATGCCATTGAGTGCGAAGGCTCCACTGAGCAGGTCGCATATGCAGACGGGCGTTCGGAGTGACATGGACCGTGGAGGCCATGTGACCGAGCAGTTGCAGGAATTGTCTGGCAGAGGCCGGTGACGCGCTGTGGAACCTGCCGGCCAGAGCTATGAGCCTGTTGGCCCGTTCCAGAGGTAAGAAGGCCCGAGCCTGCAGAGTGTCCAGCCGTGCTCCTATGAATTCGAGATCCTGAGAGGGGAGCAAAGTGGACTTTTCGAAGTTTATGACGAAGCCCAAGTGCTGAAGCAGAGCCACTGTGCGTTGAGTGGCCTGAGTGACCTCTAGGGAAGACTGTGCCCGGATGAGCCAGTCGTCCAGGTAGGGGAAGACAAAGAGGCCTTGAAGCCTCAGGAAGGCTGCCACCACTGCCAGGCATTTTGTGAACACCCTGGGAGCGGAGGAGAGGCCAAAGGGCAGTACGCGGTACTGGTAATGATTCCCTGCCACCACAAATCTCTGATATTGCCGGTGGTCCGGATGAATAAGGATGTGAGTATAAGCATCCTTTAGATCCAAGGAGCATAGCCAATCTCCCTGCCGGAGATAGGGCAGTAGGATTCCAAGGGTAAGCATCTTGAACTTTTCCCGCTGCAGGAACTTGTTGAGGTTGCGCAAGTCCAGGATGGGTCTGAGGCCTCCTGTTCTTTTCGGAACCAGGAAGTACCTCAAATAAAACCCGTGACCCCACAAGTGCTGGGGCACTGGCTCCACAGCCTGTTCCTGGAGCAGACTTTGCAGCTCCTGAAGGAGTAAGTCCCTGTGCAGAGGGGGTCTTGGAGGCTCCCCTGGAAAGTAGGAAGGGGGTACCTGGTGAAAATGTAAGAGGTAGCCCTTTTGAACCACCTGCAGCACCCAGGAATCGGATGTTATGGCTGACCACCTGTGGGCAAAGTGGGTCAGCCGGCCCCCCGTGCTGAGCGAAAGTCGCGGAGGGGGAGAGGCTATGCCGGCATAGTCAAAAACCCCCACCCTGCTGAGCAGGGGCCTGTGTAGTGGGCTTGGGGGCCTTCTGCCTACGGGACCCATTGCCCTGTCCCTTAGCCTGCTGGCCCTGATGGGGAGCTGCTGAGGCTTGATATTGTGGGTGGTGCTGTTTATAGGCAGACACCTTCCTCGGGTAAAAGGGCTTTTCCCCCGAGCCCTTCCTCTTCTGTGAAGGGGCAGAGGTCTTTCTGGATAGGCGAGTTCTGGTGAGAGTCTCGGACTCGAGTTCTGCCGCCTTATCAGCCATGGGTTTGCCAAAGAGGTTTTCACCTCTGCAGGGGGCATCAACCAACTTGTCCTGCACCCATGGCTCGAGGTCGGATGACTGAAGCCAAGCCTGACGGCGAGCACCGATGCCGGCTCCGGCTACTCGAGCCGATGCTTCGAAGCCATCGTAGGCTGCTCGAGAAATAAACTTCGAGCACTCTCGAATACCAGTGGCCAAGGCCTGGAACCTCTGCAAAGGTTCCTCGGAGAGACCAGCAGAGAACCCGGCAATTTCCTTTGCCAGGTCTTGAAGATACATGTCCATATATAGCTGGTATGTCTGGACTCGGCAAGCAAGCATAGAGCCCTGGAAGCACTTCCTACCGAGGGCATCCAGGTTCCGGGCCTCCTTACCCGGAGGCACCGAGGAGTGCATCTTCTGACTCTTAAGTCGATGCATGGTCGATTCCACCACCATGGAATGGTGCGGTAGTTGTGCCTTCTGGAACCCGGGGCTCTTGAGGACTCGATACATGGAATCGACCCGCTTGCTTAACACCGGCGTCGAGGCCAGGCTCTCCCACATGCGGAAGAGCAGCCGCTCCAGCATCGGAGGGACCGGCACAGTAAAGGCCTCCTTCGGGGGAGAGTCATACTGGAGGACCTCGAGCTCTTCGGCTCGAGGCTCCTCCTCCGTGTCCGCGGGGCAGGCCAAAGCCTTGGCCATGTCCCTCACGAAATCGGAGAACCGGGTATCCTCCGGGGGGGACCGTCTCCGAGGCTCCGACTCGGGCGAGTCGGAGGGGACGCACCGAGTCTGAAAAGAACCGGGTGACTCGTCCTCCTCCGTGTCCCAGCCCGACTCCTCCGTGGAGGAATCGAGTGGCTCCGTGCGGGCGAGGGCAGATGACCTCCGCCCCGATGCCGAGACCGGCGTTGACGACCTCTGTCCCGAATGGGAGGCCGAGGGAGACCTTGGCCGAGGATCGACTCGAGCTCGTATGGACTCGAGGATCGGCTCGGCCTCCGGGGTCGACTTGGACGTCGACGTCCCGGTGGTCGGGGCAGATGCACTGGCGATGCCAGCCATCAATGCCCGCTGCTGGTCCATGAAGGCAGTGATACTGCACTCCAAGGCCGTCAATCTGAGACCAAACTCAGAAGACCCAGCAGCCCCCGACTCGGGCCCCGACGGCGGTTCCCTGGGAGGTGAGTCCACAAGGACTACAGTACTCACGTGTCCAGGAGACTCCACTTCAAGACGAGGATGCTTCGACGACCTCTCCGCCTCCAAGGACCCGGGGCGGCTGGCGGGGCTATGCGACCTGGCCCTTGAGGGACCAGGAGCGTCCTCCGACGCCACCCTTGCGGGTTTCCTCTTCCGACGATGTTCCCGGCCGGGAGACCCCCGCTCAGAGGAACTCCGACGATGCTCGGGGCCGGAGTCACGAGACGTCGAAGCCTCTGAAGAGGTCCGGGCCCGACCGGACGCGGAGTCAAAGAAGATTCGTTCCTTTTGTGACTGCCGACTCCTCAATGCCTTCGAGGACATTTTGTTGCATGGACCACAACCCACCGAGTCATGACTGGGTCCGAGGCAACGGAGGCAGCAGTCATGTGTGTCGGTAAGAGACATAAGTCTGGTACAGCGATCACACTTTTTAAAACCGCTGGCAGCCATCGGGGGAAAAAGGGCCCCTGCAAGGTCGAAAGACCGTGCTGCCAGGGAAAAAGAAAAAAAGTGGCGGGAACGCCCGTTACAAAGGACAAAAACTGAAAAAATAAAAATAAAAGTGAACGGACTCGATATTGGAGTATCGAGGCCGGGCGGGAAAGAGACACGGCGTTGAACCGAGAAAAACAAACGAAAGAAATCAACTTTTTCAGCGGCGATCACAAACTACGTCTGTAGGGCTCCGCGGAAAAAAGAAGACTGAGCAAGATGGCACCCTTGGGCGGGAAGGGGACCGCGCATGCGCGCTGCAATTCCCAAAGGCTTTCTGTGAAAGCTGGGGAAAATTGCTCCGCGAGGGCTCCGTCGGCGCCGACGTCACCCATAAGTGAGGATTGACTTCCTGCTTGGTCCTGGAGAATTGTCCAAACCTTTTTTAAACCCAGCTACACTAACAGTTCTTACTACATCCTCTGGTAAAGAATTCCAGAATTTGATTTGTTGAGTGAAAAGAAGAAATTAGACCTTACCTGCTAATTGTCTTTCCTTGAGTTCTCTCCGGGCCAGTCCAGGAACAGAAGGGTTGTCAATCCCATTCAGCAGCTGAGGAGTGGAAACTGAAAAGTTTCTCCTGTCAGGTCATCTCTCTCCCGGTGACGTCAGCTACTCAGTCAACTTAATGTCCAAGCAGCCACAACTCCACACACGGCCAAAAACAACAAAAAAACCAACATGGAACTATGTAAAATGAAAGAAACACCTCCAAGAGAAAGGTAATCTAGCTTCGCATCCACCCCGTTCCGGTGCGTCTCAGTTATGAAGCTATGTTGTGTTCTTAATTCTTTTTTTTTGTTTTACTTTTCTTTGTTTGTTAGTCATCTTGATACTGCCAAGGCGCACCTACAGAAAAAACGAGCAGTACTCCCTCCAGCTCGCCACCCCGCGCGGCCAACCACAGCTAGAAATGCAGACCTTGTGCCAGCTCGCGACCACAAAGGGTGGGTCCTGGACTGGCCCGGAGAGAACTCAAGGAAAGACAATTAGCAGGTAAGGTCTAATTTCTTCTTCCTCTTCGTCTCTCCGGGCCAGTCCAGGAACAGAAGGGAAGTACCAAAGCAGTTCCTAAATATGGGAGGGACCAGCGAGCCCGGCCACAAGAGCCGCAGCCCCAACTCTCGCATCCTCCCTGGCATGGACATCTAAGCGATAATGCCTAGCGAATGTGTGAAGCGAGGACCACGTCGCTGCCCGACAGATATCCACGGGAGGCACCAGGGCCAACTCCGCCCATGATGTCGCTACCCCCCGGGTAGAATGAGCCTTAAGATGCCGAGGAGGTGGGCGCCCGCTGACCTCGTATGCCTCCGCTATCGCCCGCTTCACCCAACGAGCAATAGAAGCTTTAGAAGCAGCCTGACTTTACGCCTACCTGCAAAGAGCACAAAAAGGTGATCCGATTTCCGAAACGGTTTCGTCCGTTTAAGGTACTTACGAAGCACCCGTCCGAGATCTAAAAGGCGCAATGAACGTGGAAACTCCTTTCCCCCCTTGCTGGAAAATGTCGGAAGGGAAACTGGCTGGTTGACATGAAACGCCGATACCACCTTAGGGAGAAAAGACGGAACTGGCCGTAAAACCACCTTCTCCTCCGAGAAGTGAAGAAATGGGCTTCGACAAGAAAGCGCCTGTAAGTCCGAAATCCGACGTGCCGAACACAAGGCCACCAGAAAAACCGTTTTCCAAGAAAGATGCTGTAAACTAACGGAACTACCCGTTTCGAAAGGCGGATGCGTCAAGGCCTCTAAAACCAAATTCAGATCCCAAGCCGGCATCACTGAACGAATGGGTGGCTTGATAATTTGCGCTGCCCGGAGGAACCGATGCACATCCGGATGCGCGGACAGCGCCACGCCTTGCACTTTGCCCCTATAGCACGCCAACACCGCCAGCTGAACTCGGAGGGTACTAAGCGCCAAACCCTTGTCAAGCCCCCGTTGAAGGAAGGCGAGAATATCCGAAAGGGGAGCGGAGAACGGGCGCAAGTCCCGCTCCGCACACCAAGCCTCAAAAATCCGCCATACGCGAATATAAGCCAGAGAAGTGGATCGACGCCGGGACTTTAACAAAGTCACGATCACAGCCGCGGAGTATCCCCTCCGCCGAAGGCGCTCCCTCTCAAGAGCCAAGCCGTAAGCAAGAACTGATCCACCTGCGGCATCAAAACCGGACCCTGGAACAAGAGATTGACCCGGTCGGGTAAACGCCAAGGGCGCTCCACCAGCAACCGTACCAGATCCGCATACCATGGTCTCCTTGGCCAATCTGGAGCTATGAGAATCACGGTACCGTCGTGACGTGCAATCCGCTGAACCACTCTGCCGATCATCGGCCACGGCGGGAACACATACAGCAACACCTTCGGCGGCCAGGGTTGAACCAACCCGTCCAGGCCCTCCGACATATGTTCCCGACGGCGGCTGAAAAACCGACCCGCCTTGGCATTGTTGAAGGTCGCCATCAGGTCCAGAACTGGCTGACCCCAGCGAACGGTGATGTCGTGGAAAACCGCAGCATTCAATTCCCACTCTCCGGGATCCAAGGTATGGCGACTGAGATAATCGGCTTGCACATTGTCCTTTCCTGCTACGTGCGCCGCCGATAGCGCTAGCAGGTTTTCCTCCGCCCAGAGCAGCAGCAACTGGCTTTCCTCCAACAAGGTGGCACTGCCCGTGCCCCCCTGCCGGTTGATATATGATACCGTCACAAGATTGTCTGAGAAGACGCGAACCGCTCGACCTACCACGAGGTTCCGGAACTCCAACAGGGCCAACCGCACTGCTCGGAGCTCCAACAAATTGATGGGCGACGTGCGCTCCGCCAGAGTCCAGGAGCCCTGTGCCACTTGAGACTGACAATGAGCTCCCCAACCCACCAGACTGGCGTCCGTAGTGACCAACAGCCAATCTGGCTCCTTTAGGGGAACCCCCGCCTGCAGGTGTGTGGGATCTAACCACCACTGAAGAGTGGACGCGACAGACTGCGGACACGGCAGCCGACAGTGCAGGGGATGGAGCTGAGGAGACCATTGGCTCAGGAAGAAGCTCTGAAGAGGACGCATATGAGCCCTGGACCATGGAACCAGATCCAAGGCTGCCGCCATGGAGCCTAGGAGCTGTAAATATTTCCAGGCGGTGGGAGCCGGCGAACGTAGAAAAGCCCTCAGGAGCCGTAAAAGCTTTTGGACCCGCTCCTCGGGAAGGAACACGGAACCCAGCTGAGTGTCGAACAACGCCCCCAAATAAGTGAGGCGACAAGTCAGCGCTAACCGACTCTTTGCAAGATTGATCACCCAACCGAGACTCTCCAGGACCTGCACTACCCGAGCCGTCGAAGAAATCGACTCCGCCTGAGAGCGAGCGCGGATCAACCAATCGTCGAGATAGGGATGTACGTGAATCCCCTCTCCCCTCAAGGCGGCTGCCACGACCACCATGACTTTTGTGAAGGTCCGCGGAGCCGTGGCCAAACCGAAGGGCAAAGCTCGAAATTGAAAATGTCCCATGGGCACGGCAAAACGCAGATACTTGTGATGCTCTGCCCGGATGGGAATGTGAAGGTAGGCCTCCGTGAGATCTATGGCCGAGAGCACCTCGCCCGGTTGTACTGCCCGAATCACAGAGCGCAAAGACTCCATGCGAAAATGCTTGAGATCGAGGATGGGACGAAAGGACCCTTCCTTTTTGGGAACCACGAAATAAATCGAGTATCGACCTAATCCGCACTGGTCGGGCGGAACCGGTACAACCGCCTTGAGCCGCAGCAACCGGAGAAGGGTCTCCTGCACCGCCAATCGTTTCACTGGAGTCCCGCACGGGGACCTCACGAAGGCGAGTGGTAGAGGCTGAGCAAAGTCCAACGCGTAACCGTCGCGGATAATCTCGAGAACCCAACGATCCGTGGTGATGGTGGTCCAGACGGAGAGAAAATCCTGTAAACGACCGCCTACCGGCACTTCCGCCTGGACCGGCCGCCCTTCATTGCGGCTTTTTGGAGGCAGTCTGCGGAGAGGACAAGAATCCTCTGCCAAACCCCCGAGCTCCACGAAAGGACTGACCCCGCGCTCCAAACCGACCTCTCTGATATGGAGCAAAGCGAGGCCCCCGAAATCTGCGAGTATCGCGGACTGGACCCCTGGGCTGGGTGCCGGGCCGCGACTGTTTAGGACGATCTTCCGGCAGGCGACCGCCCTTGGAATCTCCGAGATCTTTGACAATCTTCTCCAGAGCCTCCCCAAAAAGTAGCTTATAGGGCAGCTTACTGAGCCTAGTCTTAGAAGATGAATCCGCTGCCCAATTTCTCAGCCAGAGAAACCGCCGGGCGGCTACTACAGATGCCATGGATTTCGCGGAAATCCGAACCAAATCGTAGAAGGCGTCGGCTAAGTAAGCGGCCGCGGATTCCAGCTTCGCCCCTTCCGTCCCGAAGGAGCCCTCCTTTTCAGTCGCTGACTCTCCCTGGAGCCAACAGATGGAAGCTCGGGACACATACGCCCCGCAAACGGACGCTTGCAGTGCTAGCGCACAGGAATCAAAAACTTGCTTCAGAATGGTCTCCAATTTCCTATCCTGAAGATCCTTAAGGGCTGCAGCCCCCTCCACCGGTATGGTGGTCTTCTTTGTCACCGCGGAAACCAAGGCGTCCACCTTGGGCAAGCGCAACAAGTCCTTTTCTTCCTGCGGTACTGGGTAGAGGCGACCCATAGCCCGACTACCCCGCAAGGACGCTCCGGGCATTCCCACTCAGACTCAATCATTTGCTTGATCACTCTATGGATCGGAAAACACCGCTGGTCAACTTTAAGACCCTGTAACAGAGGATCCTCCAAGGGCTCCTGCGGGACCGTTGGGGGAACAATATTAAGCGCTGCCAACGACTGCGCAATAAGAGCACCTAGCTCCTCCTTGCGAAACACCCAAAAAATATTAGGGTCATCCCCTGGAGCAATCTCCCCCTCTTCTAACTCCGCAGACCAGGAGTCCACATCCCCCTCAGAAATGATCTCTCCCTCCTCTCCCAAAGGAGCAGCAGAGAGTGAGGACCCCAAAAAATCAGTCGCAGTGCCAGTGAGCTTGTCTATTTTAGAGGTGCCCTCACCTGGATCCAAACCCACAGCTGCCAGCTGCGGTTCAGCCAAGAGGGGAGAGAGGAAGGAGGGAGAAGAAAAAGCAGCACTGCAGCCTGCTGTGTCTTCAATATGTATGCTCTATGAAGAGCCAAAATAAAATCCGGGGAAAACAAAGACTCTACCTGTGGAGGCACTCTCTCAGAAGGCCCTGTAATCTCCCCCTCAGCAGAGGAGGGCTTCTTGGACTTTGCCTTCTTCTTTTCAGGCTTCCCCGAAGGCAGAGAAGCAGCCGTGCCCGAAGACAAAATGGCCACCGTTCCTGCCAGAATCGGCTTGCCTTTGGAGGCTTCCCCCGCGACGACAGACGGAGCAACCGCGTCCATCAGGCCCCCCAAGGATGCGCACTCACCCAGCACAAACCGATGGAGAACTCCCCCGGTCCGGGCCCATCGCCGGCCTCGCTAGACCCGCCGACGCCGAGAGCACAGAAAGAGCGCGCACACGCTGAGCCACCTGTGAGGGCAGGCATGAAGAGCCCGACAGCAGCCTGCCCGGCCCCCCGAGCCCTGGAACACTCACCGGACTTGCCGAGACGCCGACCAGCATGTGCGGCACAGCACAGCCTGCACTCCTACGTCCCGCTGCTAGCGGGACCCGGAGAAAGAAGAAAACTACTGAGGGAGGAACAACTGGGGCTCCCAGCGTCTCCCGGGTAAGCTGTGCGGCGATGGCAGCGTTACGGTGAGCAGGCTCTGCCCCCAATAGCAACCAGTTTAGTCAGCCTTGCAGTTAGTGAGGCAATTTGAACGAGGGCAAACTGAAAAGGGAGAGGATGCTCTGCCAGAACCTCCTAACCCCCCAGCTGTGTAAAAAAAACAAACAAACTGTAAATAAGGAAAATCTTCAAGTCTCTCCGGGAGCCCAACAGGGACACGTCCTATTCAGTTGCTGAGGACTGTAAGACTGAGTAGCTGACGTCACCGGGAGAGAGATGACCTGACAGGAGAAACTTTTCAGTTTCCAGTCCTCAGCTGCTGAATAGGATTGACAACCCTTCTGTTCCTGGACTGGCCCGGAGAGACGAAGAGGAAAGTATTTTCTCTTATTAGTCTTAAACAGGTTACACTGTAGCTTCATTGCATGCCCCCTAGTCTTTTTACTTTTTGATGGCATAAACAATCGATCTGTTGACCCATTCCACTACATTCATTAATTTACAGACCTCTATTATATCTCCCCTCAGCTGTCTCTTTTCCAGGTTAAAGAGCACTAACCTTTTAAGCTTCTCCTCATAGGGGTATCCTTCAATCCCCTTTATCATTTTGGTGGCTCTTCTCTGTACCTTTTCTAATTCTGCTATATCATTTTTAAGGTGCGGTTACACCATGGAACGATACAAAAGCATTATTTAATCCTTTGTTTTATTCTCCATTCCTTTTGATTCCTAACATTGTATTGGCCGCCTTTGCCGCTACAGGATCACTTCCTGCCATAGCAGGATGATGCTCATGCTGCTGCATCTTACGAACTCCAGAAGGAAGCTCTCTTTGGCAAGATGCAAGTCCGATGCTGAGTATTAGAGAGACTTGAGAGACTGAGATCATACTCCACATACCATGGGCTTAGAAGTGAGGTTTATGACTGTCATGGTATGCGCAAAACTAACACATTTGGAGAAACTGCCTCAGGGTTGATACCTTAAAAAGACTTCCAGTGGAAGTGATACGTAGAAGAATTCAAGTATATAGAAACATGACAACAGAAAAAGACCACATGGCCTATCTAGTCTGTCCTTCCATATTAACCACTATAACATTCGCCCTTTTTCCTTTAGAGATCCTCTATGTTTGTCCCATGCTTCTTTGAATTCAGATACTGCCCTCATCTTTACCACCTCCACTGGAAGACTATTCCACGGATCCACCACTCTTTCCATTAAAAAAAAATATTTCTACATATCACTCCTGAATCTAACCCCTTTCACTCTCATCCCATGTCCCCTCGTAGCAGAGCTTGCTTTCAATAGAAAGAGGCTCTCCTCCTGTGCATTTATGCCACAGAGGTATTTAAACATCTCAATCATTCCTATACAGACAGAAAGAGATCTCGGTGGCAGAAAAACAAATATAAATAGAATATGTGATTGCACAATAGTAAGGTACAAAGAGGTAGACTGATGCTCTATTTAAGCATGCAAACAAGCTGTGCTCTTTTGGAGTATAAAGTCCATTTAAAGGTTTGGTTAATCGGCTTTTGTGCCAAGTGTGCCCTGAGCTACCAAAATCATGCTGTTCTACCTTTAGCAGGTAAGTGATGTCAGAATGCTCTTCATATATGGACAGACATTTTATGACATCATAGACAGCTTTGCTGTTATTGGATAAATTTTTTGTGCCCAAGCAGAAATAAATCCTCTTGGCTGTAACCTACTTTATAGTCCCCTTGAAAGAGTAGTTACTCACCTGTAAAAGGTGTTCTCCAGGAGCAGCAGGAATCAGTCCTCACATATGGGTGTCATCAGCGCCGATGAAGCCCCAGCGGAGCATTTCCCCAGCTTTCTATGAAAGCCATTGGGAATGCAGGCACGCATGCGCGGCTCCCTTCCCGCCTAAAGGTACCATCCTACCTCAGTCAAATGACATAGCTAAGAACAGCACACAAAAATGAAAAATAAACTATGTACAACTGCAACTCCAAGGGGAGGAGGGAGGGTTGTGAGGACTGATTCCTGCTGCTCCTGGAGAACACCTGTTACAGGTGAGTAACTACTCTTTCTCCAGGACCAAGCAGGAAGTCAGTCCTCACATATGGGTGACTCCCAAGCTCTGGACTACCGAGGAACCCAGGCTGAACAAGAGAACTCCCTCTAGTCTCAGCAGCAAAGAAAAGCTTTTCAAGGACACAACCTCCACTGGTAGCCCAACAGAGGGCAGGAGTTGCCTAAACCCCAAAGAGATTCCGGAGTACTGCTTGGCCAAAAGCACTGTCCCTACGGGACTCCCTCTCCAGGCAGTAATGGGCCACAAAAGTCTGGCTTGAAGACCAAGTTGCAGCCCTGCAGATGTCTACCAAGGGCACAGAGCGGAGATGAGCCACTGAGGCAGCCATCGCCCTGACACAATGGGCCATGACCCTACCCTGCAAAGGAAGGTCAGCCGCCTTGTAAGCCCAGGTGATACAGTCAGCCACCCAGATGGACAAGGTATGCTTGGACACAGCCAACCCCAACTTATTGGTGTCAAAGTATACGAAGAGCTGAGTAGCCCTTCTATGCCCCTGCGTACGGTCAAGGTATAAGGCCCTCCTACAGTCCAGGGTATGCAGGACTGCTTCAGCCTGGCTAGCATGAGGCCTAGGGAAGAATGTTGGAAGAACCACCTCCTGATTGAGGTGGAAAGAGGAGACAACCTAAGGGAGGAACTTTGGATGAGTCCTGAGGACTACCCTGTTCCTGTAAATCCTGGTGTAAGGCCTGTCACAGACCAGGGCCTGAAGCTCGTTTACTCGCCTAGCCGAGGTAAGGGCTATTAGGAAGAGAGTCTTCCAAGAGAGGAAGCATAGTGGACAAGTAGCCATTGGCTCAAAAGATGGGCGAGAGCTGCTGCAAGACCACATTCAGCTCTCACTCAGGGACAGGACGACGGATGGGAGGCTTGAGCAAAAGCAAGCCCCTGAGAAAGCGGGACACCAAGGGGTGACCAGATAGAGACTGCCCCTCTACCAATGAGTGGTGAGCTGCTAGAGCTGAGAGGTGGACTCAAACAGAATTGGACTTAAGTCCCTGATTGGATAAGTGCAGTAAGTACTGAAGCACCACTGGCACAGTACAGGAGAAAGGATCCTCTGTACGTAGGTGACACCACACAGAAAACCTCTTCCACTTGAGAGCATAGGTTCTCCTCGTGGACTGTTTCCTAGAGGCTAGGACAACCTCCTCAACTTCCTGAGGTAGGCCCCAGGGAGCCAAAACTACCCTTGCAGCCTCCAGGCCATCAAATTGAGAGACTTGAGAATGGGGTGCAGAAGGGAACCCTTGTCTTGTGTGAGAAGGTCAGGTTGCAAACCCAGAGGTAGTGGAGGATCCACCACCAGTTGAAGCAGAAAAGGAAACCAAGGCTGTCTCGGCCACCTGGGCGCTACCAGTAGGACCGAGGCTTTGTCCTGAAGAATCTTGAACAGGGTTCAGGCCACCAAGGGCGTGGTAGGAAACGCATAGAGGAGGCCCTGAGACCAAGATATCAGAAAAGCATCCGCTGCTATCCACAGAGGATGTGGTTGCCTGCAGCAGAACTTTGGCAGTTGCTTGTTCAGTGGGCTGGCAAAAAGATCCATCAAAGACCCCATTTGAGAAAGATCTTCTGAACTACCGAAGGATGCAGCTGCCACTCATGGGGCTGCAGAATCCTGCTTAACCTGTCTGCCAGGTAGTTGTCCTGGCCTGGAAGGTACACAGCCTTGAGGAGCATGTTGTGCTTTAGGGCAAAAGAACACAGGTCCTGGGCCTCCTGACAAAGGATCCTGAACCCGGTTCCGCCCTGTTTGTTCACATAAAACATGGCAACTTGGTTGTCTGTCTGGATCAGGACAGACTGGTGAGTCAGGGTAGGAGTGAAAGCTTTGAGTGCTAAGCGAATAGCTCTGAGTTCGAGGAGATTGATCTGCTATGCAGCTTCCCAGGGAGACCAGAGGCCCTGGGTGCACTTGCCCAGACAATGCGCTCCCCAGCCTTGCAGCGAGGCATCTGTGGTTAGCACCACTGTGTAACCTGGAATCTGAAAGGGCACCCCTTTCAGCAGATTGGGTGGGTGTAGCCACCAGTTGAGGGAGTGCAGAAATTGACTGGACACCCTTATCCTGTCTCTGAGGCTGCCTGTGGCCTGTGACCACTGAGCTCGAAGACACCCATTGTGCAGGCCTCATATGGAGCCTGGCATTGGGGGTCACATGCACTGTCGAAGCCATGTGGCCTAGAAGTCTCAGGCAGAGTCTGGCGGAGACCAGGGACCTGCTGAGAAACTGACTTGCCAAGGCCATCAACCTTTGGGCTCTGTTTTCTGGCAAGAATGCCTTTGCCAGGAGAGAGTCCAACCTTGCCCCTATGAACTCCAAGTTCTGGGAAGGGAGCAAAGTGGACTTTGCAAAGTTTATGACAAAACCCAGGCGTTGTAGAAGAGCAATGGTCCTGAGGGTGGCTTGGTTGGCCTCCTGACCTGTCTGACCCCTGATGAGCCAGTCGTCCAGATAGGGAAAGACAAAGATTCCCTGATTTCTCAGGTAGGCCGCCACCACTGCTAGGCACTTTGTGAAGACTCTGGGGGCGGAGGTGAGGCCAAAAGGCAGCACTCTGTACTGATAATGGTTTCCTCCCACAATGAACCTGAGGTACTTTCTGTGGTCTGGATGAATGAGGATGTGAGTGTACGCATCCTTTAGATCTAAGGAGCATAGCCAATCTCCCTGCTGAAGGTAGGGCAGAAGGGTTCCAAGAGTAAGCATCTTGAACTTTTCTTTTACTAGGAACTTGTTGAGGTTCCTGAGGTCCAGAATGGGACGAAGGCCACCGGTCCTTTTGGGCACCAGAAAATACCTGCAGTAGAATCCGTGACCTTGCAAGTGGGGAGGCACAGACTCCACCGCCCTGTCCACCAACAGACCCTGAAGCTCCTGATGGAGAAGGTCTGTGTGCAGAGGAGGCCTTGGAGGCTCCCCTGGAAAGTATGGGGGTGGCAGTTGGTGGAAATGGAGGGCATAGCCCTTGTGGACTATCTCCAGAACCCAACTGTTCCCGGTGATAAGGGGCCACTGGTGGGCAAAGAGGGCGAGACGACCTCCTGTGCAGGGTTGGGAGAGCAGTGGAGGAGAGGCTATGCTCAAAACCCCCCACCCTGCTGAGTGGTAGCAGGGGCCTGAGGCTTGGGGGTCCTCTGCCTACAGGGCCCATTACCCTGGCCCTTGGCTTGCTGACCCTGGGGAGCAGCTTGGGCAGCCTGATACTGTGGGTACTGTTTGTAGGCAGTGCCCTTCCTTGGGTAAAAGGGCTTTTTACCCGAGCCCTTCTTTTTATGAGAAGGGGCAGAGGGTCTTCCTCGACAGCCTTGTCCGAGTGAGGTGCTCGGTCTCGAGCTGAGCGGCCTTCTCGGTCATCGGCTTGCCAAAAAGGTTTTCACCTCGGCAAGGGACATCGACCAACTTGTCCTGAACCCATGGCTCGAGGTCCGATGACTGCAGCCATGCCTGGCATCGAGCCACGATGCCAGCTGCTGCAACTCGGGCCGAAGCCTCGAAGCCATCGTAGGCGGCGCGGGACATGAACTTCGAGCAGTCCCGAATCCCTGAGGACAAGGACTTAAATCTCTGCAAGGGTTCCCTGGAGAGACCAGCAGAGAAACCGGCCAGCTCCTTGGCCAGATCCCGCAAGTACATGCCCATGTACAGCTGGTAAGACTGGACACCGCAAGCAAGCATCGAGCCCTGAAATCACTTTCTACCGACGCCATCGAGGTTTCGGGCCTCCCTGCCAGGAGGCACCGCAGAGTGCATCTTCTGGCTCTTCAGACGATGCATGGCCGATTCCACAACCATGGAATGGTGTGGTAGCTGTGCCTTCTGAAAGCCAGGGCTCTTCCGGAGCCGATAGATCGAATCGACTCGCTTGCTAAGAACCGGCCCCGAGGCCGGTGCCTCCCACATACGGAAGAGGAGCCGTTCCAGCATCGGAGGAACTGGGACAGTAAAGGCCTCCTTCGGAGGAGAGTCATACTGCAGCGCCTCAAGCTCTTCAGTTCGAGGCTCTTCCTCGGGGTCTGCCGGAATAGCCAAGGCAGTGGCCATATCCCGGACGAACTCCGAGAACCGGGTGTCCTCCGGGGGGGGGGGGGGGGGGGCGGACCTACTCCAGGGCTCAGACTGCGGTGAGTCTGAAGGGACGCACCGAGTCTTAACGGTATCAGGAGACTCCTCGTCCTCCGTCTCCCAAGCCAACTCATCCGAGGAAGAGTCGGGGTCCGACTCCGCGGGGCCCTGGAGCACCCGCCCCGACGCTGGAAGCACCGGTGTCGACGCCCTTGGTCCCGAACGGGAGGTCGAGGGAGACCGCGACTGAGGTCGACTCCGAGCCACAATGGACTCGAGTATCGGCTCGGTCTCCGGGGTCTACTTCCACGTCGATGTCCCGGTGGTCGGGGCAGATGCACCAGACAGGCTGGCCCATCAGTGCCCACTGCTGCTCCATGAAGGCAGACATTCTGCTCTCCAAGGCTGTCATCCTGAGACTCAGCTTGGGAGACGCAGCAGCCACCGACTCCCGATGTCGGCTTCCTGGGAGGAGAGTCCACAAGGACTACGGGGCTTACGTGTCCAGCAGACTCCGGCTCCACACGAGGAACTTTGGCAGGCTTCTCCGATTCCACAGGCCCGGGGCGACGGTTGGGGGTCTTAGACCTGGCCCTCAAGGAGCCAGGGACCTCATCCGACGACGCCCTCGCGAGCCGTTTCTTCCTCTTGCACTCCCGGTCGGGGGACCCCCTGTCCGAGGAGCTTCGACGGCGCTCTGGATCGGAATCCCGAGATGTCGAGGCCTCAGACGAGGTCCGGGCCCGGCCGGAGGCTGAGTCCGAGAAAAGCCTTTCCTTTTGCTGCTGGCGACTTTGTAGTGCGCCTTGGAAGACATTTTTCCACAGGCCCCGCACAACTTAGGATCGTGGTCGGGGCCGAGGCACCAAAGGCAGCAGTCGTGTGTGTCGGTGAGAGACATTAGTTTCTTACACCGATCACACTTCTTAAAACCACTGGAAGCCATCGGGGAAAAAAAGAGTCCCCGTGAGGTCAAAGGACCGGCCTTCCAGGGAAAAAAGGGCACGAACGCCAGCCACGAAGGGCAAAAAGAAGAATCGGGCTCGATACCGGTGTACCGAACCCGGCGGGAGGGGAACCGGTGTCGAACCGGTAGAAAAAGAGCAAAAAAAAAATCGCTGAAAAATCTAATTTTAACCGGGAAAACTGGACACACGTCCGGTGGGCTTCACAGAAAAAAAGAGACTGAGGTAAGATGGCACCTTTAGGCGGGAAGGGAACCGCGCATGCGTGCCTGCATTCCCAAAGGCTTTCATAGAAAGCTGGGGAAATGCTCCACTGGGGCTTCATTGGCGCCGATGACACCCATATGTGAGGACTGACTTCCTGCTTGGTCCTGGAGAATCTTTATTCTCCAGATAAGATGGGCAGCATTGCCCTGCTGGTAAGGCACTGAATTTACCTTTGCGTCTGAGCATGACAGGTCCCCTCAGAAACCAGAGGAAGAGACAGAAAAAGCTCATGTAAAATGCAAACCATTTATTGGAGTGTGTTGTACAAAAAGGTTTCCAGTCATAAAATGTATATTACAAATCACGGAGAGAAAAAAAGACATTTGGCATGCATAACCTTTATTTTAAAACAAGCGCTGAAATGGTAAAGTCTAGATAATAGATTCAGTAAACTCAATGCATGTTTTCAACAATTCTGCATTCTTCTTCCATCTTCTAAATTGTATGATAAATCTTGAAATGTCATTAGCTGTATAAAACACTGAACTACATATCCAGTACGAGGGTGACATTGTCAGGAATGGTCTGTAATCTATGCTTAAACAGAACTGCAGTCACAAAGAACACTTGGCTAAAAATCACACCAAGTCAAAAATTTCTCCTCACTATGACAAGAGAATTTAGTTTAAGGACCATGTTCTCACTTGTGTGTGACTGGTTTGTCTAAAACAGCTTATTGCTAAGAAACCTTCGTGTGCAATCAGTTGGATGTCCATTGATAAATGCCTGTGTGTCACCCCAAAACTTCTTTAAAGTTTAATAACAGCTGGTAATCTTTTTAGCATCCAGATCCCATGGTTGTTTTGCTCTAAATAGCAGACATGGAACTCTTAATACAGCAGTCCTGCATGCAGTATGTAGATTGGAAGTTCTAGAAGAAAAGCCAATCATGCC
Source organism: Ichthyophis bannanicus (assembly GCA_033557465.1). NCBI lineage: Eukaryota > Metazoa > Chordata > Amphibia > Gymnophiona > Ichthyophiidae > Ichthyophis > Ichthyophis bannanicus. Next base: position 217,670,465 of record CM066039.1, on the reverse strand, counting down.
AAATACCAACCAGGAGAAAAAGGTTGGCTATAGAATCTCTTCTCCCCAAAGAACATTTTGGACCATTTCTTCAATCAAGCTTTTCCCAAAATAAAGCTGGCATTAGGGACAGGCAAGCTTCCATTAACAGAAAAATCCCACATTCTCCAAACAAATTCTTTAGAAAAGAGGATTGGTCAGAACATGGACACTAAGGCAGGACATTAGAATTAAAATACAATACACTGTGTTTCTTTGAACAAATTCCTTTTAAAATGACATAATTGTTCTCTAGACCATAGCAATTAAGTCTTCAAATAATTAAGTGTAAATATGATATTACACCATCAAGAGATTTTTTTTTATATTATTTGAGCGTAACTTAAAGGGAAGCATGTTTCAGGGCAAAGCCATAATTTGTTTCCTAGGGCTTGAAACTGTGACAGTTTCAATTTGCTGAGATTTGGTCTCAGATTCCATTATTGCATTTTTTTTTCTAAAATTACAGATCGACCTTCCATTTACTGCTTTTCACAACCCTGTTTTTCCTTTCAACCCAGTTATCTTTTTACATTTTTAATTAAATCTGATAAGTAAAAAAGAAAAAGCATATGCTATTAAAGAAGCCCTCTTTTTTAAAATCTAAAATCTCAAAGGTGTGTATAAAATTCTACATATATAAAAAGAAATACAATATGTGCATATTGACAAAAATTTGATATCACAGTTCACTCATTCACATTGAAATTTAGGAGTAAGTTTACTAATCAGAGATAATGGCTTACGTGCGATTGCATGGAGGCCGCTACCGCTGCTTTGTAAACATACCCCTTAGTCTGGATTCTGGAAGCACAGATGTGAATTCTTGGACGTAAAGAAGATCACTATCTCTCATGCTCTGAAGTCAAGCCGGCTGCCTGCATAGAGATGTTGGACTCAGCTGGAGGTGACAGCAGTCTGGGGACATCCATCTTTAAATCTGCCTTAGAAAGGCAGCTATTATAGAAATGGAATGTTCAGCCATGAAGTAATGCTTGTTGCAGACAGTCACATGCATACCCCATTGGATATTTTTTTTCTGCGATGCTACCTCTTTCTGTCTTTCAAAAAAATGGCAGCTGCTGCGATTTAGTTCATATCTAAATTAAAAGCGAAGAATCACAGTACTAACTGTATATAAATCTAATTAATCACATTAAAGCGTAGTTACTCACCTGTAACAGGTGTTCTCCAGGAGCAGCAGGAATCAGTCCTCACTTATGGGTGACGTCGGCGCCGACGGAGCCCTCGCGGAGCAATTTTCCCCAGCTTTCAAAGAAAGCCTTTGGGAATTGCAGCGCGCATGCGCGGTCGTCTTCCCGCCCGAAGGTGCCATCTTAGCCAGTCAGATGACATAGCTAAAAAGACAGCATAAAAATTTGCAAAAAGAACATAAGCAGACGATTGCAACTCCAAGGGGAGGAGGGAGGGTAGTGAGGACTGATTCCTGCTGCTCCTGGAGAACACCTGTTACAGGTGAGTAACTACGCTTTCTCCAGGACCAAGCAGGAAGTCAGTCCTCACTTATGGGACTCCCAAGCTCAAGGCTACCGGAGACCCTAAGCACAAAAATGAGCTCCCTCTAGCTCAGCAGCACAGAAGGATAGAATCTTCGCTGAATTATCACCCACCGGTAGCCCACATCCGGGATGGAGGGTAGGAGTTGCTCAGACCTCAAAGAGATTTCGGAGGACTGCCTGTCCGAAAGCACTGTCCCTACGGGACTCCCTCTCGAGACAGTAATGGACCGCAAAGGTCTGGCTCGAAGACCAAGTAGCGGCCCGGCAGATGTCTGCCAGCGGAACAGAGCGGAGGTAAGCCACTGACGTGGCCTTTGCCCGAACGCAATGAGCCGTGACTCGACTTTCTAAGGCGAGTCCGGCTGCCCCATAAGCCCAAGAGATACAGTCCGCAACCCAGATGGACAGAGTACGCTTGGAGACCGGGAGACCCAATTTATTGGGGTCAAAAGACACAAAAAGCTGAGCAGCTTTACGGTGCTCCCGCGTACGGTCAAGGTAGAAGTTCAAAGCCCTTCTACAGTCCAGGGTATGGAGGACCGTCTCAGCTCGGCTGGAGTGTGGTCTGGGAAAGAAGGTTGGAAGTACCACCTCCTGATTGATGTGAAAAGGGGAGACCACTTTAGGCAGAAACTTCGGGTGAGTCCGTAGGACTACCCTATTCTTGTAGAACCGAGTGTAGGGGGGATCAGACACGAGGGCCTGCAATTCACTTACGCGCCTAGCGGAAGTGAGGGCTATCAAGAACAGTGTTTTCCAAGACAGAAAACGGAGAGAACATGTAGCCATAGGTTCAAAAGGCAGACAGGTGATCCGCTGCAAAACCACATTCAGGTCCCAGTCCGGCGCTGGCGGGCGCAGAGGTGGTTTAAGTAGAAGAAGACCTCGGAGAAACCTCGCTACGAGAGGGTCGCTGGAGAGAGGTCTACCGTCCACCGGCACATGATGTGCCGAGAGAGCACTGAGGTGAACTTTGATGGAGTTGGACTTAAGTCCCAGATTAGAGAGGTGTAGCAAGTACTGCAAGATCACCGACACCGGGCAGGAGAAGGGATACTGCGACTGTTGGGTACACCAGACCGCAAAGCGACGCCATTTAAGGGCGTAGCATTTGCGGGTAGAAGGGCGTCGCGAAGCCAGGACGACCTCCTCCACCTCCGCCGGCAGGAGAAGGGGAGCAAGGACTACCCTCTCAGCAGCCAGGCCATGAGGTTGAGAGACCTGAGGTTGGGGTGCAGCAGGGACCACTGATCCTGAGTGAGGAGATCCGGTTGTACTCCCAGAGGGACCGGACCCTCCACCGCCAGTTGCAGCAGGAGCGGAAAGCGTAGTTACTCACCTGTAACAGGTGTTCTCCAGGAGCAGCAGGAATCAGTCCTCACTTATGGGTGACGTCGGCGCCGACGGAGCCCTCGCGGAGCAATTTTCCCCAGCTTTCAAAGAAAACCTTTGGGAATTGCAGCGCGCATGCGCGGTCGTCTTCCCGCCCGAAGGTGCCATCTTAGCCAGTCAGATGACATAGCCAAAAAGACAGCATAAAAATTTGCAAAAAGAACATAAGCAGACGATTGCAACTCCAAGGGGAGGAGGGAGGGTAGTGAGGACTGATTCCTGCTGCTCCTGGAGAACACCTGTTACAGGTGAGTAACTACGCTTTCTCCAGGACCAAGCAGGAAGTCAGTCCTCACTTATGGGACTCCCAAGCTCAAGGCTACCGGAGACCCTAAGCACAAAATTGAGCTCCCTCTAGCTCAGCAGCACAGAAGGATAGAATCTTCGCTGAATTATCACCCACCGGTAGCCCACATCCGGGATGGAGGGTAGGAGTTGCTCAGACCTCAAAGAGATTACGGAGGACTGCCTGTCCGAAAGCACTGTCCCTACGGGACTCCCTCTCGAGACAGTAATGGACCGCAAAAGTCTGGCTCGAAGACCAAGTAGCGGCCCGGCAGATGTCTGCCAGCGGAACAGAGCGGAGGTAAGCCACTGACGTGGCCTTTGCCCGAACGCAATGAGCCGTGACTCGACTTTCTAAGGCGAGTCCGGCTGCCCCATAAGCCCAAGAGATACAGTCCGCAACCCAGATGGACAGAGTACGCTTGGAGACCGGGAGTCCCAATTTATTGGGGTCAAAAGACACAAAAAGCTGAGCAGCTTTACGGTGCTCCCGCGTACGGTCAAGGTAGAAGTTCAAAGCCCTTCTACAGTCCAGGGTATGGAGGACCGTCTCAGCTCGGCTGGAGTGTGGCCTGGGAAAGAAGGTTGGAAGTACCACCTCCTGATTGATGTGAAAAGGGGAGACCACTTTAGGCAGAAACTTCGGGTGAGTCCGTAGGACTACCCTATTCTTGTAGAACCGAGTGTAGGGGGGATCAGACACGAGGGCCTGCAATTCACTTACGCGCCTAGCGGAAGTGAGGGCTATCAAGAACAGTGTTTTCCAAGACAGAAAACGGAGAGAACATGTAGCCATAGGTTCAAAAGGCGGACAGGTGATCCGCTGCAAAACCACATTCAGGTCCCAGTCCGGCGCTGGCGGGCGCAGAGGTGGTTTAAGTAGAAGGAGACCTCGGAGAAACCTCGCTACGAGAGGGTCGCTGGAGAGAGGTCTACCGTCCACCGGCACATGATGTGCCGAAAGAGCACTGAGGTGAACTTTGACGGAGTTGGACTTAAGTCCCAGATTAGAGAGGTGTAGCAAGTACTGCAAGATCACCGACACCGGGCAGGAGAAGGGATCCTGCGACTGTTGGGTACACCAGACTGCAAAGCGACGCCATTTAAGGGCGTAGCATTTGCGGGTAGAAGGGCGTCGCGAAGCCAGGACGACCTCCTCCACCTCCGCCGGCAGGAGAAGGGGAGCAAGGACTACCCTCTCAGCAGCCAGGCCATGAGGTTGAGAGACCTGAGGTTGGGGTGCAGTAGGGACCCCTGATCCTGAGTGAGGAGATCCGGTTGTACCCCCAGAGGGATCGGACCCTCCACCGCCAGTTGCAGCAGGAGCGGAAACCACGGCTGTCTGGGCCAGCGAGGGGCCACCAGGATCATAAAGGCTTTGTCTCGGAGAACCTTGAAAAGAGTCCGAGAGACCAGTGAGGACTGGCAAAGAGATCCATCGTGGGGAGGCCCCACTTGAGGAAGAGCTTCTGAACTACCAGGGGATCCAGACGCCACTCGTGCGGCTGGAGGACCCTGCTGAGTTTGTCCGCAAGGCAATTGTCTTGGCCCGGGAGATAAACTGCCTTGAGGAGAATGCTGTGACTGACGGCCCAAGAGCAGAGCTTCTGAGCCTCCCGGCAGAGGAGAAAGGAGCCCGTGCCCCCCTGTTTGTTCACGTAGAACATGGCAACTTGATTGTCCGTCTGGACAAGGACGGACTGTTGGGAAGTCAGGTGGGAGAAGGCCTTGAGAGCCATGCGGATCGCCCGGAGCTCCAGGAAGTTGATCTGCTGAGCAGACTCCCACGTGGTCCAGAGGCCCTGAGTACGCGCCTCTTGGCAATGCGCTCCCCAGCCCAGGAGGGATGCATCGGTGGTCAGCACCCGGGTCGGCTGAGGTGACTGGAAAGGCATACCGAATATCAGGTTCGGCTGCCGGAGCCACCACCGGAGAGACGAGATCAGCGGCTCGGAAACGCGCACTAGGTCTGCGAGGCCGCCCGTGGCTTGTCGCCACTGCCGGCGGAGACACCATTGAGCAGACCGCATGTTCAGGCGGGCATTGGGGGTCACATGGACGGTGGAAGCCATATGGCCGAGCAGTCTCAGGAAGCGCCTGGCGGAGACCAGGGGCTGGCTGCGAAAGCGGTCGGCTAGGTCCATGAGCCGCTGAGCCCTGTCGAGCGGTAGGTACGCTCGCGCCTGAGGAGTGTGCAGCCTTGCGCCGATGAACTCGAGATCCTGTGAGGGGAGCAAAGTGGACTTTGCGAAGTTTATGACAAAGCCCAAGTGCTGCAGCAGAGTCACCGTGCGGCACGTGGCGTTGGTGACCTCCTGAGCGGACGCTGCTCTGATGAGCCAGTCGTCGAGGTACGGAAAGACATAGAGGCCGTGAAGCCGGAGATGGGCCGCCACGACCGCGAGACATTTTGTGAAGACTCGCGGTGCGGAGGACAGGCCAAAGGACAGTACTCTGTACTGGTAATGATTTCCTGCCACCACAAACCTTAGGTATTGGCGGTGGCTTGGGTGGATGAGGATGTGCGTGTAGGCATCCTTTAGATCCAAGGAGCATAGCCAATCTCCCTGCTGGAGGTAGGGCAGAAGGATTCCAAGGGTAAGCATTTTGAACTTCTCCCGCACAAGGAACTTGTTGAGGTTGCGCAAGTCCAGGATGGGTCTGAGGCCCCCTGTTCTCTTTGGTATCAGAAAATACCTTGAATAGAAGCCTTGACCTCTCAGGTGGTGTGGCACCGGTTCCACCGCCTGTTCCTGCAGAAGACCTGCTAACTCCTGAAGGAGCAACTCCCTGTGCAGAGGGGGGCGCGGAGGCTCTCCCGGAAAATAGGAGGGAGGGACCTGATGGAAGTGGAGAAGGTAGCCTTCTCGCACGACCTGAAGCACCCAGGCATCTGCGGTGATGGTGGACCACCTGTGGGCGAAGTGAACCAGCCGGCCTCCGGTGCTGGGGGGAACCAGCGGGGGAGGAGAGGCTATGCTGAGCGAGTCAAAAGCCCCCACCCTGCTGAGCAGGGGCTGGTGGTGCAGGCTTGGGGGCTTGCTGCCTACGGGACCCGTTACCCCGTCCCTTGGCCTGCTGGCCCTGTTGGGGAGCTGCAGGGGCCTGATAATGGGGGTATTGTTTGTAGGCAGCCGCCTTCCTCGGGTAAAAGGACTTTTTCCCCGAGCCCTTCTTTTTCTGGGAAGGGGCGGAGGTCTTCCTAGAAAGCCTGGTCCTGGTGAGAGTCTCAGTCTCAATTTGTGCAGCCTTTTCCGCCATGGGCTTGCCAAAGAGGTTTTCGCCTCGGCAGGGGACATCGACCAATTTGTCCTGTACCCAGGGCTCAAGGTCGGACGACTGAAGCCAAGCCTGTCGGCGGGCACCGATGCCGGCTGCGGCTACTCGAGCCGAGGCTTCAAAGCCATCATAGGCTGCTCGGGACATGAACTTTGAGCATTCCCGAATGCCCGTGGACAAGGCTAGGAACCTCCGCAAGGGCTCCTCGGAGAATCCGGCTAGCTCTTTAGCCAGATCCCGGAGATACATGCCCATGTATAGCTGGTAAGTCTGGACACGACATGCGAGCATAGAGCCCTGGAAGCACTTCTTGCCAAGGCCATCCAGGTTACGGGCCTCCCTTCCAGGAGGCACCGAGGAGTGCATCTTCTGGCTCTTAAGACGATGCATGGCCGATTCCACTACCATGGAATGGTGTGGCAGCTGTGCCTTTTGAAAGCCAGGGCTCTTGCGGACCCGATAGATAGAATCGACCCGCTTGCTCAGGACCGGCGAGGAGGCCGGACTCTCCCACATGCGGAAGAGTAGTCGTTCCAGCATAGGAGGAACCGGCACAGTAAAGTGTTCCCTCGCGGGAGAGTCATACTGGAGGGCGTCGAGCTCTTCGGCTCGAGGCTCCTCCTCGGGATCCGCAGGGAAGGCCAAAGCCTTGGCCATATCCCTAACGAAGTCCGAGAACCGGGCATCCTCCGGGGGGGACTGCTTCCGAGGCTCGGACTCCGGCGAGTCCGATGGGACACACCGAGTCCGGAAAGAATCAGGTGACTCTTCCTCCTCAGACTCCCAGACCGACTCCGACGAGGACTCGGTGGGGTCGGCCCGGGCAGGGTGCGGCGCCAGCCGCCCCGACGCCGAGGGAGTCGGCGTCGGCGACCTCGGTCCCGAACGGGAGGCCGAGGGTGACCTCGACCGAGGATCGACTCGAGTTCTCATCGACTCGAGGATCGGCTCGGTCTCCGGGGTCGACTTGGACGTCGACGTCCCGGCGGTCGGGGCAGCGACGCCAGCGAAGCCAGCGAGCAGTGCCCTCTGCTGGTCCATGAAGGCAGACAGTCTGCTCTCCAAGGCCGTCAACCTGAGTCCGAGCTCAGGTGACCCAGCAGCCCCCGACTCGGGCCCCGACGGCGTCGGGCCCGATGTCGGCTGTCGCGGAGGCGAGTCCAGAAGGACCACAGGACTTACCCGGGCAGGCATCTCCGACTCCAGGCGAGGTCGCTTCGGGATGTGTTCCTTCTCCAAGGACCCGGGGCGGCTGTCGGGGCTATGCGACCTGGCCCTCGCGGAGCCAGGAGCGTCCACCGACGCCGCCCTCGCGGGTTTTTCCTTCCGACGATGGTCCCCGGAGGGAGAACCCCGGTCGGAGGAGCTCCGGCGACGGTCCGAGCTGGAGCCTTTCGACACGGAGGCCTCCGACGAGGTCCGGGTACGGCTGGGGTCAGCGAAGATCCTCTCACGCTGATGCCGCCGACTTCTCAACGCCTTTGAGGACAGTTTGTTGCAGGGCCCACAGATCAGTTCCTCATGATCCGGGCCCAGGCAGCGGAGGCAAAAGTCGTGTGTGTCGGTTAGTGACATATTTCGGTCACACCGACCACACCGCTTAAACCCACTGGCAGCCATCGGGGGAAAAAGGGCCCCTGCGAGGTCAAAGGACCGGGCTGCCAGGGAAAAGGAAAACGAAAGCTGACTAAGTCAGAAAAAACGGAAAAAAGTAAGAGGACTCGAGACCGGCGTCGCGAGTCCGGGCGGGAAAACGATCGGCGTCAAACCGAAAGAAAAAAGGATAAAATAAAGAAGAAAATCCACTTTTTCGCGGGGACAAGACGGGGACGTCTGTAGGGCTCCGCGGAAAAAAGAAGACTGGCTAAGATGGCACCTTCGGGCGGGAAGACGACCGCGCATGCGCGCTGCAATTCCCAAAGGCTTTCTTTGAAAGCTGGGGAAAATTGCTCCGCGAGGGCTCCGTCGGCGCCGACGTCACCCATAAGTGAGGACTGACTTCCTGCTTGGTCCTGGAGAAACATCAGTTTATTTAATGGCTTAAGTTTCCCCAAAAGCCACTCTAAAGGGAAAAATACTCCTTTATCAGTGACGTTTTTGTGGATCCATCCACCATATAATGGGCTAAAGAATCAACTGGTATTATAATACTTTATGTTAAAAACAGCAGCACCTTGAGGTTTCATTTGTGGTAGAGGGCTCAAATGCATTTAGGATCCTAAAATCCGAGTCTGATAAATGACAATGGTCTTGAATTTACTTTGTATCAGATATTAGGGCTACTACGTAGATCTAGTCCTGGTTTTGTCCTATTATATGTATGATTGCAAGTTCAGGGTTTTTTAAGGAAACCAACGGAAGAATTAGAACTATACATTCATGCATGCAGTGGGACAAAATCATGGCTGTCTCAGCATGTTTGACTAATCTGGGGGCTAGGTGACCCTTCTATCAGATACCCTTAGATTACCTAGTTTTGTTGTCACCTATAAATCATTTTTCAGATATGTGCATGACAAAAGGGATATGGCACACACCAGTTCTTTTCTTTCACACAGCAGCACTAGCAAGATTCTTCCAAACATTAACCTGTTTGTCCCTAGAGCCTGTCTGACCCAGTCTTGCAAAATGAAATTCCCTGAAAATTTTCAGTCCTACCCAAAATTGTTTTGCTAGTACTACTGCTTACAAATAAAATAAAACCTTTTTGATTACTACCTTTAAAAAAATGCACACATACTGTCCAAACGGCAGATATTAAAGGGAAGAAGGTGACAATGGAGGCCAAATACCAGATCATCATTTTTTGCTGTTTTCCCCTGGAGAATCTGGCAAATTACTTCTGTAAGAGACAATGTATGCCACAATCTCAATAACTTGTCCACCTACAAGTATGTGCAGGCCTTAATCTCAGTTTTACTCTGCTGGAACAGTGCAATTTAGTTATCACCCCACCTCCCACTCACCAGAGCATGGAAAAAAGTTTTATTTTAATGAACTGAGCCTCCAGATTCCACAACAGAGAAAAATGCTACCGACTGCTTAAACCAAAACAGATCCTATGCTGTTTTATCATCATACTAATCTACAGGTGCAGAGCACAAAGCAGATGTTCATGCAGTCCACAGGGTGGATACAGTAGTCTCAAAGTGTCTTGCATGCCTATGATCAGAAGTTGCTTCCTGAGTGCCTTGTTGATAATACTTGAGATCTAGCAATGTGTATAAATCCGTCTCTTCAGGCATCCGGTCTGCATCCATTGGCCTCACTTTTTAGGAACTCAGCAGTTTTTCCTTCTGTGGGTTTACAGTTCAATCAGAATTGGGCTGTACTGAGCTAAGACATACATGGAAATTACACTTACCTGGTAATTGATGTTCCTTGAGGGAGTACAGTTCAGTCCTCCACTACTGGGTAGTGCACCTCCTCCTGCAACATGGAGACTGGACAAGTCAAACTTGTGACATCACCGGGTATATCCTGCTGGTCTTCTCCCATGATCCCCCAGTGACCTACTGTCAAAGCAGACTCAAAGGAGCAAACAACCAGTTAAAGTACTAAATACAAAGCTATGCTCAAACTTCAACTTTAAAATCACAGGGCCCCAAAAAGAAAGGCCGAAAAACACCCTACTCCGTGCCCCTGACCCCCTGCGCACTAAACAGCGTAAGACAGAGAGCTAGAAGGAAGGAGAACTAAGGAAGAGTATAGGCAGAAAAGGTTGCTCTCGCGATTACCTGCCAATCAGAGCCCGTTGCCGACTCTAGGATCCGAAAGCATACTCGGAACTGACGCCTCACGTCTGAAACATCCATCCCCGGGCGGGAATGAGGACTGAACTGTACTCCCTCAAGGAACATCAATTACCAGGTAAGTGTAATTTCCATTTCCTTATCGGTCCTACAGTTCAGTCCTCCACCACTGGGATGTACCAGAGCAGTAATCATTGGGAGGGACCTATCCAGTCGGCTCGGCCCCTAAACGAACAGAGCAGGCACGACCCCAGCCCGCTCCTCACGTCAACAGGCGGTAAGCCAACCAGGAAGACACGACCGAGAGCCCACCTGGATCCTCTTCACTGGTGAAAACAGCACAGAACTCTGCCCCAAGCAGCGCTAGTGCTTCAGAAAGACAAACTCGCCATCGCAAACACACTGAACGCCCTAGAAACAGACCTACTGAGAAGGCTACCGGAGCTCCGCCTGAAAAATCCGCTTGAGCTCCCCCTTGGCTCTCGACCCCACCAGGGTGTCAAGTGTTAGCAACCGCTGCTCTCCCCGCAGAACCCGCCTCCACGGAGGGACAGGCAGCGAAGAGACCTCCCAGAAAGCGACGGAACCTCACCTAAGGTCCAAGGAACGCAGGTTACAAGCAAAGTGTTCTTGCGTAAATCCCAAACCGACAACTAGACAGGCACAGCCGGATTCCACGAGGGAGAACGGAACCGAGGTCCATCCAGACAGAGGTGGGAAGCAAAATGAGGGAAATGGAAAAACCACCAGCGTCAAACACCCTATTTGTCACACCTCTTAAGGGCTTTATTCTTTGCAACACAAAGTAGCTCTACAGCTATGTCCTGGACCAGTTGGAGTCTTTTTAATTGAGAATGTGGAATGCAGCTAAGCAATGAGTTGCAATAAACCAAGCGTGATCCACCAAGGGCATATAAGAGGGTGTCAAGTGCCCCAGAGTCCAGCGTTGTTTCAGAAGATGTGGAGTCTTACATGGTGTGACAAAAAAGAAAGGAGACTCTGGTAGCCACGCCCACGACGCAATGCCAGTAGGCCAACCGTTTACATCACCTGGATATGCCCTCCGGAATTGGAGGAACCATGCAGAAGTAGCAATCGCCGACGTGATCCATGGGCCCTCTCCAGATCATTGGAACCGCAAAAGACTTTGATGGTCTTTTCCCATCCATCCACAGCCTGAGATCTGCTACACATGTATTGCAGCATATGTGTGGCGCCTAGCTGTTATCCTGATCTTTTATTCTGCAGCCAAAATATAAATTGTAGGCTTTCTGAACCGCCACAGTCATATGCCATTTTTGTGATGTAAAAGTCACATCACCACAACTAGAGCAGAAATTATCTGCATGATTAACACCAGGACGAGGAATCGCCAAATATGCTGTGAGTGACCTATCGGTATAAAATAAATATGTATTTTTTTTTTTTTTTTTTACTGTCAAGCGAGGCAAATTTAAGTAGTGACTGCATCAACTGGTTTTGGACAGTTATTTTGATTGGTTGCAAGTAAAGATTATGCAAGCTCACGCAAATGTTGCAGAATACACTGGTAATGGTCCCCACTGACTAATGAAGAGCACATATCTTAGCAACCAGACCCAGTCGGCCATTTTCACTATGACCTCTGAAAGGCATAGAATGGACCGGGCCACGGCCCCGTACCAATGCGTCAACGCTATCCAGTAGCCTCATATGTCCTCTGCTAAACATCGACCCGTCGCCGCAGACTGACAGGTCGCCATGAGGTCCAATATGGGTTGACCGCATCTGAGCACACGCGGCGCGCACACCGCCTGATGCAATCTCACTCCTCCGGCAAACACTCGGACCCCGCTAAGGACATTCGCCACCACAGTGTCCCCACCGAAACGCAGGCCACCAAGGCTTCAACCGCGCACGCTGTCCCTTCGCTCGGGCCACCCTGACCACCCGACCGACTCCACCCTGCTGATCGAAATAGGCCACCATCCCGGAGATCTCAGACAGCACCTACAGCGCTCGATCCGCTACCGTGTCCGTGAATGCCTGCCATGGCTGACATACCGCGTACCGTTCCAGTCAGACGATGGAACACTGGGCGTGCTGCGTACACTAAAACGCCTTGTACATAAAGGATCCCCAAAATGTAGCTGAGTCTAACCACGCTCCGGCCAAGCTCCCGGAAGAAAGGGACAGAACCTTATAAAAAAGAAGTGGGGACAATTAGGAAGGCTTTCCTGTTTGATTATTATTATTATTATTATTTTTTTCCTTTTTACAACTCCATAAGGGCCACAAGGCACACAACCGAACAGGGCATTGTCCAGAGAACGCAAGGCCCCTCCTCCAGGCTGACTCCACAGCCTAAACCGGCAGTCACCTTGGCTGATGCCGAGCAGCGCGGAAGCCAACTTGTAAGCTCAGCATATGAAGTATGCCTACTAGTACAGCATTCCACAATGGAGGGACATGTAACCGGACGGCTTTGAATATGAACCTACAGATATCCCGCGCTTGCTCCAAGACAAGCACTGTGCAGCCTACTGGTCTTCTCGGAGCACCGACACGACCCGAAGACCTAAACCGGCCAGCAAAAGACGACGTACGCTGGGCCCGAAGGAACCTGGTTGAACGGATCCCAGCACTCCCTGTATCGTTAGGATCGGAGCCTCCACCCAAGGACTCAGCCCTGGCTGGAACTGGCTGAGCATAACTCCAGGCCCTGCGGCGAGCCCCCACGAAGAAGTGGGACGCAACGATGCCTTGAGGAAAGGGAAGGCCCAATGGGTGAAGCAAGTTGCTAGCCGACCAAGGGAGTAAGCCCCACACGCGCACCTCAACGGAAGGTCGGAAGAACCGAGGATTCTGGTCCCACAGGTGCGCCTGCTAGCCTTTAACAACATACACCTCCGCAGGTACAAAAAACTTAAATTGTGAGCACCTTCAGGGGTAAGGGGAATAGACGACAGCCTCCGACTGTTGACCACCTCTTGTCTTGCACAACAGACAGCAGCACCCCACCAAACAAATGATTGGGAATATATGACCTCAGAACCCCAAGACAGAGGTAAAACAGTAGAACGTGCAGTGGACGTGAATTTCCAGATCTGCCAGCCCCCCTGCCCACATTGAGAAGAGGCAGAGAACTGGACCGGCGGATCTGGAGGGGTGCCTCCTGGACAGCCGGGCCACCGAAGGGAAAGCTGATGACTGAGGCCCAAACTCCTCATGCAACACCATGACAACCCCGCTCACAATATCCCAAGCGATCTCTGTCATTGCTGCAACAATCACCTGAGCATGAGATCACAGACGGAACACGGACATGCAGACGCACTCAAGGAGAGTGCACCTAAGAAGTATGAGCCTATCCAACATCCAGCACCACATGTCCAGGTGTCCCACTCCTGTCACCCAAAACACAGGATGCTTGAACCTAGGTGACCGTCATAGCAAAGACAGGGAGGCCTGACTGCCGCTATCAACCCTTCCAGGACCCTGGAACACTAAGCCCCGGACTGCCATCCAGCAACACTTCTCACGATCCCCAGCAGGGGCCTTTCCCCAGATGGCCCAGATGGGCAGTGTTCCCGCCAAATGGGCAAGCTGCGCTCTGATAACATAGTGCAGAAAATCAAATCAAAGTGTCTTAACCTAGCTAATTTTTGTCTAATAGTGATCATTCATAATATCAGCCAGGCTCAATCATAACATTAGTATTAATGATCTCTAAAGATTGAAGAGTTACTAATGTAACACTAATTGGTTGTTTTTTTTTTTTTTTTAAAGAGCTTCAAAGGTGATCTTGGAAACTACAGACCAATGAATCTGAGTTCAGTGCCAGTTAAATGATAGAACTTGTTCTGAAAAGCAGCACCAAGCTGTCTTTTCAAAGGGTTAATAAACATGTGAGTAAGCCAAATGATATGTATCTGGATGTGTTAGAAGGTACTTGACAAAGCCCCTTATGAACTTCTCCTGAGGAAGGAGATGATGTACTATTATAGAATGGGAAATGGATCAAAAACAGGAACACAATAGGACTAAATGGCCAGTTTTCTCACAGGAGACCCGTAAATAGTGGAATGTCTCGGGATCTGCACTGGAACTGGCATCTGGTAACATCTACTGCACTGAAATGATCTGGAAAAGAGATCAGCAAGCATGGCGATCAAATTTGCAGATGGCATAACGACATTTAGAGGCTGTCTGCACAATTTCCAAGCGTATAAACATGGAAATAGCATCCTTATGTAAATGACAATTTCAGAAAGGGCTCAATTTGTAGGTGGTTGTGCCGCCGATGACCCTGAATGGCCAAATCCTAGCACGGAAACCCGCTGCTGACAGACGTCGCTAACTGCCAGAATGCAGACAAAGGTAAAGGCACCCCCCAAGAAGTAAAACCCAAACCAATCACATTGCATTCAAAGAACTATAAACTATCATGAAATTAAAAGGAAATTAAAATTAAAAGGAAATTAAAATTAGAATTAAAATTAAAAGTAACAGCAAAAGGAAGTCCTTATCTGGGTGTAGCCGCGTGGAACAGCGTCGTCTGCTCAAACGCGGGGCTGCTCCGCTCTCCGCCACGAGGCCTCAGCCCTGCCGAGAAAATGGCGCCAATCCGAAGCAGGCCCGTTTGGCGCCAAACACCACAGAGGCGGCAAGAGCTCAGAGCCCCTCCATGCGGACTCGAGAGACTCCCTTGTGGCGTCAGGATGCAGCAGTTACCCCGCTGTAGCTGCGGGGTGAAGAGCTGTCCAGACACGCTGCTGCCTCGCGCCACCAGAAGTAGCAGACGCTGCGAGCCCCGGCACACTGGCTAAAGAACCTCGAACGGCCTGAGGCTCCCGCCGCGATGGGAATCTGCCGCATGGACACTGCCAAAATGCAGGTGTTCCACAGAGCTCTCCCCCGTACAGTCCTGGGGGAGAGATCATCACCGGGCACAGAGACCGAAGAATCCCAAGCAGAGAGGCTAGCTGGCAGCGTGAACTTTGAAAAGGGACAGAAAGCGTAGTTACTCACCTGTTTAACAGGTGTTCTCCAGGAGCAGCAGGAATCAGTCTTCACATATGGGTGACGTCGGCGCCGACGGAGCCCTCGCGGAGCAATTTTCCCCAGCTTTCAAAGAAAGCCTTTGGGAATTGCAGCGCGCATGCGCGGTCGCCTTCCCGCCCAAGGGTGCCATCTTAGCCAGTCAGATGACATAGCTAAAAAAGACAGCATAAAAATTTGCAAAAAAAACTAAAGCAGATGATTGCAACTCCAAGGGGAGGAGGGAGGGTTGTGAGGACTGATTCCTGCTGCTCCTGGAGAACACCTGTTACAGGTGAGTAACTACGCTTTCTCCAGGACCAAGCAGGAAGTCAGTCCTCACATATGGGACTCCCAAGCTTAAGGCTACCGGAGACCCTAAGCACAAAAATGAGCTCCCTCTAGCTCAGCAGCACAGAAGGAAGGAATCGTCGCTGAATTATTACCCACCGGTAGCCCACATCCGGGATGGAGGGTAGGAGTTGCTCAAACCTCAAAGAGATTACGGAGGACTGCCTGTCCGAAAGCACTGTCCCTGTGGGACTCCCTCTCGAGACAGTAATGGACCGCAAAAGTCTGGCTCGAAGACCAAGTAGCGGCCCGGCAGATGTCTGCCAGCGGAACAGAGCGGAGATAAGCCACTGACGTAGCCTTTGCCCGAACGCAATGAGCCGTGACTCGACCTTCCAAGGAGAGTCCGGCTGCCCCATAAGCCCAAGTGATACAGTCCGCAACCCAGATGGACAGAGTACGCTTGGAGACCGGGAGCCCCAATTTATTGGGGTCAAAAGACACAAAAAGCTGAGCAGCTTTACGGTGCTCCCGCGTACGGTCAAGGTAGAAGTTTTATTTATTTATTTTTATTTAGTATACATTTGTATACCGCTACTTCCAGCGATCAGCAGCGGTTTGATTACAGATTGGAAATTGTCAAATAATGACAGGAAATTTTTGAGGTATAAACACATTGATTAGACAGGAAAGCACAGCACACAGAGAACTATTTTACAGGGAACATGGGCTATGGAGGGTTAAGTGGCTTGCCCAAGACCACAAGGAGCACCTGTGGGACTAGAAACCCCAGTCCTTCCGGCCCAAGGTTGCTGTCCTCTAGTGGGATTTGAACCCCCGACCTTCCGGCCCGAAGTACCTTGCCCCAACCACTAGGCCACTCCTCCACTCCAGTTCAATGCCCTTCTACAGTCCAGGGTATGGAGGACCGTTTCAGCTCGGCTGGAGTGCGGTCTGGGAAAGAAGGTTGGAAGTACCACCTCCTGATTGATGTGAAAAGGGGAGACCACTTTTGGAAGAAATTTTGGGTGAGTCCGTAGGACTACCCTATTTTTGTAGAACCGAGTGTAAGGGGGATCAGACACGAGGGCCTGCAATTCACTTACGCGTCTAGCGGAAGTGAGGGCTATCAAGAACAATGTTTTCCAAGAAAGAAAACGGAGAGAACAGGTAGCCATTGGTTCAAAAGGCGGACAGGTGATCCGCTGTAAAACCACATTCAGATCCCAGTCAGGCGCTGGCAGGCGCAGAGGTGGTTTAAGCAGAAGGAGACCTCGGAGAAACCTCGCTACAAGAGGGTCACTGGAAAGAGGTCTGCCGTCCACTGGCACATGATCTGCTGAAAGAGCACTAAGGTGAACTTTGACGGAGTTGGACTTAAGTCCCAGATTAGAGAGGTATAGCAAGTACTGCAGGATCACCGACACCGGGCAGGAGAAGGGATCCTGAGACTGTTGGGTACACCAAACAGAAAAGCGACGCCATTTAAGGGCGTAGCATTTGCGGGTAGAAGGTCGCCGAGAAGCTAGGACGACCTCTTCCACCTCTGCCGGCAGGAGAAGGGGAGCAAGGACTACCCTCTCAGCAGCCAGGCCATTAGATTGAGAGACCTGAGGTTGGGGTGTAGCAGAGACCCCTGATCCTGAGTGAGGAGATCCGGTTGTAACCCCAGAGGGAATGGATCCTCTACCGCTAATTGCAGCAGGAGTGGAAACCACGGCTGTCTGGGCAAGCGAGGGGCCACCAGGATCATGAAAGCTTTGTCTCGGAGAACCTTGAAAAGAGTCCGAGACACTAGCGGGATGGGAGGAAAGGCATACAGAAGGCTCTCCGACCATGAGAGTAGAAAAGCGTCTGCCGCAACTCGAAGGGGATGTGGCTGACGAGAGCAGAAGCGAGGAAGTTGCCGGTTGAGAGGGCTGGCAAAGAGATCCATCGTGGGGAGGCCCCACTTTAGAAAGAGCTTCTGAACTACCAAGGGATCCAGGCGCCACTCGTGCGGCTGGAGGATCCTGCTGAGTTTGTCCGCCAGGCAATTTTCTTGGCCTGGGAGATAAACTGCCTTGAGAAGAACGCCGTGACTGACGGCCCAAGAGCAGAGCTTCTGTGCTTCCCGACAGAGAAGGAAGGAGCCCGTGCCCCCCTGCTTGTTCACGTAGAACATGGCAACTTGATTGTCCGTCTGGACAAGGACGGACTGGTGAGAGGTCAGGTGGGAGAAGGCCTTGAGAGCCAGGCGGATCGCTCTGAGCTCCAGGAAGTTGATCTGCTGAGCAGACTCCCACGTGGTCCAGAGGCCCTCAGTACGTGCCCCTTGGCAATGTGCTCCCCAGCCCAGGAGGGATGCATCTGTCGTCAGCACCCGGGCCGGCTGAGGTGACTGAAAAGGCATGCCGAGTACCAGGTTCGGCCGATGAAGCCACCACTGGAGAGACGAGGCCAGCGGCTCGGAGACGCGCACTAGGTCTGCTAGGCCGCCTGTGGCTTGTTGCCACTGCTTGCGGAGACACCATTGAGCAGGCCGCATATTCAGGCGGGCATTGGGGGTCACATGGACGGTGGAAGCCATATGGCCGAGTAGTCTCAGGAAGCGCCTGGCGGAGACCAGGGGCTGGCTGCGAAAACGGTCGGCTAGGTCCATGAGCCGTTGAGCCCTGTCGAGCGGTAGGAACGCTCGTGCCTGAGGAGTGTGCAGCCTTGCGCCGATGAACTCGAGATCCTGTGAGGGGAGCAAAGTGGACTTTGCGAAGTTTATAACAAAGCCCAAGTACTGCAGAAGAGTCACCGTGCGGCGTGTGGCGTTGGTGACCTCCGGAGCGGACGCTGCTCTGATGAGCCAGTCGTCGAGGTACGGAAAGACATAGAGGCCGTGAAGCCGGAGATGGGCCGCCACCACCGCGAGACATTTTGTGAAGACTCGCGGTGCGGAGGACAGGCCAAAGGGCAGTACTCTGTACTGGTAATGATTTCCTGCCACCACAAACCTTAGGTATTGGCGGTGGCTTGGGTGGATGAGGATGTGCGTGTAGGCATCCTTTAGATCCAAGGAGCATAGCCAATCTCCCTGCTGGAGGTAGGGCAGAAGGATTCCAAGGGTAAGCATTTTGAACTTTTCCCGCACGAGGAACCTGTTGAGGTTGCGCAAGTCCAGGATGGGTCGGAGGCCTCCCGTCCTTTTTGGTACTAGAAAATACCTGGAATAAAAGCCTTGACCTCTCAGGTGGTGGGGCACCGGTTCCACCGCCTGTTCCTGTAGAAGACCTGCTAACTCCTGAAGGAGTAATTCCCTGTGCAGAGGGAGTCGTGGAGGTTCTCCCGGAAAATAGGAGGGAGGGACCTGGTGGAAGTGGAGAAGATAGCCTTCTCTGACGACTTAAAGCACCCAGGCATCTGAAGTGATGCTGGACCACCTGTGGGCGAAGTGAACCAGCCGGCCTCCGGTGCTGGGAGGAGCCAGCGGAGGGGGAGAGGCTATGCTTAAGGAGTCAAAAGCCCCCACCCTGCTGAGCAGGGGCTGGTGGTGCAGGCTTGGGGGCTTGCTGCCTACGGGACCCGTTATGAACCGAAGGAAAAAAGAGAAAATTATGAGTAAAATCAACTTTTTCGCGGGGACACGACGGGTACGTCTGTAGGGCTCCGCGGAAAAAAGAAGACTGGCTAAGATGGCACCCTTGGGCGGGAAGGCGACCGCGCATGCGCGCTGCAATTCCCAAAGGCTTTCTTTGAAAGCTGGGGAAAATTGCTCCGCGAGGGCTCCGTCGGCGCCGACGTCACCCATATGTGAGGACTGACTTCCTGCTTGGTCCTGGAGAACCCCCCTTTACACTAAGGCAGACTATGTGAAAATAAATAAAGTAAAAGTAAATGAAATTAAATGAAAATGAATTCAATTTACAGGATTACACCTAAAGAAGGGCAAAAGAAATGCAAGGTAAATCAAATCCTGACTAACTGCTCCTAAACTGCTTCTCAAGTGAGCCCAGCACCTAGGCTCACTACGTCCTCATGCTGCATGGAGACTGGACACACTGGGGGATCATGGGAGAAGACCAGCAGGATATACCCGGTGATGTCACAAGTTTGACTTGTCCAGTCTCCATGTTGCAGGAGGAGGTGCACTACCCAGTGGTGGAGGACTGAACTGTAGGACCGATAAGGAACCAGCCTCGGTTCCCACCTAGCCCAGCCATTCTAGTGAGCAGTGATGGACAATGGCTCCCTCCTCAACACTCTACATGTATACCCTAATTCTGGCCAATGTCATAAGAACATATGAAAAGCCATGCCAAGTCAGAACATGGCATCAAGCCCAATATTCTGTCTCCTCTGACAGTGGCCAGTTTGGTCACAAGTATCCAACAGATCCCAAAAAGCAGATTTTTTTTTCTCATAGCTCATTTCAAGGGATAGGCAATGACTTTCCCAAGCCTACCAGGATAATTTTTCATGTACTTGTCACTCTTAAAGAAAGGCTGGGACACTGTCTGATTGCTGTGAACATTCCCTCTACACTACAGCAACCCCAAGTCCTGGTTGACTCAGGAAACATAAGCAAGGCCTGGAAATCAAATCTAGGTCTTCCTCATGTTACTGTTGCTGAAACACTGGGTCACCCCACAATGATGGAAGAATCTTATATCAATTAAACCTAGGCCAGGTCTTCATCCAGCTGTATGTGCAAGGAGAGAGAAAATCTGTACAGACTTAATTCCTATTTGTAGAGGGATGTTTCATCACTAATCAGTACCCAAAAGGTGAGAAACATCTCTTAGCTGCATGGCATAAAAGCAGAGAAGTTGTCTGATATAGGTGTAGTTGTAGAAGTTCAGTCAAATTGAGCATTGCCTGGGGGTTCATTAACCTCTACAATCTTTAGAAACAGTTCTGCCAACAGGAAATTGCAGGTTTTGGTCACACTAATGCTAGCCTGGTCTGTTTTGGTGTTATGCAACTCCCAATAACACAGCAAAACCACCTTTCTCACCAACCCAAATACAGCAGGGGTGCAAGACACTATGGCTCAGAAGATCCTTGGCCAACACGGGCTTCCAGTGCAGATTACCAAAGCGAGCATAGAATCAGCAATGAATATAGTTTCTGCGTTTCAAAACATACTCTGTATAATTATGCAAACCTATATACTGGCCCAATTTAAAATGCAAGTTTTAAACATATATGCTTATAAATATATTTCTATAGGGTAATGTTTTAACATGAGTTAGCAAGGAAAATCTGGAGTTCAGCAGTTTGGAAGGTCTTATTACAAAGATAAGTTTTGCCCTGATTGCAATTAAAAAAAAACACCAAGCAAAATAAAACATATGGATAATTAAGAAAGTCATTGTATATCTTAGAAACAGTATCAGCAAGATATATTGTACAAAGATAGCATGATTTCACTAAGCCTACTCAAGCAGGGCAGGAACATGAAGCAATAGAAATGGATGGAAACTATGGCTTCATACCACAATGACATACTGATTTCTTATACAGTGGATAATTCAAGGAAAATGGCATGTTGAATTCAGCTCTGGTGGACTGAAAAAAGTTCATTAGTCGTGTACTCAACAAGATCTCAAATTTTCATGGTACAGTGGGGATGACTGGAAAAACTATTAAGTGTTATGTTGTGGATGATGGGATCTGACTGGGCCAAGGGCCAATGTCATCTGGGACATCACTGCTGATATGATACAATCAGATCAAGAAACAGTATGATATCATTTGCTGCATTCCTGCCAACATAACTGTCTCCAGAAGCTCCTTAAGGGAATCCAGAAAAACAAAACAGTTGTGAGCTAGTCCAATTGCCATTTGGATTTTTTTTGATATTGCAGAGTGCTTATGGTTTCTTTTCTTGCAACTCTAAAAGTGGAGATTTAGAGAGATTAGCACCAATGATTTATTTCAACAAAAGAGGGCATGCAGAATATTGGCTCCTTTCCTACCCTGCTTACATTATAGCAAAGCTAATATTAAAATCACTACAAAGCAACATTTCTAGGTTATATCTGTCAGTCTAAATATCTTTCAGAGAGCAAAGCTTCTGAAAAAAGCCACCAAAAACCTCCAAATGCTTACAGCCTTTGCAGAACAGTACAACTCAGGAGTGCAAGCATGAGCTAAGACTAGGCCCGAGTACCTCACCCAATTTCAGTGCATACAGCACTTAGTTATGAGGAAACAAATCTGGGATAAAGTTTATTTGTCCAACTTTGCTGCCACCTATACACATACACACAGACAAGAAGAAAACAAGCTAATCTACAAATCTGTCACACAAGCACATTAGTTATATGGTGTGCGAGAAAAGCTTGTATTGTTTTTTTTTGCCTGTGCTGTGACAGTGTCAGGAGTATAGCGAAGAAACATACACAATTACTGCTTGTGCTGGGGGCAACAATGGATTAGGAGTAGAGAGGAGGGGCTTGAATTCTGCTCATGCTGGAGGATAGGGAAGGATGGAAGAGCTTGCATTGCTGATGCCTGTACTAGGGTGGTATGCAAGAGGAGCTTGCTCATGTTTGGACCAGCACTAACTGGATGCAATACATCCAACATTAACCACTACATTTTCATTCAGGTAGAACCTATTGCTCTGACACCAAGACTTCATAAGCACTCTGCACTCCGAGGTTTGCTCTCTCATAGCATATATATTCAAACTACTGCAGGCCTGTAACCAACAAGACAAAAAACACAATGGAAAAGCAATGGCATAGCACATTCTTATAGTGTTTCGAAAGGTGAAAAATAAGACTTTCAAAAATTCTGGCAGTTTTGCTGGATTAAAAAATTTTCTACAAAAATGTAAGGAAGAATAAAACTTAGAAAGTGACCCAACAATGTGTACAAAAATAGTTTTCAGTGGCTCTGGAAACATGATAAAAAATAAAAAAAAGCAGAGTCAGATGGAAGGATTCTTTTACATGACAAAGCAGCCTCGAGATGTCGTCCTGGGATCGCCCTGCAGAGAAGAAAAAAAAAAAGGGTTAAATACATCTTTCCCATGATAATCCTTAAAGCACTTCAAGCTCTGTAAAGACAACTCTAATTTCCTCACCCTAACTCCAAAGGCAACTTGTCTTGGATTAGCAGAGCAGTCCCTCCACATGGTTGGCACATCTAATACTCCAGGTTACCCGGGTCAAGACTCAAAGTTAGAGAAGTCACTTTGTGGAACCCCTTTCTCACCCAGACTCCTTACAGGCAGCAGTAAATCCAGTGACTGCTCATGACTGGGGAGAGGTTGTCTTTTTCTAGGGCATTTTTCAGCTTTTTTACACCACCCCCTCTCCCCCCGAGCTGGCTGAAATGCTTTAGCAGTGCAAATTTCCACAAAATCTCTGCCAACTCTGACTGGAATCTGTACTGGTAAATTCCATTACCTGCTGGTGGAACAGGTCTTCATCTCCAAAGTCAGCTTCCTCCTCCTCCTCCTCTTCATTCACAGTTGCCATGCCAGATTTGGTAATGCTTCTTACAGCTACTTCCTGTGTGAAGGGTGACGAGGAGCTTCTCAGTACATACACCCTCTTTCATAAAGTGTCAGATTTATTACTCAGAGGTTTAGGATACCTGTTCAGTTCAATATGCAGTTGACAATTTTATAAATGAGTGCCTAGTTGACACACACACTTGGCTTTATAAAATAGAGCACAAGTGTGAAAGTACGTGTATATTTTAAGGCACAATCTCTTACAGCATCTTTAGCGTTGGTGTAAATGACAATGCCTATGTTTTGCAATTATGCATGTTAGTTGAAGAAATTTATAACTGATGCACATAATAGCTTGCACTGCCTATGTGCAAGCCCCCAGTGAAAATATACATGATGCAAACCAGGCATGTATATTTACTCTAGTCAGTATTTTATGAAGCCACTTACGTGTGTAAATGACAAAAATAGCAGAATTTACAAACACTGTTCATACGTAAATATAGGGAGTTCCTTATAAAATTACCCTCTGTCTTTTCTCTGTCATAATCCTCACATTTTGTTATTTTCTTTATTAAAGCCTACATGCCACGATTCTTGAAGTCCATCTCAAACACTGACACCAACAGGTTAATTTTGTAACAGTCAAGATTTGAAGATGGAGAAAGAATTAAAATAGGCACTATTTTATAAATACACATAGGCACTTATATCATCATAAATTACTAGTACAAATCCTGTAGTTATTGTGACTGCATATAAAGCACAGACATTACGTATGCTCAAAAGCATACATAAATGTCCGTGCATGAAGTATGCAAGTACGCACACTGATCAGCGTACTTTAAAATCAATGGAAAAAAAAATCGGGCTTATCCGGTAATTTTCTTTCCTCAAGTCTTACCAGACCAGAAGGAAAGCACAGTTACTTACCTGTAACAGGTGATCTCTGGGAACAGCAGGAATTAGTCCTCACATATGGGTACGTCGGTACCGACGGAGCCTGCGCGGGAAAGCTCCCCAGCTTCCCAGAAGAAAGCTTTTGGGAGCCTCCCACAGCGCATGCGCACTGCCTTCCCGCCTTTCTCACCAACTCTCCTCAGTTCAAGTTTAAAGCTGAGACAATAGAGAGAGAGTAAAGGAAAGACAAAGAGAGAGAAAGATACAACTCCCAGGGGAGGTGGGTGGGTTGTGAGGACTAATTCCTGCTGTTCCCAGAGATCACCTGTTACAGGTAAGTAACTGTGCTATCTCCAGGAACAAGCAGGAATAAGTCCTCACATAGGGGGACTCCCTAGCTAAGATGCCTGGGAGATCCCCAAGGGTATGAGACCCTGAAAGGTTCCTCGTCTTCCTATGGATCTCAGGCATCCATTCAGGGAAGGAGGGCAGGAGTTGTTCAAGAATGGAACAGGTGTCTGAGGACAGCCTGACCAAACAAGGCATCCCGGCGGGAGTCCTTGTCCAAACAGTAATGGGCTGTGAAGGTATGAACCGAGGCCCAGGTGGCTGCTCGACAGATCTGATCGATGGACACAGAATGAAGATGAGCCATAGAGGTGGCCATGGCCCTCACATTGTGAGCTGTGACATGGCCTTCCAGAGAAAGGTTCTTACTCTGGTAAACAAAAGAGATACACTGAGCAATCCAATTGGACAGTGTTCTTTTAGAGACTGGAAGTCCTAGATGAGAAGGATCAAAAGCAACAAAATGCTGGGAAGACTTTATATGTTGCTGTGTCCTGTGTAAGTAAAAAGCAAGAGCTCTTTTACAATCTAGAGTATGAAGGTTCCTCTCTGCAGTGGATGCATGAGGAGCTGGAAAAAAGACAGGTAAATATACCTCTTGATTAAGATGAAAAGGTGAGACCACTTTAGGCATAAAGTGAGGATTTGTCCTAAGGACTACCTTATCATGATGGAACCTTGTATAAGGTGGATTAGCCACTAAGGCCTGCAGCTCACTTATGCGACGAGCAGAAGTGATTGCAATAAGGAAAATAACCTTCCAGGAAAGAAATTTCAAGGAGGTAGTGGCTAAGGGTTCAAAAGGTGGCTTCATAAGCTGACCAAGAACCAAGTTTAAGACCCATGCCACCGGAGGAGGTTGAATGGGAGGTTTAGTTAAGGTTAGGCCTCTCATGAATCTTGCAATAAGAGGATGAGAGGAAACAGGTTGTCCATTGATAGGCTTAAGGGATGCTGCAATAGCACTTAAATCAGGGGTGTCAAACTCCAGTCCTGGAGGGCCGCAAACCAATCGGGTTTTCAGGATATCTCTAATGAATATTCATGAGATATACCTGCATACAATAGGGGCAGTGCATGCAAATATATCTCATGCATATTCATTAGGGATATCCTGAAAACCCGATTGGTTTGCGGCCCTCTAGGACTGGAGTTTGACATCCCTGACTTAAATGGACCCTTACGGAATTTGTCTTAAGGCCTGCATTGGAGAGATGCAGGAGATATTCTAAGAGAGAATTCAGAGGAAGTGCTAGGGGGTCAAGACCCTTTTGAGCACACCAAATGGAAAATCACTTCCATTTAAAAGCATAGGAACGCCTAGTGGAAGGTTTCCTGGAAGCATGAAGGATATCCTGCACTTGTTGCGAAAGATTGAAGTTTTGAAGGTCTAGGCCTTCAGTAACCAAGCTCTGAGGTGAAGGGACTTGGGGTTTGGATGCCACAAAGTCCCGCCCTCCTGAGACAGAAGGTCTGGAGCAGCTCCCAAGTCCAGAGAGGGGGCTTGGGAGAGATGCAGAAGTAGAGGGTACCACACTTGGCGTGGCCAGCGTGGAGCTATGAGGATCATAGATCCTTGATCCCTCTGAAGTTTGAACAGAGTCTTGGGGATCAAAGGAATGGGTGGAAAGGCATACAGGAAGTCCTGACCCCAGTGAAGGAGGAAGGCATCCTTGGCCTGAACTCCCTGATACGGAATTCTGGAACAGAACCGGGGAAGTTTGGCATTCCACGGACTTGCAAATAGGTCTATGTCCGGGGTACCCCATTCCTGAAAGATTCTGAGTACCTGATCCATGTGCAGGGACCATTCGTGTGGAAGCAGAACTCGACTGAGTCTGTCCGCCCAAGAGTTTTGAATTCCTGGGAGGTATATACTGCCAGGAGATGGATTTGATGCTCTCTGGCGAAGGCCCATAATCTGAGAGCTTCGTTGCAAAGCGACAGAGAGCCGGTTCCTCCTTGTTTGTTTATGTAAAACATGGCTACCTGATTGTCCGTTTGAATGAGGACTGTCTGGTAGCTGAGGAGGGTATGAAAGACCTTGAGAGCTAAGAACACTGCTCGAAGCTCCAAGTGATTGATATGAAGAGAGGTCTCCTGTGGAGACCAAGTACCTTGGGTGGAGAAGTCCTGCAGATGAGCTCCCCAACCTGTTTGGGAGGCATCTGTTGTGAGGATTGCTTGGGGCAACAAAGGTTGGAAGGGGGACCCCAGCAACAGATTTTGAGTGGACATCCACCATTGGAGAGACCAAAGGAGACGTTTGGAGTTTGCTATTTGGTCTGAGAGAGCTCCTGAGGCTTGAGTCCACTGGGTGGACAAAGTCCATTGAGCTGCTCTCATGTGTAGGCGAGCATAGGGGACCACATGTACTGTGGAAGCCATGTGGCCTAGCAGTTGTAGCATCTCCCTGGCAGTTAAGTGCTCTTTGACTGAATCTGGGAGGCTAGCTGCACTAGACGTTGGCAACGGGCCTGAGGAAGGTAGGCCCTTGCAGTGGTGGTATCCAACCAGGCCCCTATGAATTCCAGGGCCTGAGTAGGGATGAGCTGGGACTTTGGGAGGTTTACCACCAGTCCCAGATACTGCAGAATGCGCCTTGTGCGGTCCAGGGAAATCTGGGCTTCTGACTAAGATGGAGCTCTGATGAGCCAGTCATCCAGATATGGGAAGACAAAGACTCCCAGAGTGCGCAGAAATGCAGCAACTATTGCCATGCATTTGGTGAACACCCTTGGAGCAGAGGCCAGACCGAAAGGAAGGACTCTGTATTGGTAATGTTTTCCCTGGAACAGAAAACGTAGGAATTTTCTGTGGGATGGGTGGATGAGTATATGGGTGTACGCATCCTTGAGATCTAGAGAACAAAGCCAATCCTGACTCTGTAGGTATGGAAGGAGAGTGCCTAAAGAGAGCATCTTGAACTTCTCCTTGTACAGAAATTTGTTCAATTCTCGGAGATCTAGAATAGGTCTGTATCCCCCCGTTTTCTTTGGTATGAGAAAGTAGGGGGAGTAAAAACCTGACCCCTGTTGAACAAGAGGAACTTCTTCTATGGCCCTCTGGGCCAGAATGGAGGTTACCTCCTGATCCAGAAGGTCGAGGAGAGATGTGGGAGAATTGAAATGTCTCACCATGGTGTAGGGAGGAAGGTCTGAGAAATGAGGTTTGTAGCCCTCTCTGATGATGGAGAGGGTCCACTGCTCTGATGTGATTTGCTCCCATCTGGGAGCAAAATGAGCCAACCTTCCTGGAATGGTGAGAGGTTCTGGCTGTTGTAGAGCCAGAAAGGTTAAGTTCTCTAGCAGTAAGTCAAAACCCCTGAGGGGCTTGGGACTGCTGGGTTGCAGCAGCCCCTGCAGGTTTAGGCCTAGCCTGTTTGGGTTGCTGACGCTTAGTAGCAAAGCGACATGCAGAAGACTGTTGACCAGAAGTGGAAGGAAATCTGCCCTTCTTGTAAAAAGACTTTTTCTTGGCTGGAGTGGAGGTAGACTTAGAAAGTCTATCAAGAGCAGCATTTTCTGCATCCATTTGAGTGGCTTTAATCTGCCACTCTTTGCCAAATAGGTTTTCACCTGTACAGGGTAGATTTCCTAAACCATCTTGAACCCAGGGTTCTAGATCAGAAGCCTGGAACCAAGCAATTCTATGAGCAGCTATAGCAATGCCTGAGGCTCTGCTGGCAACCTCAAAGGAATCAAAGGCTGCTCTGTTGGAAAACTTTGAGATGTCTTGCGTATGCTTAAGCCAAAGAAGGAATTCCTCCCTTTTATCCTCTGGAATAAAAGGGAGAAAGTTGTGCAGCTTTTCTGCAACCTCCTTCAGAAACATACCCATATAAAGGCTGTATGAATTGATTCTGGCAGTAAGCATGCTAGCTTGGAAGATCTTTCTACCAAAAGCATCCAAGGTCCTGCATTCTCTTCCTGGAGGAGTAGAAGAGTGTCTTTTGGTACTCTTTATTCTCTTCATAGCTGACTGCACCACAATAGAATGGTGAGGAAGCTGAGTTTTTTGAAAACCAGGAGGAGGAGGGACACGGTACATAGTGTCCAATCTACGAGAATGAGGAGAAAGGGTGAGAGGAGTCTCCCACAATTCAAGCAAATGTTCTTGGAGAATTTCATGAATTGGCAAGGTGACTGCCTCTCTGGGAACCTTCGAGTATCCCAAGATGTCTAATTTTTTTGCTCTAGGTTCTTTTTCAGAGGTTACTGAAATAGTGAGTCCTTTAGCTACTTCCATGATGAAGTCTTGAAAGGACAAATCCTCTGGAGGAGACATTCTCCTCTTTGGAGAAGAGGGCTCCTCAGGAAGAGCAAGAGATACTTCAGGAGAGTCATCCGATGAATCGGAATCATCAGAAGACTGGAAGTATCGTCTGTTGGCTTCCAGGGATCGATACGCGTATCAACCGGTATCGACATCGGGCGTACCCGGAACCGGATCGGTATCGGGAAAAGCCCCGGAACCGGTATCCTGGTCGACGTGGATGCCCTGGGTACCGGTATCGATTGCTGCGGTACCGTGGGCGTCGCAGCCTTAATGAAAGCCATTATGGCCTGCTGCATGGATTGAACTGTATGATCCATGGACGCCATGACTGCCTGGATGTCGGTACCGGAAGAGTGTGCCGGTACCCCAGAGCAGTCTAACAGGTGATCGGTTGAAGCCGTGCCATCGATGTCAACCTGTAACCCCATAGGAGGAGCTTTGGAAGCCGGAGCTTCCCGCCGGGGTTGTTTGGCTGGGGCAGGGTCCTCAGGGTTAAGCCCGGAGGCATCTCGATACTTAGAGGGAGATTTGCCCTTTGAGGACCTGCCAGAGGAATGTTTGGTTACCTGATATCCATCAGGAGAGGAAGACCTGGAAGATGTCGATGCTGGAGTATCTGTGGAAAACAGCATATGAAACTTGGCTGCTCGGTTCTGTAAGCCACGTTTAGACATCAGGGAACAGGACTGGCAATCCGGAATGGAGTGGTCAGGCCCCAAACATTTAAGACACCATTCATGTGTGTCGATAACAGAGATGGTACCGCTACACTTGGTGCATTTTTTAAAACCAGAAGCTGGTTTTTCCATGAGGGAAAATTGTTCTCTAGGCCTGGGGCCTAAAGAGAGAAAATTTCACCAAGTAGTGAAAAGAAAATTTTTTTTTTTTTTTTGAAAAGTAAAAAGAAAAAAGACCGGCGGTACCGGTCCGGTAGTCGGGGAAGGCAGACACGCGGCCAAAGAAACAAATTAAAATAAGAACTTCTTCAGCGGTGACAGGAACACGACCTGCTGGCTCCGCGGAAAAGAAGAACTGAGGAGAGTTGGTGAGAAAGGCGGGAAGGCAGCACGCATGCGCTGTGGGAGGCTCCCAAAAGCTTTCTTCTGGGAAGCTGGGGAGCTTTCCCGTGCAGGCTCCGTCGGTACCGACGTACCCATATGTGAGGACTTATTGCTGCTTGTTCCTGGAGATTAGGTTACGCTGGTCAACCAGAAGACTGAGACAGAACAAAAGCTTGTGGCCTCTGCTCTATATAGGACACTATCACCACTTGCTCCTCAGTATTATCTTTAACAAAGCAGATGGAGATAATATCCCCCCGCCCCCAATATTAACCTATACCCAAGGAGGAGGAGGACCAAACATCCACCCGGGAGAAGCCCCAAGAACGCCCAACAGCACAACTAAAACACACCTACAGCTGCATTAAAAGAACAACCATTAAGACAATACATCAGTGTGGGTCTTTGTACTGGTCTGGTAGGACTCAAAGAGAAAAAATTAGTAGGTAAGGGCAAAATTTTCCTTCTTTATTGTCCACCAGAACAGTCCAGAACAAATGGGACATAAAGTACCCTCTACGCTTGAAGGGACTTAAAGTCAGCTCTAAGCACTCCTGCTTCCAAGCCACATCTTCCTCAAACACATCAAGTCCATAGCACTTCTCAAAACGCACCTGTCGATGTCCATGCGGCAACTCTAGAAACTGAGCCTGAGCTTTCTACTACCACCACTACAACTGAGCATTTGTATAACGCTACAAGACATACACGGCGCTGCAGACATGTAAGAGACAATACCTGTTCGTCAAAGCTTACAATCCAGTCAAGACAGACCACACAAGGGAAACACAAGGTGATCAGGTAAGTCAAGATTTGAAAGCGGCAGCGAAGAGGTAAGTTTTCAGCATGGATTTGAAAAGGGTCAGAGAAGGTGCCTGATGAACAGAAACAGGTAGTTTGCTCCAGGCTTAAGATGCAGCAAGGTGAAAGAAGCGAAGTCTGGAATTAGCAATAGAAGAGAAGGGCACAGATGGAAGCGATTTGCCAGAAGAGTGGAGTTCCCGAGGGGGGGGGGGGGGGTATAGGGAGAGAGAAGAGAGGAAAGGTAGTGAGACACTGCAGAGTGAATGCACTTATAGGTCAGCAGAAGTTTGAACTGGATGCAGAAATGGATAGGGAGCCAATGAAGTGACTTGAGAAAAGGGGTAATTTGAGCATGACGAGGATGGAAGATTAGCCGTGCAGCACAGTGTTGAACAGATTGAAGGGGAGAGAGTTGATTCAAAGGGAGACCAGAGAAAGGAGTAGGTTGCAATAGTCTAGATGGGAGGTGATTAAGGAGTGGATAAATGTCTTAGTAGTGAGTTCAGAAAGGAAAGAGTAGTTACTCACCTGTAACAGGTGTTCTCCAGGAGCAGCAGGAATCAGTCCTCACATATGGGTGTCATCGATGCCGATGAAGCCCCAGCGGAGCATTTCCCCAGCTTTCTAAGAAAGCCTTTGGGAATGCAGGCACGCATGCGTGGTTCCCTTCCCGCCTAAAGATGCAATCTTACCTCAGTCAAATGACATAGCTAAAAACAGCACACAAAAATGTAAAAATAAACTATGTACAACTACAACTCCCAGGGGAGGAGGGAGGGTTATGAGGACTGATTCCTGCTGCTCCTGGAGAACACCTGTTACAGGTGAGTAACTACTCTTTCTCCAGAACCAAGCAGGAAGTCAGTCCTCACATATGGGTGACTCCCTAGCTCTGGGCTACCGAGGAACACAGGCTGAACAAGAGAACTCCCTCTAGTCTCAGCAGCAAAGAAAGGCTTTCCACTGACACAACCTCCACCGGTAGCCCAACAGAGGGCAGGAGTTGCCTAAACCTGAAAGAGATTCCGGAGTACTGCTTGGCCAAAAGCACTGTCCCTACGGGACTCCCTCTCCAGACAGTAATGGGCCGCAAAAGTCTGGCTTTAAGACCAAGTTGCAGCCCTGCAGATGTCTACCAAGGGCACAGAGCGGAGATGAGCCACTGAGGCAGCCATTGCCCTGACATGGTGGGCCGTGACCCGACCCTGCAAAGGAAGGTCAGCCGCCTTGTAAGCCCAGGTGATACAGTCAGCCACCCAGATGGACAAGGTACGCTTGGACACAGCCAACCCCAACTTATTGGGGTCAAAGGAGACGAAGAGCTGAGTAGCCCTTCTATGCCCCTGCGTACGGTCAAGGTAGAAAGATAAGGCCCTCCCTACAGTCCAGGGTATGCAGAACCGCTTCAGCCTGGCTAGCATGAGGCCTAGGGAAGAATGTTGGAAGGACCATCTCCTGGTTGAGGTGGAAAGAGGAGACAACCTTTGGGAGGAACTTTGGATGAATCCTAAGGACTACGCTGTTCCCATAGAAGCGAGTGTAAGGCCTATCACAGACCAGGGCCTGTAGCTCACTCACTCGCCTGGCCGAGGTAAGGGCTACTAGGAAGAGTGTCTTCCAGGACAGGAAGCATAGAAGGCCAGTAGCCGTCGGCTTAAAAGGTGGGCGAGTCAGCTGCTGCAAGACCACATTCAACTTCCACTCAGGAGCAGGAGGACGGATTGGAGGCTTGAGCAAGAGCAAGCCTCTGAGAAACCGGGACACCAAGGGGTGAACCGACAGAGAATGTCCTTCCACCAGTGAGTGGTGAGCTGCTAGAGCTGAGAGGTGGACCCGAACAGAATTGGACTTAAGTCCATGATTGGACAAGTGCAGTAAGTACTGAAGCACTACTGGTACAGTACAAGAGAAAGGATCCTCTGTACGTAGCTGACACCACACAGAAAACCTTTTCCAATTGAGAGCATAGGTTTTCCTAGTGGACTGTTTCCTAGAGGCTAGGACAACCTCCTCAACTTCCTGAGGTAGGCCCCAGGGAGCCAAAACTACCCTTGCAGCTTCCAGGCCATCAAATTGAGAGCCTTGAGATTGGGGTGCAGAAGGGAACCCTGATCCTGAGAGAGAAGGTCGGGTTGCAACCCCAGAGTCAGTGGGGGATCCACCACCAGCTGAAGTAGAAGTGGAAACCAAGGCTGTCTAGGCCACCTGGGGGCCACCAGCAGGACCGAGGCCTTGTCCTGAAGGATCTTGAAGAGAGTTTGGGCCACCAAGGGCGTGGGAGGAAACGCATACAGGAGGCCCTGAGACCATGGAATCAGAAAAGCATCTGCTGCTATCCGCAGAGGATGCGGTTGCCTGGAGCAGAACCTTGGCAGTTGCTTGTTCCGTGGACTGGCAAACAGATCTATCCAAGGGAGACCCCATTTCAGGAAGATCTTCTGAACTACCAAGGGATGCAGCTGCCACTCGTGGGGCTGCAAAATCCTGCTCAACCTGTCGGGCAGGTAGTTCTCCTGGCCTGGAAGGTACACAGCCCTGAGGAGCATGTTGTGCTGTAGGGCAAATGAACAAAGGTCTTGAGCTTCCCGACAAAGGAGCCTGGACCCAGTCCCGCCCTGTTTGTTTACATAAAACATGGCTACCTGGTTGTCTGTTTGAACTAGGACAGACTGATGAGCCAGGGTAGGAGAGAAAGCTTTGAGTGCTAATCGAATAGCTCTGAGTTCTAGCAGATTGATCTGCTGTGCAGCCTCCCAAGGAGACCACAGGCCCTGGGTGCACTTGTTCAGACAATGAGCCCCCCAGCCCTGCAGGGAGGCGTCTGTGGTCAGTACCACTGTGTACCCAGGAATTTGAAAGGGCACCCCCTTTAGTAGATTGGGTGGGTGCAGCCACCAGATGAGGGAGGTCAGAAATTGTCTGGACACCCTTATCCTGTCTCTGAGGCTGCCTGTGGCCTGGGACCACCGAGTCCGAAGGCACCACTGTGCAGGCCTCATATGGAGCCTGGCATTGGGGGTCACATGTACTGTTGAAGCCATCTGGCCAAGCAGCCTCAGGCAGAGTCTGGCGGAGACCACTGACCCTCTGAGAAACTGATTTGCTAAGTCCATCAGTCTTTGGGCCCTGTTTGCTGGCAAGAATGCCTTTGCCAGGACAGAGTCCAGCCTTGCCCCTATGAACTCCAAGTTCTGGGAGGGGAGCAAAGTGGACTTTGCGAAGTTTATTACAAATCCCAAGCTTTGAAGAAGAGAGATAGTTCTGAGGGTGGCCTGGCGGGCCTCCTGGCACGTCTGACCCCTGATGAGCCAGTCGTCCAGATAGGGAAAGACAAAGATGCCTTGATTTCTCAGGTAGGCCGCCACCACTGCCAGGCATTTTGCAAAGACTCTGGGAGCGGAGGTTAGGCCAAAAGGCAGTACCCTGTACTGATAATGGTTTCCTCCCACAATGAACCTGAGGTACTTTCTGTGGTCTGGATGAATGAGGATGTGAGTGTACGCATCCTTGAGATCTAAGGAGCATAGCCAATCTCCCTGCTGGAGGTAGGTCAGAAGTGTTCCAAAAGTAAACATCTTGAACTTTTCTTTCTCTAGGAACTTGTTTAGGTTCCTGAGATCCAGAATAGGTCGAAGGCCACCGGTTCTTTTGGGTACCAGGAAATACCTGGAATAGAACCCTTGACCTTGCAAGTGAGGAGGCACAGGCTCCACTTCCCTGTCCACCAACAGACCATGGAGCTCTTGGAGGAGAAGAGCTGTGTGCAGGGAAGGCCGTGGAGGCTCCCCTGGAAAGTATGGCGGAGGCAGTTGGTGAAAATGTAGTGCATAGCCCCTTTGGATTATGTTCAACACCCAACTGTCCCAAGTTATGAGGGGCCACTGGTGGGCAAAGAGGGCGAGGCGACCTCCTGTGCAGGGTTGGGAGAGCAGGGACTGAGAGGCTATGCTCAAGGAGTCAAAACCCACCACCCTGCTGAGTGGGATCAGGGGCCGGAGGCTTGGGGGTCCTCTGCCTACGGGGCCCATTACCCTGCCCCTTGGCTTGCTGACCCTGGGGTGCAGCTTGGGCAGCCTGATACCGAGGGTACGGTTTGTAGGCAGTGCCCTTCCTCGGGTAAAAAGGCTTCTTACCTGAGGCCTTCTTCTTGTGAGAAGGGGCAGAGGTCTTCCTAGACAGCCTTGTCCTGGTAAGGTGCTCAGTCTCGAGCTGTGCGGCCTTCTCGGCCATGGGCTTGCCAAAAAGGTTTTCACCTCGGCAAGGGACATCGACCAACTTGTCCTGAACCCATGGCTCGAGGTCCGATGACTGCAGCCATGCCTGTCATCGAGCCACGATGCCAGCTGCCGCAACTCGGGCCGAAGCCTCGAAGCCATCGTAGGCGGCGCGGGACATAAACTTTGAGCAGTCCCGAATCCCCGAGGACAAGGACTTGAATCTCTGCAAGGGCTCCACGGAGAGACCAGCAGAGAACCCGGCCAACTCCTTGGCCAGGTCTCGCAAGTACATGCTCATGTACAGCTGGTAAGACTGGACACGGCAAGCAGGCATCGAGCCCTGGAAGCACTTTCTACTGACACCATCGAGGTTCCGGGCCTCCCTGCCGGGGGGCACCGCAGAGTGCATCTTCTGACTCTTCAGGCGATGCATGGCCGATTCCACAATCATGGAATGGTGTGGTAGCTGCGCCTTCTGAAAGCCAAAGCTCTTCCGGAGTCGATAAATCGAATCGACTCACTTGCTGAGAATCGGCACCGAGGCCGGTGCCTCCAACATCCGGAAGAGGAGCCGTTCCAACATCGGAGGAACCGGGACAGTAAAGGCCTCCTTCGGAGGAGAGTCGTACTGTAGGGCCTCGAGCTCTTCAGCTCGAGGCTCTTCCTCGGGGTCCGCCGGAATAGCCAACGCGGTGGCCATATCCCGGGCAAACTCCGAGAACCGGGTATCCTCCGGAGGGGATCTACTCCGGGGCTCAGACTGCGGTGAGTCCGACGGGAAGCACCGAGTCTTGAACGTGTTGGGGGACTCCTCATCCTCCGTCTCCCAGGCGGACTCGTCCGACGAGGAGTCAGGATCCGACCCCGCGGGGCCCTGGAGCACCTGCCCCGACGCCGGAGGCACCGGCGTTGATGCGCTCGGTCCCGAACGGGAGGTCGAGGGAGACCGCAACCGAGGTCGACTTCGAGCCATGATAGACTCGAGTATCGGCTTGGTCTCCGGGTCGACTTCGATGTCAATGTCCCGGTGGTCGGGGCAGATGCGCCAGACAGGCTGGCCATCAGTGCCCGCTGCTGCTCCATGAAGGCAGACAATCTGCTCTCCAAGGCTGTCATCCTGAGACTCAGCTCGGGAGACGCAGCAGCCACCGACTCAGGCCCCGGCAGCGCCAGGCCCAACGTCGGCTCTCTGGGAGGAGAGTCCTCGAGGATCACAGGGCTTACATGTCCAGCAGACTCCGGCTCCACGCGAGGAACTTTTGCAGGCTTCTCTTGTTTCACGGGCCCGGGGCGACGGTTGGGGGTCTTAGACCTCGCCCTCGAGGAGCCAAGGACCTCCTCCGACGACGCCCTCACGAGCCGCTTCTTCCTCTTCCGTTCCCGGTTGGGGGACCCCCTGTCCGAGGAGCTTTGACGGCGCTCGGGATCCTAATTCCGAGATGTCGAGGCCTCAGATGAGGTGCGGGCCCGGCCGGAGACTGAGTCCGAGAAAAGCCTTTCTTTCTGCTGCTGGCGACTTCGGAGTGCCTTGGAAGACATCTTCCCACATGGTCCACACGTCTTAGGGTCGTGATCAGGACCGAGGCACCAAAGGCAGCAGTCGTGTGTGTCGGTGAGAGACATCAACTTCTTACACCGATCACACTTCTTGAAACCGCTGGAAGCCATCGGGGAAAAAAAGAGTCCCCGCGAGGTCAAAGGACCGGCCTTCCAGGGAAAAATCAAAAAAGGGCGCCAGCCACGAAGGGCAATAACCGAAAAAGAAGAATCGGGCTCGATACCGGTGTACTGAACCCGGCGGGAGGGGAACTGGCGTCGAACCGGGAAGAAAAAATAGCGAAAATCGCCAAAAAATAAAACTTTTATCCGGGATGACAGGACACATGTCCGGTGGGCTTCTCGGAAAAAGAGAGACTGAGGTAAGATGACACCTTTAGGCGGGAAGGGAACCGCGCATGCGTGCCTGCATTCCCAAAGGCTTTCTTAGAAAGCTCCGGAAATGCTCTGCTGGGGCTTCATCGGCGTCGATGACACCCATATGCGAGGACTGACTTCCTGCTTGGTCCTGGAGAATGGGTGGATTTTGTTGATACTATAGAGAAATAAACGGCAGGTCTTAGCTATCAGATGAATGTGTGTGGAGAAGGAAAGAGGAGTCAAAGACGACCCCAAAGTTGCGAGCCGAGGAAACAGGAAGGAGTAGAGAGTTATCCATAGTGACTGAGAAAGGAGGAAGAGGAAAGGAGGTTTTAAGGGGAAAAATAAGAAGCTCGGTTTTGGCCATGTTCAATTTCAAGTGGCGGTGAGACATCTAAGCAGCAATGTCAGAAAGGCAGGCAGAGATCCGGGTCTGGATTGCCAGAAAGATTCCAGGTGTAGAGAGGTAGATCTGGGACTCATCAGCATAAAGATGGTACTGAATGCCATGGGAAGAGATGAGCGCACCAAGGGACTGGATATATAGAGAGAAAAGAAGTGGACCCAAGACAGATCCTTGAGGTATACCAACTGAAAGCAGGATAGCAGCAGAGGAGGATCCACCAGAACAAACGCTGAAAGAGCAATGGGAGAAATAAGAGGATAACCAGGATAGTATAAAGCCCTTAAAACCAAGTGAGGACAGGGTAATCAAGGAGAAGGTTGTGGTCAAAAGTAGCAGAGAGATCAAGAAGGATGAGGACTGAGTAAAGGCCCTTGGATTTTGCCAGGAACAAGTCACTGGAGACATTGGCAAGAGCTGTTTCAGTACAATGTAAAGGATGAAAGCCACATTGCACAGAATCCAAGAGGGCTTGAGAGGAGAGGAAGTCAAGGCAATGGCTGTGAACCGTAGGTTCAAGTAGCTTAAAAATGAAGGGGAGGAGGGAGATGGGGCGATAGTTAGAAATATAGTTAAGATCAAGAGTAGTTACTCACCTGTAACAGGTGTTCTCCAGGAGCAGCAGGAATTAGTCCTCACATATGGGTGACGTCGGCGCCGACGGAGCCCTCGTGCGGATAATTTCCCCAGCTTTCAAAGAAAGCCTTTGGGAATTTCAGCGCGCATGCACGGTCCCCTTCCCGCCCAAGGGTGCCATCTTGCTCAGTCTGATGACATAGCTAAAAGACAGCAAAAAAAAAATTAGCAAAATAAATCATATGACTGCAACTCCAAGGGGAGGAGGGAGGGTTGTGAGGACTGATTCCTGCTGCTCCTGGAGAACACCTGTTACGGGTGAGTAACTACTCTTTCTCCAGGACCAAGCAGGAAGTCAGTCCTCACATATGGGAATCCCCAGCTTAAGGCTACCGGAGACCTCAAGCCGAAAAAATGAGCTCCCTCTAGCTCGTCAGTACGTAAGGAAGGAATCTTCTCCGAGAACGCCCCCGACCGGTAGCCCAACACCAGGGCCGGAGGGTAGGAGTTGCCTAAACCCCAAAGAGATTATGGAGTACTGCCTGCCCGAAAGCACTGTCCCTGCGGGACTCCCTCTCAAGGCAGTAATGGGCCGCAAAAGTCTGGCTTGAAGACCAAGTAGCGGCCCGGCAGATGTCTGCCAACGGAACAGAGCGGAGATGAGCCACTGACGCAGCCTTCGCCCTGACACGATGAGCCGTGACTCGACCCTCCAACGAGAGGCCGGCTGCCCCATAAGCCCAGGCGATACAGTCAGCGACCCATATGGACAAAGTACGCTTGGAGACAGGTAGCCCCAACTTATTGGGGTCAAAAGAAACGAAGAGCTGAACAGCCCTCCGATGCTC
Organism: Ichthyophis bannanicus; assembly: GCA_033557465.1. Classification (NCBI taxonomy): domain Eukaryota; kingdom Metazoa; phylum Chordata; class Amphibia; order Gymnophiona; family Ichthyophiidae; genus Ichthyophis; species Ichthyophis bannanicus. The sequence goes on along the minus strand of CM066039.1, from coordinate 217,632,119 downwards.
CCGCGTACGATCAAGGTAGAAGGATAACGCCCTCCTACAGTCCAGGGTATGCAGGACCATCTCAGCCCAGTGGGCATGCGGCCTGGGAAAGAAGGTCGGAAGAACCACCTCCTGATTGAGGTGAAAAGGGGAGACAACCTTAGGAAGAAACCGGGTGAGTCCGTAAGACTACCCTATTCCTGTAGAACCTAGTGTAAGGGGGATCAGACACTAGTGCCTGAAGTTCACTTACTCGCCTAGCAGAGGTAAGAGCTACCAGAAACAAGGTTTTCCAGGAGAGAAAACGGAGAGGGCAGGTAGCCATAGGTTCAAATGGCGGACAAGTAATCCGCTGTAAGACCACATTCAGATCCCACTCAGGGGCTGGTGGACGTAAAGGAGGCTTAAGCAGGAGGAGGCCTCTGAGAAAACGAGACACCAAAGGGTGGTTAGAAAGAGGCCTTCCGTCCACCGGCGAGTGGTGCGCTGAGAGAGCACTGAGGTGAACCTTGACAGATTTGGACTTAAGGCCTAGATTGGAGAGGTAAAGCAAATATTACAATACTACCGCTACCAAGCATGAGAAGGGATTCTCGCTGTGCTGAGCACACCATGCGGAGAATCTACACCACTTAAGAGCATAGGATTTCCTGGTGGATTGCCGTCTAGAGGCTAAGACTACGTCTTCCACCTCTCTAGGCAGTAGTAGGGGAGCCAGGACTACCCTTTCAGCAGCCAGGTCATCAGATGAAGGGACTGGAGGTTGGGGTGCAAGAGAGATCCCTGTTCCTGAGACAGGAGATCGTGTTGAATCCCCAGAGGAAGAGGAGTGTCCACCGCCAGTTGCAGCAGAAGTGGGAACCACAGTTGCCTCGGCCACCTGGGGGCTATCAGAATCACTGAGGCCCCATCCTTGAGGACTTTGAACAGTGTACGGGACACTAGTGGCATGGGAGGAAACGCATACAGTAGGCCGTGGGACCATGGAATCAGAAACGCATCCGCTGCTACTCTGAGAGGATGCGGTTGTCTGGAACAGAATCTCGGGAGTTGCCGGTTCAGAGGACTGGCGAAAAGATCCATGGTGGGGAGGCCCCCCCTGAGAAAGATCTGCTGAACCACCAAAGGATTCAATCTCCATTCGTGTGGTTGCAGGATCCTGCTCAGTCTGTCTGCCAGGTAATTTTCTTGACCTGGGAGGTAGACAGCCTTGAGGAGGATTCCGTGATTGACAGCCCAAGAGCACAGCCGTTGTGCCTCCTGACAGAGAAAGAAGGAGCCTGTGCCTCCTTGTTTGTTCACGTAGAACATGGCAACTTCATTGTCTGTCTGGACCAGTAGACTGGTGAGATGTGAGAAGGCTCTCAGAGCTAGGTGGATCGCCCGTAGCTCCAGGTGGTTTATCTGCTGAGCAGCCTCCCAAGGGGTCCAGAGACCCTGAGTACATGCCCCTTGGCAATGTGCTCCCCAACCTAGAAGAGAAGCATCTGTCGTCAGCACTTGAGAATGCGGAGGGGATTGAAAACCCACTCCGAGTAGCAGATTCGGAAGATGAAGCCACCATTGCAGAGAGGAGACGAGCAGGGCGGATATTCTTACTGAGTCTGCAAGGCTCCCTGTGGCTTGATGCCACTGAGTTCGAAGGCTCCATTGAGCGGGCCGCATGTGCAGGCGGGCATTGGGGGTTACATGAACCGTGGAAGCCATATGGCCGAGAAGTCTCAGGAATTGCCTGGCGGAGACCAGGGAATTGCTGTGAAACTGCCTGGCTAGATCCATCAACCTGTGGGCTCTGTCCATTGGCAGAAAAGCCTTCGCCTGAAGAGTGTCCAGCCTTGCTCCTATGAATTCTAAGTTCTGGGATGGGAGCAAAGTGGACTTTGCGAAGTTTATGACAAACCCCAAGTGCTGAAGCAGAGCCACAGTGCGAAGGGTGGCTTGACTGGACTCCTGGGAAGACTGGCCCCTTATGAGCCAGTCGTCCAGGTATGGAAACACAAAAAGACCTTGAAGCCTCAGGTAGGCCGCCACCACCGCCAGGCACTTGGTGAACACCCTGGGAGCGGAGGTTAGGCCAAAGGGTAGTACTCTGTACTGGTAGTGGTTTCCCCCCACAACAAATCTGAGATATTGCCTGTGGTCTGGATGAATAAGGATGTGAGTATAAGCATCCTTTAGATCTAAGAAGCATAGCCAATCTCCCTGCTGGAGGTAGGGCAGCAGGATTCCAAGGGTAAGCATCTTGAACTTTTCCCTCTCCAGGAACTTGTTGAGATTTCGCAAGTCTAGGATGGGTCCGAGGTCTCCTGTTCTTTTTGGTACCAGAAATTACCTGGAATAAAAGCCGTGACCTTTCAGGTGGTGGGGCACCGGTTCCACAGCCTGTTCCTTTAGCAGACTTGCTAACTCCTGAAGGAGTAGGTCCCTGTGCAGAGGGAGTCTTGGAGGCTTCCCTGGAAAATAGGAGGGAGGTACCTGGTGAAAATGGAGAAGATAGCCCTTTTGGACTATATGGAGCACCCAGGTATCTGATGTGACAGCTGACCACCTGTGGGCAAAGTGGGACAGCCGGCCTCCTGTGCTGATGTGAGCCAGCTGAGGAGAAGAGGGGCTATGCCTTCTGAGTCAAAAACCCACACCCTGCTGAGCAGGGGCCGGTGTTGGTGGCCTGGGGGCCTTCTGCCTACGGGGCCCATGACCCTTCCCCTTGGCCTGCTGACCCTGTTGGGGAGCTGCAGAGGCCTGATAATGAGGGTATTGTTTATAGGCAGATGACTTCCTCGGGTAAAAGGTCTTTTTTCCAGAGCCCTTCTTTTTCTGAGAAGGGGCAGAGGTTTTTCTGGACAGCCTAGTCCGGGTCAGAGTCTCGGTCTCGAGTTCTGCAGCCTTTTCAGCCATGGGCTTGCCAAAGAGGTTTTCACCTCGGCAGGGGACATCGACCAACTTGTCCTGTACCCATGGCTCGAGTTCGGATGACTGTAGCCAAGCCTGTCGGTGGGCACCGATGCCGGCCCCAGCTACTCGGGCCGAAGCCTCGAAGCCATCGTAGGCTGCTCGAGAGATAAAATTCGAGCACTCTCGAATACCGGTGGACAAGGCCTGGAACCTCTGCAAAGGTTCCTCGGAGAGACCAGCAGAGAACCCGGCAACCTCCTTTGCCAGGTCTTGGAGATACATGCCCATGTAGAGCTGGTACGTCTGGACATGGCAAGCAAGCATAGAGGCCCTGGAAGCACTTCTTACCGAGGGCATCCAGGTTCCGGGCCTCCCGGCCGGGAGGCACCAAGGAGTGCATCTTCTGACTTTTCAGTCGATGCATGGCCGATTCCACAACCATGGAGTGGTGCGGTAATTGTGCTTTTTGGAACTCTTGCAGACTCGATAGATGGAATCGACCCACTTGCTCAACAATGGCGTCGAGGCCGGGGTCTCCCACATGCGAAGAGCAGCGGCTCCAGCATCGGAGGAACCGGTACAGTAAAGGCCTCCTTCGGGGGAGAGTCATACTGGAGGGTCTCGAGCTCCTTGGCTCGAGGCTCCTCCTCGGGATCTGCGGGGAAGGCCAAGGCCTTGGCCATATCCCGCACGAAGTCTGAGAACCGGGTTTCCTCTGGTGGGGATCGTCTCCGAGGTTCGGACTCCGGCGGGTCCGATGGGACACACCGAGTCCGATAGGTGTCGGGTGACTCTTCGTCCTCTATCTCCCAGCCTGATTCCTCAGAGGAGGTATCGAGCGGCTCCAGTCGGGCAGGCACCGATGCCCTCCGCCCCGACGCCGAGGGTACCGGCGTCGACGACCTCGGTCCCGAACGGGAGACCGAGGGAGACTGTGGCCAGGGATCGACTCGAGACCGCATGGACTCGAGGATCGGCTCGGCCTCCGGGGTCGACTTGGACGTCGATGTCCTGGTGGTTGGGGCAGATGCACCGGTGAGACCGGCGATCAATGCCCGCTGCTGTTCCATGAAGGCAGCGAGGCTGCTCTCCAAGGCTGTCAACCTGAGTCCAAGCTCAGGAGACCCAGCAGCCCCTGACTCGGGCCCGACGTCGGCTCCCCTGGAGGAGAGTCCACGAGAACTACAGCACTCACGTGTCCAGGAGACTCCATCTCGATACGAGGTTGCTTGGCAGGCCTCTCCGACTCCGAAGATCCAGGACGGCTATCGGGGCTATGTGACCTGGCTCTCGAGGAACCAGGAGCGTCCACCGACGCCGCCCTCGCGGGTTTCTTCTTCCTGCGCTGTTCCCGCGAAGGAGAACCCCGCTCAGAGGAACCCCGACGCTGCTTGGGGCCGGAGTCCCGAGACGTCGAGGCCTCTGACGAGGTCAGGGCCCGTCCGGACGCGGAGTCAGAGAAGATCCTATCCTTCTGGTGCTGCTGACTCCTCAACGCCATCGAGGACATTTTGCCACACTGACCACAGATCATCGGGTCATGATCGGGTCCAAGGCAGCGGAGGCAGCAGTCATGTGTGACGGTAAGAGACATAGGTTTCTTACACCGATCACACTTTTTAAACCCGCTGGCAGCCATCGGGGGAAAAAGGGCCCCTGCGAGGTCAAAAGACAGGGCTGCCAGTGAAAAAAGAAAAAATGGCGCGAAGGCTAGTCATGAAGGACAAAAACTGAAAAAGAGAGAGTGGGCTCGATACCGACGTATCGGGCCCAGGCGGGAAAAGGATCCGACGTCGAACCGAAGGAGAAGAACAAAAATAGGGAAATCAACTTTTTCCTCGGTCGAAAAACGAACTACGTCCGTCGGGCTCCGCAGAAAAAAGAAGACTGAGCAAGATGGCACCCTTGGGCGGGAAGGGGACCGCGCATGCGTGCTGCAATTCCCAAAGGCTTTCTTTGAAAGCTGGGGAAATGCTCCGCGCGAGGGCTCTGTCGGCGCCGTCACCCATATGTGAGGACTGATGTCCTGCTTGGTCCTGGAGAAAGTGAGGGTTTCTTTAGGAGGTTAACCTGAGGGAGAGACGGGATCGTGCTTGTAAAGGTGTCTTTATCGAAGGCCTTCCAATGGAATTTCCATCCAGGATGATGTTAAACGTTTAGTGGACAGGTTTTCAAAGCCTTGAGTGCCATGTCCTAAACCCCTAGGAAAAATACGCTCCATCTCAAGACCATGTTCCCAGAAGATAAACAGAGATGACCCTTCCTTGAGCCCTTGCTTAATGGTGCACTATGAAGTATCTCTTCTCCAAATGGACCCTTATACGGGGCAAGATGACATTTTACTTACCAGATAATGCCCCTCCTCTGGAGGCCTGCTAGATCAGCTTGGACAAGTAGGTTGTGTCTCCTACCAGCAGAGGCAGAACAAACTCAAAACTTCTAGTGACACCATGGATACTTGAGCTGATGCAGCCAGTGGCATACTTCAGTATTCATACCCAAGCTTTTGGTTAAGAACTTGACTGCACCCAAACTCACTGAGGGTAACAGAGATAGTGTGGTTACTCACCTGTAACAAGTGTCCTCCAGAAGCTTATGGGTTCATCCTCCTGGGTGACTTGAACCTTCCCTCCTTACCGACCAGCCAGACCATTCCCTTCCTCCAAGTACTTGAGCTCAAGCAGATAATCACATGACCAACGCACAGCAAAGGAGGAACCCTTGACCACCAATGTTCCCTCTAATTTTCTGTAGGCTGTGTGCGCATAAAACATCAGCTGTGCAGCTTTTGAAGGAAGGTTAAATTTTTGTGCGCCACATAACTCGGAGTTATATACTTTAAAATTTGACTACACGTCAGAATACAGTATGTACACCACATTGATTGCAGTAGAAAATATTGTAGAACTTGTGAAAACCGTAAATACACAACAACTTTTAAATTTTAAGACGTCTGTGTTGTTTTCTATCAGAATCAGAACTGTAATTTTTGTGTGCTCTGTTATAAAGTATGTGCGCTCACTCGGCGAGGTGTGTGCGCGCGCACACGCGAACAGCTTAGAGGGAACAGCGTTGACCACATATTCACACCAATCGCCTGGCAACACTGAGACCTTTTCCACAAGACCAACATCACATCTGTGCCCTGGTCAGACCAAAACCTAATCACCTTCTATCTCCTGCACATATCTAAAGCAACCGCCTTCAAGTCGCCCTCACCCAATTCACAGAGATTCAAGATCTTTGATAAAGACACCTTTACAAGCACGATCCCGCCTCTCCCTCAGGTTAACCCGACCAGTATTGACACCTTCATCTCTGAATGGAACACAAATATCTCTTCATATGCCATCATGCCGGACAACACAGCCAGGATAAAGCGATTACACCAAGCTCCATGGTTCATCCCTTAACTCAAAAATCTAAAAAATAAACTCAGACAGCTCGAGCGCAGATGGAGACGACAAAAAACACCATCAACCACTCAGCTTATTAAAGTGCACAGACTACTGTGCACTCACGCTCTGCACAAAAAAAGAATCACTCCAATCTTCTAAACGCCTCCCTCAACCGCTCCAGAGAGCTTTTCAATATAGCCCAGAACCTGCTTCAAGTTCCAACAAGTACAAAATCTAACCTCAACTTAGCGCCTGATGCCATGGCACAATTCCTTCAAGTCAAACAATCGACTACCACAGTTCAGCACCTGCCTGCCACTGACCCTAGCAACACCCCAGACAAAAAAAACTGGTCAACTTTCAGGCACCTGTCCACGAGGGAGATTATTGATTTTATAGCAAACCTCAACTGCACTACCTCATCACTCAATCCCTGCCTCTTCTCTTGGATCAAGATGATCAGACATGACCTCACCCCAACTATTCTTCACCTTGTCCATGCATCCCTGCCACATGCAAACTCCTCTCAAGCAAGCTTCCATCAGACCCCTACTAAAAAACCACTCAGCTGACCCCTCAGCCCCAGCCTCCTACAGACTCATATTAAGCATCCCGTCCCTAGCCAAAATCATTGAAAAGGTAGTGCAGCTTCAGTTGTAAGTATTCACAGACACCCATGCCCCTCTTGACAAGCACCAGCATGGATTCAGGCTATTTCACATTACCAAAACCCTTCTGACCTCCATCATGGATAACCTAACCAAAGGTGAGGCACAAGGAGAGCAGAACTCCTGCAGACTAATCTTGGGTGCACAACAAAGCAAGAGCGAGAGATGAACACAGTTGCTTAGAAGGGTGCTTTATTGGAGTCCCCAACGCGTTTCGGCTGACGTCTCTTATAAGCGTATGGTTTTAGGTCGCGTACCTTTGTCAGGTATTTATGATCAACGTTTTTTGTATGCACTCATACAAATATAAGTCAGTATGCATTTTAAGTTTTATCTTTTAGTTGATTTTATAATTACACTTCACTCTAGTGTCACAACGGGGAGGTTCCTTTTTTATTCACACTGTTTCCTTCATATAACACCAGTTTCACTTCTTTTTTAAAAATTAACGTATAATTTTCCATTTTGTAGTGGCAAGAGACTCACGCCATTGATGACCATACAAAAGGGTCTCCACACCTTAACATCAATCCAACGGCACTTCGATGCATAGTTAGTGAGTAATAATATGTCTACATTTGTCAGTGTTTTAGATTTGAATTAGTCCTTTTTCTGCCCTGCGTCTATATTTGTGGTGTCTTCTAATTGTTTTTAATGGTTTTTAATTGCACTTCTTGTTTTTAACTAATTTATTATGGTTCTTATATATAAATGTTTTCTTAAGTGCCACATGTAAAGGTACCAAGTCACGTGTTTATTTTTACATTGTATTTTTATCTATTTATACATTAATGTCTCTGTTAATGTTTTTTAATATATGCTGTTTTCCTATTATTTTTATTTATAAATGTACCCCTGCCCCTGAAGAAGGCGTCAGCCGAAACGCGTTGGGGACTCCAATAAAGCACCCTTTTAAGCAACTGTGTTCATCTCTCGCTCTTGCTTGTTGTGCACCTAACCTAACCAAAGGTACACAAAAAAAAATCACCCAAGGATTTCTTCTCATCTTTCTTGACATCTCTGAACCCTTCAACACCCAGCTATGCTCTTGCCTTCACTCAACTGGAATCAGAGGTACAGCTCTAGTGTGATTCCATAACATTTCTTATATACTGCCTTTCATGATATCAAGGCGGTTTACATCAAACAAACTGAAATTACGTTGAACAGGGCATTATAACTTGGTGATAACTATTTACAGGGAACATGGGCAATGGAGGCTTGCCCAAGACCACAAGGAGCACCTGTGGGACTAGAAACCCCAGTCCTTCCAGCCCAAGGTTGCTGTCCTTTCCGATCAATCCCAACAAGTAAAAATCAGAACTGAAACCTCCAAACCTTTTCAGCTGGTAAGCAGGAGAGGCGAAGCAAGAGGGGGTACCCCAGTTGCCTGGGCCAGCATCGGGCAATAAGTATCATGGTGGCCCTGTCCGTCTGGACCTTGAAAAGGGTCCTGACCAACAAGGGAGTTGGTGGCTAAGCTTAAAGCAAGCCCTTGCTTCAGGTTCAGAAGGTATGCATCGGAGGCCACCCGATTGTGACATAGAATTCTGGAGCAGAACAGCGGCAGCTGGGCATCGTGAGGAGCAGCAAAAAGGTCCATGGATGGAGTGCCCCACTTCTGGAAGATATTGCGGGCTACTTGTGTAGAGTCCACTCCTGTGGCTGCAGCACTCTGTTGAGCCTGTCCACCAATGTGCTGTCCTGTCCCGGGAGGTAGACTGCTCAGAGAAGCATGCCGTGCTTGCTGGCAAACCTCCAGAGTTGAAGGCCTCTCAGCAAAGAAAGTATGGGCATGTGCCATCCTGCTTTTTGATCTAGAACATCGCCACTTGGTTGTCCTTCTGGATGAGGACTACCTGGTTGGACAGCTGTTGCTGGAAGACTCTAAAGGCATTCGCTACTGCCCTGAGCTTGAGGAAGTTTATCTGATTAAGACTCTACCCATTATCCAGGGTCCCTGGGTATGCAGGCACCTGTAGTCAGCACTCACTAGTGCACTGGGGCCTGGAAAGGAAGTCCTGATAGAAGATGAGCTGGCTGCTAACACCAGGAAAGGGAGTCCCTTCAGTGGCAGTCACCCTGACCTGGTCTGTGAGATGGCCCGTTGCCTGATGCCACTGTGCAGAGTGTCCACTGCACCTGTCACATCTGAAGCTGGACACGTGGACTATGGAGAACATTTGGCCCAGGAGGCGTAGCATTTGGCAAGCCGGGACAGATGAGCAACATTGGACATCTTACGCCAGAGCAACAAGTGGCTGGGCCCAGTCCGATGGAAGGCAGGCTCTGGCTGCAGTGGTATTGAGAAGAGCCCCAATGAACTTGAGGCGCTGAGTTGGTTGCAGGTGGGACTTTGGGTAGTTGATGATAAAACCCAGCTGCTCCAGCACCTGGATGGTGCATTGTGTGGACAGAGCTCATCTAGCATCCCGCCTCTGATCAACCAGTTGTCCAGATAGGGAAAGACGAAAGTGTCCTGCACCCGAAAAAAAAGCAACTACGACCGCCAGACATTTTGTGAAAACTCTTGGGACAGACACCAGTCCAAAAGGGAGAACCCTGTTTTGATAATGATGATGAAGCTGAGGTACTGCTGGTATAGGGTGTGAATGAGGATGTGGGTATAGGCATCTTTTCGATCTAAGGAACATTGCTGCTCTACCTCCAGCAGGAAGATTGGCTATGTTCTAAGGGATACCATCATGAACCTCTCGCACACTAGGAAGCGACAGATTGTGGAGATCAGAATGGTTTGGAATCCACCTGTTTTCTTTGGAACCAGAAAGTAGGAGTACAATCCCTTTCCCATTTAAAAGAGCCATAAGCTCTTGCTGAAGAAGTTCTCGATGGTAAGGTTCTAAAGGATACTCCCCTGGAAAGACCAGGGGGGGTGGGTGGGGTTTGATCAAAGTGTAGGAGGCAGTCCTCCTTTACCACTCGTTGAGCCCAGGTGTTAGTGGTTATGCTGGGTCAACAATGAGCAAATGATGTGAGACTCTCCCCAATGTGCTGTGGAACTGGGCCTGAAAGGGGAAGGAGGGCCATGGTCTAGGAGTCAAACCCTCCCCCCCCCCCCACCCAAGGCTGTGGTTGTGGCACCGGTTGGGGCTTCAGGGCTTTAGGGCAAAGTTGCTTTTGGCCTTGGCCCTTGGCTTGCTGCGCCTGCTGGGGCAGCTGGTATGAATGGTAAGGAATATAAGTACTGTAGGCCTACATTTTCTTAGGAGAGGACTTCCCCCCCAGGGCCTTCTGGTCTTTCTCAAGAGCCTGTTCATCGTGACCTACTCAGTATCCAACTCTGCGGCCTTCTCAGTCATGGTTTTGCCGAAGAGCATCTCTCCACGACATGGGACATTGACCAACTTGTCCTTAATCCATTGCTCCAAGTCCAACAATTGCAGCCATGCCAGGCGACGGACATCAATGCCCACCGCAGCTACAGACTCAAAGCCATCGTAGGTTGCACGAGTCACGTAATTGGAGCATTCTACCAGGCTCTGGAAGCGCTGAAGATGGTCTCCAGATAAGCCAGCTGAGAACCCAGCAAGCTCCCCTGCCATGTCTCTGAAGTACATGCCCATCTACAGCTGGTACGCTTGGATACGGGCCACAAGAATCAAGTCCTGGTAATGCTTCTTGCCAAACCTATCCATGATGCGTGCCTCCCTACCAGGGGGCAATGAGGAGTGCATCTTTTTACTCTTAATATGGCACATGGCCAATTCCACAACCATGGAGTTGTGAGGCAGTTGTGTTTTCTCAAAGCCTGGGTTCTTGCGGACTCGATACATGGAATCAAGACACCTGCTCTCAATTGGCACCCTAACTGGGGTCTCCCACATCCTCAGTAGTAACTTTTCCAGGATAGGGTGTACCAGGACAGTGATGGGCTCCTTCGGGGGAGGAGTTGGATACTGGAGGATCTCCAACTCTTCTGCCTGAGGTTCCTCTTCAGCTTCAGTTGTGAAGAGTAAAGCCTTCCCCATATCCCTGACAAACTCCAAGGAGGAAATGTCTTCGGGAAGGGACCTCCTGCGCTCATACAGGGGTCAGGGATTCGAAGGGACATCCTAGTGCTGCACCATCTCTGGGGATTCCTCCTTGGTTTCCGACTTGGAATCCAAGTCAGACAAGAATTTAAAGTATCGATGGGAATGGGAACCATATTGAAGCCCCGGTGGCAAAGTCGAGAGTGACCTCTGTTCCCCGTGCTCTGAACCTGGTGCACTTGGTGTGGAGATCCACTTCACCGAGCAGGATCAAGAATGATCCAGGGAACCGGAGGGGGACAGCATGTTTTTCAAGAATTGGCTGGACTTCCACTGATAAGGCACCCATGGTGGACAATGCAGTCACCAGCCCAAGGAACCGGAAGTTCCCGGTTCCTGAGACTTGTTCTATGCCATAAAGGCAGCCAGGCTGTGCTTGAGCATCAATAACCTTTCTGTTAGGAAGGAGTGCTCCACAGCTGCTGGTGCTGGCACTGCATCCTTTGGCGCCGATGCCAGTTTCTTTGGCGGAGACTCCTTGATGGTAACAAGCTTGGAAGTCCCATGCTGGCCCTCCAAGGTCACAGGAGATACCTCCTCCCACTAGGCTTCAAAGGCTGCTCCCGGCCTTCGCCCTTGGAGTTGCGCCTAGGGCTTTGATGACAATGACCCTGGATCTTCACCCTGAACTCGGAATTCGCCCTTCGACAAGGACTGAGACGGAGTCCGTTCCTTCTGAGGATGCTCCCCTTCAAGGGAGAGTCTCCATTCCAGATCCCCGTGACCTCACAGCTCCAAAAGAGCCCATCACTATGTGAGGCCGAGTCCTTGGTGGTGCTCTTTGAGGGCGTCAATTCCAATGCTGATGCTGGGGTTGACGCGGATGTCTTGGAGCTTAACAGTGATTCCCATTGCTTTTCATGTTTTTTTTCATCCCCTTGTATGTCATCTACAAGCAGAGAGCGCATATAGAGGACTCATAGTCAGGCATGAGGCACTGAAGGCACCAGTTATGGCGGCCCGTGATGGGAATGGTCCAGCCACATCTGGTGCATTTCTTAAAGCCACTGGTCGGGGTGGACATGTCGGGGGAGATGGCTTCTGCTAAGTCAAAAGACTCCAATGCCCTGACCAGGAGGGCACAAGAGAAAACCCGCCCACTGAAAAGAAAGAAAAACAAAAGAAAAGATCTGAAAAAAAAAATTGTGGTGCTGAGGCAACGATGATGCAGGAAAGACAGAAAGGGGGTGGGGGGGAGGGGGGGAAAAAAAGAGTACAGAGCGGCAAAAAGTACTGACAGGGCAAAAGCTTTTCTCTGGGATACAAACATCTGGAGGGCTCTGTGGAAAAAAGACTGAGGTAAGATGGCTACGTTTGGGCAGGAAGGCAATCATGCATGCATGCTGGATCTCCCAAGGGCTTTCTGAGAAAGCTAGAGAGGGTTCCTGCAGGAGGGCTCAGTCCGTGACGTCACCCATAAGTGAGGGCTGGTTTCCTGCTTGGTTCCGAAGATAACTATGTACAAATACTATTTACAGAACAGACATCATAGAGAAAATCTGTCATGAAGGCCAAAGCTTACAAGGCTAAACAGCAGAGGAGCAAAGCACCAAGGGGCAGGTCCTGGACTGGTCTAGCAGGACTCGGGAAATAAAATTATCTAGTAAGTAAAATGTCCCCTTCCAGTTCATCCTGTTAGACAAGTCCAGACCAGTGGGAAGTGCCAAATCTACGAAGGTACCAGGCAGGAAGAAGACACGACTGCGTTCAAAATCTCTGAACAGCATGGATATCCATGCTGTAATACCTGACACAAAGGTAGAGAGGGAAGACCAAGTCACAGTCCTACAAACTACAAATGTCTATAGGGCGACAGAACAGACTCTGCCCAGGATGAGACCTGAACGTAAGTGGAGTGCACCTGCAGTCCCTATGGAGCAGTATAATTACTCAAAAGATAGGCAGAGGACACTGCCTCCTTTATCCAATTAGTCAAGGTAGCCTTAGAAGCTGCCTTGTCCTTATGCAGACCTGTTAAGGGCACAATCAATCTGACTTTCAGAAAGAATTAGTGACCTTCAGAGACCCAAAAAGCACCCTGCGCATGTCCACTAAATGTACATCCTTGGCTTTCCCCTTACATTGCTCCACAAAAAAGGAAGGCAGGCAAACCACCTGACTTACATGAAAGTGTAGTTACTCACTTGTAACAAGTGTTCTCCGGAGACAGCAGAAATCAGTCCTCACATATAGGTGACATCGGCGCTGACGGAGCCCACGCAGAGCAAATCTCCAGCTTTCAAAGAAAGCCTTTGGGAATTGCTACCCTCATGCGTGATCCCCTTCCTGCCCAAGGGTGCCAAATTGCTCAGTCGAATGACAGCTAAAAAGACGGCAAAAACAAATGAAGATAATAGGACTGCAACTCCAAGAGGAGGAGGGAGAGTTGTGAGGACTGATTCCTGCTGTCCCCAGAGAACACCTATTACAGGTGAGTAACTACGCTTTCTCGGGAACAAGCAGGAAGTCAGTCCTCACATATGGGACTCCCCAGCTACAGGCTACCATGAACCTATAGCCAAAAAAGGCTCCCTCATCGAGAGCCGCAAGCAGCAGCAATGAAATCCGTATAACGGACAAACAGGACCTCTACATCCAAAGGAACTAGCACTCTGGTAGCCTGAACACAGAAAGGTCAGAGGGTAGGAGTTGCCTAGACCACGAAAAGGTTACGGAGCATGGCCTGGCCAAAGGCACTGTCCCGTCAGGACTCTCTATCCAGGCAGTAATGAGCTGTGAAGGTATAGACTGAAGACCAGGTGGCGGCCCAGCAGATGTCTACCACAGGAACCGAACGCAGGTGAGCAACTGATGTCGCCATAGCACTGACCCAGTGCACCGTGACCCAGTCTTCCAGCGGAAGCCTCGCCTACTCATAAGCCCGGGCAATACAGTCCACCACCCATGTGGACAGCATATGCTTGGACACTGCCTCTCCCAGCTTACTGGGGTCATAGGAAACTAAAAGCTGGGAGGCTTTCCGAAGGCCTTGAGTACGTTGAATGTAGAAGACAAGGCCCTCTTACAGTCCAAGGTATGGAGGACCGCCTCTGCCCGACTGGCGTGCAGTCTGAGAAAGAAGGTATGAAGGACTACCTCCTGGTTGAGGTGGAAAGAGGACATCACATTTGGGAGAAATTTGGGATGCGTGAGAAGCACCACCCTATTCTTGTAAAACCTGGTATAAGGCTTCTCCGCCACGAGGGCCTGGAGCTTGCTCACTCACCCTTCGGGCAGAAGTGAGTGCAACCAGGAAAACCACCTTCCAGGAAAGATTGCGAAGGTGACACGTAGCCAGAGGCTCGAAGGGTGGCAGGGTGAGCTGCCCCAACACCACAATGAGATCCCATTTGGTCACTGGAGGACGAACCGGGGGCTTACACAGGAGTAGGCCCTTTAGGAAACGACCTGAGCAAATTATGGACTGCGTTCAAGGTACCAAAATTGGAGAAGTATATCAGCTTAATACAACAAACACTTAAACAATCTTCATTTTGTCATGTGATTTTTCACTGCCTTTGGGTGGTCTCAGACTTATAATAGCAACAGACCCAATGACTAGATCGTCAAGCTTGGGAGAGATATGCTAGTTAGCATCAACGACCACCACAATAAAACGGCAAGATAGGGCTGTGACTTACATTGCTTGTTTTTAGCGGTTCTTTTTATTTTTCGTGAAAAAATGCAAAGAAGGGGACTTATAACTCAAATGGTCCAACCTTCCAAATGCCTACAGTCACTTATCTTTGCCGCGTCTTAAACTTTCAACTGATCCAAGTGCTTGGATCAGTTGAAAGTTTAAGACGCGGCAAAGATAAGTGACTGTAGGCATTTGGAAGGTTGGACCATTTGAGTTATAAGTCCCCTTCTTTGCATTTTTTCACGAAAAATAAAAAGAACCGCTAAAAACAAGCAATGTAAGTCACAGCCCTATCTTGCCGTTTTATTGTGGTGGTCGTTGATGCTAACTAGCATATCTCTCCCAAGCTTGACGATCTAGTCATTGGGTCTGTTGCTATTATAAGTCTGAGACCACCCAAAGGCAGTGAAAAATCACATCACAAAACGAAGATTGTTTAAGTGTTTGTTGTATTAAGCTGATATACTTCTCCAATTTTGGTACCTTGAACGCAGTCCATAATTTGCTCAGTGAGTTTAGCGTTCAGAAGATAGACCTACAGAGACGTGTTAAACACGATGGCAGAAGGTCCTTTAGGAAACGAGACAACACTGGGTGGACCGAGAGGGGTTTCCCATCCACCTGATGGTGGTTCACCGCCAGGGCACAGAGATGCACTCTAACAGAGAAAGACTTGAGTCCCGTCCGGGAGAGGTGGAGAAAGTATTGCAACACCATAGCCAATGGGCAAGAAAAGGGGTCGACCACTCCGGTCAGCCCACAAAAGCGTAAACCTATGCCGCTTAAAAGTGTAAGCCCATCTGGTAGATTCCCTGCGTAAGGCCAGAAAAACATCCTCCACTTCTTTCAGAAAGTGGAGCGGGGCTGAAGTCACCCTCTCAGCAGCCATGCCGTCAGTGAGACGGAGCCGAGGTTGGGATGCAGAAGAGAGCCCCCTTCCTGGGAAAAGAGCAGTGGAGCAGACCCCAATGGTATGGGGGCCTCCACCACTAGCTGCAGAAGCAGTGGAAACCATGGTTGCCTGGGTCACCTTGGGGCTACCAAGATGACCGAGGCTCCGTCTTGGAGAATCATGAACAGAGTCTTGGCAATCAGTGGTGTTGGGGGAAAAGCATACAGAAGCCCCTCCGACCATGAGACCAGGAAGGCATCGGCGGCCACCGTGGCAGGGTGCAGCTGTCTTGAGCAGAAAACAGGGTACTTGGTGATTGTCCGGGCTTGCAAACAGGTCAATCACCAGTTCCCCCTGGGTATAGAAAAGCCTGCTGGCTACTCCTGGGTCCAGCTGCCACTCGTGTGGCTGGAGAATCCTGCTGAATCTGTTAGCCAGCAAGTTGTCCTGGCCCGGCAGGTATACCGCCATGAGGAGAATGCCCTGCCGGACTGGTTGTTCACCTGCACTAGGACTGACCTGTGATCCAGGCGATGCTGAAAAGCCTTCAGGGCGAGATGAACGCCCGCAGCTCCATGAGGTTGATCTGCAGAGCGCTCTCGCCCGGGGACCAAGTGTCCTGGGTGCAGTATCCCTCGCAATGGGCTCCCCAGCCCAGCAGGGAGGTGTCTGTGGTGAGAATTCTCGAGTGGTGAGGGGCCTGGAAGGGCATCCCCACCTCCAAGTGTCGGGGTGATAGCCACCAGGTCAGGGACTGTACCAACTGTCAGATCACTTGCTTTCCTGTTATTTTATGGCATTCTTTTCCTTACTCTGCAGTGTGGACTTTTATTTTGTTTTATTGTACACCGCTTAATGCTTTGGCCATAGCGGTCTATCAAGTGTTTTAATAAAGATAAAGACTCTGTCCTGGAGATGTCCCGTGGCCTGGGACCATTGGGTCCTGAGGTACCACTGCGCTGTTCATAAGTGAAGGCGGGCATCTGGAGTGACATGCACCATGGAGGCGCAGCAGATGCCTTACTGGCACTGAGGGACGGTGCTGTATATTCCTGGCTAGCACCATGAGCCTGCCTGCCCTGTCTGCAGGTAGGAAAGCCTTTGACAGAAGGGTGTCGATCCTTACCCCAGTGAACTCCAGCCCCTGTGACAGGCAAAGGTTCGAATGGGGGTAACTGATAATAAAACCCAAGTGTTGCAGGACCTGGGTGGTGCGTGCCATGGCCGGTTGCACTTCGGGGGCTGTAGCACTCTTGATGAGTCAGTCGTCGAGATAGGGGAAGACAAAGATCCCTTGGAGACTGAGAAAGGTGGCAACCACTGCCAGGCACTTTGTGAATACCCTAGGGGCCAAGGTTAGGCCAAAGGGAAAGCATAGTTACTCACCTGTAACAGATGATCTCCGGGAACAGCAGGAATTTAGTCTTCACATATGGGTATTGTCGGTACCGACGGAGCCTGCGTGGGAACGCTCCCCAGCATCCAATAGGAAAGCTTTTGAAAGCATCCCACAGCGCCTGGGTGCTGCCTTCCCGCCTTTCCCAACTGTCCCTCTCCAGTTGAGTTTAAAGCTGAGACAAAAAAGAGAGAAAGAGAGAGAGAGAGATACAACTTCTAGGGGAGGTGGGTGGGTTGTGAAGACTAAATCCCTGCTGTTCCCGGAGATCACCTGTTACAGGTGAGTAACTATGCTATCTCCAGGAACAAACAGGAATGTAGTCTTCATATAAGGGGACTCCCAAGCTGCAGATGTCAGGGAGAAG
Organism: Ichthyophis bannanicus; assembly: GCA_033557465.1. Lineage (NCBI taxonomy): Eukaryota > Metazoa > Chordata > Amphibia > Gymnophiona > Ichthyophiidae > Ichthyophis > Ichthyophis bannanicus. The sequence continues at coordinate 217,614,832 of CM066039.1, read as the reverse complement.
GCCCCAGATGTTGCATGCCCTTGTGAAAGGGCTCCATCTCCCCCCATGGATCTCTGGCATCCTACCAGGGATGGTGGGTAGGAGTTGATTAAGTATGGAACAGGTGTTGAAGAACAGCCTGACCAAACAAGGCATCCCGGCGGGAGTCCTTGTCTAAGCAGTAATGGGCTGTGAAGGTATGAACCAAAGCCCAAGTAGCTGCTTGACAGATGTCATCGATAGACACAGAGTGAAGATGAGCCATAGAGGCTGCCATGGCTCTCACATTGTGAGCTGTGACATGGCCTTCAAGAGGAAGGTTTTCACTCTCATAGGCAAAAGATATACACTGTGCAAATAAGCTGGACAGTGTTCTTTTGGAGACTGGAAGTCCAAAATGACTAGGATCAAAAGCAACAAAAAGTTGAGAGGACTTTCTATGTTGCTGTGTCCTTTGCAAGTAAAAGGCCTTTCTGCATTTGAGGCGTGAGGCCTTGGAAAGAATACAGGAAGGTAAACCGCTTTGTTTAAATGAAAAGGTGACACCACTTTTGGCATAAAAGTGTGGATTAGTCCTAAGGACTACATTATCATGATGGAACCTTGTATAAAGAGTATCAGCCACCAACGCTTGCAATTCACTGATGCGAAGTGCTGATGTGATTGCAATGAGCAAGATGATCTTCCAGGAAAGGAATTTCAAAGAGGTACGGGCTAATGGTTCAAATGGCAGTTTCATGAGCTGCCCAAGAACCAGATTTAAGTCCCATGCCACCGGTGGTGGCTTAATGGGAGGCTTCGTTAAAAGAAGGCCTCTCATAAATCTCACTATGAGAGGATGAGAGGAAATAGGTTGTCCATTTAGAGGCTTGAAAGAAGCTGCAATAGCACTCAAATGAACTCTCACTGAATTGGTCTTAAGCCCTGCATTTGATAAATGAAGGAGATACTCCAGTAATGATTCCAGAGGTATCTCAAGAGGGTTAAGACCCTTCTGCGAGCACAATATGGTAAACCTTTTCCACTTAAATGCATAAGAGCGTCGTGTGGAAGGCTTCCTGGAAGCATAAAGGATATCCTTTACCTGCTGGGAAAGGTTAAGACCGTGAAGTTCTAGGCTTTCAGCAACCAGGCCCTGAGATGCAGAGACTGGGGATTGGGATGCCACAGCATCCCGTCCTCTTGAGAAAGGAGATCTGGAGCAGATCCTAACTCCAGAGGCAGAGCTTGAGAGAGATGTAGGAGCAGAGGGTATCACATTTGCCGTGGCCAACGTGGAGCTATGAGACTCATATGACCTCTGTCTCTCTGAAGCTTGAACAGGGTCTTGGGAATTCGGGGACATGGGTGGAAAGGCATACAGGAAGTCCTGACCTCAATGGAGGAGGAAAGCATCCCTGGCCTGACAACCCTGAGATGGGATTCTGGAACAGAACTGGGGAAGTTTGGCATTCAGCGGACTTGCAAAGAGGTCTATGTCCGGGGTTCCCCAAATTTGAAATATTTTGGCCACCTGGTCTGCATGGAGAGACCATTCGTGTGGAAGCAGAACTCGACTGAGTCTGTCTGCCCAAGAGTTTTGAATGCCTGGAAGATACACCACAAGGAGATGAACCTGATGCTCTGAGGCGAGGGCCCATAGTTGCAAAGTTTCGTTGCAGAGCGACAGAGAGCCTGTTCCGCCCTGCTTGTTCACATAGAACATGGCTACTTGATTGTCCGTTTGAACTAGGACTGTCTTGTCGCTGAGCTGGGTGTGGAATACTCAAAGAGCAAGGAAGATTGCTCTGAGTTCCAGGAGATTGATGTGGAGATAGGCCTCCTGTGGAGTCCAGGTACCCTGGGTAGAGAGGCCTTGCAGGTGGGCTCCCCAACCCACCTGTGAAACATCTGTTGTTAGAGTGGCTTGGGGTGGGGGTTGCTGAAAAGGAGACCACACCCAAAGGTTTTGAGGTGACTGCCACCATTGGAGGGACAAAATAAGGCAATCTGAGTTTGCTATTTTGTCTGACAGGCAACCTTACGCCTGAGTCCACTGAGTGGATAAAGTCCACTGGGCTGCCCTCATATGGAGGCGAGCATAAGGAACCACATGCACGGTGGATGCTATGTAGCCTAGCAACTGTAACATTTCCCGAACCATGAGGTGAGGTTTTAGCACTGCTTGGGAAGCTAACTGCACAATGCGAAGGCAGCGGGGCTGTGGAAGGAAGGCCCTTGTCTATCTGGTATCCAGAAGAGCTCCTATAAACTCTAGGGATTGAGTGGGAGCAAGGTTGGTCTTTGGGAAGTTTATGACAAGTCCCAAATACTGAAGGATGCGCATTGTGCTAGACAGAGCAACCCTAGCCTCTGGCTCTGAAGGGGCTTGAATGAGTCAGTTGTCTAAGTAAGGGAAGACGAATATTCCCAGGGTGCGGAGAAAGAGTAGCTACTCACCTGTAACAGGTGTTCAAGGAGCAGCAGGAATCAGTCCTCACATATGGGTGACGTTGGCGTCGACGGAGCCCCCATGCGGAGCATTTCCCCAGCTTTCAAAGAAAGCCTTTGGGAATGCAGGCACGCATGCGGGGTCCCCTTCCCGCCCAAAGGTGCCATCTTGCTCAGTCTAATGACAAAGCTAAAAGACAGCACAAAAAGAAAATGAACTATATACAACTGCAACTCCAAGGGGAGGAGGGAGGGTCGTGAGGACTGATTCCTGCAGCTCCTGGAGAACACCTGTTACAGGTGAGTAACTACTCTTTCTCCAGGACCAAGCAGGAAGTCAGTCCTCACATATGGGTGACTCCCTAGCTCGGGGCTACCAGGAACCCAGGCTGAAAAATAGAGCTCCCTCTAGAGCACCAGCAACAGTGAGAGAATCTTCTCCAAGACCACACCTGAACGGTAGCCCAACACCAGGGCCGGAGGGTAAGAGTTGCCTAAACCTCAAAGAGATTACTGAGTACCGCTTGCCCGAAAGCACTGTCCCTACGGGATTCCCTCTCGAGGCAGTAGTGGTCCGCAAAAGTCTGGCTTGAAGACCAAGTAGCGACCTGGCAGATGTCTGCCAACGGAACAGAACGGAAGTGAGCTACTGATGCGGCCTTCGCCCTGACCCTGTGGGCTGTGACTCGACCCTCCAGGGAGAGGCCGGCTGCCCTGTACGCCCGGGCGATACAGTCTGCCACCCAAATGGAGAATGTACGCTTAGTGACAGGCAACCCCAATTTATTAGGGTCAAAGGAAATGAAGAGCTGAGAAGCCCTTCTATGCCCCTGCGTACGTTCTAGGTAAAAGGACAGCGCCCTTCTACAATCCAGGGTATGCAAGACAGTTTCAGCCCTACTGGCGTGCGGCCTGGGAAAGAACGTCGGAAGTACAACCTCCTGGCTGAGGTGGATGGAGGACACTACCCGGGGTAAGAACTTAGGATGAGTCCGTAAGACTACCCTGTTCCTATAGAACCTGGTATACGGCCTCTCCGAGACCAGGGCCTGAAGCTCACTCACCCGCCTAGTCGAGGTGAGTGCCACAAGGCACAACACCTTCCAGGAGGGGAAACGTAAATGGCAGGTTGCCATCGGCTCAAAAGGTGGGCGAGTCAGTTGCTGCAAGACCACATTGAGATCTCACTCAGTGGCCAGTGGACGAATAGGAGGCTTAAGCAGAAGCAGACCTCTGAGAAAGCGGGACACCAGAGGGTGGCCTGAGAGAGATTGTCCATCCACCGGCGAGTGGTGAACGAGAGGGCACTGAGGTGAACCCGGACAGATTTAGACTGGAGTCCTAGGTTGGAAAGGTGGAGCAGGTATTGTAGCACCACCTGGACCGAGCATGAGAAGGGGTCCTCTTGCTGTTGAGAACACAAAGTAGAGAACCTACGCCACTTCAGAGCATAGGCCTTCCTAGTGGAATGTTTCCTGGAGGCCAACACCACCTCTTCAACCTCCCGTGACAGGAGCAAGGGAGCAAGGACTAGCCTTTCAGCAGCCAGGCCATCAAATTGAGGGATTTGAGGTTGGGATGCAAGAGGGACCCCTGATCCTGAGTTAGAAGGTCAGGTTGCAACCTCAGAGGAAGTGGAGTATCCACTGCCAACTGCAGAAGAAGAGGGAACCATGGCTGCCTGGGCCACCTGGGGGCTATCAGGATCACCGTGACTCGGTCCTGCTGGATTTTGAATAGAGTCCGGGCCACCAGAGGTGTGGGAGGAAAAGCATACAGCAGGCTCTCTGACCAGGGGATCAGGAACGCATCTAGCGCTGTTCTCAAGGGATGCGGTTGCCTGGAACAGAACCTGGGTAGTTGCCTGTTCAGCAGACTGGCAAAAAGATCCATGGTCGGAAGACCCCACTTCAGAAAGATACGTTGAACTAAAAGAGGATCCAACTGCCACTCGTGAGGCTGCAGGAGTCTGCTTAGCCTGTCCGCCAGATAGTTTTCCTGGCCAGGGAGGTAGACCGCCCTGATTGACAGCCCAGGAGCAGAGGGCTTGTGCTTCCAGGAACAGAAGCCTGGATCCTGTGCCTACCTGCTTGTTGACGTAGAACATAGCCAGCTGGTTTTCCGTCTGAACTAGGACAGACTGGTGAGACAGGATCTGAGAGAAAGCCTGTAAGGCTAGTCGAATGGCCCTCAACTCCAACAGGTTGATCTGCTGGGCGGCCTCTCACGGAGACCACAGGCCTTGGAGTGCAGGCCCCCTGGCAATGTGCCCCCCAGCCCTGCAGTGACGCATTGGTCATCAGAACCTGAGTGTGTGGGGAGGCCTGAAAAGGAACACCCCTGACCAGATTTGGGAGATGCCTCCACCAGCGTAAGGAGTCCACCAAGAGTTTGGACACCTTTATTCTGTCGGACAATTTCCCTGTAGCCTGCAGCCACTGTGCCCTGAGGTGCCACTGAGCCGGCCACATGTGCAGCCGGGCATGTGGGGTGACATGCACTGTGGAAGCCATGTGACCTAAGAGCCGGAGGAAGTGTCTGGCGGAGACCAGAGAGCTCGTCCGAAACTGGCCGGCCAACTTTATCAGTCTGTGAGCTCTGTCCACAGGCAAATAGGCCTTTACATGGATGGTATCCAATCTTGCCCCTATGAACACGTTCTGTGAGGGGACTAAAATGGACTTGGAGAGGTTTATGATGAACCCCAGGTGCTGAAGCAGGGATATGGTTCTGAAGGTGGCCTGCCTGGCCTCTTGTGGAGAATGGCCCCTGATAAGCCAGTCGTCCAGGTAAGGGAACACAAAGATCCCCTGGTTCCCGAGGTAGGCCGCAACCACCACCAGGCATTTTGTAAAAACCCTGGGGGAGGAGGTGAGGCCAAAAGGAAGCACTCTGTACTGGAAGTGCTTTCCTCCCACCACAAATCTGAGGAATTGTCTGTGACTTGGATGGATGAGGATGTGCGTATAAGCATCCTTCAGGTCTAAGGAGCATAGCCAATCTCCCTGCTGGAGGTAGGGCACTAAGATTCTAAGGGTAAGCATCTTGAACTTTTCCCTCTCCAGAAACTTGTTCAGATTTCTCAGGTCGAGGATGGGTCTGAGGCCTCCTGTTCTTTTTGGTACCAGGAAGTACCTCGAGTAGAAGCCTTGCCCTTCCAGGTGGTGAGGCACCGGTTCCACCGCCTGGTCCCTTAGTAGACCTTCCAACTCCTGAAGGAGTAAGTTTCTGTGCAGAGGGGGTCTTGGAGGCTCCCCTGGAAAGTAGGAGGGGGTATCTGGGTGAAGTGGAGCAGATAGCCCCTTTTGATGATGCTTAACACCCAAGTATCCCCTGTGATGGCTGGCCACCTGTCTGCGTACAGGGTCAGCCGACCTCCTGTGCCCTGGAGAGGAGGAGAGGCTATGCTGGCATAGTCAGAAACCCCCTCCCTGCTGAGCAAGAGCCGGGGTAGGAGGCTTGGGGGCCTTCTGCCTACGGGGCCCATGACCCTGCCCCTTGGCCTGCTGGCCCTGCTGGGGAGCTGCAGAGGCCTGGTAGTGAGGGTAGGTTTTGTAGGCAGCGGACTTCCTCGGGTAAAAGGCCTTTTTCCCCGAGCCCTTCTTCTGAGAAGGGGCAGAGGTTTTTCTGGACAGCCTTGTCCGGGTCAGAGTCTCGGTCTCGAGTTCTGCAGCCTTTTCGGCCATAGGCTTACCAAAGAGGTTTTCACCTCGGCAAGGGACATCGACCAACGTTTCCTGTACCCGTGGCTCGAGGTCCGAGGATTGTAGCCAGGCCTGTCGGCGTGCACCGATGCCGGCCCTCGCTACCCGGGCCGAAGCCTCAAATCCATCATAGGCTGCTCGAGATATAAACTTCGAGCACTCTCGAATACCAGAAGACAAGGCCTTGAACCTCTGCAAAGGTTCCTCGGACAGACCAGCAGAGAACCCGGCAATCTCCTTTGCCAAGTCTCGAAGGTACATGCCCATGTACAGCTGGTAGATCTGGACACGGCAAGCAAGCATAGAGCCCTGGAAGCACTTTCTACCGAGGGCATCCAGGTTGTGGGCTTCCCTGCCGGGAGGCACCGAGGAGTGCATCTTCTGACTCTTCAGGCGATGCATGGCCGATTCCACAACCATGGAGTGGTGCGGTAGCTGTGCCTTTTGAAACCCGGGGCTCTTGCGGACTCGATAAATGGAATCGACCCGCTTGCTTAGAACCGGCATCGAGGCCGGTGCCTCCCATATGCGGAAGAGCAACCCCTCCAGCATTGGAGGAACTGGGACAGTAAAGGCTTCCTTGGGAGGAGAATCATACTGCAGAGCCTCGAGCTCTTCGGCTTGAGGCTCCTCCTCGGGGTCCACAGGGAATGCCAGTGCTTTGGCCATGTCCCGTATGAAATTCAAGAACCTGGTATCCTCCGGGGGGGGGGGAGAGAGACACCTTGTCCAAGGCTCAGATCCCGGTGAGTCCGAAGGGACACACCAAGTCCGGAAGGTGTCAGGGGAGTCCTCCTCCTCCATTTCCCACGCCAGCTCCGAGTGGGCGGGCACCGACGCCATCCACCCCGACGACCCCGATCCCGAACGGGAGGCCGAGGGTGACCTCAGCTGAGGATCGACTCGGCCTCCGGGGTCGACTTGGATGTCGATGTCCCGTTGGTCGGGGCAGATACGTCGGTGAGACCGGTGATCAGCACCCGCTGCTGCTCCATGAAGGCAGACAGTCTGCTCTCCAAGCTCAGGAGACCAAGCTCAGGAGAGCCAGCAGCCTCCGACTCGGGCCCGACGTTGGCTCCCCCGGAGGAGAGTCCATGAGGACTACAGTACTCACGTGACTCGGGGCCTCCAACTCTACACGAGGATGCTTTGCAGGTCTCTCCAACTCTGAAGACCCGGGATGGCGATTGGGGCTATGCGACCTGGCACTCGAGGAGCCCCGACGATGCTTGGGGTCAGACTCCCGAGATGTCGAGGCCTCAGACGAAGTCCGGACCCGTCCAGAGGCAGATTTGGAGAAGATCCTCTCACGCTGGTGCTGACGGCTCCGTAATGCCTTGGAAGACATTTTGCCACAGGGGCTACAGACCGTAGAGTCATGGCCTGGCCCCAGAGGCAGCAGTCGTGTGTGTCAGTGAGACACATCAGTTTCTTGCACCGATCACACTTCTTAAAGCCACTGGCAGCCATCGGGGGAAAAAGGGCCCCTGGAAGATCAAAAAATTGGGCTGCCAGGGAAAAGAAAAAAGGCGTGAACGCAGTCTCTAAGGACAAAACCCGAAAAAAGAGATCCGGGCTCGGCACCGGTGTACCGAGTCCAGGCGGGAAAGGAACAGACGTCGAACCGAAGAAAAAAACTCGACCCAACGCAAAAAAAATCAACTTTTTTCACGGGTGACAAGGACAGGCATCCGTAGGGCTCCGCGAAAAAAAGAAAACTGAGCAAGATGGCACCTTTGGGCGGGAAGGGGACCGTGCATGCGTGCCTGCATTCCCAAAGGCTTTCTTTGAAAGCTGGGGAAATGCTCCGCATGGGGGCTCCGTCGACGCCGACATCACCCATGTGTGAGGACTGACTTCCTGCTTGGTCCTGGAGAAATGCTGCTACCACAGCCATGCATTTTGTGAACACCCTTGGTGCAGAAGCCAGGCCAAATGGAAGAACCCTGTATTGGTAGTGCTTCCCTTGAAACAGAAAGCGAAGGAAAATTCGGTGAGTTGGATGGATGAGAACATAAGTGTACGCATTTATGAGATCTAGAGAACAAAGCCAATCTTGAATCTGAAGGTATGGGCAGCAGAGTTCCTAGAGAAATCATTTTGAACTTCTCTTTGAACAGGAATTTGTTCAATTCTCTGAGGTCTAAAATGGGACTGTGTCCTCCTGTTTTCTTTGGAATAAGGAAATAGGGGGAATAAAACTGTACCCCATTGGGGAATGGGTACCTCTTCTATTGCCTCTTGAGCAAGGGGCACAGTGACCTCTTGACCTAACCGGTCATTGAGAGAGGTCTGAAAATCCAACTGTCTTACCATTGTAGGAGGGGGCAAGCTGAGGAAATGAAGCTTGTACCCCTCTCTTACAACAGAGTCCAATTTTCTGCTGTTATCTGACCCCATCTGGGGACAAAATGACATAACCTTCCTGGGATGGAGGAGGGTTCTGGGCCATACAGGGCCAGGAAGGCAAAGTTCTCTAGATAGTCAAAGCCCCTGTGGAGGCTGAGTCTGCTGAGCCAGTTGAGGCTTAGCTGCTTTTCTCTTTCTTTGCTTAGGTTGTTGCTGCTGTCCCTTTTGGGCAGACTGACCTAAACGATGTCCCTGCTGGGTATATAGAGGATCTTTTCCTCGCAGGATCAGCTGTAGATTTAGACAATCTATCCAAAGTGATATTGTCAGCATCTATCTCATTAGCTTTTTCCTGCCAATTCTTGTCAAAGAGATTCTCTCCTGTGCAAGGTATATTCCCTAGTTTGACCTGTACCCAAATTTCCAAGTTAGATGCCTGGAGCCAGGCAAAGCGTAGTTACTCACCTGTAACAGGTGATCTCTGGGAACAGCAGGAATTTAGTCCTCACATATGGGTATCGTCAGTACCGACGGAGCCTGCGCGAGAACGCTCCCCAGCATCCAATAGGAACGCTTTTGGGAGCATCCCTCAGCACATGCGCGCTGCCTTCCCGCCTTTCCAACCGTCCCTCTTCAGTTCTTTGTTTTCCGCGGCGTCAACAGGACCTATTCCCTGTCACCGCAGAAAATTCCATATTTAAAATTATTTTTTGTGTTCGCGTTTGCCTACCGCATGACGCCTACTGGTACCGCCGGTTTTTTTCTTTTCTTAAAAAAAAAAAAACCCTAGACTGATTGTTTCTTTCCAGAAACTTTCCTTTTTTGGTGCTAGGCGCCATTTTGGACATAAGGCGCCATTTTTCCAAAATTATGGAAAAGCCAACTAGTGGTTTTAAAAAATGTACTAAGTGTGGCGGTTCCTGCTTGTTCCTGGAGATTCCTACGTGCACCTATAGCAATGGCAGAGGTTCTGCTTATGCATTCAAAGCAGACAAAGGCTGAACGATTCACAAACTTGGAAACATCCTGAGCATGTTTGACGAGAGATAATCTTATCAGGAAGGAAAGAGCTCATAAGCTTTAAATCTCCTGTGACCTCTTTAGGGAACATTCCCATATACAAAATAAAGGAACTGATCCTAGCAGAAAGCAAGGAAGGATTGACGTCCAAAGGCGTCAAGAGTCCTACACTCACCTCCTGGAGGATTAGATGCATGCCTTTTTGCACTCTTTATCCGTCTCATGGCCGATTCCACCACCATGGAATGGTGTGGTAATTGAGTCTTATGAAACCCAGGACAAGGAGGAACTCGATACATGGTGTCGAGTCTTCTCGAGTGAGGAGATGTGGTTAGAGGTGTTTCCCACATCTTTAACATAAGATCATGCAAGATCTTATGAATAGGTAAGGTAGCTGCCTCCTTGGGAGCTTTAGGGTATTGTAGGATTTCTAATTCCTTTGCCCTAGGCTCTTTTTCAGGAGCCACTGTGATGGAAAGACCTCAGGCCACATCTTGGATAAAATCCTGAAAGGATATATCCTCTGGTGGAGACATCCTATGCTGAGGAGAAGAGGAATCCTCAGGAAGAAGTACTCTGGTATCGACAGAGCTTTCAGAGTCTTCAGACTCATCTGAGGATTCGAAGTATCTCCAATCCTGGTGATCGTGCAAGGCACGGTACCGATCGAAGTCGGCATCGGAGTGGTCCGGTACCGACTTGTCGATGCCGGATAGAGACGCATGACTCGGTCCTGGTAGAATACCTGCCAATGTTGATGTAGTCGGTGCCGGTACCGGTTGAATTGTCTGAAGCGGTTTCAGGGGCATCAAGGCCATGAGAAGAGCTGCCAGACTGCGTTCAATAGCGAAGAATCTCTGGTCTATCGACGCTGCTAATGCTTGGGTATCGGTGCCGGAAGAAGCGGCCGGAACCCCAGAGCATGGCACCAGTAGTTCTGTCGAGGTTGAAGCCTCGAGAACATCCTGGAGCCCCGTTAGTGCTTTGGAAGCCGAAGCCTCCCGCCGGGGTAATTTTGACGGTGAAAGTCCCTCAAGGGCAACGCCAGAGGCATCTCGATGTTTAGTAGGAGATCTACCCTTTGAGGACCGGCTAGATTTATGTTTAGTTACCTGAGATCCATGGGAGGAAGACGAAGCCCTGGAAGACGTCGATGCCACAGAGGCTGCATTGGAGGGAAAAAGGGTGCTAAGTTTAGCAGCTCAGTTTTGCCGGCCCCTTTTCAACATCATCCCACAGGCAACATACTCCAAAATAGAGTGGTCAGGACCTAAACATTTGAGGCACTACTCATGGGTGTCGGTGACGGAGATGGTACCACCACACTTAGAACACTTTTTAAAACCCGAAGCGGGTTTTTCCATTCTGAAGGAAAAGGTTGGGCCTAGTGCCCAAAATGGCGCATGGCACCTGAGGAGAAAATTACTGGAAAAGACTCCAGAAAGAAAGTATTTTTAAAAAAAAAAAAAAAAAAAAAAAAGAACCGACGGTACCAGTGTAGCGTCGAGGGAAGGCAGACGTGACCACAAAAAAAGAAGAGGGGAATTTTTTCTGCGGTGACAGGATGTGCGACCTGTCAGCTCCACGGAAAACGAAGAACTAGAGAGGGACAGTTGGGAAAGGCGGGAAGGCAGCACGCAGGCGCTGTGGGATGCTCCCAAAAGCTTTCCTATTGGATGCTGGGGAGCGTTCCCGTGCAGGCTCTGCCGGTATCGACGATACCCATTATGTGAAGACTACATTCCTGCTTGTTCCTGGAGATACACCCTGCATTGGAAATGATAGCCTCCCACCACAAAGCGTAGGTATTGCCTGTGGTTTGGGTATATTAGGATGTGAGTATAAGCATCCTTTAGGTCTAAGGAGCATAGCCAGTCTCCCTGGTGTAGGTAAGGTAGCAATGTTCCAAGGGAGGGCATCTTGAACTTCTTCCTCACCAGGAATTTGTTGAAGTTGTTGCGCAGGTCGAGGATGGGCCTGAGGCCCCCTGTCCTCTCTGGCACGAGGAAGTACCTAGAGTAGAACCCCTTGCCCTTGAGGTGATGGGGCACCAGTTCTACCACTTGGCCCTTAAGAAGGCCTGCCAACTCCTTCAGAAGAAGGTTCTGGTGAAGGGGAGACCTGAGGGTCTCTCCTGGGAAGTAGTGTGGAGGTACCTGGCTCAGGTGGAGGTGGTAACCCTCCCTGATCACCTTCAATGCCCAGGAATCGGTGGTGATAGCTTCCCACCCGTGGGCATACAGGGTGAGGCGACCTCCTGTAGGCTGCTGAGCTCAGAGTGGGAGAGGGGCCATGCTGCAGGAGTCAAAAGCTCTCTCCAGGCTGGGCCGGAGCCTTCTGCTTACATGGGCCATGCCCCTGTCCCTTGGCCTGCTGCCCTTGCTGGGGAGCTGGGGAGGTCTGCTATGGGGGTTAGTTTCAGTAAGCAGTGGACTTCCTTGGGTAAAAGGGCTTTTTACCCGAGCCCTTCTTTCGGGAAGGGGCAGTGGTCTTCTTAGAGAGTCTAGTCCTCGTCATGAACTTGGTCTCCAGCTCTGCAGCCTTGTCAGTCATGGGTTTGCCAAAGAGGTTTTCCCCCTGACAAGGGACATTGATCAACTTGCCCTATACCCACTGTTCGAGGTCGGACAACTGGAGCCAAGCTTGGCAGCGTGCACCGATGCCCGCCGCGGCTACCCGAACCGCCGACCTGAAACTGCCGTAGGCCGCCCAAGACAAACTTGGAGAATTCACAGACAGCTTTGGACAGGCCCTTGAAGCGCTGCAAAGGCTCCTCGGAGAGACCAGCTGAGAACCCGGCAAGCTCCTTCACCAGGTCTCTCAGGTACATGCCCATGGTAGGCCTGGATCCGACAATTCAGCATCGCACCCTGGTAACACTTCCTGCCCAGGGCATCCAAGGTGCGGACCTCCCTGCCAGTGGGCACCGAGGAGTGCGTCTTCTGACTCTTCAGTCGATGCATGGCCAACTCCACAACCATGGAGGTGTGCGGCAGTTGTGACTTCTGAAACCCAGGGCTCCAACAGACTTGGTCGAGTCCAGCCTTTTGCTGATCACCGGTGTCGAAGCCGGCATCTCCCACATGCAAAGCATAAGTCGTTCCAGGATAGGAGGAATGGGCACCGTGAGGGTTTCCCGAGGGGGAGCCTCATACTGGAAGATCTCGAGCTCGTCGACTCGAGGATCCTCCTCTGACTCCGTCAGGAAAGCCCAGGACTTGGACATATCCCAGATGAAGTCCAAAAAACCCATATCCTCCAATGGGGACCTTCTCCGAGGTTCAGACACCGGGGAATCAGACGGGACATCACAATGACGGGTGTCCGGGGACTCCTCCCAGGCGGAGGCCTCCGAGGAAGACTCATGCAGCTCCTTGGGCCTCGAGGGCCCCGGCACCACCCGCCCCGACCCCGGCAGACTCACATGTGACGACTTCGGCCCCAACGAGCGGGAGGCCAAGCGCGACCTTGGCTGAGGATCCAAAAGGCCTCGAGGATCGGCTCGGCCTCCGGGGACGTCTTCGACATTGAACGCCCAGTGGTTGGGGCAGAGGAACCAGACATCACCACCCGCTGCTGTTCCAAGAAGGCAGTGACACTGCGCTCCAAGACCGCCATCCTGAACACCAGTCCCGGAGGCTCCGCAGCCTGCGGCTTGGGCAGACGCACTCGGGCCCAAAGCCAGCTCCCCTGGACAGGAATCCTAGTGTGTACTTGCCTAGATCGATCCTTTAAAGAATCCGGTCGTGGAATCTTGGCTGGACGCTCCTTCTCTGACGTCTCGGGCGGACACTCGGGGCTCCGCAACCGGCCCCGGGAGGAGCCCTTCTGATCAGAGACGCCATCTTCGAGGGTTTCTTCCTTCTCTTCAGTTCCCTCGAGGGAGACCCCCTCTCAGAGGACCCCCGACAACGCTCAGGGTCGGAGTGCTCCTCCCGAGGCGTTGAGGCCTCAGACGAGGTCCTGGCTCTGAGGCATGGGGAAGTCAGGGAAAATGTTATCATGCTGCTGCTGGCGGCTCCTCGTGGCCTTCGAAGGCATCTTCTTACACGGGCCACAGACTGCTGGGTCGTGGTCCAGGCCGAGGCACTGGAGGCAGCAGTCATGCGTATCGGTCAGGGACATGATCTTCCCACAAAGATCGCACTTTTTAAACCTGCTGGTAGCCATGGTGGGAAAAAGAACCCCAGCAAGGTCGAAGACCCTTCGGGCTGCCAGTGAAGAAAAAAAGGGTGCGAAGACGCCCCCCCCAAAAAAATGAAAAGTAAAAAAAAAAAAAGAAAAGAAAGTAAAAAAGGAATTGACCCGATACCAAGGCACTGAGGTCGGGACGGGAAAGGTACCGGTGCAAGACTGGAGACAAGCCAAAAAGAAGCTCGAAAAATCAACTTTTTCCAAGATGGAAACAAACTACATCTGGTGGGCTCTGCGGAAAAAAGGAGACCGAGCAAGATGGCACACCCTTGGGCGGGAAGGAGACCACGCATGCGTGGTAGCAATTCCCAAAGGCTTTCTTTGAAAGCTGAGGATTTGCTCTGCACGGGCTCCGTCGGTGCATCATGTGAGGACTGACTTCCTGCTTGTTCCCGGAGAAACTACCTTAGACAAGAAGAGAGGGACCAGCTGGAGAGACAGCCTCTGCAGAGAAGCACAGATAAGGGTCTCTACATGCCAAATAATTGGTGACCAAAAAGATTGTTTTAACGGACAGACTCTTAAGCGCAGCACGTTTCAATGGTTCAAAAGTAGAAGACAACAGGGGCTAAAGAACAAGACCCAAATCTCATAGCAGCACCCTCACCCGAGCCATGGAGCAACCAGCTAGTGACCCTTAAAAGCATGATAGAGCCACAACCTGAACTCTAAAGGAGCTAAGGGACAGGTCCTTATCAAATCTGGTTTGCAGAAAAGCAAGCTAAAATGGCAATTCTGCTTTCTGAAGCGCCAAGTGGCTCTGTTGATAGCAGCCCTTAGACACCATACCCATACATAGTAGAGGCAGGTGGAAACAGTTCATCTTCAAGAGTATAGCAACCATGGCTAGCGCATAGTCTTTACATGCTAAGCGCCTCCTCTTAAGGACCTGGCCATAAGCGAGAAAGGCGCCGGGACATCCATGAGGACAGGCTGCTGGCACAATAGCCCTTGAACCTGTGGAAGGCGTGGGGTGGTCCCCTCAGGAACTGCATCAGATCCGCAAACCAAGGCCTCAGTGGCCAATCTGGTGCCACCAGAATCACCTGGCCTAGATGATGTTCTAGCCGGCAAATCATTTGCTCTAGAAGGGGCCACAGCAGAAACATGTACAGAAGAGACTTCAGAGTCCAAGGCTGAATCAAGGCATTGACATCCTTGGAAACAAACTCCTTGCAGTGACCGAAGAATCTTTGCATATTGGACCGGGTCACCATCTAATCCATCCAGGGACTGACCCACTGGTCCTAGATCCACAGTTACAATGGAACTAGCTACCACTCCCTGGGACCAAGGGTGTGGTCTCTTAGAAGATCCAGACCGCTCAGTTCTTGACCAGGTGGTGAAAGTGCCAGAGCCGTGAATCTATTAATTTGTAGTCTGTTACTCTTTAAACGGTTAACTCCAAGTCAAAACAAACACACACCGTTTAATGACTCACTCAGCAACTCGAGGGCTTGCTTAGTTCACTCAAGCACTTGGCAATTGGTCTCAGAAAAACCAGCGGCACGTAAACCAAGAGCTAATCGCTCATTGAGGGTGCCAGTTTTACATCAATGACCGTCTGCCTTACTTGACTTGTTTTTTTGTATTTTCTATTTTAAAGTTGCCATTAAAAATATCTTTCTTTCTTCTCGTTCCCTGTTTGTCTTCAAAGAAAAGCTAAGTGTTCTGTAGCATTAACAGTTTCCTCATTTAAAGTTTATTACTTTGTAAGAAGAACATTCATCACTGATAATATGAGGAATGTTAATAATGAGAAGAAAGATATTTTTAATGGCAACTTTAAAATAGAAAATACAAAAAAACAAGTCAAGTAAGGCAGACGGTCATTGATGTAAAACTGGCACCCTCAATGAGCGATTAGCTCTTGGTTTACGTGCCGCTGGTTTTTCTGAGACCAATTGCCAAGTGCTTGAGTGAACTAAGCAAGCCCTCGAGTTGCTGAGTGAGTCATTAAAAGGTGTGTGTTTGTTTTGACTTAGAGCCAAGTGAATGGCATGCACTTTGAGATGACAGATAGGCCGTGTAGACTCTCAACTGATCGAGCATCCCTGGGCCGACACTCTTGCAATGGGCCCCCCAGCTGGACAGACAGCCATTGGACGTCAAGATGAGCCACTAAGGATCATGTCTGTAGAAAGGGACTCGAAGGGGGGCTGGGGTCTAATGGGGAAAGTTTAGATGAGTGTGTGAGAACAGCTCTAAATATGCTGACAGTTTCACGGGGTGTTAATGAATAAGTGAGACACTCAAGGTTACAAATTGCAAGATACGGAGACTGCTCAGGTTTGCAGGCCTCTGACTTTCTTCCTAAATCTTTAGCAGAACTTTGTTATTGTTAAAGTATAATTCTGTGTGTGTCGTGTTTTCATTTTTTCTCACTTGTTTCTGGGACCAGCGATAAAAAAACCAAGGACCGAGGAAGGCAGGCAGTCAGGAACAGAAAAGGCAGTTTGTGCTGTGCTATGCCGCAGATTCTTTTCTCTGCTCCAAGGCAAGTCAGATGAACTGTTAAGTACAATGTGTAACTTGTTTAGTCGTCGACAGATTCAAACTAAGTTGCATGAATGGTAGAAAAAGGCATGGCTTTAGCGTTTAAGGGCAGCCCTTTTTATTGAATGCATATTAAACATGGTGATTTTGCTAAAGACCCTATAACACGATGGCACTCAATGACCAGTGGAAATGAAGCACTACAAATATGAAATGGAGGTCAATGATTAAGGGAGACTGCACACAAGTCCTGAGTGGGTTTGTCTTACATGGTGGGAGACAATGGCACATGAAGAGTCAACCCCCCCCCCCAAAAAGATGAAGTCCAAGATCTTAAACATAAGTTGTTTGTATTAGAAGACAAAGAGCATAATGATTCATTTGTTTGCTTTCCTTATGCCGTGCTTTTAAAAGGATAACATTTTCTGGTTGTTTTGAAAGCTTTTCTGATCTCAGTTTCAGGGGATCAAATAAGTGAGAAAAACAGATATATGTTGTAGCACTGTGAGATATTAATACTATTTAATTTATGTCACTGAATGCGCTCTGGATTAAGTAGAGATCTATTATAAAGGCAGCAGTACCTGCTGATTTCTGTTTTGGTTTTAGACACTAACAAACAACCTAAGTCTTAAACCCATCTTAGTTTAAGTAATTGAGAAGGGATAGCCTAGTGGTTAGAGCAGTGGCTTGGGAACCCAAGAGACCAGGATTTGATTCCTTGAGGCCTTGGGTAAGTCACTTAACCTCCACTGCCTCAGAAGAAAGCATAGTTACTCACCTGTAACAGGTGTTCTCCAGGGACAGCAGGAATAGTAACATAGTAAATGACGGTAGATAAAGACCAGTATGGTCTATCTAGTCTGCCCAGTAAGATGGCAAGAGTAGGTGTACCTGCTGCTCCGTGCAGGCCACTCCTCCCATGTCTTTGTTTAGGGGTGAACCCACCGCTCCATGTAGGACACCCCCATTTGTTGAGAATTTAGATAAGTTTATTTTGATTTTATCCTGTTGCTGTAAAGGGATCCACTGTATCTGTCCCATGCCATTTTGAATTCTGTCACTGTATTTGCCCCCACCACTTCCATCAGGAGGGCATTCCAAGCATCCACCACCCTTTCAGTGAAAAAGTATTTCCTGACATTGCCTTTGGAAGAGGTTTGTTTGTTCATTATTTCTCTTTAAGTATTTAAAGGTCTGAATCATATCTCCTCTATCCCTCCTCTCCTCCAGAGTGTACATTATTTAGGTCTTCAAGTCTCTTCTCATAAGGCAGAGGTTTCCCAACTCCAGTCCTGGAGGGCCATTCAGGTTTTCAGGCTGTCCCTAATGAATATGCATGAGATATATTTGAATACAATGGGGGCAGTGCATGCAAATGCATCTCATGCATATTTATTAGGGACAGCCTGAAAACCTGAATGGTGTTTGGTCCTCCAGGATTGGAGTTGGGAACCTCTGCCATAAGGCTTCTGACGCAGGCTCCAAATCATTTTGGTCGCCTTCCTCTGAACAGTTTCCAGTCTTTTTACATCCTTTGCAAGATATGGTCTCCAAAACTGAACAAAGTATTCCAAGTGAGGCCGCACCAGTGACTTATACTGGTGAGGCCTCACTTGGAATCAGTCCTCACTTATGGGTGACGTCAGCACCGACGGAGCCTACATGGAGCAATTCCCCAGCTTTCAAAGAAAGTCTTTGGGATTGCGGTCATGCATGCGTGGTCCTCTTCCCGCCCAAGGGTGCCATCTTGCTCAGTCAGGTCCCTTAGCTCAAGCCCTACCAAGCAGATGGCAAGGGAAGGACAAAAATTCAGCAACTCAAGGGAGGCGGGAGGGTAGTGAGAACTGATTCCTGCTGTCCCTGGAGAACAACTGTTACAGGTGAGTAACTACACTTTCTCCAGGAAGAAGCAGGAAGTCAGTCCTCACTTATGGGACTCCCTAGCTACAGGCTATCGAACCTGTAACCAAAAAATACCTCTGTGAGGCTGTGAGCAGAAGCCGAAGCCCAAAGGAGCCTGAGTCCTCGGGTCAAAGCCCTTGGTAGCCGTGAAGAAGAGATGGAGGGCAAGAGTTGCTTATACCCCAAACAGATTACGGAGTACAACCTGGCTGAAGGCGCTGTCCTGGCACGACTCCCTCTCCAGGCAGAAGTGAGCAGCAAAGCTATTCGTGGAAGACCAGGCGCCGCCATCAAGGGCAGGGAGCGTAGCAAGGCCGCTTTGGCCCAGACCCTGTGTGCGATGACTCGATGATCCAGTGGGGCGCCTGCCTTCACATAGGCGAAAGCGATGCAGTCTGTCACCCAAACAGAGAGGGTGCATTTGGTAACTGCCTGCCCTGGCCTATTGGGATCGTAGGTCAAAAAGAGCCACACAGACTTGCAATGAGTCTGGGTACGCTGCATGTAAAAGGCAACAGCCCATCTGCAGTCGAGGGTATGGAGAGCCGTCGATGCCTGGTCGCCTGGACGCATGGGGCCTAGGAAAGTAAGTCGGCAGGACTATCTCTTGGTTAAGATGGAAGTCTGAGATGATCTTAGGCAGGAATTTGGGGTGGGTACGGAGGACCACCCTGTTTCGACAGAACCTGGCATAAGGGGCGTCAGTCATGAGAGCCTGGAGCTCACTGACTCTGCGGGCCGAGGTCAGCGCCACCAGAAAGGCCACCTTCCAGGACAGGTGCCGAAAACAGCACATCGCCATTGGCTTGAAAGGTGAATGGGTGAGATGCATGAGCACCACATCAGGTCCCATTCCGCCAGGAGAGGGCGGATGGGTGGCTTGGAAAGCAAAAGACCCCACATAAAGCGAGAGACTAACAGCTGCCCCGAGAGGGGCTTTCCCTCGATGGGGAGGTGATTCGCCGAGATGGCACTCAAGTGTACCCTGACAGAGTTCGACTTCAGCCCTTCCTTCGAGAGATGGAGATGGTACTGGAGGATCCATCGAATTGGGCAGGAGAACAGGTCGATCTGGAGCCCTGAGCACACAGACCGAGAAGTGCCTCCACTTGAAGGCGGAGGCTCGTCTAGTAGAGTCCTTTCTTGAGGCGAGGAGGACTTCCTTGACCTCCTCCGGAAGAGCCAGCGAGGCTAGGGAAATCCGTTCAGCCGCCAGGCTGTGAAGGATAAGGAGCTATGTTCGGGTGTTGCACCCGTCCCTCTTCCTGTGTCAGCAGACCCAGAGCAGAGTCCAGAGGAACAGGAGGTTCCGTCGACAGTCTAAGCGGGAGCGGGAACCAAGGCTGCCGAGGCCACGAGGGGGCTACAAGGATCAACGATGCCTGATCCCGCTGAGTCTTAAAAAGGATCCTCGCAATGAGAGGGAAGGGTGGGAATGCATAGAACAGGCTGGATGACCAGTCCAGAAGGAATGCATAGGGGTTCTCCCTGCTCGGGTGCGGAACCGGCCCACAAAAGCGGTGGAGCTGCGTGTTCTGGGGACTGGCGAAGAGGTCTATCGCCAGTGGAGAAATAGCCAGACCATTACTCCTGGATATAGTCGCCATTCATGGGGGCAAAGAATTCTGCTGAGTCTGTCCGCCAGGACATTCTCCTGACCCGGAAGGTAGGTCGCCTTGAGGGACATCTTCCGTCTGACAGTGAAGGAGCAGATGAGGACCGCTTCCTGACAGAGGGAGCGCGATCCCATGCCTCCCCTCCTTGTTGATTTAGAACATCGCCACTCGGTTCTCGGTCTGCACGAGAACCAACCTCCCTCTGAGGTTATCCTCAAAGGCCCTCAGGGCCCATCGAATCGCCCGGAGTTCGAGCAAGTTTATCTGTTTCTCAGACTCCTTGGGCGACCACTGCCCCTGTGTGCACAGCGGCCCGCAGTGGGCTCCCCACCCTAACAGGGAAGCGTCTGTTGTCAGCACTGCATTGTGCTGCGGGGTCTGGAAGGGCAATCCCCGCAGGAGGTTGCAGGGGCTTTGCCACCAGCTGAGGGACAGACGGAGGTCAGGAAGAACTCTGACGGGGTCCTGGAGATGACCAAGGGACTGGCTCCATTGGGCACTGAGACACCACTGAGCTGTCCACATGTGCAGGCGGGTGTGGGGGACCACATCCACGGTAGAGGCCATGAGGTCAGGTTAAGGGCCTGTGCCATGTCCCGAACGAACACCAGGAAGGAGGTGTTCTCGGGTGGCGAGCGCTGCTGGAATGTGGGCGGCGATGGGTCCGACGGAAGATGCCGATGGATAGAGGTTTCAAGGGAGGTGTCCCCATCGGACTCCCACTCCAAGAAATCATTTGAGGAGTCCGAGCTGGGTAGATCACCCTGTCCCATGGCCGGTGCCTGCTTGGAGCCGTAGGCCTTGGAAGATCTCACCTCCAAGAAACGAGAGGGCAAGCGAGACCAACGTCGAGGACCCTGACAAGGCCCGCAGCTCTTGGGGGTTTCATGGGTGGATTTAGGTGTCCCAAGCGAGGAACCTATGGTCTGTGGGCGTGGGTCAGCAAAGCTGGCCATGAGCGCCTGCTGGGAAGCAATGAACGCAGAAAAGCTGCATTCCAGGGCCAGCATGCAGGACTCCCACGCGGGCGTGGGGCTCTGCAATGCGGATCACCGGGTCGGGCATCGAGGAGGAGAGGGGGTCCTCACCGGGAAGGCCCTCAGGAGACCAGGCGCCTTCGCCAGAGGCCTCCATTTCTGTGCGGGGTACCTTGCGGGGCCGCTCCCTGTCCGACTCTCGGGAAAGCCAAAGGGAGCTGATCGACCTAGTGCGGGGTGCTAGCGCTTGTCGGGAGTCCCTGACAGTGACTTTGAGGCCGCCTTCTATTTGCGCCTCTCCACCTCAGGGGATCCCTGGTCAGAGTGCCGCCAGGAGCACGGGGCCGCCGGGGGGACCCCACCGGGGGAGACACGACCAAAGGTGCCACTGAGGATTCCAAGGCAGCCTTTTGGAAAATGTCTTCGGACTTCTGCTTACAGCTGAGCGGGGCCTTAGAGGACATTTTCTTGCAGAGCGAACAGAGCTCCGGATCATGGTTGGCTCCGAGGCACCGCAGACAACAGTCGTGAGTGTCCGTAAGCAACATGTTCCTAGAGCATCTATCACATTTTTTGAAGCCGGCGGCCATGGGGGCAAAAAGGGCCCCTACGAGGTCGAAGACCCACGCAGCCAACGGTTAAAGAGAGAAAAAAGGGCACAGAGCCTGAAACAACAAAAAAAAAGGAAATAAAAAATAGACTTTCCCCTAAAGCGCTAAAAATGTAGAGGGGGGTAGGACGGGTAGAGGACTCGTGCAAACGGAATACAGAAAGCCATGTAGGCCCAAAAACGAGAACTTTTTCCGAGAGACAAGGACGTGCGTCCAAAGGGCTCCGCAGAAAAAGGGAGACTGAGCAAGAAGGCACCCTTGGGCGGGAAGAGGATCACACATGCGTGGCAGCTATCCCAAAGGCTTTCTTTAAAAGCTGGGGAATTGCTCTGCGCGGGCTCCATCGGTGCCGATGTCACCCATAAGTGAGGACTGACTTCCTGCTTGTTCCTGGAGAAAGCACAGTTACTTACCTGTAACAGGTGATCTCTGGGAACAGCAGGAATAAGTCTTCACATATGGGTATCGTCGGTACCGACGGAGCCTGCGTGGGAACGCTCCCCAGCATCCAGTAAGAAAGCTTTTGGGAGCATCCCACAGCGTCTGCGCGCTGCCTTCCCGCCTCTCTCCAGTTCGAGTTTTAAAGCTGAGACAAAGAGAGAGAGAGAGGAAAGGAAAGATAGATAGAGAGATACAACTCTGATAGGGCGAGCTGAGGTGACTGCAATGAGAAAAATAACCTTCCAGGAAAGGAATTTCAAGGAGGTAGTGGCTAAGGGTTCAAAGGGTAGCTTCATAAGCTGGCCAAGAACCAAATTCAAATCCCATGCCACTGGAGGTGGTCTAATGGGAGGTTTAGTTAAAAGAAGACCTCTCATGAACCTTGCAATAAGAGGATGAGAGGAAATAGGATGTCCATTGAGAGGCTTAAGGTTCACTGCAATAGCACTCAAATGGACTCTTACTGAATTCGTTTTGAGGCCGGCATGGGATAAATGCAGCAAATTCTCTAGTAAAGAATTCAGAGGTATTGCAAGAGGGTTAAGACCCTTCTCTGCACACCAAATGGTAAACCCTTTCCATTTAAAAGCATAGGAACGTCTAGTGGAAGGCTTTCTGGAAGCACGAAGGATATCCTTCACTTGCTGAGACAGATGCCAATCTTGAAGGTCTAGGCCTTTATCTTTATTTGTCTTTATCTTGGTGTTAATTATTGGTTAGTGTTTGAATATTGTCAATTGGTGGCTGTTTCTATTGCCTATTATTGTTTGACTTTTTATTGTTTTTAACTAGCGTTATTTGAATACTGCTTATTGTTTTAACTCGTGCCCATATTTAATTGTTATTTATTATTGTTTGTACAGTTTTGTGCTATTCTTTTCTCTCTTTCCTATCATTTTTGGCGTTCTTTTCCGTAGTTTGCAGTGCTGCCTTTTATTTTATTTGTACACCGCTTTAATGTTTTTTTAACGTAAGCGGTCTATCAAGTGTGGAATAAAGTTAAAGTTCAGCAACCAGGCTCTGAGATGAATAGACTGGGGATTTGGGTGCCATAACGTTCCCTCCTCCTGGGATAGGAGGTCTGGAGCAGATCCCAAGTCCAGGGAGGGAGCTTGAGAGAGATGAAGAAGTAGAGGGTACCACACTTGGCGTGGCCAACGTGGAGCTATGAGGATCATAGACCCCTTGTCTCTCTGAAGCTTGAACAGTGTCTTGGAAATTAGGGGAATGGGTGGAAAGGCATAGAGGAAGTCTTGCCCCCAGTGGAGGAGGAAGGCATCGCTGGCCTGAACTCCCTGACACGGAATCCTGGAACAGAACCGGGGAAGTTTGGCATTCCACAGACTTGCAAACAGGTCTATGTCTGGGGTTCCCCAAATTCGAAAGATCCTGGCTATCTGATCCCCATGGAGGGACCATTCGTGTGGAAGCAGAACTCGACAGTCTGTCTGCCCAAGAGTTTTGAACCCCTGGAAGATACACTGCCATGAGATGAATCTGATGCTCTCTGGCGAAGGCCCACAATCTCAAAGCTTCGTTGCAAAGCAACAGAGAGCCAGTCCCACCCTGCTTGTTCACGTAGAACATGGCTACTTGTTTGTCCGTATGGATGAGGACTGTCTTGTAGCTGAGCAGGGTGTGGAAGACTGAGAGCTAGAAGAATTGCTCTGAGCTCTAAGAGGTTGATATGTCGAGATGTCTCCTGTGGAGACCAGATGCCCTGGGTGGAGAGATCTTGTAGATGAGCTCCCCAACCCTTTGGGGAGGCATCTGTTGTGAGGGTTGCTTGGGGTAGCAACTGTTGAAAGGGGGACCCCAGCAACAGATTTTGAGTGGACCTCCACCACTGGAGGGACCAAAAGAGGCGACTGGAGGTTGCTATTTTGTCTGACAGGCAACCTGATGCCTGGGTCCATTGGGTGGACCAGAGTCCACTGAGCTGCCCTCATGTGAAGGCGAGCGTAAGGAACCACATGCACGGTGAATGCCATGTGGCCTAACAGTTGTAACATCTCTCGAGCAGCTAAATGGGACTTTAACTGAATTTGAGAGGCTAACTGCACCAAGCGTAGGCAACGGGCCTGGGGAAGATAGGCCCTTGCAGTTGTGGTATCTAGCAAGGCCCCTATGAACTCCAATGACTGAGTAGGGATAAGTTGTGATTTTGGGATGTTTATCACAAGTCCCAGATACTGAAGAACACGCCTTGTGCAGGCTAGGGAAGTCTGGGCCTCTGACTGGGATGGTGCTCGGATGAGCCAGTCGTCCAGATATGGGAATACAAATATTCCTAGAGTGCGTAGAAATGCAGCTACTACTGCCATGCATTATGTGAACACTCTTGGAGCAGAGGCCAGACCGAAAGGAAGCACTCTGTATTGGTAGTGCTTTCCCTGATAAAGGAACCGAAGGAACCTTCTGTGTGTTGGATGGATGAGGACATGGGTGTATGCATCCTTGAGATCTAGAGAACAAAGCCAATCCTGACTCTGAAGGTATGGAAGGAGAGCACCGAGAGAAATCATCTTGAATTTCTCCTTGCATAAAAACTTGTTCAATTCTCTGAGATCGAATATGGGTCTGTAGCCCCCTGTTTTCTTTGGGATAAGAAAATAGGGGGAGTAGAACCCTGAACCCTGTTGAAGAAGGGGTACTTCTTCTATTGCCCTTTGGGCAAGAAGGGTAGCAATCTCCTGACCCAGAAGGTCGAGGAGAGATGTTGGAGAATTGAACTGTCTCACCATATTGTGAGGAGGAAGGTTTAAGAAATGAAGCTTGTACCCCTCCCTTATGATGGAGAGGGTCCATTGCTCTGCTGTGATTTGTTCCCATCTGGGAGCAAAATGAGCTAACCTTCCTGGAATGGTGAGAGGCTCTGGTTCTTCTAGAGCCAGAAAGGCTAAGTTCTCTAGTTTTAAGTCAAAGGCCCTGAGGAGGCTGAGGCAGTTGGGCCGTAGCAGTCCTTGTAGCCTTAGGCTTGGCTTGTTTAGGTTGTTGCTGACGCTTTGCAGCAAAATGACCTGTAGAAGATGCCTGGAGACCATAACCAGGATAATATTTCCCTTTTTTGGGAAAGAAAGTCTTTTTGAATAACCTTTTTTTAGCAGGAGCAGAAGTAGACTTTGAAAGTCTATCTAAGACAGAATTTTCAGCATCCATATGAGTGGCCTTTGCTTGCCAATCCTTACCAAAAAGGTTTTCACCTGTACAAGGAAGATTTCCTAATCCATCCTGGACCCAGGGTTCCAAATCAGAAGCTTGCAACCAAGCAAATCTGCGTGCCCCTATGGCAATAGCCGAGGCTCTGCTGGCACACTCAAAAGAATCAAAGGCTGCACGGTTGGAGAATTTGGACACATCCTGGGCATGTTTAAGCCAGGTGAGAAACTCTTCCCTTTTATCTTCTGAGATAAAAGGAGATAAAGTTAGCAGATGATCTGTAACTTCTTTTAGAAACATCCCCATATAGAGACTATAGGAGTTGATTCTGTCAGTAAGCATGTTGGCCTGGAAAATTCTCCTGCCAAAAGCATCTAAGGTTCTGCATTCTCTTCCTGGAGGATTAGATGAGTGTCTTTTAGCACTCTTTATCTTTTTCATAGCAGACTCCACCACAATAGAGTGGTGAGGAAGCTGAGTTTTATGAAAGCCAGGACAAGGAGGAACACGGTACATGGTGTCCAACCTGCGAGAATGAGGGGAAGTAGTAAGAGGTGTCTCCCATATGCCCAACATGTGATCATAAAGGATCTCATGAATTGGTAAAGTAGCTGCCTCTTTAGGAGCCTTAGGATATTGTAAAATATCTAATTTCTTGGCTCTAGGCTCTGGTTCAGGGGCCACTGAAATAGAGAGGCCCCTGGCCACTTCCCTAATGAAGTCTTGAAAAGACAAGTCTTCTGGAGGAGACATTCTTCTTTTTGGAGAAGAGGGCTCCTGAGGAAGGAGTACCGATGCTTCGACAGAAGCCTCTGAGTCATCAGAGTCCTCAGAAGAATCAAAGTATCGCCTGTCTGGATGCTCTTGCAGGGCCTGATACGCGTACCGAGTGGTATCGACATCGGGAGTGATCGGTACCGATGGGCATCACAGGACAGGGTACCGCTGCAGTCGACAGCGATGCCGATGTCGATGCAATCGGTACCGGCACCGGAACCAATATCGGTGCTGGTGCTGGTACCGCCAACGGAGTTTGTTGCAGTATCGGAGGCGTCGCAGCTTGTATGAATGCCGTGATGGCACGCTGCATGGTCAGAATATTCTGATCCATCGACGCAACCAATGTCTGGATGTCGGTACCAGTGGAGACCACCGGTACCCCAGAACATGGCAACAGGTGATCGGTCGAGGCCACGCCATCGATGTCAACCTGTGACCCCATAGATGAAGCTTTGGAAGCCGGAGCCTCCCGCCGGGGTAATTTTGCCGGTGCAGGATCCTCAAGGGCAAAGCCCGGAGGCATCACGATACTTAGAGGGAGATCTACCCTTCGAGGACCAGCTGGACTTATGTTTGGTTACCTGAGATCCATGGGAAGAAGACGAAGCCCTGGAAGATGTCGATGCCACTGAAGCTAAATCAGAGGGAAACAGGGTACTGAGCTCTGCCGCTCGATTCTGTCGACCTCTTTTAGACATCATGGAACAGGACTCACAATCGGTGATGGAGTGGTCAGGACCCAAACATTTTAGACACCAGTCATGGGTGTCGGTGATAGAAAGAGTACCGCTGCACTTCGTGCACTTTTTAAACCCGTAAGCGGGCTTTTCCATGAGGAAAAATCTTGTAGGCCCAAGGCCCAAAAGACAAAATTGCACAGAAGTGGAAAAACGGTAGATTTTTTTTTTTTTTTTTTAAAGAAGAAAGAAAGAAAGACCGGCGGTACCGGTCCGACGTCGAAGAAGGCAGACGCGCGACCAAAGAAATAAAGAAAAATAAAGAACTTCTTCAGCGGTGACAGGAACACGACCTGCTGGCTCCGCGGAAAAGAAGAACTGGAGAGAGGTGGTTAGGAAAGGCGGGAAGGCAGCGCGCAGGCGCTGTGGGATGCTCCCAAAAGCTTTCTTACTGGATGCTGGGGAGCGTTCCCGCGCAGGCTCCATCGGTACCGATACCCATATGTGAAGACTCATTCCTGCTTGTTCCTGGAGATTCTAAGTTATCAATGTACCTGTTTAATGTATATTACCAAATTTAAGTTACAATGTTAACTGCTTTGACTAAAATGCTAAAGTGGTATAAAAAACCTGTTAAATAAATTAATAAGTAATCATTTTGATATTGTGATTTTCCTTATATAGCAGATTCAAATTAATTTCTTTCTAGTACTCCCTTACCTGATATTAGTCGTCCCCAATTTGTTGTACTTATTGCCCTTCCTAAACCCTTAGGAGTCTATTCTGAATGGCGAATAGTGGGTCTGGAAGTCTGATCCAGACGTCAAGACCTGCTAAACACCTGGCCTGTGTTTGGGAAACAGAGCTCCGCACACGTAGATCTGAGCTGTGTGGGGAGCTCCGTTTGTGAGTGGGAGGGGGCGGGCTGCAGGCAGAGTGGGGGCAGGCTGTGGGTGGTGCCATGACCCCAGATGTACAGGGCGAATTCAGAGATCGGCCCTGTACGTCCGGGGTCAGTCATTTTTATGGGGGACTTATTCCACCTCAGAAGTGGAATAAGTCCCCCTAGATAGAGGAGGATGCCGGATTTGGGGCCTGCCAAAGAGGTGAGGGGTTCCCCGCAGCCTGACCACGGTGGCCCGATCGTGGATCAGGCTGCAGGAAAAAAAACCTTTTAAGTTGCTGCTGGGGATCGTGGCACTGGTGGCATGGCAACAGGATGCAATGCCACCTCCACTCCATGCAGGAGCCAGGCTGGGCTAGCCAGGGAGTTGCTTGGACGTCCAGGTAGCCAGAATCAGGACACAGTCAGGCCAGTAGACCCGATTCTGACTGGCCAGACAGGCGGGACACACATACAAAGGAATTGGCCTCTTAGTGTATAGACTCTAGATACACATGGGGAATACTTCTTCCCATTTAGATGGTTATAAAATGTTGTGGAAAAATAATTTTCATGTCATAAGGACTTTAGATATATAAAATGTTTTAACAGAAACATAGAAACATGACAGAAAAAGACCACATGGCCTATCTAGTCTGTCCTTCCATATCAACAACTACAACATCCCCCTTTTTTTCCTCTAGAGATCCTCTGTGTTTGTCCCATGCTTCTTTGAATTCAGATACTGTCCTCATCTCTATTACCTCCACTGGAAGACTATTCCACGGATCTACCACTCTTTCTGTAAAGAAATATTTCCGCATATCACTCCTGGATCTATCCCCTTTCAACTTCATCCCATGCCCCCTCGTAGCAGAGCTTGCTTTCAATCGAAAGAGGCTCTCTTCATGTGCATTTATTCCACGGAGGTATTTAGTCTCAATCATATCACCTCTATCCCGCCTTTCTTCTAAGCTGTACATATTAAGATCCTTAACTCTGTTCTCATATGCTTTATAATGAAGACCACTAACCATTTTAGTAGCCACCCTCTGTACGGACTCCAGCCTGTTTATATCCTTTTGAAGGTGCGGTCTCCAGAATTGCACACAATACTCCAAATGAAGTCGCATCAAAGACTTATACAAAGGCACTACCACCTCCTTTTTTCTGCTGGCCATTCCTCTCCCTATGCACCCAAGCATCCTTCTAGCTTTTGCCGTTGCCATTTCTACCTGTTTAGCTACTTTAAGATCATCAGACACAATTACACCTACGTCCTGCTCTTCTTTAGTGGACAAAAGTACTTCACCCTATACTATATTGCTCCCTTGGATTGCTGCAGCCCAAATGCATGACCTTGCATTTTTTTAAATTAAATCTTAGCTGCCAAATTCTAGACCATTCTTCAAGCTTAGCTAAATCCCTCCTCTTGTTATCTATACCTTCCTGGGTGTCTATTGCAGATTTTGGTATCATCCGCAAAGAGGCAAACCTTACCCGATAGCCCTTCCACTATATCACTAACAAAGATGTTAAAAAGAATCGGCCCAAGGACAGATCCCTGGAGCACATCACTGGCAACCTCTTTCTCCTCAGAGTGAGCTCCATTTACCTGTACCCTTTGACACATCCCACTCAACTAATTTCTAACCCAAACAGTAATTTTAGGGTCATTATTTTAGGGTCATTTTAGGGTCATTATTTGGGATGAGCACGTCTGCCTGTTGCTAGACCAATTAAGTTTAGCAGGAAAGGGGCATTGTTGACTCACACTGTTTTGCTTATTGTTGAGAATATATCTTACACAGTTCACTTAAAAGCAGCACTAAGTTTTAATAGCTGTTTTATGTTTCTAGAAGTCTTAATCTATTAAGTATCCCTGATGGGTGTAACATGGGTAAAATTTATTTTTCTTGTTGAAAGGTCTATGCATGTAATTGGTGGTATGATGCATGTGATAAGAAAGTGTTGTGAGAAATGAGGTGGGATATTAATAGTGAAAAAGAAGGATTTTGATGGACAGTAAACTGGTGAAAGTATAATCTAATGATGTGAAGTAATGTGTCAGTAACGAATATGTACAGGGAAAGCGTAGTTACTGACCTATAACAGGTGATCTCTGGAAACAGCAGGAATAAGTCTTCACATATAGATATCGTCTGTACCAACGGAGCCTGCGTGGGAACACTCCCCAGCATCCAATAGGAAAGCTTTTGGGAGCATCCCACAGTGCCTGCGTGCTGCCTTCCCGCCTTTCCAACTCTCCCTCTTCAGTTGAGTTTATAGCTGAGACCAAAGGAGAGAGTAGACAAAGAGACAGAGATAGAGACAACTCCTAGGGGTGGTGGGTGGGTTGTGAAGACTCATTCCTGCTGTTCCCGGAGATCACCTGTTACAGGTGAGCAACTACGCTATCTCCAGGAACAAGCAGGAATGTTGTTTTCACATATGGAGGACTCCCCAGCTGAGAGATGCCAGGGGGATGACCCCAGCTAGTTACAAACCGCAGGTGATATGGGTCATGCTTCTTCCCATGGATCTCTGACATCGAAACCCGGGATGGCAGGTAGGAGTTGTACTAAGTCTGAAAGAGATGCTGGAGCACAGCCTAGCCAAAACGAGGCATCCCAATGGGAGTCCTTGTCTAAGCGATAGTGGGCTGTAAAGGTGTGTGCAGAAGCCCAAGTGGCTGCTCTACAGATGTCATCAATGGACACAGAACAAAGATTAGCCATTGAGGCTGCCATTGCTCTCACATTGTGAGCTGTGACATGGCCTTCGAGAGAAAGTCCCTTACTCTCATATGGAAACTGGAAGTCCCAAATGACTAGAATCAAAAACATGAAAAAGCTGAGAAGATTTTCTATGTTGCTTAGTTCTTTGAAGGTAAAAAGCTAAGGCTCTTTTACAATCTAAGGTATGAAGATTCCTTTCTGCATTAGAGGCATGAGGCCCAGGGAAGAATACAGGAAGGTAAACAGCTTGGTTTAAATGAAAATGCGAAACCACCTTTGGCATAAAGTGAGGATGAGTCCTAAGAACTACCTTATGGTGAATTCTTGTATAAGGAGGATCCGCCCCTAAAAGCTTGTAACTCACTGATGCATCTTGCAGAAGTGAGGGCAACGAGGAAGAAGACCTTCCAAGAAAGAAACTTTAGAGCTGTAGTGGCTAAAGGCTCAAAGGGCGGTTTCATGAGCTGCCTGAAAACAAGATTCAGATCCCATGCCACCGGCGGTGGCTTAATGGGAGGTTTTGTAAAAAGTAAACCTCTCATAAATCTCGCTACGAGTGGATGAGAGGAAATAGATTGTCCATCCTGAGGTCCGCGAAAAGCAGCAATGACACTAAAATGGATCCTTACTGAATTGGTCTTAAGACCAGAATCTGATAGATGGAGTAGGTACTCCAGAAGCAATTCGACGGGCACTGTATGGTGGTTAAGTTCCCTTTGAGAACATCATACAGAGAATCTCTTCCACTTAAAGGCATAGGATCGCCTTGTGGAAGGCTTCCTGGAAGCCACCAGGATATCCTTTACCTGTTGAGATAGGTTGATATCAGGGAATCCTAGACTTTCAGTAACCAGGCCTATGAGAGGATGGGAGGAAATAGGTTGTCCATTTAAAGGCTTGAAAGAAGCCGCAATAGCACTTAAATGGATTCTTACTGAGTTAGTTTTAAGTCCTGCATTTGATAAATGAGATACTTTAGTAATGATTCCAGAGGTATTGCAAGGGGGTTAAGACCCCTCTGCGAGCACCATATGGTAAACCTTTTCCACTTGAAAGCATAAGAGCGTCTTGTGGAAGGTTTTCTAGAAGCATAAAGGATATCCTTTACTTGCTGAGGAAGGTTAAGATCCTGAAGATCTAGGCCTTCAGCAACCAAGCCCTGAGATGCAGAGATTGGGGATTGGGATGCCATAACATTCCGTCCTCCTGAGACAGGACATCTGGAGCAGAGCCTAACTCCAGAGAGGGAGCTTGAGAGAGATGTAGAAGCAGAGGGTACCACACTTGCCGTGGCCAATGTGGAGCTATGAGAATCATACGGCCTCTGTCTCTCTGAAGCTTGAACAGGGTTTTGGGAAGTAGGGGAATGGGTGGAAAGGCATACAGAAAGTCTTGACCCCAATGAAGGAGGAAAGCATCCCTGGCCAGACAGCCCTGAGCCGGAATTCTGGAACAGAACCGGGGAAGTCTGGCATTCAATGGACTTGCAAAGAGGTCTATGTCCGGGGTTCCCCAAATTTGAAAAATCTTGGCCACCTGGTCTACATGTAGAGACCATTCATGTGGAAGCAGAACTCGACTGAGTCTGTCTGCCCAAGAGTTTTGAATACCTGGAAGATAACACTGCCAGGAGATGAATCTGATGCTCTCTGGCGAGGGCCCATAGTCGCAAAGCTTCATTGCAAAGCAACAGAGAGCCTGTTCCTCCCTGCTTGTTCATGTAGAACATGGCTACTTGATTGTCCGTATGGATGAGGACTGTCTTGTAGCTGAGCAGGGTGTGGAACACTCGCAGAGCAAGGAAGATTGCTCTGAGCTCCAAGAGATTGATGTGTAGATGAGTCTCCTGTGGAGTCCAAGTGCCTTGGGTGGAGAGGTCTTGCAGATGAGCTCCCCAACCTATTGGTGATGCATCTGTTGTGAGAGTTGCCTGGGGTAAAGGCTGTTGAAATGGGGACCCCATCAACAGGTTTTGAGTGGACTTCCACCATTGGAGGGACAAAATAAGGCGATCTGTGCTTGCTATTTTGTCTGACAGGCACCCTGATGCCTGGGTCCATTGAGTGGATAATGTCCACTGGGCTGCTCTCATGTGAAGGCGAGCATAAGGAACCACATGCACGGTAGATGCCATGTGGCCTAGTAGATGTAACATTTCTCGAGCAGTGAGATGAGGCTTTAGCACTGCTTGAGAAGCTAACTGCACCATGCGAAGGCAAGGTGCCTGGGAGAGATAGGCCCTTGCTTTTCTGGTATCCAGCAAAGCTCCTATGAACTCTAGAGATTGAGTGGGAGTTAGACTGGATTTTGGGATGTTTATGACCAGACCCAAATACTGAAGGATACGCATTGTGTAAAATAGAGAAGATCTGGCCTCTGACTCTGATGGGGCTCGAATGAGCCAGTCGTCTAAGTAGGGGAAGACGAATATTCCTAGAGTGCGAAGAAATGCTGCTACCACAGCCATACATTTCGTGAACACCCTTGGTGCTGAGGCCAGGCCAAAAGGAAGCACCCTGTATTGGCAGTGCTTTCCTTGAAAAAGGAACCGAAGGAACTTTCTGTGAGTTGGATGGGTGAGAACATGAGTGTACGCATCCTTGAGATCTAGAGAACAAAGCCAATCCTGAATGTGAAGGTATGGCAGCAGAGTTCCCAGAGAAACCATCTTGAATTTCTCTTTGAACAGGAATTTGTTCAATTCTCTGAGGTCTAGAATAGGTCTGTGTCCCCCTGTTTTCTTTGGGATAAGGAAATAGGGGGAGTAAAACCCTGTACCCTGTTGAGGAATGGGTACCTCTTCTATTGCCCCTTGGGCAAGAAGCATGGTGACCTCTTGATTTAACAGATTGATGAGAGAGGTCTGAGAATTGAACTGTCTTACCATTGTGGGAGGGGGAATGCAGATAAAATGAAGCTTGTACCCCTCTTTTATAGTGGAGAGAGCCCAATGTTCTGCTGTTATCTGCCTCCATCTGGGGGCAAAATGACACAACCTTCCTGGAATGGTGGAAGGCTCTGGTCCATTGAGAGCCAGGAAGGCTAAGTTCTCTAGATGAAAGTCAAAGGCCTTGTGGAGGCTGAGACGACTGAGGCTTAGCAGTCTTTACTTTCCTTTGTTTAGATGGTTGCTGACTCTTCCGGGCAGGCTGACCTGCGGAACGTCCCTGCTGGGAATAAGAGGGGTAGAACCTCTTCTTTTTTGAGAAGAATGGTTTCTTGAAAGATTTCTTCCTTGCAGGATCAGCTGTGGCTTTTGATAACCTATCCAAAGTGGAGTTGTCAGCATCCAACTCATTGGCTTTCTCTTGCCAATTTTTGCCGAATAGATTCTCACCTGTACAAGGGATACTGCCCAGTTTGTCCTGCACCCAGAGCTCCAAATCGGATGCCTGGAGCCAGGCAATTCTACGTGCACCTATGGCAATGGGAGAGGTTCTGCTTATGCACTCAAAACAGTCAAAAGCTGCACGATTGACAAATTTAGAAACATCCTGGGCATGTTTAACCGGAGTGAGAAAATCCTGCCTCTTATCTTCAGGAAGAAGAGGGCTTAAAACCTCTAAATCTCCTGTGACTTCTTTAAGGAACATTCCCATATATAAAATATAGGAACTGATCCTGGCAGAAAGCATGGAAGCCTGGAAAGTACGACGCCCAAAGGCATCCAAGGTTCTTCACTCACGTCCTGGATGATTAGAGGCATGCCTCTTTGCACTCCTGATCCTTCTCATAGCTGATTCCACTACAGTAGAGTGGTGAGGAAGCTGAGTCTTCTGGAAACCAGGACGAAGGACTCGATACATGGTATCCAGTCTACGATAGTGAGGAGAGGTGGTAAGAGGTGTTTCCCACATTCTTAGCATGAGATCACGTAAGATCTCATGGACATGCAAAGTAGCTGCCTCCTTAGGAGCTTTGGGATATTGAAGAATCTCCAACTCCTTTGCTCTGGGCTCTGTTTCGGGAGCCACAGTAATGGAAAGACCTCGAGCCACCTCCCTGATAAAATCCTGAAAGGAGATATCTTCTGGAGGAGACATCCTACGTTTAGGAGAGGAAGACTCCTCTGGGAGAAGTATTCCGGTACCGACAGAATCCTCAGACTCCTCCGAGGATTCAAAGTACCTTCTGTCCGGATGCTCTTGTAGAGCATGATACCCGTACTGACCGAAGTCGGTACCGGAGAGAATCGGTACCAGTGTATCGGTACTGGAAGGCATAGCATGACTGGGTGTCGGCAAAGTAGACACCGATGTCGATGCTGTCAGTACCGGTACCGATACCGGTGCCGGAATCAATGCTGGTACCGGTTGAAGTGTCTGACGCTGTTCCGAGGGTGTCGATGCCGCAAGGAGAGCTGCCAGACTGCGTTCAATAGCCAGGAACCTCTGGTCTATCGACGCTACCGATGCCTGGGTGTCGGTACCGGAGAAAGCAGCCGGTACCCCAGAGCATGGCACCAGTAGTTCTGCCAAGGTTGAGGCCTCGAGAACATCCTGGACCCCGATAATGCTTTGGAAACCTAAGCCTCCCGCCGGGGCAATTTTGCCGGTACAGAACCCTCAAGGGCAATGCCAGAGGCATCTCGATGCTTAGGAGATCTACCCTTTGAGGACCGGCCAGACTTATGTTTAGTTACCTGAGATCCATGGGAGGAAGACAAAGCCCTGGAAGATGTCCATGCCACAGAAGCTGCATCGGAGGGAAAAAGGGTGCTGAGCTTAACAGCTTGGTTTTGTCGACCCCTCTTGGACATCATGGCACAAGCCATACACTCCGAGATGAAGTGGTCAGGACCTAAACATTTAAGACACCACTCATAGGTGTCGGTGACAGAGATGGTACCGCCACACTTGGTGCACTTTTTGAAACCCGAAGCGGGGTTTTCCATGGTAGAGGCGCGTGCACCTGGAAAAGAAAAGTTTGGAATAAAGAGTAGTTACTCACCTGTAACAGGTGTTCTCCAGGAGCAGCAGGAATCAGTCCTCACATATGGGTGACATTGACGTCGATGGAGCCCCTGTGCAGAGCATTTCCCCAGCTTTCTAAGAAAGCCTTTGGGAATACTGCACGCATGCGCGGTCCCCTTCCCGCCTAAAGGTGCCATCTTGCTCAGTCAAATGACATAGCTAAAAAACAGCACACAAAAATGTAAAAATGAACTATATACAACTGCAACTCCCAGGGGAGGAGGGTTGTGAGGACTGATTCCTGCTGCTCCTGGAGAACACCTGTTACAGGTGAGTAACTACTCTTTCTCCAGGACCAAGCAGGAAGTCAGTCCTCACATATGGGACTCCCCAGCTTCAGACTACCGGGGACCCAGAGCTGAAAAATGAGCTCCCTCTAGACGCAGCATCAGAGAAAGGATTTCACTGAAAACATACCCCCACCAGTAGCCCAACCAGAGGGCTGGAGGGTAGGAGTTGCCTAAACCTCGAAGAGATTCCGGAGCACTGCCTGACTGAAAGCACTGTCCCTACGGGACTCCCTCTCCAGGCAGTAATGGGCCGCAAAAGTCTGGCTTGAGGACCAAGATGCAGCCCTGCAGATGTCTGCCAATGGTACAGAGCGGAGATGAGCTACTGAGGCAGCAATTGCCCTGACACGGTGGGCCGTGACCCGACCCTGCAAGGGAAGGTCATCTGCCCTGTAAGCCCAGGTGATACAGTCAGCCACCCAGATGGACAAGGTACGCTTGGAGACAGCTAACCCCAAGTTATTGGGGTCAAAAGATACGAAGAGCTGAGTAGCCCTCCTATGACCCTGTGTACGTTCAAAGTAGAAGGATAAGGCCCTCCTACAGTCCAGGGTATGCAGGACTGTCTCAGCCCTGTTGGCATGAGGCCTAGGGAAGAACCACCTCCTGGTTGAGATGGAAAGAGGAGACAACTTTTGGGAGGAACTCAGGATGAGTCCTTAGGACTACCCTGTTCCTATAGAAGCGCGTGTAAGGCCTGTCACAGACCAGGGCTTGAAGCTCACTCACTCGCCTGGCCGAGGTAAGGGCCACAAGGAATAGAGTCTTTCAAGAAAGGAAGCGGAGAGGACATGTAGCCATCGGCTCAAAAGGTGGGCGAGTCAGTTGGTGCAAGACCACATTCAATTCCCACTCAGGGGCCGGTGGACGGAGAGGAGGCTTAAGCAATAGCAAGCCCCTGAGAAACCTGGACACCAAGGGGTGAACTGACAAAGAGTGCCCCTTCACCAGTGAGTGGTGAGCTGCTAGAGCAGAGAGGTGGACCCAAACAGAATTGGACTTAAGGCCCTGATTGGACAAATGCAGTAGGTACTGAAGAACTACAGGCACAGTGCAGGCAAAAGGATCTTCCTGTCGCTGCTGACACAAGGAGAACCTTCTCCACTTCAGGGCATATGTTTTCTTGGTGGATTGCTTCCTAGAGGCCAAGACCACCTCTTCCACTTCCTGAGGCAGGCCCCAGGGAGCCAATACTACCCTTGCAGCCTCCATGCCATCAAATTGAGAGATTTGAGATTGGGGTGTAGAAGGGAACCCTGATTTTGAGAGAGAAGATCTGGTTGCAACCCCAGAGGTAGTGGTGTGTCCACTGCCAGTTGAAGCAGAAGTGGGAACCAGGGCTGCCTCGGCCACCTGGGAGCTACCAGAAGTACCGAGGCCTTGTCCCTTAGAATCTTGAACAAGGTTCGGGCCACCAGAGGTATGGGAGAAAACGCATAGAGGCAGCCCTGGGACCAAGAAATCAGGAAGGCATCCGCTGCTAACCTCAGGGGATGCGGTTGCCTGGAACAGAACCTGGGCAGTTGCCGGTTTAGGGGACTGGCAAAGAGATCTATGGATGGCAGTCCCCATTTCAGGAAAATTTGCTGAACCACTGCCGAGTGCAGTTGCCACTCGTGGGGCTGCAGAACCCTGCTTAGTCTGTCTGCCAAGAAGTTCTCTTGAAATCACATAAAATTAAGAATTACTCCATACAAACATTCATCAATGTCCAAAATGGCTCGGTGATATACTAGGATTCTTTTTAAACGACTAATAATCCCAATTGTAGTCTCAGACCTCAGTAGCGCTCCAGACCATTGACTTAATGGAAAATCAAACAGCGCTTTGATAGCATCAATGACTACTGTGGGAACAATTTTTTTTCCTATCTAGATGTGTAAATATCACCGATTCTCCACCACCATCGTGTGTTTAGCTATTGAAAAGCTTATCTTTACTGAAGTTTTCTTATTTGAGACCAAATAAGAAAACTTCAGTAAAGATAAGCTTTTCAATAGCTAAATACACGATGGTGGTGGAGAATCGGTGATATTTACACATCTAAATATGAAAAAAAATTGTTCCCACAGTAGTCATTGATGCTATCAAAGCGCTGTTTGATTTTCCATTAAGTCAATGGTCTGGAGCGCTACTGAGGTCTGAGACTACAATTGGGATTATTAATTGTTTAAAAAGAATCCTAGTATATCACCGAGCCATTTTGGACATTGATGAATGTTTGTATGGAGTAATTCTTTATTTTATGTGATTTCATTGTACTCCACGAAGACCAAGCTTGATTTCAAGAAGTTCTCTTGGCCTGGGAGATAGACAGCCTTGAGAAACATGTGCTTGAGAGCAAAAGAGCAAAGGGCCTGCGCCTCTCGACACAGAAGCCTGGACCCCGTGCCTCCCTGTTTGCTCACATAGAACATGGCCACCTGATTGTCCATCTGTACCAGAACAAACTGGTGAGCCAAGGTGTGAGAGAAGGTTTTGAGGGCTAAACGAATAGCCCGGAGTTCCAGTAGGTTGATCTGTTGAGTGACCTCCCATGGAGACCACAGGCACTGGGTGCACCTGTTCAAACAATGTGCACCCAAGCCCTGCAAGGAGACATCGGTCGTTAACTCCACCGTGGGAACAGGCACCTGATAAGGCACCCCCTGTAGTAAGTTGGGGGGTGTAGCCACCACTGTAGGGAGTTCAGGAATGGTTTGGACACCCGTACTTTGTCTGTGAGGCTGCCTGTGGCTTGACTCCACTAAGCTCGGAGACCCCACTGTGCAGGCCTCATGTGGAGGCGTGCATTGGGGGTCACATGCACTGTCGATGTCATGTGGCACAGGAGCCTTAGACAGTGTCTGGTGGATACCCGTGGCCTGCTCAGAAACTGGTTTGCCAAGTCTATGAGCCTTTGAGCCTGGTCCTTTGGCAGAAAAGCCTTTGCTTGCAGTGTGTCCAACCTCGCCCCTATGAACTCTAGGTTTTGGGAGGGGAGCAAAGTGGACTTTGCGAAGTTTATGACGAATCCTAGGTGTTGAAGAAGAGAGACAGTTCTGAGGGTGGCTTGCCTGGCCTTCTGGGAAGTCTGACCCCTGATGAGCCAGTCGTCCAGGTAGGGGAAGACAAAAACACCTTGATTCCTCAAGTAGGCCGCAACCACTACAAGGCACTTTGTAAAGACCCTTGGGGTGGAGGATAGGCCAAAGGGCAGTACTCTGTACTGGTAATGGTTTCCTCCCAAAATGAACCTGAGGTACTTTCTGTGGTCTAGATGAATGAGGATGTGAATGTATGCATCCTTTAGATCTAAGAAGCATAGCCAATCTCCCTGCTGGAGGTAGGGCAGAAGTGTTCCAAGAGTAATCATCTTGAACCTTTCTTTCTCCAGAAACTTGTTGAGATTCCTGAAGTCGAGAATAGGCCTGAGGCCCCCGGTTCTCTCTGGTACAAGAAAGTACCTGGAGTAGAACCCGTGACCTTGCAGGTGGGGAGGTACAGGCTCCACCGCCTGGTCCAGCAGCAGACCCTGAAGTTCCTGAAGGAGGAGGTCTGTGTGGAGAGGAGGCCTGGGAGGCTCTCCTGGGAAATAGGTAGGAGGCAACTGCTCGAAATGGAGCATATAGCCCTTGTGGACTATGCTTAATACCCAAGCATCCCCTGTAATGGGTAACCACCTGTGGGCAAACAGGACTAGACGACCTCCTGTGCAGAGAGGGGGCAGCAGAGGTGGAAAGGCTATGCTGTGGGAGTCAAAAAAAACCCTCCCTGCTGGGTAGAAGCAGGAGCCGGAGGCTTGGGGGTCTTCTGCCGACGGGGCCCATGTTCCTGCCCCTTGGCCTGCTGACCCTGCTGGGGAGGCCTGGTACTGAGGGAAAGTTTTGTAGGCAGCCACCTTCCTCGGGTAAAAGAACTTCTTACCCGAGCCCTTCTTCTGAGAAGGGGCAGAAGTTTTTCTGGACAGCCTTGTCCTAGTGAGGTGCTCTGTTTCGAGCTCAGCAGCCTTCTCAGCCATGGGCTTGCCAAAAAGGTTTTCACCTCGGCAAGGGACATCGACCAACTTGTCCTGCACCCATGGCTTGAGGTCCGATGACTGCAACCATGCCTGGCGTCGGGCCCTGATGCCGGCTGCCACAACACAGGCCGAAGCCTCGAAGCCATCATAGGCCGCTCGGGACATGAA
This sequence comes from Ichthyophis bannanicus, assembly GCA_033557465.1. Taxonomy (NCBI): domain Eukaryota; kingdom Metazoa; phylum Chordata; class Amphibia; order Gymnophiona; family Ichthyophiidae; genus Ichthyophis; species Ichthyophis bannanicus. Next base: position 217,575,442 of record CM066039.1, on the reverse strand, counting down.
CTTTGAGCATTCCCGGATTCCCGAGGACAAGGTCTTGAACCTCTGCAAAGGTTCCCCGGAGAGGCTAGCAGAGAACCCGGCAAGTTCCTTCGCCAGGTCTCGTAAGTACATGCCCATGTACAGCTGGTAAGACTGGACACGGCAAGCAAGCATCGAGCCCTGGAAGCACTTTCTGCCAAAAGCATCCAGGTTCCAGGCCTCCCTGCCGGGAGGCACCGCAGAGTGCATCTTCTGGCTTTTCAGACAATGCATGGCCGATTCCATCACCATGGAATATTGCGGCAGCTGCGTCTTCTGGAAACCAGGGCTCTTACGGAGTCAATAGATGGAATCGACCCGCTTGCTCAAAACCGGCGCTGAGGCCGGTGCCTCCCACATCCAGAAGAGGAGCCATTCCAGCATCAGAGGAACCGGCACAGTAAAGGACTCCTTCGGAGGAGAGTCATACTGGAGGGCCTTGAGCTCTTCGGCTCCTCCTTGGGGTCCGCGGGAATCGCCAAAGCCCTGGCCATATCCCTGACGAACTCCGAAAACTTGGTGTCCTCCGGAGGGGACCTACTCTGGGGCTCGGACTGCGGTGAGTCCGACGGGACGCACCGAGTCCGAAAAGTATCGGGGGACTCCTCATCCTCCGTCTCCCACGCAGACTCATCCGAAGAGGAGTCGGGAGGCTCCGACCGCGCAGGCCTCGGTGGCACCCGCCCCATCGCCGAAGGCACCGGCGTCGACGCCCTCGGTTCCGAGCGGGAGGTCGAGGGTGACCGTGACCGAGGACGACCTCAAACCTTCATGGTCTCAAGTATTGGCTCGGTCTCCGGGGTCAACTTAGATGTCGATGTCCCGGTGGTTGGGGCAGATGCACCAGCAAGGCTGGCCATCAGTACCCGCTGCTGATCCATGAAGGCAGACAATCTGCACTCCAAGGCCGTCAGCCTGAGTCCAAGCTCAGGAGACTCAACAGCCACTGACTCGGGCCCCGGCGGTGCCGGGCCCGACATCGGCTCCCTAGGAGGAGAGTCCACGAGGACAACAGGACTTACGTGTCCGGCGGGCTCCGTCTCCACACGAGGCATTTTGGACGGCTTTTCCTGCTCCAAAGGCCCGGGACGGCGGTCGGGGGTCTGTGACCTGGCCCTCGAGGAACCAGGGACCTCCTCAGATGCCGCCCTCACGAGCCTTTTCTTCCTCTTACGTTCCCGGTCGGGGGACCCCCTGTCCGAGGAACCCCGGCGATGCTCGGGATCAGACTCCCGAGACATCAAGGCCTCAGACGAAGTCTGGGCCCGGCCGGAGGCAGAGTCAGAAAAAATCCGTTCTGATGCTGGCGGCTTCGTAGTGCCTTGGTGGACATTTTGCCACACGGGACACAGACCTTAGGATCATGATCCAGTCCGAGGCAACGAAGGCAGCAGTCATGTGTGTCGGTGAGAGACATCAGTTTCTTGCACCGATCACACTTTTTGAAATCACTGGAAGCCATCGGGGAAAAAAGGGCCCCCGCGAGGTCAAAGGACCGGCCTTCCAGGGAAAAAACAAAAAGGGCGTGAATGCCAGCCACGAAGGGCAAAAACTGAAAAATCGAAGACGGGCTCGATACCGGTGTACCGAACCCGGCGGGAAGGGGAACCGGGGTTAAACCGGAGAAAAAAACATGATGAAATCGCAAGAAAATACGTCAATTTTCCCGGGTGACACGGACAGACGTCCGGTGGGCTCCACGGAAAAAGAAAGACTGAGCAAGATGGCACCTTTAGGCGGGAAGGGGGGCACCAATGCGTGCAGTATTCCCAAAGGCTTTCTTAGAAAGCTGGGGAAATGCTCTGCACGAGGGCTCCATCGACGTCACCCGTGAGGACTGACTTCCTGCTTGGTCCTGGAGAAAATACTATATATATATATATATATATATATTTTTTTTTTTTTCTAATATAGCGGTATAGCGTCGAGGAAGGCAGACACGACCACAAAAAAGAGGAGGAGGAAAGATTTTCTGCGGTGACAGGAACAACGACCTGTTGGCTCCGCAGAAAATGAAGAACTGGAGAGAGAGGCAGTTGGGAAAGGCAGGAAGGCAGCACGCAGGCGCTTTGGGATGCTCCCAAAAGCTTTCTAATTGGACGCTGGGGAGCGTTCCCGCGCAGGCTCTGTCGGTGCCGACGATACCCATATGTGAAGACTACATTCCTGCTTGTTCCTGGAGATGAAAGGTTTCTTAGTGGTAGTCTTCTTAGAAGAGTCTGCTGTCTTCCTTGAAAGCCTCTTCATGGTGAAGTCGTCTGTTTCTATCTCACCGGCCTTCTCCTTCCACCTCTGACCAAAGAGGTTCTCACCATTACAGGGTATGTTGATTAATTTGTCTTGGACCCACTGTTCCAGGTCAGATGCTTGGAGGCATGCTGTTCCCCTAGCTCCTAGAAGGAGGAGTGGCCTAGTGGTTGGGGCAAGGTACTACAGGCCGGTGGTTCAAATCCCACTAGAGGACAGCAACCTTGGGCCGGAAGGACTGGGGTTTCTAGTCCCACAGGTGCTCCTTGTGGTCTTGGGCAAGCCACTTAACCCTCCATTGCCCATGTTCCCTGTAAGTATTAGTGTATGTGTCTCATATCCCCTCGTGTTAAATGTATCCCCCAACCGCTTTGACCTGGTGAAAAGCGGTATATAAATGCAGATAAATAAAAATAAATAAATAAATAAATATGCAGACTGCAGCAGATCTGCTACTGGCCTCAAATGCATTGAATGATGCTCTTGTTAAGAACTTTGATGTATTCTGGGCATGTGTTACTAAGACCTGATGAGCCACCTGCTTGTCAGGGGGCAGCAGGGTGGTAAACTCTAACTAATCTCTCGATATATATGGGCATGTTTCTCAAGGATGTAACATATAGAAGTGTATTCTAGAGGCTGGCAGGGCAGCTTGGAATGCCTTCCTTTCAAATGCTATCAACAAAAGTCCACCGAAATTATATATGAAACCCGTACTATATTTTTATCATTCTTTTTGTCGAAGCGAGCCGGAGGAGGGCCAGTATTGAAACTCGACCCACACCAGGCGGCCAGCTGCTTTTTAATCAGTTAAGGTTCTCCACCCAAATTCAAAAATTACTACACTTATCTTTTCCGTTGAAAAGTATACTCAAAGTCCACATCCTGTACGTTAGTTAACAAGAAGGCAGCTCGGCACGACGTGCACGTTTCGGGCAACAGCCCTGTATCAAGTGCTTCTCTCTAATCTCAGCAATGTGGCAACAATGTTGAAAACGTCGTCAACGCGGCTCAGGTCAAAACATTTTTCTCAGACTGAATGGATGCATTTAAAAGGAGAAGCCCAACCAATAGGAACAGGGGAATCCCCACCAACAGGGAAATCCCTGCCCTGATTGGATAACCTAATACAACAGCGTCACAGCACACTCTGCCAATCAATCTCACGATTGAGCCCATGTGGCTCAACCGTATCCATAGAAAAAAATCCATTTCTGTTCTAACCATTGAAGTCTTCTCTATCACCACCACGTGGGTTCAAAGGTACATGGTCCAAAATAGTCCAACGAAGATCCTCAAAAACATGATGAAAGGCAATACAGTGGGTCACTATCGGTGCCGATTCTATTCACTGGCGTAACCGAGAGGCATGCTCCGCCACCCTCTTTTTTATCTGGCGAATAGTCCTGCCTACATAGACCAGACCACATGGGAATTGTAGAAGATAAACAACATATGATGACATACAAGTGGTGTCCCATCTATGCTTATATACTTTGGAGGTCCACGGATGACACCATGTGTCCCCTGAAAGAGTCATGGCATAATAGCAACAACTATTACAAGGTCCATGACCAGTCACCATTCCTGGTAATCACTGACCTTCTACCGGTGAGTGGTGCGCTGACAAAGCACTGAGGTGGACCCGAACAGAGTTGGATTTAAGGCCCAGGTCGGAGAGGTGAAGCAAATATTGCAGCACCACTGGCACCAGGCACGAAAACGGATCCTCCTTGTGCTGAGCACACCAGGTGGAGAACCTACGCCACTTGAGGGCATAAGATTTTCTAGTGGAGTGTCTCCTAGAGGCTAAGACCACCTCCTCCACTTCCCTAGGTAGCAGTAAGGGAGCTAGAACTACCCTTTCAGCATCCAGGCCATCAAGTTGAGGGACTGGAGGTTGGGGTGCAAGAGAGATCCCTGTTCCTGAGATAGGAGATCGGGTTGCACCCCCAGAGGGAGGGGAGTGTCCACAGCCAACTGCAGAAGGAGTGGAAACCACGGCTGCCTTGGCCATCTGGGGGCTACCAGGATCACCGAGGCCTTGTCCCAAAGTACTTTGAAGAGAGTCCGAGCCACTAGAGGCGTGGGAGGAAACGCATATAGTAGGCTGGTAGACCAAGAGATTAGAAACTCATCTGCTGCTATTCTCAGAGGATGCGGTTGTCTGGAGCAGAACCGGGGTAGTTGACGGTTGAATGGACTGGCAAAGAGATCGATGGTTGGAAGACCCCACCTTACGAAGATCCGCTGTACCACCAGAGGATTCAACTGCCATTCATGTGGCTGCAGAATCCTGCTCAACCTGTCTGCCAGGTAATTCTCTTGGCTGGGCAGATGAACTGCCTTGAGAAGCATGCCCTGTTTGACTACCCATGAGCACAGGGCTTGAGCCTCCTGACACAGAAGTCGGGACCCTGTGCCTCCTTGTTTGTTCACATAGAACATGGCGACTTGATTGTCTGTCTGAACCAGAAAAGATTGGTGAGAGAGGACATGAGAGAAAGTTTGGAGAGCCAAACGGATAGCTCTCAGCTCCAAGAGATTGATCTGCTGTGCGGCCTCCCAAGGAGACCAGAGGCCTTGGGTGCAGGCCCCCTGGCAATGTGCACCCCAACCTTGAAGAGAAGCATCTGTTGTCAGCACTTGTGTTTGTGGCAGTGGCTGAAAAGGCACTCCTTGCACTAGATTCGGGAGATGCAGCCACCATTGCAGGGAGGCCGCCAGTCGTTTGGACACCCTTACTTTGCCTCCCAAGTGTCCTGTGGCTTGCAGCCACTGAGTTCTGAGGCCCCACTCAGTAGGCCGCATGTGCAGACGGGCATTTGGAGTAACATGGACCGTGGATGCCATGTGGCCTAATAGTCTCAGGAATTGCCTGGCGGAAACCAGAGAATTGCTGTGGAACTGTCTGGCCAAGTCCATCAGTCTGTGGGCCCTGTCTACAGACAGATAAGCCTTTGCCTGAAGGGTATCCAGCCTTGCTCCTATGAACTCTGTGTTCTGTGAGGGGTGCAAAGTGGACTTTGCGAAGTTTATGACAAACCCCAGATGCTGTAGAAGGGAGACAGTGCGGAGGGTGGCCTGTCTGGTTTCCTGTGGAGACTGACCCCTGATGAGCCAGTCGTCCAGGTATGGAAAGACAAATATGCCCTGGACTCTGAGATAGGCCGCTACCACCGCCAGGCATTTGGTGAAAACCCTGGGTGCGGAGGTTAGGCCAAATGGAAGTACTCTGTACTGAAAATGATTTCCTCCCACTACAAATCTGAGATATTGTCTGTGGTCTGGATGAATGAGGATGTGAGTATAAGCATCCTTTATGTCTAAGGAGCATAGCCAAACTCCCTGCTGGAGGTAGGGCAGCAGTATCCAAGGGTAAGCATCTTGAACTTTTCCCTCACCAGGAACTTGTTGAGATTTCTCAAGTCGAGGATGGGCCTGAGGCCTTCTGTCCTTTTTGGTACTAGAAAGTACCTGGAGTAGAAGCCTTGCCCTTTCAGGTGGTGGGGCACCGGTTCCACTGCCTGCTCCTGTAAAAGACTTGTCAACTCCTGAAGGAGTAAGTTCCTGTGCAGAGGGAGTCTTGGAGGCTCCCCTGGAAAGTAAGAGGGGGGTAACTGGTTGAAGTGGAGCAAATAGCCCTTCTGGACTATGCTGAGCACCCAGGTATCCCCTGTTATGGCTGACCACCTGTGGGCATACAGGGTCAGCAGGCCTCCTGTGCTGAGATGGGCCAGCTGAGGAGAGGCTATGCCACTGGAGTCAAAACCCCGCTCTCTGCTGTGCAGGAGCTGAAGCTGGTGGCTTCGGGATTTTCTGCCTATGGGGCCCATGTCCCTGCCCCTTGGCCTGCTGACCCTGTTGGGGAGCTGTGGAGGCCTGGTACTGAGGGTAAGTTTTGTAGGCAGATGACTTCCTCGGGTAAAAGGACTTTTTCCCTGAGCCCTCCTTCTTTTGAGAAGGGGCAGAGGTCTTCCTGGACAGCCTTGTCCTGGTGAGAGTCTCGGACTCGAGTTCTGCAGCCTTTTAGGCCATGGGCTTGCCAAAGAGATTTTCACCTCGGCAGGGGACATCGACCAACTTGTCCTGCACCCATGGCTCGAGGTTCGATGACTGTAGCCAGGCCTGACGGCGTGCACCGATGCCAGCCGCGGCTACTCGGGCCGAAGCCTCGAAGCCATCATATGCTGCTCGAGACAAACTTCGAGCATTCTCGGATCCCAGTTGACAAGGCTGTGAACCTCTGCAAAGGTTCCTCGGAGAGACCAGCAGAGAACCCGGCAATCTCCTTTGCCAGATCTCGAAGGTACATGCTCATGTACAGCTGGTAAGTCTGGACACGGCAAGCAAGCATAGAGCCTTGGAAGCACTTTCTACCGAGGGCATCCAGGTTCTGGACTTCCCGGCCAGGTGGCACCAAGGAGTGCATCTTCTGACTCTTCAGACGATGCATGGCCGATTCCACAACCATGGAGTGGTGCGGTAGCTGTACCTTCTGGAACTCAGGGCTCTTACGGACTCAATAGATGGAATCGACCCGCTTGCTAAGAACCGGCATCGAGGTCGGCGCCTCCCACATGCGGAAGAGCAACCGTTCCAGCATCGGAGGAACCGGTACAGTAAAGGCCTCCTTGGGGGGAAGAGTCATACTGCAGGGCCTCAAGCTCATCGGCTCCTCCTCGGGGTCCGCGGGGAAGGCCAAAGCCTGGGCCATGTCCCTCACGAAATCCGAGAACCGGGTATCCTCCGGAGGGGTCCTTCTCCGAGGTTCAGACTCCGGTAAGTCCGAAGGGACACACCGGGTCCGAAAAGTGTCCGGGGACTCCTCGGTCCTCCGTTTCCCATCCCGACCCCTCCGAGGAGTCGTCGAGCGGCTCCGGTCGGGCGGTCACCAATGCCATCCGCCCCGATGCCGAGGGCACCAGCGTCGACAACCTCGGTCCCGCACGGGAGATCGAGGGTGACCTCGGCCGAGGATCGACTCGAGATCTCATGGATTCGAGGATCGGCTTGGCCTCCGGGGTCAACTTGGACGTCAAGGTCCCGGTGGTCGGGGCAGATGCACCGGTGAGACCGGCAATCAGTACCTGCTGCTGCTCCATGAAGGCAGCCAAACTGTTCTCCAAGGCCGTCAACCTGAGTCCAAGCTCAGGAGACCCAGCAGCCTCCGACTCGGGCCCCGATGGCGCAGGCCCGACGTCGGCTCCCCCCGAGGAGAGTCCATGAGTCCTCACGTGACCCGGGGCCTCCATCTCTATACGAGGTTGCTTAGCAGTCCTCTCTGACTCTGAAGACCCAGGACGGCGGTCGGGGCTATGCGACCTAGCCCTCGAGGAGCTAAGAGCGTCCACCGACGCCGCCCTCGCGGGTTTCTTTTTCCAGCGGTGCTCCCGCGAAGGAGACCCCCTCTCAGAGGAGCCCCGATGACGCTTGGGGGTCGGATTCCCGAGACATCGAGGCCTCTGACGAGGTCCGGGCTTGGCCAGACGCGGAATCAGAGAAGATCCTTTCGCGTTGATGCTGCCGGCTCCTCAATGCCTTGGAGGACATTTTGCCACATGGGACACAGACCAGCGGGTCATGGTCAGGCCCGAGGCAGCAGTCATGTGTGTCAGTGAGAGACATCAGTTTCTTACACCAATCACATTTTTTAAACCCGCTGGCAACCATCGGGGGAAAAAGAGCCCCTGCAAGGTCAAAAGACTGGGCTGCCAGGGAAAAATGAAAAAATGGCGCGAACGCTAGTCTCTAAGGACAAAAACCGAAAAATGAAAATCCGGGCTCGATACTGGTCTACTGGGCCCAGGCGGGAAAGGGAAACCGGAGTCAAACCGAGAAAAAACACGGATCCACACCGAAAAAATAAACTTTTCACGGGTGATCATGACACACTTGCGTTGGGCTCCGCGGAAAAAAGAAGACTGAGCAAGATGGCACCCTTGGGCGGGAAGGGGACCGCGCATGCACGCTGCATTCCCAAAGGCTTTCTTTGAAAGCTGGGGAAACGCTCCACATGAGGGCTCCGTCGGCGCCGACATCACCCATATGTGAGGACTGACTTCCTGCTTGGTCCTGGAGAATAGGCAGATCACTCTAACCTCTTCACAATCTTCTGATGGCGAGAATACTTCTTCATCCACGTCAGAGCCCAGTACCGAGCCATCTGAATCAGAGTCATAGTCAAAATTTCAGACAGCTCTCAGCTCTGCCCTGCGTCAGGGACTCTTAGCCGAGGGTTATCGAATAGGGCTTCAACTCTCAGCCTGGCCCATACGAGACTGTAAAGACGTGGAGTACTCAGAAAGGTAAAACAGATTTCATTTAAAACACCTTTGCCACTGGCCCGACACAGGCCGTGTTTCGCTGCCTTCCTCAGGGGCTTAAAGTGGACTTAAAAGCTAAAAATACATAAATGTATATGATAAAACCATAATAAAAATATAAATACATCAGCCTAAGAATGATATTCAATATATAAATAGTACACATTAATAATTGAATAACATATAAAAAAACCCCAACATATAGGCTAAAAAAGGTTGTATATGCAGAAAAATATATAGGGCTTCAACTCTCAGCCTGGCCCATACGAGACTGTGCCCGGGGGGCACCCAGAGGCTACAAAGTCCTAATTTATTTCCATGCCACAAGGACCAGACCTTGCTGAAAAAAGAATGGGTTTCCAGAAGGACAATCCTGAATCCAGAAACTTTCCTCTTGGAAATGACCCCGAACACCAAAAAGCACAGTCGCCACAGACCCCCTAGAGGATGATGAGCGGCTCACAGCACAATTGCTGGATTCTCCGGCTGGCTGGATATTCTTACCATAGCGACATCTGCTGCACCTCTTGCCATAAGGCAGGTAAGGCTGGACTTACTGCATCCCCCTGCTGGAAGAGGGGAAGCAGGCCCTCCAGGGATGACTCAGAAGCTGCCATGCAAGAAAGCGTAGTTATTCACCTGTAACAGGTGTTCTCCAGGGACAGCAGGAATCAGTCCTCACTTATGGGTGACGTCAGCACAGACAGAGCCCACATGAAGCAATTCCCCAGCTTTCAAAGAAAGCCTTTGGGATCGCTGCCACGCATGCGTGGTCCTCTTCCCGCCCAAGGGTGCCATCTTGCTCAGTCAGGTCCCTTAGCTCGAGCCCTACCAAGCAGATGGCAAGGGAAGGACAAAAATTCAGCAACTCATCAGGGGAGGCGGGAGGGTAGCGAGGACTTATTCCTGCTGTCCCTCGAGAATATCTGTTACAGGTGAGTTACTATGCTTTCTCCAGGAACAAGCAGGAAGTCAGTCCTCACTTATGGGACTCCCAAGCTACAGGCTACCGAACCTGTAACCAAGCAGGGGAGCTGCATGTTCTGGGGACTGGTGAAAAGTCTATTGCCAGCGTCCCCCAGTGGAGAAACAGCCAGTTTGCTAATCTGGGATCCAGCCGCCATTCGTGGGGGCGAAGGATTCTGCTGAGCCTGTCTGCCAGGCCATTCTCCTGACCCGGGAGGTACATCGCCTTGAGGGATACCCTCCGTTGGACAGCAATAGAGCAGATGAGGACTGCTTCCCAGCAGAGGGAGCGCGATCCCATGCCTCCCTCCATGTTGATGTAGAACATCGCTACACGGTTGCCGGTCTGCACGAGAACTGACCCCCACTGAGGTGTTCCTCCAAGGCTCTCAGGGCCTACCGAATTGCCCGGAGTTCGAGCCGAATTGCTGAGACTCCTCAGGTGATCACTGCCCCTGCGTGAAGAGTGGCCCGCAATGGGCTCCCCACCCTAACAAGGAAGCTCTGTCATCAGCACTGCATCGTGTTGTGGGGCCTGAAATGGCAATCCCCGTAGGAGGTTGCGGGGGTTTTGCCACCAGTTCAGGGACAAACGGAGGTCGGGAAGAACCCTGACGGGGTCCCTGAGGTGTCCGGGGACTGGCTCCATTGGGCACTGAGACACCACTGAGCCACCCACATGTGCAGGGGAACCACATTCACGGTCGAGGCCATGTGGCCCAGGAGACATAAGCATCCTTTAGATCCAAGGAGCATAGCCAGTTGCCCTGCCGGAGGAAGGGCAGCAGAACACCAAGAGATAACATCTTGAATTTCTCCGCACCAGGAACTTGTTTAGCCCTCGGAGGCAGAGGATGGGCCGTAGACCCCCCATCTTTTTTGGGACGAGGAAGTACTGGGAATAGAAGCCCTGACCTCAAAGGAGCAGAGGGACCTTCTTGACTGCCCGTTGGGAAAGGAAAGAGTGTAATTCCCGCTGCAGCAGAAGCTGGTGTGTGGGGAGTCAAGGAGGCTCCGCCGGGGAAAAAGGAGGTGGAAGCCTGTCAAAGTGAAGGCGATAGCCGTATCAGACGACATGGAGGATTCAAGTGTCAGAGGTGATGGAAGCCCACGATGGAGCTAAGCAGGACAGGCATCCCATCACTGGCTGCTGCACCGCTGGAGGGCGAGGGGCTATGCCGATGGCATCAAAACCCGAGTGGGTTGTGGGGAAGCCGGCGTCTGGGCCTTCGGCCCCCTTTGGCTTACGATGCCCTTGGCCAGATTTTCTCTGCGCCGGAGTGGTCAGCATGGGGGTAGCTGGATATGGCAGATAGACCCGATACTGGAGACCCTTTCTAGGGAAGAAGAGCTTCTTGGTTGGCTGCTTCTTCCAAGGCAGGGTGGATGTTTTGCGGGAGAGACAGGTTCTGGTGACGAACTCCGTCTCAATTTCCACGGCCTTCTCCTCCATCGGCTTGCCTTACAGCTGCTCACCGAGACAGGGCACGTCCAGGAGCTTCTCCTGCACCCACTGCTCCAAATCCGAGGATTGGAGACATGCCTGGCGGTGGGCCCCAATGCCCACGACCGCCACCCGAGCCGATGACTCGAAGCCATTATAGGAGGCTTGGGAGAAGTACTTAGAGCAGTCTGCGACGGATTTTAGCAGGGTGCAGAACCTATTGAGGGGCTCTTCCTCGAGGCCTGCGGAGAAACCCCCAAGTTCCTTAGCCAAATCATGCAGGAACATACCAATGTAAAGTTGATATGTCTGGATGCAACAGGAGAAGCATGGAGCCTTGGCAGGCCTTGCGGCCCAAGGCATCAAGGGCCCTCGACTCTCGGCCAGGTGGTACCGACAAGTGCTATTTCGGGCTCTATTGCTTCCTCGTGGCCGAATCCACCACCATCGAGGTGTGTGGGAGTTGGGTCTTTCGGAAGCCTGGCCCACATTGTACATCGTGTCAAGGCGCTTGCTTACGATGGGGACCGAGGCCGGGCCTCCCACATGCGGAGCAGCAGCCGAGATAGAATAGGAGGTACAGGCACAGTGAGGGATTCCCTGGGCGGGGGACTCGTACTGAAGGATGTCGAGTTCTTCAGCGCGAGGGTCCTCCTCAGCTATCAGGTTAAGGGCCCGTGCCATGTAATGAATGAAAACCAGGAAGGCGTTGTCTTCGGGTAGCGAGCGCCATTGGAACATGGGCGGTGAAGGGTCCGACGGAAGATACCGGTGGGTACGGGTTTCTGGGAAGGTGTCCTGATCGGACTCCCACTAAGAGAAATCAGTCAAGGAGTCCGAGCCAGGCCGATCGCCCTGTCCGGTGGCCTGGTGACAGAGGCCCTGGACGATCTTACCTCCGAGAAACGGGAGGGCGAGCGAGACCAACGTCGAGGACTCTCACAAGGCCCGTGGCTATCGGGGGTTTCCTGGACAGATTTGGGTGTCCCACGCGAGGGACCCGCAGTCTCTGGGAGCAAGTCAGCAAAGCTGGCTATGAGCGCCTGCTGGGAAGCAATGAATGCAGAAATGCTGCATTCCAGCACCAGCATACAGGACTCCCACACGAGCATGGGGCCCTGCGATGCCGATCCTGGGGTTACCGGGTCGGGCGTTGAGGAGGAGAGGGGGTCCTCACCGGGACGACCCTCAGGAGACCAGGCGCCTTTGTCAGAGGCCTCCGCTTCCGTGCAGGGTACCTTGTGGGGCTGCTCCTTGTCCAACACTCAGGAACGCCGAAGGGGGCAATGTGACCGGGTGTGGGAGCCCCGGACAGCGACTTTGAGGCCGCCTTCTTTTTGCGCCACTCCACCTCGGGGGACCCCTGGTCGGAGTGCCTCCGAGAACATGGGGCCGTGGGGGGGGGGGGAACCCACTGGAAGAGAGATGACTGAGGGCGCCACCGGGGACTCCGAGGCGGCCTTTCGGAAAATGTCTTCGGACTTCTGCTTAGGGCTGAGCAGGGCCTTAAAGGAAATTTTCTTGCAGAGCGAAGAGAGCTCTGGATCATGGTCGGCTCAGAGGCATCGCAGATAACCTTCATGAGTGTCCGTAAGCGACATGTTCCTAGAGCATCTATTACATTTTTTGAATCCGGTGGTCATGGGGGCAAAAATGGCCCCTGCTAGGTTGAAGACCCACATGGTCAGCGGTTAGAGAAGAAAAAAGAGCGCGAAGCCCGTAATGAAAAAATGAAAAGAAAAAGAGTATCCCCGATAGCTCTAAAAAAATAGAGCAGGGGAAGGATGGGTAGAGGACCAGTGCAACTGGAAAACAGAGAAGCCTGTAAGGCGATAAAAGAAAACTTTTTCCAAGGGACAAGGGTGTGCATCCGAAGGGCTCCACGGAAAAAGGGAGACTGAGCAAGATGGCACCCTTGGGCGGGAAGGGGACCACCCATGCGTGGTAGCATATCCCAAAGGCTTTCTTTGAAAGCTGGGGAAATGCTTCCGCACAGGCTCAGTCGGTGCCGACGTTACCCATATGTGAGGACTGATTTCCTGCTTGTTCCTGGAGAAATCAAGTTTCAGTAAGCAATAAAGCGTCGTTACTCACCTGTAACAGGTGTTCTCTCCAGGGACAGCAGTAATCAGTCCTCACTTATGGGTGACGTCAGCACTGAGAGCCCGCGCAGAGCAATTCCTCAGCTTTCAAAGAAAGCCTTTGGGATTGCTGCCACGCATGTGTGGTTCTCTTCAAACTCAAATGCGCCATCTTGCTCAGTCAGATCCCGTAGCTAGAGCCCTGCTAAGCAGATGGCAAGGGAAAGACAAAACCAGCAACTCTTCAGAGGAGGTGGGAGGGTAGTGAGGACTGATTCCTGCTGTCCCTGGAACAGGTGTTCTCCAGGAACAAGCAGGAAGTCAGTCCTCACTTATGGGACTCTCCAGCTACAGGCTACCGAGCCTGCAACCCAAAAGGCCTGAGCAGAAGTCGATGCCCGGAGGAGCCCGAGTCTTTGGGTCCCCGGGGCAAAGCTCTCGGTAGCCGAAGAAGGGTCAGAGGGTAGGAGTTGCTTATACTCCGAACAGATCACGGAGTACAGCCTGGACGAAGGCGTTGTCCCGGCAGGACTCCCTCTCCAGGCAGTAGTGCGAAGCGAAGGTATTCGCTGAAGACCAGGTCGCAGCCCTGCAGATGTCCGTTAGAGGCACTAAGCGCAGCGAAGCCACTGAAGCCGCCTTGGCTCGGACACTGTGTGCGGTGACCCGTCGATCCAGCGGGGCGCCCGCCTTTGCTTGGGCAAAGGCGATGCAGTGCGCTATCCAGACGGAGATGGTGCATTTGGTGACTGCCTGCTCCAGGCGATTGGGGTCGTAGGCAACAAAGAGCCGGTCGGACTTGCGATGAACCTGGGTACGCTGCCGATAGAAGGCAAGAACCTTCTTGCAGACGAGTGTATGCAACACCGCCGACACCTGTCAGCATGCGGTCTCAGGAAGAAGGTCGGTAAGACTCTCTCCTGATTGAGATGAAAGACCAAGACCACTTTTGGTAGGAACTTGGGATGGGTATGGAGGATCACCCTGTTTCTGTAGAACCTGGTGTATGGAGCCTCAGCCATGAGGGCCTGAAGTTCGCTGACTCGGCGAGTCGAAGTCAAAGCCACGAGGAAGACCACCTTCCATGAGAGGTGCCAAAGCGAGCACGTTGAGGTCCCACTCTGCCAGAGGAGGCCAGATGAGAGACTTGGAAAACAAGAGGCCTCACATAAATCGGGAGACCAAGGGCTACCCCAAGAGGGGTTTTGCCGAAATGGCGCTCAGGTGAACCCTGACCGAGTTGGATATCAACCCTGCCTTCAAGAGGTGGAGGAGATACTGAAGAACCCACTGGGTAGAGCAGGAGAACAGGTCGAGTTGGAACTTGGAGCACCAGGTTGAGAAGCGTCGCCACTTAAAGGTGTATGCCCGTCTCACTGAGTCCTTCCTCGACGTGAGAAGAATCTCGACGTCCTCAGAGGTGCAGCGGAGCTAGGGCGACCCATTCAGCTGCCAGGCTGTAAGGGACAGCGAGGCCAGGTTTGGGTGGAACACCTAACCCTCCTCAGGCCCAGGGCACAGCCCAGGGGGACTGGAGGCTCGGACGAGAGCCAGAGCAGAAGTGGGAACCAAGGCTGTCGAGGCCACGAGGATCACCGAAGCTCAGTCCCGCTGAACCTTGTGGAGGGTCCTCACAATGAGAGGAGTGGGAGGGAATGTGTAAAGAAGGCCAGAGATCCAGTTGAAGAGGAACACATCTGGGGCCACCCTGCTCGGGTGCGGAACTGGGCTGCAGAAGCGGGGAAGCTGCACATTCACTGGACTGGCAAACAGGTCCATGGATGGGGTCCCCCACCAATGGAACAAGACGCCGGTGACCTTCGGATCCAGGCGCCACTCGTGTGGGCAGAGGATCCTGCTGAGTTTCTCCATGAGGACATACTGCTGGCCTGGGAGATAGACCGCTCACAGGGTCATCCCCCGGCGAGATGCAAAGGAACAAAGGAGGATCGCTTCCCAGCAGAGCAGATGGGGATCCTGTTCCCCCCTTCTTGTTTATGTAAAACATGGCTACCCTATTGTTGGTCTGCACAGGCACCGCCTTCCCCCTCAGATAGCCCTCAGGGACAATCGGACAGCCCAAAGCTCAAGTAGGTTGATCTGCTGCCGAGACTCCTTGGGCGACCACTGCCCCTGGGTGCACAATGCACTGCAGTGGGCTCACCACCCCAGCAGGGAAGCATCTGTCGTTAGGACGAGCTTGTGCTATGGGACCTGGAAGGGCATTTCCCGAAGGAGACTTCGGGGTCCTGTCACCAACTCAGGGAGTTGTGGAGACTGCAGGAAACCCGGATAGGGTCCCTGAGGTGGCCGAAGGCCTGGCTCCATTGTGCTCTGAGGCACCACTGAGCTGTCTGCATATGCATGCGGGCGTGAGGGACCACATGGATGGTGGAGGCCATGTGTCCTAGGAGGCGCAGCATGACCCATGCCATAACCCAGGCCATTCTCTGCACCTGGGCTGCCATGGCCTAAAGGCAGTCCATGGGCAGGAAGGAGGTTGCTCACTCCGTATCAAGGCGGGCGCCGATAAACTCCAGGGTCCGCACCGGCTCGAGATGGGACTTGGAATAGCTGACCAAGAAGCCGAGGTGTTCGAGGAGGATCGTCTGCGACGCCACCAGGCGGGCTTCATCGATCAAGGTCCTCATGATGAGCCAGTTGTCAAGGTAGGGGAAGACAGGTATGCCCTGCCGCCTGAGGGAGGCGGTAGCCGCAGAGAGACACTTTGTGAAAACCCACGGGGGGGATGCAAGCCCGAAGGGGAGCACCCTGCACTGGTAATGTTCCCCCTGCACCCTGAAGGGCAGGTATTGCCTGTGATGAGGGTGGATTAGAATGTGGGGACAAGCGTCCCTGAGGTCCAAGGAGAATAGCCAATCGCCCTGCTGAAGGAAGGGCAGCAGGACACTAAGCGATAACATTTTGAACTCCCGCACCAGGAACTTGATTAGGTTCCAGAGGTCGAGGATGAGGTGCAGGTCCCCCGTCTTTTTTGGAATGAGAAAGTAGCAGGAATAGAACCCAAGGCCTTGCAGCGGTACCTTCTCGATCGCCCGTTGGGCGAGGAGATTGGACAGCTCGTGCTCCAATAAGGCTTGGTACAAAAGGAGCCAAGTAGGCTCCGCTGGCGAGAAGGAAGGGCGCCGCCTATCCAGGCAGAGACTATATCCATCCTGGATCACGCGAAGGACCCAGGCGTCTGACGTGATCAAAGCCCACTGCAGGGTGAAGAGGGACAGGCGTCCCCCCCACCGGCAGAAGTGCTGCCGGGGAGCAAGAGGCTATGCTGTCGGCGTCAAATACCCTGCGTGGGTTGGGGTGGCACCGGTTGCTGGGCCTTAGGCCCTTAGGCTTACGGTGGCCATGCGCACCTCCCTTCCCCTGTGTGGGAGGGTAGTAAGGACTGATTCCTGCTGTCCCTGGAGAACACTTGTTACAGGTGAGTAAATACGCTTTCTTCAGGAACAAGCAGGAAGTCAGTCCTCACTTATGGGATTCCCCAGCTACAGGCTACCAAACCTGTAAGGAAAGCGCCTCAGCGGATACGTGAGCAGAAGCCAATAATCCGAAGGGAGCCCGAGCCCTCAGGTCCTTCTGGTCAAGCTCTGGTAGCCACAGAAGAAGGGTCAGAGGGCAGGAGTTGCTTATACCCCAAACAGATTATGGAGTACAGCCTGGCCAAAGGCACAGTCCCAGCGGGACTCCCTCAACAGGCAGTAGTGTGAAGCAAAGGTATTCGCTGAAGACCAGGTAGCAGCCCGGCAGATGTCGGTCAGAGGTACTGAGTGCAGCGAAGCCACCGACGCCACCTTGGCACAGGCGCTGTGCGCGGTGACTCACAGATCCCGCAGGATCTCAGTCTTTGCCTGAGCAAAGGCGATGAAATCCGCCACCCAGATGGAGAGGGTGGGCTTAGTGACTGCAAGCCCCAGACGGTTGGGATTCTAGGCGATATAGAGCCTGTTGGACCTGAGATGACTCTGGGTGCACTTCAGGTAGAAGGCGAGAGCCCTCTTGCAGTTGAGCGTATGCAGGACCGCCGACGCCTGTCGATGTGATGTCTCAGGAAGAAAGTCGGTAAGATTATCTCTTGGTTAAGATGAAAATCCCAGACAACCTTTGGTAGGAACTTGGGGTGAGTACGGAGGACCACCCTGTTCCCGTAGAACCTGGTGTAGGAAACCGCGGCCATGAGGGCTTGCAGTTCGCCAACTCGCCAGACTGAAGTCAGCGCCACCAGGAAGACTACCTTCCAGGAGAGGTGCTGAAGCAAGTACATCGCCATCGGCTCAAAGGGCGGCTGCGTCAGCTGCATGAGCACGATATTCAGATCTCATACCACCGGCGGAGGCTGGATGGGAGGCTTGGAAAGCAAGAGGCCCTGCATGAAGCGAGAGACCAGAGGCTGGCCCGAGAGGGATTTACCCTCGATGGGGGAATGATTGGTTGAAATGGCCTGACCGAACTGGATTTGAGCCCCACCTGCGAGAGGTGGAGAGGTACTGGAGAAGCCACAGAGTAGAGCAGAACAGATCGATCTGGAGACCGGAGCACCATATCAAGAAGCGCCGCCACTTTAGGGCATAGGCCTGTCTCGTCGAGTCCTTCATCGACACGAGGAGAATTTCCTCGATCTCTTCTGGTAGGTGCAGCGAGGTTAAAGAGACCCGCTCAGCCGCCAGGCCATTAGAGATAGCGAGCCCAGATTTGGGTGAAGCACCCATCCCTCCTCCTGTGTCAGCAGACCTGGGGCATTGCTCAGGAGGACCGGGAGCTCTGACGAGAGTCAGAGTAGAAGCAGGAATCAAGGCTGTCGAGGCCATGTGGGGAGCCACGAGAATCAGAGGCTGGGTCCTGCTGAATCTTGTGGAGGGTCCTCACAAAGAAAGGAGTGTGTGTGTGTGTGGGGGGGGGGGGATGCATACAGAAGCCTGGAGGTCCACTTCAGGAGGAATGCGTCCGGGGCCATCCTGCTTGGGTGCGGTGTCAGTCCGCAAAAGGGGGGAAGCTGTGCGTTTGCCGGACTGGTGAACAGGTCTATGGATGGAGTCCCCCAGTGGCGAAACAGATGGAGAACCACCGCTGGACTCAAGCGCCACTCGTGCGGGCGGAGAAGCCTGCTGAGCCTGTCCGTGAGGACATTGTCCTGGCCCGGGAGGTAGATAGCTCTTAGAGTCATGCTCTGGAATATGGCGAAAGGGCAGAGGAGGACTACCTCCTGACAGAGGAGGCAGGAGCCCGTACCTCCTTCCTTGTTTATGTAGAACATCACGACCTTGTTGTCGGTCTGCACAAGCACCGACTTGCCTCGCAAGTGGTGGTCGAAGACTTTCAGGACCAACCAGATCACTTGAAGTTCAAGCAAGTTGATCTGTTGCTGAGACTCCTCGGGTGACCACCATCCCTGGTTACGGAGGTTGTCGCAGTGGGCTCCCCAACCCGACAGCAAGGCATCCGTCATCAAGATGAGCTCGTGTTCCAGAGTCTGGAAGGGCATGCCCCGAAGGTGGCTCTGGGGATTCCACCAACAATCCAGGGAACTGGATAGGCTGCGGGAGACCGAGACGAGGTACCGAAGCTGGCCCAAGGCTTAGGACTATTGCACTCTGAGGCACCACTGGGCCGCTCGCATATGCATGTGAGACGTCATGCACCGTCTAGGCCATGTGCCCCAGGAGGCACAGCTTGGCCCGCGTTGAGACCTTGGACCAGCTTTGGACCTCAGCAGCCAGAGTGCGGAGGCGGTCTGCATGTGCTTGAGGAAGGCGGTCTCCCGTTCTGTGTCAAGCAGTGCGCCGATGAACTCCAGTGCCTTCACCTGTTCGAGGTGGGACTTGGAGTAATTGATTAGGAAACAGAGACGCTCAAGGAGGAGGACTGTGCGCGACGCAGTGAAGCGAGCCTCCTCTGTCAATGCACCCATGACGAGCCAGTCATCTAGATAAGGGTAGACAGATATGCCCTGCAGCTGGAGATGGGCTGCAGCTGCTCACAGGCATTTTGTGAAGACTCGCAGGGCAGACGCAAGCCCGAAGGGGAGCACTCTGTACTGGAAGTGATCACCTTGCACCCTGAAACACAGGTACTTCCTGTGCTTAGGGTGGACAGGTATGTGAGTGTAAGCGTCCCTGAGATCCAAGGAGCATAGCCAATCACTCTTATGGAGGAAGGGCAGGAGGACACCGAGCGATAGCATTCTGAACGTCTCCCGCACCAGGAATTTGTTCAGGTTTCTGAGATCGAGGACGGGGCGCAGGCCTTCCATTCTCTTCGGAACGAGGAAGTAACGAGAGTAAAAAACCCAACCTCGAAGGTGTGGCGGGACCTTTTTGACCGTCTGTTGACTGAGGAGGTTGTTCAATTCTTGCTGTAAGCAAGTCTGGTGCGAGGGAAGCCGAGAAGGCTCCGTTGGGGAGAAGGGAGGAGGAAGTCTGTCCATATGAAGACTATAACCATCCCGGATTATCTGGAGGATCCAGGTGTCCGATGTGATGGCTCTCCACCCAGGGACAAAAAGAGACAGATGTCCTCCCACTGGCGGGGATGCCACCAGGGGGCGAGAGGCTATGCATTCAGCGTCAAAACCCAGGGACTGGCTGGGGTGGCGCTGGCGTTTGTGTCTTGGGCCTCTTAGGTTTCCGGTGACCCTGAGCTCCCCCCTCTGCCCTGGCTGCCGCCATGGGGGCAAGCGGATAGGGTGGGTATCCCGGTAAGGGAGCCCCTTCCTCTGGAAGAAGGGTTTCTAATTGTGCTGTCTCTTCCAGGGAAGAGAAGAGGTTTTTCAAGAGAGACGGGTATGGGTCACGAACTCGGTCTTGATCTTGGCTGCCTTGTCCTCCATGGGCTTGCCGAATAGTTGCTCGCCGAGACAGGGAACATCCAAGAGTTTCTCCTGGACCAACTGTTCCAGGTCTGAGGACGGGAGCCATGCTTGCGCTGGGCTCCAATGCCTGCCATTGCTGCATGGGCGGAAGACACGAACCCGTCATACGTAGCACAGAAAAGGTATTTCGAGCAGTCTGTGACCAATCTCAGGAGTGTCTGAAATCTGAAGTGTTCACCTCCGAGGCCTGCGGAGAAACCGCTGAACTGTTTAGTGAGGTCGTGAAGGAACATACTCATATACAGTTGATATGCCTGGATGTGGTATGCTAGCCTGGATCCCTGGTAAGCCTTGTGCCCGAAGGAGTTGAGAGCATAGGATTCTCTACCAGGCAGGACCGTAGAGTGTGACTTTGGGCTCTTCTGCTTCAGCATCGCAAATTCCACTACCATAGAGGTATGGGGAAGTTGGGTCTTTCAAAACCCATGGCCGGGCTAAATTCTGTACATGGCATTGAGTCTTACTGACAATAGGGACTGAGGCAGGTGCTTCCCACATGCGGAGGAGCAGCTGAATCAGGATGGACGGCACGGGGACCATGAGAGATTCCCTAGGGGGAGACTCATATTGCAAGATATCGAGTTCCTCTGCCCTAGGCTCTTCCTCGGTCTGAGTGGTCAGATTGAGGGCATGAGCCATACTCCCGTACAAATAATAAGAATGAGGAATCTTCGGGAGACAATCGCCTTTGCGAGTCGGGCGGGGATGGGTCAGAAGGAAGGTCCCTATGAGCGCAGGTTTTAGGGGATGTGTCCCCATCGGATTCCCAGCCCAAGAGGTCCAAGAAAGACTCTGAGTCAGGCTGATCCCCATGCCCGAGGCCCACTTGGAGCCTGAGGCACTGACTCTGGAAGACCTCGCCCCCAAGGAACAGAACGGTGAGTGAGATTGGTGCCAAGCACCCTCACGAGGCCCATGGCTCACGGGGGATTCCAAGGCAGTTTTCTGGGCCACAGTCCAGGGACCCTTGGTCTCAAGGCGCGAGCCAGCCGTGCTGGGCAAAAGTGCCTACTGGGTAGCTAGGAAGGCAGAAACGCTGTGCTCCAGTGCTAGTATACAGGACTCCCACTCAGGAGTGGGTCCCTGTGATGCTGACACCAGGGTTACCGAGTCTGGCATGGAGGAGGAGAGAGAGTCCTCGCTGGGACAACTCTCAGGAGACTGGGTGCCATCGCTGGAGGCCTCCGTATCTGTATGAAGTACCTTTCAAGGCCACTCCTTGTCAGGAACACTAGGGAGGGCTGAGGGAACGAGCGCGAGACTGCTCACGCTTATCTGGAGTCCCAGACAGCGACTTCGAGGTCTTCTTATTCTTTTGCCGTTCCACCTCAGGCAAACCCTGGTCAGAGTGATGCCTGGGACACGGAGTTACCGCAGGGACCCCGCAAGTGGTGGATCAGTGGAGCAGGGCGTCACCGGGGACCCCGGGGCTGCCTTACAGAAAATGTCATCTGACTTCTGCTTAGCAAGGCCTTAGCGGACATTTTCTTACAGAGTGAGCAGAGCTCCGGGTTGTGGTCAGCCCTTAGACACCGCAGACAACAGTCATGGGTGTCCATGAGCGACATTCTTGGAGCATCTGTCACAATTTTTGAAGACGGTGGTCATGACGACAAAAAAAGAGCCCCTGCGAGGTTGAATACCCTTGAGTTAGCGGTTAGAAAAAGGACACGAAAAAGGGCCCGAAGCAAGAGAAAAAAAAAGGGAAAAAGGGAATCCCCTATCCCACAGCAGAGGCAGGGACATCGGGGAGGGCGTAAGAGGACTGGTGCAAACAGAAAAAAGGCTGGAGGGCCCGAAGAGACAAAACATTTTCCTGAGGGACAAGGATGTGCGTCC
Source organism: Ichthyophis bannanicus (assembly GCA_033557465.1). Classification (NCBI taxonomy): domain Eukaryota; kingdom Metazoa; phylum Chordata; class Amphibia; order Gymnophiona; family Ichthyophiidae; genus Ichthyophis; species Ichthyophis bannanicus. The sequence goes on along the minus strand of CM066039.1, from coordinate 217,553,635 downwards.
GAAGGGCTCTGCGTAAAAAGAGAGACTGAGCAAGATGGCACCCTTGGGAGGTAAGAGGACCACACATGCGTGACAAAAATCCCAAAGGCTTACTTAGAAAGCTGGGGAATTGCTCCGCACGGGCTCCGTCGGTGCCGACATTACCCATAAGTGAGGACTGACTTCCTGCTTGTTCTTGGAGAAACTACATGATTTTATTTCTGTGTGCATTTTCAGAATAAACTGATGCGTTATTCATATATTTCTTGTTTACTAGCTTGGCTGTTTTTATTCTTAATTTAGGTTTTATTGAATGCAACCAAATACATACATTTACCAAGTACATCTCTTAACCTCAACATTTCCTTTCCTTTAGACAATACGGAAAGCATAGTTACTCACCTGTAACAGGTGATCTCAGGGAACAGCAGGAATTTAGTCTTCATATATGGGTATCGTTGGTACCGACAGAGCCTGCACGGGAACGCTCCCCAGGGTCCAATTAGAAAGCTTTTGGGAGCATCCCACAGCACCTGCGTGCTGCCTTCCCGCCTTTCCCAACTGCCTCTTTCCAGTTGAGTTTTAAAGCTGAGACAAAGAGAGAGAGAGGGAAAGAGAAAGAGATACAACTCCTAGGGGAGGTGGGTGGGTTGTGAAGTCTAAATTCCTGCTGTTCCCGGAGATCACCTGTTACAGGTGAGTAACTATGCTATCTCCAGGAACAAGCAGGAATGTAGAATTCACATATTGGGATTCCCTAGCTTTAGATGCCAGGGAGAGACCCCAGAAGCTGTGTGTCCCTGAGAAAGGGCTCCACTTCCCCCCATGGATCTCTGGCATCCAACCAGGGATGGTGGGTAGGAGTTGATTAGGTATGGAACACGTGTTGGAGAACAGCCTGACCAAACAAGGCATCCCGGCGGGAGTCCTTGTCCAAGCAGTAATGGGCTGTAAAGGAATGAACCGAGGCCCAAGTGGCTGCTCGACAGATGTCGTCGATAGACACAGAGTGCAGATGAGCCATTGAAGCTGCCATGGCTCTCACACTGTGAGCTGTGACATGGCCCTCCAGAGGAAGATTCTTACTCTAATAGGCAAAGGAAATACACTGTGCAATCCAGTTGGACAGTGTTCTCTTGGAGACTGGAAGTCCCAAATGAGAAGGATCAAAAGCAACAAAGAGTTGAGAGGACTTTATATGTCGCTGTGTTCTTTGCAAGTAAAAGGCTAAAGCTCTTTTACAGTCCAAAGTATGAAGATCTCTTTCTGCATTAGATGCATGAGGCCTTGGAAAAAACACAGGCAGGTAGATTGCTTGGTTTAAATGAAAAGGCGAGACCACCTTTGGCATAAAGTGTGGATGAGTCCTAAGGACTACCTTGTCATGATAGAACCTTGTATAAGGTGGATCAGCTACTAGTGCCTGCAACTCACTGATGTGGCGTGCTGATGTGATTGCAATGAGAAAGATAACCTTCCAAGAAAGGAATTTCAATGAGGTAGTAGCTAAGGGTTCGAAAGGAGGCTTCATGAGCTGACCAAGAACCAGGTTTAAGCCGTGGCCTAATGGGAGGCTTAGCTAGAAGGAGGCCTCTCATAAATCTTGCTATAAGAGGATGGGAGGAAATAGGTTGTCCATTTAGAGGCTTGAAAGAAGCTGCAATAGCACTCAAATGGATTCTTACTGAGTTAGTTTTAAATCCTGCATTTGGTAAAAGAAGGAGATACTCCAGTAATGATTCCAGAGGTATCGCAAGGGGGTTAAGACCCTTCTGCGAACACCATATGGTAAACCTTTTCCACTTGAAAGCATAGGAGCGTCTTGTGGAAGGCTTTCTCGCAGCATAAAGGATATCCTTTACTGGCTGAGGAAGGTTAAGATCATGAAGATCTAGGCCTTCAGCAACCAAGCCCTGAGATGCAGAGACTAGGGATTGGGATGCCATAACATTCCGTTCTCCTGAGACAGGAGATCTGGAGCAGACCCTAACTCCAGGGAGGGAGCTTGAGAGAGATGTAGAAGCAGAGGGTACCACACTTGCCGTGGCCAATGTGGAGCTATGAGAATCATACGGCTTCTGTCTCTCTGAAGCTTGAATAGGGTTTTGGGAATTAGGGGAATGGGTGGAAAGGCATACAGGAAGTCTTGACCACAGTAAAGGAGGAAAGCATCCCTGGCCTGAGAGCCCTGAGCCGGAATTCTGGAACAGAACCGGGGAAGTTTGGCATTCCACGGACTTGCAAAGAGGTCTATGTCCGGGGTTTCCCAAATTTGAAAAATCTTGGCCACCTGGTCTGCAAGCAGAAACCACTCGTGCTGAAGCAGAACTTGACTGAGTCTGTCTGCCCAAGAGTTTTGTATGCCTGGAAGATACACTGCCAGGAGATGAATCTGATGCTCTCTGGCGAGGGCCCATAGTCACAAAGCTTCGTTGCAAAGCGACAGAGAGCCTGTTCCCCCCTGCTTGTTCACGTAGAACATGGCTACTTGATTGTCCGTATGAATGAGGACTGTTCTGTAGCTGAGCAGGGTGTGGAACACTCTAAGAGCAAGGAAGATTGCTCTGAGCTCTAAGAGATTGATATGTAGATGAGTCTCCTGTGGAGACCAGGTGCCTTGGGTGGACAGGTCTTGCAGATGAGCTCCCCAACCCATTGGTGAAGCATCTGTTGTGAGAGTTGCCTGGGGTAAGGGTTGTTGAAATGGGGACCCCAGCAACAGGTTCTGAGTGGACTGCCACCATTGGAGGGATAAAATAAGGCGATTTGTGTTTGCTATTTTGTCTGACAGGCACCCTGATGCCTGGGTCGACTGAGTGGATAAAGTCCACTGGGCTGATCTCATATGGAGGCGAGCATAAGGAACCACATGCATGGTAGATGCCATGTGGCCTAGTTGTTGTAGCATTTCTCGGGCAGTGAGATGAGGCTTCAGCACTGCTTGAGAAGCTAACTGCACCATGCGAAGGCAACGGGGCTGGGGAAGATAGGCCCTTGCTTTTCTGGTATCCAGCAAAGCTCCTATGAACTCTAGAGACTGAGTGGGAGTTAGACTGGATTTTGGGATGTTTATGACCAGACCCAAATACTGAAGGACACGCATTGTGCAAGATAGAGAAGTCATGGCCTCTGACTCTGATGGGGCTCGAATGAGCCAGTCGTCTAAGTAGGGGAAGACAAATATCCCTAGAGTGCGGAGAAATGCTGTTACCACAGCCATGCATTTCGTGAACACTTTTGGTGCTGAGGCCAGGCCAAAAGGAAGCACCCTGTATTGGTAGTGCTTTCCTTGAAAAAGGAACCAAAGGAACTTCCTGTGAGTTGGGTGGATGAGAACATGAGTGTACGCATCCTTGAGATCTAGAGAACAAAGCCAATCCTGACTCTGAAGGTATGGCAGCAGAGTTCCTAGAGAAATCATTTTGAACCTCTCTCTGAACAGGAATTTGTTCAATTCTCTGAGGTCCAAGATAGGTCTGTATCCCCGTGTTTTTTTTGGGATAAGGAAATAGGGGGGGTAAAGCACAGTTACTTACCTCTAACAGGTGATCTCTGGGAAAAGCAGGAATAAGTCTTCACATATGGGTACGTCGGTACCGACAGAGCATGCGCGGAAACGCTCCCCAGCTTCCCAAAAAGGAAAGCTTTTGGGAGCATCCCACAGCGCCTGCGCGCTGCCTTCCCGCCTTTCCTAACCAGCTCTCCTCAGTTCAAGTTTAAAGCTGAGACAATAGAGAGAGAGAGGAAAGGAAAGATAGAAAAAGAGATACAACTCCATGGGGAGGTGGGTGGGTTGTGAAGACTTATTCCTGCTGTTCCCAGAGATCACCTGTTACAGGTAAGTAACTGTGCTATCTCCAGGAACAAGCAGGAATGAGTCTTCACATATGGGGACTCCCTAGCTAAGATGCCTGGGAGATCCCCAAGGATATGAGACCCTGGGAAGGGGTCTACTTCCTCCTATGGATCTCAGGCATCCATCCAGGGAAGGAGGGTAGGAGTTGTTTAAGAATGGAACAGGTGTTTGAGGACAGCCTGACCAAACAAGGCATCCCGGCGGGAGTCCTTGTCCAAGCAGTAATGGGCTGTGAAGGTATGAACCGAGGCCCAGGTGGCTGCTCGACAGATCTGGTCGATGGACACAGAATTCAGATGAGCCATAGAGGTGGCCATGGCCCTCACATTATGAGCTGTGACATGGCTCTCCAGAGAAAGGTTCTTACTCTGGTAGGCGAAAGAAATACACTGAGCAATCCAATTGGACAGTGTTCTCTTAGAGACTGGAAGTCCCAAATGAGAAGGATCAAAAGCAACAAAAAGCTGGGAAGACTTCCTATGTTGCTGTGTCCTATGTAAGTAAAAAGCAAGAGCTCTTTTACAATCCAGAGTATGAAGATTCTCCTCTGCACTGGATGCATGAGGAGCTGGAAAAAAGACAGGTAAATATACCTCTTGATTAAGATGAAAAGGTGAGACCATTTTAGGCATAAAGTGTGGATTTGTCCTAAGGACTACCTTATCATGATGGAACCTTGTATAAGGTGGATTAGCCACTAATGCCTGCAGTTCACTGATGCGGCGAGCTGAAGTGACTGCAATGAGGAAAATAACCTTCCATGAAAGAAACTTCAAGGTAGTGGCTAAGGGTTCAAAAGGTGGCTTCATGAGCTGACCAAGAACCAAATTTAAGTCCCATGCCACCGGAGGAGGCCTAATGGGAGGTTTAGTTAAAGTTAGGCCTCTCATGAATCTTGCAATGAGAGGATGAGAGGAAATAGGTCGTCCATTGATGGGCTTAAGGGATGCTGCAATAGCACTCAAATGGACTCTTACTGAATTTGTTTTAAGGCCTGCATTCGAAAGATGCAGGAGATAGTCTAACAGAGAATTTAAAGGTAGTGCTAGAGGGTCAAGACCCTTTTCAGCACACCAAATGGAAAACCTTTTCCATTTAAAAGCATAAGAACGCCTGGTGGAAGGTTTTCTGGAAGCATGGAGGATATCCTTCACTTGTTGAGAAAGATTCCAGTCTTGAAGGTCTAGGCCTTCAGTAACCAAGCTCTGAGGTGTAGGGACTTGGGGTTTGGGTGCCACAAAGTCCCTTCCTCTTGGGACAGAAGGTTTGGAGCAGCTCCCAAGTCCAGAGAGGGGGCTTGGGAGAGATGTAGAAGTAGAGGGTACCACACTTGGCGTGGCCAGCGTGGAGCTATGAGGATCATAGATCCTTGATCCCTCTGGAGCTTGAACAGAGTCTTGGGAATCAAGGGAATGGGTGGAAATGCATACAGGAAGCCCTGACCCCAATGGAGGAGGAAGGCATCCTTGGCCTGAACTCCCTGACATGGAATTCTGGAACAGAACCGGGGAAGTTTGGCATTCCACAGACTTGCAAAGAGGTCTATGTCCGGGGTTCCCCATTCTTGGAAGATTCTGAGTACCTGATCCATGTGCAGGGACCATTCGTGTGGAAGCAGAACTCGACTGAGTCTGTCTGCCCAAGAGTTTTGGACTCCTGGGAGGTATACTGCCAGGAGATGGATTTGATGCTCTCTGGCGAAGGCCCACAATCTTAAAGCTTCGTTGCAAAGCGACAGAGAGCCAGTTCCTCCTTGTTTGTTTATGTAAAACATGGCTACTTGATTGTCCGTATGAATGAGGACTGTCTTGTAGCTGAGGAGGGTATGAAAGGACCTTGAGAGCTAGAAAAACTGCTCGAAGCTCCAAGTGGTTGATATGAAGGGAGGTCTCCTGTGGAGACCAAGTACCTTGAGTGGAGAGGTCCTGTAGATGGGCTCCCCAACCTGTTTGGGAGGCATCTGTTGTGAGGGTCGCTTGGGGCAACAACTGTTGGAAGGGGGACCCCAGCAACAAATTTTGAATGGACATCCACCATTGGAGAGACCAAAAGAGACGTTTGGTGGTTGCTATTTGGTCTGAGAGAGCTCCTGAAGCTTGAGTCCACTGGGTGGACAAAGTCCATTGAGCTGCTCTCATGTGTAGGCGAGCATAGGGAACCACATGCACTGTGGAAGCCATGTGGCCTAGCAATTGTAGCATCTCCCGAGCAGTTAAGTGGCTTTTTGACTGAATCTGGGAGGCTAACTGCACTAGACGATGGCAACGGGCCTGAGGAAGGTAAGCCCTTGCAGTAGTGGTATCCAACCAGGCCCCTATGAATTCTAGGGACTGAGTAGGGGTGAGCTGAGACTTTGGGAGGTTTATCACAAGTCCCAGATACTGCAGAATGCGAGTTGTGCGGTCCAAGGAATTCTGGGCCTCTGACTGAGATGGAGCTCGAATGAGCCAGTCGTCCAGGTATGAGAAGACAAATATTCCCAGAGTTCGTAGAAATGCAGCAACTATTGCCATGCATTTGGTGAACACTCTTGGGGCAGAGGCCAGACCGAAAGGAAGAACTCTGTATTGGTAATGTTTTCCTTGGATAAGAAACCGTAGGAATCTTCTGTGATAAGGATGGATGAGGACATGGGTGTACGCATACTTGAGATCTAGAGAACAAAGCCAATCCTGACTTTGAAGGTATGGAAGGAGAGTGCCCAGAGAAAGCATCTTGAACTTCTCCTTGCATAGAAATTTGTTCAATTCTCTGAGATCTAAGATGGGTCTGAATCCCCCTGTCTTTTTTGGAATGAGAAAATAGGGGGAGTAGAACCCTGACCCTTGATGAAGAAGAGGAACTTCTTCTATTGCCCCTTGGGCAAGAAGGGTAGTTACCTCTTGACCTAGAAGGTCGAGAAGAGATGTGGGAGAATTGAAGTGTCTCACCATGGTGTGGGGAGGAAGGTCTGAGAAATGAAGCTTGTAGCCCTCTCTTATGATGGAGAGGGTCCACTGCTCTGATGTTATTTGCTCCCATCTGGGAGCAAAATGAGCTAACCTTCCTGGAATGGTGAAAGGCTCTGGCTGCTTTAGAGCCAGAAAGGCTAAGTTCTCTAGCATCAAGTCAAAAACCCTGAGGAGGTTGGGTCTGCTGAGTTGCAGCAGCCCCTGTAGGCTTAGGCCTGGCCTGTTTAGGTTGCTGACGCTTAGTGGCAAAGCGACCTGTAGAAGATTGTTGGCCAGAAGTAGAAGGAAATCTGCCCTTTTTAAAGAAAGACTTTTTAAAAGGCTTTTTCTTGGCAGGAATGGAGGTTGACTTTGAAAGTCTATCCAGAGCAGAGTTTTCTGCATCCATTTGAGTGGCTTTTATTTGCCATTCTTTGCCAAATAGGTTTTCACCTGTACAGGGAAGATTTCCTAAGCCATCTTGAACCCAGGGCTCTAAATCAGAAGCCTGGAGCCAAGCAATTCTGCGAGCAGCTATGGCAATGCCTGAGGCTCTGCTGGCACCTTCAAAGGAGTCAAAGGCTGCCCTGTTGGAAAACTTTGAAATGTCTTGGGTATGCTTAAGCCAAATGAGGAATTCCTCCCTTTTATCCTCTGGAAGAAAAGGGAGGAAAGTGTGCAGTTTTTGTGCAACTTCCTTTAAAAACATACCCATATAAAGGCTATATGAGTTGATTCTGGCAATAAGCATACTGGCTTGGAAGATTTTCCTACCAAAGGCATCCAAGGTCCTGCATTCTCTTCCTGGAGGAGCAGAAGAGTGTCTCTTTGTACTCTTTATCCTCTTCATAGCTGACTGCACCACAATGGAATGGTGAGGAAGCCAATCATGTGTTCATAGAGAATCTCATGAATTGGTAAGGTGACTGCCTCTTTAGGAGCTCTAGAGTAGCCTAAAATATCCAATTTTTTAGCTCTAGGCTCTGATTCAGAAGTTACTGAAATAGAAAGTCCTTTAGCTACTTCTCTAATGAAGTCTTGAAAGGACAAATCCTCTGGAGGAGACATTCTTCTTTTTGGAGAAGAAGGCTCTTCAGGAAGGGCTATAGATACTTCAGGAGACTCGTCTGATGTATCAGAATCATCAGAGGAATCGAAGTATCGCCTATGAGGGTGCTCTTCCAATGCTCGATATGCGTATCGAGCAGTATCGACATCGGGCGTCCCCGGTACTGGATCGGTACCGGTAAGCAGCCCTGGACAAGGAACCGCTGCAGCCGGTATCCTGGTCGATGTCGATGCAATCGGTACCGGTATCGGTGCTGGTACCGGAGCCGATACCGAGAACGGAGTTTGTTTTGGTACCAGCGGCGTCGCAGCTTGAATGAAGGCCGTAATAGCCTGCTGCATGGACAGAACATTGTGATCCATCGACGCCATGAATGCCTGGAAGTCGGTACCGGGAGATTGTGCTGGTACCCCAGAGCAATCTAACAGGTGATCGGTCGAGGCCGTGCCATCGATGTCAACCTGTAACCCCATAGGAGGAGCTTTGGAAGCCGGAGCTTCCCGCCGGGGTTGTTTTGCTGGCGCAGGATCCTCGAGGGCAAGCCCGGAGGCATCTCGATGCTTGGAGGGAGATCTACCCTTCGAGGACCTGCTAGGTTTATGTTTGGTTACCTGAGATCCATCAGGAGAAGAAGACCTGGAAGATGTCGATGCTACCGACGGTGCATCAGCGGGAAACAGCACATGGAGCTTGGCTGCTCGGTTTCTGTAACCCCCGTTTAGACATTAGAGAGCAGGACGGACAATCCGGAATGGAGTGTTCAGGACCCAAACATTTAAGGCACCATTCATGGGTATCTGTAACAGAAATAGTACCGCTACACTTAGTACATTTTTTAAACCTGGAGGCTGGTTTTTCCATGAGGGAAATTTTCTTGTAGGCCCTGAGGCCTAAGAAGAGAATACACTAAGTGAACAGAAAAAAAAATATATATATATATTTTTTTTTTTAAAGAAAGAAAGAGAAAAAGACTGGCGGTACCGGTCCAGGGTCGGGGAAGGCAGACACGCGACCAAAGAAATAAAATAAAATAAAGAACTTCTTCAGCGGTGACAGGGCTCGACCTGCTGGCTCCGTGGCAAAGAAGAACTGACGAGAGCTGGTTAGGAAAGGCGGGAAGGCAGCGCGCAGGCGCTGTGGGATGCTCCCATAAGCTTTCCTTTTTGGGAAGCTGGGGAGCGTTCCCACGCAGGCTCCGTCGGTACCGACGTACCCATATGTGAAGACTCATTCCTACTTGTTCCTGGAGATAACCCTGTACCCTGTTGATGAATGGGTACTTCTTCTATTGCCCCTTGGGCAAGAAGCATAGTGACCTCTTGATCTAACAGGTTGATGAGAGAGGTCTGAGAATTGAACTGTCTTACCATGGTGGAAGGGGGCATAGAAACATAGAAACATGATGACAGAAAAAGACCACATGGCCTATCTAGTCTGTCCTTCCATATCAACAACTACAACAGTCCACTTTTTACCTTTAGAGATCCTCTGTGTTGGTCCCATGTTTTTTGAATTCAGTTACTGTCCTCATCTCTACCACCTCCACTGGGAGACTATTCCACGGATCCACTACTCTTTCCGTAAAGAAATATTTCCGCAAATCACTCCTGAATCTATCTCCCTTCACCCTCATCCCATGTCCTCTCGTAGCAGAACTTGCCTTCAATTGAAAGAGGCTCTCTCCCTGAACATTTATGCCACGGAGGTATTTAAACATCTCAATCATATCACCTCTATCCCGCCTTTCCTCTAAGGTGTACATATTAAGATCCTTAAGTCTGTCCTCATATGCTTTATAATGAAGCCCACTAATCATTTTAGTAGCCACCCTCTGCACCGACTCCATCCTGTTCACATCCTTTTGAAGGTGCGGTCTCCAGAATTGCACACTATACTCCAAATGAGGTCGCACCAAAGACTTATACAGAGGCATTATAACCTCCTTTTTTCTGCTAACCATTCCTCTCCATATGCACCCAAGCATCCTCCTAGCTTTTGCCGTCGCCTTTTCTACCTGTTTAGCTACTTTAAGATCATCAGACACAACCACGCCTAGGTCCCGCTCTTCTTTAGTGGACAAAAGTACTTCACCTCCAATTTAGCCAACAGTCTGCCTGATCTATTCCCATATCTGAAAAACTGATGTTTATGACACTGCATAGAATAGTGGGCTCGGCGCTGTAGAAGTTCGTGGAGGGCCGCCTGCGCCCCAGCATACTCTAGCCTTAAGGCCTCTCCCCCTACCCCGCCTGCCTTGCGTTGCAGATCACGTACTTTGCGCTCTAAGACTAGAAGACTTCGGTCCATATGCTTACGGCGCTTTACACAATAAGCAATGATCGCTCCACGCAGGACCGCCTTACTAGTTTCCCAAAGCAAGACAGGTGAGCATTCCGGCGTATCGTTGAATGAGAGGAACTCATCCCATTGCGCTTCCAAGAATTTCCGAAACTCCATGTCTTCCCACAAGTAGGTGGGAAAGCGCCAACCCACTTGCGAAGTCCCCGCACATTCCCAGGATACCCACACGAGGCCATGGTCCGAGATCACGATCGGCTCAATGCCAGCTTGCACCACTTTAGAGACTACCCCCTCCCCCACCAAAATATAATCAATACGAGACCAAGAATGGTGCGCTCTGGATTGGTGGGTATATTCACGGGATCCAGGATTGAGGAGACGCCAAATATCCACCAAGTCCCCCATCCGGCACAGGTATCCCACCCCTCTGTTTCGCCACGCCCTCGCATCACCAGAAACGGATTTGTCCAGGAGCGGGTCATGCGGACAATTGAAGTCCCCAGCCAGAATCAGACTGTTGCTTTTCGCTCCTTGGACAAAGCTCAGTAGCCTACGAAAGAATGCATGGTCATAGATGTTGGGGGCATAGACGTTAACTAACCAAAGTTCCTCGTTATAGACTTTGGCATGCAGCAGGAGATATCTCCCCCCGGGGTCTGCCGTCAGCTGTTTCACTTCAAAGGGTATGCCCCGTTTCACCAGGACCGCTACCCCAGCTTTCCTAGTCCCGGAGGATGCACCATAGACACTTCCCACCCAGTCACGAGCCAACTTCTGATGCTCCACCTCGCTGAGGTGTGTCTCCTGCACCATAGCTATATGTGCCCCCTTCCGCTTAAGGAATTGCAGTATTTTAGTACGTTTCACAGGCGAGCCAATGCCCCCAACGTTCCAGGAGGCGATTTTCAAATTAGACATAGGCAATTAAGTGAGGTCCACAATGTATCAATATCACAAATACAGACCCCAGGAGTCGCCCAGCCTCGACTCCCAGAGCAAGTCCCCGCTTAGTAGGCACAGCAGACTCTCTCCCAGGTTCCCCTCCTCCTCCAGCATCAAAAGCCCAGACGGCACCCCCCCCCCACTGCCTCCCCCCCCCCATCCCCCTTTCCCCCCCTCCCGCCCTCCATAGTGCCCTCGGTCTCCCCCCACCTGCCCTTCCACCCACATACACCTACCCACTGCCCTACCCCGCTCTCCCAAGCACTCACACACTCATTCCCACACTCACTCTCACAATCACTCTCAACACTTCCAACACTTCCCCCTCCCCAGCTCTCCATGAATAACCTCCCCTTCCTTCCCAAAACTACCTAACCCTAAATCGTATACACCCCGCTATTTGGGGGCAAGATCACCGTCCACCTCCCTTGCGCCTCCAGGCCTCCCCCCCCCCTAGTATTACTGAGGGCAACATAAAACTCATCTGCACTACCCAAGTGGAACATACCAACCAAAGGGCGATCATTCAAACAGTGCATGTTTCAAGGCCATGCCAAGCACAGTCTCATTCATGTAGTCCATCAAGATTGGTCAGCAGCCAAAGCAGGAGAATTCGTCAGGGCAGTCACAAACTTCCTCGCAGCGGGGGCCTGCTCAAAGGTGTGCGTTGCGCCCTTATGAAAGATTTTCAGAGTGGCCGGATAACTCAAGGCAAAACGGATTCCCCCCTGGATGAGCTCAGTACAGATGGACGAGAACTCTTTCCGTTTGGCAGCCAGTGAGGCTGAGTAGTCCTGGAATAAGTAGACAGGCATATTATCCAGCTTGAGATCTCTTTTTTTCCGGTATGCCTGGAGAATCAGGGTCTTCTGGTGAAAGTCTAATAGTCGTGCTAACACCGGTCGAGGTCTTGCGTGGCCCTCCTGCCATTGCCCCAGCCTGTGTGCTCTCTCCACGTGGACCCGGCCTTGCAGATCTGTCAGGCCCAGTTCTTTCGGCAGCCACGTGCTGAACAAGGAGAAGAGCTGCTCCCCTGTCCAAGACTCCGGGATTCCAATCAGCCGCAAGTTATTGCGGCGGGAGCGATTCTCTAGGTCATCTACCTTGAGAAGCAGGGCGTCAATCTGTCTCTGTTGCTGGGCCCGCTGCGTCGTTGACTCCCCTTCCTCCAGACTGGCTACCCTCTGCTCAACTTCCTCCACTCTCTTATTAAGCTCTCCAAACGTGTCGGACATCTCCGTCAGCTTCTGCAACACCGCCGCAAACTTGGGCTCCAGCAACTTGGCGACCTCATAGGCAAGCTCCTCCGGCCCCGAATCTACACTCTCCTTGCCTGGGGAGTCGGGTCCCACTAAGGGTTTCGCCGTCGGTGCCATTTTGAGGTCCCGCGCTCCGGCAGCCTTCTCCCGCCTCGTCACGGATTTCATGCTCCGGCCTTTGCAAGCGCCGAAAGGAGGGCACCGGAGTGGTTCGCTAGTGTTCGGTACAGCAGCTGGGTGAGTTGTCTGCCCAAATATTCTGTTATGCCGCCGATTTAATTGCCGTTTCGTAGGGAGGCCTGGGAGCTCGGCAAGGACACGTCCTCACCCGCTCATGCGCTCACGTGATCTCCCTTAGCTACTTTAAGATCATCAGACACAACCACGCCTAGGTCCCGCTCTTCTTTAGTGGACAAAAGTACTTCACCTCCTATACTGTATTGCTCCCTTGGATTGCTGCAGCCCAAATGCATGACCTTACATTTTTTAACATTAAATCCCAGCTGCCAAATTCTAGACCATTCTTCAAGCTTAGCTAGATCCCTCCTTATGTTATCTACACCTTCCTGGGTGTCTACTCTATTGCAGATTTTGGTATCATCAGCAAAGAGGCAAACCTTACCCGACAGCCCTTCCGCTATATCACTAACAAAGATGTTAAAAAGAATCGGACCAAGGACAGATCCCTGGGGCACACCACTGGTAACATCCTTCTCCTCAGAGTGAGCTCCATTTACTTGTACTCTTTGTCGCCTCCCACCCAACCAATTTCTAACCCAAGCAGTAACTTTAGGGTCCATCCCTAGGGTGCTCAGTTTGTTTATAAGTCGCCTGTGAGGAACAGTGTCAAAGGCTTTACTGAAATCTAAATACACCACATCTAGAGCTCTCCCTCGGTCCAACTCCCTGGTCACCCAGTCAAAGAAATCAATCAGATTTGTCTGACAAGACCTTCCTCTGGTGAATCCATGCTGCCTCGGATCCTGTAATCCGCTGGACTCCAGAAACCTCACTATTTTCTCTTTCAGCAGCAGCATGCACAGGAAGTGCAGCTTGTACCCCTCTCTTATAATGGAGAGTGTCCACTGCTCTCCTATCTGCTCCCACCTGAGGGGAAAGTGACAATCTTCCTGGAATGGTGGAAGGCTCTGGTCCATTGAGGGCCAGGAAGGCTAAGTTCTCTAGATGAAAGTCAAAAGCCTTGTGGAGGCTGAGTCTACTGAGATGGTTGAGGCTCAGCAGTCTTTGCTTTCCTTTGTTTGGGTGGTTGCTGAATTTTCCTGACAGGTTGACCTGCAGAGCGTCCCTGCTGGGAATAAGCAGGATAAAATCTCTGTCTTGGAAAATAATGGTTTCTTGAAAGATTTCCTTCTTGCAGGATCAGCTGTGGCCTTGGATAATCTATCCAAGGTGGAGTTGTCAGCATCCAACTCATTGGCTTTTTCTTGCCAATCTTTGTCAAACAGGTTCTCACCAGTACAAGGAATATTGCCCAGTTTGTCTTGTACCCAGAGCTCCAAACCAGATGCCTGGAGCCAGGCAATTCTACATGCACCTATGGCAATGGCAGAGGTTCTGCTTATGCACTCAAAAGCTGCACGGTTGACAAATTTAGAAACATCCTGGGCATGTTTGACCAGTGTGAGAAAATCCTGCCTTCTATCCTCAGGAAGAAGAGGGCTCAAAACTTCTAAATCTCCTGTGATTTCCTTCAGGAACATTCCCATATATAAAATATAGGAACTGATCCTGGCAGAAAGCATGGAAGCCTGGAAGGTACGACGTCCAAAAGCATCCAAAGTTCTGCACTCACGTCCTGGAAGATTAGAGGCATGCCTCTTTGCACTCCTGATCCTTCTCATAGCTGATTCCACTACAATAGAGTGGTGAGGAAGCCGAGTCTTCTGGAAACCAGGACAAGGAGGGACTCGTTACATAGTATCTAGTCTACGAGAGTGAGGAGAGGTGGTAAGAGGCATCTCCCACATTCTTAGCATGAGATCATGCAAGATCTCATGGATGGGTAGAGTAGCTGCCTCTTTAGGTGCTTTGGGATATTGTAAAATTTCTAACTCCTTTGCTCTGGGCTCTGATTCAGGAGCCACAGTAATGGACAGATCTCGAAGCCACCTCCCTGATGAAGTCTTGAAAGGAAATATCCTCTGGAGGAGACATCCTGCGCTTAGGGGAGGGAGGCTCCTCTGGGAGAAGTATTCCTGCATCAACAGAACTGTCAGAATCCTCAGATTCTTCTGAGGACTCGAAGTACCGTCTGTCCGGATGCTCTTGAAGAGCCCGATACCCATACCGACCGAAGTCGGTACTGGGAATAATCGGTGTCGGTGTATCAGTACCGGAGGGCATCGCATGACTGGGTGCCGGCAATGCAGACACCGATGTCGATGCTGTTGGTACTGGTACCGATGCCGGAGTCGGTGCCGGTTGAACTGTCTGACGCGGTTCCAAGGGTGTTGATGCCGCAAAGAGAGCCGCCAGACTGCGTTCAATAGCCAGGATTCTTTGGTCTATCGACGTTGCCGATGCCTGGATGTCGGTACCGGAGAAGATCGCCGGTACCCCAGAGCATGGCACCAGTAGTTCTGCCGAGGTTGAGGCCTCGAGAACATCCTGGAGTCCCGATATTGCTTTGGAAGCCGAAGCCTCCCGCCGGGGCAATTTTGCCGGTGCAGAATCCTCAAGGGCAACGCCAGAGGCATCTCGATGCTTAGAAGGAGATCTACCCTTTGAGGACCGGCTAGACTTGTGTTTAGTTACCGGAGATCCACAGGAGGAAGAGGAAGCCCTGGAAGACGTCAATGCCACCGAGGCTGCATCAGAGGGAAACAGGGTACTGAGCTTAGCAGCTCGGTTCTGCCGACCTCTTTTAGACATCATGGCACAGTCCATACATTCCGTGATGGAGTGGTCAGGACCTAAACATTTTAGACACCATTCATGGGTCTCGGTGACGGAGATGGTACCGCCACACTTGGTGCACTTTTTGAAACCCGAAGAGGGTTTTTCCCATTGTGGAGGAATTTTTGGCCTAAGGCCCAAAAAGGCGCTTGCACGTGGAAAAAAGTACTAAGAATTTTTTTTTTTTTTTTAAAAGAAAAGAAAGAAAGAAAAAACGGCGGTACCGGTAAAGAGTCGGGGAAGGCAGACGCGACCACAAAAAAGAAGGGCAATAAGGAGAATTTTCTGCGGTGACAGGAACAACGACCTGCTGGCTCCGCGGAAAACGAAGAACTGGAGAGAGGCAGTTGGGAAAGGCGGGAAGGCAGCACGCAGGCGCTGTGGGATGCTCCCAAAAGCTTTCTAATTGGACGCTGGGGAGCGTTCTCGTGCAGGCTCTGTCGGTATCGATGATACCCATATGTGAAGATTACATTCCTGCTTGTTCCTGGAGATTGAGTATATAAATGATTTCCATCCCCATTCTTCCTTCCTTTTCCTTGCCCCAAATACATAGGCCAATATAAATGTAACCTTTAACACTTTTCAACCAGCTCATCCCATTGACTTTCACTATTATATTAAATATGGTTTTAATATTCTTTTCACCCTTCTAATAATCTTCTGAACTACTGCCCTTATCCCCCCTTTTATGCCCCCCTCCTACCCCCCCGCCTGCCCCTTTAAGCTTTTAATCCCAAGAATTGTTAAACATTTAAGCCCATTGTTACCCTTCTCTCCCCCTTCCTGCAGTAGCTTCACCCCCGCCCTCTCCTCCCACAGCCTTCCACTCCCTCCCCCTTAACCACTTCCACACACCCCCAGGTGTCTTTCCACATTTTCCACATTACCTTTTTTTAACCCTGTTATCCTGTGCATTTGATAAAGTTCCGCCAGTCGCCTTGCATAATTTTCTAGAGGCGGCAACACGCAATTCTTCCAGTGTAAGGCAATTTCACATCTTGCCGCCATGAGACATTGCCACACTATGCTCCATTGGCCTCCCCCCCCCCTCCCTTCTTAAGCAACAGACATCTCTGGGGTCAGTACTAGACTCATTCCTGTGATTTTCCTCACACTATCCCCTATTAACTCCCAATACTGATGTACTGCCGGGCATGTCCACCACATATGCAACCAGGTTCCTTTCTCTCCACACAACCTCCAGCAATCATCTGATTTACAGACCCCCGCTTTGAACAATCTTTCCGGTGTCAGATACCATCTGGTCAACACTTTCCACTCATTCTCTCTAAGGGAAGTAGCTATTGAGGCTTTTGCTGTGTCTAAAGCTACCTGCTCCCATTCCTCCGTCTCCCAGGTTACCCCCAGCTCCTTCTCCCACGCCCGCATATAGCTAGGTTTCTCCTCTCCCCTCATAATTAACCCTTTATAAATTCTGGAGATAACCCCCTTCCTCCCCATCGAACCTAAGCAGCTACCTTCAAACCACCCCGGTTCCTTCCCAATATCCTGCCAACACTTTCTCTGCCTAACATATGATCCAATCTGGAGATAAGGGAATCTGTCGCTTTCCCGCAATTGATATAAATCCCTAACACCTTCAAATGCTCTTACCCCTTTTCCGGTAATTATCTGCGACGCTTGGCTTAACCCCTGCTGAGCCCACCTTTGCAGCACTGCGACCTCTGGACCCCTTCTCTCTTCACAGCACGCCACCAATGACATTGTTCGTGCACAGCTCTTATCTCCTAGCATCCGCTTCCGGTGTTGTTGCCACACATTCAAAGTATGTCCTACCATCGGATTCTCCTCACGCCTACCCTTACCGCCCCCCACACCATTCTCTCCAACTCTCCTGGTCTCAGACCCGTATCCTCCATCATTACCCAATGTTTCTTCTGTTCCCGCAGCCAAGAGTAAACAGCTTTCAGTTGTGCCGCTTGATAGTACTTCATGAAATTAGGCACCCCCAAACCTCCCTCCCCCCTTGGCGCCTGTAACGTCCGTGCCGCCATTCTGGGGCGCTTATTCCCCCATATAAACCCCTCTACTAGCTTTTGGCCCCTTTTTAGCACCTTTGCCGGTATCTCGATTGGCAATACTTGAAAATAGAAGAGGTACTGGGGGAGCAACATCATTTTAATCACCGCCATCCTCCCCATCCAAGATATATACCCCCTCTTCCATGACTCTGTCTTTCTACTTGCCCAAAAAGCTTCTTGTAATTCAGATCATATAGTTCCTCCAAGTCCCTTCCCAAATGCACTCCCAAGTATATGATTGAGCGCTTTGCCCACCGGAATTTATTTATTTATTTACATTCTCTTATATACCGCGCTATTCTGCATCAGTGCGGTTTACATTGAACAAACTGAAATTACATTGAACAGGGCATTATAACTTGGAGATAACTATTTTACAGGGAACATGGGCTATGGAGGGTTAAGTGGCTAGCCCAAGACCACAAGGAGCACCTGTGGGACTAGAAACCCCAGTCCTTCCGGCCCAAGGTTGCTGTCCTCTAGTGGGATTTGAACCCCTGAACATCCGGCCTGAAGTACCTTGCCCCAACCACTAGGCCACTCCTCCACTCATTGGAAATGATTTTGCATACTCCTTTGCAACTCTATCCCACCTATCAAATTTAATATTTCGGATTTACTCCAATTTATCCTAAAGCCTGCCAAGTCCCCATACTCCTGGCACCTCCCTCATAATAGCGGGCAACATCACACTAGGCCTAGTAATCATAAGTAAAATGTCATCCGCAAACATCGCCATTTTGTATTCTCTCCGCCACACCTCCTTAATATCTTGGCCCCTCCGTATCTTCCCTGCTAACGGGTCCAAGGACAATGCAAATAACTGCGGTGATAGGGGGCATCCCTGTCTGGTTCCCCTCCCCAGGGGAAAAAAATTTTGAATATCCCCCATTAACTCTTATGAACGCTTTAGGGCCCACATATAGCGCCTTCACCCATTCCACAAAGCCCTTTCCAAAGCCCATGTATTCCATCACTGCAAACAGAAATTTCCATGACACCCGATCGAACGCTTTTTCTGCGTCTAGCAAGAGAAGTATCGTCTGTTCTCTCTCTCTTTTTGCTATCCATATTACATTCATTATTTTCCGATCATCATCAGACACCTGCCTTTCCAGTATAAAACCCGCCTAGTCTTCATGAACTAATTTATCCAAAATTCTGTTAAATCTCCCCGCCAATACTTTGGCTAACAACTTCGCATCAACATTTAGCAGCGAGATAGGCCTGTAAGACGCACACTCCAAAGGATTCTTCCCCTCTTTATGGATCAGCGTTCCCCCTGACCACCCCATCGTCTCAGCTAACCGTTCCCCCTCCTTTGGTAAATTGAACACGCACGTCAGGGGTGTCAACAACACTCCTTTAAATTTTTTATAAAAGCCAGCCGTCAGACCATCAAGCCCTGGGGTCTTCCCTGTCTTCAAATCCTTGACTGCCTGCTCCACTTCCACTACCTGTATTTCTCTATCCAGTTCACTCCTCTCCCCTTCCTCTAAATGCTTGAGGCCTGCTGCCTCCAAGTATTCGCCCATTTCCCCTTCCGACCTATCGGGTTTTGCCTCATATAACCTCTGGTAGTATTCCACAAACTCATCCCTTATCTTCTGCTCATCCCTCTCCACCCCTCCTCTGCACTTAAGCTGTGTTATTTGTGTCAAATTCCTCTTCTGCTTTTTTTTTATTTATTTATGAAATTTACACAGTTATACAGTAATACTTACAGTATACAGAAAAGCGAGAAAAAAAAATACAAAGGAAAAGGAGACCAATAAGAAATCCAAAATGCTTCAGTCCACGTTTCGGAGAAACATTTGAAAAATACAAAGGAAAAAAAAACATTCAAAAGAAACAAAGCCAGAGAAAATACAAAAAATCCCTGGCCAACTATACTGTCTGAAAAGTTACTTCTCACACCCCCACGAAATACAAACAAGAAAGCTTATATTACACATCACTGTGCCTTTTCCCTCCCAAGGATCCAACGTTCTAAATCTAAAGATACTGTAAAGACAAATTTATCATATCCCATAGTAACACAACATTTACATGGGTATTTTAGAAAGAAAGTTGCCCCAAGAGCAAGAACTCTAGACTTAAGCACAAGAAAAGCTTTCCTACGTACTTGAGTCAAACGTGATACATCTGGAAAAATAGAAACACAATCTCCACAAAATTTAGCTGCTTTCTTCTTAAAATAGGTCTTAAGAATGGCAACCTTGTCTTCCTCAGAGGCCAAGGTTACTAATAAGGTTGCACGAGAAGAAATTTCGTCCTGTGTATCCTCAAGAAAAGCAGTTAGATCAAATTTAGCAGAAACCAAAGCAACTTCACCCTCTTCCTCCACTATGGCAGACGATGTCTTAAAAGACAAATAATAACATTAAGAATTACAAGAGATTCAGCCTGTGGTAGAAGAAGGGTGTCCCTAAGATATTTCTGAAAGAGAATCATAGGGGATAACATAGGACAAACAGGAAAATTAAGCAGACGCAAATTTTTAGAACGTAATTGATTTTCTAGGTTCTCAAGTTTCTGGTGGACTATACTACTATCCTTCGAGTGAACAGATTAAAATTCTGCAAAGGATTTAACCTGAGTATCCATGTTAGAAACCACGGAACTCAAGGCGTCAACTTGAGAACCTAGAACTTGTAATTTTGCAACCGTATCCTTAGTAAATTGACACAATAAAGGAACCGTTTCAGTGAGAACTTGTTCAGTACGGGATACCACTTTCCAGACATCTAAAAGAGAAATAGTTGAGTCCTTAGGGTCCTTAGGAGGAGAAGAAATCTCCTTCCATGACACCACTTTAGGAAGCGCACAGTCCAGTTGCACATTCAGGGAACCTTGGGGTTCAAAAGACACTTCTAAAAAAACCTGGGGGAAGAGGAGGAGTACGCTCAATTGAGCTCAAACTTGCTCCCCCGGATACAGGCTTAGAAAGCACAGTACCTGGACCCGTCGACTGCGGGGTAGAGATCACATGCTTGTCCAAGGCTCCTGCCTGAACCACCTCCACAGGAGACGCCTTCTTCCGTTTACCGCCAGGCATTTTACTTCCCCAGTGCCCTAGCTCCTTCCGGGCTCCTAAGGGGCTCACAAGGGGCCGAACATGCCCCTTCAAACGCGCCCGTTAAAAACGCGCCCCAACAAAGCGCCGACGGCAGAGCGCCGCAGAGCTGCAGTGCTCTCTTATCCGGGCCAGAGGATGACGTCAGCTGGGCTGCTCCACCCACACCGGAAGATCGTACCACCGGCACCCTCAGCCTCCTCAGGAATCAGACAGCAAGATGAAACAAACGCTCCCCTCCTCTTCTGCTTTAATCTCCGTGCCATGTACTTTCCCACTCTATTTTCCCCTTCGAAAAAAGCCTGCCTCAATAATTGTAACCGATGCTGAATCTTTTCTGCCTCCAACCTGTTAAGCTTAGCCCTGGTCTCCATAACCTCTCCCCTATATTTCACACTGACATCCTTGGCGTCTGCCTCTTCCAGCCCAACCAGCCGCTGCCGCAATTGTAGTTAATTTCCCTCTCTTTCCCTCTTTATTCTCGCCCCCCATTTTATCAAGGTACCCCACACCACAGCCTTAAAAGCGTCCCAGACTATCCCCGCCCTCACCTCTCCATTCCTGTTCCTTGCAAAGTATTCTGGAATCACCTCCTCTAGCTCCTTCACCACCCTATCTTCCAATAGGGCCTCATTCAATTTCCAGAATTGTGTCCCCTTGTTTTCTCTTCTACAGCTCAAACGCACAATCACCGGTGCATGATCAGACCACATGATCGGCTCCATTTCCCCTCCCTGCTAACTCTTTCCCTATCCAGATGGTATCCAGCCTGGAGTAGGTGCCATGCACCACTGAATAGAATGAGTACTGGCACCTTCCAGGGTTAAGACCGCCACGCATCAATCAAATCATGGTCCCTGATGAACTTCTGATATTGCCTCATATCCACTCTCCTCCCTTCCCCTTTTCCCATAGAGTCCCTCCCAACCTCCCAGGGCATATTAAAATCCCCTCCACAAATCCTCGCTCCCTCGCCCGCCTTCTTATCCACTTCCTCCCAAAATTCTTTTTGTGTCCCAGTGGGTGCATACACATTGATCACACAGAACCATTCATCTCCAATCCTCATTCGCACCATTAAGTACCTTCCCCCTTTATCCCGAACTATTGTATGGAGATCTACCTTAAGTCACCCACTTACCAATAGTGCTACCCTACCTTTCTTCCGCTCCTTCATATTTGAAGCAAATAATAGTTCAGTATAACCCTTAGGTTTCACCATTGACTCATGCCTTTGTAACAAATGTGTCTCTTGCAGTAAAGCAAGTGAGGCTTTCTGTCGTGATAATTCCTTATATAGCTTCTGTCTCTTAAAGGGTGAATTTAAATCTTTCACATTCAGTGTAACAATTTTCAATTTACCTGCTCTGCCCCACCTCCGAATCTCCCTCCCCTCACTCCTCTCCTCTCCACCCCATCCCTCCCCCTCCCCCCGCTGTCTCTCTCCTCTTCCTTCCTCTCCCCCCTCTTCACTTACCCCATCCCCCTTCCCCCTCCTTCTCCCGTCCACCCCACCTCCCTCTTCCATTACAGTGACGAACTATCAGGTTGCGCCTGTCTCGTATTCCTCCATTCCCCTTCAGTCCCCATCTACCCCACCACATTCACCCCCCTCCTACCTCTACCCCTCCTCCTCCCCACCCCCCTTCTACTCCCCCCACTACCCCTCCACCTCCTTACCCCTACAAACCCAATACTGCCATCAAGTCCAGGGGTTTACTCCTAGACCCCTCCCCTTCCCCCCTAACATTTCAGTAAACCTTCTATCCTTCCCCCCCCATGTATCTTCTTCAGCCTGAGCAACAATGTCTTTCCAGAGTCCTCCACTTCAGCCAGCTCCATTCTCCGCCACTTGCGCTGCTCCTGGGCTCTCTCTGTTCAGCCTTGCCAGCCGTCTCCCCGCCACTGGGACTCTGTGCCACCTCTGACTGTCCCTCTTTGCACTGGGCCTGCCTGTAGGTGCGGCTCCCTCCATCCTTTTCTCCCCTTCTGGCAAGTTCGTTAATCCCAGCTCTTTAAGTGCTTTCCAGGCTTTCTCGATAGTCTGCACTCTTCGCAATCTTCCCTTAACTGTCATCAGCAAGCCAAATGGGAACAGCCACTTATATCTCATGTCCTCCCTTCGCAAGAATGCCGTCACCTCTTTAAGGTTTCTTCTGCGCTGTAGTGTTTCCAATAACAAGTCTTGAAACAATTCGAGCTTATGCTCCTCCCAGGTGAAATGTCTCTCTGTTCTCGCCGCTCTCAGCAGCTTTTCTTTAATTTTGAATGAGCTTAGACATGCTACTATATCCCGTGGCCTATTATCTCTGGCCAGCCCCAGCCCTCTGTGTGCTCTCAATTTTTATGTTCTATGCCTCTCCCCCTTCACCAAGTTCTCCATGTGGCAACAGAGAGTCAAAGATTTTTGCCATTACTTCTTCACAATTCTTATACTGACGAACCTCTGGAAGGCCCCATACCCTGATATTGCATCTGCTGGAGTGGTCTTCTGGAGCGGTCTGCCAGATCCTCCAATTTCATCTGTTGTTCTACTTGCATGCGCTTCACTTCCTCCCAGTCTTTATGTAATTCATCTAGCGCGTCTCCTTGTTGCTCCACCTGGCTCTCTATTTCTTCTACTCGATTTCCCATGTCCACAATATCTTGCCGCAGAGCCTGTATAGACTCTTTCAGTTCATTTTTTACCCCACTGATCTCCGTCTTGATCTCCTCTTTCAACTCCGTTAGCTATAATTTTAGCATGGCTGCCATACCCGGGCTGCAGGCTCTTTCCATCTCCTCCTTCTGCTCCACAGGGTCTTCGTGCTGTGTTTCGCCATCCTTCTGTCCCTCCTTCCCTCCTTTAGTTGCCAGATATGAAGATCTGTACTCTGCCAATTTTTTCCTCACACCTTGACTGCTCTTTGTCTTTTCCATGGGCGCTCTTGTGCCCCCCAGACGAATTGTCTGCGCTTTTATCTCTTCACTCCAGCTCTCCTCTCTTCACTTCGGGCCTCCGATCCTCTTACTGGCCCGCCACACCTCTCTCTGGGTCAACACTCCTCTCTCTGGGCCTCTGCTCCTCTCCTCAGCCCTCCTGCTCTCAACTTTAGGCCTCTGAACCACTCCCCTGGTCTCAGATTCTCTCCCCAGCCCTCCACTCCTCTCTCCGGGCCTCCGCTCCTCTCACCAGGCCTTCCCTTGCACCTCTGGGCCTCCGATCCACTCCTCGGTCCTCCAATCCTTTTCTCCGGGTCTCCTCTCTGTGCCCCGGTCCTTCGGACTTGCTCTCCGGGCTTCCGATCTTCCCTCCAGGCCTCAGCTCCGCTCTCAGACTGCCCCGCACTCCTCCGATCGGGCCCACCACATGGTTCTCCGCTGTGGCTTGCCACGCGGTCCCCCTCTTCGGTCTATTCCTGCCTTTCTCAAAAATCCGTGTTGCTCGCACTGCTTATATTGTTTTATTCCTGGGTTACTCCTCTCCTGCCTCACCCCTCTCTAATCGCTCATTTAGGGGTTCTTTTCCCCTTTAGCACAGGCTTGGGCGGTGGAGCTAGTCTGCTATACCGCCATTCACCCTGAAGACGTCACCAGAAGTCTAGCTTGGCTGTTTTATTACTTGCTTTACTGATTTACACACTGTTTTTCTCACTTTGTTTTCCCGATTCCTCTGCTTTTGTGTCACTACCATAATTTTATAAGACCCATTTTACAGGCATATACTGTCACATATGCGACTTTATAAAATTGCCCCCTATGTGGTATTACAAGGCAAATAAAACCAGTGCCATGTCAGGGAATTTATTTGGCATTTTTTGATCATTTCGTGAGCTCACCCAATAGCTGTTCCCTCCAAGTATACAACCAAGGAGCGAGGTCAAAGTTTTCCTCCATAAATGGACAAAAGGAACCAAACTATCAATTTTCTTACACACAGAACAGTTGGGAGCACAGAGTAAAGCCGTAGTTGGTTTTTGCAGAATATTACTATAAATGAATCTGTTCTTTATACTTTCAGGTGTTACTATGAATGGGACCGCAGCTTCTAAAAATTCCTCCAGGTCAAGCTGTCTGCGGTAGGATGAGTTCTGGGGCAGAGCTAGCACAAGACTGACAAAGGTCAGGGAGTATGCAACAATCACCCAAGCAGTGTAAGAATGATTAAGTATGATGCTGTGTGACACAGGAGGAGCACTACATAAATACTTACCATGGCCAGTGTAAGAGAAGTGGAACAAGTGCAATAAGTTCAGATTAGATTTGCTGCAATTCATGTACCAGACAGTCTTGGTGCTGTATAAATGTTGCTGTTGACATTGCTTACCACACTGCCTACATCATGCAAACTCCAGCATACAAGAAACTGGAAGTTACAACAATCTGATCCTCTCTTCTCTAATGATCAGCCTCCAATACACCTGACTGCAGTGGAAGCAGAATCTAAATCATGAATAAAACTATTAAGCCAGCAAGCAGGAAAAGGTAATGGGAGTAAAGAGTGCAATACTACTGCCACCACTATTAGAATGTATAGGAGGTACTGGAGGAATGACTGTAGGTAGATCTTTGTAGGAGGTACTATTGTGGTGGAGCTTCCCAGAGCAGGATTATCTCTTAGAGAATTACACAGGGGATGGGAGAGGGGAAAACATCTCCCTTACCTTGCACAACACTATCTTTTCAGGAGATTTTGGAAGTTAGTCAGTAGATCTCAATTGCTGTGGCTTAGTCTACATGAACAAGGTAGGTACGGCTAATGGTTCCAGGCCCCATGGAATGTACTAACACTGCTGATAGCAAAGCTTACCTCACCGTCTGCATTAACGAGGTATGTGCGGATACTAGCCCCAGTACCCCAGCCACTCTGGTTCTTCCATACTAGTACTGACGGAGGGCTATGAGCAACACCAGCATCTGAACCCCAAATCTAGAAAGGACACAATGAGAAAGGTTGATGAGGCAGTCAGCAAGTCAATATTCCTCCTGATATCACACAGAATAAAATTAAGACAATGCCTTTTTTTGTGTTTACCACACAACATTTGAATTAGGGCTCTGGATTGTTTTAAGGATGGCTCACCAGAGCTGAAACAGAATTAAAGCTTCTGTCTGCAATGATAGGGAAAAACATTATACACACATCTTTTAGATTCATTCATATGTATGTGTGTATGTAGGGTCCAACCAAGAGGCACGGTACCATGTAAATTATCCAAGGCCCAGTCTATGCATGGTAACACCACCACTCTTTATCGCAAAAATTAAATCAGAGGTACCATAAGTAATCCCACACAGAGGAGGTCCAACCTGCCAACCCGACATGGCCGTGTTTCGGCTATGCCTTCTTCAGGGGTTCTCTAGGCGAACTAAAATCATAAACAATAATACAAATAAAAAAATAAGTAAAAGAACAAATTACAATCATATTAAAACAAAAATACTCACAAAACATGCTATATATTGAACAAATGTAAAAGGAACAAATATAAAACTGATAAGAACATTGTTAAATAAACAACTCAATTACATGAACAACAGTTAAAAGCTTTAAAAATGCCAATTACACTAAGGGATGTGACATGTAACAAAAAAAAAAAAAGAGAACTTTATCACAGGCCGTGATGAACTGTCACTGTCAAAACCCCCTACAACTAAAGAGAGAAGAAAAAGGAAAAAATAATTATTAAATCCAGTTAAAACTACATATATAATCCCTAGGAAACATGTAAAGTGCGACACAAAGAATTGCATACCATAGAAGCAGGAGTGGCACGTCAAACAAAACTATCAAAATTGTGTAGGATAAAAACAGGCAAAACTAGAACTAGATTGTGTGCCTTATCAAAAAGGGAAGGCTGTAATAAGGGCAGTCATATGCTCACCCATGATCTCTACTAAAAATTGTGTACATCAAGGGCTTACAAAGGGAGTAACCAATCGTTACTTAGTCCAACAAAGTCAGTTTATCACTTCTAATCAAAACCACCAATAAAAATGATTCAAAACAGGATTGTATTAAATATTCTCCCTGGTACTGCCATTGTAAATTCTATCCGTAAATTTGATCGTAAATCTTAGAGACCATCAAACTATGTGGTACCTTTTAGTCGTGCAGTCCAGAGCTTCCTCACAGGTAAGAAAAGGCCTGCACCTGCGCTCTGCGAATCTTTTATCCCGGCATGAAGCTATCACAACAGGTCTTCTCAAATTTCAGTTCTGTAATCACTCTTTTTTAATTATAATAGGTACCATGTACCTCCTACTCAGCTGTATTGTCAAAATCATGCCGCAACCCCCCCCCCCCTTAAGGATTCCTTCTGCATAATACATTGTGACCCATGAGAAAAAAAACCACAAAGTAATTTAAGCTACAGAGAAAGCGGTTTTGTTAAAAAGTAAAAAAAAAAAAGAATTATATACATAAATCAATATGAACCAACAAAACAATAAATAAATAAAAATAAAACCAGCCATTAGTATTGTTGGAGCCCCTCACTATATAATCTTTAGAAAAGCAGTACTGATGTCTGATGATGATGTGAAAAAGCCGGCTCAAAGCACAAGTGTATACTAAATACCCAAAATGTCATTACAGCAGAAATAAAACTATAAATAGCTAAAAGCATGGATAAAAACACGAATAAAAAATATGACACACACATACAAATTTAAAAGATAAGATGTGTGTGTAATGTTTTTTTCCCATCACTGCAGATAAAGCAGAAGTAAAGCTATCTGCATTTATTTCTGATGAGCCATCCCTAAAACAAACCAGATCCCTAATTCCAAATGGGAGTTGTGTGCGTGTATAACACACCCACTGTCTCTGAATATATAGCATAGTTACTCACCTGTAACAGGTGATCTCCGGGAACAGCAGGAATTTAGTCTTCACATATGGAGTACCGAAGGTACCGACGGAGCCTGCGCGGGAACGCTACCCAGCGTCCAATAGGAAAGCTTTTGGGAGCATCCCACGGCACCTGCGTGCTGCCTTCCCGCCTTTCCCAACTGTCCCTCTCCAGTTGAGTTTATAGCTGAGACAAAAGAGAGAGGGAAAGAGAGAGAGATAGAGAGATACAACTCCTAGGGGAGGTGGGCGGGTTGTGAAGACTAAATTCCTGCTGTTCCCGGAGATCACCTGTTACAGGTGAGTAACTATGCTATCTCCAGGAACAAGCAGGAATGTAGTCTTCACATATGGGGACTCCCTAGCTGCAGATGCCAGGGAGATGGCCCCAGAAAGTTGTGTGCCCTTGTGAAAGGACTCCACTTCCCCCATGGATCTCTGGCATCCTACCAGGGATGGTGGGTAGGAGTTGATTAAGTCTGGAACAGGTGTTGAAGAACAGCCTGACCAAACAAGGCATCCCGGCGGGAGTCCTTGTCTAAGCAGTAATGGGCTGTGAAGGTATGAACTGAAGCCCAAATAGCTGCTCGAAAGATGTCGTCGATAGACAGAGTGAAGATGAGCCATAGAGGCTGCCATGGCTCTCACACTGTGAGCTGTGACATGGCCTTCGAGAGGAAGGTTCTTAGTCTCATAGGCAAAAGATATACACTGTGCGATCCAGTTGGACAGTGTCCTTTTGGAGACTGGAAGTCCCAAATGACTAGGATCAAAAGCAACAAAGAGCTGAGAGGATTTTCTGTGTTGCTATATCCTTTGCAAGTAAAAGGCCAAAGCTCTTTTACAGTCCAAAGTATGAAGGTTCCTTTCTGCATTTGAGGCGTGAGGCCTTGGAAAGAATACAGGAAGGTAAACCGCTTGGTTCAAATGAAAGGGCGAAACCACCTTTGGCATAAAGTGTGGATGAGTCCTAAGCACTACCTTATCATGATGGAACTTTGTATAAGGAGGATCAGCCACCAAGGCTTGCAATTTACTGATGTGGCGTGCTGATGTGATTTCAATGAGAACGATATCTTTCCAGGAAAGGAATTTCATAGAGGTAGTGGCTAATGATTCAAAGGGCAGTTTCATGAGCTGCACAAGTACCAGATTCAAGTCCCATGCCACTGGTGGTGGCTTAACGGGAGGCTTCGTTAAAAGAAGGCCTCTCATAAATTTCGCTATGAGAGGATGAGAGGAAATAGGTTGTCCATTGAGAGGCTTGAAAGAAGCTGCAATAGCACTCAAATGGACTCTCACTGAATTAGTCTTAAGCCCTGCATTTGATAAATGAAGGAGGTACTCCAGTAAGGATTCCAGAGGGTATCGCAAGAGGGTTAAGACCCTTCTGCGAGCACCATATGGTAAACCTTATCCACTTAAATGCATAAGAGCATCTTGTGAAAGGTTTCCTGGAAGCATGAAGGATATCCTTCACCTGCAGGGAAAGGTTAAGACCGTGAAGTTCTAGGCTTTCAGCAACCAGGCCCTGAGATGCAGCATCCCATCCTCTTGAGAAAGGAGATCTGGAGCAGATCCTAACTCCAGAGGCACAGCTTGAGAGAGATGTAGGAGCAGAGGGTACCACATTTGCCATGGCCAAAGTGGAGCTATGAGAATCATATGACCTCTGTCTCTCTGAAGCTTGAACAGGGTTTTGGGAATTAGGGGAATGGGTGGAAAGGCATACAGGAAGTCCCGACCCCAATGGAGGAGGAAAGCATCCCAGGCCTGACAACCTCGAGCCGGAATTCTGGAACAGAACCGGGGAAGTTTGGCATTCAGCGGACTTGCAAAGAGGACTATGTCCGGGGTTCCCCAAATTTAAAAGCTTTTGGCCACATGGTCTGCATGGAGAGACCATTCGTGTGGAAGCAGAACTCGACTGAGTCTGTCTGCCCAAGAGTTTTGAATGCCTGGAAGATACACTGCAAGGAGATGAATCTGATGCTCTCTGGCGAGGGCCCATAGTCGCAAAGCTTATTTGCAGAGCGACAGAGAGCCTGTTCCGCCCTGCTTGTTCACATAGAACATGGCTACTTGATTGTCCGTTTGAACTAGGACTGTCTTGTAGCTGAGCTGGGTGTGAAATACTCGAAGAGCAAGGAAGATTGCTCTGAGCTCCAGATTGATATGGAGATAGGCCTCCTGTGGAGTCCATGTACCCTGGGTAGAGAGGCCTTGCAGGTGGGCTCCCCAACCCACCTGGGAAGCATCTTTTGTTAGAGTGGCTTGGGGTGGGGGTTGCTGAAAAGGAGACCCCACCAAAAGGTTTTAGGGGTGACTGCCACCATTGGAGGGACAAAATAAGGCAATCTGAGTGTGCTATTTTGTCTGACAGGCAACCTGACGCCTGAGTCCACTGAGTGGATAAGGTCCACTGGGCTGCCCTCATATGGAGGCGAGCATAAGGAACCACATGCACGGTGGATGCCATGTGGCCTAGCAACTAACATTTCCCGAACAGTGAGGTGAGGTTTTAGCACTGCTTGGGAAGCTAACTGCAGAATGCGAAGGCAGCGGGGCTGTGGAAGGAAGGCCCTTGTCTGTCTGGTATCCAGAAGAGCTCCTATAAAAACTCTAGGGATTGAGTGGGAGCAAGGTTGGACTTTGGGAAGTTTATGACAAGTCCCAAATACTGAAGGATGCGCATTGTGCGAGACAGAGCAACCCTGGCCTCTGGCTCTGAAGGGGCTCGAATGAGCCAGTCATCTAAGTAAGGAAAGACAAATATTCCCAGGGTACGGAGAAATGCTGCTACCACAGCCATGCATTTTGTGAACACCCTTCGTGCAGAAGCTAGGCCAAAAGGAAGAACCCTGTATTGGTAGTGCTTCCCTTGAAACAGGAATCGAAGGAACCTTCGGTGAGTTGGATGGATAAGAACATGAGTGTACGCATCCTTGAAATCTAGAGAACAAAGCCAATCCTGACTCTGAAGGTATGGCAGCAGAGTTCCTAGAGAAATCATTTTGAACCTCTCTCTGAACAGGAATTTGTTCAATTCTCTGAGGTCTAGAATGGGTCTGTGTCTTCCTGTTTTCTTTGGAATAAGGAAATAGGGGGAGTAAAAACCTGTATCCTGTTGGGGAATGGGTACCTCTTCTATTGCCCCTTGAGCAAGGAGCATAGTGACTTCTTGATCTAACCAGTTATTGAGAGAGGTCTGAGACTTGAACTGTCTTACCACTGTAGGAGAGGGCATGCTGAGGAAATGAAGCTTGTACCCCTCTCTTACAATAGACAGAGTCCAATTTTCTGCTGTTATCTTACCCCATCTGGGGGCAAAATGACATAACCTTCCTGGGATGGTGGAGGGTTCTGGGCCGTTCAGGGCCAGGAAGGCAAAGTTCTCTAGACAGGAGTCAAAGCCCCTGTGGAGGCTGAGTCTGCTGAGCCGATTGAGGCTTAGCTGCTTTTGGTTTCCTTTGTTGCCTAGGTTGTTGCTGCTGTCCCTTTTGGGCAGACTAACCTAAACGATGTCCCTGCTGGTTAAAGGAGTGATACAACTTTTTCTTCTTGCTGAAGAATGGTTTCTTAGAGGATCTTTTCCTCGCAGGATCAGCTGTAGATTTAGACAATCTATCCAAAGTGATATTGTCAGCATCTATCTCATTAGCTTTTTCCTGCCAATTCTTGCCAAAGAGATTCTCTCCTGTGCAAGGTATATTCCCCAGTTTGTCCTGTACTCAGATTTCCAAGTCAGATGCCTGGAGCCAGGCAATTCTACGTGCACCTATGGCAATAGCAAAGGTTCTGCTTATGCATTCAAAGCAGTCAAAGGCTGCACGATTCACAAACTTGGAAACATCCTGAGCATGTTTAACAAGAGCAAGATAATCTTGCCTTTTATCATCAGGAAGGTGAGGGCTCATAAGCTCTAGGTCTCCTGTGACCTCCTTAAGGAACATTCCCATATACAAGATATAGGAAATGATCCTAGCAGAAAGCATGGAAGCCTGGAAGGATCGACGTCCAAAGGCATCAAGAGTCCTACACTCACCTCCTGGAGGATTAGATGCATGCCTTTTTGCACTCTTTATCTGTCTCATGGCTGATTCCACCAACATGGAATGGTGTGGTAATTGAGTCTTCTGAAACCCAGGACAAGGAGGAACTTGATACACAGTGTCGAGTCTTCGAGAGTGAGGAGATCTGGTCAGAGGTGTTTCCCACATCTTTAACATAAGATCATGCAAGATCTCATGAATAGGTAAGGTAGCTGCCTCCTTGGGAGCTTTAGGGTATTGTAGGATTTCTAATTCCTTTACCCTAGGCTCTTTTTCAGGAGCCACTGTGATGGAAAGACCTCGGGCCACATCTTGGATAAAATCCTGAAAGGACATATCCTCTGGTGGAGACATCCTATGCTGTGGAGAAGAGGAATCCTCAGGAAGAAGTACTCTGGTATCGGCAGAGCTTTCAGAGTCTTCAGACTCATCTGAGGATTCGAAGTATCTCCGATCTGGGTGATCGTGCAAGGCACGGTACCAGTACCGGTACCGATCGAAGTCGGCATCGGAGTGGTACGGTACCGACTTGTCGATGCCGGATATAGACGCATGACTCGGTCCTGGTAGAATACCTGCAGATGCCGATGCAGTCGGTGCCGGTACCGGTTGAATTGTCTGAAGCGGTTTCAGGGGCATCGAGATCGTGAGAAGAGCCACCAGACTGAGTTCAATAGGCAAGAATCTCTGGTCTACCTATGCTGCCGATGCTTGGGTATCGGTGCCGGATGAAGCGGCTGGAACCCCAGAGCATGGCACCAGTAGTTCTGCCGAGGATGAAGCCTCGAGAACATCTTGGAGCCCCGTTAGTGCTTTGGAAGCTGAAGCCTCCTGCCGGGGCAATTTTGCTGGTGAAAGTCCCTCAAGAGCAATGCCAGAGGCATCTTGATGTTCAGGAGGAGATCTACCCTTTGAGGACCGGCTAGATTTATGTTTAGTTACCTGAGATCCTTGGGAGGAAGATGAAGCCCTGGAAGACGTTGATGCCATGGAGGCTGCATCGGAGGGAAAAAGGGTGCTGAGTTTAGCAGCTCGGTTTTGCCGGGCTCTTTTTGACATCATCCCACAGGCAACACACTCCGAAATAGAGTGGTCAGGACCTAAACATTTGAGGTATCACTCATGGCTGTCGGTGACGGAGATGGTACCGCCACAATTAGAACACTTTTTAAAACCTGAAGCAGGTTTTTCCGTTTTGAGGGAAAAAATTGGGCCCAGTGCCCAAAATGGCGTGTGGCACCCGAGAAGAAAATTACTGGAGAAAGACTCCAGAAAAAGCTTTTTGGGTTTTTTTTTAGAAAAAAGAAAAGAACCGGCGGTACTGGTATAGGGTCAAGGGAAGGCTGACGCGACCACAAAAAAGAAGAATAAGAAGGGAGATTTTCTGCAGTGACAGGATGTGCAACCTGTCGGCTCCACGGAAAACGAAGAACTGGAGAGGGACAGTTGGGAAAGGCGGGAAGGCAGCACGCAGGCGCTGTGGGATGCTCCCAAAAGCTTTCCTATTGGACGCTGGGGAGCGTTCCTGCGCAGGCTCCATCGGTACCGACGATACCCCATATGTGAAGACTACATTCCTGCTTGTTCCTGGATATAAATTCTGCATGCGCATTAGTTTTTGTACAAATTGAAAAAAAAAAAAGATGAAAACTGATTTTTAGTTTGTTTTGCGGTCAGCTGACTGCACATGCTCAGAAAAATTTCTCAAATTGTAATTTGTTAACTTTGCTTTCATCAAGCACACAGCTGCTGCCAGATACACCAGAGCCAATCTGTGAGTGGGGGAAAAGGTCAAGAAGGATCACTAGCAGCTAGCATGAGGTACTGCAGCCGATCATACTGCAAATCATTGACGAGCAGTCAGAGAAATATATCCCTGCCTAAGTTCTGCTAGTGGAGGAGTAGCCTAGTGGTTAGAGCAACTGTCTAGTACCCAGAAGATCAAGAAACTCTATCCCGTGTATATAGGTCCTATACATGCTACAAATATGTACATAGTTTCCCTAAGTTATAATCCCAGTTGTATATTTCCTGTTATATGTAAACTCACCACAGTCTGTTGATTGAAATGAGTATTCCTGTTTAATGTAAACCGCGCTGATGAAAAAGAGTGCGGTATAGAAGAAATACAAATAAATAAATAAAGGGTTTGATTCCCACTGGCACTCCTTGTGACTTTGAGCAAGTCACTTTACCCTCCATTGCCTCGGAAGAAAAGGCTAGCAATCTACTTCCGGTGATACATTGCCAAGAAAACCCAGAGGTAGCTGGGTCACTATGAGTCAACACTGACTCTATGGCACTAAAAAAAAAAAAAAAAGTTCTGCAAATCCCATGAGTGATCAGAACTGCAAGGACACAGCTCAGCCAGAGAAACATTTTGGGCCTGACTTTTAGAGAAAGAGGAAGGAAGGGGTGCTGGATATTAGGATTATAAAAGATGAAGAAAAAAATGACTGAAAACACAGCAGCTTCAATCTGAATCTCTCCTAAGTGAGAAATTCAGATATATTGCTAGGCATTAAACAAGAGGATGGAGTGGCATATGGAATCAGATGAGTCTGGGATGTCATTCCCAGCAAAAGCAAGATAGTGGTGGGGAAAACAACAAAATAAACCATCTTAGCTAAATACTTATCAGCAACAAGTTAAAGGAGGATAATAGGAAAAGCGTAGTTACTCACCTGTAACAGGTGATCTCCGGGAACAGCAGGAATTGAGTCTTCACATATGGGCATCGTCAGCACCAACTGAGCCCGCGCAGGAACGCTCCCCAGCGTCCTATAGGAAAGCCTTTGGGAGCATACCACTGTGACTGTGCTGCTGCCTTCCCGCCTTTCCAACTCACCCTCTTCAGTTGGGTTTGTAGCTGAGACAAAGGAGAGAAGGAAAGAGAGATAGAGATATAACTCCTAGCGGAGATGGGTGGGTTCTGAAAACTCAATTCCTCTTGTTCCTGGAGATCACCTGCTACATGTGAGTAACTATGCTATCTCCAGGAACAAGCAGGAATGTAGTCTTCACATATGGGGACTCCCAAGCTTAGAATGCCAGGGAGATGACCCCAGAAAGCTGTGAAACCCAGGCTGAGGTGGGTCCTGCTTCTTCCCAAGGATCTCTGGTATCAAAACCCGGGATGGGGGGTAGGAGTTGTTCTAAGTCTGAAAGAGATGCTGGAGAACAGCCTAGCCAAACGAGGCATCCCAAATAGAATCCCTGTCCAAGCAGTAATGGGCTGCAAAGGTATGGACCGAAGACCAAGTGGCTGCTTTACAGATGTCGTCAATCGACACCGAGCGAAGGTTGGCCATAGAGGCAGCTATTGCTCTCACATTGTGAGCTGTGACATGACCTTCGAGAGAAAGTCCCTTACTCTCATAGGTAAAGAATATGCAGTCTGCAAGCCACTTAGAGAAAGTTCTCTTGGAAACTGCTAAAGAGTAGTTACTCACCTGTAACAGGTGTTCTCCAGGAGCAGCAGGAATCAGTCCTCACATATGGGTGTCATTGGCGCCGATGAAGCCCTAGCGGATCATTTCCCCAGCTTTCTATGAAAGCCTTTGGGAATGCAGGCACGCATGCGCGGTTCCCTTCCCGCCTAAAGGTGCCATCTTACCTCAGTCAAATGACATAGCTAAGAACAGCACACAAAAATGAAAAATAAACTATGTACAACTGCAACTCCAAGGGGAGGAGGGAGGGTTGTGAGGACTGATTCCTGCTGCTCCTGGAGAACACCTGTTACAGGTGAGTAACTACTCTTTCTCCAGGACCAAGCAGGAAGTCAGTCCTCACATATGGGTGACTCCCTAGCTCTGGGCTACCGAGGAACCCAGGCTGAACAAGAGAACTCCCTCTAGTCTCAGCAGCAAAGGAAGGCTTTTCAAGGACACAACCTCCACCGGTAGCCCAACAGAGGGCAGGAGGGCAGGAGTTGCCTAAACCTCAAAGAGATTCCGGACTACTGCTTAGCCAAAAGCACTGTCCCTACGGGACTCCCTCTCCAGACAGTAATGGGCTGCAAAGGTCTGGCTTGAAGACCAAGTTGCAGCCCTGCAGATGTCTGCCAAGGGCACAGAGCGGAGATGAGCCACTGAGGCAGCCATTGCCCTGACAAGGTGGGCCATAACCCGACCCTGCAAAGGAAGGTCAGCCGCCTTGTAAGCCCAGGTGATACAGTCAGCCACCCAGATGGACAAGGTACGCTTGGACACAGCCAACCCTATCTTATTAGGGTCAAAGGAGACAAAGAGCTGAGTAGCCCTTCTATGCCCCTGCGTACGGTCAAGGTAGAAGGATAAGGCCCTCCTACAGTCCAGGGTATGCAGAATTGCTTCAGCCTGGCTTGCATGAGGCCTAGGGAAGAATGTTGGAAGAACCACCTCCTGACTTGAGGTGGAACAAGGAGACAACTTTTGGGAGGAACTTTGGATGAGTCCTGAGGACTACCCTGTTCCTATAAATCCTGGTGTAAGGCCTATCACAGACCAGGGCCTGAAGCTCACTCACTCGCATAGCCGAAGGAAGGGCTATCAGGAAGAGTGTCTTACAGGAGAGGAAGCGTAGTGGGCAAGTAGCCATGGGCTCAAAAGGTGGGCGAGTCAGTTGCTGCAAGACCACATTCAACTCCCACTCAGGGGCAGGACGACGGATTGGGGGCTTGAGTAAAAGCAAGCCCCTGAGAAAGCGGGACACCAAGGGGTGACCCAAGAGAGAATGTCCCTCCACCAGTGAGTGGTGAGCTGCTAGAGCTGAGAGGTAGACCCAAACAGAATTGGACTTAAGTCCCTAATTGGATAAGTGCAGTAAGTACTGAAGCACTACTGGTACAGTACAGGAGAAAGGATCCTCTGTACGTAGCTGACACCACACAGAAAACCTTTTCCATTTGAGAGCATAGGTTTTCCTAGTGGACTGTTTCCTAGAGGCTAGGACAACTTTCTCAACTTCCTGAGGTAGGCCCCAGGGAGCCAAAACTACCCTTGCAGCTTCCAGGCCATCAAATTGAGAGATTTGAGATTGGGGTGCAGAAGGGAACCCTGCTCCTGTGAGAGAAGGTTGGGTTGCAACCTCCGAGGCAGTGGGAGATCCACCGCCAGTTGAAGCAGAAGTGGAAACCAAGGCTGTCTCGGCCACCTGGGAGCTACCAGCAGGACCGAGGCCTTGTCCTGAAGAATTTTGAAGAGAGCTCGGGCCACCAAGGGCGTGGGAGGAAACGCATACAGGAGGCCCTGAGACCATGGAATCAGAAAAGCATCTGCTGCCATCCTCAGAGGATGCAGTTGCCTGGAGCAGAACTTTGGCAGTTGCTTGTTCACTGGACTGGCAAAGAGATCTATCAAAGGGAGACCCCATTTTAGGAAGATCTTCTGAACTAGTGAAGGATGCAGCTGCCACTCGTGGGGCTGCAGAATCCTGCTTAATCTGTCGGCCAGGCAGTTGTCCTGGCCCGGAAGGTACACAGCCTTGAGGAGCATGTTGTGCTTGAGGGCAAATGAACAAAGGTCTTGAGCCTCCTGACAAAGGATTCTGGACCCAGTCCCGCCCTGTTTGTCTGAACCAGGACAGATTGATGAGCCAGGGTAGGAGAGAAAGCTTTTAGCGCTAATCGAATAGCTCTGAGTTCGAGGAGATTGATCTGCTGTGCAGCTTCCCAAGGAGACCACAGGCCCTGGGTGCACTTGCTTAGACAATGAGTTCCCCAGGCCTGCAGGGAGGTGTCGGTGGTCAGCACCACAGTGTGCCCAGGAATCTGAAAAGGCACCCCCTTCAGTAGATTGGGTGGGTGCAGTCACCAGTTGAGGGAGTGCAGAAATTGTCTGGACACCCTTATCCTGTCCCTGAGGCTGCCTGTGGCCTGTGACCACTGAGTCCGAAGGCACCACTGTGCAGGCCTCATATGGAGCCTGGCATTGGGGGTCACATGTACTGTCGAAGACATGTGGCATAGAAGCCTCAGGCAGAGTCTGGCGGAGACTAGTGACCTGCTGAGAAACTGGTTTGCCAAGGCTATTAATCTGTGAGCTCTGTCTTCTGGCAAGAAAGCTTTTGCCAGTAGAGAGTCCAGCCTTGCTCCTATGAACTCCAAGTTCTGGGAGGGGAGCAAAGTGGACTTTGCGAAGTTTATTACAAACCCTAGACTTTGAAGAAGAGCAATAGTTCTGAGGGTGGCTTGTCTGGCCTCCTGGCACGTCTGACCCCTGATGAGCCAGTCGTCCAGACAGGGGAAGACAAAGACTCCCTGATTTCTCAGGTAGGCCGCCACCACTGCCGGGCACTTGGTAAAGACCCTGGGAGCGGAGGTGAGGCCAAAAGGCAGTACTCTGTACTGATAATGGTTTCCTCCCACAATGAACCTGAGGTACTTTCTGTGGTCTGGATGAATGAGGATGTGAGTGTACGCATCCTTTCGATCTAAGGAGCATAGCCAATCTCCCTGCTGGAGGTAGGGCAGAAGTGTTCCAAGAGTAAGCATCTTGAACTTTTCTTTCTCTAGGAACTTGAGGTTCCTGAGGTCCAGAATGGGTTGAAGGCAACCGGTTCTTTTGGGCACCAGGAAATACCTGGAGTAGAATCCGTGACCTTGCAAGTGGGGAGGCACAGGGTCCACCGCCCTGTCCACCAACAGACCTTGAAGCTCTTGAAGGAGAAGGTCTGTGTGCAGGGGAGGCCTTGGAGGCTCCCCTGGAAAAGTATGGAGGAGGCAGTTGGTGAAAATGCAGGGCATAGCCCCTGTGGACTATGTCCAACACCCAACTGTCCCCGGTGATGAGGGGCCACTGGTGGGAAAAGAGGGTGAGGTGACCTCCTGTGCAGGGTTGGGAGAGCAGGGATGGAGAGGCTATGCTCAAGAAGTCAAAAAACCCCACCCTGCTGAGTGGGAGCAGGAGCCGGAGGCTTGGGGGTCCTCTGCCTACGGGGCCCAATACCCTGCCCCTTGGCTTGCTGACCCTGGGGTGCAGCTTGGGCAGCCTGATATTGGGGGTACAGTTTGTAGGCAGTGCCCTTCCTCGGGTAAAAGGGCTTTTTACCCGAGCCCTTCTTTTTATGAGAAGGGGCAGAGGTCTTCCTAGACAGCCTTGTCCGTGTAAGGTGCTCTGTTTCGAGCTGGGCGGCCTTCTCGGTCATGGGCTTGCTAAAAAGGTTTTCACCTCGGCAAGGGACATCGACCAACTTGTCCTGAACCCATGGCTCAAGGTCCGAGGACTGCAGCCATGCCTGGCGTCGAGCCGCAATACCGGCTGCCGCAACTCGGGCCGAAGCCTCGAAGTCATCGTAGGCGGCAAAGGACATGAACTTCGAGCAGTCCCGAATCCCCGAGGACAAGGACTTGAATCTCTGCAAGGGTTCCCCGGAGAGTCCAGCAGAGAAGCCGGCCAACTCCTTGGCCAGGTCCCGCAAGTACATGTCCATGTACAGCTGGTAAGACTGGACACGGCAAGCAAGCATCGAGCCCTGGAAGCACTTTCTACCGACGCCATCGAGGCTCCGGGCCTCCCTGCCGGGGGGGGGGAGGGCACCGCGGAGTCCATCTTCTGGCTCTTTAGACGATGCATGGCCGATTCCACAACCATGGAATGGTGTGGTAGCTGTGCCTTTTGAAAGCCAGGGCTCTTTCTGAGTCGATAGATCGAGTCGACTCGCTTGCTTAAAACCGGCGCCGAGGCCGGTGCCTCCCACATCCTGAAGAGGAGCCGTTCCAGCATCGGAGGAACCGGGACAGTAAAGGTCTCCTTCGGAGGAGAGTCATAATGCAGGGCCTCAAGCTCCTCAGGGTCCGCCGGAATAGCCAAGGCAGTGGCCATATCCCGGACGAACTCCGAGAACCGAGTATCCTCCAGAGGGGATATACTCCGGGGCTCAGACTGCGGTGAGTCCGACGGGACGCACCGAGTCTTGAACGTATCGGGAGACTCCTCATCCTCCGTCTCCCAGGCGGACTCGTCCGACGAGGAGTCAGGGTCCGACCCCGCGGGGCCCTGGAGCACCCGCCCCGACGCCGGAGGCACCGGCATCGACGCCCTCGGTCCCCAGCGGGAGGTCGAGGGAGACCTCAACCGAGGTCGACTTCGAGCCATGATGGACTCGAGTATCGGCTCGGTCTCCGGAGTCAACTTCGAAGTCGATGTCCCGGTGGTCGGGGCAGATGCGCCAGACAGGCTGGCCATCAGTGCCCGCTGCTGCTCCATGAAGGCAGACAGTCTGCTCTCCAAGGCTGTCATCCTGAGACTCAGCTCGGGAGACGCAGCAGCCACCGACTCGGGCCCCGGCGGCTCTCTGGGAGGAGAGTCCTCGAGGACTACGGGGCTTACGTGTCCAGCAGACTCCGGCTCCACGCGAGGAACTTTGGCAGGCTTCTCTTGGTCCACGGGCCCGGGGCGACGGTCGGGGGTCTTAGACCTGGCCCGTGAGGAGCCAGGGACCTCCGACGACGACGCCCTCGCGAGCCGCTTATTCCTCTTGCGTTCCCGGTCGGGGGGACCCCCTGTCCGAGGAGCTTCGATGGCGCTCGAGGCCTCAGACGAGGTTCGGGCCCGGCTGGAGGCTGATTCCGAGAAAAGCCTTTCCTTCTGCTGCTGACGACTTTGGAGTGACTTGGAAGACATCTTCCCACAAGGTCCACACGACTTAGGGTCATGATCAGGACCGAGGCACCGAAGGCAGCAGTCGTGTGTGTCGGTGAGAGACATTAATTTCTTACACCGATCACACTTCTTGAAACCGCTGGAAGCCATCGGGGAAAAAAGAGTCGAACGCCAGCCACGAAGGGCAAAAACCGAAAAAGAAGAATTGGGCTCGATACCGGTGTACCGAACCCAGCAGGAGGGGAAACGGCGTCGAACCGGGAAAAAAAACAGCGAGAATCACCGAAAAAAAATCTACTTTTATCCGGGATGACAGGACACACGTCCGGTGGGCTTCTTGGAAAAAAAGAGACTGAGGTAAGATGGCACCTTTAGGCAGGAAGGGAACCGCGCATGCGTGCCTGCATTCCCAAAGGCTTTCATAGAAAGCTGGGGAAATGCTCCGCTAGGGCTTCATCGGCGCCGATGACACCCATATGTGAGGACCGACTTCCTGCTTGGTCCTGGAGAAACCCAGGTGACTGGAATCAAAGGCAACAAAAAGCTGTGAAGCCTTTCTATGTTGCCTAGTCCTCTGAAGGTAAAAGGCTTAAAGTCTTTTACAATCTAAAGTGTGAAGATTCCTTTCTGCATTAGAGGCATGAGGCCTAGGGAAG
Organism: Ichthyophis bannanicus; assembly: GCA_033557465.1. NCBI lineage: Eukaryota > Metazoa > Chordata > Amphibia > Gymnophiona > Ichthyophiidae > Ichthyophis > Ichthyophis bannanicus. Next base: position 217,513,137 of record CM066039.1, on the reverse strand, counting down.
AAGACAGGAAGGTAAACAGACTGGTTTAAATGAAAAGGCGAAACCACCTTTGGCATAAAGTGAGGATGAGTCCTAAGGACTACTTTATCATGGTGGAACCTTGTATAAGGAGGATCAGCCACTAAAACTTGCTGCTCACTGATGCGTCTTGCAGAAGTGAGGGCGATTAGGAAAATTACCTTCCAAGAAAGAAACTTTAGAGATGTAGTGGCTAAGGGCTCGAAAGGCGGTTTGGTAAGCTGCCCAAGGACAAGATTTAAATCCCATGCCAAGGGTGGTGGCTGAATGGGAGGTTTAGTCAAGAGCAGGCCTCTCAAACCACGCTACAAGCGGTTGAGGGGAGACAGATTGCCCATCAAAAGGCTTGTGGAAAGCTGCAATGGCACTAAGGTGGACCCTTACTGAATTAGTCTTAAGACCAGAGGATGACAGGTGGAGGAGATACTCTAGTAACGCCTCTACTGGAACTGAAAAAGGATTAAGTTCCTTTTTTGAACACCAGATAGAGAACCTTCTCCACTTAAAAGCATAGGCACGCCTTGTGGAAGGTTTCCTAGAGACCAAAAGGATATCTTTAACCTGTTGAGAGAGGTTGATATTCTGGAATTCTAAGCTCTCAGCAGCCATGCCATCAAGTGTACAGACCGAGGATTCGGGTGCAAAAGCATCCCGTCCTCCTGGGATAGGAGATCTGGAGCACATCCCAACTTCAGAGGCCTGGCTTGAGAGAGACGTAGAAGCAGTGGATACGTCTGTCGTGGCCAGTGTGGGGCTATGAGGATCATATGGCCCCTGTCTCTCTGAAGTTTGAACAGTCTTGGGAATGAGGGGAATGGGTGGGTAGGTATAAAGGAAGTCCTGACCACAGTGGAGGTGGAAAGCATCCATTGCCTGACTGTTCCGAGCCAGAATTCTGGAACAGAATCGGGGAAGTTTGACATTCTGAGGACTTGCAAACAGGTCTATATCTGGAGTTCCCCAGATCCAAAAGATTCAAGCAATTTGCTCTGGATGAAGAGACCACTCGTGTGGCAGCAGTACTCGACTGAGTTTGTCTGCCAGAAGATTTTGTGTGCCTGGAACATACACCGCTAGTAGGTGAATCTGAAGGCCTCTTGCGAAGGACAAGAGGCGCAGAGCTTCGTTGCACAACACCTGAGAGCCTGTTCCGCCCTGCTTGTTCACATAGAACATGGCTACCTGATTGTCCGTCTGGACAAGAACTGTCTTGTAGCTCAGGTGGTCCTGAAATACTCGGAGAGCATAGAAAATGGCTCTGAGTTCCAGTAGATTTATGTGAAGACAAGCCTCCTGTTCGGTCCTGAGACCTTGAGTGGAGAGATTGTCCATTTGAGCTCCCCAACCCGACTTGGATGCATCCGATGTCAAGGTAGCTTGGTGTAGTGGCTGATGAAAAGGTGACCCTACAAGGTGGTTTTCTAGTGATTGCCTAGTGAGGCATGCAGAGTTTCTGATTTTGTCCCCCAGGCGACCTGACGCCTGTGTCCACTGAGAGGCTAGGGTCCACTGGGCTGCTCGCATGTGTAGGCGAGCATAGGGGACCACATGAACAGTGGACGCCATATGCCCCAGCAACTGAAGCATTTCTCGAGCAGTCAGGAAGGTTTTCATAGCTGCTTGAGAGGCCAGTTGAAGTATTTGAGCACAGCAGAGTTGTGGCAGGAAAGCCCTTGACTGCCATGTGTCTAGAAGAGCCCCTATGAACTCTAGCGATTGAGACGGGGTGAGATGGGATTTTGGGAGGTTTATGACCAGTCCCAAATATTGCAGGATTTGCATCGTGCAGGAAAGACCGGAGCTGGCTTCTGGAGCTGTTGATGCTCCGATTAGCCAGTTGTCTAAGTAGGGGAAGACAAATATCCCTAGAGTCCTTAGAAATGCTGCTACTACTGCCATGCATTTTGTGAAGACTCTTGGGGCGGAAGTCAGGCCAAAGGGTAGAACTCTGTACTGGTAATGTCTTCCCTGAAAAAGGAATCGAAGAAACCTTCTGTGTTCTGCATGAATAAGGATATGTGTACCGGCGTCTTTTAGACCTAGAGAACATAGCCAATCCTGACTCTGAATGTAAGGGAGAAGTGTTCCGAGAGAGATCATTTTGAATTTTTCTCGGAACAGATACTTGTTTAACTCCCTGAGGTCCAAAATGTGCCTGTACCCTCCTGTTTTCTTTGGTATGAGGAAGTAGGGGGAGTAAAATCCCAGGCCCTGTTGAGAAACAGGTACCTCCTCTATTGAATCCTGAGCAAGGAGAGAGGTGGCCTCTTGACACAAGAGAGTGGTGAGGGGGGGCCGAGAACTGAACTCTTGGAGTAGAGAGAGGGGGCATTGTGTGGAAGTGAAGTTTGTACCCCTCTGTCACTATGGAGAGAGTCCACTGCTCTGATGTTATCTGCTGCCACCTCTTGGCAAAATGACACAGTCTGCCTGGAATGTTGAGAGGCTCTGGACCTTTTAGAGGTAGGATGACTAGATTTCCTAGGAAGGAGTCAAATACCTTGTGGAGGCTGTGTCTGCTGAGCTGGTTGAGCTCTGGGGACTTGAGCCTTTCTTTGTTGTTTCGGCTGTTGCTGCCCCTTTTGGGGAGCATGGACTGGGCAGTGGACAGTTTGGGTGTAAGACGGATAGAATTTATTTTTCTTGTTGAGAAAGGGTTTCTTAACTGCCTTTTTCTTAGCTGGGTTGGCAGTGGTCCTGGATAGTCTATTCAAGGTAGTTTTCTTGGACTCAAGCTGAGAAGCTTTATCCTGCCAATCCTTGCCAAAAAGGTTTTATCCCGTGCAAGGAATATTTCCCAGCTTGTCTAGCACCCACTGCTCTAAATTGGATGCTTGTAACCAAGCAATCCGACGTGCACCGACAGAAATAGCAGAGGTTCTGCTAATGCATTCAGAACAATCAAAGGTTGCCCTGTTCATGAACTTAGAAACATTTTGGGCATGCTTAACAAGAATAAGGAAATCTGTCCTCTTGTCATCGGGGAGAGGAGGAGCCATGAGTTCCAAATCTTTAGCAACCCTCGAAGAAACATACCCATGTAAAGTATGTAAGAACTTATTCTGGCCGATAACAGAGGCCTGAAAACATCGACGACCAAAGGCATCGAGAGTCCTTGCCTCACAGCCTGGAGGATTAGAGGAATGCGTCTTGGCACTTTTGATTCGGAGCATAGCTGATTCCAACACGTTTTTTGGAACACTGTGGTACCCGGTACACTGTATCGAGCCTTTGAGACTGTGGAGATACCGTTAAAGGTGTTTCCCACATCCTAAGCATGAGATCATGCAAAATCCAGTGTATGGGAAGGGTTGCGGCCTCCTTAGGGGCTGCCAGATACTGAAGAATTTCTAGTTCTTCATCTCTCGGTTCTTTCTCGGGGGTCCAAGCTACATCCCGTATAAAGTCTTGAAAAGACATGTCCTCCGGAGGAGACATCCAAATTTGCGGCAAAGGAGAGGGATCTTCTGAGAGAACCACACTGATACCGATTGAGTCTTCTGATTCAGATGACTCTGATGACTCTAAGTACGTACGGGCTGGGTGCTCTCGCACTGCCTGTCGACGGTATCGATCGAAGTCGGCATCGGAATGACTCGATACCGGACCCTCTATGCCAGACACCGATTCTACGGCCGGCATGGGTGGAAGCATGGAAAGTGGCACAACGGTAGATGCAGATCGGTACCGAGGCTTCTAACAAGGCCGCAAGACTGTGCTCAATGGCTAGGATACTTTGATCCATGGAGCCCGCCAATGTTTGGGTGTCGGTACCCGCGGAGCGGGCCACGACCCCAGAACATGGAACCAAGAGTTCTCCGGAGGTGGAGGCCTCGGGAACATCCTGGGACCCCGTTAATGCCTTGGAGGCAATGACCTCCCACCAGGGTTGTTTGGCTGGAGTAATGTATTCTCATCGAGGGCAATGCTAGTAGCATCTCTATGCTTAGGAGATCTACCCTTTGAGGACCAGCCGGTCTTGGAGGAAAACCTGAGTTTGGTTACCTGCGATCCATGGGAGGAAGATGAAGCCCTGGACGTCGTTGATGCAACGGACATTGCATCTGAGGCAAAGAGGGTGCCGCGTTTCGCAGCTCTATTCTGCAGGCCCCTCTTAGTCATCTTTCTGCAAAGGAGACACTCCAATGGCGAATGGTCAGGGCTCAAATATTTAAGACACCAGTCATGGGTGTCGGCAGCAGAAATGCTACTGCCACATTTTGAACATTTTTTGAAAGCACTAGTTGGTTTCTCCATTTTGGAAGAAAATAGGGCCTAGTGCCCAAAATGGCACTGAAGCACCAGAGGGACAGACCCTCAAGAAAAAGCTTTTTTTTTTTTTTAAAGAAAGAAGAAGAAAATAAAGACGACACCGGTGGTACCAGTGTAAGCGTCGACGGGAAAGCATACGCGACCACATAAAAGAAGATTTTCTGCAGTAACAGGGTTTGCTGTCTGTCGGCTCTGTGGAAAATGAAAAACTGAAGAGGGAGAGTTGGAAAGGAAGAAGCGCAGGCACAGTGGGATGCTCCCAAAGGCTTTCCTATAGGACGCTGGGGAGCGTTCCCGCATGGGCTCCGCCGGTACTGACGATACCCATATGTGAAGACTACATTCCTGCTTGTTCCTGGAGATAAAGACTATACAGATGAGACCCAACAAGAAATGGCTGGAAAGCACTGAGCACGAACACTCAAGTCTAAATAATAAAGATCCAGATTTGCAGCTTAATGGTGAAGCATACTCAGATATTTTTATTACAGAGACATCCCTGGGGACACAGTTATTCTCCATGGATGGCAAGGATTGCTCCATCCACGATGGAGCCAAGTAGTCCTTGCTTCCCAGAGCTTGGGAAGTTCTAGAAATACACAGTAAGCCTGCATGGGAGTTATCGTGCTCTACCCTATAGTGAAGACCATCAATATTTCTTCATCCGCTAATGCAGTCTGATGTCCTTCGACTTCCTCAATTCTCAGTCCTCTCAATGTCTACTTCATCATTTTATAACTGAGAGAATTCAACTTGGCCAATATTAGTTTTACAATGTCTGAGAAAAACGCCAGGTTTGGAATGCTGCCTAAATTGTAATAAAAAGATGTCAGCGTCTGATACTCATGGCAAATATACCCAACTGCATGGGCACCCATTAAAATCTACCCTGATTTATTTCAACATGTAAATAGTCTCCCATGTTCTCCAAGTTCTATTCCTTGTTATTTTTATTTATTTATTTTTATTATTTATTTTACAGTTTTTATATACCGCGCTTTTTGGTATCAGCGCGGTTTACATATAACAAATTTTCGCATTAGAACAATCCTTTGCTTACAATATAACAGGGTCAGTAACTTGGAATAAAACATGGGAAACTAAATACAAACTATGTACAGAAAGATATTGTACATTGTTATAATGTAAATTCAAACATTCTTCACTGTTTTGAATATTTTTGTTGAATGTAAACTGCACTGATAACAAATAGCGCGGTATATAAGAATTGTTAAATAAATAAATAAAATGGAAGACTACCCAGATGTACAAAATTTTCAAAGAGGAAAAATGACAAAGAACAAGTTTAAAAATTTTTGAAATCCTAAAGAGCCAAGTCTCTGACTCTGTCAAGTCGGCTGACTGCGGCTCCAAAAGAAAATCTCCCTCCACACAAACTTCGATGCCTCCAAAGGCGACCAAACAGTGGTAGTGACAAAAATCTTGACCCAAATCGAGACCTACTGTATGTCCATCCCGACCAGCTATTCCCATCGCAGCACTGACACCTCTGCATCCACATCTACTTTGGTGCTGGAAAAGCAAGCATCTACTTCAGTGCTGAGACAGCCTACAACCAGTCACACATGCTCCTTGATACCTCATGCTATTCTCACAACTCTGCCTCTATGAAGTAACTCAGCTTTGTGATTAGACAGTTAGCTGAACATATACATGTTCAGCAATTGGTTGCAGCAATACCCCCTGAGGAAGGCGCATGCCGAAACACGTTGGGGTTGCACACCAAAAAAGTGTTACTTTGAACCTACTGCACTTTTCTCTCCGCTCCTTTGTGTATGGTTTGGGTCACTGTCCTGCTGGAGGACACATGACCTTTGATCCAGACTTAGCTTTCTGAAACTAGGTAGCATATTTTGCACCAAAATATCTTGTGGTAGTAGTTTGATTTCATGATTCCTTTAATACGCTCCAGGCCTCCAATTCCTGAGGCAGCAACACAGCCCCACAACATTATGGAACCTCCACTATATTTAGCTGGTGGTTTTTTTCCTTATATGCTTAATGTCTTCGACTATAAATGTATCACAGGTCTGCATTGCCAAAGAGCTCAAGTTTGGTTTCATCTGCCCACAGAACACTTTCCCAGGAGGACTGTGATTTCTCAAGGTGGGTTTGGGCAAAGATAAGGCATGCCTTTTTATGTCTGTCTGAGCAGTGGGGACCTCCTTGGCCTAAGCCCATGAAGTCCTTTGTTTCGTGCACGGCGTATAATGCAGGTTGAAACCACCACTCCAGATTGCTCCAGGTCAGTCTCTTAAGCTCTTTGGATGTTGTACGTGGTGTTTTCCCAACAGTTCACATTGGCCTTCGAAGACTTATTGGATTAATTTTCCTCTTCCTACCACGTCCTGGGAGGTTATTGACAATTCCATGAGCAGAAAACCTCTTAACAACATTGCGAACTGTAGACACAGGAATCCCAAGGTCTTTGGAGATGGCTTTGTACCCCCCTTTCAAGTTTGATGTTTGGTGATAATAGCTTTTCTGCTGGTCTCAGGCAGCTCTTATCTTCACCACTGTGAAAATGGAACCGGGAGCGAATGTGGCCATTTTAAACATTAGAGCCATCATTCATTATTGATTCAAGTCATGTGAGTACTGACAATGGATCACAAGTGCTTCTAAGTGGGTGCCAATAATAATGTTCAGGCAATGTCCCAATTTTTAATACTATTTTCTATTTCCTTTTTTAATACGTCTTGTTTTATTTTATTCTTTTGTGTGTCGAATGTGTGTGCTTATATAGTCGAAAGCCATTTCACTGGGCACTTTTTCTTAGGAGGTATTAGCCATTAAGGGGTTGAACTACAAGGGTGCCAATAATGTTGACCACAACTGCATCTTGATGCTTCCAATGATGTGGTGCCAGTGCATAAGGTTCTTCTTGAACAGCATACAAAGGACTTGGCAAAAACATTCGCATCAAAGCCCACATCTAAGAGGACAGAGATTAAAGAGTATAATCAGTGCAGGGGCATGAGACGTTACAGTTTCAACACCACTCGGTAGCAGCTGAGTCTGCTCTTAAGAGGTCCAAAAGTCTGCGTACACTCTAATACTCCTCTAGGTGAAGTCCCCAGATTCCTGGACGTGATTGGAAAGTCAATATATCAAAATACCATGTTAAATGCTAGAATTGCAGCTCACCAATTTCAGATGTCAACACTTTTTCAAAAGTTGAAAAGCTGCAGACTAAACTCTCACCAATCCCTGCACAGTCTTCCGGCATAGAAGAGGCAAACTTCAAGGACCTTCAAGTGTGTACCAAATGTATTATTTTCTCAGCTTTGGACACCTACAATGACACTACTCGAGAGGCTGCCATAGCGATTACAGACAGAAGGATGGCATGGTTAAAAGCTTGGATCTGAGAGAAGATGTTGATAAGCATACTGCTGATGTTCCCTGCTTTGGGAGGGAGGGGAGAGGACCTTTTCAGTGAAAAGGTGAGAGACCATTTTGCTAATCAAAAATGACTATCCAAATGCAGGTGGCAGATATTTACCAACTGCAACCATCCTCCAGAAGAGGCTAAAACCAGAACTTTAAGTGCCCTTACTATCATTAAAAGTGCTACCAGCACTATTCATATAGTTACTATTGCTCTCTGTTGCAAAGATCAGCTCCCACCTACCAACCAAGACAGAAGCCGAAGGGCAAAGTCCCTAAAACTACCCACACAAACTCAGCTCAAGAGCAGATTCAGTTTTTGACTATCTACCAAGGCCACATTTGCTGGTAGGATGACAGATTGCTCACTTTCTCAAAAAAAACGAGGAGGCAATAACTTCTGACAGATGGGTCCTCCGAATAATACAATATGGTTACAATATTTGATTCAAATATTCTCCCTGAAACAGGCTGCCTGCCTATCATTCACCTCCAGAGTATGAGGCAACTTCTACAAGACTTTACTTCCCTTCTTATAAACAATGATATAGAAGAAATTCCACCCCACACGTACAGCCATGGATTTTATTCCAAATATTTCCCAATATCCAAAAAGACGGATAGCATGCGGTCTATTTTGGATATGTGGAAATTTTTCCAAAAGGAAAAATTCAAGATGCATCCACTGGCATCAATTTTACCTTCCATCCAAGCAAACGACTGGATGGTTACCTTTGATCTCAAGAATACCTATATCCACATCACATACATCAGATTCATAAGCAATATCTCCACTTCACCTTTTTAGAAAAACATTACCAAGTATAGGGTCCTCCCATTCAGTCTCTCCTCAGCACCTTGAGTTTTCACGAAATGCTTAGTCATTATAGTAGCCCTCCTCCAAAAGTAAGGCCTGTGTTTCCTTATCTCAACAACTGGTTGATTGTTGACAGTACTCCAGAAAAAAGTCACCGCTCCCATAAAAGCAACCAGTCAGCTCCTCGCAACACTTGGCTTTATCACCAATCTCGCAAAATCTTCTAGCATCTTCACAAAATGTGGAGCTCTTGAAGTCCACCCACACATCCCCCTCCCCGACCACAACTCTGTTGTCTCTACTCAGGCTCATTCAGACCGCTAGCCTGTATATCTTCCCGTCAGTACATTTCAGCAAGATACATGCTACAACCGCTGGGATATTTGGCAGCATCGATTCTTTTGGTTCCCCAAGCTCAGCTATATATGCAAGAAATCCAATGGCAGCTTAGGTTTCAGTGGAATCAATACTTCAATCCACTACTCCATTTGATAGTGATTACTGATATGATTTGCAAAGCCATATAGTGGTGGACCATCTCAATGAACTTCTTACATGAAAAATATCTGCTCCCAAAAGTTCCCCAAATGATGGCTCCAAGACTGGTCACATGGAACATGAGAATTCAAGGCTTGTGGTCCTACAGAAAGATCCCTTCATATCAACCTTTGAGAACTCAGAGTGAGTTGCTATTCCACAAGGAGTAGTTACTTACCTGTAACAGGTGTTCTCCAGGAGCAGCAGGAATCAGTCCTCACATATGGGTGACGTTGGCGCCGACGGAGCCCTCGTGCGGAGCATTTCCCCAGCTTTCAAGGAAAGCCTCTGGGAATGCAGCACGCATGCGCGGTCCCCTTCCCGCCCAGTCTGATGACATAGCTAAAAGACAGCAAAAAAATAAAAATGAATGATATGACTGCAACTCCAGGGGAGGAGGGAGGGTCATGAGGACTGATTTCTGCTGCTCCTGGAGAACACCTGTTACAGGTGAGTAACTACTCTTTCTCCAGGACCAAGCTGGAAGTCAATCCTCACATATGGGACTCCCCAGCTCTAGGCTACCAGGAACCCTAAGCTGAAAAAATGGCTCCCTCTCAAGAGTCTCAGCATTCATGATAAGAATATCCTCTGAGAACGCCTCCGTACGGTAGCCCAACACAAGGGCTGGAGGTTAGGAGTTGCCTAAACCTCAAAGAGATTACGGAGTACCGCCTGTCCGAAAGCACTGTCCCTTCGGGACTCTCTCGAGGCAGTAATGGGCTGCAAAAGTCTGGCTTGAAGACCAAGTTGCGGCCTGGCAGATGTCTGCCAACGGAACAGAACGAAGATGAGCTACTGACGCGGCTTTCGCCCTGACACGGTGGGCCGTGACTCGACCCTGCAAGGGGAGGTCGGCTGCCTTGTATGCCCAGGCGATACAATCTGCTACCCAAGTGGACAACGTACGCTTGGATAAAGGTGACCCCATCTTATTAGGGTCAAAGGAGACGAAGAGCTGAGTAGCCCTTCGATGCCCCCGCGTACGTTCTATGTAAAAAGACAACGCCCTCTTACAGTCCAGGGTATGCAAGACTTTCAGCTCGGCTGGTATGCGGCCTGGGAAAGAAGGTCAGAAGAACCACCTCCTGGTTGAGGTGGAAAGAGGAGACCACTTTTTGAAGGAACTTCGGATGGGTCCATAGGACCACCCTGTTCCTACAGAACCGTGTATATGGTCTATCATAAACCAGAGCTTGTAGTTCACTCACACGTCTGGCCGAGGTAAGAGCCACCAGGAAGAGCACTTTCAAAGAAAGGAAGCGCAAATGGCAAGTAGCCATCGGCTCAAACGGTGGGCAAGTTGCTGCAAGACCACGTTCAAATCCCACTCAGTTGCCGGTGGACGAACCGGAGGCATGAGAAGAAGCAGACCTCTTCAAATTATATTTTTATTCAAATTATCAAGGTAAAAATAACAATATTCAAACAAGGATATAACAGCAATCAACCTAGTCCACATTAAGGGGGAGTACAAGTGAATTAATAAAGAAAACACATAGGAAAATATACAACTTACAGGAAAAAAAAGGAACACAGCCCAGAAAAAACATTAAGCTCTAATTACTTTGCATTACAGAAAATCAGAAACAAAAAAAAAGATTACTGCTTCGAAGGAGCCTGATGTATAATAAATGACTCTAATGACGAAATTTCAGAAAAAACATATTTAGTTCCCTCTAAAACCACCACACATTTACAGGGAAATTTAAGGAAAAATGATGTTCCTAGAGCTAAGACCCGGGGCTTTAAGGTTAAAAAAGCCCTACGCCTCAACTGTGTTTGTCTAGAAACATCGGGAAAAATAGTTATCTTAGCCCCACAAAAAAGAGCATTCTTATTAGCAAAAAATAGTCGCATAACAGTATTCTTGTCTGCTTCGGAAATAAAAGATACAAGAAGTGTGGCACGAGAAGAAACCAAATCCTGGGAAGACTCTATGAATTCAGATAAATCCATAGAATCAGCCTGAACTTTTGGAACCACACCAAGGGAACCAGCAACTGGAGGAGCTCCAGCCCCGGGCAGATAATAAAGCTTATTTATAGGTGGCTTCAAGTTATTATCATATCCCAACACTTCAGTTAAATACTTATCAAATAATATCTGAGGGGATATCAGCCTGGTACAGGGAAAATTTAAACAACGAATATTCGTAGCCCTCAACGAATTCTCCAATAATTCCTGTTGCATATGCAAAGTAGTACTGTCCTTCATGAAAGACAAGGACGATTTCTGTAAGGAATCATACTGCTTTTCCAATTTTTGACATTTAACATCGAGAGCAGCAATTTGTGAATCGTGTTGAGCCATTTTTGCAACTGAACCCTTTGAAAAATCAGAAAATTGAGAAGCAACAGTGGCTAAGGAGGTGATAGAAGACTCAATACGTGTAAGAACAGATAAAACATCAACCAAAGAAACATTTTGAGAATCAATTTTAACATAAGCGGCTTCGGAGCATATAACAGCACAGTCCCCCGGTAACTGAATAGCCTGTGGTAGAGGAACTACCAAAGGCACATTGTCACCGTCCAATGAAGCTAACGGGGATACATCATCCCTAATTAGCAAGGGATCTTCCAACATTGGAGAGGAGGTCACTGGGTCAATAATATCCAATTCTGTAAGCAGGGCAGAGCTTGATAAAACCCGAAAGGCGTCATCTGGAGAAGAAACACACTCGGCAACAGACCCGGAAGCAGCCTCCTCATTCGTCGCTAATACAACATGTTTATCCATTGGACCAACAGTTTTTACTACCTTGGAAGGATTATCAGTGCTCACGTTGAGGGAGCGCTTCCTACGCTTGCCCATGCCAAGGGAACCTCCACTAGAACGCCAAAAGCGCCAAAGGAGCGCATAAGGAGCAGGATATGCCCCTTCAAAGCGCGACCGCTACCGCGAGACCGCGGAGCGGGAATGATCTTATGCCCCGTAGATGGCGTCGGGGCAGGCACCGCGTGAGTGCCGGCCCTACAGGAACCCGGAGAGTCCACACCACAGCAGCGCACAGTCGGGCTGACCTCCTTCCACTCGCTGAGATATCGGGACACCAAGGGGTGAACCAACAGAGACTGTCCCTTCAAAGGTGAGTGGTGCGCTGATAGAGCACTGAGGTTGACCCGAACAGAGTTAGACTTAAGGCCTACGTCTGACAGGTGAAGTAGATACTGCAGTACTACTGGCACAAGGCAAGAGAAAGGATCTTCACTGCGCTGAGCAGACCATACCATAAACCTATGCCACTTGAGGGCATAGGACTTTCTGGTGGACTGCCTCCTAGAAGGCCAAGACCACCTCCTCAACCTCCTTAGGTAGAAGTAAGGGAGCTAGCACTATCCTTTCAACAGCCAGGCCATCAGATTGAGAGATCTGAAATTGGGGTGCAGAAGGGAACCCTGATCTTGAGACAGGAGATTGTGTTGTAACCCCAGAGGGAATGGAGTTTCCACCGCCAACTGCAGCAGAAGTGGAAACCACGGTTGCCTCGGCCATATGGGGACTACCAGAATCACCAAGGCTTTGTCCCGGAGAATCCTGAACAGAGTTCCGGCCACCAGGGGCGTGGGAGGAAACGCATATAGGAGGCCGGTAGACCAAGAGATCAGAAAAGCATCTGCTGCCATCCTCAGGGGATACGGCTGTCTAGAGCAAAACCTGGGCAGTTGACGGTTTTGTGGACTTGCAAAGAGATCGATGGATGGAAGTCCCCAGTGGAGGAAGATCTGCTGGACCACCCATGGATTCAATTGCCATTCGTGAGGCTGGAGAATCCTGCTTAGCTTGTCTGCTAGGAAATTCTCCTGACCAGGTAGATAAACTGCTTTGAGAAACATGCCTTGTTTGACTGCAAAAGAGCAAAGGGCCAGCACCTCCTGACATAGGAGCCTGGACCCCGTGCCCCCTTGTTTGTTCACACACAGAACACTGCCACCTGATTGTCCGTCTGAACTAGGACAGACTGGTGAGAGAGGGCATGAGAAAAAGTCTGTAGAGCTAAGCGGATTGCTCGCAGCTCCAAAAGATTGATTTGCTGCGTGGCCTCTCAAGGAGACCAGAGGCCTTGAGTGCACGTGCCCTGGCAATGTGCACCCCAGCCCTTTAAGGAAGCATCAGTCGTCAGCACCCTTGTGTGTGCTGGAGCCTGAAAAGGTACCCCCCCTGAGAAGGTTTGGGAGATGTAGCCACCACTGTAAGGAGTCCAAAAGTGGTTTGGACACCTTTACTCCGTCTCGGAGATCGCCTGTGGCCTGCGTCCACTGATCTGAGGCACCACTGAGCAGCCTGCATGTGTAGACGGGCATTCGGAGTCACATGTACTGTGGATGCCATGTGGTCTAGGAGCCGCAGGTAGTGCCTGGCGGAGACATGAGACTTGCTTTGGAACTGGTTGGCCAAGTCCATCAGTCTGTGGGCCCTGTCTGCGGGCAAGTAAGCTTTTGCCTGAAGGGTGTCTAAGCTTGCCCCTATAAACTCTAGGTTCTGAGAGGGGAGCAAAGTGGACTTTGCATGGTTTATGACAAAACCCAGATGCTGAAGAGAGACAGTGCGAAGAGTGGCTTGTCTGGCCTCCTGGAGAGACTGGTCCCTGAAGAGCCAGTCATCCAGGTATGGGAAGACAAAAATCCCCTGATTCCTGAGATAAGCTGCCACCACCGCCGGGCATTTGGTGAAAACCCTGGGGGCAGAGATTAGGCCAAAGGGAAGTACCCTGTACAGAAAATGGTTTTGTCCCACCACAAATCTGAGATATTATCTGTGGTCTGGATGAATGAGGATGTGAGTATAAGCATACTTTAGGTCTAAGGAGCATAGCCAGTCTCCCTGCTGGAGGTAGGGCAGCAGTATCCCAAGGGTAAGCATCTTGAACGTTTCCCTCTCCAGAAACTTGTTTAGGTTTCGCAAGTCTAGGATAGGCCGGAGGCCTCCTGTCCTTTTTGGTACCAGGAAGTACCTGGAGTAGAAGCCTTGCCCTTCCAGGTGGTGAGGCACCGGTTCCACCGCCTGTTCCTTTAGAAGACTTGCCAACTCCTGAAGAAGGAGGTTCCCGTGTAGAGGGAGTCTTGGAGGCTCCCCTGGGAAGTAGGAGGGGGGTAGCTGGTGGAAGTGGAGCATGTAGCCCTTTTGAACTATGCTCAGTACCCAGGTATTCCCTGTGACGGCTGGCCACCTAAAGGCGTACAGGGTCAGCCGACCTCCTGTGCTGAGTGGAGCCACCGGCAGAGAAGAGGCTATGCTGTGGGAGTCAAAACTCCGCTCTATGCTGTGCAGGAGCCGGAGCTAGTGGCTTGGGGGTCTTCTGCCTACGGGGCCCATGCCCCTGCCCCTTGGCCTACTGGCCCTGTTGGGGAGATGAAGAGGCCTGATATTGAGGGTAGGATTTGTAGGCAGTACCCTTCCTTGGGAAAAAGGGCATCTTTCCCGAGCACTTCTTTTTTTGAGAAGGGGCAGAAGTCTTTCTGGACAGCCTTATCCTGGTGAGAGTCTCAGTCTCGATTTCTGCAGCCTTTTCAGTCATGGGCTTACTGAATAGGTTGTCACCTCGGCACGGGACATCGACCAACTTGCCCTGCACCCATGACTTCAGGTCTGATGACTGTAGCCAGGCCTGACAGCATGCACAGATGCCAGACGAGGCTACCCGGGCTGAAGCCTCGAAGCCATCATAGGCTGCTCGAGAGAGAAACTTTGAACACTCTCGGATCCCTGTAGACAAGGCCTTGAACCTCTGCAAGGGTTCCTCGGAGAGGCCAGCTGAGAACCCGGCAATCTTCTTTGCCTGGTCTCTTACATACATGCCCATGTACAGCTGGCAAGTCTGGACACGGCAAGATAGCATAGAGCCCTGGAAGCACTTTCTACCGAGGGCATCCAGGTTCCAGGCCTCCCGGCCGGGGCGCACCAAGAAGTGTATCTTCTAAGCCTTCAGGCGGTGAATGGACGATTCCACAACCATGGAATTGTGCAGTAGCTGCGCCTTTTGGAACCCAGGGCTCTTATGGACTCGATAAATGGAATCAACCCGTTTGCTAAGAACCGGTGCCGAGGCGGGTGCCTCCCACATACGGAAGAGCAGCCGTTCCAGCATCGGAGGAACCGGTACAGTAAAGGCTTCCCTTGGAGGAAAATCATACTGGAGGGTATCAAGCTCCTTGGCTCCCGCAGGGAAAAGACAAAGCCTAGGCCATGTCCCTCATGAAGTCCGAGAACCGGGTATCCTCCAGGGGGGACCATCTCCGAAGCTCGGACTCCGGGGAGTCCCAAGGGACGCACCGGGTCTGGAAGGTGTTCAGAGACTCCTTGTCCTCCATCTCCCACGCCGACTCCTCCGAGAAGTAGAGCGGCTCCGGCCGTGTGGGTCTCTGTGCCACCCGCCCCGACGCCAAGGGCACCGGCGTCGACAACCTTGGCACCGCATGGGAGGTCGAGGGGGACCTTGGCCGAGGATCGACTCGAGACTTGATGGACTCGAGGATTGGCTCGGCCTCCGGGGTCGACTTAGATGTTCAGGTCCCGGTGGTCGGGGCAGATGTACTGGTCAGACCGGAGATCACCACCCGCTGCTGTTCCATGAAGGCAGCCAAGCTGCTCTCCAAGGCCGTCAGCCTGAGTCCAAGCTCAGGAGACTCAGCAGCCCCCGAATCGCGCTCCGACGGAATCGGGCCCGACATCAGTTCTACCGGAGGAAGTCCACGAGGACAACAGAACTTATGTGACTCGGATCTCCGGCTCCATGTGAGGTAGTTTGGATGGCCTCTCTGACTCAGAGAGCCCGGGGCGGTGGTCAGGGCTATGCGACTTGGCCCTCGAGGACCCAGGGGCCTCCACCGACAACGCCCTCACAAGCTTCTTCTTTTGTGCTGCCGGGTGGGAGACCCCCTCTCAGAGGAACCACGACGGCGCTTGGGGTCAGACTCCCGAGATGTCGAGACCTCTGACGAAATCCGGCCCGGCCGGACGCGGACTCTGAAAAAATTCTCACACGTTGATGCTGATGGCTCCGAAGTGCTTCAACGACATTTTGCTGCACGGGCCACAGACCAGCGGGTCATGATCGGGCCCGAGGCAACGGAGGCAGCAGTCATATGTGTCGGTGAGAGACATAAGTTTTTTGAACCCGCTAGCAGCCATCGAGGGAAAAAGGGCCCCTGCAAGGTCAAAAGACCAGGCTGCCAGTGAAAATAACAAAAAAGGCACAAACGCTAGTCACAAAGGACAAAAACCGAAAAAAGAAATTTGGGACTTGATACCGGTGTACCGAGCCCAGGCGGGAAGGGGAACCGGCGTCGAACCGGATAAGAAAAAGAGTAGTTACTCAACTGTAACAGGTGTTCTCCAGGAGCAGCAGGAATCAGTCCTCACATATGGATGACGTTGGCGCCGACAGAGCCCCCATGCGGAGTATTTCCCCAGCTTTCAAAGAAAGCCTTTGGGGATGCAGCCACGCATGCGCGGTCCCCTTCCCACCCAAAGGTGCCATCTTGCTCAGTCTGATGACATAGCTAAAAGACAGCACAAAAAAAGAAAATGAACTATATACAACTGCAACTCCAAGGGGAGGAGGGAGGGTCGTGAGGACTGATTCCTGCTGCTCCTGGAGAACACCTGTTACAGGTGAGTAAAGAGTAGTTACTCACCTGTAACAGGTGTTCTCCAGGAGCAGCAGGAATCAGTCCTCACTTATGGGTGACGTCGGCGCCGACGGAGCCCGCGCGGAGCAATTTTCCCCAGCTTTCGCAGAAAGCTTTTGGGAATTGCAGCGCGCATGCACGGTCCCCTTCCCGCCCAAGGATGCCATCTTGCTCAGTCTGATGACATAGCGGAAAGACAGCAAAAAGTTTGCAAAAATATGCAATAAGAATGACTAACTCCAAGGGGAGGAGGGAGGGTAGTGAGGACTGATTCCTGCTGCTCCTGGAGAACACCTGTTACAGGTGAGTAACTACTCTTTCTCCAGGACCAAGCAGGAAGTCAGTCCTCACTTATGGGACTCCCAAGCTTAAGGCTACCGGAGACCTCAAGCCTAAAAGAGCTCCCCCAAGCTCAACAGTACAGAGGGAAGGAATCTTCTCTGAATACGAATCCAGCCGGTAGCCCAACACCAGGGCCAGAGGGTAGGAGTTGCCTAAACCTCAAAGAGATTATGGAGGACTGCCTGACCGAAAGTACTGTCCCTGCGGGACTCCCTCTCCAGGCAGTAATGAGCCGCAAAGGTCTGGCTTGTAGACCAAGTAACGGCCCGGCAGATGTCTGCCAATGGAACAGAGCGAAGATGAGCCACGGACGCAGCCTTTGCCCTGACACGGTGAGCCGTGACTCGACTCTCTAAGGAGAGGCCGGCTGCCCCATAAGCCCAGGCGATACAGTCAGCTACCCAGATGGACAAAGTACGCTTAGAGACAGGCACCCCCAACCGATTGGGGTCAAAAGACATGAAAAGCTGGACAACCTTTCTATGCTCCCGCGTATGGTCAAGGTAGAAGGACAAGGCTCTTCTACAGTCCAGGGTATGCAGAACAGTCTCAGCCCGGCTGGAATGCGGCCTGGGAAAGGTGGTCGGAAGAACCACCTCCTGGTTGATGTGAAAGTGGGAGACCACCTTCGGAAGAAACTTAGGGTGAGTCCATAGGACAACCCTATTCCTGTAGAACCTAGTGTATAGGGGCTCCGACACTAGGGCCTGTAGCTCGCTTACGCGGCTAGCGGAAGTAAGGGCTACCAAGAAGAGCGTTTTCCATGAGAGGAAACGAAGAGGGCAGGCAGCCATGGGTTCAAAAGGCGGACAAGTAAGCCTTTGCAGAACCACATTGAGGTCCCAGTCAGGAGCTGGAGGATGCAACGGAGGCTTAACCAGAAGGAGGCCTCTGAGAAAACGCGCCACCAAGGGGTGCGAGGGAAGAGGCTGGCCCTCCACCGGCGAATGAAGCGCAGAGAGAGCACTGAGGTGGACTCTGACAGAGTTGGATTTGAGGCCCAGATCGGAAAGGTGAAGCAAGTATTGCAGCACCACCGATACTAAGGAGGAGAAGGGGTCCTCAGACCGCTGAGAACACCAGACAGAGAAGCGACGCCATTTAAGGGCGTAAGATTTCCGGGTGGTAGGTCGCCGAGATGTTAGGACGACGGCTTCCACCTCCGGAGGAAGCAGAAGCGGAGCTAGGACTACCCTTTCAGCAGCCAGGCCATCAGATGCAGGGCCCGGAGGTTGGGGGTGCAGAAGAGTACCCCGATCCTGTGTCAGGAGATAGGGCTGAAACCCCAGAGGAAGAGGGGTGTCCACCGCTAGCTGTAGAATTAGAGGGAACCACGGTTGCCTCGGCCACCTGGGCGCTACCAGGATAACGGAGGCCCTGTCCTGGACGATTTTGAACAATGTCCGGGACACAAGTGGTGTGGGAGGGAAGGCATACAGCAGACCCGTGGACCACGAGATGAGGAAAGCATCCGGCGCTACTCTGAGAGGATGCGGGTGCCGGGAGCAGAACCTGGGAAGCTGTCGGTTCAGGGGACTGGCAAAGAGATCCACGGTGGGAGAGCCCCACCGGCAGAAGATCTGCTGGACCACTGCGGGGTTCAACCGCCATTCGTGTGGCTGCAGAATCCGGCTCAGTTTGTCCGCCAGGCAATTGTCCTGCCCTGGCAGGTAAACAGCCTTGAGGAGGATGTCGTGACCGACTGCCCAAGAGCAGAGTCTCCGAGCCTCCTGACATAGGAGGGAGCCCGTGCCCCCCTGTTTGTTCACGTAGAACATGGCAACCTGATTGTCCGTCTGCACCAGTACAGACTGACATAACGTGAGGTGAGAGAAGGCCCGCAGGGCTAGGCAGATCGCCCGTAGCTCCAGGAAGTTTATCTGCTGGGCAGCCTCCCAAGGTGTCCAAAGGCCTTGAGTGCATGTCCCTTGACAATGCGCTCCCCATCCCAGGAGAGAGGCATCTGTCGTGAGCACCCGGGACGGTGGGGGAGACTGAAAGGTCATGCCGAGTACCAGGTTGGGCAGGTGAAGCCACCATTGCAGAGAGGAGACCAGGCGGTCGGAAATCTGTATTAGGTCCGACAGCCTCCCTGTGGCCTGATGCCATTGAGTGCAAAGCTCCACTGAGCAGGTCTCATATGTAGACGGGCATTCGGAGTGACATGGACCGAGCAGCTGCAGGCTGGAGGCCATGTGCCCGAGCAGCTGCAGGAACCGTCTGGCCGAGACCGGTGACGTGCTGTTGAACCTGCCGGCCAGAGCTATGAGCCTGTTGGCCCGTTCCAGAGGCAAGACGGCACGCGCCTGCAGAGTGTCCAGCCGTGCCCCTATGAACTCGAGATCCTGAGAGGGGAGCAAAGCGGACTTTTCGAAGTTTATGACGAAGCCCAAGTGCTGAAGCAGAGCCACTGTGCGTTGAGTGGCCTGAGCGACCTCTGGAGCAGACGGTGCCCGGATGAGCCAGTCGTTCAGGTATGGGAAGACGAAGAGGCCTTGAAGCCTCAGGAAGGCTGCCACCACTGCCAGGCATTTCGTGAATACCCTGGGAGCGGAGGACAGGCCAAAGGGCAGTACTCGGTACTGATAATGATTCCCTGCAACCACAAATCTTAGATACTGCCGGTGGTCCGGATAAATAAGGATGTGGGTATAAGCATCCTTTAGATCCAAGGAGCATAGCCAATCTCCCTGCTGGAGGTAGGGCAGTAGGATTCCAAGGGTAAGCATCCTGAACTTTTCCCGCTGCAGGAACTTGTTGAGGTTGCGTAAGTCCAGAATGGATCTGAGGCCTCCTGTTCTCTTTGGAACCAGGAAGTACCTCGAGTAAAACCCGTGACCCCACAGGTGCTGGGGCACTGGCTCCACAGCCTGTTCGTGAAGCAGACTTTGCAGCTCCTGAAGCAGTAAGTCCCTGTGCAGGGGGGGGGGGGGGTCGTGGAGGCTCCCCTGGAAAGCAGGAGGGAGGCACCTGGTGAAAATGCAAGAGGTAGCCCTTTTGAACCACCTGCAGCACCCAGGAATCGGATGTTATGGCGGACCACCGGTGGGCAAAGTGGGTCAGCCGTCCCCCCGTGCTGGGCGGAGGCCCCTGAGGGGGAGAGGCTATGCTGGCATAGTCAAAAACCCACACCCTGCTGGGCCGGGGCCTGCGTAGTGGGCTTGGGGGCTTTCTGCCTCCGGGATCCGTTACCCTGCCCCTTAGGCTGCTGCCCCTGATGGGGAGTTGCCGAGGCCTGATATTGTGGATGGTGTTGTTTATAAGCAAACACCTTCCTCGGGTAAAAAGGCTTTTTCCGCGAGCCCTTCTTCTCCTGTGAAGGGGCAGAGGTCTTTCTGGATAGGCGAGTCCTGGTGAGAGTCTCTGACTCGAGCTCCGCCGCCTTTTCGGCCATGGGTTTGCCGAAGAGGTTTTCACCTCTGCAAGGGACATCGACCAACTTGTCCTGCACCCATGGCTCGAGGTCGGATGACTGAAGCCAAGCCTGACGGCGAGCCCCGATGCCGGCTCCGGCTACTCGAGCCGATGCTTCGAAGCCATCGTAGGCCGCTCGAGAAATGAACTTTGAACACTCTCGAATCCCTGTGGACAAGGCCTGGAACCGCTGCAAGGGCTCCTCGGAGAGACCAGCAGAGAACCCCGCAATTTCTTTTGCCAGGTCTCGAAGATACATGCCCCTATACAGCTGATATGTCTGGACTCGACAAGCAAGCATAGACCCCTGGAAGCACTTTCTACCGAGGGCAACCAGGTTCCGGGCCTCCTTACCCGGAGGCACCGAGGAGTGCATCTTTTGACTCTTAAGTCGATGCATGGCCGATTCCACCACCATGGAATGGTGCGGTAGTTGTGCCTTCTGGAACCTGGGGCTCTTGCGGACTCGATACATGGAATCGACCCGCTTGCTCAACACCGGCGTCGAGGCCGGGCTCTCCCACATGCGGAAGAGAAGCCACTCCAGCATCGGGGGAACCGGTGCAGTAAAGGCCTCCTTCGGGGGAGAGTCATATTGAAGGGCCTCGAGCTCTTCGGCTCGAGGCTCCTCCTCCGGATCCGCGGGGAAGGCCAAAGCCTTGGCCATATCCCTCACGAAATCGGAGAACCGGGTATCCTCCGGGGGGGACCGCCTCCGAGGCTCTGACTCGGGCAAGTCGGAGGGGACGCACTGAGTCTGAAAAGAACCGGGTGACTCATCCTCCTCCGTGTCCCAGCCCGACTCCTCAGAGGAGGAATCGAGCGGCTCCGTGCGGGCGGGAGCCGGGGACCTCCGCCCCGACGCCGAGGCTGGCGTCGAAGACCTCGGTCCCGAACGGGAGGCCGAGGGAGACCTAGGTCGAGGATCAACTCGAGCTCGTATGGACTCGAGGATCGACTCGGCCTCCGGGGTCGACTAGGGCGTCGACGTCCCGGTGGTCGGGGCAGATGCACTGGCGAGGCCGGTGATCAATGCCCGCTGCTGGTCCATGAAGGCAGCGATACTGTGCTCCAAGGTCGTCAATCTGAGACCAAACTCAGAAGACCCAGCAGCCCCCGACTCGGGCCCGACGTCGGCTCTCCCGGAGGAGAGTCCAGGAGGACTATAGCACTCACGTGTCCAGGCGACTCCACCTCGAGACGAGGAAGCTTCGAAGGCCTCTCCCCCTCTGAGGACCCGGGGCGTCCGACGGGGCTATGCGACCTGGCCCTCGAGGGACCAGGAGCGTCCTCCGATGCCACCCTCGCGGGTTTCTTCTTCCGACGGTGTTCCCGGCCGGGGGACCCCCGGTTCAGAGGAACTCCGACGATGCTCGGAGCCGGAGCCACGAGATGTCGAGGCCTCTGACAAGGTCCGGGCCCGACCGGACGCGGGGTCAGAGAAGATTCGTTCCTTTTGCGACTGCCGACTCCTCAGCGCCTTCGAGGACATCTTGCTGCACGGACCGCAACTCATTGAGTCATGTTCGGGCCTGAGGCAGCGGAGGCAGCAGTCATGCGTGTCGGTAAGAGACATACGTTTGACACAACGATCACACTTTTTAAACCCACTGGCAGCCATCGGGGGAAAAAGGGCCCCTGCAAGGTCGAAAGACCGCGCTGCCAGGGAAGAAGTAAAAAGTGGCGGGAACGCCAGTTGGAGTGAAAAATATGTGAACGGTCCCGATAGGAGATATCGAGGCCCGGCGGGAAGAGGACACACGAACCGAGAAAAATAACAAGAAACAAAATAAAAGAAAATCAACTTTTTCAGCGGCGACAACAAACTACGTCTGTAGGGCTCCGCGGAAAAAAGGAGACTGAGCAAGGTGGCATCCTTGGGTGGGAAGGGGACCGCGCATGCGCGCTGCAATTCCCAAAAGCTTTCTGCGAAAGCTGGGGAAAATTGCTCCGCGAGGGCTCCGTCGGCGCCGACATCACCCATAAGTGAGGACTGACTTCCTGCTTGGTCCTGGAGAACTACTCTTTCTCCAGGACAAAGAAGGAAGTCAGTCCTCACATATGGGTGACTCCCTAGCTCTGGGCTACCAGGAACCCAGGCTGAAAAATAGAGCTCCCTCTAGAGCCCCAGCAACAGTGAGAGAATCTTCTCTGAGACCACACCTGAACGGTAGCCCAACACCAGGGCCGGAGGGTAGGAGTTGCCTAAACCTCAAAGAGATTACGGAGTACCGCTTGCCCGAAAGCACTGTCCCTACGGGACTCCCTCTCGAGGCAGTAGTGGTCCGCAAAAGTCTGGCTTGAAGACCAAGTAGCGGCCTGGCAGATGTCTGCCAACGGAACAGAGCGGAAGTGAGCTACTGATGCGGCCTTCGCCCTGACCCGGTGGGCCGTGACTCGACCCTCCAGAGAGAGGCCGGCTGCCCTGTACGCCCAGGCGATACAGTCTGCCACCCAGATGGACAACGTACGCTTAGTGACAGGCAACCCCAATTTATTAGGGTCAAAGGAAATGAAGAGCTGAGAAGCCCTTCTATGCCACTGCGTACGTTTTAGGTAAAAGGACAGTTCCCTTCTACAATCCAGGGTATGAAAGACAGTCTCGGCCCTACTGGCGTGTGGCATGGGAAAGAACATCGGAAGTACCACCTCCTGGTTGAGGTGGAATGAGGACACTACCTTGGGAAGGAACAGGATGAGTCCTCAAGACTACCCTCTTCTTATAGAACCTGGTGTACGGCCTATCCAAGACCAGGGCCTGAAGCTCACTCACAAGCCTAGCCGAGGTGAGTGCCACAAGAAACACCACCTTCCAGGACAGGAAACGTAAGTGGCAGGTAGCCATCGGCTCAAAAGGTGGGCGAGTCAGTTGCTGCAAGACCACACTGAGATCCCACTCAGTGGCCGGTGGACGAATAGGAGGCTTGAGCAGAAGCAGGCCTCTGAGGAAGCGAGACACCAGAGGGTGGCCCGAAATGGATTGTCCATCCACCGGCGAGTGGTGAGCTGAGAGGGCACTGAGGTGGACCCGGACAGAGTTGGACCGAAGTCCCAGGTTGGATAGGTGGAGCAGGTATTGCAGTACCACCGGGACCGAGCAGGAGAAGGGACCCTCCTGCTGTTGAGAACACCAAGTGGAAAACCTACGCCACTTCAGAGCATAGATCTTACAAGTGGAATGCTTCCTGGAGGCCAACACCACCTCTTCAACCTCCTTTGGTAGGAGCAAGGACTAGTCTTTCAGCAGCCAGGCCATCAAATTGAGGGATTTGAGGTTGGGATGCAAGAGGGACCCCTGATCCTGAGTCAGAAGGTCAGGTTGCAGCCCCAGAGGAAGTGGAGCATCCACCGCCAACTACAGAAGAAGAGGGAACCATGGCTGCCTGGGTCACCTGGGGGCTATCAGGATCACCGTGGCTCGGTCCTGCTGGGTTTTGAATAGAGTCCGAGACACCAGAGGTGTGGGAGGAAATGCATACAGTAGGCCTTCTGACCAGGGGATCAGGAATGCATCTGCCGCTGCTCTCAGAGGATGCGGTTGTCTGGAACAGAACTTGGATAGTTGCCTGTTCAGCAGACTGGCAAAAAGATCCATGGTTGAAGTCCCCACTTCAGAAAGATCTGTTGGACTACCCGAGGATCCAACTGCCACTCGTGAGGCTGCAGGAGTCTGCTTAGCCTGTCCGCCAGGTAGTTTTCCTGGCCTGGGACGTAGACCGCCTTGAGGGTCATGCCTTGAGTGATAGCCCAGGAACAGAGCTTGTGCTTCCAGGCACAGGAGTCGGGATCCTGTACCTCCCTGCTTGTTCATGTAGAACACAGCCACCTGGTTGTCCATCTGAACTAGGACAGACTGGAGAGAGGACCAGAGAGAAAGTCCGTAAGGCTAGCCGAATGGCTCTCAACTCCAGCAGGCTGATTTGCTGGGCGGCCTCCCACGTGGACCACAGGCCTTGGGTGCAGGTCCCCTGGCAATGTGCCCCCCAGCCTTGCAGGGAAGCATTGGTCGTCAGTATCTGAGTGTGTGGGGAGGGTCAAAAAGGAACTCCCCCGACCAGGTTTGGGAGATGCCGCCACCATCATAGGGCGTCCACCAAGGGTTTGGACACCATTATCCTGTCTGATAACTTCCATGTGGCCTGTACCCACTGTGCCCTGAGGTACCACTGAGCCGTCCTCATGTGCAGGCGGGTATTTGGGATGACATGCACTGTGGAAGCCATGAGACCTAAGAGCCGGAGGAAGTGTCTGGCAGAGACCAGAGAGTTCGCCTGAAACTGGCCGGGCAACTTCATCAGCCTGTGAGCTCTGTCCACAGGCAAATAAGCCTTTGCATGGATGGTATCCAACCTCGCCCCTATGAACTCCAGGTCCTGTGAGGAGACCAAAGTGGACTATAGGAAGTTTATAACGAACCCCAGGTGCTGAAGCAGGGATATAGTTCTTAAGGTGGCCTGCCTGGCCTCTTGTGGAGACTGGCCCCTGATAAGCCAGTCGTCCAGGTAAGGGAACACAAAGATCCCCTGGCTCCTAAGGTAGGCCGCAACCACCGCCAGGCACTCTGTAAAACCCCTGGGGGTGGAGGTGAGGCCAAAGGGAAGCACTCTGTACTGGAAGTGGTTCCCTCCCACCACAAATCTGAGGTAATGCCTGTGATTTGGATGGATGAGGATGCGAGTATAAGCATCCTTTAGGTCTAAGGAGCACAGCCAATCTCCCTGCTGGAGGTAGGGCAGTAAGGTTCCAAGGGTGAGCATCTTGAACTTTTCTCTCTCCAGAAACTTGTTCAGATTTCTCAGGTCTAGGATGGGTCTGAGGCCTCCTGTTCTCTTTGGTACCAGAAAGTACCTCGAGTAGAAGCTTTGCCCTTCCAGGTGGTGAGGCACCGGTTCCACCGCCTGGTCCTGAAGGAGTAAGTTACTGTGCAGAGGGGGTCTTGGAGGCTCCCCTGGAAAGTGGGAGGGGGGTAACTGGGTGAAGTGGAGCAGAAAGCAACTCTCGATGATGCTTAACACCCAAGTATCCCGTGATGGCTGGCCACCTGTCTGCGTACAGGGTCAGCTGACCTCCTGTGCCCTGGAGCGAAGGAAAGGCTATGCTGGCATAGTCAAAAAACCCCTCCCTCCTGAGCAGGAGCCGGAGTAGGAGGCTTGGGAGCCTTCTGCCTACAGAGCCCATGACCCTGCCCCTTGGCCTGCTGGCCCTGTTGGTGAGCTACAGAGGCCTGGTAGTGAGGGTAGGTTTTGTAGGCAGTGGTCCTCCTCGGGTAAAAGGCCTTTTTTCCCCGAGCCCTTCTTCTTCTGAGAAGGGGCAGAGGTTTTCCTGGACAGCCTTGTCTGGGTAAGAGTCTCGGTCTCGAGTTCTGCAGCCTTTTCAGCCATGGGCTTGCCAAAGAGGTTTTCACCCCGACAAGGGACATCAACCAACTTGTCCTGTACCCATGGCTCGAGGTCCGAGGATTGTAGCCAGGCCTGGTGGCGTGCACCGATGCCGGCCCCTGCTACTCGGGCCGAAGCCTCAAATCCATCATAGGCTGCTCGAGAGATAAACTTAGAGCACTCTCGAATACCAGACAACAAGGCCTTGAACCTCTGCAAAGGTTCCTCGGACAGACCAGCAGAGAACCCGGCAATCTCCTTTGCCAGGTCTCGAAGGTACATGCCCACGTACAACTGGTAGGTCTGGACGCGGCAAGCAAGCATAGAGCCCTGGAAGCACTTTCTACCGAGGGCATCCAGGTTCCGGGCTTCCCTGCCAGGAGGCACCGAGGAGTGCATTTTGTGACTCTTCAGCCGATGCATTGCTGATTCCACAACCATGGAGTGGTGCGGTAGCTGTGCCTTTTGGAACCCGGGGCTCTTGCGGACTCGATAGATGGAATCGACCCGCTTGCTTAGAACCGGCATCGAGGCCGGCGCCTCCCACATGTGGAAGCGCAACCGCTCCAGCATCGGAGGAACCGGTACAGTAAAGGCCTCCTTGGGAGGAGGGTCATACTGCAGGGCCTCGAGCTCCTCCTCAGGTTCCGCCGGGAAGGCCAAGGCTTTGGACATGTCCCGTATGAAATCCGAGAACCGGGTATTTTCCGGGGGGGACCTTGTCAGAGGCTTGGATCCCGGTGAGTCCAAAGGGACGCACCGAGTCCGGAAGGTGTCCGGGGACTCCTCTTCCTCAGTCTCCCACAATGATTCCTCCGAGGAGGCATCGAGCGGCTCCAAGTGGGTGGGCACTGACGCCTTCCGCCCCGACGCCGAGGGTACCTGTGTCGACGACCTTGGTCCAGAACGGGAGGCCGAGGGTGACCTCGGCCGAGAATCGACTCGAGTTCGCATGGTCTCGAGGATAGGCTTAGCCTCCGGGGTTGACTTTTGGGAATGCTACCCTGCATGTGTGGTCCCCTTCCCACCCAAGGATGCCATCTTACTCAGTCAGGTGCCATAGCTAAAGCCCCACCAAGAAGATGGCAAAAATGAACAGCAACTCTAAGGGGAGGAGGGAGGGTTGTGAGGACCGATTCCTGCTGTCCCTGGAGAACACCTGCTACAGATGAGTAACTACGCTTTCTCTAGGAAAAAGCAGGAAGTCAGTCCTCACATATGCGACTCCCTAGCTACAGGCTACCGAGAACCTGTAGAAAA
The DNA here is from genome assembly GCA_033557465.1 of Ichthyophis bannanicus. NCBI lineage: Eukaryota > Metazoa > Chordata > Amphibia > Gymnophiona > Ichthyophiidae > Ichthyophis > Ichthyophis bannanicus. The sequence continues at coordinate 217,486,054 of CM066039.1, read as the reverse complement.
AAAACACGGCAGAGCCATGAGCAGTCATCAGTGAAACTGAAGGCAGCCTGAGAACCTCGAGTCCCTGGATGGCCACGCTTCCGATAGTCGGAACAAGAAGGGTCAGAGGGCAGGAGTTGCTTAAACCCGAAACAGATTATGGAGAATGGTCTGGCTGAAGGTGCTATCCCGACAGGACTCCATCTCCAGACAGTAATGCACCGCGAAGGTGTGAGCGGAGGACCAAGTAGCGGCTCAGCAGATGTCTGCCAGCGGCACAGAGCACAGACTAGCGACAGACATCACCATCACTCTGACATTGTGCGCCGTAACTCGGTGGTCCAGGGGACGCCCGGCCTGGGCCTGGGCAAAGGTGACGCAGTCCGCCACCCAGATGGACAAGGTTCGCTTGGTGACCGTCAGCCCCAGGCAGCTGGGATCAAAGGAGACAGAGCTGCCCGGACCTGCGGTGGTACCGAGTCTGCTGCACATAGAAGGAAAGAGCCCTCTTACAGTCCAGCGTGTGGAGAACCACTGACGCCAGTGTGAGGCTTCTGTAAGAAGGTGGGCAGCACTATCTCCTGACTGAAATGAAAATCTGAGACAACTTTCGGGAGGAACTTGGGGTGAGTACACAGGAGCACCCTGTTCCTGTATATCCTCGTATACGGTGCCTCAGCCATCAGTGCCTGAAGTTCACTGACTCTCCGGGCAGAGATGAGAGCCACCAGGAAGGCCACCTTCCACGACAGGTGCCGAACAGGTAACCCCGGGTTCGAAGGGCGGCTTGGTGAGTTGTGTGAGGACCACATTAAGGTCCCATTTCACAGATGGAAGGTGGGTGGGGGGCTTGGAGAGAAGCAGGCCCCACATGAAGCAGAAGATGAGCGGTTGCCCCGAGAGAGCTTTTCCCCTCGATGGGATGGTGGTTCGCTGAGATGGCACTCAGGTGAACCATAACCGAGTTCGACTTTAGCGTAGTTACTCACCTGTAACAGGTGATCTCCGGGAACAGCAGGAATTTAGTCCTCACATATGGGTATCGTCGGTACCGACAGAGCCTGCGCGGGAACGCTCCCCAGCGTCCAATAGGAACGCTTTTGGGAGCATCCCTCAGCACATGAGTGCTGCCTTCCTGCCTTTCCAACTGTCCCTCTTCATTTAAGTTTGTAGCTGAGTGAAAGGACAGAGGGAGAGAGGAAAGAGGCAAAGAGAGAGAGACAGATCCTAGGGGAGGTGGGTGGGTTGTGAGGACTAAATTCCTGCTGTTCCCGGAGATTACCCGTTACAGATGAGTAACTACGCTATCTCCAGGAACAAGCAGGAATGTAGTCCTCACATATGGGGACTCCCTAGCTGAAGATGCCAGGGAGATATCCCCAGGAAGGTGCCACCGTCAAAAGTGAGAATCCTTCCTCCCATGGATCTCTGGCATCCAACCAGGGATGGTGGGTAGGAGTTGGTTTAGGTTTGAAAGAGATTTTGAAGAACAGCTTGGCCAAAGAAGGCATCCCGACAGGAGGCTTTATCTAGGCAGTAGTGGGCTGTGAAGGTGTGTAACGAAGCCCAGGTGGCTGTTCGACAAATGTCATCGATAGAAACAGAGTGGAGATTAGCCATAGAAGCTGCCATGGCTCTCACATTGTGAGCTGTGACATGGTCCTGAAGAGGAAGACCCTTACTCTCATAAGTAAAGGATATGCATTGGGCAATCCATTTTGATAAAGTTCTTTTGGAGACTGTAAGTCCCAAACGACTAGGGTCAAAAGCTACAAAAAGTTGCGAGGACTTTCTATGTTGCTGTGTTCTTTGAATGTAAAAGGCTAAGGCCCTTTTACAATCCAAAGTATGAAGGTTTCTTTCTGCATTAGAGGCGTGAGGCCTCAGAAAAAATACAGGAAGATAAATTGATTGGTTTAAATGAAAAGGCGAACCACCTTTGACAAAGTGTGGGTGAGTTCGAAGAACAACCTTATCATGATGAAATCTAGTATAAGGAGGATCAGCCACTAAAGCTTGCAATTCACTAATGCGACGGGCAGAGGTGATTGCAATCAGGAAGATGACCTTCCAAGTCAAAAACTTAAGGGCTGTAGTGGCTAAAGGTTCAAAAGGCGACTTCATGAGCTGCCCGAGAACTAGATTTAGATCCCATGATGGGAGGTTTAGTTAATAAAAGGCCTCTCATAAATCTTGATAGGAGTGGATGAGAGGAAATTGGTTGTCCATTTAGAGGCTTATAAGAAGCTGCAATTGCACTAAGATGGACTCCTACCAAATTGGTCTTTAAGCCAGAATTCGATAAGTGAAGAAGATACTCTAATATCAATTCTAAGGGTATGACCATGGGTTTTAATCCCTTCTTGGAGCACCATATAGTAAACCGTTTCCACTTGAAGGCATAAGACCTTCTTGTTGAAAGTTTCCTAGAAGCCTGAAGGATATCTTTTACCTGGTGGGACAGGTTGAAATCCTCAAGGTCTAAGCCTTCAACAACCAGACAAGTGGGCAGTGTTCCCCTTTCAGCAGACTGGTGGAGATAAAGAACCAATGAAAAGCCCAGGTTTGAATGACAACACTGCCAAGCAGCCTCAGCCACCAGAGGTCTCTTCAGTATCTGTCCCAAAACATATGGGAAAACATGGTAGGCCTCACACAACCTCAACACGGTCAACAATAAGTAATAAAACAGTAGAAAACTATGCACAGGAAAGCATAAACAGGCTGTCTGTAGAAGATGAACCTGCGGAACCAAGTATATAAATCAAAGCAGACCGAAGAGTACTTCCGCAGAAGAACTGAGCAAATACAGTTCCAGGGAGCAGTCCCTGGACTGGTCTAGCAGGACTCAACGAAAGGACATTATCTGGTAAGTAAAATGTTATCTTCCATATTGTCACCCTAGACCAGTCCAGACAAGTGGGATGTTCCAAAGATAGCAGTTCATAAAAACTTAGAGCCAAAGGCCGTGTCCACCTGAGCATGAACATCCAAGTGGAAACACTTGACAAGTGGAAAGTGCTGCCGTACAGGGGCTACTAAGCTCTGCTCCGCCCACAAGGACACTAGCACTCAGATACAATGGGCGCGCAAACTCTCCAGAACCAGCTGGTTCTGAAAGAGATCAACCAAGGCAATGGTCTCCTTAACTCAGCGCCCCAAAGTGGACTTTGACGCCACGTCACATTGTACAGGCCAGCAAACAGCACAAAAAATGGCCTGACTTATGAAAAAGAGTAGTTACTCACCTGTAACAGGTGTTCTCCAGGAGCAGCAGGAATCAGTCCTCACATATGGGTGACGTCGGCGTCGACAGAGCCCCCATGCGGAGCATTTCCCTAGCTTTCAAAGAAAGCCTTTGGGAATGTAGGCACGCATGCGCGGTCCCCTTCCCGCCCAAAGGTGCCATCTTGCTCAGTCTAATGACAAAGCTAAAAGACAGCACAAAAATAAAATGAACTATATAGAACTGCAACTCCAAAGGTAGCAGGGAGGGTTGTGAGGACTGATTCCTGCTGCTCCTGGAGAACACCTGTTACAGTAAGTAACTACTCTTTCTCCAGGACCAAGCAGGAAGTCAGTCCTCACATATGGGTGACTCCCTAGCTCTGGGCTACCAGGAACCTAGGCTGAAAAATAGAGCTCCCTCTAGAGCCCCACAGCAACAGTGAGAGAATCTCCTCTAGAACCACACCTGAACGGTAGCCCAACACCAGGGTCGGAGGGTAGGAGTTGCCTAAACCTCAAAGAGATTATGGAGTACCGCTTGCCCGAAAGCACTGTACCTACGGGATTCCCTCTCGAGGCAGTAGTGGTCCGCAAAAGTCTGGCTTTAAGACCAAGTAGCGGCCTGGCAGATGTCTGCTAATGGAACAGAACGGAAGTGAGCTACTGATGCGGCCTTCGCCCTGACCCAGTGAGCCGTGGCTCGACCCTCCAGGGAGAGGCCAGCTGCCCTGTACGCCCAGGCGATACACTCTGCCAACCAAATGGACAACGTACGCTTAGTGACAGGCAACCCCAATTTATTAGGGTCAAAGGAAATGAAGGGCTGAGAAGCCCTTCTATGCCCCTGCGTACGTTCTAGGTAAAAGGACAGCACCCTTCTACAATCCAGGGTATGCAAGACAGTTTCGGCCCTTCTGGCGTGCGGCCTGGGAAAGAACGTCGGAAGTACCACCTCCTGGTTGAGGTGGAAGGAGGACACTACCTGGGGAAAGAACTTAGGATGAGTCTGCAAGACTACACTATTCCTATAGAACCTGGTATATGGCCTCTCCGAGACCAGGGCCTGAAGCTCACTCACCCGCTTAGCCGAGGTGAGTGCCACAAGGAACAATACCTTCCAGTAGAGGAAACGTAAATGGCAGGTTGCCATCGGCTCTAAAGGTGGGCGAGTCAGTTGCTGCAAGACCACATTGAGATCCCACTCAGTGGCTGGTAGACGAATAGGAGGCTTAAGCAGAAGCAGACCTCTGAGAAAGCGAGACACCAGAGGGTGGCCTGAGAGAGATTGTCCATCCACCGGCGAGTGGTGAGCTGAGAGGGCACTGAGGTGAACCCGGACAGAGTTGGACTGGAGTCCTAGGTTGGAAAGGTGGAGCAGGCATTGTAGCACCACCTGGACCGAGCAGGAGAAGGGGTCCTCTTGCTGTTGAGAACACCAAGTAGAGAACCTACGCCACTTCAGAGCATAGGCCTTCCTAGTGGAATGTTTCCTGGAGGCCAACACCACCTCTTCAACCTCAATTGACAGGAGCAAGGGAGCAAGGACTAGCCTTTCAGCAGCCAGGCCATCAAATTGAGAGATTTGAGGTTGGGATGCAAGAGGGACCCCTGATCCTGAGTTAGAAGGTCGGGTTGCAACCCCAGAGGAAGTGGAGTATCCACTGCCAACTGTAGAAGAAGAGGCAACCACGGCTGCCTGGGCCACCTGGGGGTTATCAGGATCACCGTGGCTCGGTCCTGCTGGATTGTGAATAGAGTTCGGGCCACCAGAGGTGTGGGAGGAAAAGCATACAGCAGGCTCTCTGACCAGGGGATCAGGAATGCATCTGGCGCTCTTCTCAAGGGATGCGGTTGCCTGGAACAGAACCTGGGTAGTTGCCTTAGGCGTTGGACCGTGGCGATTCATATTGATATCTTGGACTGGATCGTGATGCCTGCATTCGTGGTAACTTGCTGTCTCTATTCTTCTCCTCCTCTTATCTGTTTACCTGTTTCTGTCTTCTATTCTGTCCTATCTTATAATGGCGTTCTTTTCCTATTTCCTCAAATGATATTATTGTAAACCGCTTTAATGCCTTCTGGCCTAAGCGGTATATCAAATGATTAATAAACAAACATAAAAAGCTCCATGGTCGGAAGACCCCACTTCAGAAAGATCTATTGAACTACCCGAGGATCCAACTACCACTCATGAGGCTGCAGGAGTCTACTTAGCCTGTCCGCCAGGTAGTTTTCCTGGCCGGGGAGGTAGACCGCCCTGAGGGTCATGCCGATTGACAGCCTGGATTCCTCTCTGCTTGTTGACGTAGAACATAGCCACCTGGTTGTCCGTCTGAACTAGGACAGACTGGTGAGACAAGATCTGAGAGAAAGTCCGTAAAGCTAGTCGAATGGCCCTCAATTCCAACAGGTTGATCTGCTGGGCGGCCTCCCACGGAGACCACAGGCCTTGGGTGCACGCCCCCTGGCAGTGTGCCCCCCAGCCCTGCAGGGAAGCATCGGTTGTCAGTACCTGAGTGTGTGGGAAGGCCTGAAAAGGAACACCCCTGACCAGATTTGGGAGATGCCTCCACCAGTGTAAGGAGTCCACCAAGAGTTTGGACACCTTTATTCTGTCGGACAATTTCCCTATGGCTTGCAGCCACTGTGCTCTGAGGTGCCATTGAGCCGGCCGCATGTGCAGCTGGGCATGTGGGGTGACATGCACTGTGGAAGCCATGTGACCTAAGAGCCGGAGGAAGTGTCTGGCGGAGACCAAAGAGCTCGCCCGAGACTGGCCGGCCAACTTTATCAGCCTGTGAGCTCTGTCCACAGGCAAATAGGCCTTTGCATGGATGGTATCCAAACTTGCCCCTAGGAACTCCACGTTCTGTGAGGGGACTAAAGTGGACTTGGAGAAGTTTATAACGAACCCCAGGTGCTGAAGCAGGGATATGGTTCTGAAGGTGGCCTGCCTGGCCTCCTGTGGAGACTGGCCCTTGAAAAGCCAGTCGTCCAGGTAAGGAAACACAAAGATCCCCTGATTCCTGAGGTAGGCCGCAACCACCGCCAGGCATTTTGTAAAAACCCTGGGGGCGGAGGTGAGGCCAAAAGGAAGCACTCGGTACTGGAAGTGCTTTCCTCCCACCACAAATCTGAGGAATTGTCTGTGACTTGGATGGATGAGGATGTGAGTATAAGCATCCTTCTGGTTTTCCCATGGCAGCCCACCTCCTTCGTTGGCCCCTTCTTTTTCTGGCACCCCCGTACCCTTAGTTTCTACCTTTCGGTATCTAGGTGTATACTTTGATTCTGACTTATCCTTTCAAGCCCATGTCTCCCACATCACGAAGACATCTTTCTTCTTTCTCCGCCAAATCCGAGCAATTCGCCCCTTCCTCTCCCTGTCAGCCCTCACTACCTTGCTACTGTCCCTGGTCATGTCGCGAGTGAATTTCTCCAATTCAATTTTTATAGGTCTATCTAAATCCCAGCTAAATCGTCTCCAAAGGTTCCAAAACACTGCTGCTCGCCTTATTACTCACTCCACCCTCCGGGACCACATAACACCTCTTCTCCTTCACCTTCACTGGCTACCTGTCTCTTTCCGCACTCAATTTAAGCAGCTTTCCCTTGTACATAAAGTTCTTCACACTAATACTCCACAATACCTAGCAGACCTTATTTCTTTTCACTCTCCCAGGCACACTCCCCGCTCTTTTCACCTCAATCGTCTTACTCTTCCCTCTCCCTCCCTCGCCCATCTACAATCCACCCGTTCCTCTGCCGCCTTTTTTGTAGGACCTGCCCTATGGAATTCCCTCCCCTCATCCCTTCGCCTGGAGCATCATAACACCTTTAAACAGGACCTGAAATCTCACCTCTTCTCCATGGCTTTTGACCTTCCCTCCCCTTTTGTGTAACCTATGTCAAGTTCTATTTCCCCCCTCTGAGATTGTCATTTCCTTGTACTGTCCTGTCTTTCTCCTCTCTCCTTTCAAAGATTGTAAATTTTCTTTTCCATTTCACTGGCCTTGAGCCCTTTCCTGCTTGTTTGTACACTGTACACCGCCTTGATTGTTCCAGAAAGGCGGTTTATCAAATAAAATAAACAAACATAAGGAGCATAGCCAATCTCCCTGCTGGAGGTAGGGCAGTAAGATTCCAAGGGTAAGCATCTTGAACTTTTCCCTCTCCAGAAACTTGTTCAGATTTCTCAGGTCGAGGATGGGTCTGAGGCCTCCTGTTCTTTTTGGTACCAGGAAGTACCTCGAGTAGAAGCCTTGCCCTTCCAGGTGGTGAGGCACCGGTTCCACCGCCTGGTCCTTTAGTAGACCTTCCAACTCCTGAAGGAGTAAGTTTCTGTGCAGAGGGGGTATCTGGGTGAAGTGGAGCAGATAGCCCCTTTTGATGATGCTTAACACCCAAGTATCCCCTGTGATGGCTGGCCACCTGTCTGCGTACAGAGTCAGCTGATCTCTTGTGCCCTGGAGAGGAGGAGAGGCTATGCTGGCATAGTCAAAAACTCCTCCCTGCTGAGCAGGAGCCGGAGTAGGAGGCTTGGGAGCCTTCTGCCTACGGGGCCCATGACCCTGCCCCTTGGCCTGCTGGGGGAGCTGCAGAGGCCTGGTAGTGAGGGTAGGTTTTGTAGCAAGCGGTCTTCCTCGGGTAAAAGGTCTTTTTCCCCGAGCCCTTCTTCTGAGAAGGGGCAGAGGTTTTCCTGGACAGCCTTGTCCGGGTAAGAGTCTCGGTCTCGAGTTCTGCAGCCTTTTCGGCCATGGGCTTGCCAAAGAGGTTTTCACCTCAGTAAGGGACATCGACCAACTTGTCCTGTACCCATGGCTCGAGGTCCGAGGATTGTAGCCAGGCCTGATGGTGTGCACCGATGCCGGCCCCTGCTACCCGGGCCGAAGCCTCAAATCCATCATAGGCTGCTCAAGATATAAACTTTGAGCACTCTTGAATACCAGAAGACAAGGCCTTGAACCTCTGCAAAGGTTCCTCGGACAGACCAGCAGAGAACCTGGCAATCTCCTTTGCCAGGTCTCGAAGGTAGATGCCCATGTACAGCTGGTAGGTCTGGACACGGCAAGCAAGCAAGCATAGAGCCCTGGAAGCACTTTCTACCGAGGGCATCCAGGTTCCGGGCATCCCTGCTGGGAGGCACCGAGGAGTGCATTTTCTGACTCTTCAGGTGATGCATGGCCGATTCCACAACCATGGAGTGGTGCGGTAGCTGTGCCTTTTGAAACCCGGGGCTCTTGCGGACTCGATATATGGAATCGACCCGCTTGCTCAGAACCGGCATCGAGGCCGGTGCCTCCCACATGCGGAAGAGCAACCGCTCCAGCATCGGAGGATCCGGGACAGTAAAGGCCTCCTTGGGAGGAGAGTCATACTGCACAGCCTCGAGCTCCTCGGTCCGAAGCTCCTCCTCGGGGTCCGCAGGGAATGCCAGCGCTTTGGCCATGTCCTGTACGAAATCCGAGAACCTGGTATCCTCCGAGGGGGGGGGGGGGGGACCTTGCCTGAGGCTCGGATCCCGGTGAGTCCGAAGGGACGCACCGAGTCCGGAAGGTGTCAGGGGACTCCTCCTCCGTTTCCCACGCCGATTCCTCCGAGGAGGAATTGAGCGGCTCTGAGTGGGCGGGCACTAACGCCATCCGCCCCGATGCCGGGTGAACAGGCGTCGACGACCTCGGTCCCGAACGGGAGGCCGAGGGTGACCTCGGCCAAGGATCGACTCGAGATCATATGGTCTCGAGGATCGGCTTGGCCTCCGGGGTCGACTTGGACGTCGATGTCCCGGTGATCGGGGCAGATGTGCCGGTGAGACTGGCGATCAGCACCCGCTGCTGCTCCATGAAGGCAGACAGTCTGCTCTCCAAGGCCGTCAACCTGAGTCCGAGCTCAGGAGACCCAGCAGCCTCCGACTTGGACCCTGACGTTGGCTCCCCCAGAGAAGAGTCCACGAGGACTACAGTACTCACATGACTCGGGGCCTTCGACTCTACATGAGGATGCTTTGCAAGCCTCTCCGACTCCGAAGACCCGGGATGGCGATCGGGGCTATGCGACCTGGCCCTCGAGGAGCCAAGAGCGTCCACCGATGCTGCCCTCGCGGGTTTCTTCTTCCTTCGGTGCTCCCTCGAGGGGGACTCCCTTTCAGAGGAGCCCCGATGATGCTCGGGGTCAGACTCCCGAGACGTCGAGGCCTCTGACGAAGTCCGGACCCGTCCAGAGTTAGATTCAGAGAAGATCCTCTCACGCTGGTGCTGACGGCTCCGTAATGCCTTGGAAGACATTTTACCACAGGGGCTACAGACCGTAGAATCATGGTCTGGCCCTAGGCACCAGAGGCAGCAGTCTTGTGTATCGGTGAGAGACATCAGTTTCTTGCACCGATCACACTTCTTAAAGCCACTGGCAGCCATCAGGGGAAAAAGGGCCCCTGCAAGGTTAAAAAATTGGGCTGCCAGGGAAAAGAAAAAAGGCGCGAACGCAATCTCTAAGGACAAAAAACGAAAAAAGAGATCCGGGCTCGGCACCGGTGTACCGAGTCCAGGCGGGAAAGGACCCGAAGAAAAAACTCGACCCAACGCAGAATAAAAATCAACTTTTTTCACGGGTGACAAGGACAGGCGTCCGTAGGGCTCCGCGGAAAAAAGAAGACTGAGCAAGATGGCACCTTTGGGCGGGAAGGGGACAGCGCATGCGTGCCTGCATTCCCAAAGGCTTTCTTTGAAAGCTGGGGAAATGCTCCGCATGGGGGCTCCGTCGACGCCGACGTCACCCACAACACTTGTACTGGGGTAAGCAGTGGATATCTCAGGTCCCCTTTAATAATGGTTTATGGACCTTTCCTTCAGGAACTTGTCCGAACCTTTTTTAAACCCAGCTACACTAACAGCTTTTAGTACATCCTCCGGTAATGAATTCTAGAGTTTGATTACACATTGAGTGAAAAAATATTCTCTCTTATTAATCTTAAAGGAGGTTACCCTGTAGCTTCATTGCATGTCCCCTAGTCTTTCTATATTTTGATGGCATAAACAATCGATTTACGTTTACCCGTTCCACTCCATTCATTAATTTATAGACCTCTATCATATCTCCCATCAGCCATCTTTTCCAGGTTGAAAAGCCCTAACCTTTTTAGCCTCTCTTCATAGGGGTATCCTTACATCCCCTTTACCATTTTGGTGGCTCTTCTCTGTACCTTTTCTAATAATGCTATATCCTTTTTAAGATACGGTGACCAAAACTGCACCAATATTCAAGGTGCGGTCACAACATGGAACGATAAAGAGGCATTATAATATCCTTGGTTTTATTCTCCATTCCTGTCCTTATGATACCTGGCATTCTATTTGCTCTATTGGCTGCCGTTGCACACTGTGCGGAGGGTTTCAAAATGTTATCCACGATGACATCTAAATCTTTTTCCCGGGTAGTGGTTCCTAATGTGGAACCTTGTCGTGTAACCATAGTTTGGGTTGATCTCTCCTAGGTGCATAACTTTGGTACCGGTTTATTCCACCTTCAAAAAAATATAACAGATTAGTAAGACAAAATCTTCCCTATCTAAAGCCATGCTGGCTGTCTCCCATTAAGCCATGACCATCTACATGTTCAGTAATTTTGTTCTTTATAATGGTTTCTACCATTTTTCCCAGTACTGACAATAGGCACACCGGTCTGTAGTTTCCCCGATCATCCCTGGAACCCTTTTTAAAAATTGGCATTACATTGGCCATCCTCCAACCTTCAGGAATTACTGATTAATTTTATGACAGTTCACCGATTACAAATAGTAGGTCTGCAATCTCATGTTTCAGTTCTTATTTATTTTATTTATTTATTACAATTTCTTATATACCGCGCTATTTAGCATCAGTGCGGTTTACATTATAACTTAACGACCATAACAACAAGCTGTCAGGTTTACATCGAACAGGAGTATAAACTTGGAAAACAGGGTTAACTATATACATAATCTATTTACATTGGAAGGATAGATAAAAGTCAGATAATGCATGTAGGTCTTTTCTAACTAAATTGGGTCAATTCCTGGAGGGTATGTCTAGGATCAATTGCTGTCAGGTAAGTGTTGGAGGAACAAGTGGGTTTTGAGGGCCTTCCTGAACTGATATAGGCTGGCTATGGCCCTAATGTCAGGGGGTAGAGCATTCCAGCATTTGGGTACGTAACAGCTGAAAGTCCTGTTTGTGGTTGACAAGTTGTACTTTGTCGAAGCCTTTGGTATTGCAAGCAAGTTTACAGCTGTTGATCTTCTGGATCTGTTGGGAGGGACAAAGTGGATAAGATGAGTGAGTGAGGAGGCTGAAATACCTTTGATTGCTTTGAAAGCTAATAGAAGGGTTTTGAAGGTGATTCTCCCATTGATTGGTAGCCAGTGCAGCTGTTTGAGAATGGGGGTCACGTGGTCGTATCTGGATGCTCCGTAAAGGATCCTAGCTGCGGTGTTCATGGCCAACTGTAAGGGGGTTAATGTGGATTGGGGGAGACCTTGTAAGATGGCATTTGCAAAATCAAAGTGCGGCAGGATCAGCGCTTGATATATGGTTCGGAAGTCATCTGGGTCCAATAGGGAGCGTAGGTGCTTGAGAGAGCGTATTTTGAAGTAGACGGCTTTGACTATGTTGCTTATGTGGCTTTTCATGTTAAGATGTTGATCCAAAGTAACTCCCAAATATTTTATTGCATCTTTGGTTTGCAAATCAGCTTCATTGACACTGACATGGGATGGGGGGGTAAAGTAGGTGTCTCTGGTGATGAATAGCACTTCCGTTTTTTTATGTTGGATGCGAAGGTTCTGTGTTTGGAGCCAAGTCTTTCAACACCCTTGGATGTATACCATCAGGTCCAGGTGACTTGCTACTGTTCAGTTTATCAAATAGTTGTAATACATCTTCCTGGTGTATTGCTATTTCTTTCAATTCTTCTGCGGCATCACCTTTAAATACCATTTAAGTCATGGGTAACATCCCTACATCTTCCTAAGTAAAGATCAATGCAAAGAATTCATTCAGTCTCTCCGCTATGGCCTTGTTCCCTCTTAGTGCCCCTTTTACCCCTCTATCATCTAATGTCCAACTGACTCTCTCATGGGTTTTTTGCTACGAATGTACTTGAAAAAAGTCTTTATTACACGTTTTTGCTTCCACAGCAAGCTTCTTCTCAAATCCTCTCTTTGCCTGCCTTATCAATGCCTTGCATCTAACTTGCCAGTGCTTATGTTGTTTCCAGTTTTCATTATTTGGCTCTTTTTTCCTTTTCTTGAAAGATGTTTTTTGGCAAAAGCCTCTCTGACCTCACCTTTAAACCATGCTGGCAGTTTTTTGGACTTACTACCACTTTTCTTAAAGCGTGGAATACAGCTGGTCTGGGTTTCCAAGATAGTATTTTTAAACACCCCCATGCTTGATGTACATCTTTAACTTTTACAGTTGCTCCTTTTAGTTTTTTCTTAACTATTTTCATTATTTTATCATAGTCTCCCTTTTGAAAGTTAAAAGGTAGTACTGTGGATTTCCTTATCATCCTTCCATCATTTATTAAATCAAACGCTATGATCACTGTTGCCAAGTGGCCCCAACACCTTATCTCTTGCACCAGATCTTGTGTTCAACTAAGGACTAAGTTCAAAATGGCTTCCCCTCTGGTTGGTTCATGAATCGGCTGCTCCAAGATGCAGTCATTTATTTCATCTAGAAACTTCATCTCCCTAGCATGTCCTGCCATGACACTGACCCAGTCGATACCGGGGTAATTGAAATCACCCATTATTATTACTGTACTATAACCTTGCTAGCTTCCCTGATTTCTTTGAGCATTTCATCATTCACTTGTTCACTCTGGTCAGACGGTCGATAGTACACCCCACTGCCATCGCCTTCCCCTTCTTAAACGGATTTTCAATTCATAGAGATTCTACAGTGAATTTTGTTTCCTATAAAATTTTAATCCTTTGTGATTCAATGCTCTCTAACAGAGTGCAACCCCACCACCAATTTGATCTGCTCTACTATTATGATATAATTTGTACCCACGTATCAGTGTCCCACTGGTTGTCCTCCTTCCACCATGTCTCTGAAATACCAATCATATCTACCCTCTCATTTAGTGCTATATATTCTAACTCTCCCATCTTATTTTTTAGACTTCTGGCATTTGCATACAAGCATTTTATAGGCTGCATTTTATTCACATTAATCTGGCTAATCGGTAGGCAGGGGTAATTTGGAATCTTTAAGCACTGTCTGCTCTGTACTCAAGGGCATTTGGGCTACTTTTGTCTTTACTGGAACCTCTCTACTGTATACCGTAACTTCAATCTTTTGCTAGTATCCTTCAAGGATACATTGTTCCGAACCATGCACTCTTGGGCGACTGTCGGCTTTCTAGTTTAAAAGCTGCTCTATCTCCTTTTTAAAGGTTAATCCAGCAGCCTGGTTCCATCCTGGTTGAGGAGGAGCCCATCCCTTCGTAAAAGCCCCTCCTTTTCCCAGAAAGTTCCCTAGCTCCTAACAAATCCCAAACCCTCTTCACACTTTTCTATGTCATTGGTACTAACATGTACCAAGACAGCAGAATCCTCCCCAGCAATATCTAAGACCTTGTTTAGGTGACACGTGAGGTCCGCTACCTTCGCACCAGACAGACATTTTACCAGGCGATCCTCACGTCCACCAGCCAGCCATCTAGCTATCTACATGCCTAATGAGCGAATCACCAACTATAATGGCTGTCCTAACCTTTTCTCATGGGCACATGGCCCTGGAAAAACCTCCTTCGTGCGAGAGGGTTTTACATCACCTGGACGACAGGTCCTAGCTACAGGATCACTTCCTGCCACACCAGGGTGATGCTCTCTCCAGTCACATGAACTCTCTCCTCCATGGCAACAGAGATGCTGCTAGACTGGAGGTAGGACTTCAGTACATCATCCCTGTAGGGCTCATCTATGTACCTCTGTCTTCCTTATGTCCTCCAAGTCTGCTACTCTAGACTCCAGAGATCGGACTTGTTCCCTGAGAGCAAAGAGATCCTTGCACCTAGTGCACATGTAAGACCCCTCACCAAATGGGAGAAAATTATACATGTGACACTCAATGCAAAATACTGGAAAGCCCCCCATCTCGCTTCTGGACTGCTGTCTGCATCTTAGTTTTGAGGTTGTGTTTAGGTATTTAAATTGTTTACTTACTAAGGTTTGCTGGGGCTACTTATACTAATAAAACTACTCCTAATATGTTTAATGGACTTCGTTCACCTCCAGCTTTACTAATCTCAGGTCCTTAATGTATGCCTGATCAGGATTAACAGCTGCAGCTGAGAGTGAATATGGCACCTCCTTTCCTTTAAGAGGTTTAAACACCTATAAAGCTATGATTCTCCGGGAACAAGCAGGAAGTCAGTCCTCACATATGGGTGACATCTGCACCGACGGAGCACTTGTGGAAGCATCCCCCCAGCTTTCAAAGAAAGCCTTTGGGAGATGCCACCACGCATGCGTGGTCCCCTTCCCACCATAGGGTGCCATCTTGCTCAGTCTCTTTTTTCTGCGGAACCCTTCAGAGGTTTGTCTGGCTTGTCCCCGGAAAAAGTTCAGTTTTCTCTCCGAGTTTAATACTCACCTCCGGTATTGCACCGGTACTCTTCCTGCCTACTGACCTCGTTGCCTCGGTGTCGAGTTCGGTGTATTTTTGTAGTCTCTCGTTTTTCTCTTTTCCTGGTGTCTTCGCGTCTTTTTTCTCCCACTGGCAGCCCAGAGTCTTCGACCTCGCATGGGTACTTTTTTCCCCCATGACTACCAGTGGCTTTAAGAAGTGTGATCAGTGTTCCAAAATACGTCTTTGACCGACACACACGACTACAGTCTCTGCTGCCTTAGGCCAGACCACAATCTGGCAACCTGCGGTCTCTGCAAGACGATGTTCAGTAAGGCCCTCAAGAGTCGCCAAAAGCAGCACGATAAGTTTTTCCCCGAGTCCCTGGTGCCTCCAAAGGCCAGGGCCTTGTCTGAGGACCCGACATCTCAGGCGGAACCTTCCAAACCACAGCCTCATCGTGGGTCCTCAGAAAGGGGTTCTCCCTCGAGGGGAACCAGGAAGAAGAAACTCTCGAAGGGGGCCATTCTTGGATGGTTCCGACTGGATGGGTGCTCCCCAGGCACAGTCCCGCAGTCGGAGACATTCGTCCGAGGCGTCAGAGAAGGAGCGGCCTCTGAAGGTCTCCAGGAAAAAACCCGACCGCGGACTGGCCTCGTTCCCCAGACACTATCTTCGTCGAACATTTCCCTTCGGGGCTGCCGGCATCGGGCTCTAGTCCCTCAATGCCTGCGCTGAAGGCTGCACAGACGTCTTGTCTGGAGTCCAGAATGGCGACCCTGGAGCGCAGTTTGTCTGCCTTCATGGACCAGCAGCGGGCGCTGTTGTCTGGTACGACCGGTTCATCCACCCTGACCACTGGGCCCTCGACGTCCAAGACACTCCCAAAGGCCGAGCTGATCCTAGAGGTCCTTCGGCCTCGAGTCGATTGTTGGCCGAGGTCGCGATCTGAGTCCTGCTCAACAGGACTGCGGTCATCCCCAGCAAATTTTCCGGGCCCCGAAGCCTGCGGAGCAGCCCTCCTATGAGTCTTCAATGGACTACTCCGAGTAGGAGATGGAGGATGAGGAGTCCCCTGATACTAGTTGCCACCGCGATGACCCACCTGACTCTCCTGTCTCGGAGCCTCCATGGCAGTCCCCGCCCGAGGATATGGGCCTCCTTGATTTTGTCACAGACATGTCTAAGGCCCTAGCATTCCCAACTGAGTCGAAGGAGGACCCTTGGGCAGATGAGTTGGAAATCCTCCTGTACGAGGCTCCTCCGCGGGAATCGCTCACGGTGCCCATCCCTCCCATCCTAAATCGGTTGATGCTCCAAATGTGGGAGACACTGGCTTCGGTGCCGGTGGTGAGCAAATGGCTCGACTCGATGTATCGCGCCCGCCGGAACCCAAGCTTCCAAAAGCCACAGCTGCCGCATAACTCCATGATTTATTTATTTTATTTATTTAACAGTATTTCTAAACCGCCTTATCTTAATAATCAAGGTGGTATCACAGCAAACAATCGAGTAAAGTGAGTGTGTTATACATGCAGTGAGGGTGAAGTTGAGTGTGTGTTGTATTGTGTGCTAGATTGGTATGAGCTATGTACAGAGTGGGCTATATACAGTGGTGCAAAAAACATATTCCATACATACATTGTTTAGGCGGTATCATGTGCTGTTATACATTCTCTGAGGTTATGTGATGTGTCCATAGTGTTCTATGAACAGCATGGTTTTCAGCTGTTTTCTAAAGTCCTTGAGGTCTGTAGAAGCCCTCAGATCGTCCGGTAGTTTGTTCCATATTGTTGGAGCAGCCATGGAGAGTGCTCTGTCTGTTGTGTCCTTGCGTGTGTGTTTGTATTCACTTGGGGTGCTGACTCGGTTGTGTGTATGTTTTCTTCTGGGATGTGTGCTGGTGTCTGGTTGTATGAGGGTGTGCAGGCTGTTGGCTGATGTGTGCTGTTTTATCTTAAATAGGTTTATGATTGTTTTGTATCTGATGCGTGCACGGATTGGAAGCCAGTGTAAGTCCTTTAAGGTGGGTGTGATGTGCTCCTGTCGTGCGGTTCCTGATATGATTCGTGCTGCAGTGTTTTGTGCCAGTTGGAGTGGTTTGAGGGCTTGTTTCGGTAGTCTAAGGTATATCGGATTGCAGAAGTCCAGTAGTGGGGTTATCAGTGCTTGACAGACGGTACGGAAGTGTTCTGGGGCGAGGAGCGTTTTCAGTCTCCTGATGATTCGCATCTTGTAGTAGGCTTTTTGGATTGTTTTGTTTATGTGTGGCTTGAGATTGAGTTTATTGTCCAGAGTAACTCCGAGGTATCTCACTTCTGATCTTATTGGTATAGTAGTGCTTTGTATCTTTATATTTGGTGGGTGTATGAAGCTTTGGTTCTGAGTGATGATTAAAGCTTCGGTCTTGTTGTAGTTTATTGCGAGGTTGTTGTTTTGACACCAACTCGCCATTTGGGTGAGGCAGTCTTATCTTGGAGAAGTCCGGGTTGTCGATTGATATCGGGGTGTATATGGTGTATGATGGTGGAGTTGGCCATGCATCGGCTTTGCCAAAAGATGTACTCCTCGGTGCCCCCCCGGGCAGGGAGGCCCGCACCCTGGACGCCCTCGGCAGCAAGTGCTACTAGGGATCAATGCTCATTGGCCACATCCAGGCCTACCAGCTGTACATGGGTATGTACCTGAGAGACCTGGCAAAGGAGCTTGCCGGGTTCTTAGCTGGTCTCTCCGAGAAGCCCTTGAAGCAGTTCAAGACCTGGCCAAAGCAGTCCGTGAATGTTCCAAATTCATGTCTCGAACGGCCTATGATGGGTTTGAGTCAGTGGCTCGAGTAGCTACAGCTGGCATTGGTGCATGCCGCCAAGCATGGCTACAGTCATCTGACCTCGAGCAGTGGGTTCAGGACAAATTGGTCGATGTCCCCTGCCAATAAGAGAACCTCTTTGGCAAACCCATGACTGACAATGCTGCCAAGCTGGAGACTGAGTTCATGACGAGGACTAGGCTATCCATAAAGACTGCTGCCCCTCCTTGATGGAAGGGCTCGAGTAAAACGTCCTTTTACTCGAGGAACGGAGCTGCTTGCCGAAAGTACCCACCTTATCAGGCCTCTCCAGCTCCCCAACAGGATCAGCAGGCGAAGGGATATGGGCATGGCCTGCGTAAGCAGAAGGCTCCAAAACCCCAGGCACTGGCTCTAGCCAGTCAGGGGGGAGTTTTTGAGTCCTTAAGCACAGCCTATCAACCCTAAGGAGATCAGCAGCCCACAGGGGGAAGTCTGGCCCTTTATGCCCAGAGGTGAATGTCCATCACCACCAATTCCTGGGCACTTCGGGTAGTCAGTGAGGATTACTTCCTCCATGACTCAGACACCTCCCCCTTATTTCCTGGGAGGACCCCCCAGATCTCCCTTCCACTGGGACCTTCTTCTGAAGGAGCTGGCAGGTCTTCGAGGACAAAGCGGTGGAACTGGTGCCCCACCATCTCAAGGGCAAGGAGTTCTACTCCAGGTACTTCCTCATGTCAAAAAGGACAGGGGGCCTAAGGCCCATCCTCGACCTGCATAACCTTAACAAATTCCTGGCGAGGGAGACGTTCAAGATGCTCTCCCTTGGAACATTGCTGCCATACCTCCAGCAGGGCGACTGGCTATGCTCCTTAGACCTCAAGGATGTTTATACCCACATCCTCATCCACCCCAACCACAGGCAGTACCTGCGGTTTGTAGTGGGGGGAACCCGTGATGGATCTGTTCACCAGCCTGGACAACTTTCAGTTGCCCCACTTCTTCTCCCGGCAGGCCCACCCCTCCAGAGTGGCAGCAGACACGTTCCTGGTCTCATGGTCGGAAGGCCTCATGTACGCCTTTCCTCCTACGTTGCTGATCGCCAAGACCTTGTTCAGGACTCTCTGCGACAGGGCCTCATACTCCCGATAGCTCCTCGGTGGCCCAGGCAACTGAGGTTCCTGCTGCTTCTACAGTTGACGGTGGAGACCCCCCCGGGACTCCTATCTCAGGAGGAGGGCTCTCTCCTGCACCCCAACCTGGAGTCCCTGTCGCTGACAGCGTGGCTGCTGAGAGGGTGACTCTGGCTCCTTTCAACCTTCCGGTTGAGGTGGAAGACATTCTGCTGGCCCCTCGCAAAGCCTCTACTATGAAAGTTTGTGCCCTCA
This sequence comes from Ichthyophis bannanicus, assembly GCA_033557465.1. NCBI lineage: Eukaryota > Metazoa > Chordata > Amphibia > Gymnophiona > Ichthyophiidae > Ichthyophis > Ichthyophis bannanicus. The sequence continues at coordinate 217,467,059 of CM066039.1, read as the reverse complement.
AATGGAGCAGGTTCTCTGTTTGATGCACCGAACACGGGCCTGACCCTTTCTCCTGCCCGGTGGCTCTGGTGTTACAGTACCTACTCCATCTCTCTCAGTCTAGGCTCAAGTCTTGGCGACACGTTTCCTTCAGGGCCTGCTCTTATCGAAGCCCCTGGTTCACTCTCCAGCAACCGAATGGGACCTCAACGTAGTGTTGGGGCAGCTCACTCGCCCGCCCTTCGAACCTCTGGCTACATGGCACCTTCGCTACCTCTCTTGGAACGTGGCTTTCCTGGTTGCGCTTACCTCCGCTCGCAGAGTTAGCGAGCTTCAGGCCCTTGTGGCGGAGGTGCCCTATACTAGATTGTAAAAGAACAGAATGGTGCTTCGCAAGCACTCCAAATTACTGTCGAAGGTAGTGTCGCCCTTCAATCTCAACCAGGAAGTGGAGCTCCCTACCTTCTTTCCAAGGCCTCACTCCAGTCAGGCGGAGATGGTTCTTCACACCTTGGACTTTAAGAGAGCCTTGTCCGTCTATATCCAATGTACTCAGGGCCATCGCAAAACCTCTCAGGTTTTCATCTACTACGACCCCAGTAGGCTGGGGGAGGCAGTGACCAAGCGAAAACTGTCCACATGGGTGGCGGACTGTATCGCCCTCGCTTATGAGCAGGCGAGTCTCCTGCTGGAAGGTTGCATCATGGCGTGCCGTGTCAGGAATATGACGGCTTCAGTGGCAAACTTGCACTCCGTCCCAATGATGGACATCTGCCAGGCCGCCACCTGGTCTTCAGTCCATACCTTCGCAGCCCATTACTACCTGGAAAGAGAGTCCCGACGGGACAGTTCCTTCGGCCAGGCTGTGCTCCGTAACCTTTTTGGGGTTTAGGCAACTCCTACCCTCTGATCCTTCTGTGTTCAGGCTACTGGAGTGCTGGTTTATCAGACACAGGGGTCCTACTGTGGTCTGTGTATATGGACTGAATACTGCTGCTCGCGGATCCCCATGAGGGAGCCCCTATTTTTGTTATGGGCTCTCGGTAGCCTGTAGCTGGAGAGTCCCATATGTGAGGACTGACTTCCTGCTTGTTCCCAGAGAAAGCCTAGTTACTCACCTGTAACAGGTGTTCTCCGAGGACAGCAGGAATCAGTCCTCGCAACCCTCCCTCCTTCCCTTGGAGTTGCTCCTTTACCATCTTCTATTTTTGCCGTCTTTTAGCTATGTCATCTGACTGAGCAAGATGGCACCCTTGAGTGGAAAGGGGACCACGCATGCGTGGTGGCATCTCCCAAAGGCTTTCTTTGAAAGCTGGGGGGATGCTTACACGAGGGTTCCGTCAGTGCAGACGTCACCCATATGTGAGGACTGATTCCTGCTGTCCCCAGAGAACACCTGTTACAGGTGAGTAACTACGCTTTATCCCAGGGGTGGGTGGGAGTCTGGGAGGGAGAGAGAGAAGACTTATTAAAAGCTGGCTACTACACTGTACCCTGTCCTGTGCTTCTAAGGTAATCAGTGGCCAATTTCCTGAGTGATTCACACAGCCCTTGCTTGGATAGAGAGAGTTTTTCAAAATGCCCCTTTGATCTGTCCCTTGGCTTTAACACCTATTTGAAACAATTTCACAGGTCTCTTGCCCCCCCCTATCTAGAAGGCCTCTTTGTAAAGGTCTCTAGAAACAATTAATTGCTCAAAGAAAACTGACCCCGTTTTTCCTTTTATGCTAAGTTATAATCCGAGTTCATTTAAATTAAAGCTCTTTGCTGGTACTAGACCCTGACTTGAGTATTACATTTAAACTAGAAGCTCTCTGCTGGGTTTTAAATTTAAGCTGACAGCCCTCTGCTGTGTTTTAAACTTAAACTGAAAGCTACCTATTGAGTTTTCAATTTAACTAAAAGCTCTTTGCTGATACTAGGTCCTGACTAATTTAACTAGTACACTGGATTCTAATTTACACAGATTAATCAGCTTTGATCTAAAGAATTCTCTTTTCTCCCAAGATTTAGAAAAAATTCCCAGAAGTAAATACTTACCATTGCAGATCTCTCTCCAGAAGTAGCAATCCCTTTTTGTAGTCCTTCAAGACTACATGCGGCGACTGAAGCAGCACCATACTTTGGCACTGGAGTGAGTTGCCATCAGATCCCTCTCAGGGTGACCCCAGCGGTGCAGAAACAACCGAAACATCTCATCACTCAATTCCCACTCTCCTGGAACCAGAGTCCCGGCTGAGAAAATCCATTTCCACAGTAGCCACCCCAACAAACTGTAGGAACTAGGAGGGCTCTTTGCCACCCAGCACACAGGAGAACCATCTCCAGGGCTATCCTGACGCTCCTTGCTGATTGACATAAGCCACCACCGCAGCATTGTCCAAGATCACACTAACCACCTGACCCTCGACCAGGGACCAGAAATGCATTATAGCCAAACAAATGGCCCTCACCTCGGTAGTTGATGAACCACATCACTTCCTTGTGGTTCCAATGACCTTGGGCTGCTCGGCCTTGGCAATTTTATTTATTTAACATGTCTTCTATACCGCTTTATCATACATTCAAAGTGGTTTACATAGAACAGTTACAGCAACGAGCTTTACATTGAACAGGGGTATATAACTTGGAGGTTAACTGGGATATTACAAATGATTAACAATTGTTTATTATATACAACAAAATTGTTGCAATGTTATGTAGTCCATTCCGTTAAGGCTCATGGTCTTCTGGGGTGGCTCCAAAGTATTCTATGAAAAGATGGGTTTTTATTGCCTTCCTGAAGTCTACTAGGTCTCTTGTTGAGGTGGGGAGATCGTTCCATAGCTGGGATGCAAATAGGGAGAAGGCTCTCTTGCAGGTGAATTAATTTGCTTTCCTGATGTTTAGTGGGGTCTCTAGGTTGTTGTCTGTTCCTCTTCTTGATCTGGTTGGGGGTGTCTTCCTGATAAGTGGTTGGAGGGTTGCTGGGGAGAGGTTGTTTAATGTTTTGAAGATTATTATTAAGTTTTTGTATTTGGTGCGTACGGAGACCGGGAGCCAGTGTAGCTGATGGAGTGTGGGGGTTATGTGATTGTATTTTGCTGTTCCAGTTATGATTCGGCCGCAGTGTTTTGCACCAGTTGTAGTGGGAGGGTAGTTTTCTTCAGGAGACCATAATGGATTGCATTACAGAAATCAAGTATAGGCATTATTATGGCTTGGCATACAGATCGGAAGTCCCCGTCGTTGAGTAGAGGTTTGAGTTTGCATAGTATTCTGAGTTTGTGGTAGGCTGATCTGGTTGTCTCTTTAATGTGAGGCTGGAAGCTGAGTTGCTGGTCAAAAATTACACAGAGGTATTTGACTTCCTGTTTATTGTTTATGGTGTGGACGGAGATCTTTATTGAAACTGGAGGTGAGAATGAAGAATCCATGAGAAATTGTCCAGCGGTATACCCTTCCTCAGAAGACTGGCTTTTGCCACCACTGCAGGCCAGCCATCACCATCATTGGGAGCATGAACCGCTGAGAACTCGGGGACCACCAAGTCAGCAAGGACCGTTGGCGCGGCCGCAGAAGAGCACGTGCCCATGGCACCAGTGATCCTTAGTGACCCATGCCCATTCCTGAGAGAAGAAGCGAAGCCTGTCCCCAACCAGAGGAAGCAGATAGAGGCCTCAAAACTTCATTGCACAGTCCGGGAGGTCCTCCTCTGAATGGGACTGGGTCCCTGGGCCTAAGCGCTCCAAAAATGGGCTGAGAATGAGCTCGAAGGCCATAAAAAGAGGGGCAAAAAGGCTTTCCAGGCTGGTAGTGACAGGAGTCCGACAACCCTGGGAGTCTGTCAGTGCATCCGCAAGGAGCAGACAGAGGCTGACGCAAAAGCGGTTCCTGCCTGCTACACAGGCCCCTTGGACCTGTCCTCTGGAAGGAAAGATTTCATTTCACCAGTTTCTCCAAATTGGACCAAACAGAAGCGTCCCTCTAAGGCCAGGTAGGCAACCGGGCTTTGGAAGATGAGTCCGCCATCCCGTATCAGAGCCTTGCCAATGCCATGCCACCATCAACAGGGTAATCCTATCAGGCTGTACATAGCATCAGAAAGGAAGGCCGTAGCAGACTCCAAAAGAGGGGTAGAATCATCCAGCATAAGAGACTGAATCCACTGGAGCAGGACTCGAGGCATCAGGCCTGCACATGTGCTAACTGAAGAACAGCTGCTGCAGTAGCAGCAACAAACTGGTTCTTCAAAGCTACTACTACTGAGCATTTGTACAGCGCTACAAGACATATGCAGCACTTCACAGACAAGTAAGAGACAGTGCTTGCTCATCAGAGCGTACAATCGAGTCAAGTCAAGACAGACGACACAGTAGGTGCAAACAGGGATACATCAAGGAGAATGGTAAAGAAATACAAAGGAGATCAGGTGAGTCCAGATCCAAAAGCAGTAGTGAAGAGGTGAGTTTTCAGCCTGGATTTGAAAAGGGCTATAGAAAGTGCCCGACGTACAGGTAGTTTTGTTCCAGGCATAAGGGGCAGCAAGGTGAAAGGAGCGAAATCTGGAGTTAGCAATAAAAGAGAAGGGCACAGGTAGAAGCAATATGCCAGAAGAGCGGAGTTCCTGGGGAAGGGTGTAGGGAGGAATAAGAGAAGAAAGATAGTGAGGAGCTGCAGAGTGAATGCACTTATAGGTCAGCAGGAAAAGTTTGAACTGGCTGCGGATACGGATAGGGAACCAATGAAGTGACTTAAGAGGAGTAATATGAGTATGATGAGACTGGCGGAAGATTAGCTGCAGCAGAGTGTTGAACAGACTGAAAGAGAGAGATGATTCAGTGGGAATCCAGCAAGGAGTAGGTTGTAATAGTCAAGACGGGAGGTGATTAAAGAGCGGATAAGTATCTTAGTAGTTTGTTCAGAAAGGAATAAGCGGATTTTGTCGACGTTATAAAAAAAAAGCGTAGCTACTCACCTGTAAAAGGGAAAGCAGGAAACAGTCCTCACATACAGGTGACATCGACGCCAATGGAGCCTGCATGGAAGCATCTCCCCAGCTTTCAAAGAAAGCCTTTGGGAGATGCACCACACATGCGTGGTCCACTTCTCGCCCAAAGGTGTCATCCTGCCTCAGTCTAATGATATAATTAAGACGGCAAAATTTAAAATATGGTAAAGAAGCAACTCCAAGGGGAAGAGGGAGGGTTGTGAGGACCGATTGCTGCTGTTCCCAGAAACACCTGTTACAGGTGAGTAACTACACTTTCTCTGGGAACAAGCAGGAAGTCAGTCCTCATATATGGGACTCCCCAAGCTACAAGCCACCGAGAACCTGTAACTAAAAGAAAAATGCCATGGCGAACTGCAAAGGAGTGAGCCATGATCAACAGCAGTTGAGTCCCAACTGAGACTCTCTCGCAAGACCAATGAATCCAGTGGAAAACCAGCACTCCGGTAGCCTGAACACCGAAGGATCGGAGGGCAGGAGTTGCCTACACCCCAAAAAGAGTATGGAGTATGGCCTGGCTGAAGGCACTGTCCCATCAGGACTCCTTCTCCAGGCAGTAGTGAGCTGCAAAGGTTCAGACTGAAGACCAGGTGGCAGCTCAGCAAATTTCCGTCACGAGGACGGAAAGCAGATTTGCCATGGAAGTGGCCATGGACCTGACGTGGTGTGCCATGACCCTCTGGTCCAGTGAGATTCCAGCTTGCTCATAGGCAAGGGTAATGCAGTTTGCCACCCAATTGGTGAGTTCCCTTAATCACTGAAGCCCCAGGCAACTGGAGTCATAGGATAGGAAAAGCTGAAGCGCTTTGCGGTGGCCCTGAGTCCGTTGCAAGTAAAAGGACAGGTCTCTCTTACAATCCAGATTGTGGAGAACGGTCTACACCATACCGGCATTAGGCCTTGGTAAGAAGGTGGGAAGTACCACCTCCTGGGGACACCACCTTCAGCAGAAACTTGGGGTGTGTGCAGAGCACCACCCTGTTCTAACAGAACCTTGTGTACGGGGGCTCTGCCATTAGAGCCTAGAGTTTGCTGACTCTGCAAGGATGCGAGTGCTACCAGGAAGGGGACCTTCCAGAATAGATACTGGAGGTGGCAGGTAGCCAGAGGCTCAAACGGAAGCTTAGTGATCTATGAGAGCACCACACTGAGATCCCATTTTGCCGCGGGGAGGGGGGGGGGGAGGGCCGACGTGGAGTCTGGATAAGATGGAGCCCCGTAGGAATCGGGACACAAGGAGCTGAGCCGAGAGGGGTTTTCTCTCACAGCATGGTGATGCACTGCAATGGTGCTCAGGTGTACTCTAACCGAATTGGACTTCAGTCCCACCTGCAATAGGTAAAGCAAGTACTACCTGTACTGAGCAGAAAAACTGGTTTGCCTGTCTTTCCGCACACCTCACTGAGAATCAGCACCACTTGAAGGTATATGCTCTTCTAGTGGAGGCCTTACGAGAGGCCAGAAGAATCTCTTCCATGTCCCGTGGGAGGTTGAAGGGAGCCAGTGCTACCCTTTCAGCAGCCAAGTCATGAGTGAGAGGGAGCCCAAGATTGGGGTGCAGGAGAGAGCCCTGCTACTGTGAGAGTAGCCCCGGAGCTTGGCCCAGGGGAAGCGGCGATCCTGTCAATAGGGAGAGAAGCAGTGGGAACTAGGACTGCCTGGACCACCAAGGGGCTATCAGCACTAGTGATGCTCTGTCGCGCTGGACCTTGAATAATGTCTTAACTACCAGCAGTATCAGTGGGAAGGCATATAGGTGGCCTTCCATCCATGGGATGGGGAACGCATCCACTGCCTCCCAGGACGGGTGCGGCTGGCATAAGCAAAAATCGAGGCAACTGCGTGTTGTCTGAGCTGGAAAACAGGTCCATTAAGGAGATGCCCCAGCGATGGAACAGCCGTGAGGTTACCAATGGATCCAGGTGCCACTCGTGCAGCTGGAGAACCCTGCTCAATTTGTCTGCCAGGGCAATGTCCTGGTCTGGGAGGAACACTGCCCATAGGACCATCCCTCTACCTGCAGCGTAGGAGCAGAGGGCTACCGTCTCCTGGCAGAGGGGGTACGACCCTGTACCACCGTCTGTTCAATCATTGAGACCTGATTGTCGGTCTGGATCAGCACAGAGAGGGGGTTAAGTTGGTGGCGGAAGGCTTAGAGGACTAGGTATATTGCACAGAGTTCCAGCAGATTGATTTGCAGCCAGGATTCTTTCTGGGACCAGCAGTCCTGAATCAGGAGGCTCCTGCAATGCACTCCCCAGCCCATTATTTATTTATTTAACAGGCTTTATATAACCGCTTTATCATTTCAATCAAAGCAGTTTACATTGTAACAAACTTGGTAATGTACATTAAACAGGGACATTGATAACTTGGATTTTTATGAGGCAATGGAGGGTTAAATAACTTGCTCAAGGCCACAAGGAGTGCTAGTGGGAATCGAACCCTGGTCTCTGGGTTCCCAAGCCAGGGGGAACCAAGGCTGCCTGGGCCACCTCGGGGTGATGAGAATCATCGAAGCCCTGTCCCGTTGGACCTTGAGAAGGGTCTGGGTGAAGAGGGGCGGGGGGGGGGGGGAAGGCATATAGCAACCCTGCGTCCCGCGTGATGAGGAAGGCATCGGGGGCCACCCTGCCCACTTGCAGGAGGGGACTGCAGAACCGAGGAAGCTGCGAGTTCACTGGGCTGGCAAAGAGGTCCAGGTCCGGAGTCCCCCAATGCTGGAAGAGGCACTGCACCGTTTGGGGACACATGCGCCACTCGTGCGGCCGGAGGACCCTGCTGAGCCAGTCCGCCAATCCATTGTCCTGACCCGGGAAGTAAGTGGTCTGGACGGTCATGCCCTGGCTCACTGCAAAGGAGCAAAGGGCTGTCGCCTCTGAGCAGAGGCTAAAGGAGTTGGTGCCCTCTGTTTATTCATGCAGAACATCGTGACCTGGTTGTCCATTTGGACCAGCACCGTCTTTTGCTGCAAGCGGTCTTTCAAATCCCAGAGTGCGAGGCGAATCGCCCAGAGCTCCAGCAGGTTGATCTGCTTCCGGGACTCCTCGAGAGACTAGGATCCCTGGTATGCCATCCCTCACATGGATTCCCCAGCCCATCACAGAGGCATCTGTGGTCAAGATGTGCCAAGGCTTGGAAGGGCATACCACGAAGCAGGTTCCGAAGTTTCTGCCACCAAGCCAGAAACTCTGCTGTGTCAGGGGAGACCGAGACAGGGCCCTGGAGGCGGCTGGCCAACTGCGTCCACTGCGCTCTGAGGCACCACTGCATCGCCCGCATCTTGAGATGGGCTTTGGGCATGACATGGACCGAGAAGGCGAAGCATTGTCCGGGTCAGGATGGAGTCCGGCACCACACTTTGGATACGACGGACACGAGACGGTCCGCTCTGTCCTGAGGGAGGAAAGCGTAGTTACTCACCTGTAACAGGTGATCTCCGGGAACAGCAGGAATTTAGTCCTCACATATGGGTATTGTCGGTACTGACGGAGCCTGCGCGGGAACGCTCCCCAGCGTCCAATAGGAACGCTTTTGGGAGCATCCCTCAGCACATGCGCGCTGCCTTCCCGCCTTTCCAACTGTCCTTCAGTTACGTTTGTAGCTGAGTGAAAGGATAGAGGGAGAGAGGAAAGAGACAAAGAGATAGAGAGAAAACTCCCAGGGGAGGTGGGTGGGTTGTGAAAGCTAAATTCCTGCTGTTACCGGTGATCACCTGTTACAGGTGAGTAACTACGCTTTCTCCAGGAACAAGCAGGAATGTAGTCCTCACATATGGGGACTCCCTACCTGAAGATGCCAGGGAGATATCCCCAGGAAGGTGCCACCGTTGAAGGTGAGAATCCTTCCTCCCATGGATCTCTGGCATCCCACCAGGGTTGGTGGGTAGGAGTTGGTTTAGGTTTGAAAGAGATTTTGCAGAACAGCTTGGCCAAAGAAGGCATCCCGATGGGAGGCTTTATCTAGGCAGTAGTGGGCTGTAAAGGTGTGTACCGAAGCCCAGGTGGCTGCTCGACAAATGTCATCAATAGAAACAGAGTGGAGATTAGCCATAGAAGCTGCCATGGCTCTCACATTGTGAGCTGTGACATGGTCCTGAAGAGGAAGACCCTTACTCTCATAAGTAAAGGATATGCATTGGGCAATCCATTTTGATAAAGTTCTTTTGGAGACTGTAAGTCCCAAATGACTAGGGCAAAAAGCTACAAAACGTTGCGAGGACTTTCTATGTTGCTGTGTTCTTTGAATGTAAAAGGTTAAGGCCCTTTTACAATCAAAAGTATGAAGGTTTCTTTCTGCATTAGAGGCGTGAGGCCTCGGAAAAAATACAGGAAGATAAATTGATTGGTTTAAATGAAAAGGCAAAACCACCTTTGGCATAAAGTGTGGGTGAGTTCGAAGAAAGCACAGTTAATTACCTGTAACAGGTGATCTCTGGGAACAGCAGGAATAAGTCTTCACATATGGGTATCATCGGTACCGACGGAGCCTGCGCGGGAAGGCTCCCCAGCATCCAATAATAAAGCTTTTGGGAGCATCCCACAGTGCCTGCGTGCTGCCTTCCCGCCTTTCCCAACCGCCTCTCTCCAGTTCGAGTTTTAAAGCTGAGACAAAGAGAGAAAGAGGGAAGGAAAGATAGATAGAGAGATACAACTCCTAGGGGAGGTGGGTGGGTTGTGAAGACTTATTCCTGCTGTTCCCAGAGATCACCTGTTACAGGTAAGTAACTGTGCTATCTCCAGGAACAAGCAGGAATGAGTCTTCACATATGGGGACTCCCTAGCTGCAGATGCCAGGGAGAGACCCCAGAGTTGTGTGTCCCTGAAAAGGGCTCCACCTCCCCCCATGGATCTCTGGCATCCAACCAGGGTAGGTGGGTAGGAGTTGATTAGGAATGGAACAGGTGTTTGAGAACAGCCTGACCAAACAAGGCATCCCGGCGGGAGTCCTTGTCCAAACAGTAATGGGCTGTGAAGGTATGAACTGAGGCCCAGGTGGCCGCTCGACAGATTTGGTCGATGGACACAGAGTTTAGGTGAGACATTGAGGCTGCCATGGCCCTCACATTGTGAGCTGTGACATGGCCTTCCAGAGAAAGGTTCCTACTTTGGTAGGCGAAAGAAATACACTGAGCAATCCAGTTGGACAGTGTTCTCTTAGAAACTGGAAGTCCTAAATAAGAAGGATCAAAAGCAACAAAGAGTTGAGAAGACTTTCTATGTTGCTGTGTTCTTTGTAAGTAAAAGGCGAGAGCTCTTTTACAATCCAAAGTATGAAGATTCCTCTCTGCACTTGATGCATGAGGTCCTGGAAAAAAGACAGGTAAGTATACCTCCTGGTTCAGATGAAAAGGCGAGACCACTTTGGGCATAAAGTGTGGATTAGTCCTGAGGACTACCTTATCATGATGGAACCTTGTATAAGGAGGATTAGCCACCAAGGCTTGCAACTCACTGATGCGACGTGCTGAGGTGACTGCAATGAGAAAGATAACCTTCCAAGAAAGAAATTTCAAGGAGGTGGTGGCTAAAGGTTCAAAGGGTGGCTTCATAAGCTGGCCAAGAACCAGATTTAAGTCCCCATGCCACTGGAGGTGGTCTAATGGGAGGTTTAGTTAAAAGAAGGCCTCTCATGAATCTTGCTATAAGAGGATGAGAGGAAACAGGCTGTCCATTGAGAGGCTTGAGGGACGCTGCAATAGCACTCAAATGGACTCTTGCCGAATTCGTTTTGAGGCCTGCATGGGAAAGATGCAGACGATACTCTAGTAAAGAATTCAAAGGTATTGCAAGAGGGTTAAGACCCTTCTCTGAACACCAAATGGTAAATCTTTTCCATTTGAAAGCATAGGAATGTCTAGTGGAAGGCTTTCTAGAGGCATGAATAACATCTCAACTTGCTGAGAGAGATGAAAATCTTGAAGGTCTAGGCCCTCAGCAACCAAGCCCTGAGATGGAGAGACTGGGAGTTTGGGTACCACAACATTCCTTCTTCCTGGGATAGAAGGTCTGGTGCAGAGCCCAAGTCCAGGGAAGGAGCTTGAGAGATATGCAGAAGTAGAGGGTACCACACTTGGCGTGGCCAATGTGGTGCTATGAGGATCATGGTCCCTCAATCTCTCTGAAGCTTGAAAAGAGTTTTGGGAATTAGGGGAATGGGTGGAAAGGCATAAAGGAAGTCTTGACCCCAGTGAAGGAGGAAGGCATCCTTGGCCTGAACTCCCTGACACAGAATTCTGGAACAGAACCGGGAAAGTTTGGCATTCCACGGACTTGCAAAGAGGTCTATGTCCGGGGTTCCCCAAATTTGAAAAATCCTGGCTACCTGGTCCATGTGGAGGGACCACTCGTGTGGAAGCAGAACTCGACTGATTCTGTCCGCCCAAGAGTTTTGAAAGCCTGGAAGATATACTGCCAGAAGATGGATGTGATGCTCTCTGGCGAAGGTCCACAGTCGCAAAGCTTCGTTGCAAAGCGACAGAGAGCCAGTCCCGCCCTGCTTGCTTACATAGAACATGGCTACTTGGTTGTCCGTATGGATGAGGACTGTCCTGTAGCTGAGCAGGGAATGGAACACTCTGAGAGTTAAGAATATTGCTCTGAGTTCCAAGAGATTGATATGCAGAGAGGTCTCCTGTGGAGACCAGATGCCCTGGGTGGAGAGATCCTGCAGATGAGCTCCCCAACCCATTGGAGAAGCATCTGTTGTAAGAGTTGCTTGGGGTAGCGACTGCTGAAAAGGGGACCCCAGCAACAGATTTGGAGAGGACTTCCACCACTGGAGAGACCAAAAAAGGTGACTGGAGTTTGCTATTTTGTCTGACAGGCAACCTGATGCCTGAGTCCATTGGGTGGATAAAGTCCATTGAGCTGCCCTCATGTGAAGGTGAGCATATGGAACCACATGCATGGTGGATGCCATGTGGCCTAATAGTTGTAACATCTCTCGAGCAGTTAAATGGGACTTTAACTGTATCTGGGAGGCTAACTGCACCAAGCGTAGGCAACGGGCCTGAGGAAGATAGGCCCTTGCAGTTGTGGTATCCAGCAAGGCCCCTATAAACTCCAGAGACTGAGTAGGGGTGAGATTGGATTTTGGGATGTTTATTACCAGTCCCAAATACTGAAGGACACGCATTGTGCAGGTCAGACAAGTCTGGGCCTCTGACTGGGATGGAGCTCGAATGAGCCAGTCGTCCAGATATGGGAATACGAATATTCCTAGAGTGCGTAGAAAAGCAGCTAGTACTGCCATGCATTTCGTGAACACCCTTGGTGCAGAGGCCAGACCGAAAGGAAGCACCCTGTACTGGTAGTGCTTTCCTTGAAAAAGGAACCGAAGGAATCTTCTGTGTGTTGGATGGATGAGGACATGGGTGTACACATCCTTGAGATCTAGAGAACAAAGCCAGTCCTGACTCTGAAGGTATGGAAGCAGAGCACCGAGAGAAATCATCTTGAATTTCTCTTTGAATAGAAACTTGTTCAATTCTCTGAGATCTAATATGGGTCTGTAGCCCCCTGTTTTCTTTGGAATAAGAAAATAAGGGGAGTAGAACCCTGAGCCCTGTTGAAGAAGAGGTACTTCTTCTATTGCCCCTTGGGCAAGAAGGGTAGCAATCTCCTGACCCAGAAGGTTGAGGAGAGATGTTGGAGAATTGAACTGTTTCACCATGGTGTGAGGAGGAAGGCTTAAGAAATGAAGCTTGTACCCTTCCCTTATGATGGAGAGGGTCCATTGCTCTGCTGTGATTTGCTCCCATCTGGGAGCAAAGTAAGCCAACCTTCCTGGAATGGTGAGGGGCTAGCTAGAAAGGCTAAGTTCTCTAGTTGCAAGTCAAAGGCCCTGAGGAGGCTGAGGCTGCTGGGCCGTGAGAGGCCTGGCAGCCTTTGACTTCGCCTGTTTAGGTGGTTGCTGACGCTTTGCAGCAAAACGACCTGCAGAAGATGCCTGCTGACCATAAGCAGGATAATATCTTCCCTTTTTAGAAAAAGATGTCTTTTTGAACAATCTTTTCTTAACAGGAGCAGAGGTAGACTTTGAAAGTCGATCCAAAGCAGAGTTCTCAGCATCCATCTGAGTGGCCTTTGCTTGCCAATCCTTGCCAAAAAGGTTTTCACCTGTACAAGGAAGATTTCCCATTTCATCTTGGAGCCAGAGTTCCAAATCAGAGGCTTGTAACCAAGCAATTCTGCGTGCACCTATGTCAATAGCCGAGGTTCTGCTTACACACTCAAAAGAGTCAAAGGCTGCACGGTTGGAAAATTTGGAAACATCCTGGGCATGTTTGAGCCAAGTGAGACATTCCTGCCTTTTATCTTCTGAAATAAAAGGAGCTAAAGTCTGCAGATGATCTGTGACTTCTTTTAGAAACATCCCCATATAGAGACTATAGGAGTTGATTCTGGCAGCAAGCATATTAGCTTGGAAAACCCTTCGGCCAAAAGCATTTAGGGTCCTGCATTCACATCCTGGAGGATTAGATGAGTGTCTCTTTGCACTCTTTATTTTCCTCATGGCAGACTCTACCACAATAGAGTGGTGAGGAAGCTGAGTCTTATGAAAGCCAGGAAAAGGAGGGACACGGTACATGGTGTCTAACCTACGAGAATGAGGAGAGGTGGTAAGAGGGAGTCTCCCACATGCTCAACATGAGATCATAGAGAATCTCATGAACAGCTAAGGTAGCTGCCTCTTTAGGAGCCTTAGGATATTGCAAAATATCTAATTGCTTGGCTCTAGGCTCTGACTCAGGGGCCACTGTAATGGAGAGGCCCCTAGCCACTTCCCTAATGAAGTCTTGAAAAGACAAGTCTTCTGGAGGAGACATTCTTCGTTTTGGAGAAGACAACTCCATGCCTCGACAGAAGCCTCCGACTCGTCAGAGTCTTCGGAGGAATCGAAGTATCGCCTGTCTGGATGCTCTTGTAAAGCCCGATATGCGTACCGAGTGGGATCGACATCGGGAGTAAGCGGTACCAGTTCGGTACCGATGGGCATCATAGGACAGGGTACCGTTGCAGTCGACACCGAAGCCAATGTCGATGCAATCGGTACTGGCACCGGGAACGATGCCGGTGCTGGAGCCGGTACCGGCAACGGAGACTGTTGCGGTACCGGAGGCGTCGCAGCCTGCATAAATGTCGTTAGGGTGCGCTGCATGGACAGAATCTTCTGATCCATCGACGCCACCAGAGTCTGGATGTCGGTACCAGTGGAGGCCACCGGTACCCCAGAACACGGCAACAGGTGATCGGTCGAGGCCAAGCCATCGATGTCAACCTGTGACCCCATAAATGCTTTGGAAGCCGGAACTTCCCGCCGGGGTAATTTTGCCGGTGCGGGATCCTCGAGGACAAGCCCGGAGGCATCTCGATGCTTAGAGGGAGATTTGCCCTTCGAGGACCGGCTAGATTTATGTTTGGTTACCTGAGATCCATGGGAGGAAGCAGCAGCCCTGGAAGACGTCGATGCCACCGAGGCTGCATCAGAGGGAAACAGGGTACTGAGCTTGGCTGCTCGGTTCTGCCGACCTCTTTTAGACATCATGGTACAGGACACACAATCCGTGATGGAATGGTCAGGACCCAAACATTTTAGACACCAATCATGGGTGTCGGTGACAGAAATAGTACCGCCACATTTTGTGCACTTTTTGAACCCGGAAGCGGGCTTCTCCATGAGGAGAAAAATATTCAGGCCTAAGGCCCAAACTGAAAATGCACAGTTGAAGTAAAGAATAGGTTTTTTGGGGGGTTTTTTTAAAGAAAGAAAAGAAAAGACTAGCGGTACCGGTCTGACGTCGAAGAAGGCAGACGCGACACAAAAAAATAAAGAAAAAAATAAAGAACTTCTTCTGCAGTGACAGGAACACGACCTGCTGGCTCCGCGGAAAAGAAGAACTGGAGAGAGGTGGTTGGGAAAGGCAGGAAGGCAGCGTGCAAGCGCTGTGGGATGCTCCCAAAAGCTTTCTTACTGGACGCTGGGGAGCGTTCCCGCGCAGGCTCCGTCGGTACCGACGATACCCATATGTGAAGACTCATTCCTGCTTGTTCCTGGAGATCAGCACACACTAAGGCCACAGTAGACTGAAGGGCATATGTTAACTGTGCTTTTACTGCAATGCGTGTTACAGACGCTAGGGTAGGAATGCGCGTTGGAGCAGCTTGGGTGTAATGCATGTTAGGACCGTGCAACCACTAGATGCACAATAGGTAAAAACACTACTAATGTGTGCAGAAAATGGCAGGAAACCCCCACACCACGCCAAAAGTCACCAGCTGTCCACCCCAAATTGCACCCCAGCAAGACAGAATTAGGAGCCCCCAACAAGGACAAGGACAAGATCAAGCTTTGGTACTCATCTCCTGAGAGCCCCAATCAGAGGGATCTGTGCCGGGCTCTGCTGCACTCCCCTGAAACTGTTTCACTGGCTTTGTAGCACTGCATTTAAGGTGGCTGGCAGACAGATTCCTCTGAGAGCCTTCTGCGATCTTCAGGAGATAGCAGGAGGGGAAAGAGGAGGGGGGAGGGGGGCAATGAGGTTGTGTAAGGCTGCTGCACTCTTTCAGATCCTACCAATTTCTGGCTGCTCAACAGGCTCTTATGATAAGCACGTGAAACTGAACCAATTTTCCACCCTCCTATGGCTACCGAAAAGACCGTAGTCTAGTGGAGCCTCCCATATCGCACAAGTGAGCGAGTCATCCTCAAGGTAGTTGTTCATGAGCGTTTAACCAATCTATTCCTCTTAATTTTCAGATTTTCTTCAGGGAGAAAATCCATCCACTATCTGCTGGAGACAAAATTACTGAAGAGGCCTCTGGTGGCTGAAGCAGATAGAGTCATGGGAGAGACGTCATTAAAACCTGGGCTTTTCATTGGTTCTTTGTCTCCACCAATCTGCTGGTAGGGGAACGCAAGCCACTTGTCTGGACTTGTCTAGCAGGACAATATGGAATGCCCCTTTATAAGTCATTTGTTTAAGGATATAAAAAGATTTGAAGCAGTACAGAGGAAAGTAATCAAAATGATATGGAGTTTGCACCAGAAGCTGTATGAGGAGAGACTTGAAAACCTGAGGAAAGAAGGGCATGCTCTCCCAATGGAGATGATGGGGACAAAAACATTGACTGAATTCAAAAAGGCATGGAACAAACACAGAGGATCCATATATAGCATGAAGAGCATTACTGCTCAAAGCAAAATGTATGTGCCTTTTTTGAAGTGCAAAAGTCATTTAGCAGGGGTAACCAGCATGCAGCAGCAACTACAACCTGAAGTAAAAGCATAGAGTGGGGGTTAACCTGCAAAGAGTGGCAGTTAGAACCCAAAGTAAAAGCACCTTACTGGGCAGACTGGATGGGTCACGCTAGCCTTTATCTGCCATCACTCGTCCTATGTGTCTTTGAGGGATGGGCAAGGGCTCCTTGGGGCCTTAGGACTTTAAGACATTAAAAAAAAAGAGTTTGAAGTCTGACTTTAAGCCAGTGAGGAAGGAGTGGTGGGTTTCTTTCTCTGTAGATATAGATATATATATACATACATACACACACATCAGGCACTAGACATTGAAATGTTATCACAGTGAGGGTAAGGTGAAGGCTTGAGCAAAGGTCATTGAGTGACATCATGACGGGAAGGAGTAGAGATCAAGGATAATAAGCGAGAGTGAGCTAGGGAAAAATAAAAGCTACAAAAAATACAATCCTGTAAAAACATTCAAACCTGAAGTCTAAAAAAGTAATAAATGGAAAATATACTTGAAGAAGCAGAAAAATGCCAACAGATCAATCGTGTAGGCTTACTATAAAAGAGAGTAAGCAAGGGATGAGCCAGTGGGTCCAAAGGCTGCACAAATGGCGTTCCCAAACCATAAACATTTCATAATACAACTTTCCTGCTAGATGAATAAAGTCTGCAGCCTGTTTAAATGAGATGAAGTCAAATGCCTTTTCCCTGCTTTCAAGAGAAAATATATTGATTTTCAGATTTAACACACAACTTTCCTATAGGCTACATTTAAACTGCATCAAAATGAAATTTCTATTATGTGTCAACAGCAAGTTTCTTACTAAAATAATTTTAACTTTTCCCATATTTATACTTTATTAGCATCTGCAAGGTAAGAATCTTTTCTGCGAATGGTCACTGCTTGCTTTTGCAATGGAACTTGAAATAGTAAAAATACTGAAAACGAGAATGAATCTTTCAATTTACGCACCTTCACCGTTTGTCCAGCCTTCAGGACATATTTTGGAGTAAATTTATAGGCAATTTCGTCTCCTTCTCCTATTTGTCTTTTCAGCCTCCAATTACCAAGAGATTGATCCTAAATGTAACAAACACAAGAACTAATCTCAAAATTGTGCACTGTTGAAAAGCAAAAGTGGGATTTTCAGATTTTTGTTAGCCTGCCTTTCCAAATAACGTTTAAACGTGTCTTACAGCATTATTAGAATTCAGGCACAATACATCTCTACCCCAAAGACCTTAGATCTATGTCAGAGCTACTCAAATCCAGTCCTGGAGGTCCGCAACCCTGCAGGTTTTCAGGATATTCCTAATGAATATGCATGAGATATATATGCATTAGAGATATCCTGCCAACCTGACTGGTGTGTGGCCCTTCAGGGCTGGATTTTGAGACCCCTACCTTACACCTCTGTCATTTAAGTGTGAGTGGGCAAGGTGCAGATGTGCTAGACATCAAAAGGTTAGATAGAATTTGTCACATTCCTCCTCACTTCTCACCACCACCAAAATATTGTCTATTAGACAACTTTTTGGTGGTGGTGAGAATCGAGGAGGAATGTGACACATTCTATCTACCCTTTTGATGCCTAGGACATCTGTACCTTGCCCACTCACAATCTTAAATGACGGAGGTGTAAGGCAGGTGTCTCCAAATCCAGCCCTGGAGGGCCACGAACCAGTCAGGTTGGCAGGATATCTCTAATGCATATATATCTCATGCAGATTCATTAGGGATATCCCGAAAACCTGCAGGGTTGCGGACCTCCAGGACTGGATTTGAGTAGCTCTGATCTATGTGGATACCCAAGGCAAATATAGATAAAGTGACTTGCTCAAAGTGTTGAGTGTTAAGAGTGTTGGGAAGAAAGGGTTGGGGTAAGGGGAGGAAGCAGGATTAGAACCATGATTTCTCAGTCCATTATTCTAACAGATCATTTCTTCTGATCACAAGATCATGCTTAGGGAAAGGAACAAATAGGCTAATACTCAGCTGCTGTGGTCAGCAATATTTTTTAAACACTAGCTGTGGCAGTTAAAGAAAATGGTGAAACTAGGCCTTACCTATTAATTTTCTTTCCTTGAGTCCCTCTAGTCCAATCACGTGGGTTTATGCTCTCTTGCCAGCAGATGAACACTATCAGTTTGATGATACCACACTTTAAGGGTCCTGTGCAGTCAATAATTAACCAGCATTCCTATAACAAAGAGAAGAAAGGAGTACCAGCTCTTCAAACTCAACCAAAAGAGCCTGGAGATCCATTAAAAAGAAAAGAAAAACCTCACAGGTGCAACAGGATCCTACCACCATTGGAAAAAATGAACAGAGGAAATCAGAACATCCTAGGAAACAGAGCTCCGCTGGTAACCATCTTCTGACATCTTCCTGGAATTAGTCAAAAGCAAACTGTACACCAAGCAAAAACTCCCCAGGCAAGAGTTGGACTAGACTTGATTGGAAGGACTCAAGGAAAGAAAATTAGCAAGGCAGGCCTAATTTCACTTCCCTCCTCATCATTCCAGTCCAATTTAGATATGTGGGAAGTACAAAAGCAATAGTTACTAATGGGATGGACCAGCTGGGCCCCAAAGACCAACTCCTGCCAATCCTAAACATTTAACCTGTAGTGATGTACAAAGGAGTGCAAAGAGGACCAAGTGGCCGCTCTACAAATGTCTTTTGGTGAAACCAAACTATGCTCCATCCAGGGCAAAGCCTGAGCTTTCATTGAATGAACTCGCAGACACAACAGAACCAGACATCCCTTTACCAAACAGGCCGACAAAATAGTTTCCTTATTAACCCAATGTCAATGGAAACCTTCAAGGTGGCTTCTCAATTTCTAGAGCCAACAAACAGTACAAATGATCCAACTTTTAGAAACCTTTGTCCTCTTCAAATATAGGAGGAGTGGCCTAGTGGTTGGGGCAAGGTACCTCAGGCCGGAAGGTTGGGGTTTCAAATCCCACTAGAGGACAGCAACCTTGGGCCCGAAGGATTAGGGTTTCTAGTCCTTGTGTTCTTGGGCAAGTCACTTAACTATTTTACAAGGAACATGGACAATGGAGGGTTATCTCCAAGTTATAATGCCCTGTTCAATATAATTTCAGTTTGGTCAATGTAAACCACATTGATATCATGAAAGGTGGTATATAAGAAATGTTAAATAAATAAATAAATAAAAAAATAAATATCTACAAAACTCGATGGACATCCAGGAAATCCAAAGAACAAGAATATACTCGATTCCCTGAATCACAGAAGAGTAACTACCTGGTTAACATGATCATCAGAAATCACTTTAGGGAGAAAGCGTAGTTACTCATCTTTAACAGGTGTTCTCCAAGGACAGCAGGAATCAGTCCTCACATATGGGTGACATCAGCACCGACAGAGCCTGCGCAGAGCATTTCCCCAGCTTTCAAAGCTGGGGAAATGTGGTCCCCTTCCTGCCCAAAGGTGTCATCTTGATCAGTCAGATGACATAGCTCAGGCAAAGGCAAACAAATACCAAGGACAGTGGGCAACTCCAAGGGGAGGTGGGCGGGTTGTGAGGAATGATTCCTGCTGTCCCTGGAGAACACCTGTTACAGGTGAGTAACTATGCTTTCTCCAGGAACAAGCAGAAGTCAGTGCTCACATATGAGAATCCCCAGCTACAAGCTACTGAGGACCTGCAGAAAAATGCCATGGCGAGCCGTGAGCAGTCACTGGTAACCGAAGACTGCCCGAGGATCCCGGAAGACCAAGTTACTGGTAGCTGCAGGATTAGGGTCAGAGGGCAGGAGTTGCTTAAACCCTGAACAGATTACAGAGTACAGCCTGGTCGAAGGCAGCCTCCCGACGGGATTCCCTCTCCAGGCAGTAATGTGTTGCGAAGAAGTCAGCTGAAGACCAGGTTGCGGCTCAGCAGATGTCCCTCAGCAGCACAGAGCACAGATGGGCTACTGATGTCACCCTCGCACAAACCCTGTGCACTGTGAGGAGCCCAGCTTGAGCCTGGGCGAAGGCGATGCAATCCCCCCACCCAGATGGAGAGGGTCCGCTTAGTGACCGCGAGCCCCTTGCAGGCAGGGTTGTTGAAGACGAAAAGCTGCTCAGACCTGCGGTGAACCTGCGTATGCTGCAGGTAGAAGGAGAGAGCCCTCCTGCAGTCAAGAGTATGGATGATTGCCGACGACCGATCGGGGAAGAAGGTCAGCAGTACTATCTCCTGGTTGAGATGGAAATCAGAGACAACTTTCGGGAGAAACTTGGGGTGTGTTCAGAGAACCAGCCAGTTCTCATAGAACCTCGTGGAGGGGGCGTTGGCCATCTGGGCCTGAAGCTCACTGACCATACGGGCTAAGGTGAGAGCCACCAGAAAAAACACCTTCCAGGAAAGGTGCTGAAACGAGCAGGATGCCATCGGCTCGAAGGGCGGCTGAGTCAGCTCTGTGAGGACGACGTTGAGGTCCCACTTCACTCGAGGCGGTCGGATGGGGGGCTTGGAAAGAAGCAGCCCGCGCATGAAGCGAGAAACCAAGGGTTGACAAGAGAGGGGTCCACCCCCGACAGGGTGGTGGTTAGCTGAGATGGCGCTCAGGTGGACCCTGAACGAGTTGGACTTGAAGCCCACCTATGAGAGATGGAGCAGGTACCACAGGACAATGTGTGTGGGGCAAGAGAACGGGTTAGCCCGCATCTCTGAACACCACACAAAGAACCGATGCCACTTGAAGACATAAGCCCTTCCAGTTGAGTCCCTGCACGAGGCCAGCAGTATGCCCTCAACCTCCACCGGGAGATGAAGGGGGGCTAGAGCAACCTGCTCAGCCAAGTCATGAGGGATAAGAACCTTAAGTTTGGGTGAAGTAGCAGACCTTCCCCTCCTGTGTCAACAAGCCCAGCGCAGCCCAAGGCAACCAGAGGCTTTGATGAGAGGCGGAGCAGCAGCAGGAACCAGGGCTGTGGAGGCCACCACAGGGCCACGAGAATCACCAAGGCCCTGTCACGCTGTATTTTGAGGAGAGTTTGCGCTATGAGCCGTGTGTGGGGAAAAGCATACAGGAGGCCACGCGTCCACGACAGGAGGAAGGCATCAGGGGCTTCCCTGTTCAGGTGTGGAACCGGGCCGCAGAAGCATGAGAGCTGAGAGCTCGCCAGGCTGGTGAAGAGGTCTAGGAACGGAGTCCCCCAGCACTGGAAGAGGCACCACTTGTGCGGCTGGAGGAGCCGGCTCAACCTGTCTGCCAGGATACTGTCCTGGCCCAGGAGATAGCTGGCCTGTAGGGTTATGCCCTAGCGACCCGCAAAGGACGACAGGGCTACTGCCTCCAGGCGAAGGCTGTAAGAGCTGGTGCCCCCTTGCTTGTTCGTACAGAACATTGCTACTCAGTTGTCCTTCTGGACAAGCACCACCTGGTGGTGAACGCGGTGCCTGAACGCCCTTAGGGCGAGGAGGACCGCCTGTAGTTTAAGAAGGTTGATTGGCTGCTGGTACATCTCCAGGATCCAAGTCCCTTGCATGAGGAGCTCGCCGCAATGGGCTCCCCAGCCCATGAGAGGCATCCGTGGTCAAGACCACGTCGTGTTGTGGGGCCTGGAACGGAATGTTTCTAAGCAGGTTCTGGACATCCCGCCACCAGTCAAGGGACTTGGTAAGCAGAAGCGTGATTGAGACAGCATCTCAGAAGCAACCTGTTTGCCTGGGACCACTGAGCCAGAAGGCGCCGCCCGCATGTGCAGCCAGGCATTAGTGATGACATGGACCGTTGAGGTCATATGGCTGAGGAGATAGAGCATCGCGGCATTGGACCGTGGATGCCAGAGTGATGAGGTGGTCTGCCCTGTCTTTGGGAAGAAAGGCTGTCACCTGCTGAGTGTCGAGGCACGCGCCAATCTCCAGGGATTTGGCTGGAAAGAGTAGTTACTCACCTGTAACAGGTGTTCTCCAGGAGCAGCAGTAATCAGTCCTCACATATGGGTGTCATCGGCGCCGATGAAGCCCCAGCGGAGCATTTCCCCAGCTTTCTATGAAAGCCTTTGGGAATGCAGGCACGCATGCACGATTCCCTTCCCGCCTAAAGGTGCCATCTTACCTCAGTCAAATGACATAGCTAAGAACAGCACACAAAAATGAAAAAATAAACTATGTACAACTGCAACTCCCAGGGGAGGAGGGAGGGTTGTGAGGACTGATTCCTGCTGCTCCTGGAGAACACCTGTTACAGGTGAGTAACTACTCTTTCTCCAGGACCAAGCAGGAAGTCAGTCCTCACATATGGGTGACTCCCTAGCTCTGGGCTACCGAGGAACCCAGGCTGAACAAGAATACTCCCTCTAGTCTCAGCAGCAAAGAAAGGCTTTCCAAGGACACAACCTCCACCGGTAGCCCAAAAGAGGGCAGGAGGGCAGGAGTTGCCTAAACCTCAAAGAGATTCCGGAGTACTGCCTGGCCAAAAGCACTGTCCCTACGGGACTCCCTCTCCAGGCAGTAATGGGCCGCAAAGGTCTGGCTTGAAGACCAAGTTGCAGCCCCGCAGATATCTACCAAGGGCACAGAGCGGAGATGAGCCACTGAGGCAGCCATTGCCCTGACACAATGGGCCGTGACCCGACCCTGCAAAGGAAGGTCAGCCGCCTTGTAAGCCCAGGTGATACAGTCAGCCACCCAGATGGACAAGGTACGCTTCAACACAGCCAACCCAAACTTATTGGGGTCAAAGAATACAAAGAGCTGAGTAGCCCTCCTATGCCCCTGCGTACGGTCAAGGTAGAAGGAAAAGGCCCTCCTACAGTCCAGGGTATGCAGGACTGCTTCAGCCTGGCTTGCATGAGGCCTAGGGAAGAATGTTGGAAGAACCACCTCCTGATTGAGGTGGAAAGAGGAGACAACCTTCGGGAGGAACTTGGGATGAGTCCTGAGAACTACCCTGTTCCTATAAATCCTGGTGTAAGGCCTATCACAGACCAGGGCCTGCAGCTCACTCACTCGCCTAGCCGAGGGAAGGGCTATCAGGAAGAGTGTCAACCAGGATAGGAAGCGTAGAGGGCAAGTAGCCATCGGTTCAAAAGGTGGGCGAGTCAGTTGCTGCAAGACCACATTCAGCTCCCACTCAGGGGCAGGACGACGGATTGGAGGCTTGAGCAAAAGCAAGCCCCTGAGAAAGCGGGACACCAAGGGGTGACTTGACAGAGAATGTCCCTCCACCAGTGAGTGGTGAGCTGCTAGAGCTGAGAGGTGGACCCGAACAGAATTGGACTTAAGTCCCTGATTTGATAAGTGCAGTAAATACTGAAGCACTACTGGCACAGTACAGGAGAAAGGATCCTCTGTACGTAGCTGACACCACACAGAAAACCTTTTCCATTTGAGAGCATAGGTTTTCCTAGTGGACTGTTTCCTAGAGGCTAGGACAACCTCCTCAACGTCCTGAGGTAGGCCCCAGGGAGCCAAAACTACCTTTGCAGCCTCCAGGACATCAAATTGAGAGCTTTGAGATTGGGGTGCAGAAGGGAACC
Organism: Ichthyophis bannanicus; assembly: GCA_033557465.1. Lineage (NCBI taxonomy): Eukaryota > Metazoa > Chordata > Amphibia > Gymnophiona > Ichthyophiidae > Ichthyophis > Ichthyophis bannanicus. The sequence goes on along the minus strand of CM066039.1, from coordinate 217,443,333 downwards.
CTGCTCCTGTGAGAGAAGGTTGGGTTGCAACCCCAGAGACAGTGGGGGATCCACCGCCAGTTGAAGCAGAAGTGGAAACCAAGGCTGTCTCGGCCACCTGGGAGCCACCAGCAGGACCGAGGCCTTGTCCTGAAGAATCTTGAACAGGGTTCGGGCCACCAAGGGCGTGGGAGGAAACGCATACAGGAGGCCCTGAGATCAGGGAATCAGAAAAGCATCCGCTGCTATTCTCAGAGGATGCGGTTGCCTGGAACAGAACTTTGGCAGTTGCTTGTTCAGTGGGCTGGCAAAGAGATCTATCAAAGGGAGACCCCATTTTAGGAAGATCTTCTGAACTACTAAAGGATGCAGCTGCCACTCGTGGGGCTGCAGAATCCTGCTCAACCTGTCGGCCAGGTTGTTGTCCTGGCCTGGAAGGTACACAGCCTTGAGGCTACGCTCAAGGAGTCAAAAACCCCCACCCTGCTGAGTGGGAGCAGGGGCCGGAGGCTTGGGGGTCCTCTGCCTACGGGGCCCATTACCCTGCCCCTTGGCTTGCTGACCCTGGGGTGCAGCTTGGGCAGCCTGATATTGAGGGTACTGTTTGTAGGCAGTGCCCTTCCTCGGGTAACAGGGCTTTTTACCCGAGCCCTTCTTTTTATGAGAAGGGGCAGAGGTCTTCCTAGACAGCCTTGTCCGTGTAAGGTGCTCAGTCTCGAGCTGGGCGGCCTTCTCGGTCATGGGCTTGCCAAAAAGGTTTTCACCTCGGCAAGGGACATCGACCAACTTGTCCTGAACCCATGGCTCGAGGTCCGATGACTGCAGCCATGCCTGGCATCGAGCCGCGATGCCGGCTGCCGCAACTCGGGCCGAAGCCTCGAAGCCATCGTAGGCAGCGCGGGACATGAACTTCGAGCAGTCCCGAATCCCCGAGGACAAGGACTTGAATCTCTGCAAGGGTTCCCAGGAGAGTCCAGCAGAGAACCCGGCCAACTCCTTGGCCAGGTCTCGCAAGTACATGCCCATGTACAGCTGGTAAGACTGGACACGGCAAGCATCGAGCCCTGGAAGCACTTTCTACCAACGCCATCGAGGTTCTGGGCCTCGCACTCCGTGGTGCCCCCCGGCAGGATCTTCTGGCTCTTTAGACGATGCATGGCCGATTCCACAACCATGGAATGGTGTGGTAGCTGCGCTTTCTGAAAGCCAGGGCTCTTCCTGAGTCGATAGATCGAGTCAACTCGCTTACTTAAAACCGGCGCTGAGGCCGGTGCCTCCCACATCCGGAAGAGGAGCCGTTCCAGCATCGGAGGAACCGGGACAGTAAAGGCCTCCTTCGGAGGAGAGTCATACTGTAGGGCCTCGAGCTCTTCAGCTCAAGGCTCCTCCTCGGGGTCCGCCGGAATAGCCAAGGCAGTGGCCATATCTCGGACGAACTCTGAGAACCGAGTATCCTCCGGAGGGGATCTACTCCGGGGTTCAGACTGCGGTAAGTCCGACGGGACGCACCGAGTCTTGAACATATCAGGGGACTCCTCATCCTCCGTCTCCCAGGTGGACTCGTCCGACGAGGAGTCAGGGTCTGACCACCCGGGGCCCTGGAGTACCCGCCCCGATGCCAGAGGCACCAGCGTCGATGCCCTCGGTCCCGAGCGGGAGGTCGAGGGAGACCGCGACCGAGGTCGACTTTGAGCCATGATGGACTCGAGTATCGGCTCGGTCTCTGGGGTCGACTTCGAAGTCGATGTCCCGGTGGTCGGGGCAGATGCGCCAGACAAGCTGGCCATCAGTGCCCGCTGCTGCTCCATGAAGGTAGACAGTCTGCTCTCCAAGGCTGTCATCCTGAGACTCAGCTCAGGAGACGCAGCAGCCACTGACTAGGGCCCCGGCGGTGCCAGGCCTGACGTCGGCTCCCTGGGAGGAGAGTCCTCGAGGACTACAGGGCTTACGTGTCCAGCAGACTCCAGCTCCACGCAAGGAACTTTGGCAGGCTTCTCTTGGTCCACGGGCCAGGGGCGACAGTCAGGGGGTCTTAGACCTGGCCCTCGAGGAGCCAGGGACCTCCGACGACGACGCCCTCACGAGCCGCTTCTTCCTCTTGCGTTCCCGGTTGGGGGACCCCCTGTCTGAGGAGCTCCGACGGTGCTCGGGATCGGAATCCCGAGATGTCGAGGCCTCAGACAAGGTCCGGGCCCGGCCAGAGGCCGAGTCCGAGAAAAACCTTTCTTTCTGCTGCTGACAGCTTCGGAGTGCCTTGGAAGACATCTTCCCACATGGCCCACACGACTTAGGGTCGTGATCAGGACTGAGGCACCGGAGGCAGCAGTCGTGTGTGTCGGTGAGAGACATTAATTTCTTACACCGATCACACTTCTTGAAACCGCTGGAAGCCATCGGGGGGAAAAAGTGTCCCCGCGAGGTCAAAGGACCGGCCTTCCAGGGAAAAAGCAAAAAAGGGCGCGAACGCCAGCCACGAAGGGCAAAAACCGAAAAAGAAGAAACGGGCTTGATACCGGTGTACCGAACTCGGCGGGAGGGGAAAACCGGCATTGAACCGGAGAAAAAACAGCGAGTATCGCCGAAAAAAATCAACTTTTATCCGGGATGACAGGAAACACGTCCGGTGGGCTTCTCGGAAAAAAGGAGACTGAGGTAAGATGGCACCTTTAGGCGGGAAGGGAACCGCACATGCTTGCCTGCATTCCCAAAGGCTTTTATAGAAAGCTGGGGAAATGCTCCGCTGGGGCTTCATCGGCACCGATGACACCCATATGTGAGGACTGACTTCCTGCTTGGTCCTGGAGAATGAGTTGAGACTTTGGGTAACTGACCATGAAGCAGAGGTGCTCGAAGGAGGTGGACGGTGCAGGCCGTGGCTCGCTGCACCTCGTCGGCCGTCCCCCCTGTGACGAGCCAATCATCTAGCTAGAGGTAGATTAAGGTGCCCTGCAACTGAAGATGGGCCTCGGACACCACGAGGTATTTGGTGAACACTCGTGGGGCAGAAGTCAGGCCGAAAGGAAGCACTCTGTATTGATAGTGGTTCCCTTGTACCCTGAAATGCAGGTACTTCCTGTGCTTGGGATGGACAAGGATGTGAGTGTATGCATCCCAAAGGTTCAAGGAGCATAGCCAGTCGCCCCGCTGAATGAAGGGCAGCAAGGTGCCAAGGGAGAGCATTTTGAACTTCTCCCACACCAGGTATTTGTTGAGATTTCTTAAATAGAGGACGGGTCGAAAATGCCTGTCTGCTTTGGCACAAGGAAATAACGGGAGTAGAACCTGCGACCTCTGAGGTGCAGCGGGACCACTTCCACCGCTCGCTGCTCGAGGAGTTTGGCAAGCTCCTGCAACAAAAAGGCCTGGTGCGTAGGGAGCTGAGGGGGCTTCGTGGGGCAGAAGGGTGGAGGGAGCCAGTCGGGATGACGGAGGTAACCCTGCCTGACGACTTGGAGGGCCCAGGCGTCTGAGGTGACAGACTCCCATTGGGGAGCAAGTGGACCAGGCATCCTCCCACTGGTTGCAGGCTTGCCGGAGTGTGAGCGGCTATGCATCTGGTGTCAAAAACCTGGGGTCGACTTGGCCGGTGCTGGGATCTGGCTTTTGGGACCCTTCGGCTTACACAGGCCATGAAGCCGCTCTTGCTCTGTCTGCCTTGGGGCAGAGCCAGGGCCAGAGGGTAAGGCGGGTAGCCCTGGTAGTGGAGACCCTTCCTCTGGAAGAAAGGCTTTTTTCCCTGTTTCTTCCGCAGGAGGGAGGAAGTCTTCCGAGAGAGATGGGCGTGGGTTATGTACTCAATCTCAATCTCTGCTGCTTTGCCCTCCTTTGGTTTGCCAAATAATTGCTCGCTCAGGCATGGTACATTGAGCAGCTTCTCCTGGACCCATTATTCGAGATTGAGGACTGGAGCTAGGCCTGCCGCCTGGCCCGATACCAGCAGCCACTATCCCAAGTGGAGGACTCAAAAATCTCATAGGCAGCTCGAAAAAGGTACTTTGAACAGTCCCCCACTGACTTTAGGAGAGACTGAACATGGCAGAGGTAATCGCCGTCGAGGCCTGCCTGGAAATCCCCGAGCTCCTTCGCGAAGGAACATACCTATGTATAGCTGGTAAGCCTAGATGCGGCACGTCAGCATGGAGCCTTGGTAGGCCTTACGCCCGAGGGTGTCGAGGACGCGAGAGTCCTTACCCAGCGGAATCAAGGAGTGAGTTTTTGGGCTCTTTTGCTTCCACATGGCGGACTCCACCACCATCGAAGTATGAGGAAGCTGGGTCTTCCAGAAGCCAAGTCCTCGCTGGACCCTGTACATGGTGTCCAGGCGCTTACTGAAAATGACAATAGATGGAGGTGTCTCCCATATGCGGAGGAGCAGCAGGGCTAGGATGGGTGGAACCGGGTCCGCGAGGGATTCCCTCGGTGGAACCTTGTAATGTAAAATATAGAGTTTTTCCACACAGGGCTCCTCCTCAGCCTATGTGGAGAGCGCAAGGGCTCGAGCTATGTCCCGCACAAACTCCAGAAAGGTGGTGTCTTTGGGAGGAGACTGCTGCTTCTGAACCGGCGAGGAAGGATCCGAGGAGATATCCCGATGAGCCTGGGATTCAGGGGAAGTGTCCTCTTCAGACTCCTAGCCCGAGAAGTCTAAGGAAGACTCGGAGCTAGGTTGCTCGATCACAGCCTGTGCCTTGCACTGGGCTCCTGAGGTCGACGCCTGTCTGGAGTCGGAGGCACTAGCTCAAGAAGATTTAGCACCCGAAGACTGGGATGGAGATAAAGACCTCTGCCAGGATCCTTTATGAGGCCCTTGGCTCTCGGAGACTGTCACGGCAGTCTGGGGGAGCCATCACAGGTGTCACCCTCGAAGCCTCAGGGCGCGTGCCAGTGGGGCCTGCACACCAGCGCCTGCTGGGCAGCAAGGAAGACAGAAATGTTGCGCTCCAGTGCCAGCATTCGGGCCTCCCGCTCAGGAGTGGGGCCTGGGGTGACTGGGTCAGGAGTCAAGGAGAAAAGGGGGTCCTCGCCAGGACGACCCTCGGGAGACCAGGAGCCATCGCCGGAGGCCTCCATGCCTGTACAAGGTACCTTTCGAGGCTGCTCCTTTCTCAGACTCTTGGGACTGCCGATGAGGGCTGAGGGACAGAGCACGAGAATGCTCACACTTGTCCGGAGCCCCCGACCAGGTCCTCGAGGCCTTCTTCTTCCGCTCTTTTTCGGGGGACTCTTGCTCAGATTGGTTCAGAGTGGCGCCGAGGCCGCAGGGGACCCCAGAGACTGAAGGTCGGTGGAGTGGGAAGCTACTGGGGACACCGGGGCTGCCTTGTGGAAAAAAGTCATCCAGCTTCTGCTTACAGCTCTGGATGGCCTTGGAGTATATCTTTTTACAAAGGGAGCATCTGTCACACTTTTTGAAACTGGAGGCCATGGGGCAAAAAGAATCCCCGCAAGGTCAAAGACCTTCAGCTCGGCCAGCAGTTGAAAAGGGAGTGAAAATGCACTTGTCAAGAAAAAATGAAAAATTGAAAACCCCCCTCCCCCAAAGTCCTGGGGGTCCACTGTCAAGGCAAGGGCACTGGGGATAGAGGGAAGAGGACCAGAAAACCGGAATCAGAGAGTGAGTTTTGGAAGCTTTTTCCCGCGGTACAAGATGTGGGTCTGAAGGGCTCTGCAGAAAAAGCAAGACTGATCAAGATGGCACCCTTGGGCAGGAAGGGGACCACGCATGTGTGGTGGCATTCCCAAACGCTTTCTTTGAAAGCTGGGAAAATGCTTCATGCGGGCTCCGTTGGTGCTGACGTCACCCATATGCGAGGACTGACTTTATGTTTATCCTTGGAGAAAAGGTGTTCTGTGCTGTTCTCTTATCTGAAAAAGACCACAAGGAAGGTTTGCCGCATGATAAAGCCTGCAACTCTGAGATCCTTCTAGTTGAATAGATGGCAACCAAGAGCACTGTTTTCAGGGACAAGTCCTTCAAACATAACCTCCTAAAGGGGTTGACACTAAGGCAGACAACACAAGATTGAGATTCCAAGGAGGAACCACTGGTTGAAGGAGGCCGCAAATGCTTGATATCTTTCAAAAAAACATACATCCAGATGGGAAGCCAGTGAATACCCTTGAATCTGCCCCCTATAGCAAAGCTTCAATCCGCACCATCAAAAAAATGAGGGCTAACCCTTTTTGCAGACCTGCCTGAAAAAAGGCTAGATCAGCAGCAAGGGTGGTATCAGATTATGCTCAGCACATCAATTCTCAAAAATTCTACAAACTCTCACATAGGCCAGTGAGGCAGAAATCTTTCTAGCCTGAAGCAACATTGCAATGACCTCCTCCAAACAGCCTCTTGCTCTCAAACATGCCCTTTCAAGAACCAGGCCATAAGTGAGAACTGAGCCACATCTGGTGTCACAATATCACTTTGGCTCTAAAGAGCCTCTACTTCTGGGAGAAGCAACATATCCTCCACTGCTGTGAATCAGATCCACATACCAATCTGATGCTACAAACCCCACCAGATACAGGAGGCACTTGATCTTCTGAATTAACCCGCTTATCAATGGCCACAAAATCACACAAAGACTATGCTAAGGCCAGTTTTGAAAGAGGGCATCAAGATCTTCTGAAAACCATTTCTTGTGGTGACTGTAGAACCTGGGCACCTTGAGAATGTGAATTGCCGTCATGAAATCCTATCACCAGCATCCCCCAGCGCTGACATATTAGATCGAAGGTCACTGGCACCATGGATCACTCCTTTGGATTCAACATGCTCCTGCTGAGGTAATAGGTCCAATGGAGTACCTTCTGCTCTGGAGGAAAGGTACAGGAATAATGACCTGGAGATGCAGGAATCTCTCTAAAGTAGCCCCGACAACTGCCTTCTGTGTCATTGAACCACACGGCGAGACCATGAAAGCATCCATGATAAGCTCTGCATACTCTAGGGCGTAGCTATATTTAATTATGTCAAGAACTCATCGACTGGCAGTGACCCTGGCTCACTCCTGGTGAAAGGGGCAGAGGAAGCTGCCCACCAGAGGCAATCCAGAATGGGTCCCATGCCACTCACTGGGCAGGGAAGGAGACAGTGGCTCCAGAGAAGTTGTCTTCTCTGGGATGAGGGTGAAGGGAGATAGATTCAGGAGTGATATGTGGAAATATTTCGTTACGGAAAGAGTAGTGGATCCATGGAATAGTCTCCCAGTGGAGGTGGTAGAGATGAGGACAGTAACTGAATTCAAAAAAGCATGGGACAAACACAGAGGATCTCTAAAGGTAAAAAGGGGACTGCTGTAGTTGTTGATATGGAAGGACAGACTAGATAGGCCATGTGGTCTTTTTCTGTCATCATATTTCTATCTTTCTATGTCTTGGGATGTGCAGGCTCTTCAAAAGGACTGCAACTTTCTCCAAGCCTTATCAAGCATGGCTGACTGCTTGCCCAGACAGTTAAGGCTGGGATTTCCTAAACTGGGAGTGAAGACAAATGCTTAGACAAAGTCTTTGGCTTATCCTCCATCAGATGCTGGGCTCAGATCTTAAATAGCCAATCCTTAAATAGAAGCCTAGAAAAATGGGCCATGCAGGCCGCCTCTGCTGCCTAATGCCAGAGCTGGGTCACCATAGCTGCTGTGCTCTCCTTTGATCATACAAAGTGTCAGCTAGAAACGTCACAATTGATTCTAGTCAGCGGAGGAGTCATCCTTTGGCAGCAGCAGGACCCAGTATAGAAGTGCACATGCTGTTAGGCTTTTACAGACAGATGCCTGCAGTCCAAGCGAGGCAAAGCAGCCCATCTTCAAGAATGCCTCCATCTTATGGTGTTGCTGATTCATAGTAACATAGTAAATGACGGCAGATCAAGACCAGTATGGTCCATCTAGTCTGCTCAGTAAGATGGCAGGAGTAGGTGCACTTGCCACTCTGTGCAGGCCACCCATCCCCATGTCTTTGTTTAGGGATGAACCCACCGCTCCATGTAGGGGACACCCCTATTTGTTGAGAAATTAGATGGTTCAGTTTATTTTGATTTTGTCCTGTTGCTGTAAAGCAGGGGTCTCAAACTCCAGTCCTGGAGGGCCGCAAACCAGTCAGGTTTTCAGGGTATCCATAATGAATATGCATGATATATATTTGCATACAATGGGGGCAGTGCATGCACATATATATCATGCATATTCATTAGGGATACCCTGAAAACCTGACTGATTTGCGGCCCTCCAGGACTGGAGTTTGAGACCCCTGCTGTAAAGGGATCCACTGTGTCTGTCCCAGAGCCTGCACACAGCTAAGCTTTCAGCCTTGTATCTTTTGCCTGTCTTGTTGGTGGTGGTTGCTGTTGCTGCTGATATAAAATTTAACTGCTGGTTTTACATTCACTTCTGGGAATATTCTGACTGCCTACATTCCTTGTGTAGCCCTTAAATCAGATATCTAAGTGTGCCCTCATTTCATGTAAGGCCTACTGGCCAATGACACTTAGGTTCCCGTCCACCCTACCCCTCACCCCACCCACCCCAGGGCTGCATTGCCTATATAGTGGTCATATAGGCTGACATCTATCCTCTTAATTTGATGTTACGTCCACCTTCACTTCTCCTTCTAGGACCACGCATGTCTTGTATTCAGTGCAATAACTGTGGTGCCTTCATTCTGAGAAGAATCATCTGGAACCTAAGAGCTTGCCCTATATGCCTCAAGTTAGCTGCCATGCACAAAGAATTGACTCCATTAAGGGAAGAAGTAGCCGCAATGAAACGCACCTTTTCTAGGATACAAACCAAACAAAGTCCACCACCGCTCCCACAAAGAATCAAACATTCCAGGAACAAATGGATCACAGTGGGCTCTGGTAGATTGCAACCTGTAACGCAGAAACACCCTGTACATCATGAGATATCACTACATAATGCTTCTCTGCTTTGGTTAATGAGGATGCCCAATCCATGGAAACTGAAGGGCCCTTAAATGAGACAGTCAATGCCCAATCTTTTGATAAAGTACCAAATATGAAGAAAAACTCAAGGAACAGAAAACTACTACTACTTGGTGATTCCATCATCAGAGGCACCAACTTGGGAACACAGTTCAAAGGAGAGAAGTTAGTCAAATGCCTCCCAGGCTCTTCAGCTAGCAGGAATACAAACCAAATTGTTGATGTACTTAGTGCTGAAAGTGAGCACTCCAAAATTGATGTTGTCATCCACTTGGGTACAAATGACCTGGCTAGAAACAGTGCCACTACAGTTCAAAGGGACTTCCAAACTCTGGGAGAGAAACTGAAGACCACTGTTAATATTGTAGCATTCTCAGAAGTTCTACCTGTTCTTGGTAAGAGGGCAGAAAGGCTACATCCCATAAACAGCTTTAACACATGGCTCCAGATCTGGTGCAAAGAAGAAGGATTCAGATTTATAGGTGACTGGGGAAACAGATGGACCAACAAGAGATTATTCTGTGCTGATGGACTACATCTCTCTGTCACAGGGAAAAAAATCCTAAGTGAAAAATTCAGGCAGTATGTGGATATGCATTTAAACTAGAAAAAGGGGGTGAAGTATGGGGAAGGTCAAGTTCAGGACGTCACTCTCTGCAAAAGCAGATCATCATCACAAACAGACACACTTAAAACACACATAAAAAGCAAGTGGGAAGAAGTGGGCAGAACAAAATCAATGCAAAATATATGAAAGCCAGTTAAATGCTGGAAAGCAATGAGCACAAATGCTCGAAGCTTAGTCAACAAAGTTCCGGACCTGGAAGCCCTAATGGTGGAAATGGACCTGGACATTGTGGCCATTACAGAAACATGGTTTAATGAATCGCATGATTGGGATATAGCCATACCTGGCTATAATCTATTCAGAAGAGACAGAGAAAATGGAAAAGGAAGAGTAGCCGCCTTGTATGTCAAAAGCAATATTAACTTTGTCAATCAAAAATCCAACTCTGTATATATAACTCGAAAGTGCAACAGTATCACCTAAACTGAGTTGTTTGTATAGAAAGTATCAGCTTTTTAAAGTTTAAATTACTGAACCCCACATAAAGCGGCTATTAGGTCTCAGACTTCACGGGCAAACATAACACAGTCTAAAGCATTTGACTGGTCATAGCCCTTATTGCATCAACGACCTTTAGTAATTAGTCGCTCTGGATAGGGCATAAACCAACTCTTTAAATCAGAACAATTGACAACTTAAACCAAAAGGCTTAGCCCGATTTGTAGTACAAGAGTGGTTAGCTTAACTTAACTTTGAAGGCAGTGCTTTGCTTGAGAAACAGTGCTTGGCCAACGCCTTATCCCCAACGCTCTCACTTGCGCGTTCCTGCGTTTCACCTATATAAGGTTTCTTCAGGGGGTGGCTAAAAGCACTCACGACACGATGATTGTAAAGCACTATCAAAGCATGCCGGTTTTAAAGCTACTGAAATGCAGGGGGCATGGGGAAAAGAAGCAGCACTTTGGATTGTGTTGGAAAGAGGAGATGGCACTGTTATCCATACTGCTGTAGTCTACAGACCTCCGACTCAAATCGAAGAGATAACACAGGTACACTAAAAAAATGTTTTTTTAAACTGCCTCTAATGTTTCGATTGATTTTTACGTTTTTTGGTGCGCTGAATCCAAATCTGGTAACCAATTTGCTCCATCACGTACAGATTTTTTGCTACATTGGGTTAGCAGTTTGAGGTGAACGTTTCAGATTGAGTGCGATCGAGATAAAAGTTTCTTGGATGAATTCTTTATACTAATTGTTTAGTAGTTATTCAAATAAGAATAAAGAAAATTGTAACAAGGCAGCACATAAGAATAGAGTAATGTCAACAAAACACACTGTGATGGTAGCAAAACTGTCTGCACTTAAAACAGCCACATACATGTGCACAAACATTGAGCATATAAGAGCGAGGTTAGACACAAAGCAAAGCAAAGAAATGTGCAAAAAATGTTGTACAGGTATGTATGTAAGAATAGAAAACGCAAACCGCACCATTGCAATACATGAAGACAAACACCCGATGGTGTGAAAATAAAATTCTAATAAATGAGATCCGACACTGTGGTAATAACTAGCAAATTTTTATTTCAAAGTTTAGTAAAAACACGATATTTGTCAACACAGTTTAGATTTTAAAGTCATTCTTGGGTCAATCAATCTCCTGGTGGGCCCGTTTCTTCTTCCCCCGAATGCTTCTCTTGGTGCGCTGCTTGGCGTATTTTTCATCTGGGGTTTCCCGCAGCAGCAACCAGCAGAAATCAGCCATCATAGTGGTGTTCCATCTTCCTTGGTACCTTCTCTCTGCGTCCTTGATGTCCTGGTGAAACCTTTCACCTTGTTCTTCACTGTACGCCCCCAAGTTTTCGGGAAAGTAGTTCACATGGGAGTGCAAGAAATGGACTTTCAGGCTCATGTTACAGCCTTGTTCTTTGAAGGCATTGAGCATCCTGGCAACAATATCCTTATAGTTCTCATCCCGCCTGTTCCCCAAGAATTTGAGAACATCCTTGAAGGAATCCCAGGCTTCTTTTTCCTTCTCAGACATCGTTTCAGCGAATGCTCCATCTGAAATGAGTTTCCTTATATCAGGGCCAACAAACACTCCTTCCTTTAGCTTTGCTTCAGAAAGTCGGGGGAACTTTGAGCAAAGGTACCGAAAGCACTCACCATCTTTTGGAAGGGACTTGATGAATTGCTTAATGAGACCCAACTTAATGTGGAGAGGTGGTAATAGAATTTTATCACGAGGTACCAAGCTCTCATGAAGAACATTTTTCTCACCGGGTCTCAAATACTCCCGAATTGGCCAGTCTTTTTTCCCCCAGTGTAGGTCGCGGGCCCAGCTATCCCACAAGCAAAGGAAGCAGGGATATTTGGTGAAACCGGATTGCTGCCCTAATAGCATGGATAGAATTTTAAAGTCTCCACAATTCATCCACTTATGCTCATCATAACGAATCTTCTGAAGAATCAGGGCCAAATTCTCGTATTTTTCTTGGAGAATAACAGAGTGAGCAATAGGAACTGAAGCGAATGTGTTGCCATTATGAAGAACACCTTTTATGCTGTCTTTTGACGAATCAATGAACAGCCGCCATTCAGCAGGATCATACTTGAGTTTAAACTTTTCCATCACTCCGTATATATCGTTGCAAAATACCAAATCTTCCTCTTTGCTGAAATACTTCAAAAATTGTGTCTCGCGGTTGCGGTACCAATAAAAAGTTGTTCCTGGTGACAATAGATTTTTCTGTTTAAGCCGAGAACCTAGCAGTTGGGCAGCATCTTTTGGGAGTCCTAAATCCCGGACTAAATCATTCAATTCAGCTTGAGAGAAAAGTTCAGGTTTCGGATCTGGTTCAGTTTCAAACTCGGAAGTACTGGACTCATCGGGAAAAGCCATCTGATGAGTCTCATCATGATCAGAACCGTCCACACAAATATGATCCAAAGATTTTGGTGGTTCAGGCACAGGTACTTCGTTGCTATGAGGCATAGGCCTAATTGCTGAGGGAAGGTTGGGGTAACTTATTACGTTCTTATTTTTTAAGTTGTATCCCTTCACAATGCAAGAGCAAAAATAGCAATCACTGCTGTGGTCTCTTTGTTCACGCCACATCATAGGTATTCCGAAACGAAATGCTTGTTTTTTACCTTTCATCCATAAGCGTAGATCTTCCTCACATGTCTTGCACACTTTGTGAGGAGCCCACGGTTTGTCTTGATCGCCTAACTTCAAACCGAAATAGGCGAAATATACTTTTTTAATAAATGCAGAAATGTTCCTCTGCCGCTTTTTCACGGTATATTCCCCACAAATAAAACAAAAACTGTCCGGAGAGTTGACGCAACCTCTGGCTCTGTGAGCCATCACAAATACACAGCACTGCAAACTACAACTGTAGTGAACCACTTCGGAATAAAGCTGGATTACGACTGAGCAAACAAAAGGTAATAATGAACTTGCAAGAAACTGAAATTTGACAGGAACGTTCATGTCGCAACCACTGTGTTTGAGCGAGCGAACGAGGCGAACAGGAAAGAACATGCACCAGCGCGAGTACTGGATTTAGCCCCCGCCTCCCAATTGTCCTGTTAATGTATAAAATGAATACAAAACACTCTAAAATATCATGAGGGAGTGTTTCTAGTTAGTTAACCATTACAACCTCTATTTTGGGCCAAGAAAATAAACTGCAGTCGGCTAAAAAGAAATTATGTGAACATTCCTTATATGGGTAAGAAATCTAATTTTGCAAGAAAACGTGACGTGATGGAACATTTTGGCTATTTTTCCTGGATTCAGCACCCCAAAATCTATAGGAATCAGTTGCAAAACTGGAGGCAGTTTTTTGGTAGTGTACCTGTGTAATGAATTGATTATAGATATTGCCAAGATAGCCCCAAAGGGTGAAGTAATCATATTGGGTGACTAATCTACCCGATGTGGATTGGATTACTCCTTCTGCAAATCTGGAAAGAAGCAAAAAAAAAAATTGTGGATGCTTTACAAGATGCGTTACTTAGACAAATGGTGATGGAACCAACCAGGGAAAGCTCAACGCTGGATTTAGTGCTCACCAACGGTGATAGCGTGTCAAATGTCTGGGTGCCCCTATGAGCAGCAGTGTTCATCACACGGTGTGGTTTATTTATTTTATTTATTTATTTACATTCTCTTATATACCGCGCTATTCTGCATCAGTGCGGTTTACATTGAACAAACTGAAATTACATTGAACAGGGCATTATAACTTGGAGATAACTATTTTACAGGGAAGATGGGCTATGGAGGGTTAAGTGGCTTTCCCAAGACCACAAGGAGCACCTCCTGTGGGACTAGAAACCCCAGTCTTTCTGGCCCAAGGTTGCTGTCCTCTAGTGGGATTTGAACCCCCGACCTTCCGGCCTGAAGTACCTTGCCCCAACCACTAGGCCACTCCTCCACTCCAGATAAAAGCGAAGGTGCAGTCCAATCATAGCAAGTTCAAAGTCCTAAACTTCAAAAACACTGACTTCAGTAAAATGGCCAAGTACCTAAAGGAGAAGTTGGCAGGGTGGAAGGGGATAAGGGAAGTGGAATTGCAATGGGCTAAATGAAAGGTGGCAATAAAAGGGGCAACAGATAAATATGTAAGAAAAGTAAATAAAAACAAGACGAGAAGGAAACGTATTTGGTTTTCCAAAGAAGTGGCTGCTCAAATAAAGGCAAAAAACACAGCTTTCGCAAAAGCTTGCAAACAGAGGAACACAGAAATGAATACAGGATCAAACTCAGAGACAAAAAGAGAAATAAGGAAAGCAAAATCAAAGGCAGAGGACAAGATGGCTAAAGATGTGAAGTGTGGCACCAAAACTTTCTTCAGATATATTTGGGAAAAGGAAGATCAGAGGTGGAATTGCAGGATTCAGAAGTGCTGGGAACGGACTCGTGGAAAGTGACATTGAAAAAGCAAAGTGACATTGAAAAAGCAAAATTGCTAAATACTTCTGCTCTGTTTTTACTAAAGATAATCCTGGAGAAGGACCACCTGTGACTCCCAAATATAAAAATGGGAATGAAGTAGATACCACACCATTCACAGAAGATGATGTGTTAGAACAACTTGCAAAACTGAAGGTGGATAAGGCCAGGGGACCGCATGGGATACATCCCAGGATACTGAAAGAGCTCAGAGAGGTTCTTGCAGAGCAGTTAAAGGATGTTTTCAACAGATCCTTGGAAACAGGAGAAGTTCCTCAGGACTGGAGAATGGCTGATGTGGTACCTCTACACAAAAGTGGTGGCAGGGAAGAAGTGACAAACTACAGGCCAGTGAGCCTTACCTCAGTGGCGGGAAAAGTAATGGAGGCGCTTCTGAAAGAGCGAATAGTGGACTTTCTCAAAACCAGCAGGTTGCAAGATCCGAGGCAAAATGGTTTTACCGAAGGACGATCTTGCCAAACAAATCTGATTGAGTTCTTTGACTGGGTGACCAGAGAACTAGATCAGGGGCATGCGATGGATGTCATCTACCTGGATTTCAGCAAAGCCTTTGATACTATTCCTCACAGGAGGCTTACCAATAAACTCAGTAGTATGGGGATGGGTCCAAAGGTGGTAAACTGGATCAGAAATTGGTTGACTGATAGACAGAAGGTGATGGTAAATGGAGCTCACTCGGATGAAAAGAAGGTGATTAGCGGGGTGCCCCAGGGTTCGGTCCTGGACCCGGAACTGTTCAATGTATTTGTGAGTGATATTGCTGAAAGACTGAATGGAAAGGTCTGTCTTTTTGCAGATGACACGAAAATTTGCAACAGAGTGGACTCCCCCGAGGGAGTGGTTAACATGAGGAAAGATCTACAAAAGCTGGAAGAATGGTCTAATGCTTGGCAATTAAGATTTAATGCAAAGAAGTGCAGCGTCATGCACTTGGGTAGCAGAAATCCAAGGGAAATGTACACGATAGGGGGCGAGAAGTTGGTGTGCACGGATCAGGAGAAAGACCTTGGTGTGATTATTTCTGAAGATCTCAAGGTGGCAAAACAGTGCGACAAGGCGGTGGCAAAAGCCAGGAAGATGTTGGGCTGCATACAAAGAGGAATTACCATCAGAAAGGAAGAGGTACTAATGCCACTGTATAAGTCACTGGTAAGGCCTCACTTGGAATACTGTGTTCAGTTTTGGAAACCATATCTTGCAAAGGATGTAAAAAGACTGGAAACTGTTCAGAGGAAGGCGACCAAAATGATTTGGAGCCTGCGTCAGAAGTCTTATGAGAAGAGACTTGAAAACCTAAATATGTACACTTTGGAGGAGAGGAGGGATAGGGGAGATAGGATTCAGACCTTTAAATACTTAAAAAGAAATAATGAACAAACAAACCTCTTCCAAAGACGGGGAAGCTGTAAAACTAGAGGGCATAACAGGAAGCTGCAAGGTGATAAATTGAAAGGCAATGTCAGGAAATACTTTTTCACTGAAAGGATGGTGGATGCTTGGAATGCCCTCCCAATGGAAGTGGTGGGTGCAAACAGTGACGGAATTCAAAATGGCATGGGACAGACACAGTGGATCCCTTTACAGCAACAGGACAAAATAAAAATAAACTGAACCGTCTAATTTCTCAACAAATAGGGGTGTCCTCCCGAAGGCTCAACTGCCCTCCACCGAGATAGTGGGGTGCCCATCTACTGGAGACAGAAAATACTGAAGGGTGCCCCCCTAGCAGCACCAGAACTAGTATCAGTGATGCTGTCACTGGAAACCTCTGGTCTTTTCTCAGTTTTCCCATCATCTGCCGGGGGTGGGGGGGAGGAGGGGGAGGAACACTACCCACTTGTTTGAACTAATCTAGCATAAGGATTTGGAAGTTTTGATTACCCAGCTCAGTTCTGGAGGAATCAGATGACTTGCACCCAAGGCCGGTCTGTCCACTTGGCGGCCAACCCTGGTTGGCTGTGGCAGCACCACACGACTGCCCCTCCCCCTTCCAGCTGTCACTGATTCCATCTTGGGAGGCAGCGGCAGGCAGCAGCTTTTTGCCGACATTTTTGGAAATACTGTCAATGCTCGCCCCCCCCCCTCCCAAGGTGGAATCAGCAGCAGATGGAAGGGGCAGAGGTGGCAGCAGTTGGGGAGGGATGGGGTGTCAGCGGCAGCTGTGGGGGGGGGGGGGTGCGCAATGGTGGCAGCTGCGGGGGGCTGCAAGTGGTGGGGTGGAGAGGCTGGGGTTTCTGCCTAGGATGGCAGAAACCCTTGGGTCAGTCCTGCTTATGCTGTAGCCTTCAAACTTGCTTGATACAACTTTGCCTGAATTAACCAATGCACCAGAATGCCTCTCTTTCACATGGCTATTGCTGCCACCACACTTCCATGACTTTGTAGAAGGTTCTTTGAGCCATGGCTAACCCAAAAGAGTAATGCCTGAAATGATTCTCCGACACTGCACAGCACAAATCTCCAAAGTTCCTGCTGAATAGACATACGAAAATATGCCTCTGAGGTTTGAGGTGAGGCATTCCTCGTGTCTCACAGCTATTACTGAACTCAGAGCCTCAATCTGAAGTCCTGGCACCCTCAATGCCTTGCTGACCAGTTTCAACTACAGAATAGGCTAAAAAATCCCTTCTTTTATGGGGACCACAAAATAAATTGAACTACTGCCAAATCCCTGATCTTCCAGAGGGATGTGCACCACTGCCTCAAGGTGAAGTATCCTCTTGAGGCAGGTGCCCACCAAGGAAATTCCATAAAAGTGTCACAGAGAGGCCGTGCCAACTTGAGGACATGTCCCTTGTAAATCACCTTGAGGACCTACTGGTGGTTTGGTAATCTGGGCCCCCATGCAGGGTAGAAATGTCTCATATGACTGCCCACCAGCTGTAGCTGTGCATGGGCTCTCAAACCTTCATTGAGAGGACTTAGCAGTAGTTGCTGGTCCAGCAGAACCTTCTCTGCTGCTTCAATGACTTCCAAAAAATAATTGCCCCGTGCCAAATACTGCAGCTTGATTTATGAGAGGGCCTGGCATGGAAGAGTGGCATTTCCGAACATCCCGAAAAAGAGTAGCAACAGAACATCCTGTCCTATGAGGTTTATCTTCTGGGAGCCTGTGCATCTTGGAGGCTCCAAGGTCTTTAACCAATTTCTCCAAATGTTCGCCAAACAATAATCTCCCTTTAAAAGAAAGATTTTTTTGCTGATGCTTGAATCAAGTCATAGAGGGCAAAAAAACAGCCCCAGACTCTATATGCACTGCTTCCAAAAGGGACACACATTAAGACAAACCCCCTTCAGGAGCCGCCAAGTCTGCCACATAAGCTTCAGACTGCTGCCTGTAAGACCAAAGTGAAGATCTTAATAGACTATTCAACAGTGACACCAGTCATCTGTCCTTTGAATCTTTCAGTGCTGCCCCACATTCTACTGGGATTGTGGTCTTCTTAGTTACTGCCAAGACCAAATCATCTATCTTAGGAAAATGTTACTTCTCCTCTTCCAGAGGAATAGGATACAGCTTAGCCAAGGACTGAACTACCTAACCAGCATCTGGAGTATCCCAATTCGCCACTTCCATATCCTTTAATGGCCCTGTGCAGCGAAAAGGATCTTGATGGCTTACGAATTCCTTCTAGAAGAGGACCTTCCAACTGCCTTGCAGCTGCAAGCAACTCCCTTGCTATATTCAAGGCTGCCAGTGTCTGAGAAACAAGACAGCAATTCTTTCCAATGAAAATTACGCATGACTGAAGTTCTCTCCCACTATGATTTCACCCTCATCCTGCTTAGAGCAGGGGTGTGCAATTTACAGCCTGCAGGCCACATATGGTCCGCCACAGAGTTTTCTGCGGCCCGCGGAAGCAGGGGCGGTTCTTTCATTAGGCAAACTGAGGCGGTGACATCAGGCGGCAGTTTCTCAGGGGCAGCACTCCGGCTGTGTTTATTTCTCATTTTGCCGCCTCTGGATTGCCGCTGCCTTTTTTCCCACTCATAGCAGAATATGAACCCGGTCATTCAAAGTAACCGATATAACAAAACAAATTTTTTTTTTTTCGGAGAGGCCAACAAAGTGAAGGGAAAACTTCCTCTCACCACCGTGGCCCGTCCCTTTTAATTAAAAAATCTCTTGTTGTGCAAAGCAGCGTTTTTACTTAGCTGTGTGTAATTTCCTGTAGGCCACTCAAACAATACCGCAAACAGCAGTTTTTTCAGACAACGTGTCACATTTCGGGGGTCTAGACATTAATCCCCCTACTTCAGGTCAAACCGCTGTCCGGTGAAAAATCAGCCATTAGGAACACCTCTGAAAAAGGCGTTTTTTATACCCCAGCAATACCAGCGTTAATACAGCTGTTACACATCACACCAATCAGATAAATGGATAAATGGAATGCTATACTAAACAAGTGTAGCTTTGATCTGATAGCACTTCTGTTGGAACGCTCTATATCCGAACAAGCGAAATTGACTTCCCAGTCGGCTGATTTAAAGGCAAAAATCTTGGTTACGATGGAACTGCATAGCTTTCAAACCCAATAGGCAGAGATTGATAAACAACTGGCATCCTTTCGTGACCATGTTCGTGGTTTAAAAATCAATAAATTTAAAAGGGATAAATCGGACTATGATAACAATTGTGTTTACAAATGGCCTTCCTGCATCACTCAAAATCGGAATAACAAAAAAGTTTATTTTGCTTTTAGTTCTGAGGATTCCTCAGATACGGACTCAAACGATTCATGTTCAACTAATGCCGATATTAATAAGAACAAAAAGAATTTTGCTTCCTCAGAGACACAGGGGAGTAATGCGTTCTGGGGCCGTAGACCCTGTGGTTCCTATCACCAGGATTTTTTTGGAAGGACCAGACACCAGATCCAGGACCAGGAGTCGACAGTTATAAATATTTCTGGACAAGTGCTCCCGCAGGAGCAATTACAGGTCTTGGAAATGGGTTTATCATATGTATCATTGAAAAAGTAGTTCAAAGACAGCTCCAAGAACACCTGGACACCAACAACATACTGGACCCACAACAACATGGCTTCTGCCCATTCCACGGAGTTGAGACCCTCATGACGTCACTAATGAACACCCTCATCATAGGAACCCAAACCAAACACTCTGGATATGCCATGATCTTTCTAGACATATCAGCAGCCTTTGACACCATTTCCCACAACATCCTCATACACAGACTACAAGCAATTGGCATCAAAGATACCGTACTCCAGTGGTTCTGTTCATACCTAACTAATAGACATCAACTGATCCGCACAAACACATCAACCTCCCCCCCCTTCCAGCAACACCAAGGAGTACCCCAAGGATCCACACTATCAGCCATGCTCTTCAACATCTATCTGCAACCACTCTGCTCAATCATACGCGCACACAACATTCACTTCCACATCTATGCAGACGACATAATGCTCTATGCCCCAATTACAACCTCCAACCCATCAAACAAACAATTGTCAGAATGCTTCACAGCAGTATCCAGCTGGCTACAAAAAAACAACTTATCCATCAACATAAAGAAAACAGAAGCCCTCATAGTAACAAAGGACCCGGACTTCACACCACCATCACACCTCAACATTGGGACCACACAAATACAGATACATCCGCAGATAAGATACTTAGGTATCATCATAGACCAAGCACTCACACTGGAACAGCAAATAAAAAAAACCACCGCAACAATATTCCACAAGGCTAAAACAGTGCAACGCCTCAAACCTCTCCTCGAACCACAAGACTTCAGAACAGTGATGCAAGCCATGACACTCCCCCACCTGGACTACTGCAATATAATCTACCATGGACTCCCGGCCACCCATACAAACCCACTCCGGACTGCCTTAAACACCACAGCAAGAATTATTCAGACCGCAAAAAGACAAGACCACATCACCCCAATCCTGAGAGAGCTACACATACTCCCTCTAGAAGCACGAATCAAGTACAAATCCGTACTACTCACCCACAAAGCTCTCTACCAAACTCAAACATCCCAGATCCGCACACTACTAGCCCGACCAACCCACAACAGAAAAACCAGACAAACCACCAACAACTCCCTCACCATCCCCCATAAAAGGACGAAATGCAACCAACGAACCTGCAACAGAGCCTTTGAACTGTATGCACCATCCATCTGGAACTCTCTACCGAATCACATCAGAAACAACAAAGACCCCCTGTCCTTCAGAAAACAACTAAAAACCACACTATTCCAGGAATACCTCGGATCTGAAACTAACCAGCACAAATGAGACTGTAGCTCAAACGTCTATGTCTATATCCCAAACACTTGCTAAAATCATTAATGTCGGCTGCCTGGTGACAGCCCAGACCCTTACAATTGATTACCCCCCCCCCCCCTTGTTCAATGTTCAATGTCCCACCGCTTTGACCCGGTGAAAAGCGGGATATAAATGCAGCTAAATAAATAAATATGTCCCTTCTCCCACATATGATGGCTTTGAGATGAGAGTGGCTCTACATAGGTTTTTCAGAAAGCTGCGTGTTATACATTATTTTGCAAATCAAGTTGATTCTCTGGACACCTCTTTGGTGAGAAAACCCTCTATATGGCAACCCCTGGGACAAACGGACGTGACAATATCCACTTATCAGGACTTAGTCCTAAAGGAACTTTCACGTTTGGAGGGAACAAACCTCCCTTATTATTATAATAATCTGTCATATGATCATTATAAGGCTTTGAAGCAGTTGTCAAATTCAGATTTGATAATTAGATGTGCTGACAAAGGGGGAGCAACGGTGGTTATGTCCACAGAACAGTATGAATGAGAACTGCATTTACATCTTGATAACCGAAGATACTATGTCCCTATAACTGACCCTACGATGGAGCTTATGAGTCGCATACATGAACTGGTTTCTCAAGCCTTTTTGAATAACTGGATAACCAAACAAGAATCGGAATTCTTAATTAATGGACATCCTAAAACACTGACTTTCTACCTGGTGCCAAAGATTCATAAGTCGCTGCTTAATCCCCCGGGCCGCCCTATAGTATCTTGCAGAGATTCTGCTTTAGAACCACTTTCTAAATTCTGTGATCTCTTTCTACAACCAGCAGCGGCTAAGGTACCCTCATACATTAAAGACACAGGGGATTTCCTGAGACAGTTGGCCCTGTGCACTGCGGTGCCTACATACTCCTACATTGTGTCTTTGGATGTTCAATCACTGTATACTAATATTGACCAGAAGGAGGTGTTAACGGTCAATGTTCCCTCTAATTTTCTGTAGGCTGTGTGCGCATAAAATATCAGCTGTGTGCAGCTTTTGAAGGAAGGTTAAATTTTTGTGCACCACATAACGACACTCGGAGTTATATACTTTAAAATTTGACTACACGTCAGAATACAGTATGTACACCACATTGATTTTAATCAAATTAAATGAAAATAGATGATTACTAAATGAAGCGGGAAATTTCTAGTAATTACAATTATAACTTTTAAATTTTAAGACGTCTGTGTTTTCTATCAGAATCAGAGCTGTAATTTTTGTGCGCTCTGTTGTAAAGTATGTGCGCTCGCTTGGCGAGGTGTGTGCGCACGCGCACAGCTTAGAGGGAACAGTGTTAACGGTTTTATCACACTATCCTCTAGCATTGCCTGAGCGTATTCCCAGAAGCTTTATTCTTAACTTATTAGATTTGGTGTTAAATAAGAATTATTTTATCAGCGGCAATACTACCTTCAGATCTTCGGCATAGCCATGGAAGTGACTGTGGCTCCTTCTATAGCCACTATTTATATGGCTTGGTTTGAAGATCGGTACCTTTATTCCCATCCACTGTTTATAAATATTCCCTTCTGGAGGAGGTTTCTCGATGTTTTCTTTTTGTGGACTGGTACAAAAGATGATCTTGAGTCCTTTATACAGTCTTTAAATTCTTTTAAAGAAAATATACAGTTCACAGCGCAAGTAGAGAGTCATAAAATTCAATTTTTGGATATAACAATTGAACTTTCTCCGACTGGCCTTTTAACATCTTTATATCGTAAACCGGTTCAAAGAAACACTTTGTTACGCTATGATAGTTTTCATCCTCCAGCACTTAAGAAAGGTCTACCTTTTGGCCAGTTTCTACGTTTACGTCGAAACTGTATCCGGTTGTCTGATTTTAAAATACATGCAAAAGATTTGAGCCTCCGTCTGTTTTCTAGGGGCTTGATTGCCACACTCAGAAGATATACCTGGCCCGTTGGCGCACTAGTTGCACATCGAGTTTTGTTGTATATTTGATAATTTGCCCATGTGGTTTGTACTACATAGGTCGGACATCAAGACTCCTTAAGACATGATTAGGTGAACATGCCTCTCTGCTCCGTACAAAAACTATGACAGCCCCGATGGTGGACCATTGCCATGGTATGTCGCATACCTTTGAAGCACTCAAATGGCGGGCACTTGATTTTGTGCCACCTAATCCTCGGGGAGGAGATCACATTCAGACTTTACAGAATTTGGAGCAAAAATGGATTTTTACACTTAACTCAGTTCATCCTTTGGGTTTGAATATGCAACTAGATTGGAACACGATATCATGAAAGCTTCAGGCACCGATTGATCTTTCAACTCGGGAGGAGGTCTCTGTTCAGTGGTCCCTCCTCCGGTTGAGTTGAATGGCTCCTCTAATTTCGATTCACCTGACTGGTGTGATGTGTAACAGCTGTATTAACGCTGGTATTGCTGAGGTATAAAAACCGCCTTTTTCAGAGGTGTTCCTAATGGCTAATTTTTTACCGGACAGCGGTTTGACCTGAAGCAGGGGGATTAATGTCTAGACCCCCGAAACGTGACTCGCTGTCTAAAAAAATTGCTGTTTGCGGTACTGTTTGAGTGGCCTACAGGAAATTACACACAGCTAAGTAAAAACGCTGCTTTGCACAACAAGAGATTTTTTTTAATTAAAATGGATGGGCCACGGTGGTGAGAGGAAGTTTTTCCTTCACTTTGTTGGCCTCTCCGACAAAAAAAATTTGTTTGTTTTGTTATATCGGTTACTTTGAATGATCGGGTTCATATTCTGCTATGGTTATGTTTTGACCTGGTTTAGGTATCTT
This sequence comes from Ichthyophis bannanicus, assembly GCA_033557465.1. Taxonomy (NCBI): domain Eukaryota; kingdom Metazoa; phylum Chordata; class Amphibia; order Gymnophiona; family Ichthyophiidae; genus Ichthyophis; species Ichthyophis bannanicus. The sequence continues at coordinate 217,419,754 of CM066039.1, read as the reverse complement.
GTGCTTTTTCCCGCTCAAGCTGATCCGAACGAGAAAAAAAACAGGAAGGCAGTGGCAGGCCAGAGTTGGCAAAATCAGAAATAAATACTGCAGGAGTGCTGCCCCCGAGAAACTGCTGCCTGGACTGGAGGAAAAAAATAAATGAATGCCGGAAGTTGTGGCTGTTAGTGACAGACCGTGGGAATCCCAAGCCCCACGGGCAGAAGCAGGTGACTGTGAGAATCCCAAAGCATTGGCCCAAACTGCTTCCGTTTCAGAGCTCCAGGAAGCACTGCGCCACTTGTCAGCGCTAAGGCCACGGCAGACTAAGTTGCGGATTGGTGAGTGAGTCTTCTTTAGTGAAAATCAGTTATTGCTGTAAACCAGGGCTTTCCAAACATGTCGTGGGGACCCTAAGTAATATGAGGTACATATTTTTTCTTTCACTGCATAGCTACGCTTTGAACTCATCCCCAGAGGAGTTGCTAGTGTAGCTGGTTATAAAAGGTTTGGATAAATTCCTGCAGGAACGTATTAAAGGTTGACCGGAGGGCAAGCTACTAGTTATCCCTGCAGATAAATAGCATGGAATCTGGCTACTTCTGAGATTAAACTAATGAATACGATCAGTTTTAGAAGGTGCAGCCCTCCGCTAACCACAGCCCTCTCAAAGTGGCCCCCGAGCCAAAACAATTGCACACCTCTGGCTTAGAGGGTTCCCTCCAGAGGATCCTCCCCTGAAGCTAGCGACTCCACATCCTTCTGGTCCATTAAGCCCAGTATCCTGTTTCCAACAGAGGACAAGCCAGATCACAAGCACCTGTCAGGTTCCAAAAAGATAGATTCTACAGTATGTTGCTTATTCCAGGGGTAAATTTTTATGAACTTTTCCTCCAGGAACTTGTTGAAACCTCTTTTAAACCCAGCTACACTAACAGCTTTTACTACATCCTCCGGCAGCGAATTAGAGTTTGATTACACAGTAAGTGAAAAAAAAATATTTTCTCCGATTAGCTACATTGTAGCTTCATTGCGAGCCCCCTAGTCTTTTTACTTTCTAAAGTAGTAAACAATCGATCTATATTTACCCGTTGCACTCCACTCATTTTATACATCTCTATCATATCTTCCCTCAGCCATCTCTATTCCAAACTGAAGAGCCCTAACCTCTCCCTCGTAATGGTATCCATCCATTCCCTTTTATCATTTGGCCACTCTTCTCTGTATCCTTTTTGTAAAATATAGTGACCCAAATTGCACACAATATTCAAGGTGCAGTCACACCATGGAGCGATACAGAGGAAGTATAAGAGCCTTGGTTTTATTCTCCATTCCTTTTCTTATGATTCACAGCATTCTATTTGCATTCTTGGCCACCACTGCACACTAGGGAAAGGGTTTCAATATATTATCCACAATGATGTTTAGATCCTTTTCCTGGGTTGTGATGCTTAATTTGAACCATGCATCGTGTAGCTGTAGTTTGAATTGTTCTTTCCTAAGTGCATAACTTTGCATCGTACACATTACATTTTATCTGCCATTTGGATACCCAGTCTCCCAGTTTCTCAAGGTTCTCTTGCAATTTTGCACAATCCTCTTGTGATTTCACAACTTTGAATAATCCTGTGCTATCTGCAAATTTGATGAGTCTCCCCCCCTCTGGCAGGTCCTCTTAGCCACAGAGGTACCAAGGCCTGTTAGCAACTCTGAAGATTCCACCCCCTTTTTCAAACAATAGGTCTGGTACAGTAAGAACATGAAATCTGGTGAGAAGGGAACCTCTGAGGATTGACTGGCATGCCCCCCCCCCACCCCCACAGCAGAGCCCTAAACTCAGAGCCACATCCTTTAACAAGGTGTACAGTCGGAGGCCCCTCCATGGCCTTCTCAAGGCCAGCAAGATGGCTGAACTTCCACCACATTGCCAAGTCAAAAACTGCAGGAGGCAGACCTCTAAGAGATGGCCACCAGCTCCCTTAAGAACATAAGATATGCCATACTGGGTCAGACCAAGGTCCATCAAGCCCAGTATTCTGTTTCCAACAGAGGCCAATCTAGGTCATATGTACCTAGCAGTTTCCCCAAGGGACACAGGTTCCACAATGCTTGTATTGGTTCAAGCATTGATATCCTGGGTCCCTTCTTAATAATGGTTTATGGACCTTTCCTCCAGGAACTTGTCCAAACCTTTTTTAAACCCAGCTACACTAACAGCCTTTACTACATCCTCCGGTAACAAATTCCAGAGTTTGATTACACGTTGAGTGAAAAAATATTTTCTTTTATTAGTCTTAAATAGTTTACCCTGTAGCTTCATTGCATGTCCCCTAGTCTTTCTATATTCTGATAAGGTAAACAATCGATCTACGTTTACCCGTTCCACTCCGTTCATTAATTTATAGACTTCTATCATATCTCCCCTCAGCCGTCTTCTTTTCCAGGTTAAAGAGCCCTAACCCTTTTAGCCTTTCTTCATAGGAGTATCCTTCCATCCCCTTTACCATTTTGGTGGCTCTTCTCTGAACCTTTTCTAAAATTGCTATATCCTTTTTAAGATATGGCGACCAGAATTGCACACAATATTCAAGGTGCGGTCTCACCATGGAACGATATAGAGGCATTATAATATCTTTTGTTTTATTTACCATTCCTTTCCTTATCATACCTAGCATTCTATTTGCTCTCTTGGCAGCTGCTGCACACTGGGTCAAGGGTTTTAACATGGTATCCACAATGACGCCTAAATCTTTTTCCTGGGTGGTGGTTCCTAATGTGGAACCTTGCATCGTGTAACCATAGTTTGGGTTGTTCTTCCCTAGGTGCATAACCTTGCACTTGTCCACATTAAATTTCATCTACCATTTTGATGCACAGTCTTCCAATTTATCAAGATCCTCTTGCAATTTTCCACAATCCTCTTGGGTTTTAACAACTTTAAATAGTTTTGTCTCATCTGCAAATTTGATAACCTCATTCGTTATTCCACTTTCCAGGTCATTTATGAATATGTCAAAAAGCAGCGGACCCAGCACAGATCCTTGGGGTACACCACTATTCACCTTTCTCCATTGTGAAAATTGGCCATTTAACCAGTTCCTGATCCACAATAGTACACTGCCTCCTATCCCATGACTCTTTAGTTTTGCCAAAAGTCTCTGATGAGGGACCTTGTCAAAGGCTTTCTGAAAGTCCAGATACACAATATCAACCGACTCACCTTTGTCCACCTGATTATTCACTCCTTCAAAAAAACATAACAGATTAGTAAGACAAGATCTTCCTTGTCTAAAGCCATGTTGGCTGTCTCCCATTAGGTCATGACTATCTACATGCTGAGTAATTTTATTCTTTATGATGGTTTCTACCATTTTTCCCGGTACTGATGTCAGGCTCACCGGTCTGTAGTTTCCCAGATCACCCCTGGAACCCTTTTTAAAAATTGGTGTTACATTGGCGATCCTCCAATCTTCAGGTATTAGAGATGATTTTAATGATAGTTCACAGATTACTAATAGCAGGTCTGCAATCTCGTATTTCAGTTGTTTCAACACCCTTGGATGTATACCATCCGGCCCAGGTGATTTGCTACTCTTCAGCTTATCTAATAGTTGTAATACATCTTCCCGGTGTATCGATATTTCCTTCAATTCTTCCACACCTTTAAATATCACTTCAGTCATGGGTAACATTCCTACATCTTCCTCAGTAAAGACTGAAGCAAAGAATTCATTCAGTCTCTCCGCTGTCGCCTCTTAGTGCTCCTTTAACCCCTTTATCATCTAATGGACCAAGTGACTCTCTCACAGGTTTTTTGCTACGAATGTACTTGAAAAGTTCTTTACTTCGTGTTTTTGCTTCCGCAGCAAGCTTCTTCTCAAATTCTCCCTTTGCCTGCCTTATCAATGCCTTGCATTTGACTTGCCAGTGCTTGTGCTGTTTCCAGGTTTCGCCGTTTGGCTCTTTTTTCCATTTCCTGAAAGATGCTTTTTTGGCAACAGCAGCCTCTCTGACCTCACCTTTAAACCATGCTGGCAGTTTTTTGGACTTCCTTCCACTTTTCTTAAAACGTGGAATACAGCTGGTCTGGGCTTCCAAGATAGTATTTTTCAACAACAGCCAAGCCTGATGTACGTCTTTAATCTTTGCAACTGCTCCTTTTAGTTTTTTCTTAACTGTTTTACTCATTTTATCATAGTCTCCCTTTCGAAAGTTAAAAGGTAGTACTGTGGATTTCCTTACTATCCCTCCTCCCCTAATTAAATCAAAGGCAATCATGCTATGATCACTATTGCCAAGTGGCCCCAACAACCTTATCTCTTGCACTAGATCTGGTGTTCCAATAAGGATTAGGTCTAATATGGCTTCCCCTCTGGTTGGTTCATGAACCAGCTGCTCCAAGAAACAGTCATTTATTTCATCTAGGAACTTTATCTCCCTAGCATGTCCTGACATGACACTGACCCAGTCGATACCGGGGTAGTTGAAATCACCCATTATTATTATTGTGCTGTAACTTTTGTTAGCTTCCTTGATTTCTTTGAGCATTTCATCATCCATTTGGTCATTCTGGCCAGGCGCTCGATAGTACACCCCCACTGCCACTGCCTTCCCCCTTTTACATGGAATTTCAATCCATATAGATTCTACAGCAGATTTTGTTTCCTGCAAAACTTTAATCCTTTCTGACTCAATGCCCTCTCTAACATAGAGAGCAACCCCTCCACCAATTTGATCAGCTCTATCATTACGATATAGTTTGTACCCAGGTATCACAGTGTCCCACTGGTTGTCCTCCTTCCACCATGTCTCTGATATTCCAATCATATCTAACCTTTCATTTAGTGCTATATATTCTAACTCTCCCATCTTATTTTTTAGAATTCTAGCATTTGCATACAAGCATTTTAGAGAATGTATATTATTCATATTAATTTGGCTATTGTTAGACATGGGTAATTTGGGATCTTTAAGCTCTGTCTGCTCCATACTTGAGGGCATTTGGGCTACTTTACTCTTTTGTGGAACCTCTCTGCTTTTGGTAGTATCCTTCAAAGATACATTCTTCCGAACCATCCGCTCTTGGGCGACTGTCGGCTTTCCCCTAATATCTAGTTTAAAAGCTGCTCTATCTCCTTTTTAAAGGTTAATGCCAGCAGCCTGGTTCCATCCCGGTTAAGGTGAAGCTCATCCCTTCGGAAGAGCCCCTCCTTTCCCCAGAATGTTCCCCAGTTCCTAACAAATCCAAAACCCTCATCTCTGCACCACTGTCTCATCCACGCATTGAGACTCCGGAGCTCTGCCTGCCTTTTGGGTCCTGCGCGTGGAACAGGAAGCATTTCGGAGAATGCTACCCTGGAAGTTCCGGATTTCAACTTCCTACCTAAAAGCCTAAATTTAGCCTCCAGAACCTCCCTACTACATTTTCCTATGTCATTGGTACCGACACGTACCAAGACAGCAGACTCCTCCCCAGCACTATCTAAGACCTTATCTAGGTGGCGCGTGAGGTCCGCTACCTTCGCACCAGGCAGGCATGTTACCAGGCGATCCTCACGTCCACCAGCCACCCAGCTATCTACATGCCTACTGATCTAATCACCAACTATAACGGCTGTCCTAACCCTTCCCTCATGGGCACATGGCCCTAGAGAAACTTCCTCGGTGCGAGAGGGTTTTACGTCACCTGGAGGACAGGTCCTAGTTACAGGATCACTTCCTGTCACACCAGGGTGATGCTCTCCTGTCACGTGACCTCTCTCCTCCATGGCAACAGGGATGCTGCCAGACTGGAGGTGGGACTTCAGGGCTATATCCCTGTAGGTCTCGTCTATGTACCTCTCTGTCTTATGCTTTCCAAGTCTGCTACTTTAGCCTCTAGAGAACGGACTCGTTCCCTGAGAGCAAAGAGCTCCTTGCACCTAGTGCACACGTAAGACCTCTCACCAACTGGGAGAATATCATACATGTGACACTCAATGCAAAAGACTGGAAAGCCCCCATCCCGCTGCTGGACTGCTGTCTGCATCTTAGTTTTAAGTTTCAGTTTAGATCTAAGTTCTTTACTTACTAAGGGTTGCTATGGATATTTATACTAATAAAACTGTACCTAATACGTGTAATATACCTTGTTCACCTGAAGCTTAACTAATCTCAGGTCCTTAGTGTATGACTGATTTGGGCAATGAGCTTCACCTGAGAGCACCTCCTGTCTTTTAAGATGTGTAAGTACCTATAAAGCTACGATTATCCCAGGAGAGGGAGGGAAATAACACTTATTAAAAGAGGGCTGCTACACAGTACCCTGTCGTGTGCTGCTGAGGTAAGCTATATTCTGATTTGATTTAAATTATAGCTCTTAGCTGCTGCTAGGCTCTAACCTTTTATGAAATTTAAACTACAAGCTCTCTGCTGGGTTCTAAATTAAACCAGAAAGCTCTCTTTTGTGTTTTAAATTTAAACAAAGTACTTTGCTGTTACTAGGCCCTGAGTGACTATTAAATTTAAACTACAAGCTCTCTGCTGGGTATGAAATGTAACCAGAAAGTTCTCCTCTGTGTTTTAAAACAAAGTAATTTTCTGATGCTAGGCCCTGAGTGACTATTAAATGTAAACTACAAGCTCTCTGCTGGGTTCCAAATGTAACCAGAAAGCTCTCTTCTGTGTTTTAAATTTAAACTAAAAGTACTTTGCTGTTACTAGGCCCTGAGTGACTATTAAATTTAAACTACAAGCTCTCTGCTGGGTATAAAATGTAACCAGAAAGTTCTCCTCTGTGTTTTAAATTTAAACTGCTGCTACTAGGCCCTGACTGATTTAACAAAAATAGTGAATTCACAGATTAATTAGCTTTAATACAAAGAATTCCTTTTAGAAAATTACCAGAAGTATATACTCACAGTTGCAGATCTCTCTCCAGAAGTAACAGTCCCTTTTTCTAGTCCCGGTCTTGTCAATGGCCAATATCTGAGACCCTGATGCCGTAACTGCTTCAGTTTCACAGCCATGGTAGTGGCTGGCTGAGCTAAGGGGAGCCAGTCTTAGCCATGCAGGCTGAGAGGCCCTGTGATTGCCAATCGCAGTCCCTTTCCCAATATACCTCTCCATGTGAAGGCTGCTCCCCTTAACTGCTGCTGCAGAAACAACTTGAAAGCTCTGGCCATCGGTACTGAAAAGGCTTTTTTTTCTTCCAATCTTTGAGGGTAGTCAAAAATAGCTTCCACTCCTGGCCCTCTCTCAAAAGATGTGGGGGAGGAAAGGAGGGACCGAACATCACTCCCCAGAAGACCCCAACCGGGGTGCGAGTTCACCAGGATCTGCACCCCAAAGTTCCTGGGCTAGTCAAAAGATCTCCAGGCACTCATGGCCAGAATCTTTCATCCGTGCCCAAAATCAAAGCAGTCTCTCTCTTCATATATATACAGTTGTGGTCAACATTATTGGCACCCTTGCATTTTAGGTATGTTGTGTACAATATCTTGTGAAATAATTTAAAATATTCAAACTTATGTCAACATATTTTAATAGCATGTTTAAAGGTATGCAACAAAAAAAGAAATGTCTGTGCAACTTAGACGTAGTAATTTCTGAGAAAAACAAAACAAAACATGACCTAGACAGGATTAATGGCACCCTTCACTAATTGCACAACCCTTGGCAGTGATGGCAGACTCCAAACATTTCTTGTAGTCATCTATAACTTTCGTATATCTGTCTGCTAGTAGTTTCTCCCACTCTTCAGCTGAAATTTCTTCCAGCTCAAGAATGCTTCCAGGATTCCTTTTACCAATGGCAGATTTCAGCTCTTTCTAAAGGTTCTCGATTGGATTGAAATCAGGACTTATTGCTGGACTGTTTAAAACAGTGTTCCTTATTAACTATTCTTCTGTATGCATGTTTTGGGTCATTGTGCTGCTGGAGAACTCATGACCTTCGACCCAGACCTAGCTTTCTGACACTAAGTAGGATATTTTGCTCTAAAATACCTTGGTAGTCCTTTAACTTCATGATTCCTTTAACACTAGAAGCCCCAAAAGGAATTTTACCTAGAAACCCCAAAGTACGTCAATTGACGCATTATCACGACTGCATTTAGCATGAAATGCAGATATGAATTAATGTGACGTTACTTATTTCTTAAATACGTGCAGTATGTGATGTCATTACATGACATCATATGTTTGTAATGTCGGAGTAAAACTGTAAACAGTGATTGACATGCGCCACCTAGTGGGAACATGAATTTATACCTAGAAGCCCCAAAGTACGTCAATTGACGCATCCAAGACAATTGAGTGCGTCAACTGACGTACTTTGGTGCTTCTAGATATAAATTCATTTGCCCGCTAGGTGGTGCATCTGTCAATTTTCGATGCACATATTTGAACATCTTGCCTTGCTAACAAAGTCATGGAACATGACAGATATGGTTTTAGCAATGGCGCTGGTATACAACTTCGAAGATGCATTTGCGTCAATTGACGCACTTTGGGGCTTCTAGTGTTAAAACATTCCAGGCCTCTAGTTCCTGAGGCAGCAAAACAGTCTCACAACATTATGGAACCTCCACCATATTTAACTGTAGGAAGGGTATTTTCTTTCCTTATAAGCTTCATTTCTTTGCCCTGTAAATGTATCATTGGTCTACATTGTCAAAGAGCTAATGTTTGGTTTCATCTATCCACAGAACATTTTACCAGAAGGATTATGGTTTCTCAAGGTGGGTTTGGGCAAAGATCAAGCATGACGTTTTGTGTCTGTCTTTGAGCAGTAGGGTCCTCCTTGGCCTTCACCCATGAAGTCCTTCTTTGTTTAGTGCGTGGTGCATGGTACAGGTCTGAAATCACCACTCCAGATTGCACCAAGTCAGTCTTAAGCTCTTTGGATGATGTACATAGCGTTTTTTCAACAGTTCGCACTAACCTTCGAAGACTTATTGAATTAATTTTCCTCTTCCCATCATGTATTTGGGGGTTCCTGACAGTTCTATGAGTAAACACTTCTTAACATTGCAAACTGTAGACACATGAATCTCAAGGACTTTGGAGAAGGCTTTGTGCCACTTTGAAGTTTGATGTTTGGTAAAGCATAGTTACTCACCTGTAACAGGTGATCTCCGGGAACAGCAGGAATTTAGTCTTCACATATGGTATCGTCGGTACCGACGGAGTCTGCACGGGAACGCTCCCCAGCGTCTAATTAGAAAGCTTTTGGGAGCATCCCACAGCGCCTGCGTGCTGCCTTCCCGCCTTTCCCAACTGCCTCTCTCCAGTTGAGTTTTAAAGCTGAGACAAAGAGAGAGAGAGGGAAAGAGAAAGATACAACTCCTAGGGGAGGTGGGTGGGTTGTGAAGACTAAATTCCTGCTGTTCCCGGAGATCACCTGTTACAGGTGAGTAACTATGCTATCTCCAGGAACAAGCAAGAATGTAGTCTTCACATATGGGGACCCCCTAGCTTTAGATGCCAGAGAGAAATCCCAGAAGTTGAGTGTCCCTGAGAAAGGGCTCCACTTCCCCCCCATGGATCTCTGGCATCCAACCAGGGATGGTGGGTAGGAGTTTATTAGGTATGGAACATGTGTTGGAGAACAGCCTGACCAAACAAGGCATCCCGGCAGGAGTCCTTGGCCAAGCAGTAATGGGCTGTGAAGGTATGAACGGAGGCCCAGGTGGCTGCTCGACAGATGTCATTGATAAACACAGAGTGTAGATGAGCCATTGAAGCTGCCATGGCTCTCACATTGTGAGCTGTGACATGGCCCTCCAGAGGAAGATTCTTACTCTGATAGGCAAAGGAAATACACTGAGCAATCCAGTTAGACAGTGTTCTCTTTGAAACTGGAAGTCGCAAATGAGAAGGATCAAAAGCAACAAAGAGTTGAGAGGACTTTCTATGTTGCTGTGTTCTTTGTAAATAAAAGGCTAAAGCTCTTTTACAGTCCAAAGTATGACGATTCCTTTCTGCATTTGATGCATGAGGCCTTGGAAAGAACACAGGTAGGTAGACCGCTTGGTTTAGATGAAAAGGCGAGACCACCTTTGGCATAAAGTGTGGATGAGTCCTAAGGACTACCTTGTCATGATGGAACCTTGTATAAGGTGGATCAGCCAGTAGTGCTTGCAACTCACTGATGCGACGTGCTGATGTGATTGCAATGAGAAAGATAACCTTCCAAGAAAGGAATTTCAAGGAGATAGAGGAGATAGTAGCTAAGGGTTTGAAAGGTGGCTTCATGAGCTGACCAAGAACCAAGTTTAAGTCCCATGCCAGTAGGTGGTGGCCTAATGGGAGGCTTAGTTAGCAGAAGGCCTCTCATAAATCTTGCTATAAGAGGATGGGAGGAAATAGGTAGTCCATTTAGAGGCTTGAAGAAAGCTGCAATAGCACTCAAATGGACTCTCACTGAGTTGGTCTTAAGTCCTGCATTGGATAAATGAAGGAGATACTCCAGTAATGATTCCAGAGGTACCGCAAGGGGGTTAAGACCCTTCTGCGAACACCATATGGTAAACCTTTTCCACTTGAAAGCATAAGAGCATCTTGTGGAAGGCTTCCTGGAAGCATAAAGGATATCCTTTACTTGCTAAGGGAGGTTAAGATCATGGAGATCTAGTCCTTCAGCAACCAAGCCCTGAGATGCAGAGACTGGGGATTGGGATGCCATAACATTCCGTTCTCCTGAGATAGGAGATCTGGAGCAGACCATAACTCCAGGGAGGAAGCTTGAGAAAGATGTAGAAGCAGAGGGTACCACACTTGCCGAGGTCAATGTGGAGCTATGACAATCATACGGCCTCTGTCTCTCTGAAGCTTGAATAGGGTCTTGGGAAGTAGGGGAATGGGTGGAAAGGCATAAAGGAAGTCTTGGCCCCAGTGAAGGAGGAAAGCATCCTTGGCCTGAGAGCCCTGAGCCGGGATTCTGGAACAGAACCGGGGAAGTTTGGCATTCAACGGACTTGCAAAGAGGTCTATGTCCGGGGTTCCCCAAATTTGAAAAATCTTAGTCACCTGGTCTACATGTGGAGACCATTCGTGAGGAAGCAGAACTCGACTGAGTCTTTCTGCCCAAGAGTTTTGCATGCCTGGAAGATACACTGCCAGGAGATGAATCTGATGCTCTCTGGCGAGGGCCCATAGTCGCAAAGCTTCATTGCAAAGCGATAGAGAGCCTGTTCCTCCCTGCTTGTTCACGTAGAACATGGCTACTTGGTTGTCCGAGTGAATAAGGCCTGTCTTGTGTCGCGCCCCCTTCTGTCCAGGCGGCTGCCTAGAGGAGGGGACATGCTTTAATGTAGTCCAGAGCGGGGCTTCTGGGGATTGTAGTTGTGGGTTCAAATAATATTGAGGCCCGAGAGTTTAAGGCAAACACAGGAATATTTATTTTTGTTTTCCACCTTCCAAAAAGAGCCTTTAAAAGCTCAACGCATGGTAAACCAATTAATATAGGATTCTTTCTCCCAAAACCATGTTTTCCACAAAAGAAAAGACTTTTACATACAGCACCACATAAGAACTGTTTCTGTCAGGTTAAAACGTTTGCAGCTACTTTTCTTACAACTTCCAGCATTCAGAACAAAGCTTTAATTGCTTCCTTCATAATTAAAGACATGTAGCTGTTTTCTTTTAAAGTTCCAGCCTTCCACCTAAGGTTTTAGCTGCTTCACTCAGCATAAAGCACGTGTAGCTGTTTCCTTCTTTTAAAGGCAAACAGGATTCTTGAGCAATACTGACAAACAACGTCCAGCCTGTTTTCTTTTCTGCTTTACCAGTCAGTAAGATTCTAGGCCTTTCTCCTTTCAGTTAAGATCATTACAAAGTCTTATGACAAAGAACAGTCCATTATAGAAGACTCGGACTCCTGGTCAGATTCATAACATTCAGTTTGCATTTCTTCAGCATCAGTGTTTTCTGTATCCTGGTTTAATTCTCCCTGTATAGACTCAGGTTTAACCCCTTCTAGCAGCTCTAGTAATTTCCTCCAATAAGACTCCTTTTTGCACACAGGCTTTTCAGCAGGCATGTGAAGCCTCTTCTCTCTCATTAAGTGGCACAGTGCCTCTAACTGACTTAAATTACTTTTAGTCACAGATTTACTCATGTTCCCTTTTTGAGCTGGCAAATTTCCTATAGCTTCCTGGATTACTGCCAAAGTACGTTGCTCCTCGTCAGGACTTCTCTCAGTTATAAATCTCCTCCCTCTAGAGCCCAAAGCAGTTTCTCTACAGCACTGGCTCCTCTCTGGGTTATGGCTTCTACCACTGAGAGCTCCACTGCATTCCTCAGAGTTCTCTGTGGTTAAACTTTTCCTATGACTCGGTCTCACAGCTTCCTTCCCTCTGGAACCCTCTCTAGTGCTGTCCTTGGAAATACACTTCTCTTCAGCTGCCCTGAAGGTCTTCCTTCCTTCAGACTTCCTCGAGTTTCTGCTTCCTTCTATTCCCCTGCGTTTATATGAGTGTGCCTGAACTAGGGTCCTGTGCTCCTCCCCCCAGGTGGCTCTCATTAACTTTACTACTTGCTTCAGAACTTGGGCGTGGCTTGCAACCAAGAGCTACGTGTGGTTTTTTTTGTTTAGCTTCAGCATGAGAGCTACAGCCTTCTTGCCTGTCTCTCTCCCTAAAGGTAAATGGGTGTTTTTCTCCTATTTCCATAGGCTCAGAAACACTTTCGCCATCACACTTGCAACTGAGTAGGGTGTGGAACACTCGAAGAGCAAGGAAGATTGCTCTGAGCTCTAAGAGATTGATATGTAGATGAGTCTCCTGTGGAGTCCAAGTGCCTTGGGTGGAGAGGTTTTGTAGATGAGCTCCCCAACCCATGGAGAAGCATCTGTTGTGAGAGTTGCCTGGGGCAAAGGTTGTTGAAACGGGGAACCCAGCAACAGGTTTTGAGTGGACTGCCACCATTGGAGGGACAAAATAAGGCGATTTGTGTTTGCTATTTTGTCTGACAGGCACCCTGGGGCTTGGTCCATTGAGTGGATAAAGTCCACTGGGCTGCTCTCATATGGAGGCGAGCATAGGGAACCACATGCACGGTAGATGCCATGTGGCCTAGCAGTTGTAACATCTCTCGAGCAGTGAGAGGAGACTTTAGCACTGCTTGAGAAGCTAACTGCACCATGCGAAGGCAACGGGTCTGAGGAAGATAGGCCCTTGCTTTCCTTGTATCCAGCCAAGTTCCTATGAACTCTAAAGACTGAGTGGGAGTTAGAATGGACTTTGGGAAGTTTATGACTAGACCCAAATACTGAAGGATATGCATTGTGCAAGACACAGAAATCCTGGCCTCTGACTCTGATGGGGCTCGAATGAGCCAATCGTCTAAGTAAGGGAAGACGAATATTCCTAGAGTGCGAAGAAATGCTGCTACCACAGCCATGCATTTCGTAAACACCCTTGGTGCAGAGGCCAGGCCAAAAGGAAGCACCCTGTATTAGTAGTGCTTTCCCTGAAAAAGGAACCGAAGGAACTTTCTGTGAGATGGATGGATGAGAACATGAGTGTACGCATCCTTGAGATCTCCAGAACATAGCCAATCCTGACTCTGAAGGTATGGCAGTAGAGTTCCTAGAGAAACCATCTTGAATTTCTCCTTGAACAGGAATTTGTTCAATTCTCTGAGGTCTAAAATAGGTCTGTGTCCTCCTGTTTTCTTTGGGATAAGGAAATAGGGGGAGTAAAACCCTGTACCCTGTTGAGGAATGGATACCTCTTCTATTGCCCCTTGGGCAAGAAGCATAGTGACCTCTTGATCTAATAGGTTGATAAGAGAGGTCTGAGAATTGAACTGTCTTACCATTGTGGGAGGGGGCATGCTCGAAAAATGAAGTCTGTACCCCTCTTTTATGATAGAGTGTGTCCAATGCTCTGCTGTTATCTGCCCCCATCTGGGGGCAAAGTGACACAACCTTCCTGGAATGGTGGAAGGCTCTGGTCCATTGAGGGCCAGGAAGGCTACGTTCTCTAGATGAAAGTCAAAGGCCTTGTGGAGGCTGAGACTGCTAAGACAGTTGAGGCTTAGCAGTCTTTGCTTTCCTTTGTTTGGGTGGTTGCTGACTTTTCTGGACAGGTTGACCTGCAGAGCGTCCCTGCTGGGAATAAGCAGGATAAAACCTTTTCTTTTTGGAAAAGAATGTTTTTTTGAAAGATTTCTTTCTTGCAGGATCAGCTGTGGCCTTGGATAACACAGGTACACTAAAAAAAAATTTTTTTTAACTGCCTCTAATGTTTCGATTGATTTTTACGTTTTTGGTGCGCTGAATCCAAATCTGGTAACCAATTTGCTCCATCACGTACAGATTTTTTGCTACATTGGGTTAGCAGTTTGAGGTGAACGTTTCAGATTGAGTGCGATCGAGATAAAAGTTTCTTTGATGAATTCTTTATACTAATTGTTTAGTAGTTATTCAAATAAGAATAAAGAAAATTGTAACAAGGCAGCACATAAGAATAGAGTAATGTCAACAAAACCACACTGTGATGGTAGCAAAACTGTCTGCACTTAAAACAGCCACATACATGTGCACAAACATTGAGCATATAAGAGCGAGGTTAGACACAAAGCAAAGCAAAGCAATGTGCAAAAAATGTTGTACAGGTATGTATGTAAGAATAGAAAACGCAAACCGCACCACTGCAATATATGAAGACAAACACCCGATGGTGTGAAAATAAAATTCTAATAAATGAGATCCGACACTGTGGTAATAACTAGCAAATTTTTATTTCAAAGTTTAGTAAAAACACGATATTTGTCAACACAGTTTAGATTTTAAAGTCATTCTTGGGTCAATCAATCTCCTGGTGGGCCCGTTTCTTCTTCCCCCGAATGCTTCTCTTGGTGCGCTGCTTGGCGTATTTTTCATCTGGGGTTTCCCGCAGCAGCAACCAGCAGAAATCAGCCATCATAGTGGTGTTCCATCTTCCTTGGTACCTTCTCTCTGCGTCCTTGATGTCCTGGTGAAACCTTTCACCTTGTTCTTCACTGTACGCCCCCATGTTTTCGGGAAAGTAGTTCACATGGGAGTGCAAGAAATGGACTTTCAGGCTCATGTTACAACCTTGTTCTTTGAAGGCATTGAGCATCCTGGCAACAATATCCTTATAGTTCTCAACCCGCCTGTTCCCCAAGAATTTGAGAACATCCTTGAAGGAATCCCAGGCTTCTTTTTCCTTTTCAGACATCGTTTCAGCGAATGCTCCATCTGAAATGAGTTTCCTTATATCAGGGCCAACAAACACTCCTTCCTTTAGCTTTGCTTCAGAAAGTCGGGGGAACTTTGAGCAAAGGTACCGAAAGCACTCACCATCTTTTGGAAGGGACTTGATGAATTGCTTAATGAGACCCAACTTAATGTGGAGAGGTGGTAATAGAATTATCACGAGGTACCAAGCTCTCATGAAGAACATTTTTCTCACCGGGTCTCAAATACTCCCGAATTGGCCAGTCTTTTTTCCCCCAGTGTAGGTCACGGGCCCGGCTATCCCACAAGCAAAGGAAGCAGGGATATTTGGTGAAACCGGATTGCTGCCCTAATAGCATGGATAGAATTTTAAAGTCTCCACAAATCATCCACTTATGCTCATCATAACGAATCTTCTGAAGAATCCGGGCCAAATTCTCGTATTTTTCTTGGAGAATAACAGAGTGAGCAATAGGAACTGAAGCGAATGTGTTGCCATTATGAAGAAGAACACCTTTTATGCTGTCTTTTGACGAATCAATGAACAGCCGCCATTCAGCAGGATCATACTTGAGTTTAAACTTTTCCATCACTCCGTATATATCGTTGCAAAATACCAAATCTTCCTCTTTGCTGAAATACTTCAAAAATTGTGTCTCGCGGTTGCGGTACCAATAAAAAGTTGTTCCTGGTGACAATAGATTTTTCTGTTTAAGCCGAGAACCTAGCAGTTGGGCAGCATCTTTTGGGAGTCCTAAATCCCGGACTAAATCATTCAATTCAGCTTGAGAGAAAAGTTCAGGTTTCGGATCTGGTTCAGTTTCAAACTCGGAAGTACTGGACTCATCGGGAAAAGCCATCTGATGAGTCTTATCATGATCAGAACCGTCCACACAAATATGATCCAAAGATTTTGGTGGTTCAGGCACAGGTACTTCGTTGCTATGAGGCATAGGCCTAATTGCTGAGGGAAGGTTGGGGTAACTTATTACGTTCTTATTTTTTAAGTTGTATCCCTTCACAATGCAAGAGCAAAAATAGCAGTCACTGCTGTGGTCTCTTTGTTCACGCCACATCATAGGTATTCCGAAACAAAATGCTTGTTTTTTACCTTTCATCCATAAGCGTAGATCTTCCTCACATGTCTTGCACACTTTGTGAGGAGCCCACGGTTTGTCTTGATCGCCTAACTTCAAACCGAAATAGGCGAAATATACTTTTTTAATAAATGCAGAAATGTTCCTCTGCCGCTTTTTCACGGTATATTCCCCACAAATAAAACAAAAACTGTCCGGAGAGTTGACGCAACCTCTGGCTCTGTGAGCCATCACAAATACACAGCACTGCAAACTACAACTGTAGTGAACCACTTCGGAATAAAGCTGGATTACGACTGAGCAAACAAAAGGTAATAATGAACTTGCAAGAAACTGAAATTTGACAGGAACGTTCATGTCGCAACCACCGTGTTTGAGCGAGCGAGCGAGCGAGGCGAGGCGAACAGGAAAGAACATGCGCCAGCGCAAGTACTGGATTTAGCCCCCCGCCTCCCAATTGTCCTGTTAATGTATAAAATGAATACAAAACACTCTAAAATATCATGAGGGAGTGTTTTCTAGTTAGTTAACCATTACAACCTCTATTTTGGGCCAAGAAAATAAACTGCAGTCGGCTAAAAAGAAATTATGTGAACATTCCTTATATGGGTAAGAAATCTGATTTTGCAAGAAAACGTGACGTGATGGAACATTTTGGCTATTTTTCCTGGATTCAGCACCCTAAAATCTATAGGAATCAGTTGCAAAACTGGAGGCAGTTTTTTGGTAGTGTACCTGTGTAATCTATCCAAGGTGGCGTTGTCAGCATTCAACTCATTGGCTTTTTCTTGCCAATCTTTGCCAAACAGGTTTCTCACCAGTACAAGGACTATTGCCCAGTTTGTCTTGTACCCAGAGCTCCAAATCAGATGCCTGGAGCCAGGCAATTCTACGTGCACCTATGGCAATGGCAGAGGTTCTGCTTATACACTCAAAACAGTCAAAAGCTGCACGGTTGACAAATTTAGAAACATCCTGGGCATGTTTGACCAATGTGAGAAAATCCTGCCTTCTATCCTCAGGAAGAAGAGGGCTCAAAACCTCTAAAACCCCTGTGACTTCCTTCAGGAACATTCCCATATATAAAATATAGGAAATGATCCTGGCAGAAAGCATGGAAGCTTGGAAAGTACGACGTCCGAAAGCATCCAAAGTTCTGCACTCACGTCCTGGAGGATTAGAGGCATGCCTCTTTGCACTCCTGATCCTTCTCATAGCTGATTCCACTACAATAGAGTGGTGAGGAAGCTGAGTCTTCTGGAAACCAGGACAAGGAGGGACTCAATACATAGTATCCAGTCTACGAGAGTGAGGAGAGGTGGTAAGAAGCGTCTCCCACATTCTTAGCATGAGATCATGCAATATCTCATGGATAGGTAGAGTAGCTGCCTCCTTAGGAGCGTTGGGATATTGTAAAATTTCCAACTCCTTTGCTCTGAGCTCTGTTTCAGGAGCCACAATAATAGACAGACCTCGAGCCACCTCCCTGATGAAGTCCTGAAAGGAAATATCCTCTGGAGGAGACATCCTGCGTTTAGGGGAGGGAGGCTCCTCTGGGAGAAGTATTCCCGTACCGACAGAACTGTCAGAATACTCAGATTCCTCTGAGGACTCTAAGTACCTTCTGTCCGGATGCTCTTGAAGAGCCCGATATCCGTACCGACCGAAGTCTGTACCGGAGGGCATCGCATGACTGGGTGCCGGCAATGCGGATACCGATGTCGATGCTTTTGGTACCGGTGCCGATGCCGGTTGAACTGTCTGACGCGGTTCAGAGGGTGTCGATGCCACAAGGAGAGCCGCCAGATTGTGCTCAATAGCCAGGAACCTCTGGTCTATCGACGCTGCCAATGCCTGGATGTCGGTACCGGAGAAAACAGCCGGTACCCCAGAGCACTGCACCAGTAGTTCTGCCAAGGTTGAGGCCTCGAGAACGTCCTGGAGACCCGATAATTCTTTGGAAGCCGAAGCCTCCCGCCCGGGCAATTTTGCCGGTGCACAATCCTCAAGGGCAACGCCAGAGGCATCTCGATGCTTAGAAGGAGATCTACCCTTTGAGGACCGGCTAGACTTGTGTTTAGTTACCTGAGATCCACGGGAGGAAGAGGAAGCCCTGGAAGATGTCGATGCCACCAAGACTGCATCGGAGGGAAACGGGGTACTGAGCTTAGCAGCTCGGTTCTGCTGACCTCTTTTAGACATCATGGCACAGGCCATACATTCCGTGATGGAGTGGTCAGGACCTAAACATTTAAGACACCACTCATGGGTGTTGGTGACGGAGATGGTACCGCCACACTTGGTGCACTTTTTGAAACCTGAAGCGGGTTTTTCCATTGTGGAGGAATTTTGGGCCTAGGGCCCAAAATGGCGCGTGCACCTGGAGAAAAGTACTAAGTATATATATATATTTTTTTTTTTTTAAAAGAAAAGAAAAAAAAGAAAGAACCACCAGCGGTACCGGTAAAGCGTCGAGGAAGGCAGATGCGACCACAACAAAGAAGGGTAATAAGGAAACATTTTCTGCGGTGACAGGAACGACGACCTGCTGGCTCCGCGGAAAACGAAGAACTGGAGAGAGGCAGTTGGGAAAGGCGGGAAGGCAGCACGCAGGCGCTGTAGGATGCTCCCAAAAGCTTTCTAATTGGACGCTGTGGAGCGTTCCCGCGCAGGCTCCGTCGGTACCGACGATACCATATGTGAAGACTACATTCCTGCTTGTTCCTGGAGATTAATGGCTTTTCTGATGGTCTCAGGCAGCTTATATCTTCACCATTGTGAAAATGGAACAGGGAGTGAATGCTGCCACTTTCAACATTAGAGGCATTATTTATTGGTTGATTCAAGTCATATGAGTACTGACAATTGGTCACAGGTGCATCTAATTTTACTGCAGTGGGAATGCAGTTCTTCTGTTCAAATTCATTTGAATTGTTTATAAGAGTGCAATAATTATGTCCTGGCAATGTCCTAGTTTTTATACTATTTCCTTTTTTAATTGGTCTTGTTTTATTTGATTCTTTTGTGTGTCAAATATGTATGCATACATAGTCGAAAGCATTTCACCGGCCACTTCTTTTCTTTTAAAGAGATATTGGACATTAAGGGGTTGAACTGCAAGGGTGCCAATAAAGTTGACAAATGTGTACATATACAGTATGTTTGTTTATGTAATTTTTAAAAAAATAACCATCCAGTCAAGTAACAGATGGTATAGGAATCAGACTTTTATTTATTTAACTGTATTTATATCCCGCCTTTCTCCGGGTCAAAGCGGTGCAACGTTGAGAGGGGGGGGTGGACAGTAATCAGCTTCTGGGGGTGGGGGCTTTCACCGGGCGTCCAACATTAATGATTTTAACAAATAATTGGGATATAGACATAGACATTGTGTTACAGTCTCTTAGAGCATATGTTCATGGGGGTGAACTAGGGGGGTTGGGAGGTGGTCAGTGGTGGGTGCTTGTTCTTCCATCTGCTGCAAACTGAGAAATACTGGTTAGTTACAGACTGCACAGGACCCTTAAACTAGTAGTTCTCAGTCTCCATCTGCTGGCAGAAAACTGCAAACCTATGTATCTGGACTGGAGGGATGAGGAGGAAATATATATTCTGTGCTTTCTGGAGTTGAATGTATGTATATTGCAGTCAGCGCAGGTAATTACCTGGATTGTGGAGATATCCAGGTAACTTTACCCAGAAAAAAAGCGAGGTTACTTACCTATAATGGGGGTTTCTCCATGGACAGCAGGATAAGTCAGCCACACACTGGTGACATCATCCCATGAAGCCATGAACGGAAGTGCTCTCCCAGAGCACTTTCTGAATATGTATCTAGATATACCTAATCTCCTGCCACGCCCCTCCCCGGGTCCAGTACATCCCCAGCAGTAGCCCTTTTGATTAGGCCAGCAGGTGCCTTCTTCTGCCTGTTTAGTACCCCTCGATGTGGTAGTATTTCTTTATATTTTTCATCTGCAAGCGAGATGGGTGGAATTGTGTGGCCAACTTATCCTGCTGTCCACAGAGAACCCCTGTTACAGGTAAATAACCTCACTTTCTCCATGAATAAGCAGGATGAGTCAGTCACATACGGATGACTCTAGCTGCGGCCACAGGGAAATGCTCTGCAGTTCATCTCTCTCTCCCTCCCCCAACAGCCATGTCTTAGCTGTAGTAGGATGAAGTCTGTGAGCCATGGAGCAAGCGGTCCCACATACCGGACAAAGATTCAAATCTTCTTAATGCATAAACATATAGCAACGTATGACACAGTAACATTTAAAGAAAATCTGGGGACCACCAATGGGCCTTCAATACCAAGTAGTAAACATATCACACTGAGTGCAAGCCTCACAATTAGCAGGAGCATTGCAAAATGACACAGAATAAAAGTAATGGAACAAGCACACAATGTCTTATTCAGTTCATTCATTGTTTGTTTGGGTTTTTTTAATAGAAATACAGCAGTGCTCAGCTGAATGAGCTGTCCACTAGGGTGTGTTGGTCTATGCAGTAACGTATCTGGAAGGTGTGCATGCAAGACCACGTTAAAGCTTTGTATATGTCCCCTAAGGGAACAGAGTTGAGATATGATAGGGTGGTAGCCCTGGCTCCAAAGCTGGAGAGCCCAGGGTGCCTGAGAGCTGACTGCCAGCTTGGGCATAGCAGTATGCTATAGTCAGAGATCCACTGCGACAGTGTTCGCTTCACAACCAGGAGACGAAGAGTTAAGCCAACTTTCGGTTGGGTTCTGTGCTCTGAATGTATGTGTGCAGCACTCATTCACAATCCAGAGCATGAAGCTGATGCTCTTCCGATGTGAGGTGAGGCTTGATGGTCGGTTGATGTGAATAGCAAGGCCACCTTCAGAAGGAACCTGCAGGGTTTTCCAATGGTGGCACAGTCTTACTAGAGCTGAGTGTAGGGTGAGCTGGCAACCAGCACCTGCAGCTCGCTGATGCACCTAACCAAGGTGATGGTGACAAAGAAGAGGGCTTTCCAGGTGACTAACGTCAGTGGCACAGCTTGAAGAGGTTCAAATGGGCTTTGCATGAGCTGATGCAGGACTATGAGTATATGTAAAAAAAAATATTAAAGCTTTGGAACTACAGAGCTTAAAAGGGAGAGAGGAAGTACTGTGAGTTAAACTAGAAAGAGGGAAAGAGAAATCTATTTGCATTGGTGTGATATACAGACCTCCCTCACAGGAGGAAAAGGTGGATGGAGAGTTAATCGAAGACATATGCAGCATTGCTAGGAAAGGGAAAGTGCTACTGAGAGGGGACTTCAATATGCCAGATGTTGACTGGCACATTCCTGCTGCAGTATCATCTAGAAGTAAGGAGATCCTGGACGCTCTACAGGGAGAACTATTCAGGCAACTGGTAACAGAACCCACAAGTGAAGGGGCCATACTGGACTTGGTGCTTATCAATGGTGAAAGTGTTTCTGATGTTATAGTGGGAGATCATTTTGCATCCAGTTATCACCAGATAGTGTGGTTCAGTATTAGGAACAGGGCTGTTATAATCCATTCAAAAGCGAGGGTCTTAGACATTACGAAAACTAACTTTGCCAAGATGGGCCAATACCTCAGGGAGTCATTAGAAGGATGGGAACAGCTGGGGGATGTAGAAAAAGAGTGGGCAAAACTGAAAGGGGATATTTTAAGGGCAACCAACCTTTTTGTTAAAATGGCAAATAAAGGTAAAAGGAAAATGAGACCGCTATGGTTTTCGAAAGAAGTAGCTGAAAAGGTGAAGAAAAAGAGGAAGGCCTTTATAAAATACAAGAGATCAAGGAGAGAGAAAGACAGGCATCTATATCTGGAAAAACTTAGAGAAGCTAGCAAAGTAGTCAGAAAAAGCATAGTTACTCACCTGTAACAGGTGTTCTCCACGAACAGCAGGAATCAGTCCTCACTTATGGGTAATGTCGGCACCGACAGAGTCCGCGCGGAGCAGTTCCACAGCTTTCAAAGAAAGCCTTTGGGATTGCTGCCACGCATGCATGGTCCTCTTCCCGCCCAAGGGTGTCATCTTACTCAGTCAGGTCCCTTAGCTCGAGCCCTACCAAGCAGATGGCAAGGGAAGGATAAAAATCCAGCAACTCATCAGGGGAGGTAGGAGGGTAGTGAAGACTGATTCCTGCTGTCCCTGGAGAACACCTGTTACAGGTGAGTAACTAAGTTTTCTCCAGGAACAAGCAGGAAGTCAGCCCTCTCCTATGAGACTCCCCAGCTACAGGCTACTGAACCTGTAACCAAAAAACGCCTCCGCAAGGCCGTGAGCAGAAGCCGAAGCCCAAAGGAGCCCGAGTCTTCGTGTCCCGGGGGTGAAACCCTCGGTACCTTTGAGAAGGGTTGGAGGGCATTTAGTTGCTTATACCCCGAACAGATTATGGAGTACAGCCTGGCCGAAGGCGCTGTCCCGGCAGGACTCCCTCTCCAGGCAGTAGTGTGAGGTGAAGGTTTTCGCTGAAGCCCAGGTCGCGGCCCGGTAGATGTCCGCCAGAGGCACGGAGAGCAACGAAGCTACTGAAGCCGCCTTGGCTCGGACGCCATCTGCGGTGACTCGCCGATCCAGCGGGGCACACGCGAAGGCGATGCAGTCTGCCACCCAGATGGAGAGGGTGCGTTTTGTGACCGCCTGCCCAAGCGATTGGGATTGTAGGATATGAAGAGCCGATCAGACCTGCAATGAGGCTGGGTGCGCTACACATAGAAGGCGAGAGCCCTCTTGCAGTCTAGTGTATGCAAAACCGCCGATGCCTCGTCAGCGTGGGGTCTCGGGAAGAAGGTCAGCAAGACTATCTCCTGACTATGAAAATCCGAGACAACCTTTGGCAGGAACTTGGGGTGGGTATGGAGGACCACCCTGTTTCTATAGATCCTGGTGTAAGCGGCGTCAGCCATGAGAGCCTGGAGTTCACTGACTCGGCGGGCCGAGGTCAAAGCCACAAGGAAGACCACCTTCCAGGACAGCTGCCGAAGCGAGCACTTCACCATCGGCTCGAAGGGTGAACGCGTAAGCTGCATGAGCACTATGCTCAGGTCCTACTCCGCCAGAGGCCGCATAGGCTGTTAGGATAGCCAGAGGCCTCGCATAAAGCGGGAGACCAAGGGCTGCTCCAAGAGAAGTTTGTCTGCTACGGGAAGGTGATTTGCCAAGAAGGCGCTCAGGTGTACCCTGACAAGACTTCGACTTCAGCCCCTCCTTCAAAAGATGGAGAAGGTACTGGAGGACCCACCGAGTGGGGCACCAGGCAGAGAAGTGCGTCTCATTGAGTCCTTTTTCGACGTGAGGACCACCTCCTCGACCTCCTCCAGGAGGTCTAGTGGAGCTAGGGAGGCACATTCAGCCGCCAGGCTGTGAGGGACAACGCGGCCAGGTTCGGGTGTAGCACCCATCCCTCCTCCTGCGTTAGTAGGCACGGGGCACAGTCAGGGGAACAGGAGGCTCGGACGCAAGCTGGAGAGGGGAACCACGGCTGCCAAGGCCAAGAGGGAGCGACGAATATCATGAACGCTCGTTCCCGTTGAGCTTTGTGGAGGGTACTCACAATGAGAGGAGTGAAAGGGAATGCATAGAGAAGCCGAGAAGTCCAGCTCAAGAGGAACGCATCCCACGCCTCCCTGTTTGGATGCGGTACCAGACCGCAGAAGCGGGGCAGCTGCTTGTTCGTCGGGTTGGCGAACAGGTCCACAGTCGGGGTCCTCACCAATGGAACAGCAAGTTGGTCACCTCCAGGTCCAGTCAATATTCGTGAGGGCAGAGGATCCTGCTGAGTTTGTCCGCAAGGACATTCTAGTGGCCCGGGAGGTAGACCGCTTGCAGGGTCATCCCCCGGCTGAAGACAAAAGAACAGAGGAGGACCGCCTCTCGGCAGAGGAGGCATGATCCTGTACTCCCTCCTTGATGTAGAACATCGCCACCCAATTGTCGGTCTGCACGAGCACCAACTTCCCCTTTGAGATGGTCCTCAAAGGCCCACCACACCGTCCAAAGCTCAAACAAATGTATGTGTTTTTGAGCCTCTTTGGGTGGCCATTGCCCCTGCATGCACAGTGCACCGCAGGTGGGCTTCCCACTCCAGCAGGGAGGCGTCTGTCGTCAGCACTATTTCGTGCTGCGGGGTCTGGAATGACAGCATCCGGAGAAGATTACGGGGGGTCCTGCCACCAGTCTAAGGACCTGCGAAGGTTGCAGGAGACCCGAATGGGGTCTCTGAAGTGACCGGAGGCTGGGCTCCACTGAGTGCTGAGGAACCACTGGGCCGTTCGCATGTGCATGCGGGCATGTGGAACCACATGGAGGTCATGTACTCTAGGAGGCACAGCATAGTCCACACCGTGACCCGAATGGTGCTCTGGACCTGGACCACCAGGGTCCTGTGCCGGTTCGAGGTGGGACTTGGGGTAGTTGACCAAGAACCCCAAGTGCTCGAGGAGGATCGTGCGTGATGCCGCCAGGCGGGCTTCTCAGGCCGAGGTCCCCGTGACAAGTCAGTCGTCGAGGTAAGGGAAGACCAGTATTGGTAATGTGCCCCTTCAACACTGAAGCACAGGCACTGCCTATGCTGGGGATGGATCAAAATGTGGGCGTAAGCGTCCCTGAGATCCAAGGAGCAGCGCCAGTCGCCCTGCTGGAGGAAGGGCAGCAGGACGCCAAGTGATAACATCTTGAACTTTCCCTGCACCAGATACTTGTTTCGTTTTCGGAGGTCGAGGAAGGGCCGCAGGCCCCTCGACCTTTTCGGAACAAGGAAGTACCAGGAATAGAAGCCCCGATCTCGGAGGTGCAACGGTACCCTCTCAACCGCTCGCTGAGCGAGAAGGTTGTCTAACTCACGCTGTAGGAAGGTCTAGTGCGAGGGGGAATCAAGAAGGCTCCGCCAGGGAGAAAGGTGGGGGAGGCCTGTCCAGGTGGAGACGGTAGCTGTCCCGGACTACTCAGAGAACCCAAGTGTCCGATGTGATGGACTCTCACTTCAGTCTTGGACGATTACAAAGGGGACTGCTACTTCTGGAGAGAGATCTGCAATTGTAAGTATTACTTCTGGGAATTTTTCTAAATCTTGGGGAAAAAGCAATTCTTTAGATTAAAGCTAATTAATCTGTGAACCCAGTGCATCTGTTAAATCAGTCAGGGCCTAGTAGCAGCAAAGAGTTTTCAGTTTAAATTTAACACACAGAAGAGAGCTTTCTGGTTAGATTTAGAACCCAGCAGAGAGCTTCCAGTTTAAATTTATTACTAAGTCAGGGCCTAGTTTAAATTTAAAACAGAGGAGAGCTTTCTGGTTAGATTTAGAACCCAAGACTTCCTCTATCCAAGCAAGGGCTGTGGGACTCCCCCCTGGAGATTGGTCACAGATCAGCTTAGAAGCAAAGGACAGGGAACCGTGTAGCAGCCAGCTTTTAATAAGTCTTCCCCCCCTCTCCAACACCCACCCACCCCTAGGATAATCATAGCTTTATAGGTGCTTAAACCTCTTGAAGGAGATGCCATATTCACTCTCAGGTGCAGCTGTTAATTCTCATCAGCATACATTAAGGACCTGATATTAATTAAATTTCAGGTGAACAAAGTACATTAAATGTATTAGGTATAGTTTTATTAGTATAAGTATCCCCAGCAACCCTTAGTAAATAAAGAAAGCACAGTTACTTACCTGTAACAGGTGATCTCTGGGAACAGCAGGAATTAGTCTTCACATATGGGTACGTCGGTACCGACTGAGCCTGCACGGGAATGCTCCCCAGCATCCAATCAGAAAGCTTTTGGGAGCATCCCTCGCACCTGCGCGCTGACTTCCCGCCTTTCCCACTGCCTCTCCTCAGTTGAGTTTCATAGCTGAGACAGAAGGAGAGAAAGAGGAAAGGAGATAGATAGATACAACTCCTAGGGGAGGTGGGTGGGTTGTGAAGACTAATTCCTGCTGTTCCCAGAGATCACCTGTTACAGGTAAGTAACTGTGCTATCTCCAGGAACAAGCAGGAATGAGTCTTCACATATGGGGGACTCCTTAGCTATGGGTGCCAGGGGAGATCCCATAAAATGCGGATCCCTGGAACAGGACGGCATTTCCCAAATCTGGATCTCCGGCATCCCCTGAGGGATGGGGGGTAGGAGTTGAATAGAGAAGAGCTGTAGAGGAACAGCGAATCTAAAGACTACAGAGAAAAAGAGTCTTTAGAATGTATGTCAAGTATCATTAAAATATTTAATGAACTAGTACAATATAGAGCTTACCTACTGGATTGTAGGAAGTAGAACTGTGATGGAGTGTACTGTAGATGCAGTAGCAGAATCCTCAAGGGAACTTCACAGCAGTGAGGATGAAGTTCCAAATCTGGAATGGGCAGGTGACCCAGGTGTCAACTGGGGTAGGAGAAGAACGGCAGGTCTTCAATGGAAAGCTTTATGGGAAAAAGCTGAAAACTCTTTTAGGTACAGAGTTATTAACATTGAGGACTAAAAGAAGACTGACCGATCTGGAGAATTAGCCCAGTCCTGAAGGGAAGAGGGGGTATGGAAAAAAGCCCCTATTCCCAAGGAGAACAGAAGTGTACTCAGAAATACTGAAGATGTACACTGTCTTTCCTAGCTGGTAAGAGATAGGAAGACATTAAAGTTTGATACTTCATAGACAGGGAGATCTATAACAAAAATAGAAGCTGTTGACATCACAGCAATAATTGTATGTATAACCGCTCCCACTTACTAAGCCATATGGGAGTAGGCAAGTGGACTGTCTGGACACCTTAAGAAGGGAAAAACTTTATAGCACAGACAGTTAGGGAGATAGCAGGTAATACTTAGCGTCCTATGGACATCTCCCAATGGGCACATATATATATAGACAGACATACCTATCTATATATATGCGCATATATGTCTAGATATGTGTGATATATATAGATGGGCATGACTTATGCCCACACAGACTACAGAAATATGTATATATAGGACATATACATACATGAATATAAGTCTGAGGATACATGCCTGCAATTGAGCCCCACAAAAACATTCACATGGGGAATGTGATGGGAAAAGATTCATCTAATAATGAGGGGGTAAAAACCACCTGAAGATATATAGAGAATCTATTTCTGCGGTACAGGAATGTAGTTCAGTGGAATAAGCAGTATGGTTGCGTGAAAAAACAGAGGATAATAACAGTCTGGCAAGAGCACGTCAGGGGTACTTTAGGACTCTGACATGTCCAAAGGACACAAAAAACGCATAGACTAAGATACCAGGATAACCCAGCCAAGGGACACAGGGGTATCATGTACACTAAAGGAGTATGCGTTGTCAAAGTGGAGCAGAAAAGCATAATGCCAAGCTGCAAGGAAAAAAGGGGTAGATTCCTGCAAGATTGGGAACTCCTTGGACATTCACGCCATGGAATGATTATATAAACTTTTTCTACTATATGGAAAAAACCCTCAGAGACAAAGTTCAATGCTCTGTAGCAAGGGCCCATAGTAGAAAGCTTCTCTGAAGATTGCAGAGAGCATTGTGCAGGAGAATTATAAGATAAAACTGACAGAAGTCAGGTGTGTTGCCACATCCTAGGAAAGGATATGGCTAGAAGAAGATAACCTGCAGTGAGTAGTATTATGCAAGATAGTTGAAAGTAGCTTGCAATGAGTATTAAAGTAATCACTGGAACTCCTGCATACACAGCAACTGAACAAAACAGCAGAGGGGATTCTCCTGTATAAAACAGAGAGAAAACAGACAAAGGGAGCCGAGATATTCCCGTCCCTGTCTGATGAGTTGGTTCAGAGCATGCATTGAAGGATAAGAAAAAGTCTACACTGGAAGAAAGAGAAGTGTTTCAGTATGGTACCAACCCAAGCAGGGGAAACCCTGGAAGAGAGGGGGTTGGAAAGTGACTTACCATATGGTAAGTCAGCTGAAGGAAAAGATGTCCATGCGGGGACAGAAACTATCATGGGATAGTTGTAACCTCCCTTCGTAGTAGTAAGAAGGGGAGAATTCTGTAACCCATGGACAAAAGTATCCTAATAGCTTAGCATACTGAAAAAGAAAAAAAACAGTGTAGAGTTTGAAGAATAAACTTCTGCTAAGAAGAAGTTAACTGTGGATTGCAACATACAGGAACCTATGGTTGCTGGTTATGATTAGACTGGCTAGAGTCTGGAGACTTCAGACTAGGATGAGATGTCCCTTGCTTGGGTACATCTGGAGGATGGGCAGGAGAAGGGTGAAACCTTCTTTTCTTAGGGAAAGAAGGTTTGGCAGGACATTTCCTACGTCCTGGGGAAAAAGAAGGCTTAGGATGGTTTCCAGAACCAGAGAAGTCAGTGGAGCAATGAGCAACCTGACGTAAAGCCTCTTTATTGAATAGATTTTCTCCAGTACAAGGAGAATTACCCAGTGTATGTTGTGCCCATCTGCTCAAGTCTGAAGCTTGCAGCCAGGCTGTACGATGTGCTCCGATGGCAATAGCAGAGGATCTGCTAACAGACTCAAAAGAGTCTAGAGAAGCACGAGAAAGAAACCAAGAGATATTCCTGCTCTGATTAAGCAGCAAGGAATAGTCAGTGGCCTTAGGTTCTGACAAAAAAGGGGACAAAAGAGATAATTTCTCTGTGACCTCCTGAAGTGTCAGACTCATATAAAAAATATATGAAATAATTCTTGAAGCCAGCATAGAAGTTTGGAAGGTTTGACGTCCAAAGGCATCAAGTGCTTTAGATGCACGACCTGGCGGATAAGAAGAATGCTTCTTCTTGCTTCTTACCTTCCTCATTGCTGATTCCACTACAATGGAATGATGTGGAAGTTGGTTTTTTTGAAACCCCGGAGAGGGAGGCACCTGATACAGAACATTAATGGCTGTAGAAGGCGAAGGAACCTTTAAGGGTGATTCCCACATCCTCAGAAGAAGATCCTGCAAAGAATGATGTAAAGGAAGCATTATATTTTCCTTTTCTGCAGGATCTTGGCCAAGAGTAGAGCCAGGAATAGGAATGGCAAGAAAGGTTGCCATGTCAAGGAGAAATTTCTGAAAAGAAGGATCTCCAAGAGTAACTATTCCTGGGTAGGCTGAGGTTGAAGGAGCAGCTTGAGCACCAGAAGACAGTGAACTGGTGCAGAAAAAGAATCCTGCTAGATGGACAGTGATACTGACAGTTCTGATTCGAGGCAGTTAGTACTGCATCGTCAGTGCCCGGTATCGATTCCAAGCTAGGCATAGAAAGGATCGATGGCACCGATGGAACTGCAGGAATCGACATCGAAACCGATACCGGTATCAGAAACGATAATGTCATCGAAGCAGTAATGGGGGGCTGCTGAAGCGGTACCGAGGTAGCCAGAGAACCCTGGTGAATATCCTCGGTACTGCGTAGTCGGAAACGATATTGATCGGTTACGAAACGCGTCGGTACCAAATCATCTAGACTGGAGATCGATTCTAGACTCGGCATCGAAGGGAGCGAGTCTATCGATGCATGTCTAGAAGGTACCGACGTTGGTGTTGGTATCGGCGATGCCGAAACAGGAAAGTCAATCGGAATCGTATCGATCGGTTCCGAAGGTACCGAGGACGTCCGAAGATGATGCCTGGTGAAGAGAGGAACACTCGACACCGGCGCCGATGTCGGGGTATCGGTACCACTCGAAGCCGATACCAACCCCGAGCATGGCGAAGATACAGGAAAGTCAATCTGGGTGGTATCGATCGGCCCCGAAGGTACCGAGGATACCAGATGACGATCCCTGGTGAAGAGTGGAACACTCGACACCGGTGCCGGGTTATCGGTACCGCTCGAAGCGGATACCACCCCCGAGCACGGCTCAGGTATGTTCTGTGAGGGGTGAGCCCCAGGAACAACCTGAAACTCCGTAAATGCTTTGGAGCCCTAAGACTCCCGCCGGGGTTTTATTGCCAATGGGGTCTTAAGGGCAAGGCCAGAGCAGTCATCATGCTGAGCATGAGACTTACCCTTCAAGAATTGGCTAGTCTTAACAGACTGTTTGTGGGTTACCTGATCCTGGAGAGAAGAATAAACCGGTGTCCTCACCTCAGGAGGAAAAACGGCATCGAGGGAAACTCGAAAAAGGGAAGGTCTTCTCCCAATAATACAGCCTGATGAATCAGGGAAAAAAGGGTCAGGACCCAAACAGGTTAGACACCAAGCATTGGAGTCTAAAAAGAAAACTAAGTTTCCACAGTGAAGGCACTTCTTAGGGGAAGAAGGCTCCATGTTGGAGAGGCCTGGTAGGCCCAAAAAGTTAAAACAAAACTGAGGAGAAAAAATTCTCTAAGTTTAGATAAGAAAAGAATAAAGCACCGGTGGTACCGGTATCGGCAGGAAATACAGCCGCGACTACAAGAAAACAAGGAAAATAAGAATTTTAAAGAAAAATGTTTCTGCGGTGACAGGAGGACGTCCTGTTGGCTCCGTGGAAAAATGAAAACTGAGGAGAGGCAGTGGGAAAGGCAGTAAGTCAGCGCGCAGGCGCGAGGGATGCTCCCAAAAGCTTTCTGATTGGATGCTGGGGAGCATTCCCGTGCAGGCTCCATCGGTACCGACGTACCCATATGTGAAGACTCATTCCTGCTTGTTCCTGGAGATCTTAAATATCTAAACACAACCTTAAAACCAAGATGCAGACAGCAGTTCAGCAGCAGGATGGGGGCTTTCCAGTCTTTTGCATTGAGTGTCACATGTATGATTTTCTCCCAGTTGGCGAGGGGTCTTACATGTGCACAAGGTGCAAGGAGCTCTTTACTCTCAGGGAGTGAATCCGATTTCTGGAGGCTAGAGTAGCAGACTTGGAAGACATAAGAAAGACAGAGGTACATAGACGAGACCTACAGGGATATAGTCCTGAAGTCCCACCTGCAGTCTGGCAGCATCCCTGTTGCCATGGAGGAGAGAGGTCACGTGACAGGAAAGCATCACCCTGGTGTGGCAGGAAGTGATCCTATAGCTAGGACCTGTCCTCCAGATGATGTAAAACCCTCTCGCACCAAGGAAGTTTCTCCAGGGCCATGTGCCCATGAGAGAAGGGTTAGGACAGCCATTATAGTTGGTGATTCGATCATTAGGCATGTAGATAGCTGGGTAGCTGGTTGACGTGAGGAGCGCTTGGTAACATGTCTGCCTGGTGAGAAGGTAGCGGACCTCACGCATCACCTAGACAAGGTCTTAGATAGTGCTGGGGAGGAATCTGCTGTCTTGGTACATGTCGGTACCAATGACATAGGAAAATGTGGTAGAGGTTCTGGAGTTTAAATTTAGGCTTTTAGGTAGGAAGTTGAAATCCAGATCTTCCAGAGTAGCATTCTCCGAAATGCTTCCCATTCCATGCGCAGGACCCAAAAGGCAGGCAGAGCTCTGGTCTCAATGCGTGGATGAGACGTTGGTGCAAGGATAATGATTTTGGATTTGTTAGGAAATGGGGATCATTCTGGGGAAAGGAGGGGTTCTTCTGAAGGGATAGGCTTCACCTTAACTGGGATGGAACCAGGCTGCTGGCATTAGCCTTTAAAAAGGAGATACAGCAGCTTTTAAACTAGATAATAGGGGAGAGCGGACAGTTGCCCAAGAGCACAAGGTTCGGAACAATGTATCCTTGAAGGATACTACCAAAAAAATGGAGTTAGGGAACAGCAGCAGAGAGGTTCCAATAAAGCACAGTTACTTACCTGTAACAGGTGATCTCTGGGAACAGCAGGAATAAGTCTTCACATATGGGTACGTCGGTACCGACGGAGCCTGCACGGGAATGCTCCCCAGCATCCAATCAGAAAGCTTTTGGGAGCATCCCTCGCGCCTGCGCACTGACTTCCCGCCATTTCCATTGTCTCTCCTCAGTTGAGTTTCCTAGCTGAGACAAAGGGAGAGAACGAGGAAAGGAAGATAGATAGATACTAGGGGAGGTGGGTGGGTTGTGAAGACTTATTCCTGCTGTTCCCAGAGATCACCTGTTACAGGTAAGTAACTGTGCTATCTCCAGGAACAAGCAGGAATGAGTCTTCACATATGGGGACTCCCTAGCTAGAGATGCCAGGGGGAAATCCCATAAATGCATGTTCCTGGATCAGGAGTGCATTTCCCACACAGGAATCCCCGGCATCCCATGAGGGAATGAAGGGTAGGAGTTGAGAATAGAAGAGCTGTAAGGAAAACAGCAAACCCAAGGACTACAGGAGAGGAGTCCATGGTATGTATGATAAGTACCATTACAATTATTTAATGAACAGTTATAATATGTAGCTTACCTACTGGATTGTGGGACGTAGAAAGCGTGATGGAGTCTACTGGATATGCAGTAGCGGAATCCTCAAGGTGACCTCACAGCAGTGAGGGTGAAGGTCCAGACCTGGAATAGCAGGTGATCCAGGTATCAACTGGGGTAGGATGAGAACGGCAGGTCTTCAATGGAAAGCTTTATGGGAAAAAGCTGAAAACTCTTTCAGGTACAGAGTCATTAACATTGAGGACTAAAAGAAGAAGACTGACCGATTTGGACAACTAGCCCAGTCTTGGAGGGAAGAAGGGGTATGGAAAAAAGCCCATATTCCCAAGGAGAACAATGTGTACTCAAAACAATGAAGATGTACACTGTCTTTCTTAGCTGATGAGAGATAGGAAAGATATTGAAGCTTGAATCTTCAAGGATAGGGAGACCTAGAGCAAAGCGGAAGCTGTTATCACCACAGTAGTGGTTGTGTGCATAACAGTCCTCACATACTAAGGAACAGTATGGAAAAAGGAGCTCACAGTCTGAAACCTCTAAGAAAGGTACAAATTGCTATAGCATATAGACAGTGAGGAGATAGTATGTAATACATATAGATTTATAAAAAGTCTCCCAACAGATACATATACATATATATATATATACATATATACACATATATATATACCTATATATATATGTATATCTAGATATACAAAAATATGTATCAACATATATATATATATATATATATATACATATATATACATATAGGGGCATAAATTATGCACACACAGCTTACAGACATATGTATGTAGAGGCATATATAGAGATATTGACATACATGACAATAAGTCTGAAGATAAACTAAGCCCCCTAAGAACATTCACATGGGGAATGTGAAGGGGAAAGATTCATCCAACAACAAGAGGGTGAAACCCACTTGACAGATATATAGAGAATCTATTTTCGTGGGCTAAGAGGATGCAGGAATACAATCCAGGAAAATAACCAGGATGGTTGCGTGAAAAACAGAGGATAAGATCAGTCTGTAAAGAGCAAGTCGGGAGTCCTTTAGAACTCTGACATGGTAGATGGGTAGAAACGCATAGAGAAGATACCAGGAGGATCCACTGGAGGGACATAGGGTATCATGCGTTACTAATAGCCCTGGATATTCACGCAGAAAAAGCTTATATTCTGAATTATAACAGGAGACAAGAGGGTGTGGAGAACTCTCACAGTCATGGGAATGATTTATAAGCTTTTTTCTACTATATAGGATAGCCCTCAGAGACAAAGATCAATGCTCTGTAGCAAGGGCCCATAGTAGAAAGCTTCTCTGAAAATTGCAGAGCATTGTGCAGGAGAATTATGAAATAAAACTGACCGAAGTCAGGCATGTTGCCATATCCTAGGAGAAGGAGATGGCTGGAAAAAAGATAATGTGAGAAGCCTAAAGTGAGTAGGAATGTCCAAGATAGATGAGGATCAGCTTGGAATCACTACTGAGGCTGGTTCAAATACTGGAACTCCTGCATGCACAGAAGCTGAAAGACAGCAAAGAGGATCTTTCTGTGCAAAACAGAGAGGAACAGACAAAGGGAGAGGAGATATTCCTGTCCGTGTCTGATGAGTTATCTTGAGAATGTATTCAAGAAAAAGTAAAAAGATCTACACTGGAATGAAAGGCTAGAGAAGCTTTTCAGTATGGTACCACTCAGTCAGGGAAAATCCTGGATGAGAGGGTAGTGAAAACAGGTCATTGGAGGGTGACCTACCCATATGGCGAGTCAGCTGAGGAAAAAAATGTTCATGTTGGGCCAGACACCATCATGAGATAATTGCAATCTCCCTTCTTAATAGTAAGAGGAGAATTCTGTAACACATGAACAAGAATATCCTGACCGCTTAAAGAAAAAACAGAGAACAAACTTTTGTTAAGAAGAAGTTAACTGTAGATTGTAACCCTCAGAACCTATGGTTGCTGGGTATGTCGAGACTGGCTAGAGTTTGGAGACTTCAGACTAGGATGAGATGTCCCTTGCTTGGGTACATCTGGAGGATGGGCAGGAGAAGGGTGAAACCTTCTTTTCTTAGGGAAAGAAGGTTTGGCAGGACATTTCCTACGTCCTGGGGAAAAAGAAGGCTTAGGATGGTTTCCAGAACCAGAGAAGTCAGTGGAGCAATGAGCAACCTGACGTAAAGCCTCCTTATTGAAGAGATTTTCTCCAATACAAGGAGAATTACCCAGTGTATGTTGTGCCCATCTGCTCAAGTCTGAAGCTTGGAGCCAGGTTCTACGACGTGCTCCAATGGCAATAGCAGAAGTTCTGCTAACAGACTCAAAAGAGTCTAGGGAAGCACGAGAAAGAAACCAAGAGATATTCTGGCTATGACTAAGAAGCAAGGAATAGTCAGCAGCCTTAGGCTCTGACAAAAAAGGAGTCAAAAAGATAATTTCTTTGTGACCTCCTGGAATGTTAGACTCATATAAAACATATAAGAAATAATTCTTGATGCCAGCATAGATGTTTGGAAGGTTTGACATCCAAAGGCATCAAGTGCTCTAGAAGCACGACCTGGCGGATAAGAAGAATGCTGCTTCTTGCTTTTTACCTTCCTCATTGCTGATTCCACTACAATGGAATGATGGGGAAGTTGATTCTTTTGAAACCCTGGAGAGGGGGGCACCTGATACAGAACGTAAGTTGCTGTAGAAGGTGAGGGAACCCTTAAAGGTGATTCCCATATTCTCAGAAGAAGATCCTGCAAAGAATGATGTAAAGGAAGCATTATATTTCCCTTTTCTGCAGGAGAGCCTTGATTAAGATTACAGCCAGGGATAGGAATAGCAAGAAAGGTTGCCATGTCAAGGAGAAACTTCTGAAAAGAAGGATCTCCAATGGGAACCATCCCTGGGAAGGCTAAGGTTGAAGATGCAGCCTGAGCACCACTGGTCTGGTGCAGATAAAGAACCTTACTAGATGGATAATGATACTGGCAGTCACGATTTGAGGCAGTCAGTACTGCATCGTCTATGCCAGGTATCGATTCCAAACTAGGCATAGAAAGGATCGATGGCACCGATGTAACTGCAGGAATTGACATCGATACCGATACCGGTAATGGCATCGAGTCGGTCATCGGAGGCTGCTCAAGCGGTACCGAGGTAACCAGAGAGTCTTGGTGAGTATCCTCGGTACTGCGTATCCGGAAACGAAAAGGGTCGGTTCCAAGGCGCGTTGGTACCCAGTCATCTAGACTAGATATCGATTCCAGACTTGGCATCGAAGGGAGCGAGTCTATCGATGCATGTCTAGAGTGCACCGACGTCGGTGGTGGTACCGGCGATGCTGATATAGGGAAGTCACTCTGGGTCATATCGATCGGTCCCGAAGGTACCGAGGACGCCAGATGACGATCCCTGGTGAAGAGTGAAACACTCGACACCGGTGCCGATGCCGGGGTATTGGTACCGCTCAAAGCGGATACCACCACCGAGCATGGCTTAGAAACAGGAAAGTCAATCTGGAACGTATCGATCGGTCCCGAAGGTACCGAGGACGCCAGATGACGATCCCTGGTGAAGAGTGGAACACTCGACACCGGTGCCGATGCCGGGGTAACGGTACCGCTCGAAGCGGATACCACCCCCGAGCACGGCTCAGGTATGTTCTGTGAGGGGTGAGCCCCAGGAACAACCTGAAACCCCTGAAATGCTTTGGAGCCCGAAGACTCCCGCCGGGGTTTTAATGCCAATGGGGTCTTGAGGGCAAGGCCGGAGCCGTCATCATGCGTGGCATGAGACCTAACACTCAAGGATTGGCAAGTCTTAACAGACTGTTTGTGGGTTACCTGATCCTGTAGAGAAGAAAAACCCGGTGCCCTCACTGCAGGAGGGAAAACGGTATCGAGGGAAACTCGAAAGAGGGAAGGTCTTCTCTCAGTATTGCAGCCTGATAGTTCAGGGGAAAAAAGGTCAGGACCCAAACAGGTTAGACACCAGTGATTGGAGTCTAAAAAGAAACCTGTGTTTCCACAGTGAAGGCAGGAGAAGAAGGTTCCATGATGGAGAGGCCTTGTAGGCCCAAAAAAGTTAAGACAGAAACAGAGAGAAAAATCTCTGAGTTTAAGAAAAAAGAAAAGAAAAAACCACCGGCGGTACCGGTGTCGGCGGGAAAAACAGCCGCGACCACAAGAAAAGAAGTATTTAAAGAAAAAAGTTTCTGCGGTGACAGGACGACGTCCTGCCGGCTCCGCGGAAAAACAAAAACTGAGGACAGACAATGGAAATGGCGGGAAGTCAGTGCGCAGGCGCGAGGGATGCTCCCAAAAGCTTTCTGATTGGATGCTGGGGAGCATTCCCGTGCAGGCTCCGTCGGTACCGACGTACCCATATGTGAAGACTCATTCCTGCTTGTTCCTGGAGATAGACAAAAGGTAGCCCAAATGCCCTTGAGTACAGAGCAGACAGAGCTTAAAGATTCCAAATTACCCCTGCCTATCGATAAACAGAGTAATATGAATAAAATACAGTCTCTAAAATGCTTGTAGCAAATGCTAGAAGTCTAAAAAGTAAGATGGAAGAGTTAGAATGTATAGCACTAAATGAGAAGTTAGATATAATTGGTATCTCAGAGACATGGTGGAAGGAGGACGACCAGTGGGACACTGTGATACCTGGGTACAAACTATATCGTAATGACAGAGCTGATCAAATTGGTGGAGGGGTTACACTCTACGTTAGAGAGGGCATTGAGTCACAAAGGATTAAAGTTTTACAGGAAAGAAAATTCACTGTAGAATCTCTATGGATTGAAATTCCATGCAAAAAGGGGAAGGCGCTGGCAGTG
Source organism: Ichthyophis bannanicus (assembly GCA_033557465.1). Classification (NCBI taxonomy): domain Eukaryota; kingdom Metazoa; phylum Chordata; class Amphibia; order Gymnophiona; family Ichthyophiidae; genus Ichthyophis; species Ichthyophis bannanicus. The sequence goes on along the minus strand of CM066039.1, from coordinate 217,382,404 downwards.
GGGGTGAGCTATCGACCGTCTGGCCAGAATGAATAAATGGATGATGACATGCTCAAAGAAATCAGGGAAGCTAACAAAAGTTATAGAACGGTAATAATAATGGGTGATTTCAATTACCCCGGTATTGACTGGGTCAGTGTCAAAGCAGGACATGCTAGGGAGATAAAGTCTCTAGATGAAATAAATGAACCAACCAGAGTGGAAGCCATTTAGGACTTAGTCCTTAGTGGAACACCAGATCTGGTGCAAGAGATAAGGGTGTTGGGGCCACTTGGCAATAGTGATCATAGCTTGATAACGTTTGATTTAATTAATGGAGGAGGTATGGTAAGGAAATCCACATTACTACCTTTTAACTTCTAAAAGTGACACTATGATAACGTGAGGAAAATAGTTAAGAAAAAACTAAAAGGAGCAGTTGCATAGGTTGAAGACTTACATCAAGCTTGGGTATTGTTTAAAAATATTATCTTGGAAGCCCAGACCAGCTGTATTCCACGCTTTAAGAAAAGTGGAAGGAAGTCCAAAAAACTGCCAGCATGGTTTAAAGGTTAGGTCAGAGAGACTGTTGCCAAAAAAGCATATTTCAAGAAAGGTGCCCATAGTGTGGGGAACGTGGTAGACCTGTCCGGGAGGATCAAACCCTTTTCTGTGCTCTCCCGCGAGTTCGACTTGCGGCCTCATCATTTCTTTGCATATATGCAGGTGGCCCATTATGTGGCCTCCCTCCCAGGAGAGGAGTTACATGGCGATCGCTCGGTCCAGCTTATGGGGTTTTTTGGCCTGGATGATTCGACACGACCGTCGATCCGGGGTTTTCACCTCCGGTTGGAGCAGCTTCGCCAGCGCCCAGACTACTGCAGAGTAGAACAGGCTTGGGGGGCAGAAATGGGGCGGGAAATCCCCCGGGGCACTATTTTGGCGGCCCTACGGCACGCGGTGAGCCTGGTGGAGGGGGCTCGTTGGCGGGAAATACAATTTAAATGTCTTACCAGGATCCACTTCTCACCGCGGAGGGCCCTTCGTTGCCACCTGACTGTGGATGGCGGTTGTCCGCGGTGTGCGGCGCCCATGGCGACCTTGTTACATATGTGGTGGGGCTGCCGCAGGCTTCGCCCTTATTGGCGGAGGATTGCCCTGTACATGGCCGATCTGCTGGGACATCCTATTCAGTGGGATGCAGCCTTGGTGGTCTTGGATGTTCTGGCCCTTGCCACTCCGAGGGGGAAGTGGGGTCGCTGGCTGGTGCGTAAGGCATGTCTGGTGGGTAAGGGACCTCTGTTGAGGCGATGGAGGGAGACCCGCCCTCCCTCTTTTTGGGAGTGGCGGAACTCTTTCCATCAGCTTATGCTCCTGGAGTGTAGGGCTGCCCGGGGCCACGTCCAGCGATGGTCCGCCTTCTTGCTAATTTGGGACCCATACATTCAAAATCTGAGTGCCCGGACTCGTAATACAGTCTTGCAGTTGGGTTGTTAACACCCTTATCTATTGTTTTGTTATTCGGGGGACAGCCGGAACCTCCAGATGGTCCTGTGTGGCTTTGACATGTATGGGGGGGGAGGGGGGGGGGGGAGGGGAGGGGGCGGGGGAAGGGGGCGTGGGTTATTACACTTTGAAAAATCCATGTAACCGTCAATGGGTATGGCTCCTGGGGATAAGAGCTAACCCCAGAGAGTGGTGATTTTCTGTGTGCTATGTACCTGTTGTTTACTGTTGATGGTTCTAAATAAAGTTTTGAAAAAAAAAAAAAAAGCATATTTCAGGAAATGGAAAAAAGAGCCGATGAAAACTGGAAACAGCACAAGCACTGGCAAGTTAAATGCAAGGCACTGATAAGGCAGGCAAAGAGAGAATTTGAGAAGTAACTTGCTGTGGAAGCAAAAACGCGTAATAAAGACTTTTTCAAGTACATTCGTAGCAAAAAACCTGAGAGAGAGTCAGTTGGACCATTAGATGACAGAGGGGTAAAAGGGCCAGTAAGAGGGGACAAGGCAATAGCGGAGAGACTGAAAATGAAATTAGACTTACCTGCTAATTGTTGTTCCTGGAGTGGAACCAGTCTAGTCCCGAGACCTCTGGGTTCTCCATCTTATCCAGCAGCTTGGAGACTGAGAAACTCCTCTTTTTGTGACATCATCAGTATCTCTCTCCGGTGCCTGCCTCATGCCAACCAGTGACCTATTGACAAAGCACTCACCGGAGAAACAAGTAAGTTTCTATCCAATAAACTAAATCGAAAAGACCTACCGTAATATAGCAACTGTGACAAAGGACAAAAACTTCGTCCTAACTGTGCCTAGAAAATGTAAACAGGCCAGGCCCTCGACCAACCACAAGGGAGGTCAGCCAACCCGGCCACCTGCTGCGAGTAGCCGTAGCTAGTAGCCCTGTTCTCCCCTCCCACTCAATTTCCCGTTCTCTTTCTATTGCTTTTTTTTTTTTTTTTTTTTTTTAAACTTGGCCAAAAAAACACAACCCCAAAAGAGAAGTATCTTACCTGTGTACTACAGACCAAGTCCAGACCTTTGTTTGCCAAGGGACGCTGGGAGGGATACGGGACTAGATTGGTTCCACTCCAGGAACAACAATTAGCAGGTAAGTCTAATTTCATTTTCCTGATCGTGTCCCAGTCTAGTCCCGAGACCTCTGGATCCTTAACAGAGCAGTGTAAAAACTGTTAAATACGGGCGGGTCCCGGCAAACCAGCTTGCAAAACTGCGGAACCAAATGAAGTCTCCTCCGCCCTTTGCACATCCAGCCGATAGTGCTCCACAAAAGAGTTCAAAGATGACCATGTCGCTGCCCTACAAATTTCCACCAGCGACACCAACCGCACTTCCGCCCAGGAAGTTGCCTGTGCCCTCGTGGAATGTGCCCTCAAACCTTCTGGTACTGCCTTACCACGTAGCACATAAGCCGACGCAATAGCTTCTTTAATCCAGCGTGCAATGGAAGCCCTGGACGCTGCGTGCCCCTTCCGTCGCCCCGCGAAGAGAACAAATAGCCTGTCGGACTTCCGAAAACTCGCTGACCGCTTGAGATACTTTTTCAATGCCCGGACATCTACGAGATGCAACTTCCTCGAAGAAGCGGAATCCGAGCCCCCGGCAAAAACCGGCAAAGAAATTTCTTGATTAACATGAAAAGCCGAGAGCACCTTCGGAAGAAAAGCCGGGACCGGTCTCAAAACGACCTTAGAAGCCAAGAAAGACAGGAATGGTTCCCGACAGGAGAGTGCTTGCAGTTCCGACACTCGCCTAGCCGAACAGACAGCCCCCAAAAAGACCACTTTCAACGTAAGGTCCTTAAGCGACTCACGCGTCAGAGGTTCAAATGGTTCCCGCTCAAACGCCTCCAATACAAAGGGCAGATGCCATTTGTGGAAAACTGGGCGACATGGAGGCCTAGCAAGCGACACCGCCCTCAGGAACCGCTTCACATCCCGCTGTTCGCTGATCGACTGACCAGCCATCCTGCCCCTGTAACAAGACAAGGCGGCTACCTGAAGACGTAACAAGGCGGCCGCAAGGCCCTTATCGAAGCCATCCTGCAAGAACTCCAGGATCTGGGGGAAAGAAGCCCTCAAAGCCTCAAGCTTCCTATCCGCGCACCATGCCTCAAAAATCCTCCAGACCCGCACATACGCCATAGAAGTAGAACGCCTTCTGGACTTTAACAAGGTAGAGATGACCACCGACGAGTACCCCCGAGAGCTCAGTCTCGCCCTCTCAAGAGCCAGGCCGTAAGCGAGAACCGATCCACGTGAGGCATGAACAGGGGACCTTGAGACAGCAAGTCCGCCCTTGAGGGAAGACGCCAGGGCTTCGCCACCAACAACCTCACCAGGTCTGCATACCAGGGCCGACGGGGCCAGTCCGGCGCTATCAGAATCACGTGACCGTTGAATCTTTCCACCCTTTGCAGGACCCTTCCTATCAGCACCCAGGGGGGAAAGACAAAGCAGCTGCCCCTCCGGCCAGGGCTGAAGGAGAGCGTCCAAGCCTTCGGACATCCGCTCCCTGCGCCTGCTGAAGAAGCGTCTGCACTTCGTTGAGACGAGAGTCGCCATGAGATCCATGACCGGCATCCCCCAGCGGCGGGCAAGCATTTCGAACACCTCGGGATGTAGAACCCATTCCCCTGGACCTACGCGCACCCGACTGAGGAAATCAGCTTCCACATTGTCTACCCCTGCTACATGAGCCGCTGAGAGATCTAAGATTTGCTTCCGCCCATCCGCACAGGACTTCGGCTTCGGCTTCGAGGGCCACGCTGCTGGTGCCCCCCTGTCTGTTGACAAAGGCAACCGCCGTCGCGTTGTCCGACAGCACTCTCACCGCCTTTCCTGCAAGCATCTGCTGAAACTCCCTCAGAGCTAGGAGCACCGCTCTTAATTCTAGGCGATTGATCGACCACTGATTCTCCTGCGAATTCCAAGTCCCCTGAGCAAAGCTGCCTTGACAATGGGCCCCCCAGCCCAACAAGCTGGCGTCTGTCATCACTGCTACCCACGCGGGCGCTTCCAGGGCCTTCCCTCGCTCCAGAGAGTCGGGAACCAACCACCAGAGCACAGACTGACGGGTCTCCTCCGGGCAGACTAATCTCCGGGACAGGGGATGCAGCTGAGGCGACCAGCAGCAAAGCAACGCCCTTTGCAAGGGTCTCATGTGAGCTCTGGCCCACGACACCGTCTCTATTGAAGCCGCCACGGTGCCCAACAACTGCAGGTACTGCCACGCCGAGGGGGCCTTAGCCATAGAAACCTCTCGATCATACGCAGCAAGCTCTGCGTGCGCTGCTCTGGGAGGAACACCCTTCCAATGCTCGTGTCGAAGCGCGCCCCCAGGTACTCCAGATTCTGGGAAGGTTGCAGGTGACTTTTTGTCATATTGACAATCCACCCGAGGCTTTGTAAGAATTTAAACTATCTTAGATCCTCAATTCTTTCTCAAGTGAGTCCGAGATCCCCGGGCTCCCATCTATCCAGCTGCTTGGAGACTGAGGCAACTGGTTGGCATGAGGCGGGCACCGGAGAGATATACTGATGATGTCACAAAAAGAGGAGTTTCTCAGTCTCCAAGCTGCTGGATAAGATGGAGAACCCAGAGGTCTCGGGTCTAGACTGGGACACGATCAGGAATTAATTCTTTGCTTCAGTCTTTACTGAGGAAGATGTAGGGATATTACCCATGACTGAAGTGGTATTTAAAGGTGATACTGCAGAAGAAATGAAAGAAAGAGTAGTTACTCACCTGTAACAGGTGTTCTCCGCACGGGGGCTCCATCGACATCGATGTCGCCCATATGTGAGGACTGACTTCCTGCTTGGTCCTGGAGAAAGTAGTTACTCACCTGTAACAGGTGTTCTCCAGGAGCAGCGGGAATCAGTCCTCACAACCCTCCTCCTCCCCTGGGAGTTGCAGTTGTACATAGTTTATTTTACCTTTTTGTGTGCTGTTTTTTAGCTATGTCATCAGACTGAGCAAGATGGCATCTTTAGGCGGGAAGGGGACCACGCATGCGTGCAGTATTCCCAAAGGATTTCATATGTGAGCACTGACTTCCTGCTTGGTCCTGGAGAAATATCACTACACCGGGAAGATGTATTACAACTATTTGATAAACTGAAGAGTAGCAAATCACCTGGACCAGACTGTATACATCCAAGGGTGTTGAAAAAACTGAAATATGAGATTGCAGACCTGCTATTAGTAATCTGAACTATCATTAAAATCATCTGTAATACCTGAAGATTGGAGGATTGCCAATGTAACGCCAATTTTAAAAAAGGGCTCCAGGGGTGATCTGGGAAACTACAGACTGGTGAGCCTAATATCAGTATCAGGAAAAATGGTAGAAACCATTATAAACAAAATTACTCAGCATGTAGATAGTCATGGCTTAATGGGAGACAGCCAACATGGCTTTAGACAAGGAAGATCTTGTCTTACTAATCTGTTCTTTTTGAAGGTGTGGATAAACAGGTAGACAAAGGTGAGTCGGTTGATATAGTGTATTTGGACTTTCAGAAAGCCTTTGACACGGTCCTTCATCAGAGACTTTTGGCAAAACTAAAAAGTCGTGGGATATGAGGTGATGTACTATTGTGGATCAGAAACGGGTTAAAAGATAGAAAGCAGAGGGTAGGGCTAAATGGCCAATTTTCCCAATGGAGAAAGGTGAATAGTGGTGTACCCCAGGGATCTGTTCTGGGTCCGCTGCTTTTTGACATATGCATAAATGACCTGGAAAAAGGAATAACGAGTGAGGTTATCAAATTTGAAGATAACACAGAACTATTTAAAGTTGTTAAAACCCAAGAGGATTGTGGAAAATTGCAAGAGGATCTTGATAAATTGGAAGACTGGGCATCCAAATGGCAGATGAAATTTAATGTGGACAAGTGCAAAGTTATGCACCTAGGAAAGAACAACCCAAACTATGGTTACATGATGCAAAGTTCCACATTGGGAACCACCACCCAGGAAAAAGATGTAGGCATCATCGTGGATAACATGTTAAAACCCTCTGCCCAGTGTGCAGCAGTAGCAGCCAAGAGAGCAAATAGAATGCTAGGTATCATAAGGAAAGAAATGGAAAATAAAACAAAGAATATCATAATGCCTCTATTGTTCCATGGTCCGACCACACCTTGAATATTGTGTGCAATTCTGGTCGCCGTATCTTAAAAAGGATATAGCGTTATTAGAAAAGGTACAGAGAAGAGCCACCAAAATGGTAAAGGGGGTGGAAGGATACTCCTATGAAGAGAGGCTAAAACCTTTAGGGCTCTTCAACCTGGAAGAGAGACTGCCGAGGGGAGACATGATAGAGGTCAATAAATTAATGAATGGAGTGGGAATGGGTAAATGTAGATCGATTGTTTACATTATCAGAATATAAAAAAAAGACTGTAATGAAGTTACAGGGTAACCTATTTAAGACTAATAAGAGAAAATAGTTTTTCACTCAATGTGTAATCAAACTCTGGAATTTGTTACCTGATGATGTAGTAAAAGCTGTTAGTGTAGCTGGGTTTAAAAAAAGTACAAGTTTCTGGAGGAAGGGTCGATAAACCATTATTAAAAGGGACCCTGGATATCACTGCTTGACCCAATACAAGCATTGAGGAACCTGTGTCTTTTGGGGAAACAGCTAGGTACTTATGACCTAGATTGGCCACTGTTTGAAACAGGATACTAGGCTTTATGGACCTTGGTCTGACCCAGTATGGCATATCTTATGTTTTTAAGAGGGGTGGAGGACAACTGGTGTCTCCCCCCCCCCCCCTCTGTGCCGCCGGAGGGTGAAAGGCTACGTTGCTGGCATCCAAACCCCTGGGCAGTGCTGGGGTGGGGGCCATGGGTCCTTTCGGCTTGCGATGACCGGTGGGCCCAGACTTGCCTTGTGTCACAGTGGTGGGCACAGGAGTGGATGGGTACGGTGGGTAGTCCCGGTAAGGCAGACCCTTCCGTGGAAAGAATGGCTTCTTAGCCTGTTTCTTTCGGGGAAGAGAGGAGATCTTGCACGAGAGGTGGGTTCAGGCGACAAACTCTGTTTCTATCTCGGTGGTCTTATCCTCCATCGGTTTGCCGAAGAGCTGCTCACCAAGGCATGTTATGTCTAGGAGCTTCTCCTCAACCCACTGCTCCAAGTCCAAAGACTGGAGCCATGCCAGGCGTCAGGCCCCAATGCCAGCGGCTGCCACTCGAGCCAAGGACTCAAATCTATCGTAGGCGGTACAGGAGAGGTATTTCGAGCACTCCGCAACACACTTTAGAAAGGTCCAGAACATGGGAAGGGGTTCGCCCGCTAAGCCCACGGAGAAACCCCCAAGTTCCTTCGCGAGGTCTCGCAAAAACATACCCATGTATAACTGTTATGCCTGAATATGGCAGGAGAGCATGGACTCTTGGTAGGACTTGTGGCCGAGGGTGTCGAGGGCTCTTGACTCCCTGCCCAGCGGAACCGAAGAGTGGGACTTCAGGCTCTTTTGCTTTCTCATAGCAATTCCATCATCATGGAGGTGTGGGGGGTGGGGGGTTTTCATGAACCCAGGGCCAAGCTGGACCCTGTACATTGCGTCGAGGCATTTGCTCACGATGGGGATTGAAGTAAGGGTCTCCAACATACAGAGCAGCAGCCTGGACAGGATGGGGGGGAACCGAAACAGTAAGAGATTCCTGAGGCAGGGACTCGTACTGTAGGATGTCGAGCTCTTCAGCTCGAGGTTCCTCCTCAGCCTGAGTAGCCAGGTTGAGAGCCCGCGCCATATCCCGTACAAAAACCATATGAAGGAGGTGCCCTCAGGAGGCAAACGCCTCTGAAAGGCAGGTGGGGAGGTCCCGCTGGGCGCAGGGTCTCTGGAGAGGTATCTCCGTCTGACTCCCAGTCCGAGAAAACGGTAAACGAACCCGATTTGGGCTGATCGCCCCGTCCAGAAGCCGAGGCCCTGGAGGATCTCACCCCCCGAGGAATGGGAAGGCGAGTGAGACTGACACTGAGGTCCTTGGCTCTCGAGGGTTTCCTTGGCGGATTTTGGTGTTCCCCTCGAGGGTCTCTAGGCGTGGACCAGCGAAGCTGGAAACGAGTGCCTGCTGGGAAGCTATGAACGCAGAAACACTACATTCTAGCGCCAGCATATGAGACTCCCAAGCGGGCGTGGGGCCCTGCGACGCAGACACCGGGGTCACTGGGTCAGGCATCGATGAAGCGGGAGAGTCCTCGCCGAGATAGCCCTCAGGAGACCTGGCGCCATTGCCCGGGGTCTCCTAGTCTGTACAGGGTACCTTACGAGGCCCCTCCTTGTCCGACTCTCTGGAACACCGAGGTGGGCTAACCGACCGAGTGCGGGAGTGCTCATGCTTGTCGGGAGCCCCCAACAGTGACTTTGAGGTCTCCTCATGCCGCTCCACTTCAGGGAACCCCTGGTCACAGTGCCTTCTTGAGCGCAGAGCCAGGGTGGGAGATCCCACCGGCAGACACACGACCAAGGGCGCCACCAGGGATTCCGAGGCAGCCTTATGGAAAATATCCTCCAACTTCTGCTTACGGCTGAGCAGGGCTTTTGAGGACATCTTCTTATCAAGCAAACAGAGCTCTGGATCATGGTCGGATCAGAGACACCACAGACAGCAGTCATGGGTGTCCGTAAGTGACATCTATCGCATCTTGGAGCATCTATTGCATTTTTTTAATCAGATGGCAATCGGGGCAATAAAGGCCTCCGCGAGGTCGAAGATCCACGTGGCCAGCGGTTAGGAGAAAAAAAGGGCGCAATACCCACTAACAACAAAAAGGTAGGAAAAAAACATCCCCTAAGCTCAAGGAAGGACGGGTAGAGGACCGGTGCAACCAGAAAAATAGTGGGCCAGTAGGCCGAAAAACGAAACATTTTCCAAGGGACGAGGACATGCGTCATCCGTGGAAAAAAAAAGGAGACTGAGCAAGATGGCACCCTTGGGCGGGAAGAGGACCACGCATGTGTGGCAGCAATCCCAAAGGCTTTTTTTGAAAGCTGGGGAATTGCTCCGCGCGGGCTCCGTTGGTGCCAACATCACCCATAAGTGAGGATTGACTTCCTGCTTGTTCCTGGAGAAGCAAAGATTCAAAAAGAGGAGGAAATAGCCAATGCAGTTAAATGGGTGGATGAGACATTTTTCAGATATCTTAGTGAGAAGAGGAAAGGCAAAAGTAATACTGTCAGACTCAAGGGTGAAGGGGAGGAATATGTAGAAGCTGAAGAGGATAAAGCAGAATTGCTTAACACATATTTCTGTTCTGTGTTCACAGATGAAGAACCAGGAGCAGGACCTCAGAAAACACCCACAAACAAGAATAGAAGCGAGGGGCATCCTGAACAAGTTTCAGAAGACTGTGTTTGTGAGAAACTAGCTAAACAAAGTAGACAAAGCGATGGGACCGGATGGGATACACCCTAGAATACTGAGGGAACTCGGGGACGTTCTAGTAGCTCCACTGACTGACCTATTCAATACCTTGCTGGAGATGGGAGTAGTGTGAAAGGACAGTAGAGAGGCACATGTGGTCCCTTTACACAAAAGCGGAAGTAAGGATGTGGATGAAAAGTAAAGGCGGGTTAGTTTAACTTCGGTGGTGAGTAAATTATTGAATGTGCTGCTGAAAGAGAAAATAGTAAGGTTTCTGAGTCCAGCGAATTACAGGATCCAAGGCACATCAGAGGCAGGTCTTGTCAGACAAATCTGATTGATTTCTTTGAGTGGGTGACCAGGGAGTTGGACCGAGGGAGAGCTCTAGATGTGGTGTATTTAGATTTCAGTAAAAACTGACACCATTCCTCACAGGCGACTTATAAACAAACTGAGCACCACAGGGATGGACCCTAAAGTTACTGCTTGGGTTAGAAATTGATTGAGTGGGAGGCGACAAAGGGTACAGGTAAATGGAGCTCACTCTGAGGAGAAGGTGGTTACCAGTGGTGTGCCCCAGGGATCTGTCCTTGGTCTGATTCTTTTTAACATCTTTGTTAGTGATATAGTATAAGGGCTGTCAGGTAAAGCTTGCCTCTTTGCGGATGATACCAAAATCTGCAAAAGAGTAGACACCCAGGAAGGTGTAGATAATATGGGGAGGGATTTAGCTAAGCTTGAAGAATGGTCTAGAATTTGGCAGCTGAGATTTAATGTTAAAATATGCAATTTCATGCATTTGGGCTGCAGCAATCCAAGGGAGCGATATAGTATAGGAGGTAAAGTACTATCCACTAAAGAGCAAGACCTAGGTGTGATCGTGTCTGATGATCTTAAAGTAGCTAAACAGGAAGAGAAAGTGACGGCAAAAGCTAGAAGGATGTTTGGGTGCATAGGGAGAGGAATGGCCAGCAGAAAAAGGAGGTGATAGTGCCTCTGTAGAAGTCTTTGGTGCGACCTCATTTGGAGTATTGTGTGCAATTCTGGAGACTGCACCGTCAAAAGGATATAAACAGGCTGGAGTCTGTACAGAGGGTGGCTACTAAAATGGTTAGTGGTCTTCATTATAAAGCATATGAGGACAGATTTAAGGATCTTAATATGTATACCTGAGAAGAAAGGTGGGATAGAGGTGATACAATTGAGACATTTAAATACCTCCGTGGAATAAATGCACAAGAGGAGAGTCTCTTTCGATTGAAAGCAAGCTCTGCTACCAGGGGACAAGGGATGAGGGTGAAAAGGGATAGATTCAGGAGTGATATGCAGATAGTTTTTTACGGAAAGAGTGGTGTATCCATGTAATAGTCTTCCAGTGGAGGTGGCAGAGATGAGGAGAGTATCTGAATTCAAAGAAGTATGGGACAAACAGAGGATCTCTAAAGAAAAAAAGGGGAATGTTGTAGTGGTTGATATGGAAGGACAAACTATGCAGGCCATGTGGTCTTTTTCTGTTGTCATGTTTCTATGTTTAGGTCCCAAGTTATTGTGGGCTAGCGAACTGAGGGTCAGAGGTTAGCCAAGTCTTTCAGGAACAGCAAGACCAGCAGGTGTTTGGAAATGGAATGGTCGTCGGGGCAGTCACGATACACCACTAATGGAAGCAGTCTTGAGTCCCGTATTGACGAGTGTGATGAGATACTGAAGGACCAGTGGGACAGGGCAGAAGGGATCTTGCTCTATCAAGGTGCACTGGGAGTCAAATTGCTTTCTTTTGAATCCATACCTCTTTCATAGATGGTCGTCTTGTGGCCAAGTTAAACTGTTGTACTTCCAGAGTGAGGTAGAGGGAGGACAAAGTCATCCTCTTAACATCCTAGCAGTTAGGGTAAAAGTTGATTGGTTGGGGTGGAGGGTGCAGCCACCATCCTGGGTGATTAAGTCTGGTACTTGCAGTAGCCCGATAGATGGATACACAGTTAGACAATGCAATTTTATGGGAACCACAATTGTCTCTTCCAGTGAGGAGGCAATTTAGATTACTGTCGCTTGGTCACAGATTATCTTCTGGATGGTCTTGATGATCAGCGGGATGGGGGTGGGGGTATATATATAGGATTAGATGGGTGCTCCAGTGTATTTTGAATGTGCCTGGTACCATGCTGCATATGGAAGGGCATTTGGAGCAGAAGCTAGTACATTTTATATTGGGGGTTTTTTCCTGACAAACAGATCCATATTTGGTTTGCTTCACCACTAGAAGAGCAAGGACATGATACAAAGGGGCAGGGGGAGTTGAGGAATCTTCGTGTGGGTCCAGCTGCCAGATGAGACTGTCTGCTAGTTGATTGTGTTTGTTGGCTACGTAGGTTTGCTTGTAGGAGTTATCCTCTGGACAAAACGAAGGTCCAGATCTTGTGGGCTTTCCTGAAGAGGGCCAGGGAACCCATGCTACCCTGTTTATGTAGAACATGACACCCTGTGATCTGTCTGTCTATCAGGGGGACCTTGTTCATTATCCAGGAGCTGAATGCCATAAGCACATTTCTGATCACTCAAAGCTCCATTAGGTCGATGTGGCATCTGTGCTCCTTGGAAGACCTTTTGTGTGTACAGTAGATGCATAAGGTAGGAATCCCAGCTCCTTTGGATGCGTCCATAGAGATGACAAGATGGTGGCAGTTGTTGAAACAGTCTGCTCTGAAAGAGGTTGTCTTGGCCCATCCAGTCATCCAGATAGGGGACGCAATTAGTCAGGTGTATCTTGACCCATCAGGACCTCTCTCCTTCCTCTCTACCTGTATCTCCTGATTTGCATTCTGTTCTACTCTCCCTCTCCAATGGCTTCACATCACTATGTGTTCCTGATGTTAACTCTCACTAATCTTTTCCCTTCATTTAATCATTCCCTTCATGGCCCTACTATTCATTAACCCTCTTTACTGTCCCCACCTCCCCTGCCCTTTTTTCTTCTTCGTTATCATCTGCCCTTGAGCTTCACCATTTTCTTCCTCTCATTCAGCCATCTCCACTGTCACTGAGGGAACCTCATCCTCTCTCCCTAGTTCTCTCCTGCTCATCCTTCTCTCATCTGAAGATATCAATCCCAACCCTGGCCTCCCTAGACATTTTTAACACTCCCAAGGCAGATCAATACAAAACCTCTGAAATCTGGTTCATATCCCTCTCCTTTTTCCCTCACCCTGTGGAATGCACAGTGTCTCCAATAAACTTGCCTTCATTCATGACCTCTAATACTTTGCATCTCCTGGCTCTTACTGAAACTTGGCTTTTCCCTGAAGACTCTGCTTCAGTCACTGCCCTCTGTCATGAAGGCTACCTATTTTCCAAGTCACCTTGGCCCATTGACTGTGGTGGTGGTGTTGGGTTTCTACTCTCAGTCATGCCAATTTCAACCCTTCCTGCCTCCGTTTAATTCCTTTGCTTCCTTTGAAGTCCATACCATCCACCTATTTAACTCCACTACCTCTACGGGTAGCTGTCATTTATAGACCCCCTAACAAGTCCACCTCTACCTTTTCTCACGGACTCCTGGCTCTCCTCCTTTCTGGATGCATCTTCCCTTATTCTTGGGGATTTTAACATCCACATTGATGACCTTTCTGACCCTTATGCCATAAAGCTTATTTCCCTAACCACCTCATTCATCCTCCAGTTGTGCTCTACCACTCCTATTCACAAGCATGCCACTGCCTTGACCCCATTTTCTTCTCCCTCAAACTCCTCCAGCTTAGTTCTTCCCTTATCGGACCATCACGTGCTAATCTTCACTCTTAGCCATTCCCCATCCTGGTCTCCTCCGATCTCCACCAACATGTTTAGGAATCTTCACACTATTGACTCTTCAGCTCTTTTCACTGCTGTCTTATCACCACTATGTTATCTGAGTCTGTTGATGAGACAGTATCTTCCTATTACACTATACTCCCATGCATTTGCTCCTCCCATTCCATGCCCTGTGAGGCATACTGTATCTCAACCCTTGCTATCCTCTCAATAACCCGCTACTTACGCTCCTGAGCCCGCTCAGCTTAACACGTTTGGCTTAAATCACATATCCTTGCTGACCATCTGTATTACTAATTAAAAATTTATTTGGATCAGCAAGGAAATTGAACTTTTAAGCCATGCTGCATGTGAGAAATCAAACCATGCTGAGTCAGTTTGCTAGCCCAGAGATCGAAGCTGTATTTGCAGTCTGGTGAGAATTGCTTACACATCAGAATTCTTATCATCTGGTCCTTCTCCTAACAAATGCAAATGTCCTAGGAAAGGAGACAGCATTCTTTTCCTGGCCTTTGAACAATTCTCTTGGCCAATATAGAAACATTTGCCTAGCCAATGTAGACAAGATAAGAATTCATCAATTATAATGTAGAAGCTTTGAGCTGCTTCTAAAACCATGGGGGGTGTCTCCCTTGACAGGAAGATGCTGGGAGATTAGGGAGGAGTCCTTCTCCTAGCAAACATATGGAGACCCATTAGAGAGGACAAAAGAAGCCTGCCCGGAAATCAAAGTTTGGAAAGGGACTGGTCAAGCAAAGGTGGATGGGGTGGAGAGTATCTGTGGCGAGAAACTCATGTGTGAGGGCTAGCTGCAACACATTTGTGCCTATATAAGTACAGAGAAAATCCAGAACAGACAGAGCGTAGATCTGCTTGGCCAGGCATGAAGAATCCCAGACTGTCCCCAGTTTCTCGCTGAGCGCTCCCAGCTGATGTGTAAAGGACTGTATGACAAGTTTGGTGAAGTATTCTTTGTAACTAGCTGCACTATCTCATAACTCTTTCAGTGAAGTATTATTCTTCTGTAATTAACTGCATTAGCTATTATTCTAATTGCATTCTAGTTATCTTTTCTAACTACTCTTGTGTAACTAAGAGAATTACTTGCCTTTCTGAATAAGTATCCTTGCTTTGTTTGTAAATAAACTGCACGTCTTCATTACAAGGTGTTAGCCTTTGTTGTAGTAAGACACCACCTACATTTCAAATTCATACTAACCTCTTTTCAGTCAACCATAGCACTCGCCAATCAATAGTACTATGTCCATCTAACTCTCTTTCCTCCGACCCTTGCAGTCTCTTTGCTATGCTTAACTCTCTCCTCCCTTTTCTACCCAGACCTTGGCTGGCTATTTCCATGACAAAGTCCAAAAGATTAGCTTTGAATTCCCCACAGGTTCACGTCCCCCTCCCCTTCTTCAATATCCCAAATCCTTCCCTCATGCTCGTCTTCCTTTTCTGAAATCATTGAGGAGGAAACTGCAAAATTTCTCTCCTCCTCCAAATTAACTATCTGCTCCTCTGATCCCATTCACATGTCTACTAAGCTCTGTCTTATCCACAGTCATCTCTTCCATCTGTCATATCCTTAACCTATCGCTTTCCACTGCAACTGTTTGCGCGGCCTTCAAGCATGCTTTGGTCATACCTCTCCTCAAAAAGCCCTCACTAGACCCTGCCTTTACTTCCAACTATCAGCCTCTCTCGCCTCTCTCTCTTTCCTCCCCTTTGCTTCAAAACTAGTTGAACAAGAGGTTCACTGCCACAGTCTTGACTTTTTCTCTCAAGCCTTTTTGGATGCACTGCAGTCTGGCTTTTGTCCTCTACATGCCACAGAAATGTCTCTTGCCAAAGTCTCCAGTGACTTGTTCCTCACCAAATCCAAGGGCCTTTACTCTATTCTCATCCTTCTTGACCTTTCTGCTGCCCTTGATACTGTTGATCACCATCTTCTTCTAATATCCTGTCCTCACTTGGATTTAGGGGCTCTGTTCTGTCCTTGTTTTCTCATCTCTCCCAGCACACTTTTAGTGTATGTTCTGCTGGATCCTCCTTTACTGCCATCCCGCTTTCAGTTGGTGTACCTTAGGGCTCTGTCTTGGGACCTGTACTTTTCTCTCTCTACACTCAATTTCTTAGTGCACTTATTTCCTTTCATGGTTTTCAATACTATCTTTATGCTGACTCCTCTCAAATCTACCTCTCTGCATCTGAAACCTCTCCAGGAATCCAGGCCCAGATCTATGCCTGCTTATCAGACATTGCTGCCTGGATGTCTCACTGCTGTTTGAAACTGAACATAGCCAAAACTGAGCTCTTTATCTTTCCCCCTAAACCCACCTCACCCCTTCCCTATTTCTGTGGAGGACACTAGAATCCCCCTTTTCCCTGTTTGCTCAGCTTGCAACCTTGGGGCATCTAACTCTACTCTCTCTTTCTCTGGGCACATCCAATAGATGGCTAAAACCTGCTGCCTCTTTCTACTCACTAGTCACCTCTCGCCTTGATTATTGTAATCTGCTCCTCGCTGGTCTCTCTGAATGTTTTTCATGTTTATTTTGTTCCTGATTAACCACCCTTCATAATAACAGAGCAGTGTACAAACTCTAAAACAAGCTAAAATAAACTAAATTAAAACAGGAAAGAGGTAAAACATCCATTCATTGTGAGGTGGAGGACGACAGGGTAGAACAAGGGGGGGGCGTGGGGGGGAAGAGGACAGGGAGTAAGAGACAAGGTTTAAGAGGGAGGAAAATTATGGGCTATGTTAAAGAGATGGGTCTTTAGGAGAAATCTGAATTTGGGGCATGTGGATTCCAAGTAGAGGGCAGAGGGACGTGCATTCCAAGAGGCTGGTGCAAGAAAGAAAAAGATGGAGGAGCAAGTAGACCCAGCAAGCCTGGGTTGCTGAAGAGAGGTGCAGGCGATTAGCATGGATGCTACGAAGGGTACAGTGATGGTAGTGAGGGAGCAGGTGGTCAGAGGTAGCAGGGGAAAACTGAATGGAGAGCACAATGCACTAGGGTAAGGAGCTTATATTGCAGATGTTCAATGGGAAGTCAATGATACTGGATTAGAAGTGGAGAGATGTGGCCATATTTGGAAGTATGGGCGAGGATGCGAATTGCAGTATTTTGAATTAGCTGTAACCAGCGTAATTGGTACTGTGGAAGACCAAGGAAAATGACATTAGTCTAACCAAGAAATAATGAGCGATAGGAGGATGGTGAGAGCAGAGGGGGAGAGAAAAGGGCAGATAGTATGTATTTGGTGCATTGCAAGAAAAGAGCGATGGATCAGGGAAGAAAGGTAAGCCTGGAAAGAATCTAAAGTAATCCCTAGGTATCGGAATGTATCAACCAGGGGGATCATAGCACCAGGAAGAGAGGGGACCAAAGCTGGGGGAGAGCTACCAAAGGTAAACCAAAGTGCTGCAGACTTGTTTGGAATTATATGTAGAAAATTATCTGAAAACTAGGTGGAAATGGCCAAGAGACAAGCATTTAAAGCTGAGAGGTTCAGAGATAATGGACTGGTGTGATGAAGGAGTATGTCGTCAGCATAGTAGTGTGCAGTGATATGTTGTTGAACCAAGAGTGCGAGAGAGGTCAGAAAGATATTGAATAAAAGAGGGGCCAAGACAGAACCTTGGGGGACGCCACAAAGGAGGGGCCGAGAAGAGGAGGAACAAAAAGCCAGACACCAAGAAGGACCTATAAGTGCATTCATTCTACGGCTCCTCACTACCTTTCCTCTCTTATCTCACTCTACACCCCTCCTTGGGAACTCTGCTCCTCTGGCAGATCCCTTTTATTGCCCTTCTCTGCCAATGCCAAGTCCAGCTTTTGTTCAATCAATCTTGCTGCGCCATATGCCTGGAACAAACTACCCGAGTCTGTGCATCGGGTCCCTTCTCTAGCTCTATTCAAATCCAGGCTAAAAACCTACCTCTTTGAAGTCACTTTTAGATCCTGATGTTCCTTACTCTCTTGTTTACCACTTATGTGTATCTTACCATACTCTAGTCCCCAGTTTAACTATACATTTTGTCTGGATTAGATTGCAAGTTCTGATGAGCAGGGACTGTGTCTTACATCTATATGTACAGTGCTGCGTACGCCTTGTAGCGCTATACAAATCATTACACAGATACACTACCAAAAAACTGCCTCCAGTTTTGCAACTGATTCCTATAGATTTTGGGGTGCTGAATCCAGGAAAAATAGCCAAAATGTTCCATCACGTCACGTTTTCTTGCAAAATTAGATTTCTTACCCATATAAGGAATGTTCACATAATTTCTTTTTAGCCGACTGCAGTTTATTTTCTTGGCCCAAAATAGAGGTTGTAATGGTTAACTAACTAGAAACACTCCCTCATGATATTTTAGAGTGTTTTGTATTCATTTTATACATTAACAGGACAATTGGAAGGCGGGGGGCTAAATCCAGTACTCGCGCTGGCGCATGTTCTTTCCTGTTCGCCTCGCCTCGTTCGCTCGCTCAAACACGGTGGTTGCGACATGAACGTTCCTGTCAAATTTCAGTTTCTTGCAAGTTCATTATTACCTTTTGTTTGCTCAGTCGTAATCCAGCTTTATTCCGAAGTGGTTCACTACAGTTGTAGTTTGCAGTGCTGTGATGGCTCACAGAGCCAGAGGTTGCGTCAACTCTCCGGACAGTTTTTGTTTTATTTGTGGGGAATATACCGTGAAAAAGCGGCAGAGGAACATTTCTGCATTTATTAAAAAAGTATATTTCGCCTATTTCGGTTTGAAGTTAGGCGATCAAGACAAACCGTGGGCTCCTCACAAAGTGTGCAAGACATGTGAGGAAGATCTACGCTTATGGATGAAAGGTAAAAAACAAGCATTTTGTTTCGGAATACCTATGATGTGGCGTGAACAAAGAGACCACAGCAGTGACTGCTATTTTTGCTCTTGCATTGTGAAGGGATACAACTTAAAAAATAAGAACGTAATAAGTTACCCCAACCTTCCCTCAGCAATTAGGCCTATGCCTCATAGCAACGAAGTACCTGTGCCTGAACCACCAAAATCTTTGGATCATATTTGTGTGGACGGTTCTGATCATGATGAGACTCATCAGATGGCTTTTCCCGATGAGTCCAGTACTTCCGAGTTTGAAACTGAACCAGATACGAAACCTGAACTTTTCTCTCAAGCTGAATTGAATGATTTAGTCCGGGATTTAGGACTCCCAAAAGATGCTGCCCAACTGCTAGGTTCTCGGCTTAAACAGAAAAATCTATTGTCACCAGGAACAACTTTTTATTGGTACCGCAACCGCGAGACACAATTTTTGAAGTATTTCAGCAAAGAGGAAGATTTGGTATTTTGCAACGATATATACGGAGTGATGGAAAAGTTTAAACTCAAGTATGATCCTGCTGAATGGCGGCTGTTCATTGATTCGTCAAAAGACAGCATAAAAGGTGTTCTTCTTCATAATGGCAACACATTCGCTTCAGTTCCTATTGCTCACTCTGTTATTCTCCAAGAAAAATACGAGAATTTGGCCCGGATTCTTCAGAAGATTCATTATGATGAGCATAAGTGGATGATTTGTGGAGACTTTAAAATTCTATCCATGCTATTAGGGCAGCAATCCGGTTTCACCAAATATCCCTGCTTCCTTTGCTTGTGGGATAGCCGGGCCCGCGACCTACACTGGGGGAAAAAAGACTGGCCAATTCGGGAGTATTTGAGACCCGGTGAGAAAAATGTTCATGAGAGCTTGGTACCTCGTGATAAAATTCTATTACCACCTCTCCACATTAAGTTGGGTCTCATTAAGCAATTCATCAAGTCCATTCCAAAAGATGGTGAGTGCTTTCGGTACCTTTGCTCAAAGTTCCCCCGACTTTCTGAAGCAAAGCTAAAGGAAGGAGTGTTTGTTGGCTCTGATATAAGGAAACTCATTTCAGATGGAGCATTCGCTGAAACGATGTCTGAGAAGGAAAAAGAAGCCTGGGATTCCTTCAAGGATGTTGTTCTCAAATTCTTGGGGAACAGGCGGGATGAGAACTATAAGGATATTGTTGCCAGGATGCTCAATGCCTTCAAAGAACAAGGCTGTAACATGAGCCTGAAAGTCCATTTCTTGCACTCCCATGTGAACTACTTTCCCGAAAACTTGGGGGCGTACAGTGAAGAACAAGGTGAAAGGTTTCACCAGGACATCAAGGACGCAGAGAGAAGGTACCAAGGAAGATGGAACACCACTATGAGGGCTGATTTCTGCTGGTTGCTGCTGCGGGAAACCCCAGATGAAAAATACGCCAAGCAGCGCACCAAGAGAAGCATTTGGGGGAAGAAGAAACGGGCCCACCAGGAGATTGATTGACCCAAGAATGACTTTAAAATCTAAACTGTGTTGACAAATATCGTGTTTTTACTAAACTTTGAAATAAAAATTTGCTAGTTATTACCACAGTGTCGGATCTCATTTATTAGAATTTTATTTTCACACCATCGGGTGTTTGTCTTCATGTATTCCAATGGTGCGGTTTGCGTTTTCTATTCTTACATACATACCTGTACAACATTTTTTGCACATTTCTTTGCTTTGCTTTGTGTCTAACCTCGCTCTTATATGCTCAATGTTTGTGCACATGTATGTGGCTGTTTTAAGTGCAGACAATTTTGCTACCATCACAGTGTGTTTTGTTGACATTACTCTATTCTTATGTGCTGCCTTATTACAATTTTCTTTATTCTTATTTGAATAACTACTAAACAATTAGTATAAAGAATTCATCCAAGAAACTTTTATCTCGATCGCACTCAATCTGAAACGTTCACCTCAAACTGCTAACCCAATGTAGCAAAAAATCTGTACGTGATGGAGCAAATTGGTTACCAGATTTGGATTCAGCGCACCAAAAAACGTAAAAATCAATCGAAACATTAGAGGCAGTTTCAAAAAAAAATTTTTTAGTGTACCTGTGTTATTAGTAGTAGTGGTAGGGAAGGAGCATATCCCTATTTTGTAGAGGTGTGCAGCCACCACTGCAACGCAAAGACTCTCAGGGCTGGAGAAAGGTCAAAAAGGAGAACGCTATATTGGTAGTGACTGTCATACTGAGACGTGCAGGTACTCCCTGTGTGTGCTGGGTGGATCGGAATGTGAGTGTATGCATCCTGGAGGTCCAGTGAGGCAAGCCAGTCATTGCTTTTCCAGAGTGGTAGAATGGACTCCCAAGAGTAAATACAAAACCTCTCCTTGTGAATGAACTTGTTGAAGCAGTGCAGATAGAGGATGGGGTGAATGCTCCATCTTCTTGGGGATCAAGAAGTACCTGAAGTAAAAGCTGTGGTTGATCGTGTTGGGAGAAACCGGCTCTATGGCCCAGGCTTCCAAGAGGGTATAGATATCTGTCATTATGGTGCATCGGGGTTTTGCTGGAAGGGAAAACAGATTGGCGTGGTGTTATGGAGAATCTGATGCGGTATCCTTCACTGATGATATCCAGGACCCATTTTCTGCCATGATCTACCTCCAGACATCCCTGAAAAATGAGGTACCCCCCCCCCCCAACTGTGGACTCGCATGGCCCAGGTAGTCAAAAAAGAGGGGAGAGGGAGTCTGCTTTTGCTGTCTGCATTCCCTCTGGCACAATTTCTGCTGGTATAGTTGGTGGTAGGGTGGCTGGTGCTTGGAGATTTGTGGCTGCCACTTTTGAAAGAAGTTATAGCATTGTAGTGAGGAGTAGGATTGGTGGAACTCTGATCTTTATGAGGCTTGGAATGTGGTGCAGTGGTTCTTGGCACACTTTCCCAATTCTCGTGTTCATTTTCAGGCGAACAAGATTGGAGTGAGAACAAGAGTCTTTGGTACGCTTCATAGATGACCTGATGATAGATTGGGGAGGTATTTGAATTCTGTTAAACCTTGGATCAAGCTGTACTTGGTATTTGAACTTGAGCTTCCTGAGAGGTAGGTGGTCTCTTTTACTATACTATCCAGAAGATGCTTCTGTACTGCTATCACTACCAACCATCTGGGGGTGTCCAGGTATTTGAGTACCCCCCCTAGGATCTCATTCTTGGGGTCTGGTGTGTTGACTGAAGATAGTGAGAAGTGGTATGCCAGTTTCTGAAAGAACTTGGCATATGTCAAGTCTTCCAGTGGTGAGGATGGTTGTAATGATGGAGAGATGACTGCAACTGGATGCTGAGCAAATCAGATCACTTTTAGTTGTTCTGTCATACTATCTGTGGAGCTCTGGGTGGCTGTTTCCTCCCCTTCGCTGTCTGTTAGGGTCTCTGGTGAGAACAATGGAAGTGGAGAGTGCAGGGGAGACAGCGAGCGAATTTCTGGAAGGCGGCCATCGCATGGATTCGACAGTAGCTGTATTCACCCCTTTCATCGATAGCGACATGTGCAGCAACATAATTCTGGTCGCCGTATCTTAAAAAGGATATAGCGTTATTAGAAAAGGTACAGAGAAGAGCCACCAAAATAGTAAAGGGGATGGAAGGATACTCCTATGAAGAGAGGCTAAACAGGTTAGGGCTCTTCAAACTGGAAAAGAGACGGCTGAGGGGAGATATGATAGAGGTCTAGATAAAGGTCTATAAATTAATGAATGGAGTGGAACAGGTAAACGTAGATCGATTGTTTACGTCATCAGAATATAAAAAGACTAGGGGATATGCAATGAAGCTACAGGGTAACCTAATTAAAACTAATTTAAGAGAAAATATTTTTTCACTCAACATGTAATCAAACTCTGGAACTCTGTTAGTGTAGCTAGGTTTAAAAAAGGTTTGGACAAGTTCCTGGAGGAAAGGTCCATAAACCATTAAAAGGGACCCGGGATATCACTGCTTGACCCCATACAAGCATTTGAGGAACCTGCGTCTTTTGGGGGAAACCTCAAGATACTTATGACCTAGATTGGCCACTGTTGGAAACAGGATACTGGGCTTGAAGGACCTTGGCCTGACCCAGTATGCATATCTTATGTTCTTACGAGATTCACAAAAGTGGTGGACAGCAGCACACTAGTGGGTGCAAGTGTCAGAGGGAGGGTTTCTCCGGTGCTGCCAGCATTGTGGCATGTTGAGTGAGTGCGCTCCAGTGGGGATGAGTTGCTGATGCAATCGTACTTCCTTACGGGGCTGATGGAGCAATGCCTTTTCCTGTGTCTCCTAATCCTACTAGATGAGTCACTGGAGCTGTTTCTGCCTCTTCTGCTGCAGCTATGTCGGACTTTGTGTCCATTGTGGCTTCCCATCTGGTCTCTGCCCTTTTTGCTGCTGTGCCTTTGGCTGCTTTGGGTCTGGGGGGAGCAAATGCTGCCTTGTCTTAGAATTAAGGGGGCAGGACATAGGAGGTTCCCCAGCACCAAGCAGGTGTTTCCCCATCAATGCAGTGAGTCATTGATGTCAAGGCTGCACTGCCATAGTGCTGGGGGGTAGGTGGAGCTTCCTTTGGTGGGGCCAATCTGGCACCATGGAGATCTGGCAGGATCAAGGCCAGGGGAGAAACTGAGCCAGTCACAGATGCACCATCAAGAGCCAGGTCTGTGGACTGCGCAGGTTGAGCTACTGCTGCAGGAGCTGTCACAGATGCTATTGCTGACACCGGACTAGGGATGGAGGTCTTGGGTGGCATATCCAATGCTGTGGAGGAATTGGCAGTGCTTAGCATGCGAATCCTGTTGGTCTTTTGCTTCTTCTTAGCCATGTGGAATCCAACAGCTTAGATGAAAAAGGTGGCTTGATCCTGGTATACTGCGGGGGCAGCTGAGGTGGCGATTTTGCTTGCAGACAGGGACTCAGAGCATGGCTATAGGAATGTCTAGCCCAAGGGGAACATCCATGCTCACTGGAGGCAGTCCTCCATGTGGTAGACTGCTCTCAGGTACTGTAAATATCTGTTGAGTAAGTTGGTACTATTCATTTTCTTGCTGCACTTGGGGCAGTTCTCGAAGCCCGGCTTTGGATGCGCTCATCTCTGTATTTGAAATCTTTCTTCTCTTCATTTTTTGTATGAAACATGGAGAGCTGGAAATTTCATCCTCTGGGCAAAGACAAAGTGGTGAAACTGGACCAAGGAGGGGCAGGCCAAGGTGGTAGGGGTACATGGAGAAGAACTTCCATTCATGGTGCGGTTGGATGACGTCATCAGTGTGTGGTGGACTCATCCTGTTTGTCCATATACGTAGAATGCTGTCCTAAGTCACCCTGTACACTGAAGTAACCGCCACCAAAAATAATTCCTTCCAGGTCAAAAATTTCAGAAAACAGGTACTATTAGCTGTGTGAGAACCACACTGAGGTCCCAAGGCAGTGGGCAGCTTATAAGGAGGTTTCAGAAGTAGGCTCTACATGAAGCAAACTATTAGGGACTGCATAGAGATAGGTTTACCGTTTATATCATGGTGATAAGCTCTGAATGCAGCAAAGTGAACTTTTACAAAGTTGGACCTGAGTCCACACTCTGATAGGTATAGAAGGTATTCAGGCAGTGTTGTGTGGGACAGGCAAAAGGATCTGCAGAGCGCTCCTCATATCAAACAGCAAACCTCTTCAACTTGAAAGAATAAGATTCTCATTCAGGCCCTCCAGGAGGCCAAAAAGACATTGGTGACACCAGCTGGCAGATTATGTGCTCTCATTGCTAGCCTCTCAATATCCAAGCTGTGAGAGGTCACAGGACTTGATGTTGGGATGTAGAATTGCTTCATTCTCCTCAGAACAGATCTGGTGCTTGCCTGAGCCATATTGGATCCCAAATGGAAGGTTCCAAAAGTAGAGGAAACCATTGCTGCCTGGGCCAATAAAGAGCAATGAGAATAATTGTACCTTTGTCTGTTTTGAGCTTCAGGAGGGTCTTGGCAGTGAGAGATAATGAATGATATGCATACAGCAGACTGCCTCCCTCCAATCAAGAAGGAAAGCATCAGAAGTTAGTTTGCTGTGTGGACCTCACTCTGGAGCAGAAATGGTCTGCCTGGGCATTCTGAGGAGTTGTGAAAAAAGTCTATTGAAGGGGGACGCACTGTGTAACATCCCTGTCTAGGGTCCATTTAAGAGGCTGAAGAACTCAGCTCAGTCTGCCAGTGGTACTGTTCACTAAGTAAATGGCTCTCAACCCCATCCCATGAGATGGCGAAATTCCACAAACTGACTGTTTCCCAGTACAGGAGATATGACGCTGCTCTCCCTGCTTGTTAATGTAAAATCACAGCTACCTGATTGTTGGTCCAAATCGGAACAATTTGGGTTGACAGATCTTTGAAAGTCCTTAGAGCTTAGCCCAAGAAATTTATCAGGCTGAGACTTTCTTGGAGGGACCAAATTCTCAGAGTGTGGAACCCAACAAGGTGAGCTCCCCATCCTAGTTTGGATGCATCTATCATCAGTAACTTTTGTGGAATAGGAATTTGGAAGATCAGATCTTTTGCAAAATTCTTTTGATTCATCTACCAGGACAGCGACCAAATGAATGGAACGGTGACTGACAAATGTCTTCGAGATTTCCTGTGGCTTGTGACCACCGAGTACTCGGGGTCCATTGAGCATGTCTCATATTCAAATGCACCAAAGATGTTAAATGCACTGTTCAGGCCACATGGCCTAGTAATGCTAACATGATATGAGCTGAAATCAGACGACTCATTTGAGTCTCCCACATTATTGCTGTCAGTCCAGATAGTCTGTCATGTGGGAGTAAAGTTCTCACCTGAGTCATGCCGAGCAGAGCTCGGATGCATTCCAATCAATGGGTGGGATAGAGGTAGTAAAATAATTGACTACAAACCCTAGTACTTCCAGCACCCAATTGGCGATTTGTGCTGATTTTAAAACTCCCTCCGGAGTGGTGCTCTTATACAGCCAAATATCCAAGTAGGGGAAAACGTACAAGCACAGCCTGCATTGCAACCCAGCTACTACGGCAAGGCATGTGGTAAAGACACTTGAGACTAACGTGAGGCCAAAAGGCAGAACGTGGTACTGGAAATGCAGCTATCCTACCACAAATCTGAGACACTTTCTGTGACTGGGATATATCTGTATGTGGCTATACAGATCCACTAGATCCAGAGAGCATAGACAGTCTCCTTTTTGAAGATAAGGGAGCAGGATGCCGAGAGAAATCATTCTGAACTTTTCTTTGACCAAATGTTTATTCAGATCTCTTAGGTCTAGAAATGGGATGGCATTGCCCTATCTTCTTGGTGAGCAGGAAATACCTCAAATAAAACCACCATCCTTCTTACTCTGGTGGAACAAGTTCAATCGCAAGATCTTTCTGAAGAATGGTGACTTCCTGAAGTAGTTCCTGATGATGAGAATTTAAGAATGGAAACCTCAGAAGGCAATTTGGAGGAAGATCAAATAAATGCAATTTGTAGCCACTTTGGATAATTTTTAAGACCCAAGTGTCGGATGTTAAAAAGGAGCCACCTTTGAGAAAAAAAAAAAAAGAGTGAACCTCCCTCCTACAGTGGAGTCCTCCACTGAGGCTACATGAAGAGTGGCTGCGCTCCACAGAAACCATTCAAAACCCCAGCTGAGGAGCAGACTGGGCCTTCTCTTGCTTCAGATGTGCTCAGAGTCTGCTTAGATTGAGAATAGTGAGAACAAGGGAAGTACATGTGTCTGAGAGTAGTAGGTCTTTCTCTGATTACTTCCTTGATACCTCCTGTGGTAGGAGGCCAGCTCAGACATGTGGCTTGAGAGATTTAGAAGAGTGATGTACTGCTTTTTGATGACGATAGCTTTCTCTTTGACTATCTCCAAAGAGATTCTCTCCATAGCACGGTAAGTCAGCAAGTTTGTCCTGAAAAGACTGTTGGAGGTCTGAGACCCGGAGGCAGGAAAGTTTCCGGCTGCAGAAGCTCTTGACACTGTATCAAAGATGACATAAGTCACTCGGACCATGAGCTTCAAACAGACCTTGCCATGTTTTACTAGGGAATGATACTGTTCCAATGAATAAACTATGACATATCATAAAGGCTACGCATTATGTCCATGAAGAGCTGAAACACTTTCTTCCCAAAAGAATCCAATGTCCGTCCCTGGGGTCGCAGAGGAGTGCATTTTGAAACTTTTGGATCTTGAGAGAAGATTTGACTACCACAGAGCATTGTGGAAGTTGAGGCTTCTCGAATCCAGGAGCCTTTTGAACTCAGTACATGGAGTCAAGCTTTCTATTGACTGGAGGTACAGAGAGGTAGGTCTCCCACATTCTCATTGTACCCCCTGAAGGATATGGTGTATGGGCACTGTCACTGCTTCCTTGAGGGCAGAGGAGTATTGAAGGATCTCAACTTCTGCCCTTGGCTCATCCTCAGTCTCCCAAGAAAATGATATAGCTTTAGCCGTATCCATCATAAGATCCTGGAGGAGACTTTCAGTTTTCACGAGGAGGAGAATCAGAGGGGAGCTCTGGGGATCTAGCCTCTGAAGGAACCTCAGACTCCTCATTTGTGACCTAACCTTCTGATTGAGACTCAGAGGATGTCAAAGTACTTCTGAGTCTTGGCCTGGTCGACTCTCTTTTCCTGTGTGGATCAGGAGCTCCTCTGGAAGAAATATTGCACCGATGACATCCTGCAAACCAGGTCTGTATTGGACCCCTGATGCATTGGAAAGTGATATCAGTCGGGCAAGGACCAGTATCAGGGTCCTTCGATGCCCCAAAATTGATGCCTCTCTCGGACAGGTTAGATGCTGTACGTGCCGATGCACATTCATAAAGGCACTGAGATGCTACATGATATACAGCATCATTATTCTGTCTGACAACTGAGAAGACATCTCTCCAGGTCTGCCATCGCCAAAGGTAATGGGCCTACAGCAGCATCGGCTGATGTTCCTGAAACCTGAGAGGGTGTATCAGTAGACTGGCCTCAGCTATCCAGTGGCAGTTGCTGCCCCTCCGATGTCTTGGAGGTTGAGCGCTCCTCCTTTTGAGGCACCTTAGGAGAGCTCTTGCAAACCCTCAATGTTCTCAACACCATGCCTTGGAGGACTCTGAGGTCGATGAATCAAAGCCTCCACCCAATGCTCACCATCTCTGTCCTTCAGCGTCTAGGACGACAAATCTTTCTTCATCTTTGGGTGAACATCAAGAGATGATCTATGCTCCCCTGCTCTACAGATGTTCGGCTCCATGTGGGCTAGAGGGCTCCTCCATGTCGATGCAGCCTTTGAAGCCATAAAGACTGATGCCACTGATAGATCGGACTTAGAAGTGCCAAAAAAGATGCTGCACTGTTTCTCTCGACCCTTCAGCCCTCTTTTTATCATCTGCAAGCACACTTTACAAGAGGGAGGCGCATGATCGTGTCCCCAAGGACTGGAGGTACCAATTAGGCATGTCCGTTGCGGATATGGTCCTCAAATGGGGCACTTCTTAAACCAGCTGGCAAGTTTCTAGGACATGTTATCTGGCAAAATAGCCACAGCAAAATAAAATGGATTGATATCAACAGGAAAAAATAAAGCCACTGCTGGTGCGCAACGCCTAAAGGGGCTAAGGCGCCTCAGAAAATGAAAGGAAACATCAAACATTCTAAAATGCTAGCTAAGGGAACTAAAGTGGGAAAGTATCATTACCATGATAGCAGGAAGTGTAGCAGAGACCAAAAAAAACCCCAAAAGGTTTCTCACAGGGGCTCTGTGGAAAAATACAGACCGAGGATAAGATGGCACTGCAGCGGCAGGCAGGAAGACCCATGCATGCAGTGAGCATCCACTTTTCCTGTTTGTCCATGAAGCAATTGCTTTTTCCTTCCTAAGGAGTGATTTTGAAACATTACTCCTAGACACTTGCATGATACTGAAAAAGTTGTGAGACCAATGTTGTGTTTATCCTGATGTTTCTGGTGGACCCCGACCCCTCCCCCTCCTGCTGTCATTACAAGACAACGATGAGTGCTAGACTGCTCAAGGGGTTAGGCTTCTCCAGAAAAGGCGATACCCAAGGAAGCAAGGACACAGAGCTCTTCTTTTTTTAAAATAATCTAGGGGTGAGCTTGTAAGTAGCTGAAGGGGCGACGGTATTCAGTCAGAACATGCTTGATCTATACATAGAAAAGTTCTTTCAACCCCAATGGTGCAACATGTAGTACAGAGTGGTCACGATTTTTTTCAATTTACTTGGAGAGTGTTGGACTGGATACCTCCATCTATCAAGGAAGGCTAAAGACAAGCAACACTGCAACTCCGTGAACATCAGTGGATTTTCCGAATGAATATTGTCATCCCGTTTGGGCTTAATTTGGAGTGGGACTGGTACAGTTTGGTATGTATTGGCCACATGGGGAGGCGATTACATTGTTGTTTTCCGCCCCTTATTGGTCAAGTAGTAAGCAATCAGATTTAACAAATGTCAGACACCATGGGTTTAAATGTTTCTCCTGTGATTGACCTTTCATCTATAATGGAGTGGTTTTGTGAGGAATGCCAGTCTGAAGAAGGGTTTATGAATTTAAAAAACCCAAAACATGGTGCTATGTCGTTGATAATTTCTGGTTTTGGCTACACTCCAAAGAAGCTGTGTTTTACTGCAAAGCTGATTAAAAGGACTGGAGTAGTTGTAGTGGCTAACCCACACACACAGTCATTGTCTGACAAAAAAATAGTAATTTTTCTGTTACATTTAATTGAAAGATTAATGGGAGATTTGAATCCAGGATAGGCCATATTTTGTTTTGGATTACATATGAAGCCTAGTCCTGTTGGTGCCTTGGGGTTATTTGTGATTTGAATAATCATGTCCTGGCAATGTCACAGTTTTTATACTATTTCTTTTTAATTGGCCTTTTTTTATTCTTTTGTGTGTTCAATATGTGCGCATGTACAGTACAAAACCATTTCACAGGCTTTTTTTTTTTTAGGAGATATTAGACATTAAGGGGTTAAACTGCAAGGGTGCCAGTAATGTTGACCACAACTGTAGACATATGGTAATGTAACATCATTGAGTAAGTTCAGCTGAATGCAGAGAATCGGGTCAAGGAAAAATGTATATAACCATGAGAATAGACATGTTTTTATGTTGTCTCAGGTCTTTAGGAACAGTGGTAACGTGTTTGTGGTAGTACTGTGTACTTATCAAATTGGCATGTGGGTGGGTATGTGTGGGGAAGTGGTTTAGCTTGACATTCATTAATCACCTTACTGGAGTTGTTTTTCAGCTGTACATATTTGCCTTCCAGATCTATTTCTTCTATGGTGATGCTCCCAGAGGCAGATGACTGTTGGGACAGGTGGTAACTACTGCTTCCACTGCTTCCACCTGTGCTACTAAAGCCAGAGGCACTGCCGGCAAATCCTGCACCATCGTCACCGCTTCCGGAATGTTCTTCCAACTCAACACGCTTTCTCTTGGCTCGGGAAGTCCGGATAGCAGAGGAGCTGCCACTGCTGGATGATGTCGCACGGGAGACAGTGACACGAGAGGATGCGCTTGGAGAAAGTTTCAACCTGTATGTAAAAAGACAGAATAGCAAGAAGGTAGTGTTTCCAGAGGTTTGAGCAGTAATGTTAACAGCTTCTGGATATAGATGCCTTTCAATATCTACCAGTTTAAAAATAAAAACCCATTAGGAACACATGCAAGAAGTCATTGTTACCTTAAACATAAGAAAATCTAGTTGCTGTATTGGTACAAGAGAAAGGTGACATTTTACTTACCAGATAACATCCTTTCCTGGAGGACTTATAGACAGTCCAGACAAGAGGGTTTTGTTTCCCTACTAGCATTTGTGAAAACAGAGAACACAACAGAAACTTCCTGTGACATCACTGCTACTATTGCTGATACATACTTAAGTACATGGTCAAGAACTCCTGACCGCACACAGGATAATGAAGGAAGAATCATACAAAACTATGTACCCAAGTAATACCCTTCTGATACTGACAAGGTGAAGGGCCCTATCCTTACCTTGGTACTATTCAGTAGAAAAAAAGGGAGGCAAACTACTTGATTGACATGAAAAGCAGATACTACTTTGGGCAAAAAGGAAAGGACTAGCCGAATGAATACGGCTTCATCTGAAAAGCCAGATATGACCGTCTATATGAGACAGCCTGCAACTCCCAAATATATCGTGCCAAGCAGAGCGCAACTAAAGAGGAATATATCCGTAAGTATGGCCTGTGTCAAGAGCTATCCTTAAGTGTAGCCTGTTTCAGAGACTCAGTATGTTCAAACGTTAATGACGGAAGAACTAGGTTCAAATCTCAAGATGAAGCATCTGACCACAGGGGAGGACACAAGTGCGTCCCACCCCCCACAAAGGGAGCGGACAATACCCAGGTACAAGACCATGGAGTGACCCATCACTGTCACCAGCCCTCTAAACATAACAAGGCCACAACCTAAACCCTCAAAGAACTGAAGGACAATGTCTTATCAAAACCATCTTTAAGGAAGGTAAGCAAGGAGGGTAAATCCGCAGCCTTGGAAGCTAGTGTTCAAAATGAAACCAGACACACACGGTGATGCAAAAGGAACTGCGCTTGCCTTCAGGAGCTTAGCCCTTACATACTAGGCATCGCCTCTCAAAGACCAAGCTATAAGAAAGAAGGGAGCTAGATCATACAACAAGATCAGTCCCTGATGTAATAACCCTGGCCTCATCAGATCCGCAAACCAGGACCTCTGCAGTCAATCTGATACCACCAGAATCACTAAGCCTATGCTGCGAAGTACACGCCCTATTAGAGAACACAGAGGAAATACATATACCATCAGCTTCCACAGCCAAAGCTGAACTAAGACGCCACAGCCCTCTGAGCTGACCTCCTTGTAGTGAATGAAGAATCTGCACGCCTTGTCATTAGTCCAGGTCACCATCAGATCCATCCAGAGAAGACCCCACTTGTTTAGAATCCTTTGGAACACCACCGGGGCTAACTCCCACTCTTCTAGATCGAGGCAGCGGTGACTGAGACAATCCACCTACACATAGTTGACATCCAAAATGTGTTGCACAAGGAGGACCAGGTGGTTTTGTTCTGCCCAAGGGAATAAGAGGGCCATCTCCAGGGCCACTCTGGCACTCTTCGTACCCCCCCCCCCCCCCGTCTGTTGACATACGCCGCCGCCGCCATGCCACTGTCTGAGAAGTTCTGGACCGCTCAGTGGACCGGGGGGCAAAAACATTAAGAGGGCCAAGTGAATGGCTTGTGACTTGAGGCAGTTGATGGGTCATGATGCTTCCAAACTGCTTCAATGGCCATGAGCAGTCTACTGCTTGCAATGGGCACCCCAACCAGACAGACTGGAATCCATTGACAGATGAAACCACAGATTATTGTCCAGGGGCAAGTCCTCCTTTAGAATGCAGAGCTATCACCACCATTGTAAACTGGTTGTCACTGACAGAGGGAAGGGAAGACTGATCACAGATTCCTGCAAGTGGGGAGACCAACAGGACAGTAAGACCATTTAAAGTTACCTCTCATGCGTGCCCAGGGGCTAACTATCATTACCACAATCAAACCCAGGAGCTGGAGGCAGTTCCAGACCTTGGAAGCTCTCTGTCTCCAGAAGGCTACTAGTTGAGACAGCTATGTCACTCTTTCTGCAGGCAAGATGACCCTGTCTATGCGATCACTGAATAGGACCTCGAGAAACTAACAATTGAAAGGGTTCGGGGTGACTCTGGTTGCGACTGATCACCCAGCGAAGGCTCCTCTGAAACTGTACCACTCTGGCTGACACGCTGGCTACTTCCAATTGTAACCTGTTCTGAAAAAGCCAGTCATCAAGACAAGGGTACACACATTCCCTACAGATGCGACCACTATGATCCTGGAGAATGCCCTCAGTGCTTGTGGAGAGATGGAAGGGGAGGTCAGAGAACAAAATGGGAGCGTGGAAACATAGAAACATGACGACAGAAAAAGACCACATGGCCTGTCTAGTCTGTCCTTCCATAACAACAACTACAACAGTCCACTTTTTACCTTTAGAGATCCTCTGTGTTGGTCCCATGCTTTTTTGAATTCAGTTACTGTCCTCATCTCTACCACCTCCACTGGGAGACTATTCCATGGATCCACTACTCTTTCCGTAAAGAAATATTTCCGCATATCACTCCTGAATCTATCTCCCTTCACCCTCATCCCATGTCCCCTCGTAGCAGAACTTGCTTTCAATTGAAAGAGGCTCTCTCCCTGAACATTTATGCCACGGAGGTATTTAAACATCTCAATCATATCACCTCTATCCCGCCTTTCCTCTAAGGTGTACATATTAAGATCCTTAAGTCTGTCCTCATATGCTTTATAATGAAGCCCATTAATCATTTTAGTAGCAACCCTGTGCACCGACTCCATCCTGTTCACATTCTTTTGAAGGTGCGGTCTCCAGAATTGCACACCATACTCCAAATGAGGTCGCACCAAAGACTTATACAGAGGCATTATGACCTCCTTTTTTATGCTAGCCATTCCTCTCCGTATGCACCCAAGCATCCTTCTAGCTTTTGCCGTCGCCTTTTCTACCTGTTTAGCTACTTTAAGATCATCAGACACAACCACGCCTAGGTCCCGCTCTTCTTTAGTGGACAAAAGAACTTCACCTCCTATACTGTATTGCTCCCTTGGATTGCTGCAGCCCAAATGCATGACCTTACATTTTTTAACATTAAATCCCAGCTGCCAAATTCTAGACCATTCTTCAAGCTTAGCTAGATCCCTCCTCATGTTATCTACACTTTCCTGGGTGTCTACTCTATTGCAGATTTTGGTATCATCTGCAAAGAGGCAAACCTTACCCGACAGCCCTTCCGCTATATCACTAACAAAGATGTTAAAAAGAATCGGACCAAGGACAGATCCCTGGGGCGCACCACTGGTAACATCCTTCTCCTCAGAGTGAGCTCCATTTACTTGTACTCTTTGTCGCCTCCCACTCAACCAATTTCTAACCCAAGCAGTAACTTTAGGGTCCATCCCTAGGGTGCTCAGTTTGTTTATAAGTCGCCTGTGAGGAACAGTGTCAAAGGCTTTAGAACATAAGAACATAAGATATGCCATACTGGGTCAGACCAAGGTCCATCAAGTCCAGTATTCTGTTTCCAACAGTGGCCAATCTAGGTCATATGTAAGAACATAAGAACATAAGACATGCCATACTGGGTCAGACCGAGGTCCATCAAGCCCAGTATCCTGTTTCCAACAGTGGCCAATCTAGGTCCTACGTACCTAGCAATATCCCCAAAAGACACAGGTTCCACAATGCTTGTACTGGGTCAAGCATTGATATCCTGGGTCCCTTTTTAATAGTGGTTTATGGACCTTTCCTCCAGGAACTTGTCCAAACCTTTTTTAAACCCAGATATACTAACAGCCCTTACTACATCCTCCGGTAACAGATTCCAGAGTTTGATTACACGTTGAGTGAAAAAATATTTTCTCTTATTTGTCTTAAATAGTTTACCCTGTAGCTTCATTACATGTCCCCTAGTCTTTCTATATTCTGATAGCGTAAACAATTGATCCACGTTTATCCATTCCACTCCATTCATTAATTTATAGACCTCTATCATATCTCCCCTCAGCCGTCTCTTTTCCAGGTTAAAGAGCCCTAACCTTTTTAGCCTCTCTTCATAGGAGTAGCCTTCCATCCCCTTCACCAATTTGGTGGCTCTTCTCTGTACTTTTTCTAATAACGCTATGTCCTTTTTAAGATACGGCGACCAGAATTGCACACAATATTCAAGGTGCGGTCGTACCATGGAGCGATACAGAGGCATTATAATATCCTTTGTTTTATTCTCCATCCCTTTCTTTATGATACCTAGCATTCTATTTGCTTTCTTGGCCGCCGCTGCACACTGGGCGGAGGGTTTTAACATGTTATCCACGATGACTCCTAAGTCCTTTTCCTGGGTGGTGGTTTCTAATGTGGAGCCTTGCATCGTGTAACTATAGTGTGGGTTGTTCTTTCCTAGGTGCATAACTTTGCATTTGTCCACATTAAATTTCATCTGCCATTTGGATGCCCAGTCTTCCAATTTATCCAGATCCTCCTGCAGTTTTCCACAATCCTCTTGGGTTTTAACAACTTTAAACAGTTTTGTGTCATCTGCAAATTTGATAACCTGACTAGTTATTCCCTTTTCCAGGTCATTTATGAATATGTCAAAAAGTAGTGGACCCAGTACAGATCCCTGGGGTACTCCACTATTCACTTTTTTCCATTGGGAATATTGGCCATTTAGCCCTACCCTCTGCTTTCTATCTTTTAACCAGTTCCCGACCCACTGCCTCCTATCCCATGACTTTTTAGCTTTGCCAAAAGTCTCTGATGGGGGACCTTGTCAAAAGTTTTTTGGAAGTCCAGATACACTATATCAACCGACTCACCTTTGTCTACCTGTTTATGCACACCTTCAAAGAAACATATCAGATTAGTAAGACAAGATCTTCCTTGTCTAAAGCCATGTTGGCTGTCTCCCATTAGGCCATGACTATCTACATGTTGTGTAATTTTGTTCTTTATGATGGTTTCTACCATTTTCCCTGGTACTGACGTCAGGCTCACCGGTCTGTAATTTCCCGGGTCACCCCTGGAACCTTTTTTAAAAATTGATGTTACGTTGGCGACCCTCCAATCTTCAGGTATTACAGATGATTTTAATGAAAGTTCACAGATTACCAATAGCAGGTCTGCAATCTCATATTTCAGTTCTTTCAACACTCTGGGATGTATACCATCCGGTCCAGGTGATTTGCTACTATTCAGTTTATCAAATAGTTGTAATATATCTTCCCGGTGTAGTGATATTTCTCTCAATTCCTCTGCAGTATCACCTTTAAATACCACTTCAGTCATGGGTAACATCCCTACATCTTCCTCAGTAAAGACCGAAGCAAAGAATTCATTCAGTCTCTCTGCTATAGCCTTGTCTCCTCTTACTGCCCCTTTTACCCCTCTATCATCTAACGGTCCAATTGACTCTCTCACAGGCCTTTTGCTACGAATGTACTTGAAAAAGTCTTTATTTCGTGTTTTTGCTTCCGTAGCAAGTTTCTTCTCAAATTCCCGCTTTGCCTGCCTTATCAATGCTTTGCATTTAACTTGCCAGTGCTTGTGTTGTTTCCAGTTTTCATCATTTGGCTCTTTTTTCCATTTCCCGAAGGTTGCTTTTTTGGCAGCAACAGCCTCTCTGACCTCACCTTTAAACCATGCTGGCAGTTCTTTGGACTTTCTTCCACTCTTCTTAATGCATGGAATACAGCTGGTCTGGGCTTCGAGGATAGTATTTTTAAATAACACCCAAGCTTGCTGTAAGTCTTTAACCTTTGGAACCGCTCCTTTTAGTTTTTTCCTAACTATATTCCTCATTCTATCATAGTCTCCCTTTTGAAAGTTAAAAGGTATTACTGTGAATTCCTTTACTATCTGTCCTCCACTAATTAAATCAAACATGATCATACTATGATCACTATTGCCAAGTGGTCCCAACACCCTTATTTCTTGCACCAGATCTGGCGTTCCACTAAGGATTAGGTCCAGTATGGCTTCCCCTCTGGTTGGTTCATGAACCAGCTGCTCCAAGAAGCAGTCATTTATTCCATCTAGAAACTTTATCTCTTTAGCTTGTCCTGCCGTGACACTGACCCAGTCGATACCGGGGTAATTGAAATCACCCATTATTACTACTCTGTTGTGACTTTTGTTAGCTTCCTTGATTTCTTTGAGCATTTCATCATCCATTTGTTCATTCTGGCCAGGCGGTCGATAGTATACTCCCACTGCCATCGCCTTCCCCTTCATAAATGGGATTTCAATCCATAGAGATTCTACAGCAAATTTTGCTCCCTGCAAAACTTTAATCCTTTCTGACTCAATGCCCTCTCTAACATAAAATCTAAATACACCACATCTAGAGCTCTCCCTCGGTCCAACTCCCTGGTCACCCACTCAAAGAAATCAATCAGATTTGTCTGACAAGACCTGCCTCTGGTGAATCCATGCTGCTGCGGATCCTGTAATCCGCTGGACTCTAGAAACCTCACTATTTTCTCTTTCAGCAGCGTTTCCAATAATTTACTCACCACCGAAGTTAAACTAACCGGCCTGTAGTTTTCAACCACATCCTTACTTCCGCTTTTGTGTAAAGGCACCACATGAGCCTCTCTCCAGTCCTTTGGCACCACTCCCGACTCCAACGAGGCATTGAAAAGGTCAGTCAGTGGAGTTGCTAGAACGTCCCCAAGTTCCCTCAGTATTCTATGGTGTATCCCATCCGGTCCCATCGCTTTGTCTACTTTAAGTTGAGCTAGTTTCTCACGAACACAGTCTTCTGAAAATTGTTCAAGATGTCCCTCGCTTCTGTTTTTATTTGTGGGTGTTTTCTGAGGTCCTGCTCCTGGTTCTTCATCTGTGAACACAGAACAAAAATATTTGTTAAGCAATTCCACTTTATCCTCATCAGCTTCTACATATTCCCCCCCCCTGCATCCTTGAGTCTGACAATACCACTTTTGCCCTTCCTCTTCTCACTAATATATCTGAAAAATGTCTTATCCCCCCATTTTATTGCATTGGCTATTTCCTCCTCCTTTTGAATCTTTGCCTTCTTGACTACTTTGCTAGCGTCTCTAAGTTTTTCCAAATACAGATGCCTGTCTTCCTCTCTCTGTGATCTCTTGTATTTCATGAAGGCCTCCCTCTTTTTCTTCACTTTTTCAGCTACTTACTTCGAAAACCATAGCGGTCTCCTGTTCCTTTTGCCTTTATTTACCATTTTAACAAAAAGGTTGGTTGCCCTTAAAATACCCCCTTTCAGTTTTGCCCACTGTTTTTCTATATCCCCCAGCTGTTCCCATCCCACTAACGACTCCCTGAGGTATTGGCCCATCTTCGCAAAGTTAGTCTTCCTAAAGTCTAAGATCCTCACCTTGGAATGGATTCTAACAGCCCTAGTCCTAATACTGAACCACACCATCTGGTGATCACTGGATGCAAAATGATCTCCCACTACAACATCAGAAACACTTTCACCATTGGTAAGCACCAAGTCCAGTATGGCCCCTTCACGTGTGGGGTCTGTTACCAATTGCCTGAATAGTTCTCCCTGTAGAGAATCCAGGATCTCCTTACTTCTAGATGATACTGCAGCAGGAATGTGCCAATCAACATCTGGCATATTGAAATCTCCTATCAGTAGTACTTCCCCTTTCCTAGCAATGCTGCGTATGTCTTCAATTAACTCTGTCCACCTCTTCCTCTTGTGAGTGAGGTCTGTATATCACACCAATGCAAATAGATTTCTCTTTCCCTCTTTCTAGTTTAACCCACAATGCCTCCTCTCTCCCTTTTAAGCTCTGTAATTCCAAAGCTTTAATAGTAGTTTTTACATATAGTGCCACTCCTCCTCCCCTTCTTCCTACCCTGTCCTTTCTGAATAAAGTATAGCCAGGTATAGTTACATCCCAGTCATGGTTTTCTGTGAACCATGTTTCTGTAACTGCCACTAAATCCAAGTCAGCCACTCCCACCAAAGCTTCAACTTCAGGGATCTTATTTCCCATGCTACGGGCATTAATACACACTGCTTTCCATATGTTACCCATTTCCATAAAGGTATTTAATGTATCACCTACCTGGGGGCTTTCACTTACCTGGGGGCTTTCTTCACCCATCCCCAACGAATCTAGTTTAAAGCCCTCTTCAGTAGATTAGCCAGTCTACTACCGAAGATGCGTTGACCTTTCTTGGACAGATGGATGCCATCTCTGCTCTGCCATGTCTAGTGATGTGAAAAACTCCCCACACTGAACTGCTTGAATGACCAACCTCATCATCCACATGCGGAAGCAAGGGACCTTCAGGTGGGCATTGACGCCCTTCAGACCAAGGATCCACCTAAAGGATCCATCCTTATTTGGCACAAGGTAGATGGAATATCGTCTCTTGTCTCCTTGCACAGGCGGTACTGGCACAATGGTCTGGAGATGGGGGAAGTCTTTCCAGGGTAGCTTGAACAGCGGCCTTTTTGGACCCAAATCATAGGGAGAAACCACAAAGGCATCTGAAATGTGTTCTCTATATTCCAGAAAGTAACCATGCTGAATGATATCCACCATCCAGTGATTGGACCAAATCCTACTGAAAGACAGTTGACCATCCACTGGAGGCAACCAAGAATGTGACTCAACCCATCATTGTGCAGGATGGGAGGGGTTGCTTCTGGAGGAGGAAGGGTCACAGATCTGCAGGCCCCACAAAAAGGCTGAATTAGTCTTTTCAGATCTTCCTCAAGCAGCAATTTCCCTCTAAGGGCAAGCTAAAATAACCAAGACTTTGAGACTGTGTTTGTCATCCAATGGCATAGCCAAAGCCACCATCGTACCACAGTTGCGACCGCAATGTCCTTGGCCGCAAGACAGACCAAGCCATACATAGTGTCCATAGGAATGCTGCTGCCAATTTCAGAAGAACCAAAGTGCCGTCCTCAGAGACCATAGCCATTTCAAGGCATGAGCTGTCCAATCTCTACAAACTGCCACCTAGAGGGATAAAGGAGGAAGTCAAGAGCTCTGTTTTATGAAGCACCTCCACCTTAAGAGCCAACTGGTCCTTCAGAGCAGTTCCACCTTCTACCGGAATGGTAGTATGCCTGGTGACTGCGAGCCACATGCACATCCCTCCTTAGGAAAATGCAGCCACTTATGCAAATCCTCTGTGGGAAGGAATGGAATTGAAGCAAATGTATATAACTTCATAAACAGAGGGGTAACCTACCTGGAGCAGCAGGTACAACTTTAAGCAAAGGTATAGAGAGGAAGTAACTTGCAAAAGTAATTTGCACAGAGGCAGCTGCAACTCTACAACGCTAGCCACCTTACAGAACAGACTAGGTGGACCATGTTGGTCTTGATCTGTCGTCATTTACTATGTTAAAGCTTGTTCATAGCCCTGACACCTTTCAAAGAGAATCTATGAAGTCCCACTCTGTGCAGATCATACGCTTAAGAACCTGCAGGAAAGGAAAGGCCTTAGGAATGCCTGTAAACTTCCTGTAAAATAGTGTGTCCTTGCAACTTCTCCACAACAGAGAGATCAGACAGCTGTACGGAGGAGAACACATGAAAGATTAATGCTGTCAACTCATCTCTCTGGACCAGACGGATAAGGAAATCTTCAAGCAGAGATCTCTCACCCCCCTCAGATTTGGACCTCTTCCAAGCTGCATGAACCCGAACTGGGGTCCTGAGAACCAGGAAGTCACTTTGAATCTCCAGACCTCACTCACTGACTAGATCTTTTCCATTGAGGAGCGAGGGCCAGGCTCTGACCTCTCTTCACTGTGGGTTCCTCCTCCGGCTACATGGACGATGGCCTGAAGAATCGGGAGGTTTCCTGGATCCAATTTTCTCTGCCAGAAAGACCACGCTTACTGGAGAAAGGAGAAATTCTGGAGAACACAATCCAGGGCCCAAAGGCTTTCTTTTGCTTCTCAATTCCCTGCTGGATGGCATCGGTCTTGCTACCATAGGCTTGGTCAGAGGAAGGAGGAGGAGATGAATCCTGGCTGCAAGAAGAGTATGAAACCAGGGCACTATTCCTTCTTGACACTTCAAAGGCACATAAGAAATGCCATACTGGGTCAGATTAAGATCCATCAAGCCCAGTACACTGTTTCCAACAATGGCCAATCCAGGGCATACGTATCTAGCAGGTTCACCAAATGGCACTCAGGTTCCAAAATATTTGTCCCGGGGCAAACAGTGGATTTCCTGAGTCCTCTTTAATAATGGTTTATGGACCTTTCTTCCAGGAACTTGTCCAAACCTTTTTTAAAGCCAGCAACACTAACAGCTTTTACTACATCCTTTGGTAACAAATTCCAGATTTTGACTATGCATTAAGAAAAGGTTTTTTCTCTTATTAGTCTTAAATGAGTTATATTGTAGTTTTATTGCCTATCTTCTGTCTTTCTACATTTGATGGCATAAACAACCGACCTATGTTTACCCATTCCATTCCATTCATTAATTTATAGACCTCTATCATATCTCCCCTTCAGTCGTCTCTTTTCCAAGTTGAAAAGCCCTAACTTTTTAAGCCTTTCCTCATAAGGGTAACCTTCCATCTCCTTTACCATTTTGGTGGCTCTTCTCTGTACCTTTTCTAATTCTGCTATATCCTTTTTAAGATATGGCGACCAGAAATGCACACAATAGTCAAGGTGTCATGGAATGATACAGAGGCATTGTATCATCCTTTGTTTTATTCTCTATTCCTTTCCTTATGATTCCTAGAATTCTATTAACTTGCTTGGCTGCTGCTGCACACTGGGTGGAGGGTGTCAATGTATTTTTTTTTTTTAATTTATTTAATGCTTTTATATACTGCGCTTTTTAAAATCAGTGCGGTTTACAGATTAACATTTTGTGCAGAGTAGAAAGAGCCTGCTTTGCACTTACATTGATGACACCTAAATATTTTTCCTGAGTGGTGGTTCCTAATGTGGAATGTTGCATCATGTAACTATAGACTGGGTTTTTCAACTTCCTCGACCTCCCTTGTGTGGTGGAAAGTGGCCAACTCTACCCTTTCAGCAGCCATGCTGTCTGTGCTAGGGCCCTCAGATTGGGGTACAGGAGGGAGCCGTCCTCCTGCAAGAGAAGGCCTGGGGCCTGGCCCAGTGGTTCCGGGGCTGTCAATGATAGATGCGCAGCAAAGGGAACCAGGGTTGCCTGGGCCACCTGGATCACTGAAGTGTGCTCGCTCTGGATTTTGAACAGACACTTGGGTATCAGGGGGGTTGGTGGGAATGCGTAAAGCAGACCCTGCAACCATGATATCAGAAACGCATCCACCACCACCCTCCTGCAGTGTGTCTGAGGGGAGCAGAACCGCGGCAGCTGCAAGTTGTCCGAGGCGAACAGATCCAGGCAGGGCCTGCCACAGAGTCGGAAGAGCCTCTGGAACACCTCGGGGTCCAGGCACCACTTGTGCAGCTGAAGGCCCCTGCTGAGCTTGTCCGCCAGGAAGTTGTCCTGACCCGGTAGGTACACAGCTCTTAGGATCATGCGGTTGCGTACCGCAAAGGAGTGAAGTGCTACTGCTTCCTGGCAAAGGGAGTAGGAGCCCATTCCGCCCTGCTTGTTCATGTGGAACATGGCCAACTGGTTGTCCATCTGTATGAAGATAGGAAGGCCTTGGAGCAGGTGGCAGAAGGTCTGCAGGGCCAGAAAGATGGCCTGGAGCTCGAGGAGGTTGATCTGCAGGAGAGACTCCTCGGAAGGCCAGTAGCTCTGAGTGTGCTGGCCCTCACAATGCTCACCCCAGCCCACCAGGGAGGCATCCACGATCAGAACCCTCTGAGGTGCTGGTGCCTGGAACGGCATCCGTGCTCTGAGGTGGCATGGGGACTGCCACCATGCAAGGGACGTTGCTAGCTGCTGGGTAACCCATACCCTGTCCACCAGTCCGCCTGTGTCCTGCAACCACTGAGACCGGAGGCAGCACTGGGCCACCTGCATATATAGGCAGGCTAGGGGTGTAACATGCACCATTGAGGCCATTTTATTATTATTTTTTTTATTATTTAACAGGTTTTATATACCGCTTTATCATCAATTCAAAGCGGTTTACATATAACAGTTATAGCAACGAGCTTTACATAGAACAGGGAGTTACAACTTGGAGGGTTAAAGAATACATTAGCCCAACAAGCAAAGAAGTTTCTTGGCCGGCACCGACCTGCAGGCTTGCACCTCCCCGGCCAACTGCATCAGGCAGTGGGGGCTCTGTCTTCTGGGAGGAAGGCCTTGGCCTGCAGAGTGTCTAGCTGGGCCCCGATGAATTCCAGTGTCTGAGGTGGGGAGAGCCTGGACTTGGGGTAGTTGATGACGAAGCCCAACTGGTGGAGGGCATGAATGGTCAGCTTTGTGGCCCAGTCCACCTCCCGGGCAGTGCTGCCCCTGAAGAGCCAGTTGTCTAGATAGGGGAAGATGTGAGCCCCTTGAAGGTGAACGTGCGCGGCCACTGTGGCCAGGCACTTTGCGAAGACCCTTGGGGAGGAGGTGAGGCCGAATGGGAGCACCCTGTACTGGAAGTGCAGACCCCCCACCACAAACCTCAGGTATTGCCTGTGGGAGGAATGAATCAGGATGTGGGCATAAGCGTCCTTGATATCCAAGGTACAGAGCCAGTTTCCCTGGCAGAGATAGGGCAGTTCCAAGGGACGACATCTTGAACCACTCCCTCACCAGGAACCTGTTGAAGATGCGCAAATCCAGGATAGGCCGGAGGCCTCCTGTTCTTTTGGGGACAAGGAAATACCATGAGTAGAACCCCCTGCCCCAGAGGTGGTGGGGCAAAGGTTCCACCGCCTTGTCCTTGAGCAGGTTTGCAAGCTCTGTGACAAGCAAGGCCTGATGAAGGGGCGGCCTGGGTGGCTCCCCTGGAAGTAATCTGGAGGTTTTTGCTATAAGTGGAGTGAATAACCCTCTCTCACCACCTGCAGGACCTACTAGTCTGTAGTGATGGTGGCCCAACTGTTGGCAAAGGAGACCAGTCGACCCC
This sequence comes from Ichthyophis bannanicus, assembly GCA_033557465.1. Classification (NCBI taxonomy): domain Eukaryota; kingdom Metazoa; phylum Chordata; class Amphibia; order Gymnophiona; family Ichthyophiidae; genus Ichthyophis; species Ichthyophis bannanicus. The sequence goes on along the minus strand of CM066039.1, from coordinate 217,339,158 downwards.
CTATGGGCTGAGGTGTGTCTCCAGGGGAGGAGAGGCCCTGCCCACTGAGTCAAAAAAACTCTCCCTGACTGAGAGGGTGCTGGTGCCTGGGGCTTTGGGTTTTCTGGACCCATGCCCTTGGGCTGTGGGGGTTGGTGAGGCTGACCCTGGTAAGACTGGTAGGCCTTCTTTAGTGCACAGAAGGGAGGCACCTCCTGCAGGCCCAAGGAAGCACAAAGGAGCAGCAGAGAGGAGATGCATGCTGCCTCCATGCAGAATTATTGTCGCACCAAGGTGATACCGAGGGGCCTTTGCATGTATAAGGCCCCGGGAATGTATCTAGATAAACAATTCGTCCATAAATGGAATGCAATCCTTAATAAATGCTCATTTGGACCTTATGGTACTTCTTATCCGTACCTCTAAGATTAGAACTGAGAAATATAAGAAAGATATAGATAGTGAATTACAGTCATTGAAGGATCATGACAATTGTTTTTGATACCCTTATGCAAGATTTTAACAAAAATTTTGACAAATATAGGAAGGAAATCAAAGAAAAGAAAATTTCAAAATTCAAAAGGGATGAAGATGATTATAAATTTGGATATGTCTATCCATGGAGCAAGAAAGCACAGTTACTTACCTGTAACAGGTGATCTCTGGGAACAGCAGGAATAAGTCTTCACATATGGGTACGTTGGTACCGATGGAGCCTGCGCAGGAACACTCCCCAGCGTCCAATCAGAAAGCTTTTGGGAGCATCCCACAGCGCCTGCGTGCTGCCTTCCCGCCTTTCCCAACTGTCTCTCCTCAGTTAAGTTTTAGAGCTGAGACAGAGAGAGAGAGAGGGAAAGGAAAGAGAGAGAGAGAGACAACTCCTAGGGGAGGTGGGTGGATTGTGAAGACTTATTCCTGCTGTTCCCAGAGATCACATGTTACAGGTAAGTAACTGTGCTATCTCCAGGAACAAGCAGGGATGAGTCTTCACATATGGGGACGCCCTAGCTTTAGATGCCAGGGAGAGAGCCCATAAGCTGTGTGTCCCTGGAACAGGGCTGCACTTCCCCACCTGGATCTCTGGCATCCCAGGAGGGATGGTGGGAGAAGTTGATTAAGTATGGAAAAGGTGTTTAAGAACAGCCTGACCAAACAAGGCATCCCGGCGGGAGTCCTTGTCCAAGCAGTAATGGGCTGTGAAAGTATGAACAGAGGCCCAAGTGGCTGCTCGACAGATGTCATCGATAGATACAGAGTTCAGATGAGCCATTGAGGCTGCCATGACTCTCACATTGTGAGCTGTGACATGGCCCTCCAGAGAAAGGTTCTTGCTCTGATAAGCGAAAGAAATACACTGGGCAATCCAGTTAGAAAGTGTTCTCTTGGAGACTGGTTGTCCGAGATGAGAAGGATCAAAGGCAACAGAGTTGGGAAGACTTTCTGTGTTGCTGTGTCCTTTGTAAGTAAAAGGCCAAAGTTATTTTACAGTCCAGGTTATGAAGGTTCCTCTCTGCACTTGATGCATGAGGTCCTGGAAAAATGACAGGTAGGTAGACCTCCTGGTTGAGGTAAAAAGGCGAGACCACTTTAGGCATAAAGTGTGGATTAGTCCTAAGGACCACCTTGTCATGATGGAACCTTGTATAAGGTGGATTAGCTACTAGTGCTTGCAATTCACTGATGCGGCGTGCAGATGTGATAGCAATGAGAAAGACAACTTTCCAAGAAAGGTATTTCAAGGAGGTGGTAGCTAAAGGTTCGAAAGGTGGCTTCATAAGCTGACCAAGAACCAAATTTAAGTCTCATGCCACCGGGGGTGGTCTAATGGGAGGCTTTGTTAAAAGGAGGCCTCTCATGAATCTTGCTACAAGAGGATGAGAGGAAATAGGTTGTCCATTTAGAGGTAAGGGAAGCTGCAATAGCACTCAAATGGACTCTTACTGAATTTGTCTTAAAGCCTGCATTAGACAGATGGAGGAGACACTCCAGCAACGATTCCAGAGGTATGGCACGGGGGTTAAGACCCTTCTCAGAACACCAGATGGTAAACCTCCTCCACTTGAAAGCGTACGAACGTCTAGTGGAAGGTTTTCTGGAAGCATAAAGAACATCTTTCACTTGTTGAGAAAGATGAAGATCCTGGAGATCTAGGCCTTCAGCAACCAAGCCCTGAGATGCAGAGACTGGGGATTGGGATGCCATAACCTTCCGTCCTCCTGAGAGAGGAGGTCTGGAGCAGACCCTAACTCTAGGGAGGGAGCTTGAGAGAGCTGTAGAAGCAGAGGGTACCACACTTGCCGTGGCCAATGTGGAGCTATGAGAATCATGTGGCCTCTGTCTCTCTGAAGCTTGAACAGGGTTTTGGGAATTAGGGGAATGGGTGGAAAGGCATAGAGGAAATCTTGACCCCAATGAAGGAGGAAAGCATCCCTTGCCTGAGCTCCCTGAGCCGGAGTTCTGGAACAGAACTGGGGAAGTTTGGCATTCCACGGACTTGCAAAGAGGTCTATGTCTGGGGTTCCCCAAATTCGAAAAATCTTGGATACCTGGTCCATATGTAGGGACCACTCGTGTGGAAGCAGAACTCGACTGAGTCTGTCCGCCCAAGAGTTTTGAATACCTGGAAGATAAACTGCCAGAAGATTAATGTGATGCTCTCCGGCGAGGGCCCACAGTCGCAGAGCTTCGTTGCAAAGCGACAGAGAGCCAGTTCCTCCCTGCTTGTTTACATAGAACATGGCTACCTGATTGTCCGTGTGGATAAGGACTGTCTTGTAGCTGAGCAGGGTGTGGAAAACTCGTAGAGCAAGGAAGATTGCTCTGAGTTCCAAGAGAATGATATGTAGACAAGTCTCCTGTGGGGACCAGATGCCCTGGGTGGAGAGGTCCTGAAGATGAGCTCCCCAGCCCATTGGAGAATCATCTGTTGTGGGACCCCAGCAACAAGTTTTGAGGGGACTTCCACCACTGGAGGGACAAAATGAGGCGACTTGTGTTTGCTATTTTGTCTGACAGGCAGCCTACTGCCTGGGTCCATTGGGTGGATAAAGTCCACTGAGCTGCTCTCATGTGAAGGCGAGCATATGGTACCACATGTACAGTGAATGCCATGTGGCCTAGTAACTAACATCTCTCGAGCAGTTAGTAGGGGTTTTAACTCTGCTTGAGAAGCTAACTGCACCAAGCGAAGGCAACGGGCCTGGGGAAAATAGGCCCTTGCCCTTGTGGTATCCAGCAACGCCCCTATAAACTCCAGGGACTGAGTAGGGACTAAGTTGGATTTTGGGATGTTTATTACCAGCCCTAAATACTGAAGGATATGCATTGTGCAGGTGAGAGACATCTTGGCCTCTGATTGAGTGGGAGCTCGAATGAGCCAGTCGTCCAGGTAAGGGAAGACGAATATTCCCAGGGTGCGCAGAAAGGCAGCAACCACTGCCATGCATTTCGTGAACACCCTTGGTGCAGAGGCCAGACCAAAAGGGAGCACTTTGTATTGATAGTGCTTTTCCTGAAAAAGGAACCGAAGGAACCTTCTGAGAGATGGATGGATGAGAACATGAGAGTACGCATCCTTGAGATCTAGAGAACAAAGCCAATCCTGACTCTGAAGGTATGGCAGCAGAGTTCCTAGAGAAACCATCTTGAATTTTTCTTTGACTAGGAATCTGTTCAACATTCTGAGATCTAAGATGGGTCTGAAGCCCCCTGTTTTCTTTGGAATAAGAAAATAGGGGGAGTAGAACCCTGTGCCCTGTTGTTGAAAGGGCACTTCCTCTATGGCCCCTTGGGCAAGAAGAGTGGCAACCTCCTGCTCCAATAGGTTGAGGAGGGAGGTTGGAGAATTGAACTGGTGCACTCTTGAGAGAGGGGGCAAGCTTGAAAAATGAAGCTTGTACCCCTCTCTTATGATGGAGAGTGTCCAATGCTCTGCTGTAATTTGCCCCCACCTGGGAGCAAAGTGACATAACCTTCCTGGAATGGTGGAGGGTTCTGGTCCTTCTAGAACCAGGAAGGCTAAGTTCTCTAGCAGAAAGTCAAAGGCCCTGAGGGGGCTGAGGTTGCTGGACTGGAGCAGGCCTCGCAGCCTTTGCTTTGTTCTGTTTGGAGGATTGCTGACGCTTGGAAGGGAACTGAGCTGCAGAAGATGCCCGCTGACCATAAGCAGGGTAGAATCTTCCCTTTTTAGAAAACCTTTTCTTAGCAGGAGCAGCTGTAGATTTGGATAGTCTATCCAAAGCAGAATTTTCAGCATCCATCTGATTGGCTTGTGCTTGCCAATCCTTACCAAACAGGTTCTCACCTGTACAAGGGATTTTTCCCAATTCATCTTGAACCCAGATCTCCAAATCAGATGCTTGAAGCCAAGCAATCCTACGTGCACCTATGGCAATAGCTGAGGCTCTGCTTACGCATTCAAAGGAGTCAAAAGCTGCACGGTTGGAGAATTTGGAGATATCCTGGGCATGTTTGAGCCCAGTGAGAAATTCCTGCCTTTTATCCTCAGACATAAAAAGACAAAGTCTGCAAATGGTCAGTGACTTCTTTTAAGAACATTCCCATGTAAAGACTATAGGAATTAATTCTCGCAGCAAGCATGGAAGCTTGGAAGACTCTTCTTCCAAAAGCATCCAGGGTTCTACATTCACGTCCTGGAGGATTAGAGGCATGTCTTTTGGCACTTCTAATCTTTCTCACTGCAGACTCAACCACAATAGAGTGGTGAGGAAGTTGAGTTTTATGGAAACCAGGACAAGGAGGGACATGATACATGGTGTCCAACCTGCGAGAATGAGGAGAGGTAGTCAGAGGTGCTTCCCACATCCTCAACAATGAGATCATACAGAATCTCATGAATAGGTAAGGTAGCTGCCTCCTTAGGAGTTTTAGGATATTGTAAAATATCTAACTCCTTGGCTCTGGGCTCTGATTCAGGTACCACTGTAATAGAGAGACCCCGAGCCACCTCTCTGATAAAGTCTTGAAAAGACAAATCCTCTGGAGGAGACATCCTACGTTTAGGAGAGGACTCCTCCTGTGAAAGAAGCATCACTGCATCGACAGACTCCTCAGAATCCTCAGAGTCGTCAGAGGAATCGAAGTATCGTCTGTCTGGATGCTCTTGCAATGCCCGATACCCATACCGACCGGGATCGGTATCGGGAATCACCGGTACCGGGGTATCGGTACCAGAGGGCTTCAGAGGACAAAGTACCGGCATAGCAGACACCGATGCCGATGTCACCGGTACTGGGATCGGTACCGATGGCGATGCCAATGCCGGTACCGGCGGGTTAGTATGTTGCGGTACCACGGGCGTCGATGCCACAAGGAAAGCCGCCAGACTGCGTTCCATGGACAGAATTCTCTGATCCATCGACGACGCCAATACCTGGAAGTCAGTACCAGTGGAAGCCACCGGTACCCCAGAGCATGGCACCAAGAGATCTGTCGAGGCCACGCCATCGAGATCATCTTGGAACCCCGATGATGATGCTTTAGAGGCCGAAGCCTCCTGCCGGGGTAATTTTGCCAGTGCAGAATCCTCGAGGGCAAGGCCAGAGGCATCTTGATGCTTAGAAGGAGATCTACCCTTCGAGGACCGGCTGGATTTATGTTTAGTTACCTGAGACCCATGTGAGGAAGAAGCAGCCCTGGAAGATGTCGATGCCACTGAAGCCGCATCAGAGGGAAACAGGGTACTGAGCTTGGCAGCTCAGTTCTGACGACCCCTCTTGGACATCATGGAACAGGACATACAATCTGTTATGGAATGGTCAGGACCTAAACATTTTAGACACCAGTCATGGGTGTCGGTGACGGAGATAGTACCGCCACATTTTGTGCACCTCTTAAAACCTGAGGCAGGCTTTTCCATAGTTAAGGAAAAATGTTCTGGGCCTAAGGCCCAAAACTGAAGTGCACCTGAAGTAGAAAAAAGGGGTTTTTTTTTAAAGAAGAAAAGAACAAGGACCGGCGGTACCGGTACAGCGTCGAAGATGGCAGACGCGACAGAAAAGAATAAAGAAAAAATAAGGAAATTCTTCTGCGGTGACAGGAACACGACCTGCTGGCTCCGCGGAAAAACGAACAACTGAGGAGAGACAGTTGGGAAAGGCGGGAAGGCAGCACGCAGGCGCTGTGGGATGCTCCCAAAAGCTTTCTGATTGGACGCTGGGGAGCGTTCCCGCGCAGGCTCCGTCGGTACCGAAATACCCATATGTGAAGACTCATTCCTGCTTGTTCCTGGAGATAAGAGTGTTCTCAGATGAAGGTTATCAAAAGACATAGGTATTATCCGGAGAGGAAATCATCCACCTCTAGAGAGGATGCCCAAGATGGTGATATGGTTCCTGCTAAGAAACATATCTGTAGTGCCTCTGGGGAGCCATTTAGTGCCTCTGCCCCCCTTTTTGAGACAAACACAAGTCACAGGATTTTTCTATGGAAAGGATGTGGAAAGAAGGGGGGAGGAACATACTGGACAGTCAATTCAAACCAGTAGATCCACCATGAGAACAGGAATGAGAAAACAAGAGGGAGGCCCATTATCCCTATCGGGGCAGAGGAAGAGAGAGGAGGTGGCCCTCCAGGGGGATGTCGGAAATCCCAAAGAGAATGAATCCCTCCGTGATTAATCTGTCTGATATAACTTACTGAACACCAGTTGGAAATCCTTGATAGAGGCCTTTCCTTCATACCCACTACATCCTATAGTTCCTTTGATATGAGGATTGACTTTTACAAATTTGTTAGGAAACTTAAAATTGAGGAATATTTCTCTACTGACCCTGTTGGGTGCGTGGATAAACCCATTATCCACAAAATACTGTCCTGGATTCCCCTTGGGGTGACCAACCGAGCAATTGACATTTTTGAAAAAGCTGTCCTTAAAGAGCTAGGCACACTGGAAAAATCTAAGAGATGTACTTTTCATAATATTTCAGATGAGCATAAACAGGCACTTGAGGCACTTAGAACTGACCCTAAGATAGTTAAGCCGGCTGATAAAGGTGGGGCCACTGTCATTATGAACAAGAGTGATTATGTTTCAGAGATTCGACGACAGATAGGTGAAACATCCTTCTATAGGTTAGACAAGGACCCCACTCTGAGCCTTAAGAAGGAGTTAGATAGTATCCTAGACATTGGCCTTGCAGCTGGCTTTCTAACACAGAAAGAAAAGGACTTCCTCTCTGTATCCCACCCTAGGGTTCCCACTATATATATTCTTCCAAAAAGTCATGACTCATCAATCCCCCTGGTCGACCTATCATTTCTGCCATCAGGTCTCTTTTTGAACTTATCTCACAAATTTTAGATGTTATCCTACGACTCTTTTTCTGTAAGGCACCGTCATATACTAGGGATATGAGTAATATCATACAACGTTTGGAATCATTTGAACACTATCATTCTAATCTTTTATTGGTAACTCTTGACATTGTTTCCCTCTACAATAACATCACGCAGATGGGGGCCACTGAGGTTCTTGAGATCACCCTATTGAAGAGAGAAGACAGGTTCAAACTTTTTTCCTTGTTTCTCATGCAACTGGTCAAGCTAGCACTTTCCAATAACTTTTTTTTTGTTTGATGGTCTTTTTTTTATCATCGGATCAAGGGAATAGCCATGGGGTCCTCTATGGCTCCTGATGTAGCCAATCTGTATGTTTCTGATTTTGAGGTGAAGTTTTTATCTAGGTATCCGTACAAAGACAATATTAAAATGTGGCGTAGATATATTGATGACATTTTTTATATGGGATGGTGAACGGCAGGTTTTGGATCAGTTTCTTATCTGGCTTAATACGCTTGATGACAACTTAAGGTTTGAGGCCTCTGTAAGTGACCATCAATTACCTTATTTGGATATTTTAATTTTTAAAGGTGATACTGGTTTTAAGACCACTTGATATCGCAAGCCTACAGACCGCAATCATTTTCTACATTATCACAGTTTTCACAATCCGTCATTAAAGAAGAATCTTCCAGTCAGTCAGTTTTTAAGAGCTAGGCGTATTTGCACTGAAGATGCTGACTTTGAAGATAATGCTGGGTTGCTATGTGGCAGATTTGCGGAAAAAGAATATCCTTCCATAGAGGCAGCATATCATAGAGCGAAAAACTCCAGACAGAGTGATTTATTGCAAAAGCAAGCACGACTGGACATGGACAAGATAGTTTGCCCCACGCAGTTCTCTAATCTTTCCAAGAAAATATATACTCCTCTATAAGAATATCTTTTTATTTATGGTGAACTGTTTTTTGGCCAGGTTTGGTCAATTGTGAGACCCTTATCCCTTTTAAATGTATAGGTTATTGATTCTGAATGTTTTTTGCTTACCCATTGCCCTTTGTGGTTTGAATTTATGGCGTTTTTAGACTGATAAATTGTTTGCATGCATAATTAATCCTTTTGAACTTCTGACATCACATCCTTTAAAATATTTAATGGCTTCCTTTTCCTTCATGGCTCCCTTTACAGAATTGCAGTGTTGAGAAAGGTATGGTGTTTTATATATTATTCTTCTGCTTTCTCTTTCTCTTGGAGTCCTTTATGCCTGATAGTTTTCTATAGCCTCCGGAACTACAATGCAGTATAGTTTCCTGTTTGTTCCCACAATACATTTTATTCAATCTCTTCAAAAGTTATATTAGCTGGTCCAATTAGAACGTTTGAAACGGGTGTGTTTGTAGCAGCCATGAAGCAGTTTTATTTGCTTTTCAATCAATAGAATCTTTTTTGCTCTTCATGCCCCGATGACTTCTAGACTAAATTTATCTATTACATTTTAACCACCTATATACTTGAGTCTGATTTTGTAGTTGTGTGAAAAGGTTTTTTATGGATGAATGATTTATCATTTTGCAAAAGTCATTCTTAGCTTTCACTCATGAAGAGATTTGCTCTTGATGGATTGCTGCATCTAATTTGTTTAGTTTGCCTTTATTTGCTTTCCCCTTACCCAGTCATTGTGTATGATGGATCCTTATATGCTCATCTATAAAAATATCTTTTTATTTATGGCAAACGTTTTTTAGCCAGGTTTAGCCATCTGTGAGACCCTTCTCCCTTTTATTTTGAATGGTTTTTGTTCTCCCATTGCCTTTTTTGAATTTATGGCGTTCTTAGACTGTGCTAAATTGTTTGCATGCATAATTAATAATCTCATCTTTCTGATGTCATTTGCTTTTCCTGTTACAATTCACAGTCCGAAAGTAGGTCATCTTTTTTCTCTCCTCTTGGTGGATGATTTCCTCTCATTTACTGTTTCAGTGATGTATTTACTTATTTTCTTTGCCTCTTTCACAGTACTCCACTTGGATGATTCCTTAGGTATAATAGTAAGTTACACTTTACCAGTGTCTTAGTGGTGAGTGGTTGTTTACATTGTTTCAATATTATTTACTATTTATTATATATATTTTTTATACATATGTGGATGAGTGGAGGAATAGCCTAGTGGTTAGAGCAACTGCCTAGTACCCAGAAGATCAAGGGTTTGATTCCCACTGGCACTCCTTGTGACTTTGGGCAAGTCACTTTACCTTCCATTGCCTCGGAAGAAAAAGCGTAGTTACTCACCTGTAACAGGTGTTCTCCAGGAGCAGCAGGAATCAGTCCTCACATATGGGTGACGTCGGCGCCGACGGAGCCCTCGCGGAGCAATTTTCCCCAGCTTTCAAAGAAAGCCTTTGGGAATTGCAGCGCGCATGCGCGGTCCCCTTTCCCTTCCGCCCAAGGGTGCCATCTTAGCCAGTCAGATGACATAGCTAAAAGACAGCATAAAAATTTGCAAAAAAACTAAAGCAGATAATTGCAACTCCAAGAGGAGGAGGGAGGGTTGTGAGGACTGATTCCTGCTGCTCCTGGAGAACACCTGTTACAGGTGAGTAACTACGCTTTCTCCAGGACCAAGCAGGAAGTCAGTCCTCACATATGGGACTCCCAAGCTTAAGGCTACCGGAGACCCTAAGCACAAAAATGAGCTCCCTCTAGCTCAGCAGTACAGAAGGAAGGAATCTTCACTGAAATATTACCCACCGGTAGCCCCCATCCGGGATGGAGGGTAGGAGTTGCTCAAACCTCGAAGAGATTTCGGAGGACTGCCTGTCCGAAAGCACTATCCCTGCGGGACTCCCTCTCGAGGCAGTAATGGACCGCAAAAGTCTGGCTCGAAGACCAAGTAGCGGCCCGGCAGATGTCTGCCAATGGAACAGAGCGGAGGTAAGCCACTGACATAGCCTTCGCCCGAACACAATGAGCCGTGACTCGACTTTCTAAGGAGAGTCCGGCTGCCGCATAAGCCCAAGCGATATAGTCAGCAACCCAGATGGACAGAGTACGCTTGGAGACCGGGAGCCCCAATTTATTGGGGTCAAAAGATACAAAAAGCTGAGCAGCTTTACGGTGCTCCCGCGTACGGTCAAGGTAGAAGTTCAATGCCCTTCTACAGTCCAGGGTATGCAGGACCATTTCAGCTCGGCTGGAGTGTGGCCTGGGAAAGAAGGTCGGAAGTACCACCTCCTGATTGATGTGAAAAGGGGAGACCACTTTTGGAAGAAATTTTGGGTGAGTCCGTAGGACTACCCGATTTTTGTAGATCCGAGTGTAAGGGGGATCAGACACGAGGGCCTGCAATTCACTTACGCGTCTAGCGGAAGTGAGGGCTATGAGGAATAAGGTTTTCCAAGAAAGAAAACGTAGAGCACAGGTAGCCATAGGTTCAAAAGGCGGACAGGTGATCCGCTGTAAAACCACATTCAGATCCCAGTCAGGTGCTGGCGGGCGCAGAGGTGGTTTAAGTAGAAGGAGACCTCGGAGAAACCTCGCCACGAGAGGGTCGCTGGAAAGAGGTCTGCCGTTCACCGGCACATGATGTGCTGAGAGAGCACTGAGGTGAACTTTGACGGAGTTGGACTTAAGTCCCAGATTAGAGAGGTAGAGCAAGTACTGCAAGATCACCGACACCGAGCAGGAGAAGAGATCCTGAGACTGCTGGGCACACCAAGTGGAAAAGCGACGCCATTTAAGGGCGTAGCATTTGCTGGTAGAAGGTCGCCGGGAAGCTAGGACGACCTCTTCCACCTCTGCCGGCAATAGAAGGGGAGCAAGGACTACCCTTTCAGCAGCCAGGCCATCAGATGTAGAGATCTGAGGTTGGGGTGTAGCAGGGACCCCTGATCCTGTGTTAGGAGATCTGGTTGAAACCCCAGAGGGAACGGATCCTCCACCGCTAGTTGCAGCAGGAGTGGAAACCACGGTTGTCTGGGCCAGCGAGGAGCTATCAGGATCATGGAAGCTTTGTCTCGGAGAACCTTGAAAAGCGTTCGGGAGACTAGCGGTATTGGAGGAAAGGCATACAGAAGGCTTTTCGACCATGAGAGCAGAAAAGCATCCGCCGCTACTCGAAGGGGATGCGGCTGCCGAGAGCAGAAGCGAGGAAGTTGCCGGTTGAGAGGACTGGCAAAGAGATCCATCGTGGGGAGGCCCCACTTCAGAAAAAGTTTCTGAACCATCAAGGGATCCAGGCGCCACTCGAGCGGCTGGAGGATTCTGCTGAGTTTGTCCGCCAGGCAATTTTCTTGGCCTGGGAGATAAACCGCCTTGAGACGAATGCCGTGGCTGACGCCCAAGAGCAGAGCCTCTGTGCTTCTCGACAGAGAAGGAAGGAGCCCGTGCCTCCCTGTTTGTTCACGTAGAACATGGCAACTTGATTGTCCGTCTGGACAAGGACGGACTGGTGAGAAGTCAGGTGGGAGAAAGCCTTGAGAGCCAGACGGATTGCTCTGAGCTCCAGGAAGTTGATCTGCTGCGCAGACTCCCACGTGGTCCAGAGACCTGGAGTACATGCCCCTTGGCAATGCGCTCCCCATCCTAGGAGAGAAGCATCGGTCGTCAGCACTTGAGCCGGCGGAGGAGACTGAAAAGGCATTCCGAGCACCAGGTTCGGCCGATGAAGGCACCACTGTAGAGAAGAGGCCAGCGGGCCGGAGATGCGCACTAAGTCGGCTAGGCCGCCCGTGGCCTGTTGCCACTGCTTGCGAAGGCACCACTGAGCAGGCCGCATATTCAGGCGGGCATTGGGGGTCACGTGGACGGTGGAAGCCATATGGCCGAGTAGTGTCAGGAAGCGCCTGGCGGAGACCAGGGACTGGCTGCGAAAGCGGCCGGCTAGGTCCATGAGCCGTTGAGCCCTGTCGAGAGGCAGGAAAGCTCGTGCCTGAAGAGTGTGCAATCTTGCGCCGATGAACTCGAGATCTTGCGAGGGGAGCAAAGTGGACTTTGCGAAGTTTATGACAAAGCCCAAGTACTGCAGAAGAGTCACAGTGCGGTGTGTGGCTTTTGTGACTTCTGGAGAGGACGATGCTCTGATGAGCCAGTCGTCTAGGTACGGAAAGACAGAGGCCGTGAAGCCGGAGATAAGCCGCCACCACCGCGAGACATTTTGTGAAGACTCGTGGTGCGGAGGATAGGCCAAAGGGCAGTACTCTGTACTGGTAATGATTTTCCGCCACCACAAACCTTAGTTATTGGCGGTGGCTTGGGTGGATGAGGATGTGCGTGTAGGCATCCTTTAGATCCAAGGAGCATAGCCAATCTCCCTGCTGGAGGTAGGGCAGAAGGATTCCAAGGGTAAGCATCTTGAACTTCTCCCTGACGAGGAATTTGTTGAGGTTGCGCAAGTCCAGGATGGGTCTGAGGCCTCCTGTTCTTTTTGGTATTAGGAAATACCTGGAATAGAAGCCCTGACCCCTCAGGTGGTGGGGCACCGGTTCCACAGCCTGTTCCTGAAGAAGACTTGCTAACTCCTGAAGGAGTAAGTCCCTGTGCAGAGGGAGTCGTGGAGGCTCTCCCGGGAAATAGGGAGGGAGGGACCTGGTGGAAGTGGAGAAGATAGCCTTCTCTCACCACCTGAAGCACCCAGGCATCTGAGGTGACGTTGGACCACCTGTGGGCAAAGTGAACCAGCCGGCCTACTTTGCTGGGAGGAACGAGCTGAGGGGGAGAGGCTATGCTGATGAAGTCAAAAACCCCCACCCTGCTGAGCAGGGGCCGGTGGTGCAGGCTTGGGGGCTTGCTGCCTACGGGACCCGTTACCCCGTCCCTTGGCCTGCTGACCCTGTTGGGGAGCTGCGGAGGCCTGATATTGAGGGTAGTGTTTATAGGCAGCCGCCTTTCTCGGGTAAAAGGACTTCTTTCCCGAGCCCTTCTTCTTCTGGGAAGGGGCGGAGGTCTTCCTAGAAAGCCTAGTTCTGGTGAGAGTCTCCGTCTCGATTTGTGCAGCCTTTTCAGCCATGGGCTTGCCAAAGAGGTTCTCACCTCGGCAGGGGACATCGACCAACTTGTCCTGCACCCAGGGTTCAAGGTCAGACGACTGAAGCCAAGCCTGTCGGCGGGCACCGATGCCGGCTGCGGCCCCTCGTGCCGATGTTTCAAAGCCATCATAAGCTGCTCGAGACATGAATTTGGAGCATTCCCGAATACCAGTTGTCAAGGCTAGGAACCTCCGCAAAGGTTCCTCAGACAGCCCAGCGGAGAATCCGGCTACCTCTTTAGCCAGGTCTCTGAGATACATGCCCATGTAGAGCTGGTAGGTCTGGACCCGACAAGCAAGCATAGAGCCCTGGAAACACTTCTTACCGAGGCCATCCAGGTTGCGGGCCTCCCTGCCAGGAGGCACCGAGGAGTGCATCTTCTGGCTCTTAAGCCTATGCATGGCCGATTCCACCACCATGGAATGGTGCGGTAGCTGTGCTTTTTGGAAGCCAGGGCTCTTGCGGACTCGAAAGATGGAATCGACCCGCTTGCTTAATACCGGCGACGATGCCGGACTCTCCCACATGCGGAAAAGTAGTCGTTCCAGCATGGGAGGAACCGGTACAGTAAAGTGCTCCCTGGCGGGAGAGTCGTACTGAAGGGCATCGAGCTCTTCGGCTCGGGGCTCCTCCTCGGGATCCGCAGGGAAGGCCAAAGCCTTGGCCATATCCCTGACGAAGTCCGAGAACCGGGCGTCCTCCGGAGGGGACTGTTTCCGAGGTTCGGACTCAGGCGAGTCCGAGGGGACACACCGAGTCCAAAATGAATCAGGTGACTCTTCCTCTTCAGACTCCCAGGCCGACTCCGAGGAGGAATCGGTGGGGTCGGTCCGGGCGGGCGGAGGCGTCGGCCGCCCCGACGCCGAGGGAGTCGGCGTCGACGACCTCGGTCCCAAATGGGAGGCCGAGGGTGACCTCGACCGAGGATCGACTCGAGCCCGCATGGACTCGAGGATCGGCTTGGTCTCCGGGGTCGACTTAGACGTCGACGTCCCGGCGGTCGGGGCAGAGGCGCCAGCGAGGCTAGCGATCAGTGCCCGCTGCTGGTCCATGAAGGCAGAGAGTCTGCTCTCCAAGGCCGTCAACCTGAGTCCGACCTCAGGTGACCCAGCAGCCCCCGACTCGGGCCCCGACGGCGTCGGGCCCGACGTCGGACCCCTCGGAGGCGAGTCCAGGAGGACTACAGGACTTACCCGAGCAGGCAACTCCGACTCCAGACGAGGTCGCTTCGGCAGATGCTCCTTCTCCAAAGACCCGGGACGGCTATCGGGGCTATGCGACCTGGCCCTCACGGAACCAGGAGCGTCCACCGACGCCGCCCTCGCGGGTTTCACCTTCCGATGACGGTCCCCGGAGGGAGAACCCCTGTCGGAGGAACTCCGGCGATGGTCAGAGCTGGAACCTCTGGACGCCGAGGCCTCCGACGAGGTCCGGGCGGGATCAGCGAAGATTCGTTCCCGCTGATGCCGCCGACTCCTTAACGCTTTGGAGGACATCTTGCTGCAGGGCCCACAGATCAGTTCTTCGTGATCCGGGCCGAGGCAGCGGAGGCAATTATCATGTGTGTCAGTGAGTGACATATTTCTGTCACACTGAACACACCGTTTGAAACCACTGGCAGCCATCGGGGGGAAAAAGGGCCCCTGCAAGGTCAAAGGACCGGGCTGCCAGCGAAAAACCGAAAACGAAACTGACAGAAAATCAGAAAAACCGAAAAATAACAGAAGGACTCGCAACGGCGTCGCGAGTCCGGGCAGGAAAAGGACCGGCGTCGAACCGACTGAGAAAAAAGATATAAATCACGAAAAAATCAACTTTTCAGCGGGGACAAGATGGGCACGTCTGTAGGGCTCCGCGGAAAAAAGAAGACTGGCTAAGATGGCACCCTTGGGCGGGAAGGGGACCGCGCATGCGGCTGCAATTCCCAAAGGCTTTCTTTGAAAGCTGGGGAAAATTGCTCCGCGAGGGCTCCGTCGGCGCCGACGTCACCCATATGTGAGGACTGACTTCCTGCTTGGTCCTAGAGAAGGCTGGCAATCTACTTCTGGTGATACATTGCCAAGAAAACCCAGAGGTAGCTGGGTCGCTATGAGTCAACACTGCCACTAAAACAAAAAACTGTATATACTGTCGTTGCTAACTACATAACCCTCTTGTGGTATCACTTTTTTATGTTTTCGTCATTATATGTGTAAGAATATTTATAATTATTAACCCATTAATTTTAGTCTGGTTTTATATATATGCATGGTTTTAGATAAAATATTTTATCATTTGGTTCCTTTGGGTTAGGTGACTGTCATATAGTACTATTATTTTAAACTTTTAAAGTTTTTATTTGGAATGTTATAATTTTATTTTATACTTTATATTTTATTTGTATAATGATTTGTCTATATTTATTTATTTAGACAGTTTTGTATAGCACCTTATCCTTCAAAGTGGTCAACAAGACATTGGGAGGCATACATTCAACAGGAGGAGATATGATTCACATATGTAAAAAGCTATCTACTTACAGGTCTAAATAGGGATGGGCGGTTGGAGCTAAGTGGTGAGGGAAGCTAGTGGGCCACTTGGGTAGTATCTAGTGCTTGGCAACTTAAGGTGGTTGCTCATAGGCCTCGGTGAAGCGATGGATCTTGAGAGCTTTGCGGAAGTTCTTGGTATCATTTAGGGTCCTTAAGTCCATGGGGAGGGATTTCCATAATGCAGGCGCCAGTAGCGAGGGAGCTCTCTTAGATGTTACTTGCTTAGTCTTGTGATAACCTGTAGGTTAGGTGATCCTGTTGTCATTGTTGGTTCTTCTAGGCCTGTTACTGACATCCTTGGTTATTACATCCTGGAGCGCATCTGCAGGGCGGTGGTGGAAGATTTTGAAAATTTTCAGGATTGATTTGAATTTTGCCCTTGCAATTACTGGGAGCCAGTGCAGCTGTCGCAGGACGGGGGTGATGTGTTCAGATCTTGCAGTGCCTGTGATGATGCGTGCTGCAGTATTCTGCACCATTTGGAGTGGGTGAATAGACTGCTGGGGGAGGCATTGGTATAGCGAGTTTCCATAGTCTAGCAGTGGGGTGATGACTGCTTGGCAAACTGTGCGGAAGTGGTCTTGGTCAAGGATTGGTTTGAGTTTTCTGATGATACTCAATCGGTGGTAGGCGTTTGCTGCAGTTTTAGTAATGTAAGGTTGTAGGTTCAGAGATCTGTCCAGGGTGATGCCCAGGTACATCACTTCATCCTTGATTGCTATAGTTTTGTTTAGAATGCTGATTGCTTGGGGCAGCTTGAATGTGGAGTCTCTGGTAATGAACATAGCCTCTGTTTTATCAAAGTTAACCATCAGGTTGTTAGCGGTGAGCCAGGTGTCCATGCCCTCAAGGCAGCTTGTCATCGATGTCATGTCAGGTGATTGCAGGTTGACTGGGGCATATACCATGATATCATCAGCGTACAGGTGGTAATGTAGTTTGTGGTATTTGATGATGTTGCATATTGGGTGGATGTATATATTAAAGAGTATAGATGAAAGAACTGAACTTTGTGGTATTCCTTGCGTAACGGGGAACTGAAGTAATTTCTTTTGAGCACCTTTGACTTGCTGCGTCCGATCCTTCAGGTAGGAGGTAAACCATTTTAGGGTGTTCTCACTTATTCTGATCTGCTGCAAGCGCTGTAGCAATATGGTGTGGGACAGTGTCAAAAGCCGCTGAGATGTCCATGAACATTAGCAGGAATTCATTCTTTATGTTGTCCATGTCTTTTAGGAGATTGTCAAAGAGAGAGGTAAGCAGAGTTTCCACATTGTGCTGTGGTTTAAAGCCATGCTGGTGGATGTCAAGTGGAGAGTTCAAATCTGTGTGATCCTGTAATTGTCTCTGCATGGTCTTTTCAATGATTTCTGTGAGGAATGGAAGGCTAGAGATGGGGCGGTAGGATTTTGGATCAGAGGGGCTTAGCATGGTGCTCTTGAGGATCGGGCGTATCGTGGCTTGCTTGAGGGAGTCTGGCATATGTCCTTGCTGGAGGGATAGAGTAGTTACTCACCTGTAACAGGTGTTCTCCAGGAGCAGCAGGAATCAGTCCTCACTTATGGGTGACGTCGGCGCCGACGGAGCCCTCGCGGAGCAATTTCCCCAGCTTTCGAAGAAAGCCTTTGGGATTGCAGCGCGCATGCGCGGTCCTCTTCCTGCCCAAGGATGCCATCTTGCTCAGTCGAATGACATAGCGGAAGACAGCAACCATAAGAATGACTGCAACTCCAGGGGAAGAGGGAGGGTAGTGAGGACTGATTCCTGCTGCTCCTGGAGAACCCCTGTTACAGGTGAGTAACTACTCTTTCTCCAGGACCAAGCAGGAGGTCAGTCCTCACTTATGGGACTCCCTAGCTTAAGGCTACCGGAGACCTCAAGCTGGAAAAAGAGAGCTCCCTCCAGCTCAACCGCACAGAAGGAAGGAATCTTCTCTGAATACGAATCCGGCCGGTAGCCAACATCGGGGCCGGCGGGTAGGAGTTGCCTAAACCTCAAAGAGATTGTGGAGGACTGCCTGTCCGAAAGCACTATCCCTGCGGGACTCCCTCTCCAGGCAGTAATGAGCCGCAAAAGTCTGGCTAGAAGACCAAGTAGCGGCCCAGCAGATGTCTGCCAACGGAACAGAGCGGAGGTGTGCGACAGACGCCGCCTTCGCCCGGACACAGTGCGCCGTGACTCGACTCGACTCTCCAAAGAGAGGCCGGCTGCCCCATACGCCCAGGTGATGCAGTCAGCTACCCAGATGGACAGAGTACGCTTCGATACAGATAACCCCAACCGATTGGGGTCAAAGGAAACGAAAAGCTGGGCAGCTTTCCTATGCTCACGCGTACGGTCAAGGTAGAAGGACAAGGCTCTTCGACAGTCCAGGGTATGCAGAACAGTCTCAGCTCTGCTGGTATGTGGCCTGGGAAAGGAGGTCGGAAGAACCACCTCTTGATTGATGTGGAAAGAGGAAACCACCTTAGGAAGAAACTTAGGGTGAGTCCGTAAGACAACCCTATTCCTGTAGAACCTAGTGTAAGGGGGCTCCGACACTAGGGCCTGTAGTTCACTAACACGCCTAGCGGAGGTGAGGGCTACCAAGAAGAGAGCTTTCCATGAGAGGAAGCGGAGGGGGCAGGTAGCCGTGGGTTCGAAAGGCGGGCAAGTAAGCCTTTGTAAAACCACATTGAGGTCCCAGTCAGGAGCCGGAGGGCGCAACGGGGGCTTAAGCAGAAGCAGGCCCCTGAGGAAACGTGCCACCAAGGGATGCGAGGAAAGGGGCTGGCCCTCCACCAGCGAATGATGTGCAGAGAGAGCACTGAGGTGGACTCTGACAGAGTTGGACTTGAGGCCTAGATCGGAGAGGTGCAGCAAGTATTGCAGTACCACCGACACTAGGCAGGCGAATGGGTCCTCAGAACGCTGAGAACACCAGGCGGAGAAGCGATGCCATTTGAGTGCGTAAGACGTCTGGGTAGAAGGTCGCCGAGATGCCAGGACGACAGCTTCCACCTCCGGGGGGAGCGAGAGCGGGGCCAGGACTACCCTCTCAGCAGCCAGGCCATCAGGTGAAGGGCCCGGAGGTTGGGGTGCAGAAGAGTACCCTGATCTTGGGTCAGAAGATCGGGCTGAAACCCCAGAGGGAGAGGGGTGTCCACCGCTAATTGCAGGAGCAGAGGAAACCAGGGTTGCCTCGGCCATCGGGGAGCTATCAGGATCACGTAGGCCCCGACCCGGGCAACCTTGAAGAGCGTCCGGGACACCAGCGGCGTGGGAGGAAAAGCATACAGTAGGCCTGTGGACCACGAAATGAGGAAAGCATCCGGGGCCACTCTGAGGGGATGCGGATGCCGAGAGCAGAACCGGGGGAGCTGCCGGTTCAGGCGACTGGCAAAGAGGTCCACGGTGGGGGCAGCCCCACCGGCGGAAGATTTGCTGGGCAACGCCGGGGTTCAACCTCCACTCATGGGGCTGCAAGACCCGGCTCAGCCTGTCGGCCAGGCAATTCTCCTGCCCGGGCAGGTAAACAGCCTTGAGGAGGATGTTGTGGTCGACAGCCCAGGAGCACAGTCGCCGGGCCTCCTGACAGAGCAGGAGGGAGCCCGTGCCCCCCTGTTTGTTCACGTAGAACATGGCCACCTGATTGTCCGTCTGCACCAGTACGGACTGGCGAGAGGTGAGGTGAGAGAAGGTCCGCAGAGCTAGGCGGATCGCCCGCAGCTCCAGGAAGTTGATTTGTTGAGCCGCCTCCCAAGGAGTCCAAAGGCCTTGAGTGCGCGCTCCCTGGCAATGCGCTCCCCATCCCAAGAGAGAGGCATCGGTCGTCAGCACCTGGGAGGGTGCGGGAGACTGAAAGGGCATACCCCGTACCAGGTTGGGCAGGTGGAGCCACCACTGCAGAGAGGAGACCAGGCGGTCGGAGATCTGTAGAAGGTCCGCCAGACCTCCTGTGGCCTGATGCCATTGAGTGCGGAGACACCACTGGACAGGCCTCATATGCAGTCGGGCGTTCGGCGTGACATGGACCGTGGAGGCCATATGACCGAGCAGCTGCAAGAACCTCCGGCCCGGAACCAGAGACGCACTGTGGAACCTGCCGGCCAAAGCCATGAGCCTGTCGGCTCGCTCTCGAGGCAAGAAGGCACGAGCTCGCAGAGTGTCGAGCCGAGCTCCTATGAACTCGAGATCCTGAGAGAGGCGCAACGTGGACTTCCCGACGTTTATGACGAAGCCCAAGTGCTGAAGCAGAGCCACCGTACGCTGCGTGGCCTGAGCGACCTCTGGGGCCGACTGCGCCCGTACGAGCCAGTCGTCCAGGTAAGGAAAAACGAACAGGCCCTGAAGCCTCAGGAAGGCCGCGACCACCGCCAGGCATTTTGTGAACACCCTGGGGGCGGAGCACAAGCCGAAGGGCAGCACGCGGTACTGATAGTGTTTCCCGGCCACTACAAATCTGAGATATTGTCGGTGGTCCAGATGAATCAGGATGTGAGTATAGGCATCCTTTAGATCCAAGGAGCATAGCCAATCTCCCTGCTGGAGGTAGGGCAGCAAGATTCCAAGGGTAAGCATCCTGAACTTTTCCCGCTGCAGGAACATGTTGAGGTTGCGCAAGTCCAGAATGGGTCTGAGGCCTCCCGTCCTCTTTGGGACCAGGAAGTATCTGGAGAAGAACCCCTGACCCCACTGAGGTTGGGGCACTGGTTCCACAGCCTGCTCCTCCAGTAGACCCTGCAGCTCCTGAAGGAGTAAGTCTCTGTGCAGAGGGGGCCTCGGAGGCTCCCCCGGAAAGTAGGGGGGAGGCACCTGGTGAAAATGCAAGAGGTAGCCCCTTTGAACCACCTGCAGCACCCAGGAATCGGATGTTATGGCTGACCACCTGTGAGCGAAGTGGATCAGCCTGCCCCCCGTGCTGAGCGACAGGCGCGGAGGGGAAGAGGCTATGCTGGCATAGTCAAAAACCCCCACCCTGCGTGGCAGGGGGCTGTGTAGCGGGCTTGGGGGCCCGCGGCCTACGGGGGCCATTCCCCTGACCCTTAGTCTGTGGGCACTGAGTGGAAGCCACCGGTACTTGGTATTGAAGGTGGGATTGTTTATAGGCAAGCACCTTCCTCTGGTAAAAAGGCTTCTTCCACGGACCCTTCCTCTTCTGCGTGGGAGCGGAGGTCTTTCGGGACAGTCGAGTCCGAGTGAGAGTCTCGGACTCGAGTTCCGCAGCCTTATCGGACATGGGCTTGCCGAAAAGGTTGTCACCTCGGCAGGGGACATCGACTAACTTGTCCTGTACCCAAGGCTCGAGGTCGGATGACTGGAGCCAGGCCTGTCGGCGGGCACCGATGCTGGCTCCGGCTACTCGGGCCGACGCCTCGAAGCCGTCGTAGGCCGCCCGAGAAAGGAACTTCGAGCACTCTCGAATACTATCGGACAAGGCCAGGAACCTCTGCAAAGGTTCATCTGAGAGACCAGCCGAGAACCCAGCGAGCTCTTTCGCCAGGTCTCGGAGGAACATGCCCATATACAGCTGGTATGTCTGGACTCTGCAGGCAAGCATGGAACCCTGGAAGCACTTCCTACCGAGGGCATCCAGGTTACGGGCCTCCTTACCCGGGGGCACCGAGGAGTGCATCTTTTGACTCTTAAGCCGATGCATTGCCGATTCCACAACCATGGAGTGGTGTGGCAGTTGCGCCTTCTGGAACCCGGGGCTCTTGCAGACTCGATAAATCGAATCGATCTGCTTGCTTAACACCGGTGTTGAGGCCGGGCTTTCCCACATGCGGAAGAGCAGCCGCTCCAGCATCGGAGGGACCGGCACACTAAAGGCCTCCTTCGGGGGAGAGTCGTACTAGAGTGCCTAGAGCTCTTCCGCGCGCAAGGCTCCTCCTCGGGATTTGCGGGGAAAGCCAAAGCCTTGGCCATATCCCGCACAAAATCAGAGAAGCGCGTATCCTCCAGAGGGGATCGCCTTCGAGGCTCCGACTCGGGCGAGTCGGAGGGGACGCACCGGGTCTGAAAAGAGCCAGGCGACTCGCCCCCTTCCGTGTCCCAGTCCGACGCCTCCGTGGAGGAATTGAGGGGCTCCATGCGGGCGAGGGTTCGTCCAGCGTCGACAACCTCGGTCCCGAACGGGAGGCCGAGGGAGACCTCGACCGAGGATCGACTCGAGCATGCATCGACTCGAGGATCGACTCAGCCGCCAGGATCGACTTTGGCGTCGACGTCCCGGTGGTCTGGGCAGATGCACTGGCGATGCCAGTCATCCAAACCCGCTGCTGGTCCAAGAAGGCAGAGATACTGCGCTCCAAGCATGTCAATCTGAGGTCAAGCCCAGAAGACCCGGCAGCCACCGACTCGGGCCCCGACGGCGTCGGGCCCGACAATGGTTCCGTAGGGGAGTCCAGGAGGACAATAGTACTCACGTGCGGCTCCACCTCGAGTCGAGGAAGTTTAGAAGGTCTCTCCGCCTCCGAGGACTTGGGGGGCTGGCGGGGCTATGCGACCCGGCCCGCGAGGGACCAGGTGCGTCCTCCGACGCCAACCGCGCGAGTTTCCTCTGCCGACGATGCTCCCGGCCAGGGGACCCCCGCTCAGAGGAACTCCGACGGAGCTCGTGGCCGGAGTCACGAGACGTCGAAGCCTCCGACGAGGTCCGGGCCGGACCGGACTCGGGGTCAGAGAAGATTCTGTCCTTTTGCGATTGCCGACTCCTCAGCGACTTGGAGGACATCTTGCCACACGGACCAGAGCTCCCAGAGTCATGGTTGGGTCCGAGGCAATGGAGGCAGAAATTATGCGTGTCTGTAAGAGACATTAATTTAGAACAATGATCACATTTTTTTAACCCGCTTGGCAGCCATCGGGGGAAAAAGGGCCCCCGCGAGGTCGAAAGACCGAGCCGCCAAGGGTAGAAAATAAGTGGCGGGAACGCCAGTTAAAAACTGAAAACAAAAAAAAAAAAAGAAATGTGAACGGACTCGATAAGGAAAAATCGAGGCCGGGCAGGAAAAGGACACGCGAACCGAGAAAACAACAAAGAATTAATCAACTTTTTCAGCGGTGGTAAACTACGTCTGCAGGGCTCCGCGGAAAAAAGACGACTGAGCAAGATGGCATCCTTGGGCGGGAAGAGGACCGCGCATGCGCGCTGCAATCCCAAAGGCTTTCTTCGAAAGCTGGGGAAATTGCTCCGCGAGGGCTCCGTCGGCGCCGACGTCACCCATAAGTGAGGACTGACTTCCTGCTTGGTCCTGGAGAATCCTTAACGATTTTGTGGAGGTAAAGGGCTAGTTGGCTTCTAGTAGCTTTGATCCACGCCACTAGGCATGGGTCAGATGGCGTCTATATGTTTTTGTCAAGGTCTTAGTCCCCTGAAGGCGGCTTCGTCCAAAACACGTGTCGGGCAGACTCCGTTATTAATAAAGCACTTTCCTCCAGTGGCGTGGCTCTCCTGCTCCTTGCTAAGCCTTCTTTTCCAAGGACTTCTTCTTGGGGAGAGCCAAGGTCTTTTTGGAAAGTCTCTGCCTGGTTACTACCCCGGCCTTGATCTCTGCAGCCTTATCGGACATAGGCTTTCCAAAAAGATTTACTCCATTACAGGGCACATCCAGGAGCTTCTCTTGCACCTACTGCTCCAGGTCCAAGGTCCGCAGCCATTCGGACCTCAAACCTCAGACCAACAAGGAGAGGCAGTGGTGTACTAGTTATTGTGAAGTCACACCTACAATTCAGCACCACATCCAACATCTGAACCACAGGAAGTAATGTAGTAACAATTTCAAACGAACACCTTGCACTCTGCCTCATCTACAGAGCGCCAAGCTCAAAGAAGACGATCTCTCCACCATTCTGGAACAGATCTGCTCCCTGGCAATCCAAAACAAACCTCTCATAGTCCTCGGAGACCCCAACATTCCATCATTATTCTCCCAGGATCAAGATACCTTCAAGGAAACAATGGAAGAATTACAGTACACCCAACTAATAAATACCCCAACCCACAAGTTGGGGGGAACCCTTGACCTTGCGTTCACACCAACCCAACAAGACTTGATAAAACAACTAAAAGTCTCCCCAATCCCCTGGTCGGACCGTCACATGATCAAATTCTCCATAAACACACCCATGAGCCGCCGAACAACTGCAACAATCATCAAGGAAAAAAGGAGATTTCGAACCTTTCACAAAGACAACTTCCTGGAAAAGGTACTGCCAGAACTAGAACAAAACTCAGACCTTGACAATAACATCATTAAATGGAACAAAATTCTACATAACGCAGCGATTGCACCAAATAAGTTAACCAACAACAACAAAAGAAAACACTACGCCCCCAGGTATTCAAAGGAAAACAACGAACACAAAGAGAAGTTACTCACCTGTAACAGGTGTTCTCCAGGAGCAGCAGGAATCAGTCCTCACATATGGGTGACGTCGGCGCCAACGGAGCCCTCATGCGGAGCATTTCCCCAGTTTTAAAGCTGAGACAAAGAGAGAGAGAGGGAAAGGAAAGAGAAAGAGAGATACAACTCCTAGGGGAGGTGGGTGGGTTGTGAGGACTAAATTCCTGCTGTTCCCGGAGATCACCCGTTACAGGTGAGTAACTATGCTATCTCCAGGAACAAGCAGGAATGTAGTCATCACATATGGGGACTCCCTAGCTTTAGGTGCCAGGGAGAGACCCCAGAAGTTGTGTGTCCCTGAAAAGGGCCCCACTTCCCCCCATGGATCTCTGGCATCCTACCAGGGATGGTGGGCAGGAGTTGATTAGGTATGGAACAGGTGTTTGAGAACAGCCTGACCAAACAAGGCATCCCGGCGGGAGTCCTTGTCCAAGCAGTAATGGGCTGTGAAGGTATGAACCGAGGCCCAAGTAGCTGCTCGACAGATGTCGTCAATAGACACAGAGTGCAAATGAGCCATTGAGGCTGCCATAGCTCTCACATTGTGAGCTGTGACATGGCCCTCCAGAGAAAGATTCTTACTCTGATAGGCAACGGAAATACACTGAGCAATCCAGTTAGATAGTGTTCTCTTGGAGACTGGAAGTCCCAAATGAGAAGGATCAAAAGCAACAAACAGTTGAGAGGACTTTCTATGTTGCTGTGTTCTTTGTAAATAAAAGACTAAAGCTCTTTTACAGTCCAAAGTATGAAGATTCCTTTCTGCATTTGATGCATGAGGCCTTGGAAAGAACACAGGTAGGTAGACCGCTTGGTTTAGATGAAAAGGCGAGACCACCTTTGGCATAAAGTGTGGATGAATCCTAAGGACTACCTTGTCATGATGGAACCTTGTATAAGGTGGATCAGCCAGTAGTGCTTGCAACTCACTGATGCGACGTGCTGATGTGATTGCAATGAGAAAGATAACCTTCCAAGAAAGGAATTTCAAGGAGATAGTAGCTAAGGGTTTGAAAGGTGGCTTCATGAGCTGACCAAGAACCAAGTTTAAGTCCCATGCCAGTAGGTGGTGGCCTAATGGGAGGCTTAGATAGCAGAAGGCCTCTCATAAATCTTGCTATAAGAGGATGGGAGGAAATAGGCTGTCCATTTAGAGGCTTGAAGAAAGCTGCAATAGCACTCAAATGGACTCTCACTGAGTTAGTCTTAAGTCCTGCATTGGATAAATGAAGGAGATACTCCAGTAATGATTCCAGAGGTACCGCAAGGGGGTTAAGACCCTTCTGCAAACACCATATGGTAAACCTTTTCCACTTGAAAGCATAAGAGCGTCTAATGGAAGGTTTTCTGGAAGCATAAAGAACATCTTTTACTTGTTGAGAAAGATTAAGATCTTGGATATCTAGGCCTTCAGCAACCAAGCCCTGAGATGCAGAGACTGGGGATTGGGATGCTATAACATTCCGTTCTCCTGAGATAGGAGATCTGGAGCAGACCCTAACTCCAGGGAGGGAGCTTGAGAGAGATGTAGAAGCAGAGGGTACCACACTTGCCGTGGCCAATGTGGAGCTATGAGAATCATGTGGCCTCTGTCTCTCTGAAGCTTGAAGAGGGTTTTGGGAATTAGGGGAATGGGTGGAAAGGCATACAGGAAGTCTTGACCCCAGTAAAGGAGGAAAGCATCCCTGGCCTGAGCCCCCTGAGCCGGAATTCTGGAACAGAACCGGGGAAGTTTGGCATTCCACGGACTTGCAAAGAGGTCTATGTCCGGGGTTCCCCAAAGTTGAAATATCCTGGTCACCTGGTCTGCATGCAGAGACCACTCGTGTGGAAGCAGAACTCGACTGAGTCTGTCCGCCCAAGAGTTTTGAATGCCTGGAAGATATACTGCCAGCAGATGAATCTGATGCTCTCTGGCAAGGGCCCATAGTCGCAAAGCTTTGTTGCAAAGCGACAGAGAGCCCGTTCCCCCCTGCTTGTTCACGTAGAACATGGCTACTTGATTGTCCGTATGAATGAGGACTGTCTTGTAGCTGAGCAGGGAGTGGAACACTCGCAGAGCCAGGAAAATTGCTCTGAGTTCCAAGAGCTTGATATGCAGACAACTCTCAAGGAGACCAGGTGCCCTGGGTGGAGAATTCTTGCAGATGTGCTCCCCAACCCTTTGGAGAAGCATCTGTTGTGAGAGTTGCTTTGGGTAAGAGTTGTTGAAAGGGGGACCCCAGCAACAGGTTTTGAGTGGACCTCCACCACTGGAGAGACAAAATGAGGCGACTTGTGTTTGCTATTTTGTCTGACAGGCACCCTGATGCCTGGGTCTATTGGGTGGATAAAGTCCACTGAGCTGCCCTCATGTGAAGGCGAGCATATGGAACCACATGCACGGTGGATGCCATGTGGCCTAGCAATTGCAACATTTCTCGAGCAGTTAGACGAGGCTTTAGCACTGCTTGAGAAGCTAACTGCACCAAGCGAAGGCAACGGGCCTGGGGAAGATAGGCCCTTGCCCTTGGGGTATCCAGGAGAGCTCCTATGAACTCTAAAGACTGAGTGGGAGTCAGACTGGATTTTGGGATGTTTATTACCAGCCCTAAATACTGAAGGATACGCATTGTGCAGGACAGAGAAGTCTTGGCCTCTGACACTGTTGGAGCTCGAATTAGCCAGTCGTCCAAGTAAGGGAAGACGAATATTCCTAGAGTGCGGAGAAATGCTGCTACCACAGCCATGCATTTCGTGAACACCCTTGGTGCTGAGGCCAGACCAAAAGGAAGCACCCTGTATTGGTAGTGCTTTCCTTGAAAAAGGAACCGAAGTAACCTTCTGTGGGTTGGATGGATGAGGACATGGGTGTATGCATCCTTG
The DNA here is from genome assembly GCA_033557465.1 of Ichthyophis bannanicus. Classification (NCBI taxonomy): domain Eukaryota; kingdom Metazoa; phylum Chordata; class Amphibia; order Gymnophiona; family Ichthyophiidae; genus Ichthyophis; species Ichthyophis bannanicus. Next base: position 217,312,074 of record CM066039.1, on the reverse strand, counting down.
AGATCTAGAGAACAAAGCCAATCCTGACTCTGAAGGTATGGTAGCAGAGCTCCGAGAGAAATCATCTTGAATTTCTCCTTGACAAGGAATTTGTTTAATTCTCTGAGATCTAAGATAGGTCTGTATCCCCCTGTTTTCTTTGGAATAAGAAAATAAGGGGAATAGAACCCTGTGCCCTGTTGATGAAGAGGCACTTCTTCTATTGCCCCTTGGGCAAGAAGGATGGCAACCTCCTGACCTAACAGGTGGATGAGAGAGGTCAAAGAATTGAACTGCTTCACTATTGTGTGAGGGGGCATGCTTGAAAAATGAAGTTTGTACCCCTCCTTTATGATGGAGTGTCCAATGCTCTGCTGTTATTTGCCCCATCTGGGGGCAAAATGACATAACCTTCCTGGAATGGTGGACGGTTCTGGTCCCTCCAGAACCAGAAAGGCTAAGTTCTCTAGCTGAAAGTCAAAGGCCCTGAAGAGGCTGAGGGTGCTGGGCCAGTGGAGGCCTAGCAGCCTTTGCTTTCTTCTGTTTGGGTGGTTTTTATTTTTTATTTATTTATTTAACAGTTCTTCTATACCGCTCTATTTTAGATCAGAGCGGTTTACATTCAACATCAACCATACAACACAGGAACCCTGAGTTGTATTTACAATAAACAGGAGATCAACTTGGAAGTAACTGGGGGGAACTATGTACATTGTATAACATATCTACATCTTATTTACACTGGGGGTCCTGATTCCATTTCAGTGGGTATCTTCTGAGCGATCAGTTGATTATCCTTTTTCATGCTGAGTCTGATTGTTTAATTGTAATGAGTGATTGTCTGAGGGGGCATATGTATGATTACTAGTGCTGGATTCAGGGTAGTATGTGGTGAATAGGTGCTGCTTTAATGCCTTCCTGAAGTCAATTAGGTAAGTGATGTTTCGAATAGAGGTGGGGAGAGCGTTCCATGCTCTGGGTGCGTAAATCGTAAAGGCCCTATTTGTCGTTGCTTTTGTGCATTTTGTTATTACTTTTGGGACCTCTAGTGTGTTTTGCATCATGGGTCTTCTGTTTCTGTTCTGTGGTACTTTATGTATCATCTTGCTGAGGGCTGTGGGGGTCAGAGTGTTTGCGGCTTTGAAAGTTAAGGTTAGAACTTTGTGGCGGATTCTTGCTTGAACTGGTAGCCAATGGAGGTTCATCAGTACTGGCGTTATGTGCTCTCTCCGTGAAGCCCCTGTTAGTACTCTTGCCGCAGTGTTCATTGCAAGCTGGAGAGGAGCCAGCGTTGCTTGAGGGAGACCGTGTAGAATTACGTTGGCATAGTCGAAATGTGGTAATATTAATGCCTGATAGATCGAACGGTAGTCGCTGAGGTCAAGCAGCGGTCGGAGATGTTTTAGGGTCCTTATTTTCATGTATACTGTTTTTACTGTGTTTCTTATGTGGGTTTTCAGATCCAGTTGTTGATCCAGTGTAACGCCAAGGTAGCGGATTGTGGGTTTGGTTTTCAGCTCTGTGTTGCCAACCTTTAAAGAGAGTGGAGGGGTGAAGTCCTGGTTCCTTGAGATGAAAAGGACATCCGTTTTACTGTAGTTGATTCTCATGTTTTGTGTGTTGAACCATTCTGCTGTTGCCTCAAAACATCTTGTTAGAGGGGAGAGGTCTGGTTGGTTGGTCCTGAATGGGATGTATAGGAGGATGTCATCTGCGTAGGCTAGACAGTTGACCTTGAATGAACGTGCTAGGGCACATATGGGCTGCATGTAGATGTTAAACATCAATGCAGATAGTGACGAGCCCTGTGGTACACCCTGGTTTTGTAAAAATGGTTCAGAGGTTGTGGAGCCTGACCTTACATGTTGCCATCTATTAGTCAGGTATGACTTGCACCACTTTAGGGCTGTTCCCTGAATTCCTTTCTCGCTGAGGCGTTGTATGAGGATCTCATGGTTCACCGAGTCGAAAGCCGCTGCAATGTCGAGGAATATGAGGGCGAATCCTTGATGCATTTTGTCGGTTCCAGAGACTAGATGGTCAAATAGGTTGGTGAGGAGGGTTTCAACCCCATGTGCTTCTCTGAACCCATGCTGGGAAGGATCCAGTGGGGCTTCAGTATCAATATGCTGTTGGATTTGGCGCTGTACTAACTTTTCGATTACTTTGGCAAGCATGGGGATACTTGAAATTGGTCTGTATGATTCCACTTTCGTTGGGTCCAGCTTGTTATTTTTGAGCAGTGGTCTGATTGATGTTTGTTTCAGACTTTGTGGAAACGATCCGGTTGTAAGAGATTGGTTTATTAATTCGCTCAGATATTGGCTTAAGTCACATCGTAACTCCTTTATCCATAAAGCAGGGCATGGGTCATTGGGTGCGGTAGTGGGGTTGATTGCAGCGATCGTGTCTTCAATCTCTCTGCGTGATATTTTTTCAAAGTCGGATAGTGGTGATGGTTGGGGCAAGTTGTGCTGAGAGCTGTTTTCCGCGGAGTTCGAGGTTGCACCAGCCTGGGTGACTTCAAGTTGTAGGTAGTTGGTTGCAGATGTAGTAGTCTGGATCATTTTTGACTGTAAGTAGTTGGAGTATGCCTGGGGGTGTGGCATCTGTGACTGGTCTGCAGGAGGTTCTCTTATGAGAGATTTCACTATATTGAAGAGGTCGTGTGGCTTGTTTAGTGACCGCTTCAAGATGTCGGAATGGTATTGTTTCCGCTTTTTTGTTAATTCATCGCGGTGTGATTTTAGGTGAGCGATGTAAGTATCTTGTGCTTCAGTAGAGTGAGATCGACGCCATCTTCTCTCGAGCCTGCGCAGGCACTTGAGTGAGTCTCGGAGTTCTCTGGTATACCATGGTGCATGCTCTCGTTTCTTTGTTGTTGTTTTATTTGTGGCTGGTAAACATGCGATGGTCTTGAGGCTCTCATCCCAGGTGGACACCAATGCATCTAGGTCGTGTGGTATGTTGTTGAGGAGTGGGAGGATCTTCTCTCGAAGCTCTTCTTTATTAAAGGGGCGGAAGCGCTTCAAAGAGGTTTCGTGGACAGTGTTGTTTTTGTTGGAGTTTTTATTGTGTGTGTTAATAGGTATCTGGAATTGGATCAGGCTGTGGTCAGACCATGGCACAGGCGTTATGGTTGGTGACATTGGTTGGGTGGTATCTTTATCTGTCTGTGGGGCAAAGATCAGGTCAAGTTTGTTTCCCTTGACGTGGGTGGGATTATTGACTAGCTGATCGTAGCCTAGTTCTTGTAACGCTTCTAGGAAAGCAGAGGCTTGCGATTCCTGTAGCGTAGGCAAGTTGAAATCACCTAGGATCCAGTTCTGGGATCGTGGTTTGTTTGAGTTGCAAGCGAGGCCCATTATCGCTGCAAGATCTTCTGAGGATGGTGTTGGTGCCCGGTAGAGTAGGTTGATCGTGCAGGTGTCATTTGTTATGGTGAGGGAGTCCAGGTGGGCTGTGCTGGTTGAGTTGCACATCTGGAAGCCTAGGTAAGTTTTGACAAGGATGAGTGTTCCTCCTCCTCTCTGATTGGTTCTATGGCATGTGTGGACTGAGAAACCTGTGGGTAACATCTGGTTGATGATTGCGTTGTCACATTCTGATAGCCAGGTTTCTGTGATCATGATGATATCAAGATCATGGGTCGTGACCAGATCGGTAATTATTGGCCATTTTGTACGTATTGACCTTGCGTTGATGAGTGCACACTTCAGGGCTTGATGGTGTTGCTGACGGTCCAGATGTGACTTCTTGAGATGTTGAAGTGGGATGTGTAATAAATGTGAGTGATGTGCGTCCTTGGGTTCTCTTGGGGGGTGTTGGTGATTCTCCGTCCATCTTTGCTGGTTGCTGACGTTTGCTTGAAAACTGACCTGCAGAAGATGCCTGCTGACCATAAGCAGGATAAAATCTTTTCTTTTTAGAAAAAGATGTTTTCTTGAACAATTTCTTTCTAACAGGATCAGCAGTGGACTTGGATAGTCTATCCATAGTGGAATTTTCAGCATCCATTTCATTGGCTTTTTCCTGCCAATCTTTATCAAACGGGTTCTCACCAGTACAAGGGATATTTGCCAATTTATCTTGCACCCAGAGCTCTAAATCAGATGCCTGGAGCCAAGCAATTCTACGTGCATCTATGGCGATAGCCAAGGTTCTGCTTATACACTCGAAGCAATCAAAGACTGCACGGTTGGAGAATTTAGAAACATCTTGGGCATGTTTGACCCAAGTGAGAAAATCCTGTCTTTATCCTCAGAAATGAAAGGACTTAAAGTCTGTAAATTATCTGTGACCTCCTTTAGGAACATTCCCATGTAGAGACTATAGGAACTGATTCTTGCAGCAAGCATGGAAGCTTGGAAGACTCTACGTCCAAAAGCATCCAGGGTTCTGCACTCACGTCCTGGAGGATTAGAGGCATGTCTTTTTGCACTTCTGGTCCTTCTCATAGCTGACTCCACCACAATGGTGAGGAAGCCGAGTCTTATGGAACCCAGGACAAGGAGGGACTCGATACATAGCATCTAAGCTACGAGAATGAGGAGAGGTGGTAAGAGGTGTTTCCCACATCCTCAACATGAGATCATATAGAATCTCATGAATGGTTAAGGTAGCTGCCTCCTTAGGAGTTTTGGGATATTGTAAAATTTCCAACTCCTTGGCCCTTGGCTCTGTTTCAGGGGCCACAGTAATGGACAGGCCCCGAGCCACCTCCCTGATGAAGTCTTGGAAGGACATGTCCTCTGGAGGAGACATCCTGCGTTTAGGGGAGGAGGACTCCTCTGGAAGAAGCATCGCTGCATCGACAGAACTTTCAGAATCCTCAGATTCTTCTGAGGACTCGAAGAATCGTCTGTCCGGATGCTCCTGCAGAGCCTGATACCCGTACCGACCAAGGTCAGTACCGGGAATAACCGGTACCGGAGGACATGGTACTGGCATAGCAGACACCGACGACGATGCTATCGGTACCGGTAGCGATACCGATACCAATGCCGGTGCCGGTGCCAGTACCGGTGGAGTTGTCTGTCGCGGTACCAAGGGCGTCAATGCCGCAAGGAAAGCCGCCAGACTGCTTTTCATGGTCAGAATTCTCTGGTCCATGGACGCCGCCAATGCCTGGATGTCAGTACCGGTGGAGACCACCGGTACCCCAGAGCATGGCACCAGGAGATCTGTCGAGGCCGAGCAATCTAGAACATCCTGGAACCCCGATAATGCTTTGGAAGCCGAAGCCTCCCGCCGGGGTAATTTTGCCGGTGCAGAATCCTCGAGGGCAACGCCAGAGGCATCTCGATGCTTAGGAGATCTACCCTTCGAGGACCGGCTGGATTTATGTTTAGTTACCTGAGATCCACGGGAGGAAGAAGCAGCCCTGGAAGACGTCGATGCCACTGAAGCCGCATCAGAGGGAAACAGGGTACTGAGCTTGGCAGCTCGGTTCTGCCAACCTTTTAGACATCATGGCACAGGACACACAATCCGTGATAGAGTGGTCAGGACCTAAACATTTTAAACACCATTAATGGGTGTCGGTGACGGAGATGGTACCGCCACACTTGGTGCACTTTTTAAACCCTGAAGCAGGTTTTTCCATGTTGAGGAAAAAGGTTTTGGGCCTAAGGCCCGAAAAAGGCGCGTGCACCTGAAGAAAAGGAAAAAAATATATATTTATACATATTTTTTTTTTTTTACAGAAATAGAAAGAAAGACCGGCGGTACTGGTAGAGCGTCGAAGAAGGCAGACACGACCACAAAAAGAAATAAATAAAAAAGAAATTCTTCTGCGGTGACAGGAAACACGACCTGCTGGCTCCGCGGAAAAAAGAACTGGAGAGAGGCAGTTGGGAAAGGCAGGAAGGCAGCACGCAGGCGCTGTGGGATGCTCCCAAAAGTGTTCTGATTGGATGCTGGGGAGCGTTCCCGCGCGGGCTCCGTCAGTACCGACGATACCCATATGTGATGACTACATTCTTGCTTGTTCCTGGAGATCTACTCTTTCTCCAGGACCAAGCAGGAAGTCAGTCCTCACATATGGGACTCTCTAGCTACAGGCTACCGGGAACCCAAGCTGAAAAATAAGCTCCCTCTAGAGCGTCAGCATCTGTGAAAGAATCCTTTCTGAAAACACCCCCGTACGGTAGCCCAACACAAGGCCCGGAGGGTAGGAGTTGCCTAAACCTCAAAGTGATTACAGAGTACCGCCTGTCCGAAAGCACTGTCCCTACGGGACTCCCTCTCGAAGCAGTAGTGAGCCGCAAAAGCCTGGCTTGAAGATCAGGTAGCAGCCCGGCAGATGTCTGCCAACGGAACAGAGCGGAGGTGGGCTACTGACGCGGCCTTCGCCCTGACACGGTGGGCCATGACTCGACCCTGCAAGGAGAGGCCGGCTGCCCTGTACGCCCAGGCGATACAATCCGCTACCCAAAGAGACAACGTATGCTTGGAGACAGGCAACCCCAACCCTTCGATGCCCCTGCATACGGTCTATGTAAAAGGACAACGCCCTTTTACAGTCCAGGGTATGCAGGACTGTTTCAGCCCGGCTGGCATGCAGCCTGGGGAAGAATGTCGGAAGAACCACCTCCTGATTGAGGTGGAAGGAGGAGACAACCTTCGGAAGGAACTTAGGGCGAGTCCGCAAGACCACCCTGTTCTTATAGAACTGTGTGTACGGTCTATCCGAAACCAGAGCTTGTAGTTCACTCACATGCCTGGCCAAGGTAAGAGCCACCAAGAACAAGGCCTTCCAGGAAAGGAAGTGTAAAGGACAGGTAGCCATCGGCACAAACAGTGGGCAAGTAAGTTGTTGCAAGACCACATTTAAATCCCACTCAGGGGCTGGTGGACGGATCGGAGGCTTGAGCAAAAGCAGGCCTCTGAGGAAACAGGACACCAAGGGGTGGCCTGACAGAGACTGGCCCTCTACTTGTGAGCGGTGTGCCGATAGAGCACTAAGGTGGACCTGAACAGAGTTGGATTTAAGGCCTAGGTCCGAAAGGTGGAGCACCACCTCTTCCACCTCCTTAGGCAGAAGCAAGGGGGGCTAGAACTACCCTTTCAGCAGCCAGACCATCAGGTTGAGGGATTTGAGATTGGGATGCAGGAGCGATCCCTGATCCTGAGACAGGAAGTCGTGATGCACCCCCAGAGGGAGTGGAGTGTCCACCGCCAACTGCAGGAGGAGTGGAAACCACGGCTGCCTCAGCCATCTGGGGGCTACCAGAATCACTGAGGCCTTGTCCTGAAGAACCTTGAACAAGGTTCGGGCCACTAGAGGCGTGGGAGGAAACACATACAGTAGGTCCGTAGACCAAGAGATTAGAAACGCATCTGCTGCTATTCGCAGAGGATGCGGTTGTCTGGAACAGAACCTGGGTAGCTGACTGTTCAGTGGACTCGCAAAGAGATCGATGGTTGGAAGACCCCATCTTAGAAAGTTCCCGTGGACCACCAGCGGATTCAACTGCCATTTATGAGGCTGTAGGATCCTGCTCAATCTGTCTGCCAGGCAATTTTCCTGGCCAGGCAAGTAAACTGCCTTGAGAAACATGTTGTGTTTGATTGCCAAGGAGTACAGGGCCTGTGCCTCCCGACACAGAAGCTTGGAGCCTGTGCCCCCCTGCTTGTTCACATAGAACATTGCCACTTGATTGTCCGTCTGAACTAAGACAGACTGGTGAGAGAGGACATGAGAGAAAGTTTGTAGAGCTAAGCGGATAGCCCGCAACTCCAATAGATTGATCTGCTTTGTGGACTCCCCAGGAGTCCAGAGACCCTGAGTGCAAGCCCCCTGGCAATGTACACCCCAGCCTTGAAGCATCAGTTGTCAGCACCTGTGTGTGGGGAGGCGCCTGAAAAGGCACCCCCTGGACCAGGTTTGGGAGATGCAGCCACCACCGTAGGGAGGCTGTCAGCAGTTTGGACACCTTTATCTTGTCCAAGTCGCCTGTGGCTTGCACCCACTGAGCTCTGAGGCACCACTGAGCAGGTCGCATGTGCAGGCGGGCATTCGGAGTTACATGGATCGTGGATGCCATGTGGCCCAAGAGCCTTAGGAAGTTTCTGGTGGAGACCAGAGAACCGCTCTGGAAGTGATTTGCCAACACGATCAGCCTGTGGGCCCTGTCCTCTGGCAAATAAGCCTTTGCCTGAAGGGTATCCAGTCTTGCCCCTATGAACTCTATGTTCTGTGAGGGGAGCAAAGTGGACTTTGCGAAGTTTATGACAAAGCCTAGATGCTGGAGAAGAGATACAGTGCGAAGGGTGGCTTGTCTGGTCTCCTGTGGAGACAGACCCCTGATAAGCTAGTCGTCCAGGTATGGGAAGACAAAGATGCCCTGGTTTCTGAGATAGGCCACCACCACCGCCAGGCACTTGGTGAAAACCCTGGGGGCGTAAGTTAGGCCAAAGGGAAGTACCCTGTATTGAAAATGATTTCCTCCCACTAGAAATCTGAGATATTGTCTGTGGTCTGGATGAATGAGGATGTGAGCATAAGCATCCTTTAGGTCTAAGGAGCATAGCCAATCTCCCTGCTGCAGGTAGGGCAGCAGTATCCCAAGGGTAAGCATCTTGAACTTTTCCCTCTCCAGGAACTTGAGATTTCGCAAGTCTAGGATGGGCCTGAGGCCTCTTGTCCTTTTTGGTACCAGAAAGTACCTTGAATAGAAGCCTTGGCTTCTCAGGTGGTGAGGCACCGGTTTCCACCGCCTGCTCCTTTGGAAGACTTGCCAACTCCTGAAGGAGGAGGTTCCTGTGAAGAGGGAGTCTTGGAGGCTCCCCTGGAAAATAGGAGGGGGGTAACTGGTTGAAGTGGAGTAAATAGCCATTTTGGACTATGCTCAGCACCCAGGTATCCCCTGTTATGGTGGACCACCTGGGGGCATACAGTGTCAGCCGGCCTCCTGTGCTGAGAGGAGCCAGCAGAGGAGGAGAGGCTATGCAGTTGGGAGTCAAAACCCCGCTCCCTGCTGTGCAGGAGCCGGAGCTGATGGCTTGGGAGTTTTCTGCCTACGGGGCCCATGTCCCTGGCCCCTTGGCCTGCTGACCCTGAGGGGGAGCTGCAGAGGCCTGAAAATGAGGGTAGGATTTGTAGGCAGTAGCCTTCCTCGGGTAAAAGGGCTTTTTCCCCAAGCCCTTCTTCTGAGAAGGGGCAGAGGTTTTCCTGGACAGCCTTGTGCTGGTGAGAGTCTCAGACTCGAGTTCTGCAGCCTTTTCAGCCATGGGTTTGCCAAAAAGGTTTTCACCTCGGCAGGGGACATCGACCAACTTGTCCTGTACCCATGGCTCGAAGTCTGATGACTGTAGCCAGGCCTGACGGCGTGCACCGATGCCAGCCGTGGCTACTCGGACCGAAGCCTCGAAGCCATCATAGGCTGCTCCAGAGATAAACTTTGAGCACTCTCGAATCCCAGATGACAAAGACTTAAACCTCTGCAAAGGTTCCTCGGAGAGGCCGGCTGAAACCCGGCAATCTCCTTTGCGAGGTCCCGAAGGTACATGCCCATGTACAGCTGGTAAGTCTGCACACGGCACGCCAGCATAGAGCCCTGGAAGCACTTTCTACCGAGGGCATCCAGGTTCCGGGCCTCCCGGCCGGGGGGCACAGAGGAGTGCATCTTCTGACTCTTCAGACGATGCATGGCCGATTCCACAACCATGGAGTGGTGCGGTAGCCTTCTGGAACCCAGGGCTCTTACGGACTCGATAAATGGAATCGATCCGTCTGCTGAGAACCGGCGCCGAGGCCGGTGCCTCCCACATGCAGGAGAGCAGCCGTTCCAGCATCGGAGGAACCGGTACAGTAAAGGCCTTCTTAGGCAGAGAGTCATACTGGAGGGCCTCGAGCTCTTCGGCTCCTCCTCGGGATCCGCAGGGAAGGCCAAGGCTTTGGCCATGTCCAGCACAAAGTCCGAGAACCTGGTATCCTCCGGTGGGGACCGTCTCCGAGGCTCGGACTTCGATGAGTCCGATGGGACATACCAGGTCTGAAAAGTATCCAGGGACTCCTCATCCTCCGTCTCCCACTCTGACCCCCTCCGAGGAGGAATCGAGCGGCTCCAGCCGGGCAGGAACTGATGCCATCCGCCTTGATGCCGAGGGCACCGGCGTCGACGACCTCGGCCCCGAGCAGGAGGCCGAGGGGGACCTTGGCCGAGGAACGACTCGAGACCACATCGACTCGAGGATCAGCTCGGCCTCCGGGTTTGACTTGGACATCAAGGTCCCGGTGGTCGGGGCAGATGCACCAGTCAAACTGGCGATCAGTACCCGCTGCTGCTCCATGAAGGCAGCCAAGCTGCTCTCCAAGGCCATCAACCTGAGACTCAGCTCAGGAGACTCAGCAGCCCCCGACGTTGGCTCCCCCGGAGAGAAGTCAACGAGGACAACAGCACTCACATGACTCGGGGACTCCGGCTCCACTCGAGGCAACTTGGCAGGCCTCTCCAACTCAGAGGACCCGGGATGGCAGTCGGGGGCTATGCGACCTGGCCCTCGAGAAGCCAAGAGCCATTTGAACCGACACCACCCTCACGGGTTTCTTCTTCCTTCTGTGTTCCCTCGAAGGAGACCCCCTTTCAGGAGCCTCGACGGTGCTCGGGGTCGAACTCCCGAGATGTCGAGGCCTCTGACGAAGAAGTCCGGGCCTGTCCGGACGCGGAGTCAGAAAAGAATCTTTCATGCTTATGTTGACGGCTCCTCAGTGCCTTAGAGGACATTTTGCCGCATGGGACAAAGACCACCGGGTCATGGTCAGGCCCGAGGCACCGGAGGCAGCAGTCCTGTGTCTCGGTGAGAGACATCAGCTTCTTACACCGATCACACTTCTTGAACCCGCTGGCAGCCATTGGAGGAAAGGACCCCTGCAAGGTCAAAAGCCCGGACTGCCAGTGAAAATGAGAAAAAAAAAAAAGCAGGAACGCTAGTCACGAAGGACAAAAACCGAAAAAAACATAGCTCCGGGCTCGATACCGGTGTACCGGGCCCAGGCGGGAGGGGGAACCGGCGTTGAACCGGACAAAAACACGAATCCACGCAGGAAAATCAACTTTTTACTGGGTGACGACACACATCCGTCGGGCTCTGCAGAAAAAAGATGGCACCCTTGGGCGGGAAGGGGACTGTGCATGCGCACTGCATTCCCAAAGGCTTTCTTTGAAAGCTGAGGAAATGCTCCGCACGAGGGCTCCGTCAGCGCAGACGTCACCCATATGTGAGGACTGACTTCCTGCTTGGTCCTGGAGAAAAAAACTGAGAAAAATATAACGGCAATGGAGAAGAACCAAAAGCCACAACATCTTGACAAAATACAACGAGATGCAAGCCACATACCATACAATGATTAACAGTCACAAGAAGGAATACCGCTCAAACCTGATAATGAAATCAATTAATAAACCAAGGGAGCTCTTCACTATAGTAAGCAATCTCACGAAAGATCTGACCAAGAAAGATGACCCAAACCCTATTTCTCCACAAGACCTAGCCGACTATATACAACACAAATACACACAGGAACCACTCAAGAAACCAACCAAATCTAACATTCAGCATATAAACGATGAAACCTGGAGCTCATTCCACATCCCATCAAAACAACTCAACTCCATCATAGCCAACATAAACACAACAACCTCCCCTCGCTGACCCATGCCCAATTAACAGGATCAAGCAAACAAAAGAATACCTAACACCCCACTTGCAAATGATCGTCGAATCCTCACTCACACAAGGATACCTCCCCCCAGCAACTCAAGAAAGCATCCATCAGACCAATCCTTAAGAACAATAATCTTGACAAAAACGAACCAAACTCCTACCGACCAATATCTAGCCTCACCTTCCTAGCTAAGATAATTGAGAAATGTGTACAGCATCAACTACAGGACCATATTGACACCCACACCCCATTGGACCCACATCAATACGTCTTTAAACAAAACCACAGCGTAGAAACGCTAATTACATACCTCTTGGACACACTCATAACAGGCATGGACAACATACACAATGGCTTTGTATTATGTTTCTTAGACATCACTGCTGCCTTTGACTTGGTGAATCACAACACCCTGTTACAGAGACTCAGAGACGTGGGGATAAATGGCACAGTACTGGATTGGTTCTTCTCATACCTCTCCCACCGTACACAGCAAGTAAGAAACAATAACCAGCAATCTGAACCCTTCACCCTACACCAAGGCGTCCCACAAGGCTCGGCTCTCTCAGCATTATTATTCAACATCTACATTCAGCCAATATGTGACATAAAACAATTCAACATCCATTACAGAATATATGCGGACGACATTATGGTATTCATCCCCATAAACATCAACATCCAGACTATACACAAATCACTTCATGCCTTGAATCTATGTCGGAATGGCTCAACAATCAAAGTCTATTCATAAATTACAGAAAATCTGAACTAATGCACATTACCAGAAGTACTACATTCTCACTACCAGACTCAATAAAGATCTTCAACCACATCATAATCAATAAACAGGAAGTCAAATACCTCGGTGTAATTTTTGACTAGCAACTCAGCTTCCAGGCTCAAATTAAAAAGATGACTGATCAGCCTGCCATAAACTCAGAATACTACACAAACTCAAACCACTACTCCCCGACAGCGACTTCCGATCTGTATGCCAAGCCATAATAATGCCTATACTTGATTTCTGTAATGCAATCCATTATGGCCTCCCGAAGAAAACTATCCTCCCGCTACAGTTGGTGCAAAGCACTGCGGCCAGAATCATTACTGGAACAGCAAAATACAATCACATAACCCCCATGCTCCATCAACTACACTGGCTCCCTGTCTCCATACGTACCAAATACAAAAACTTAATAATCTTCAAAACATTAAACAACCTCTCCCCAGCAACCCTCCAACCACTGATCAGGAAGACACCCCCAACCAAAACAAGAAGAGGAACGGACGACAACAACCTAGAGACTTCACTAAACTTCAGGAAAGCAAATCAATCCACCTGCAAGACTGCCTTCTCCGAAATGCTTCCTGTTCCACGCGCAGGACCCAAAAGGCAGGCAGAGCTCCGGAGTCTCAATGCGTGGATGAGACAATGGTGCAGAGATGAGGGTTTTGGATTTGTTAGGAACTGGGGAACATTCTGGGGAAAGGAGGGGCTCTTCCGAAGGGATGGGCTTCACCTTAACCGGGATGGAACCAGGCTGCTGGCATTAACCTTTAAAAAGGAGATAGAGCAGCTTTTAAACTAGATATTAGGGGAAAGCCGACAGTCGCCCAAGAGCGGATGGTTCGGAAGAATGTATCTTTGAAGGATACTACCAAAAGCAGAGAGGTTCCACAAAAGATTAAAGTAGCCCAAATGCCCTCAAGTATGGAGCAGACAGAGCTTAAAGATCCCAAATTACCCATGTCTAACAATAGCCAAATTAATATGAATAAAATACATTCTCTAAAATGCTTGTATGCAAATGCTAGAAGTCTAAAAAAATAAGATGGGAGAGTTAGAATATATAGCACTAAATGAAAGGTTAGATATGATTGGAATATCAGAGACATGGTGGAAGGAGGACAACCAGTGGGACACTGTAATACCTGGGTACAAACTATATCGTAATGATAGAGCTGATCAAATTGGTGGAGGGGTTGCTCTCTATCTTAGAGAGGGCATTGAGTCAGAAAGGATTAAAGTTTTGCAGGAAACAAAATCTGCTGTAGAATCTATATGGATTGAAATTCCATGTAAAAGGGGGAAGGCAATGGCAGTGGGGGTGTACTATCGAGCGCCTGGCCAGAATGACCAAATGGATGATGAAATGCTCAAAGAAATCAAGGAAGCTAACAAAAGTTACAGAGCAGTAATAATAATGGGTGAATTCAACTACCCCGGTATCGACTGGGTCAGTGTCACGTCAGGACATGCTAGGGAGATAAAGTTCCTAGATGAAATAAATGACTGCTTCTTGGAGCAGCTGGTTCATGAACCGACCAGAGGGGAAGCCATATTAGACCTAGTCCTTAGTGGAACACCAGCTCTAGTGCAAGAGATAAGGTTGTTGGGGCCATTTGGCAATAGTGATCATAGCATGATTGCCTTTGATTTAATTAGTGGAAGAGGGATAGTAAGGAAATCCACAGTACTACCTTTTAACTTTCGAAAGGGAGACTATGATAAAATGAGGAAAACAGTTAAGAAAGAACTAAAAGGAGCAGTTGCAAAGGTTAAAGACGTACATCAGGCTTGGCTGTTGTTGAAAAATACTATCTTTGAAGCCCAGACCAGCTGTATTCCACGCTTTAAGAAAAGTGGAAGGAAATCCAAAAAACTGCCAGCATGGTTTAAAGGTGAGATCAGAAAGGCTGTTGTTGCCAAAAAAGCATCTTTCAGGAAATGGAAAAAAAGAGCCAAACGACGAAACCTGGAAACAGCACAAGCACTGGCAAGTCAAATGCAAGGCATTGATAAGGCAGGCAAAGGGAGAATTTGAGAAGAAGCTTGCTGCGGAAGCAAAAACGCGAAGTAAAAGCGTAGTTACTCACCTCTAACAGGTGTTCTCCAGGAGCAGCAGGAATCAGTCCTCACATATGGGTGACGTCGGCGGAGCCCTCGCGGAGCAATTTTCCCCAGCTTTCAAAGAAAGCCTTTGGGAATTGCAGCGCGCATGCGCGGTCTCCTTCCCGCCCAAGGGTGCCATCTTAGCCAGTCTGATGACATAGCTAAAAGACAGCATAAAAATTTGCAAAAAAACTTAAGCAGATGATTGCAACTCCAAGGGGAGGAGGGAGGGTTGTGAGGACTGATTCCTGCTGCTCCTGGAGAACACCTGTTACAGGTGAGTAACTACGCTTTCTCCAGGACCAAGCAGGAAGTCAGTCCTCACATATGGGACTCCCAAGCTTAAGGCTACCGGAGACCCTAAGCACAAAAATGAGCTCCCTCTAGCTCAGCGGCACAGAAGGAAGGAATCTTCACTGAATTATTACCCACCGGTAGCCCCCATCCGGGATGGAGGGTAGGAGTTGCTCAAACCTCGAAGAGATTTCGGAGGACTGCCTGTCCGAAAGCACTGTCCCTGCGGGACTCCCTCTCGAGACAGTAATGGACCGCAAAAGTCTGGCTCGAAGACCAAGTAGCGGCCCGGCAGATGTCTGCCAGCGGAACAGAGCGGAGGTAAGCCACTGACGTAGCCTTCGCCCGAACACAATGAGCCGTGACTCGACTTTCTAACGAGAGTCCGGCTGCCCCATAAGCCCAAGCGATACAGTCAGCAACCCAGATGGACAGAGTACGCTTGGAGACCGGGAGCCCCAATTTATTGGGGTCAAAAGACACAAAAAGCTGAGCAGCTTTACGGTGCTCCCGCGTACGGTCAAGGTAGAAGTTCAATGCCCTTCTACAGTCCAGGGTATGTAGGACCATTTCAGCTCGGCTGGAGTGTGGCCTGGGAAAGAAGGTCCGAAGTACCACCTCCTGATTGATGTGAAAAGGGGAGACCACTTTTGGAAGAAATTTTGGGTGAGTCCGTAGGACTACCCTATTTTTGTAGAACCGAGTGTAAGGGGGATCAGACACGAGGGCCTGCAATTCACTTATGCGTTTAGCGGAAGTGAGGGCTATCAGGAATAAAGTTTTCCAAGAAAGGAAACGGAGAGAACAGGTAGCCATAGGTTCAAAAGGCGGACAGGTGATCCGCTGTAAAACCACATTCAGATCCCAGTCAGGAGCTGGCGGGCGCAGAGGTGGTTTAAGTAGAAGGAGACCTCGGAGAAACCTCGCTACGAGAGGGTCGCTGGAAAGAGGTCTGCCGTCCACCGGCACATGATGTGCTGAAAGAGCACTGAGGTGAACTTTGACGGAGTTGGACTTAAGTCCCAGATTAGAGAGGTAGAGCAAGTACTGCAAGATCACCGACACCGAGCAGGAGAAGGGATCCTGAGACTGGTGGGCACACCAAACGGAAAAGCGACGCCATTTAAGGGCGTAGCATTTGCGGGTAGAAGGTCGCCGAGAAGCTAGGACGACCTCTTCCACCTCTGCCGGCAGTAGAAGGGGAGCAAGGACTACCCTTTCAGCAGCCAGGCCATGAGATTGAGAGATCTGAGGTTGGGGTGTAGCAGGGACCCCTGATCCAGTGTTAGGAGATCCGGTTGAAACCCCAGAGGGAACGGATCCTCTACCGCTAATTGCAGCAGGAGTGGAAACCACGGCTGTCTGGGCCAGCGAGGAGCCACCAGGATCATGGAAGCTTTGTCTCGGAGAACCTTGAAAAGAGTTAGAGAGACTAGCGGGATGGGAGGAAAAGCATACAGAAGGCTCTCCGACCATGAGAGTAGAAAAGCATCTGCCGCTACTCGAAGGGGATGTGGCTGACGAGAGCAGAAGCGAGGAAGTTGCCGGTTGAGAGGACTGGCAAAGAGATCCATCATGGGGAGTCCCCACTTCAGAAAAAGTTTCTGAATTACCAAGGGATCCAGATGCCACTCGTGCGGCTGGAGGATCCTGCTGAGTTTGTCCGCCAGGCAATTTTCTTGGCCTGGGAGATAAACTGCCTTGAGAAGAATGCCGTGACTGACGGCCCAAGAGCAGAGCTTCTGAGCTTCTCGGCAGAGAAGGAAGGAGCCCGTGCCCCCCTGTTTGTTCACGTAGAACATGGCAACTTGATTGTCCGTCTGGACAAGGACGGACTGGTGAGAAGTCAGGTGGGAGAAAGCCTTGAGAGCCAGACGGATTGCTCTGAGCTCCAGGAAGTTGATCTGCTGAGCAGACTCCCACGCGGTCCAGAGACCTTGAGTACATGCCCCTTGGCAATGTGCTCCCCAACCCAGGAGGGAAGCATCGGTCGTCAGCACTTGAGCCGGCTGAGGTGACTGAAACGGCATTCCGAGTACCAGGTTCGGCCGATGAAGCCACCACTGTAGAGAAGAGGCCAGCGGCCCGGAGACGCGCACTAAGTCGGCTAGTCCGCCGGTGGCTTGTTGCCACTGCTTGCGAAGGCACCATTGAGCAGGCCGCATATTCAGGCGGGCATTGGGGGTCACGTGGACGGTGGAAGCCATATGGCCGAAACCAGGGACTGGCTGCGAAAACGGCCGGCTAGGTCCAAGAGCCGTTGAGCCCTGTCGAGAAGCAGGAAAGCTCGTGCCTGAGGAGTGTGCAGTCTTGCGCCGATGAACTCGAGATCCTGTGAGGGGAGCAAAGTGGACTTTGCGAAGTTTATGATAAAGCCCAAGTACTGCAGAAGAGTCACCGTGCGGTGTGTGGCATTGGTGACTTCCGGAGAGGACGATGCTCTGATGAGCCAGTCGTCGAGGTACGGAAAGACATAGAGGCCGTGAAGCCGGAGATAGGCCGCCACCACCGCGAGACATTTTGTGAAGACTCGCGGTGCGGAGGATAGGCCAAAGGGCAGTACTCTGTACTGGTAATGATTTCCTGCCACCACAAACCTTAGGTATTGGCGGTGGCTTGGGTGGATGAGGATGTGCGTGTAGGCATCCTTTAGATCCAAGGAGCATAGCAAATCTCCCTGCTGGAGGTAGGGCAGAAGGATTCCAAGGGTAAGCATCTTGAACTTTTCCCGCACGAGGAACTTGTTGAGGTTGCGCAAGTCCAGGATGGGTCTGAGGCCTCCTGGCCTTTTTGGTATTAGGAAATACCTGGAATAAAAGCCTTGACCTCTCAGGTGGTGGGGCACCGGTTCCACAGCCTGTTCCTGAAGAAGACTTGCTAACTCCTGAAGGAGTAAGTCCCTGTGCAGAGGGAGTCGTGGAGGTTCTCCCGGGAAATAAGAGGGAGGGACCTGGTGGAAGTGGAGAAGATAGCCTTCTCTTACGACTTGAAGCACCCAGGCATCTGAAGTGATGTTGGACCACCTGTGGGCGAAGTGAACCAGCCGGCCTCCGGTGCTGGGAGGAGCCAGCTGAGGGGGAGAGGCTATGCTGATGAAGTCAAAAACCCCCACCCTGCTGAGCAGGGGCTGGTGGTGCAGGCTTGGGGGCTTGCTGCCTACGGGACCCGTTACCCCGTCCCTTGGCCTGCTGGCCCTGTTGGGGAGCTGCGGAGGCCTGATATTGAGGGTAGTGTTTATAGGCAGCCGCCTTTCTCGGGTAAAAGGACTTCTTTCCCGAGCCCTTCTTTTTCTGGGAAGGGGCGGAGGTCTTCCTAGAAAGCCTAGTCCTGGTGAGAGTCTCCGTCTCGATTTGTGCAGCCTTTTCAGCCATGGGCTTGCCAAAGAGGATCTCACCTCGGCAGGGGACATCGACCAACTTGTCCTGCACCCAGGGTTCAAGGTCAGACGACTGAAGCCAAGCCTGTCGGCGGGCACCGATGCCGGCTGCGGCCACTCGAGCCGATGCTTCAAAGCCATCATAGGCTGCTCGGGACATGAATTTGGAGCATTCCCGAATACCAGTTGTCAAGGCCAGGAACCTCCGCAAAGGTTCCTCAGACAGCCCAGCGGAGAATCCGGCTATCTCTTTAGCCAGGTCTCGGAGATACATGCCCATGTAGAGCTGGTAGGTCTGGACACGACAAGCAAGCATAGAGCCCTGGAAACACTTCTTACCAAGGCCATCCAGGTTACGGGCCTCCCTGCCAGGAGGCACCGAGGAGTGCATCTTTTGGCTCTTAAGCCTATGCATGGCCGATTCCACTACCATGGAATGGTGCGGCAGCTGTGCTTTTTGGAAGCCAGGACTCTTGCGGACTCGATAGATGGAATCGACCCGCTTGCTTAATACCGGCGACGATGCCGGACTCTCCCACATGCGGAAGAGTAGTCGTTCCAGCATGGGAGGAACCGGTACAGTAAAGTGTTCCCTGGCGGGAGAGTCATACTGAAGGGCGTCGAGCTCTTCGGCTCGAGGCTCCTCCTCGGGATCCGCAGGGAAGGCCAAAGCCTTGGCCATATCCCTGACGAAGTCCGAGAACCGGGCATCCTCCGGAGGGGACTGCTTCCGAGGTTCGGACTCAGGGGAGTCCGAGGGGACACACCGAGTCCGAAACGAATCAGGTGACTCTTCCTCTTCAGACTCCCAGGCCGACTCCGAGGAGGAATCGGTGGGGTCGGCTCGGGGAGGCGGAGGCGTCGGCCGCCCCGACACCGAGGGAGTCGGCGTCGACGACCTCGGTCCCGAACGGGAGGCCGAGGGTGACCTCGACCGAGGATCGACTCGAGTTCGCATGGACTCGAGGATCGGCTCGGTCTCCGGGGTCGACTTAGACGTCGACGTCCCGGCGGACGGGGCAGTGGCGCCAGCGAGGCTAGCGATCAGTGCCCGCTGCTGGTCCATGAAGGCAGATAGTCTGCTCTCCAAGGCCGTCAACCTGAGTCCGACCTCAGGGGACCCAGCAGCCCCCGACTCGGGCCCCGACGGCGTCGGGCCCGACGTCGGACCTCTCGGAGGCGAGTCCAGGAGGACTACAGGACTTACCCGAGCAGGCAACTCCGACTCCAGACGAGGTCGCTTCGGGAGGTGCTCCTTCTCCAAAGACCCGGGACGGCTATCGGGGCTATGCGACCTGGCCCTCGCGGAGCCAGGAGCGTCCACCGACACCGACCTCGCGGGTTTTACCTTCCGTCGATGGTCCCCGGAGGGAGAACCCCTGTCGGAGGAACTTCGGCGATGGTCAGAGCTGGAACCTCTGGACGCCGAGGCCTCCGACGAGGTCCGGGTACGGCCGGGGTCAGCGAAGATTCGTTCCCGCTGGTGCCGCCGACTCCTTAACGCTTTGGAGGACATTTTGCCGCAGGCCCCACAGATCAGTTCTTCGTGATCCGGGCCCAGGCAGCGGAGGCAATTATCGTGTGTGTCAGTGAGTGACATATTTCTGTCACACTGAACACACCGCTTGAAACCACTGGCAGCCATCGGGGGAAAAAGGGCCCCTGCAAGGTCAAAGGACCGGGCTGCCAGCGAAAAACCGAAAAACGAAACTGACCAAAAATCAGAAAAACCGAAAAATAAGAGAAGGACTCGCAACGGCGTCGCGAGTCCGGGCAGGAAAAAGACCGGCGTCGAACCGAAGGAAAAAAGAGAAATAAATCACTAAAATCAACTTTTTCAGCAGGGACACGACGGGTACGTCTGTAGGGCTCCGCGGAAAAAAGAAGACTGGCTAAGATGGCATGCGCGCTGCAATTCCCAAAGGCTTTCTTTGAAAGCTGGGGAAAATTGCTCCGCGAGGGCTCCGTCGGGAGTCCCTGTCCAAGCAGTAATGGGCTGTGAAGGTATGAACCGAGGCCCAGGTGGCTGCTCGACAGATCTGGTCGATGGACACAGAATTGAGATGAGCCATAGAGGTGGCCATGGCCCTCACATTATGAGCTGTGACATGGCTCTCCAGAGAAAGGTTCTTACTCTGGTAGGCAAAAGAAATACACTGAGCAATCCAATTGGACAGTGTTCTCTTAGAGACTGGAAGTCCTAAATGAGAAGGATCAAAAGCAACAAAAAGCTGGGAAGACTTTCTATGTTGCTGTGTCCTTTGTAAGTAAAAAGCAAGAGCTCTTTTACAATCCAGAGTATGAAGATTCTTCTCTGCATTGGATGCATGAGGAGCTGGAAAAAAGACAGGTAAATATACCTCTTGATTAAGATGAAAAGGTGAGACCACTTTAGGCAAAAAGTGTTGATTTGTCCTAAGGACTACCTTATCATGATGGAACCTTGTATAGGGTGGATTAGCCACTAATGCCTGCAGTTCACTGATGCGGCGAGCTGAAGGGACTGCAATGAGGAAAATAACCTTCCAGGAAAGAAACTTCAAGGAGGTAGTGGCTAAGGGTTCAAAAGGTGGCTTCATAAGCTGACCAAGAACCAAATTTAAGTCCCATGCCACCGGAGGAGGCCTAATGGGAGGTTTAGTTAAAGTTAGGCCTCTCATGAATCTTGCAATGAGAGGATGAGAGGAAATAGGTTGTCCATTGATGGGCTTAAGGGATGCTGCAATAGCACTCAAATGGACTCCTACTGAATTTGTCTTAAGGCCTGAATTGG
This sequence comes from Ichthyophis bannanicus, assembly GCA_033557465.1. NCBI lineage: Eukaryota > Metazoa > Chordata > Amphibia > Gymnophiona > Ichthyophiidae > Ichthyophis > Ichthyophis bannanicus. The sequence goes on along the minus strand of CM066039.1, from coordinate 217,291,085 downwards.
AGAGATGCAGGAGATATTCCAATAGAGAATTCAAAGGTAGTGCTAGAGGGTCAAGACCCTTCTCAGCACATCAAATGGAAAACCTTTTCCATTTAAAAGCATAGGAACGTCTAGTAGAAGGTTTTCTGGAAGCATGGAGGATATCCTTCACTTGTTGAGAAAGATTCCAGTCTTGAAGGTCTAGGCCTTCAGTAACCAAGCTGAGGTGTAGGGACTTGGGGTTTGGGTGCCACAAAGTCCCTTCCTCCTGGGACAGAAGGTCTGGAGCAGCTCCCAAGTCCAGGGAGGGGGCTTGGGAGAGATGTAGAAGTAGAGGGTACCACACTTGGCGTGGCCAGCGTGGAGCTATGAGGATCATAGATCCTTGATCCCTCTGGAGTTTGAACAGAGTCTTGGGAATCAAGGGAATGGGTGGAAATGCATACAGGACGCCTTGACCCCAATGAAGGAGGAAGGCATCCTTGGCCTGAACTCCCTGACACGGAATTCTGGAACAGAACCAGGGAAGTTTGGCATTCCACGGACTTGCAAAGAGGTCTATGTCCGGGGTTCCCCATTCTTGGAAGATTCTGAGTACCTGATCCATGTGCAGGGACCATTCGTGTGGAAGCAGAACTCGACTGAGTCTGTCTGCCCAAGAGTTTTGGACTCCTGGGTGGTATACTGCCAGGAGATGGATTTGATGCTCTCTGGCGAAGGCCCACAATCTTAAAGCTTCGTTGCAAAGCGACAGAGAGCCAGTTCCTCCTTGTTTGTTTATATAAAACATGGCTACCTGATTGTCCGTATGAATGAGGACTGTCTTGTAGCTGAGGAGGGTATGAAAGACCTTGATAGCTAGAAAAACTGCTCGAAGCTCCAAGTGGTTGATATGAAGAGAGGTCTCCTGTGGGGACCAAGTGCCTTGAGTGGAGAGGTCCTGTAGATGGGCTCCCCAACCTGTTTGGGAGGTATCTGTTGTGAGGGTTGCTTGGGGCAACAACTGTTGGAAGGGGGACCCCAGCAACAGATTTTGAGTGGACATCCACCATTGGAGAGACCAAAAGAGACGTTTGGTGGTTGCTATTTGGTCTGAGAGAGCTCCTGAAGATTGAGTCCACTGGGTGGACAAAGTCCATTGAGCTGCTCTCATGTGTAGGCGAGCATAGGTTACCACATGCACTGTGGAAGCCATGTGGCCTAGCAGTTGTAGCATCTCCCGGGCAGTTAAGTGGCTCTTTGACTGAATCTGGGAGGCTAACTGCACTAGACGTTGGCAACGGGCCTGAGGAAGGTAGGCCCTTGCAGTAGTGGTATCCAACCAGGCTCCTATGAATTCTAGGGACTGAGTAGGGGTGAGCTGAGACTTTGGGAGGTTTACCACAAGTCCCAGATACTGCAGAATGCGCCTTGTGCGGTCCAGAGAAATCTGGGCCTCTGACTGAGATGGAGCTCGGATGAGCCAGTCGTCCAGGTATGGGAAAACAAATATTCCCAGAGTGCGTAGAAATGCAGCAACTATTGCCATGCATTTGGTGAACACTCTTGGAGCAGAGGCCAGACCGAAAGGAAGGACTCTGCATTGGTAATGTTGTCCTTGGAAAAGAAACCGTAGGAATCTTCTGTGAGAAGGATGGATGAGGACATGTGTGTACGCATCCTTGAGATCTAGAGAACAAAGCCAATCCTGACTTTGAAGGTATGGAAGGAGAGTGCCCAGAGAAAGCATCTTGAACTTCTCCTTGCATAGAAATTTGTTCAATTCTCTGAGATCTAAGATGGGCCTGTATCCCCCTGTCTTCTTTGGAATGAGAAAATAGGGGGAGTAGAACCCTAACCCTCGATGAAGAAGAGGAACGTCTTCTATTGCCCCTTGGGCAAGAAGGGTAGCTACCTCTTGACCTAGAAGGTCGAGAAGAGATGTGGGAGAATTGAAGTGTCTCACCATGGTGTGGGGAGGAAGGTCTGAGAAATGAAGCTTGTAGCCCTCTCTTATGATGGAGAGGGTCCACTGCTCTGATGTTATTTGCTCCCATCTGGGAGCAAAATGAGCCAACCTTCCTGGAATGGCGAGAGGCTCTGGCTGCTTTAGAGTCAGAAAGACTAAGTTCTCTAGCATCAAGCCAAAAACCCTGAGGAGGTTGGGCCTGCTGAGTTGCAGCAGTCCCTGTAGGCTTAGGCCTGGCCTGTTTAGGTTGCTGACGCTTAGTGGTAAAGCGACCTGTAGAAGATTGTTGGCCAGAAGTAGAAGGAAATCTGCCCTTTTTAAAGAAAGACTTTATAAAAGGCTTTTTCTTGGCAGGAATGGAGGTTGACTTTGAAAGTCTATCCAGAGCAGAGTTTTCTGCATCCATTTGAGTGGCTTTTATTTGCCATTCTTTGCCAAATAGGTTTTCACCTGTACAGGGAAGATTTCCTAAGCCATCTTGAACCCAGGGTTCTAGATCAGAAGCCTGGAGCCAAGCAATTCTGCGAGCAGCTATGGCAATGCCTGAAGCTCTGCTGGCACCTTCAAAGGAGTCAAAGGCTGCCCTGTTGGAAAACTTTGAAATGTCTTGGGTATGCTTAAGCCAAATGAGGAATTCCTCCCTTTTATCCTCTGGAAGAAAAGGGAGGAAAGTGTACAGCTTTTGTGCAACTTCTTTTAGAAACATACCCATGTAAAGACTATATGAGTTGATTCTGGCAATAAGCATACTGGCTTGGAAGATTTTCCTACCAAAAGCATCCAAGGTCCTGCATTCTCTTCCTGGAGGAGCAGAAGAGTGTCTCTTTGTACTCTTTATCTTTTTCATAGCTGACTGCACCACAATAGAATGGTGAGGAAGCTGAGTTTTATGAAATCCAGGACAGGAAGGAACACGATACATAGTGTCCAATCTGCGAGAATGAGGAGAGAGAGTAAGAGGAGTCTCCCATAGATCAATCATGTGTTCATAAAGAATCTCATGAATTGGTAAGGTGACTGCCTCTTTAGGAGCCTTAGAATAGCCTAAAATATCCAATTTTTTTGCTCTAGGCTCTGATTCAGAGGTTACTGAGATAGAAAGTCCTTTAGCTACTTCTCTTATGAAGTCTTGAAAGGACAAGTCCTCTGGGGGAGACATTCTTCTTTTTGGAGAAGAAGGCTCTTCAGGAAAGGCTAGGGATACTTCAAGAGACTCGTCTGATGTATCAGAATCATCAGAGGAATCAAAGTATCGCCTGTCAGGGTGCTCTTCCAATGCTCGATACGCGTATCGAGTAGTATCGACATCGGGCGTCCCCGGTACCGGATCGGTACCGATAAGCAGCCCTGGACAAGGAACTGCTGCAGCCGGTATCCTGGTCGATGTCGATGCAGTCGGTACCGGTATCGGCGCTGGTGCCGGAACCGATACCGACAACGGAGTTTGTTTTGGTACCAGCGGCGTCGCAGCTTGAATGAAGGCCGTAATAGCCCGCTGCATGGACAGAACATTGTGATCCATCGACGCCATGAACGCCTGGAAGTCGGTACCGGGAGATTGTGCCGGTACCCAGAGCATTCTAACAGGTGATCGGTCGAGGCCGTGCCATCGATGTCAACCTGTAACCCCATAGGAGGAGCTTTGGAAGCCGGAGCTTCCCGCCAGGGTTGTTTTGCTGGTGCAGGATCCTCGAGGGCAAGCCCGGAGGCATCTCGATGCTTAGAGGGAGATCTACCATTCGAGGACCTGCTAGGTTTATGTTTGGTTACCTGAGATCCATCAGGAGAAAAAGACCTGGAAGATGTCAATGCTACCGACGCTGCATCAGCGGGAAACAGCACATGGAGCTTAGCTGCTCGTTTCTGTAAACCCCGTTTAGACATTAGAGAGCAGGACGGACAATCCGGAATGGAGTGTTCAGGACCCAAACATTTAAGACACCATTCATGGGTATCTGTAACAGAGATAGTACCGCTACACTTAGTGCATTTTTTGAACCCGGAGTTTTGTTTTGTTTTTTTTTAAAGAAAGAAAGAGAAAAAGACCGGCAGTACCGGTCTGGAGTCGGGGAAGGCAGACACGCGACCAAAGAAATAAAATAAAATAAAGAACTTCTTCAGCGGTGACAGGGCTCGACCTGCTGGCTCCGCGGCAAAGAAGAACTGAGGAGAGATGGTTAGGAAAGGCGCTTTTTGGGAAGCTGGGGAGCGTTCCCGCGCAGGCTCCGTCGGTACCGACGTACCCATATGTGAAGACTCATTCCTGCTTGTTCCTGGAGATAGACCTTTTCAAGTACATCCGTAGCAAAAAACCTGTGAGAGAGTCAGTTGGTCCATTAGATGATAAAGGGGTTAAAGGAGCACTAAGAGGCGACAAGGCGATAGCGGAGATACTGAATGAATTCTTTGCTTCGGTCTTTACTGAGGAAGATGTAGGGATGTTACCCATGACTGAAGTGGTATTTAAAGGTGCGGAAGAATTGAAGGAAATATCGATACATCGGGAAGATGTATTACAACTATTAGATAAACTGAAGAGTAGCAAATCACCTGGGCCGGATGGTATACATCCAAGGGTATTGAAAGAACTGAAATATGACATTGCAGACCTGCTATTAGTAATCTGTGAACTATCATTAAAATCATCTCTAATACCTGAAGATTGGAGGATCGCCAATGTAACACCAATTTTTAAAAAGGGTTCCAGGGCTGATCCGGGAAACTACAGACCTGTGAGCCTGACGTCAGTACCGGGAAAAATGGTAGAAACCATCATAAAGAATAAAATTACTCAGCATGTAGATAGTCATGACCTAATGGGAGACAGCCAACATGGCTTTAGACAAGGAATATCTTGTCTTACTAATCGGTTATGGTTTTTTTGAAGGAGTGAATAATCAGGTGGACAAAGGTGAGTCGGTTGATATTGTGTATCTGGACTTTCAGAAACCTTTGACAAGGTTCCTCATGAGACACATTTGGCAAAACTAAAGAGTCATGGGATAGGAGGCAGTGTACTATTGTGGATCAGGAACTGGTTAAAAGATAGAAAGCAGAGGGTAGGGCTTAATGGTCAATTTTCCCAATGGAGAAAGGTGAATAGTGGTGTACCCCAGGGATCTGTGCTGGGTCCGCTGCTTTATGACATATTCATAAATGACCTGGAAAGTGGAATAATGAGTGAGGTTATCAAATTTGCAGATGACACAAAACTATTTAAAGTTGTTAAAACCCAAGAGGATTGTGGAAAATTGCAAGAGGATCTTGATAAATTGGAAGACTGGGCATCAAAATGGCAGATGAAATTTAATGTGGACAAGTGCAAGGTTATGCACCTAGGGAAGAACCCCCCAAACTATGGTTACACGATGCAAGGTTCCACATTAGGAACTACCACCCAGGAAAGAGATTTAGGCGCCATTGTGGATACCATGTTAAAACCCTCGGCCAGTGTGCAGCAGCGGCCAAGAGAGCAAATAGAATGCTAGGTATGATAAGGAAAGAAATGGAAAATAAAACAAAAGATATTATAATGCCTCTATATCGTTCCATGTTGAGACCGCACCCTGAATATTGTGTGCAATTCTGGTCGCTGTATCTTAAAAAGGATATAGCGATTTTAGAAAAGGTTCAGAGAAGAGCCACCAAAATGGTAAAGGGGATGGAAGGATACTCCTATGAAGAAAGGCTAAAAAGGTTAGGGCTCTTTAACCTGGAAAAGAGACGGCTGAGGGGAGATATGATAGAAGTCTATAAATTAATGGAGTGGAACGGGTAAACATAGATCGACTGTTTACGTTATCAGAATATAGGAAGACTAGGGGACATGCAATGAAGCTACAGGGTAAACTATTTAAGACTAATAAAAGAAAATATTTTTTCACTCAACGTGTAATCAAACTCTGGAATTTTTTACCGGAGGATGCAGTAAAGGCTGTTAGTGTAGCTGGGTTTAAAAAAGGTTTGGACAAGTTCCTGGAGGAAAGGTCCATAAACCATTATTAAGAAGGGACCCAGGATATCAATGCTTGAACCAATACAAGCATTGTGGAACCCGTGTCCCTTGGGGAAACTGCTAGGTACATACGACCTAGATTGGCCACCGTTGGAAACAGAATACTGGGCTTGATGGACCTTGGTCTGACCCAGTATGGCATATCTTATGTTCTTATGCCCCCATTTGCACCCCAGCTATGGAACAACCTCCCCACCTCAACACGAGAAATCAAAAACATAGTTGACTTCAGGAAGGCAATAAAAACCCACATTTTCATAGAACACTATGGAGCCACTCCAGAAGACGATGAACCTTGATGGGACGAACTACATAACACTGCAACAATTACTTGTATATAATAAACACTGTAACGACTTCTTGTATATAGTTAACAATTGTTAGCCAATTGTAATATCCCAATTAACCTCCAAGTTATGTATCCCTGTTTGATGTAAAGCTTGTTGCTGTAACTGTTCCATGTAAACCGCTTTGAATGGATGATAAAGCGGTATAGAAGACCTGTTAAATAAATAAAATAAATAAAATAAAACCCGTAGTAGACAGCTCTAGAGAGAAACTTAAAGCACTCCCGGAGAGCCCCAGTCAAGGACAGGAAGCACTGGATGGATTCCCCAGCAAGGCCCACCGAGAACACCGAGAGCTCCTGGACCAGGCTCTTCAAAATGCATACTCATATACGGCACCTGAGCATGGCACCCTGAGCATGGCACCCTGAGCATGGCACTTGTATACGGCACCTGAGCATGGCGCCCTGGTAGCATTTATGGCCCAGGGCATCGAGGGCCTGGGCCTCCCTGCCCGGGGGCAGGGACAAGTAGGTCTTTTGACTCAAGCCTCTGGAGAGACGACTCCACTACCATTGAGTTGTGGGGGAGTTGCGGGCTTATGGAACCTTGAACCCTTACGGACACGGTAAATGGCGTCAAGGCACCGGAAGCACACTGGCACGAGGCCGGCATCTCCTATGTCCAGAGCAGGAGCCTCTCGAGGATGGGCGGGATCGGAACTGCTAGAGTCTCCTTGGGCAGAGACTCATACTGCAAGATTTCCAGCTCCTCGGTGCACAGGTCCTCCTCGGACCCAGTCTGTACTGAGAGAGCTTGGGCTGTGTCCCAAACAAAATCATGGAACGCCATGTCCTCGGCTGGGGAGTGGCGTCAAGGCTGCAGGGGTGAGGGCTCCGAGGGAATGTCCCAATGCTGGGATGTCTCGGGAAAAGCCTCATATTCGGATCCAGAGGAACCGGAAACCAGACCCCAATAGGCTCACCAAGGAGGACCGGAGCCCCGAGGATCGGGACCGGGACCTCAACCATGACCGAGTCCTTATGCAAGGCCGACGGCACTTGGTGCCTGGCTCGACACCTCAGGCATCCCCTAAGGCTAGGGGTCCGGGTGTCAGAGCCAATGATGCTGGGAGATCAACACCTGCTGCAAGGCCAGTATGGAGGAGAGACTCTGCTCCATGGCCGCCAAACGGGCCTCAAGACCCAATGGCTCAGCAGCCTTTGGTGTGGACACCGAGGGCCTCAGGTCTGACGTCAGCACTCCAGAGAGTGCGTTCTCCAGGACGACTATAGGCTCTCGAGCCCTGGCGCGGTCACCACCAGCCGAGGACTCCTGCCTCGAGACTTTAGGATGGCACTGCACCGAGTCGCCCGAGTCCCGCCATTCGACCTTCCCAGGTTTTATCGGCAACTCGGGAGGCTGCACCTTTTTTTTTCTTCTTAGGAGGGATCAGCAACCTACCGGGGTAGCCACTGCCGCAGGACTTCAAGGACACCCGGACCTCCTGCGAGGAACCTTCCTTCGGACTGGGAGATGGAGATGCCGGAGCAGAGTCTGGCTTGGGAAACAGCTTCCTCTGCAACTCTGATCTCTTCCTGTTGGTCTTGGGTGTCATGGCCTGGCACCGGTCACAGGTGGAACTGTTATGGTCTGGGCCCAGACAGCGGAAGTAGCAGTCATGAGTGTCGGTAACCGATATGGTTTGGCCACATCTGTCACACTTTTTAAATCCACCGGGAGTCATGGTGTAAGAACACCCGGCCAGGGTCGAGAACACCCGGCCAGGGTCGAGAACACCCGGCCAGGGTCGAGAACACCCGGCCAGGGTCGAGGACCCCTAGGCGAAAAAAGGCACAAACGCTGTTCAAGGAAAAACCTCAACAAAAAAGGACTGCAATGAGGCCAAGAATGGTACAGAGGTGCTAACTCGAGGCAGAGAACGGTACAAGACCGAAGCAAACAATTTGGTAGGGGAAAAGAATCACTTTTTCCGGGAGAGATGAGGACCACATCTGTTGGGCTTCGTGGAAAAAAGGAGACTGAATAAGATGGCACTCTTGGGCAGGAAGAGGACCATGCAAGAGTGATAGCATTCCAGAAGGCTTTCTTTGAAAGCTGGGGAAATGCTCTGCGCGGGCTCCGTCGGTGCCGATGTCACCCACATGTATGGACTGACTTCCTGTTTGTTCCTGAAGAAAGGAGCTTAGATGCATAGGGGTCAGAAGGATTAGCAATATGAAAATTAAAAAGTCACCATGAATAAGGGAGGAGGAAGAATCTAGAAATAAGGAAAGCAATGTGTCAAAGTCTGTGAGAAAGGTGGAAATGGAATTGTCAGGGGGTCTATAGATAACAGCAATCTGGAGAGGCAGGGGATTAAAAAGATGAAATTAGACTTACTTGCTAATTGTTGTTCCTTCAGAAACTCCAGTCCAGTCCCACACCTCTGGGGCAGTGTACCTCTTCCAGCAGCTTGGAGACTGAGCATGTCATCTTTTGATGACACCAATACTAATACCGTGGGGTCCGCCCACCATATCCAGTAACCTATTGACAAAGCAGACTCATAGGAGCAACAAATAAATAGTTAAACTTGAACAAAAAATACTATACTGACAGAAACCAATGCTCCCCTCCCCGCCTCTGAGAAGAGATTTCTCCTTCCCCTCCCCAGACCGATGAGGTTTTCTTGAGGCCCCACTAGGCGACAATATCCAGCACTAAGTGCAAGACAGACCATCCCTTCGGTCCAGCCGCCTGAACCTATGGACACACCTGGCCCTTTCTTCAGCCATGAACAAACTGCTTCAGGTTCAAGACACAAACAACCGGTATTTGGGGTGGGATCCGGGACTGGACGGGAGTTCCTCAAGGAACAACAATTAGCATGTAAGTCTATCTTTGTCTTCCTTATCATCCCTCCATTCCAGTCCCACACCTCTGGGATGTATTAGAGCAGTGAAAGCTAAAGGGAGGGACTTGTCAGACTGGCCTGAAGCACCGCCAATCTACAACAGGCATCCCCCCCGCTTGAACATCCAGGCGATAATGCTTAGCAAAGGTATGCAGTGAAGACCAGGTTGCCGCCTTGCAAAACTCCACTGGCGGCACCAAACTGTACTCCGCGCACGAGGCTGCCCTAGTCCTTATGGAATGAGCCTGCAACCCTGCCGGCACTTCCTGCCCCTGTAAGATGTATGGCAATGCAATTGCCTCTCTGATCCATCTGGAAATAGATGCCTTGGCCGCTGCCTCCCCTCTTCATGGCCCTCCTAACAATACAAACAGGCGATCCAATTTGCTGAAGGACTCAGTCCTCTTCAAATAAAGCTTCAGGACACGACAAACTTCCAGGCATCACAACTGCGGGCTGATGGAGGAACTCTCTGAGCTTCCTAGGACTGTAGGGACACCGACTGGTTCAAATGGAAGGCAGAAACCACCTTGGGTAAAAAGGAAGGCACTGGTGGCAAGGCTACGTTTTCCCTCGTAAAGGAGAGAGACGGCTCCCAGCAAGAGATGACTTGAAACTCCAAAATCCTGCGTGCAGAGCATATAGCCACCAGAAAAACAGTCTTGAGAGTCAAATCTTTTAATGAGACCCAATTCAACAGCTCAAATGGTTCGCTACATAACTCTTCCAACAACATACTGAGATTCCACGGTGGGATCACTGACTGCCATGGGGGGTGGAAGTGAATCACCACCCTTAGGAACCGAACAACATCCGGGTGCGTCCCCAATAGAACCCCCTGGACCTTAACACGATAGCACGAAATCACTGCCAGTTGCATGCTCAAGGAATTCGCTGCCAGGCCCTTCTCAAAACTGGCCTGCAAGAAAGCCAAGATGTCTGGCATGGAAGCCGTGCTCAGCCAAATCTGCTGGTCTGCACACCACGATGCACCAAATTCAAAGATGCACCAAATTCTAATATAGACCAGAGAGGTAGAGCTCCTCCTCGCTTTCAGCAAACTCAAAATCACGGCAGCCGAATAAACTTTCTTCAGTTACACCCTCTCAAGAGCAAGCTGTGAGAATCGACTTAACCTGAGGCATGAGCATCGGCCCCTGTATCAAGAGATCTTCCTGCGTTAGGAGACACCAGGGATGATCCACTAGGATCCGCATGAGGCCCACATACCACAGGTATTTGGGCCAGTCCAGGGTGATCAGAAGAACCAGATGGGCCTCAATCCTCTGCACGACCCGGCCTATCAGAGCCCACATTGGGAACACAGAGTAGCCTCTCCGTGGGCCACCCTTGCACCAAGGCCCTCCGACATACGTTCCTTTTTTCTGCTGAAGAAGTGGTTTGCTTTTGCGGACTCTAACATTGCCATCAGATCCATGATTGGTGCGCCCCACTGGCGCATCACCTGATCGAACACCTCCTGGTTGAATACACACTCCCCGGGGTCCACCTGTATTCAACTCAGATAGTCTGTCACATTATCGATGCCCGCCACTTGCGCCGCTGATAACGCCTCTGCCTCCAAGGCTACACTGCCCATGCCTCCCTTTGATGTAGGCTACCGTAGTTGCATAGTCGGACAGGATTCGCACCACCTTTCCCTGCAACCAGGTCTCAAAGGTCCGGAGAGCCAGGACCACCACCCGCATCTCCAGCCTGTAGATCAACGAGACTCCAGAGGGCTCCAAAGCCCCTGTATAATATGACCTTCGCAATGGGTTCCCCAGTCAGACAGACTGGCATCTGTCATCAGCAGTACCTACAACGGTGCCAAGAGGGGCATTCCTCTTTACAGATTTCCTGGACAGAGCCACACCGTAGCGTTCTTTTGGCCACCTGAGGGCAGGGGAGCTTGTGGGACAACGGATGGGCCTGGTGCAACCAGTGCCGAAGCACTGATCCTGGTGTTCCTCTGCCGACTCAAGGAGGCTTTGCGCCCAGAGCAAGCATGCACGTGCCACCAGTGCTCTGCAAGCTGAGGCTTGCAGAGACAGAGCACTTACATCAAAGGCCTACTTCAGCAGGGTATCTAGCTTCCTATCCTGGACATTCTTGAGTGCCACACTCCCCTCGTCTTCTTCGTTACGGCCGATACCGCGGCATCGATCTTCGGGGAACGAAACAGCTCCTTCTCCACCTCAGTCAATGGATACAGCCGGGCCATGATGCGAGACCCTCCGAGTCCAGCCTCTAGGAGCTCCCATTCCTCCAGGATCATCTGCTTAATGACTATGTAGCGGGAATACCCTCTGAGGCTTACGTATGGCCTGCAGAATTGGATCTTCCAGAGTCTTCTCGTCGGCTGCCTCCGCCAGGGGCATGTTAAGCGTCTTGGGCAACTCAGCAATGAGTTCTGCCAGCTCCTCCTCCCAGAAGACCCTAATACAGGATTCGCCATCCTGCGGGATCTCTCCTTCTTTGAGCTCCTCTGGTTCCAAACCGGGTTCCAGCTCTCACTCAGAGGAAATAGACCCAGCCTCGTCTCTTGGCGCGGGGTTTTACTGGGTCCAGCTCAGCACCCTGCGTGTCTTCCAGAACCCCCCTCTTCTTGGCGTTGTGCCCCTTGCCTTCGGCCTGTTGCTTGAGGCAGAACACCTTATGAAGTAACACCACAAACTTGGGGGAGAAATCCCCCGAAACCCCCCTCTGCACCCGAGAGGAAGAAGGGCCGGGAAAGTCCAAGTCCTGCAGACAATGATGTAGCACTGGCGGAGACAAACTGAGCCCCCCCCCCCCCTCTCTCTGCAGCGAGACACCAGGAATCTGTGACACAGGCACATCGGGAGCACCTGCTTCCTCCAGCATGGTCTGCTCGGTCGTGCGTGTCTCTGCAGCGCACCCCCTGCAAATCCCTTCTGCAGAGAGCATGCTCTGACATTCTCCACATGCCCTACACTGTGGTCTCATAGGCATGGCTCCTCAGGAACCCGGGGGTAATGCCTCCACCCTTTAGCTCTCGTTGAAGCTTTGCTCTGCTAATCTGTCCTCCTCTTTACTGTATCTTTCCTTTTTTTTTTTTTTGGTTAGCGTCACTCACTGCCCAGCAAAATTCCTCTTGTTCTTTCACTAAAAGCAAAAGGCAAGGGAACAGAAACTAAAGGTAAAGGAAAACGAAATGAAAAAAGAAACAATGAAGAAAACCACCGCTCCGATTCTTCCCGCTCAAAAAAAAGGCACTCCTGACAGAATCCGCCCTGCATGAGCCACTGCCACACAGCTTGCCAGCGCTGCGACTCAACTCGCACGTATCCCATGAGGTCTCTCAGTGGCACCCACACTCCCTTCTGGCTCTCCTTACCGCTAGTGTCCTGCACTGAGAAGACAGCTGACAGTTCCCTCATACTCAGCTGATCCGCGGCTTCGGCATGGAGGTGGGGAGCGAAGAGACTTGCCTGCACTTGTCTTTCTTGATGTCTGCCGTTCTCCCTCCGGTAACACCGCTCCTCACAAGCAATAGGGGTTCGGGAGCAGTGCTTAGCTCAATGCTCACTGTCCGGCGGCTCTCTCAACCTTCTAAGCAACGTGCCTTTTTTTTTCTATTTTACAATCAGCTCTCAATGTGCAGTACTCCCAGGGAGGGGGGGAGGGGGGCGGCTTACCACCACAGAGCAATGCCTAAAGAAAAAACTAAAGAAAAATTAAAGAAAAAGTATTCCTAGTTATCCCTTCAGTGAATCCTGACTCAGGGATCACCCGCTCCAGCTGCTTGGAGACTGAGCTGACTGGGGGTGGTGCCAGCTGCCTAAGTATCCTGATGTCATCAAAGTTGTCACATGCTCAGTTTCCATGCTGCTGGAAGAGGTCACTACCCTGAGTTGCGGGACTGGACTGGAGGGACAATAAGGAAAAAGAAATTTATTAGAAATGGAATGAGCATTCCATAAGGCACATGCAAATGGGAGAGAGGAGGGAGAAAGGAGAGGGATATGGATGAGATTGGGGCCGCAAAGAGAAGAATTAATATAGGGGTGAGAGAAAAGTGAAGGTGGGCCAGGGTTGGGATTAATATCACTGGAAGGGAGGAAAACAAACACAATCAAAAACCACATAGACAAGCAACAAACCGACATCCTATGTATCACCGAAACATGGCTCACCAACACCGACAATGTACTCCTCAATCAATTAATACCCACCACATACACAGCATTCAACAGCCCACGCACACAAAGGAGAGGGGGCGGAGTCCTGATCATAGCAAAGAACACACTAAAGCTCAAAACCCCAAACTCCACTAACTCAGACATATGCAACACAATCACTGTAGAAAACAAGCACATAGCCATATGTCTCATCTACAGAGCCCCCCATGCTCCAACAGAAGACCTAGCCTCCATCCTAGAGACAGTCTGCACAATCAACACCAATCACAAGCCACTAATAGTACTGGGAGACTTCAACCTCAGCTCGGCGACCAACAAAGACAAAGAGACCTTCCTGCAAGCTATGGACTCCCTACAATACACGCAATTGATCAACACCCCAACACACATACACGGATCAACTCCAGACCTCATATTTGCCCCCAAAAACATATTCAACCAAGGAGGCATCTCAACACCCACAGTCACCAGTCCCATGGTCGGACCACTACAGAATTAAAATAAACATCACTTCATAAGGCGAGAGAGACAACAAGACAGCAGAAACACCAACAATGCAAAGAAGATTCAAAAACTTTGACAAGGACCAATTCCTTCAGGACACACTACCCCACCTGGACCTCGGAACCGAAAACTTGGAAGAACAAATTCAAAAATGGAACACTGTCATCCACACTGCAGCAAGAACCAGCGAACACAAAACAAGGAAAACCCCCAACCCCAGAAGGCAGCACACCCCACGGTACTCAAAAGACATACGCAATGCAAAGAGACTCCTAAGAAAGCTAGAACGCTGCTGGAGGCGCTCCAAATCTCCCGCCACACAGGCCTTATACATGGCAAAACAAAAGAAATACAACGAACTAATTAATGAGACAAAAAGGGAGCACCACACAAACATCATACTAAAAGCCTACAACAAACCAAGGGAACTATTTGAGATAGTAAAAAACCTAACAAATGAACCCACTCCCGAAAAAGACGTGAAGATTGACCCACAAGCCTACGCAGATCACCTACAAGAGAAACTGGACGCTACAAACGGAACTACCAGCCCGACCAGAATCGCCACAACTTGGGAGAAATTCAACACCCCATCCAAAAAACAGCTGGCAGACATCATCACAGCACTCAACACAAGCACCGCACCAACAGACCCATGCCCGGTCACCTGGATCAAGGCCTCAAAGGACAGCTACATAAACACCATACACAACATAGTACTCAACTCGCTGACACAAGGCATCATGCCAG